>JAKLTH010000147.1:0-1314482 GCA_025175895.1 Wurfbainia villosa
TAAAAATTTTCTAGAGTTATTTGACCTAGGTTTGTCCTTAGATAAGTTGTTTTTAGGGACATTAGTCCCAAATTTCTCCTATTATCTAAGTGAATATTTTTAGCTCCTAAACAAAAGTATTTATTTCTATTAGCATGCTTTTCATGGCAAATTGCTAGGGAATTGAAATTTCTAGCATGCTTTTGTCTATTAACTAAAGAAAGAGCATTATTAACTTGATATACCTTAGGGTTAGCCTTAGTAGCTCCCCTACTTGTGATGCTCCCCTTTGCCCTTCTTCTCCCCTAGGACATTGACTCCGGTAATGACCCGGTAGTCGGCATTTGAAGCAAATCACTTGCTCCTTGCTCTTTTTCATTGAGGCACCGGTCTCCTTGACTTTTGGCACGGGTGGAGTCTTCTTAACCCGTTTAGGACACTTACTCTTGTAGTGTCCTTTCTCCCTACACTCAAAGCATATAATATTCATTTTATTATTAATTGACATGCTTGAGTTACCTAGGGTGGTTGTGGTGGTCGGAGTGGATTCTTGAGCTTGCTCTTCCTCTCTGGATGTAGATGGTTCTTCTTGTTGCTCCGGTATCGAGGATGCCCTAATCTCCTCCTCAATCCTAGAAGTGGATGCTTCTTCCACTTCCTCCACCTCTTCCGATCCGGATGTTGATTCCCTATCAACCTCCGAATCCTCTAGCTCTTTGGATGTTTCTTCTTGAGCTTGAGAGGGTGATGGTCCTTCTTCTTGGATGGGTGATAGACTTTCATGGAGCTTGGCCAAATCGCTCCATAGCTCCTTGGCATCCACGTAGTCACCTAGGCTACACAAGAGATCATTAGGAATTAAATCAAAAATGAATTTGATTACCTTCTTATTTTTATCGAATTGTTGGAGTTGCTCCTCACTCCATCTCTTCTTCTTGAGAAACCCTCCCTTTGGTCCCTTAGGATATTCAAATCCTTCCATCAAAATGGACCATTCCTCAAAGTCTCTCATAATAATAAAATCCTCAATTCTTCCCTTCCAAGAATTGAATCCTTCTCATCCGTATAGGGTGTAGGGCACGGTGTTGATGTCCTCAACCTAATTGATCTTGGACTTTCATCTTTTACCCTCTAGCGTCTTGCTCCCGGTTGTTAATCCGTTGAAGAGCAACCTTGCTCTGATACCACTTGTTGGAGATTTGACGCCGCTAGAGGGGGGGTGAATAGCGTTGACCGTAGGAAGATGGAATTCGATCGCGTGTTCGTGTCTACAAGTTTCGTTAGCACAGCGGAATATATATAATAAAAGCAATAATGAAAAGATACAATCACGAACACAAGGATATAACGTGGTTCGGAACCGCACAGTTCCTACTCCACGAATCGGGCTCAAACGAGCCCTAGTGATGCCAATCACACACCACTAAGCAATAACTCCTTCTCGACAACACGTCGGAGGTGGAGAAACCTCGTACAATGGATTACAACAAGTAATGCACAAAAATACAAGCAAAATACAAGGAAATGTAAAGAACACTTTACAAACTAGGGTTTTGAGCGCTTGCTTGTTGGTTGCTTGGATGAGCTTGAAGGACGAAATGCACTGCAAATCGCCTTTCAAATCGCCTCCAAAGCTCCCAAAAATCTGATTCCGCAATCTCCATGAATACTCCCTTTTATCTCGCTGGCTAGATTTACCGATACGATCGCCATAAGTCCTCGCACCGCAAGATCAGAGCCGTGAGACAACGGCTCAATCCACGTTGGACAAGTTCCAACGGGACTCTTGGCGATCGCTAACATTTGCGATCGCCCGCTAACGCCGTGAGTCGATCGTACCGGCTATGAAGCATTCGTGCTCGACATGTAATCGCAACTAAGCGATCGACTACCGACTGATCGTCAGAGACATCGCCGATCGCTTCCAATCGATCAATGATCGCAGAGCGATTCCGACTCTTAATGGCAATCGAACTCAAGTCGACTACAATGAACCGGCCATAATGTCAGATCACAACCTCAAACATGAGGTTTTAACCCAAGTATGGTGCCCCATACTTGCTAGACCACCCTTAGCCTAGACCTAAGCCTTCTAGCCACCTCCATCACCTCACGCCTCGGATCCCTCCAAGTCATCCATGACTTGTTCATCCATCGCGCTAGCCTCCGTGTGCTTCCTCGGCTATGTCATGCTAACGGTGTCTACACCGCCAAGGCACATTGGACTTACGCCGCCAAGACTCCGCTTGGACTTTACGCTGCCAATATCAATCCCCTTGGACATCCCAAATGCCAAGACTCAAGCTTCGACTTTCCCTTGCCAACCCATGTTGGACTTTCCATGCCAAGACCCATGCTTGGACTTTCCATTTGCCAAGACCCATGCTTGGACTTCTCATTTGCCAAGACCCATGCTTGGACTTCTCATGCCAAGTACTCAAGACTTGGACTTTCCCAAATGCCAAGTACCCATGACTTGGACTTTTCATGCCAAGTACCCATGACTTGGACTTTACCAAATGCCAAGTGTCCCACTTGGACTTTCCATGCCAAGTACCCATGACTTGGACTTTCCAAAATCACATGGTCAACCCTAGTCAACCATTAAGGTCTTCCTCGAGTCAAACTCGAGTCCGGTCAAACATGACCTGGGTCGATTGCTCCAACAATCTCCCCAACATATTAACCGACATTAATGTCAAACATCAATGCCAAACCACTTTGTCAAATCCCTTTGTCAAACATCAAAACATCACTCGAGTCAAACTCGAGTCTGGTCAATCGTGACCTGGGCTGATTGCACCAACAAGTAGCTCATCCTCAGGCTAACGGTCAGGTAGAGGTAGTTAATAGAATTCTCATTCAAGGGTTGAAAATTAAATTGGGGGTTAAGTGAGGAAATTGGGTGGATGAGTTGCCCGGGATCCTATGGGCTTATCGAACCACCCTCAAAACTGCCACTGGAGAGACCCCATTCAGTCGGGTGTATGGAATTGAAGTGGTCATCCCAGTGGAAGCCATCTAAATAGTGCTCGGGTTGAAGCTTACGAGCCAGAGCAAAATCAAATCTTGAGATGTACTAAACTAGATTTGTCGGAAGAAAGGTAGGAATAAGTGTGAATCCAAGATAAAGCATACAAGCAGAGAATATAATAAGTCTTCAACAGGAAGGTAGTACCAAAGAGGTTTCAAGAAGGTGACCTAGTTTTGCATAAAGTCAATCATGTTGGAGATCTTGAAAAGATGACCCCTAATTGGGAAGGACCATATATAGTCACTCGTCGAGTTGTTGGGTCAACATATTACTTGAGAGGTGTTGAAGGCAAGGAGTCGCCCAGGCCCTGGAATGTTGTGCATTTAAAATATTTTTCATACGATGTAATCAAGAGATATCAAGGAGAGGAATTATCTGTTACATGTTTGTCATTAACCACAAAAATAAGGAATGCAACTTGAATACAGTTTCATACCGTTGCAACCAGTAGTTGTTTCTAATTATCAAGAGAAAGAAATTAAGGAAATTATACTATAAAATGTTCAAAAAGATATCATCTGAAACCAATCTCCCAATGTAGAAAAGGAGAAATCAAGAGACGTCAACGAGAAGAGTTATCTATTACAAGTTTGCCATTAATCACTAAAAAGGAGAAATGTCACTCAGATACAGTTCCATATCATTAAAATCAGTAATTCTTTACAACCAAAAGAAGAAGAATGAATATAGAAAAGTTATAGCTTGAAATGATCAGGGGGATAACGTCTAAAGTCGATTTCTCAGTTCAAAAAAGGAGCTGGTTGATGTGCAAGAGGGAACCCTTGAGCAACATATTGTTTGATTTGTCTCATTGAAATCATCCTTGAATGTAGCCTCTGCATCAAGGGCTGCGTTTGTCATCAGCATGCACATCCTAGTGAAACTTTATGCAACACTCCCTGTGCTCGAGAAAGTCCTGATGGATTCAGCGATATTGGCATGATGTTTGAGTGATAGTATCAGTCAAAATGTACATGCCCTGAAACTGAGAAGCATAGTCTTGTTGAATGACCCTTGACATATCTATCAAATCGAAGTTGAAATCTCCCCGATTCTGATGTATGCCCGGTCAGGGCAACCGTGTCTCACTTGCGCAAGGAAACTCCATCTTTAGTGCGCTTGAGAAAGGATCTGATTCCTCTCTGATATTAAAGCCAAATTTTGACAAATCTCCCTACTTATTTAGGTTCGTAAAGTGGATATTGTCTTTGCATCTTTCTGTTGTCGGGATTCCTCTAACTGAGCCCGACATAGAGCTAATTCCTAAAGCAGGGAATTTTCCCTCTCCTGAAATTTCGCTTGCATTGCTAAGTCGAGAAGCGATTGTTGTGAGGATTGTCGTTGAAGCTACATCTGATAGTGGGAAAGGGAGCGCTTCAGCTCTTGAAAGTTTGCCATGGACTGTGTACAATGAGTTGGAAGTCAGATGTAGCCCTAAAGTCAGATATCAAGATGGGATAGATAAGCTTACCAGTTCCAGAGCATGCTAAGCCCGGGCGCAAGAGCTCATCCAGGGCGTTGATGTAGAATGCATAAGTTTCTCTCGTATAGTGAAGAAGAAAGAGACGGGAGAAAAGGGGTCGGGACGCCTGATATTCTCACAGAAGAGGAGGCAATCGCCTCTATATGAAGGAAGGGAAAAGTCTCAAAAGGAAGTGGGGGATGTTCTGAAGGAGGCCCATAGAAAGGGGATGGTGAGTAAGATCAAATGAAGAGGGGAGAGACAATGGCGTTTTCATTGAAGGGTTGACGGATATAGTATGTTCAGATTGAATTGTGTCACTATCTGGGGAAGAAGGACAAGGTGACAATGGGAATTGGGGGTTGAAGAAGAAGAATGAGTGTACTCCATAGATGGAGAGGAAGTAGAAAGGGGAGAGTTTGGCTATGAGGATGATATGAACATGTGGGTAGAGACCATAGTGGAAGGCATGAGGGTAGTGGACAGGGATGTGACAACTAGAAGCTCCTCTTCAACCAGAGAAGGAGCACCAAAGGGGGAATTGGGGATAGATCATTGATGGTGGTTGCCCAAGATTGTGGGAGGATTGACGGAAAGAGGGGTGTATAAAGGGAGAGATTCTGATGCGGAGGATGAAACAGGAAGTGAGGGGAGCATAACAGGCGTCGATTCAGTGGTTGTAGGCGAGACAAGAGAAGAAGAGGAGCAAATGGATGAAGCATCTTTTCCCTAAAGTTGTCAGTGTGCAACTCCTCGCAGTCTAGTTTTCGTATCTAAGAATGTTAGAGGCGGCACAGGGTCACATAGAAGAGGGGGTAAAGAAGAGGGAAAGCTAGGGTTTGGCGACAATACAATTGGGAGAGGGGGAGATGGCAATACTTGCAAGAGATTGATGGTAGACGATTGTGGGGCTGAAAGGAGATATCATCAAAGGGAGAGGAAGGTGATGTTACGAAGGAAGTGGCAGAGGGGAGATCCAAGGGAGCCAAAGCAGTAGGCAATGGTGCAAGGATAGAAGACACCTAAACGGAGTTCATTTTTTCATCTCACAGTTGTCGAAGGGTGGCATTCTTGAGGCGAGCTTTCATCTTGTCAAAAGAAAGTAAGAACTGAGAGGTGGTGCAAGGGGAAGGGAAAATCTTCGTGCTAGGAATAAGTGAGAGGAAGGATTTCGAAGACAAGAAGACCGGAGGATGAAGAAGGGGAAGGTAAGGAGTCGAATTTAAAGGGGGTAGTGTTATTGGGCCTAGGGGCAAGGTGATGGGCCCTAAAGAAGGTTTAAGCGCGATTTGTCGGCGAGCTGAGCCTTTTGTTTATTTCTTATAGCTTGACTTCAGCTAAATCTATTATCCCCGTGCGGTTGCGGATCGGAGGAGTCGGGTCATGGTAGATACACTATGGAAGATGACGGACGAAAAACTTATTCTGATATGAGAAGGCAAGGCCTTAGATCAGGTCGCCACTATTCTTATAGCTTGGCTTTAGCCAAAGCTCTTATTTCCGTGCAGTGGCGGATAAGAGGAGTAGAGTTTAAGGTAAAAACATAGTGGAATATGATGGAAGAAAAAATTATTCCGATCTTAGAAGGCAAGATCTTAGATCAGATCGTCACTATTCTTACAGCTCGGTGATAGCCGAAGCTCTTATCCCCATGCAGTGGTGGATCGGAGGAGTAGGGTTTAAGATAAATACACTATGGAAGATGATGGAAATACAAAATTATTCCTGTCACGCCCCAAGAGTATGTCGTGTCGAAAAGTAAACGGGCGACATCTCCCCTGTACGTGGCAACATATCTGGTTAATACAAGGCCGGTAGGCCCACAACAACAACATAATAGGCAAACATGAATATACTAAACACAACGGAAACATACTGACAGATAAACAAGATACAAAAACCCAACTGTACACTCCGGAGTGACTTTGACACAACAAGAATCATAATAAAAATCGCATCAAAGACCAAATACATACAACACATCCGTATATCGTAAATACGGAAACAATATAGGGTAAAATCCCAAAATGACAATCCACAAGAATACAACAATACGAAACAAATATCTATTCGTCCGGTGTGAGATGGGATCAGCTGGTGGAGCTCCGAACGTCCAAGGCAATCTTCTACCTATTACCTAGGTGACAGGAAACTCAGGGGTAATATATAGAAAGTGCATGAACAACATATAGGATATAGAGATCTACAAGTATACATGTGAATATTTACAGGCATACAAAATATGTCCAATAGTCATACAGTCCTATGCAAATCTAATAACAAGTAACTACGGTAAAGTCATACTCAATGTATATACTAAACTGATCAACTGAACATGAAGTAATGTACCAACGTATCTGACGGTCTGCAACACCATAAGCTATATCATCCTAAACAGATATACAATAACATAACCCATATAACGTACAAAGTCAATCCCATACCTGACCAACACTCAGATATATGAACAGTATATAATCACATGTAATAACATCCCGATCCATACCACACTTTGATATGATGCTAATCAAATGCATATAACAGTCTGGACCAACACATATATCATGCTCAACACATAACAGTATATAATATGCAAATGACATGTATCATGATGTACAAGCATATGCAACAATCATAGCTCAATCAAATGCAACATCTCACAGGCATATGTTAAACATATATCAAATACATGCATACATATATATCAGCAATGCATATGCATGGTCACTATCTGCGGACCCGTCCAACCATGACCCCTGAGTGGCCAGGGTGGCACGACATGACAACTATTCTGACTCCAGCCGCCACCACTCTCGAGTGACCGAGTTGGGTAGTATGAAATAGTAGCTAGTCGCCATAGAGCTATATGCTACCCTAGGGGTCCCTGCTACAAGTGACTCTAGCTACCACTACCCATGAGTGGCCGAGTGTTGCACAACAGGACAAGCTGCATGTTGGTGCAGTAGGCACCTAAGTCGAACCTAAGTTTTGATTATAGCAAACGATACAAAGTTAAGCATATATTGTTATCTCATAAGCTAAATCAAGTGAGCAGAAAAGTCTCAACGCTGGAGCTGAAGGCTAGCGACACCCGGAGGAAGCCGCGGTGGTGGGCGACACTCAAGAGACTTGGAGGGGCGAAGGAATTGAGTGGAAGGCCGGAAGCAAAAGCAACACGTAAGTACTGAGGTAAGCTCGTGTGTGCGAGCGTAAGTAAGGTCGTATCCTCTTTACGGGGATGATCTTAAGCGTAGATCCGACCAAAGACTTCTTATAGATGGTCTAGGTCGAGATCGGATGGTCGACGACCCTCGAAATTATGTTTTTGTTGAGCTAACCTTGCCTTGCAGCTAGCATCAGTCGACTGCCAGCTTGGAGGACTCGACTATCGTCAAGCGATCATTGTCGAAGGTCGACAATCGGTGATCTTGCCATCGGTCGGTGATGATGGCCATCGATCATTCGTCAAAGGATCAGCCTCGAGTAGTCAAGAGTTATCACCATTTTTCAAGGGGTTTTGTGCCCATTTGTGATTGGCTAAAGACCCATTCGATGAGGGGCTCAAGGTCTATAAAAGGAGGGTCAAACCTAGGGTTTTTCATCAATTAAAAAGCTTCCAAGTGCTTCCGATACGCTCCGACTCTCCGACATCCCTACGACGAAGCGCTGCCGAGACGACGACTAGAGCTTCAACCTCCAACCTTTAAAATCATCGGTAACGAAAGTTCTAAATTGTATTTCAGTTTATTTCTTTTAGTAAAGCTTTAAATCATATCAAGGAGAGGGGGAGTGTCCCTCTACCTTGAGTCTTTATCGAGTTTTGTATTCGTTTAACTCCTATCTCCAACGAGGAGGAGTTTGGTTAGTATTTTGCCCTCCGTGCGTGGTCAAGGACCACTAGGGCCTTGGAGTAGTAGCCGTAGGCTACGAACCAAGTAAAAACCCTCGTGTTTTTATTTATTTATTGTTATCTTTCCGCTGCGTTTTACTCGTACCTTAACGAACGATTACGAAAAAGTTTTTTTTCGCTATTCACCCCCCCCTCTCTAGCGAACCGCATCGATCCAACAATTGGTATCAGAGCCGGGGGTTGCTAAGATTTGGTGAAACCACCAATCTAGCCTTTTTACAGATTTATTTTTCTTTTAATTCTGTTTTTTTTTTATTTCGTCTTGTTAAGTTTTTCTCCCTTTTCTACTAATCCAAGGCGAATCTTGGTACTTGTTTTCGTGTTTTTTGTCGTTGTTAGTTTCTTCGTCTCCGTCTATTTGTGTCTTTTGTTCTAATGGCCCATCTCGAGGTTTTAGCACCGTCCGACCTCCGTTTTAGATGACTTCCGTTATTGGAAGGGTCGGATGGAATGCTCTCAAAACCCAAATCGAGATGTGGATCATAATCCAAGCAGTTTCACACTTCCGACTAATGAAGTGGGTGACTCCTTGGATTATGATCAATGGACCATTATGCGACAAAGCGACAAGTCGGCCGACGCCAAGTCAACACAAATCCTCCAATGCGGCCTATCCAAGGAGGAGCTAAATCGCGTCGGCCCTTCATAGCGCAAAAGATCTTTGGACGAAACTAGTGGAGCTACGAAGGGACCGATGAAGCCAAGGTATGTAAGCGTGATCTTCTTTTCAATAAACTATATAACCTAAAAATGCAGGAACACGAGTCCGCGACCCAACTTCACGCCCGAGTCCGGGACATAGTCAACAACCTACACAATCGGGCAAAGGTCAAAACCGCGACCTTATAAGGTATGTTCTAAACTCGTTTACAGGACTACCTTGTGGGCATCCATGGTCGATGCCTACAAGGTCTCTCAAGGATCTTTCTAAAATTAGGTTAGATGAACTCTTTTCCGATTTGAATTACATGAGCAGTCCAACTCGGAACTCGAGAGGGTATAGCCTTGTTTGCAGGTTCAAAGAGGAAGAAAATCGCAAGCAAGCCACCACCAACCGAGGAGGAAGACGAGTCCGAAGAAGAAGTTGACCCGGAGTTGACTGCCGAACTAATGAACCTAGCTCGAAGGATAGCCAAGGGACGAAAGCGAACCACGACTCGACTCAACCAAGGTAAGCCTAAAAGTTCTAATATTAGGTGTTATGAGTGTAACAGGTTTGGACATATCAAGTCCGAGTGCCCCAAGCTGAACCACCAAGCACCTAAGCACAAGAAGGCCCTCAACGCGACATGGGAAGAAGCATCATCCGAAGAAGACGAAGACCACGTCTTCATGGCGAAATCAATTGAGTCGGACACGGAGACCGAGCCTGAACTTGAGTCAGAACCTGAGGATGACTCGGACTACGAAGCTATCTTCAAGTCAAGCCACGGATACGCATCCGGTTCAAAAGATACCCTTAAAGTAAGTCGAACTTTATTTAATACTTTACATAATACGGTTAGGTTTTGTCTAGGAAGTTAGCTAAGTCCGAGTCCAAGGTCGAGACCCTTGTTGAGGAGGTTAAACTCCTCAAACACGAGGTCTCCCTAACCTCTTCGACTAGTCGAGTTCAAGAGAAGGACTCAACTCGAGTTGAAAAGCTCGAAGTTGAGAACTCTCTCTTGAAAAGTCAAGTCGAAGATCTTAGGAACACGTTGGAAAGGTTCACTTCGGGATCCAAAGGACTTGACCTCCTACTTGGATCTCAAAGGGCCGTGTACAACAAGGCTGGACTAGGATTTAACTCAAACACGACTAATAGGTCGTATATGTCGATTGTAAGTCGACATAGGAAACATGTCCAAGCATGGGTCCCTAAGAACCTTTTGATTTCAACTCTAGGATTCAACCCCGTCTTTGGATTCCCAGGACCAAATCCACTATGTGGATAGGCCGAACGATTCAACGGTCTAGGGAGCCGATTACAAAACATGTTTGTTCTTTAACTTAGAAATTGCATGTTTTAACTTAGAATGTTTGTGCTTTAACTTAGAAATTGAATGCTTTAACTTAGAAAGTTTGTACTTTAAAACTTGTGAACTCACTTAGAACATGAACATAAAATTCTTCGAAAAGATTGAGCCTCGGGAGCCTCTTTTCAAAAACATAACCAACTAAAATTCTTCGAAAAGATTGAGCCTCGGGGAGCCTCTTTTCAAAAATAACCAGTTAGACAAGGAAATAATCTTAGGTGAGTCAAGTCATCATTTTCTTGAACATGGCTTTTCTAAGGAAGTGGTCGATGATCCGATAAAGAAGGCCCCGTGCCTCGCCGACGACACGAAACCATGATCTTGAAAAGGTAAACTTGACAAGCCTAGGTCAAATCAAATCTAACATAAAATTACTTGAACCTAAATACACTTAATCAACTTAATTGGAAAATCATCTCACAAAAAACACATAAGTATAACGTGCTTGATCATATAGACACAGGTGAGATGACCTAGGTTTAACAACTTACAACCAATTTAAAAAAATCTAACATCCAATCCAACCACCTTGTGTGTAGGATCAATGGATGTTGGACAACGGTTACTCCCGACACATGATCGGGGATCAACTCAAATTCACAAAGCTTCGATTCAAACGACAAGGATCGGTAGCCTTTGGGAATAACGGCAAGCTCAAAATCATCGGATCAGGTGATATCGAGCTTAACTCGAATTTTGTTATTAAAAATGTATTACTTGTAGAGAATTTTGAATATAACCTGCTTACCGTAAGCCAATTATGTGACAATAACTATAAGGTCGTATTTTTAGAAAATGAATGTGTAATTAAAACAAATAAAGCAGCTAAAACAATACTCAAAGGAACTAGGACAAATAACATTTATACAATTAACTTAATCAAATCCTCAGCCAAATGTCTTATGACACAGAAGAGGAATCATGGTTGTAACACAAGCGACTCGGTCACTCGCACCCAAGACTCGTCCACAAGATGAGTCGAGTGGATTAAGTCGAGGCTTACCCAACCTCAACAACTTGGTTAATAAAATCTGTAATGCTTGTCAACAAGGAAAACAACCTAGGACACAACACAAGTTAACTAAACAAGAACGAACCTCAAGTGTACTTGAGCCCTCGTGATATGGATCTATTCGATTCACATGGAGCCAAGTCACTCAATAGAAGTCAATATTGCTTAGTCATAATTGACGACTACTCCAGGTTTACCTGGGTTAGGTTCATCAAACATAAAAATGATACCCTAGATCAATTAATCAATCTATTCAAATTAATCGAGAATCAAAAAGACCTTAAGGTTAAAAGACTTAGAAGATCATGGTGGTGAATTCAAAATCAAAGGTTCACCGACTTCAGAACCTAAACGGATACCACCATGAATTCTCTTGCCCTAGGACCCCTCAACAAAATGGCCTAGTGGAGCGGAAAAACCGAACTCTACAAGAAGCCGCTAGGACCATGTTGAACGAATACGACCTACCCGATAGGTTTTGGGCAGAAGCCGTGAGTACAGCATGCTATGTCCAAAATAGGATCCTTATGGTAAAAAGGCACCTTAAGACCTCATACGAGATTTATCACAATAAAGTACCCAACATCAAGTACTTTAGGGTATTTGGGTGTAAGGTACATATCCTAAACACTAAGGATTACCTAGGGAAATTTACATCCAAAACTACGACCGGAATCTTTCTAGGATACTCGACTACAAGTCGAGCTTATAGAGTATATAATCACGACACCCTTAGAGTCGAGGAGACTATCAATGTAGTATTTGATGAAGGACATGAACCTACAAAACCCCCAACAACCCCAATTAGCGAGCCGATTCATACTAGACCTAACTCTGATCCGGAGATCAGGTCTAGTGTTAATCCTAACCTAAGTCAACCAAGTCACTCTATTGATCAAGTGATAGATGACTCCAACCAAACTAGTGTTCAACCAAGTCACCCCATTGATCAAGCATTAGGTGACACAAACCCAACCCAATCTAGGATTCAGACTAACCACCCTATTGATCAAGTGATAGGAGATCCTAATCTAGGAGTTCGAACTAGAGCATCCTATAGGAACCTTAGTCAAATTTCCTTAATTTCAAAGATAGAACCCAAATCAATTGAACAAGCTCTTCTTGATCCCGATTGGATTATTGCAATGCAAGAAGAGCTAGCTCAATTTACTAGGAATGAAGTGTGGGAATTAGTACCACCACCTAAAGACAAAACGATAATTGGAACAAGGTGGGTGTTTCGAAATAAGCTTGATGATAAAGGTGAAGTAGTTAGAAACAAGGCTAGGTTAGTCGCCAAAGGGTTTAGCCAAGTCGAAGGCTTAGATTACGACGAAACCTATGCCCCAGTAGCTAGACTCGAATCCATTCGAATGTTGCTAGCTTATGCCGCACATCGAGGATTTAAGCTTTTTCAAATGGATGTTAAGTCGGCATTCCTAAATGGATACATTAAAGAAGAAGTTTATGTTAGCCAACCCCCCGGATTCGAAAATCTAGATAAACCCGACCATGTTCTAAAACTTAAGAAAGCTCTCTATGGACTTAAACAAGCTCCTCGAGCTTGGTACGAGAGACTTTCAATCCATCTTAAGTCAAAAGGGTTTAACCAAGACTTAGTTGACCCAACTCTTTTCGTAAAAACCTTAGGTAAAGAAATATTCATAGCTCAAATTTACGTAGACGATATAATTTTTAGAACCTCTAACTCAGCCTTACTAAACGAGTTCGTTTCACTCATGGAAAGTGAGTTCGAAATGAACTTGGTAGGCGAGTTAAGTTTCTTTTTAGGTCTACAAATTAAACAAACTAAGGATGGTATATACCTATATCAACAAAAATACACTAAGGAGTTAATTAAAAGATTTGGAATGCAAGATGCTAAGGTAATAAACACCCCAATGGCGATAAATGTTAACATAGGGGAAGACCTAGAAAGTAAGTCCATTGACTTAAAATACTATAGGAGCGTAATAGGGAGTCTCCTATACTTAATCATGTAATTCGACATCCTATTCGCAGTAAGTATGTGCGCTGTGTTTCAAACTCCGTGCTAAGGAGTCTCACCTAACTCTAGTTAAGCGTATCCTTAGATATCTTAAGGGTACACTTAACGTTGGTATTTGGTACCCTAGATCTACGGAGTTCGAACTAATCGGCTACTCCGATTCGGATTATGCCGGTAGTAAGCTCGATAGAAAGAGCACGAGTGGTTGTTGTCAACTTCTCGGCTCGAGTCTAGTGAGTTGGTGCAGTAGGAAACAACACTGTGTTGCTTTATCTACCACCGAAGCCGAATACATCGCGATGGGTGAGTGTGTCACGCGGCTTCTTTGGATGAAGCACACTCTCCGCGACTTTAAGTTAGACTTTACGAATACTAAACTTCACGTAGATAACATTAGTTCAATTAATCTTACAAAGAATCCGATATGTCACTCTAGGACCAAACATATAGAGGTCAAACACCATTTCATTCGAGAACATGTGGCCAACGGAGCCATACACCTCGAATACGTCGAATCGAAGTCTAACTTGGCAGATCTATTTACTAAACCCCTACCCGAAGCCGAATTTAGTCTATTAAGATGAAAATTAGGTATGTGCGTAATAGAATAGGTACATGCAAATTATATGTTCTTACTACTATTTCTTTAATTTCATTTTTATGGAACTAGCATAGGACATACCTTAGATATCATGCACCTATAGATTTAAGGAGCCAGTACATCTCACAACACATAGGACTAATGTGTTTGTGTACTTAGCCACGTAGATGGGCATGAGATGTTAGGACCTTACTCCTGGTTCCAGATGTAGAGCTAGTGTATCGCTATGAACCACGGAGTATAATCATACATACTAACCGACTCTGACCAGGACTGGTTGATCTTACATATCAATCAAGCCAAATATGAGTCGAACATTTTATAGATGAGCTTATTTTCAGTATATTTTTTTTTATAAAAAATGGGGAACATGCTTGGACTTTAAATTTAACACTTATTTTGTTTTCCACACACCCCTTACTCTTTTCGATATACGGCAAAAGGGGGAGAAAAAGGCCAAAGTTAAGGGGTCATTTTTTTTACTTCATATTTAAACCAAAAGTTACAACTTAGTTAACGTTTACCAAAAGGCCAAAGAATTCTTAACTTAAACTTATTTGTGCCGTCTACGTTTTACTTAAACTTATTTTTTAAACTTTATGTCGTTAATGTTTTACTTAAGGGGGAGAAAGGGCTTAACTAAAACGTTTTACTAAGACCAACTTTAAGTAATGTTAATTACTTAAAGCAACCCTCAAGGGGGAGGATTAAGGACTTTCTTTAAGACTCACCCTCGGTCAAGGGGGGGGTTTCCTCAAGGGGGAGTACTTGAAGAAAATCCTTACTACTCCAACTTAATCTCCATATTTTTTGTTTCTCATGCACATTATTACTCTTCATGCTTGCTATTTACTTAACTTTGTATGTGGGTTTGCCATAAATCAAAGGGGAGATTGTTGGTGCGAGGCACCTAAGTCGAACCTAAGTTTTGATTATAGCAAACGATACAAAATTAAGCATATATTGTTATCTCATGAGCTAAATCAAGTGTGCAAAAGTCTCAACGCTGAGTCAAGGCTAGCGACACCCGAGGAAGCCGCGTGGTCGGGGCGACACTCAAGAGACTTTCGAGGAGCCGAAGGAATTGAGTGGAAGGCCGAAGCAAAAGCAACACGTAAGTATCGAGGTAAGCTCGTGTGCGAGCGTAAGTAAGGTCGTATCCTCTTACGGGATGATCTTGGCGTAGATCCACCAAAGACTTCTTATAGATGGTCTAGGTCGAGATCGGATGGTCGACGACCATCGAAATTATGTTTTGTTGAGCTAACCTTGCCTTGCGGCTAGCATCACCAACCGCGCTTGGAGGACTCGACTACAGTCAAATCATGACCGAAGGTCGCGTCAAGAATCGATCGATGCCGCCATCATCGGATCGATGATGGCCATCGATCACGGTCAAAGGATCGACCTCGAGTAGTCAAGAGTTATCACCATTTTTCAAGGGTTTTGTGCCCATTTGTGATTGGCTAAAGACCCATTCGATGAGGGCTCAAGGGCTATAAAAGGAGGGCCAAACCTAGGGTTTTTCATCAATTAAAAAGCTTTCAAGCTTCGACGACGCGCTCGACTCTCGACATCCCTACGACGGCAACTCGCAGACGACGACTAGAGCTTCAACCTCCAACCTTTAAAGTCGTCGGTAACGAAAGTTCTAAATTGTATTTCAATTTATTTCTTTTAGTAAAGCTTTAAATCATATCAAGGAGAGGGGGAGTGTCCCTCTACCTTGAGTCTTTATCGAGTTTTGTATTCGTTTAACTCCTATCTCCAACGAGGAGGAGTTTGGTTAGTATTTTGCCCTCCATGCGTGGTCAAGGACCACTAGGGCCTTGGAGTAGTAGTCGTAGGCTACGAACCAAGTAAAAACCCTCGTGTTTTATTTATTTATTGTTATCTTTCCGCTGCGTTTTACTTGTACCTTAACGAACGATTACGAAAAAGTTTTTTTTCGCTATTCGCCCCCCCCCCCCTCTAGCGAACCGCATCGATCCAACACTGCATGCCACTCCAGCTACCACCGTCTATAGTGGCCGAGTGCGGCACATCCAATGCTCTACCTTCAACCCTGCTACTACTACCCCGAGTGGCCGGGGAGGCAGGATGACTGACGACCCGTCTCAACCACAAGGGAGACCCAGTCAACAACATGCATGCAATGTAATGATGTATAGCTCCACACAAGTATCCTCGCAACCCTCCCTATCCCACGGGGAGTCCTGGTCAACCATAAGTCAACTATGTAAGGACTACTAATCCACAAGGCACTCTCTCTACCACACAGAGAGTCATATCCAACTGACAGTCAACCACGCTAAGACCTCCAGTCCGTGGCAAGATACTATCGACAATCCATATAATCATACCCAGATATACGATCCATAAGGGATATACAATCATGCTAGGACCTTCAGTCCATAGTCACATACTGATAACCACACACTTATCTATGGACAGACGACTAGATCCCCCATAGATGCACAACTAATATGTGTACGATATAACAATCGACTCTATAATTTGATCCATCACCTAACTCTAATGATGTAACACAGTAACCCAATCTTGTTAGAGCAATCAACCCGTGATATGGTTTTGATGTGTATGAAAAAGGATTTAAGTTAGGTTGTTATTGTGATTTGATATATGCGTTGGAGTCTTGCAGGACTTAGTAATTCGCACATGGAGCTTTGGCGAGTTTCACATCTCATGACTCGGTCCTTGAGTCGGTGAAGGATGGCTTTGCAGAAGTCGTGCGCTTGGAGCATCCGAGGGACCGCCGGACGAGGAGCTTGGAGTGAATCCGGAGGAAGTAGACTTCATGGTGAGACGTGAAGGATGGCACTGTAGAGCCGTGCACTTGGCGCATCCGAGGGATGTGGTCGGACGAAGACAGCTTCAAAGGCGAGGGACTCCAAGGGATGAGAGTGAGTGAATGTAACCCGGGAAGGGGTAGTGCTCTTAGGTGAAACTTGGCCATTTGGCTAAGTGTCGAATGAGATTTCCCAACATCACCGATCGCCATGAAATGACGATGATCGCTTCCGAAGTCGAACGGGGTTCGACTGGTGTTCGACTAGTGGGTTTTTGGCCCAGCAGTCGACTGCCATGGAATGGGAGTCGACTGGCAGACCATCAGTCGTCTGCCATGGAATGGTAGTCGACTGATGAAGGCAGTGTCGGGCATAGAAGCAAGTCGAACTCACGAGCACTCAACTGGAAGTCGGCATCAGTCGATTGATGAAAGCATTAGTCGACTGATCATATGACTGTTGGAAAATTAGGCCACGGATCCCACGAATCCGGCCTAGAAGTTATCGTTATTGGGCAACGACTACAAGACCAGTCGACTGATAGGGATATCAGTCGACTTCTCCTGTGTCAACGGGAAGAAACTCTCTTCCTCTATAAAGAGTAAGGGTGTGGGGCTTTGGGAGGCTAATGTTCATGCTCTAATCTTCTCCCAAAGTGCCCTAAAAAATGCTCACTCTTCTTACTTGCTATTATTCCATTCTATTGTAAGAAGAGGGATTGTAAAGAGGTTACCTCCACCTAGCTTGGTGCAAAGGAGAGATCTAGTGGATTTGGCAAAGGAGTGATTCACCTTGGACGAATCAGGACCGTGGATTAGCGGCACAGCCGTGAACCACGTTACATCCTTTGTTAATGTTTGTATTCTTGTTATTGCTTTGTCTTTATTGTTTATACTTTCCGCTTGTGCTAACGAATTTGTAGACTAGCAATTGACGAGAAAATTCCACCGTCTACGTATTGGGCTATTCACCCCCCTCTAGCCGGCCAACATACACATATCGATCCCCTACAAGTGGTATCAGAGCCAAGGAAGCTTGTCAACGGACTAACCGCCGCTACAAGCACAATCAAGGATGGTCGGCTCGAACATTCATCCGCCGAAGTTTGAAGGAGAATTCTCTTAATGAAAAAAGAGAATGGAGGTATTTTTCGAAACCGATTTCGAAATTCTTTTAATTATGAAAAACGGTTTCGAAATGCCTAGGGATGAAGAAGGGGAGCCATTGGAAAAATCAAGGTGGAGCAAGAGGCAAAGGGAAGAGTACTTGGCAAACTCAAAAGCCAAACATCATCTCTACAACGTACTCCCCCAACAAGAAGTGAATAGGATAGGGGAGTGTGCTAGCGCCAAGGAGATGTGGGAGAAGTTAGTAGAGCTTCATGAAGGTACCTCGGAGGTCAAGCTTGCATGGAGAGATCTCCTTCGCTCCCAACTATCAAGCGAAATTAGAAAAGGGAGAAAAGATAACCTCACTACACTCTAGATTTAAAGAGATAATAACCGGTTTATCTAGTGTAGGAGAGAAGCTTTCAAATAGGGACATGCTCATGAAAGCTATAGATGTCTATCTCCGATCCTCAAGATGGAGCTCTCAATGGTGGACTTTTTACATCTCCAAGAACCTAGAAGTTAGCACCTTGGAGGAATTCTTCTCAACCATGGAGCTCCACGAAACAAGGCTTGAAGGAATAGTAGAAGAGCCTAGAATTCAACCTTCAAGAGGAGTAGCCTTGATGGCCAACAAAGGGAAGAAGAAGATGGAGACTCCCTCCTCCTCCGACGAAGCTTCCTCCTCCTCCTCCATGGATAGCACGGAAGAAGCTTATATGGTAAGGAGGGTAAGGCGTGCATTAAAAGGTTTTAAATTTAATAAATCTAATGATAGGAGAAGAAGACCAAGGGGGAAGGTGATTTGTTATAATTGCCAAGGAGAGGGACACATAAGGGACAATTGTCCCCTCTTGAACAAGAGCAAAGAGGAGAGGAAAAAGAAGAAGAAGAAGGGGAGCAAGAAGAAGGAAGAAGAGAAGAAAGTTAAAGAAAAGGGAAAGGCAAAGGCACTAAAAGCAAGGACTTGGGATGACCCTTCTTCCTCATCATCATCATCATCCGAGGAAGAAAATGTCTTTGTCACAAATTTGGCATTAATGGCATTTGACGACTTAAACTCCTCCTCCTCCGAAAATGAAGAAGCAAGCTCAAGTGAGGAGAGCTCGAGTGAAGGGGGAGCTTCTTCTACATCCTCATCATCGGAAGAGGATTTGGTAAGTGAGGTAACCAATCTTTCCCCCAAGAAAGTTTTGTCAATTATTTCTAGCCTCACTAAGGACTTGTTTAGGGCAAAGAAAAAGAACAAATGCATGCTAGATCAAATTAAGAACTTAGAAGAAAAATTAGAAAAAGCATGCTTAAATATTAATGATGATATTTCTTCTAGCCTAAATAATGCATGCTCACATGACTATATACCGTTTGATGTTAATGATGCATGTATTGAAGAAAATAGAGTCCTAAGGGAAAAGGTAGACCACTTGACCAAGGCCCTAGAAAAATTTACAATTTGCTCCAACACTCTTAACATGATTATAGGGAGCCAAAGGGCAAGCTTCAACAAGAAAGGCCTAGGATATAAATAAAATAAAAATGAAAAGGCCTATAAATGCTTGATTGCTAGGGGTCAAGACAAAAAGAAGACAAAAAGAAGAAAATGGATCCCTAAGGAGTATTTAGTGAACCCCATAGGAAAGAACTTATTTTGGGTTCCTAAATCCATCCTTAATGGTTAGGAAAACCCTAGGATAGTCAACCATATGCAATTTACTTATATCATATTTTTGGTTGACTTAGGATGGTGGGACTTCATTTTTAGCATAGTGTTGGGTGATGATAATGTGCCCATAAAATGATAATAATGCTTAAATCATGATGATTAATGTAATTGTTATATATGTTTGCAATCATGATTTATGATCTTAATGTTTGACATATAATTATGGGCACTAGGGTTTAGATCATGCTTTAGGTGATATTTGACCTATTATCATAAATCATACATAATGCATGATTATTAATTGATGAATACATGTGTTTCATGATCATAATGTGAAATAAATTCATATATGTCTTTATGATCATGTGGGTTATTAGGATGATACTTAACCTTGTATAGAATTGCATGAAAATAATGGTTAAGTATATATAAATACCTTTATGATACATCTCACACTCACCATAGGCTACCTTGATTGAGAACTTAGCATGTGTGAGATGTTAGGATGATACAAATGTCTACTAGTGCCTATGGCATTTAGATGGTCATTTAAGGTATTAAAATAGCAATAATAGACTAATCATGGAGAAGACTTATGTTTAATTCATAGACATATTACCCAAAGATCATGGTTGGATATTTCATATGTTTTCAAAACAATTTCTTACTTTAAAATCTGAGTGTTCATATTTTGAAACAATTTAAAGCAAAACAAGGTGTTAAACTTGATACTAACTTGATCAAAAACCTAGTTACTCTTGAAACTTTTGGATTTTTGGCAAATACTTGAAAATATAATGATTTTTCATGGAAAACTATTTTTCATTGATAAATATACTTACAAGAAATATGTTCCCCAAATTTCATGATTTTTCAAATTTTATAGATTTTCTAATGCATTTCTGAAATCCACCCTGAAAAACTCAAAATCCCAAAATCTGCGTGCCAGTCGACTGGTAGTCTGAACCAGTCAACTGCTCACTCGATAACATGCCCAGTAACTTCTTTTATCCAATTTTAAGGCATGTTTTGGCTTTTGTTTCCCTCTAAACTTGATGTCATGCTTAGATAAACTTTGTTTAATATTTTTGATAGTGTCAAAGAGGGAGAAATATATTTGTTTAAGTAAGGGGGAATTATATTTAGGGAGAGTTTCATGTATTAAAGGGGAGAGTTGCTAATCATGTTATTTACATTCTTTCTTTCCTTAATATTTTATCAAATGTTTTTACCTAACTTAAACGGATTGTCACACATCAAAAAGGGAGAGATTGTTAGGGCAATCAACCCGTGATATGATTTTGATGTGTGTGGAAAAGGGTTTAAGTTAGGTTGTTATTGTGATTTGATATGTGTGTTGGAGTCTTGCAGAACTTAGTAATTCGCACATGGAGCTTTGGCAAGTTTCACATCTCATGACTCGGTCCTTGAGTCGGTGAAGGATGACTTTGCGGAAGTCGTGCACTTGGAGCATCCGAGGGACCGCCGGACGAGGAGCTTGGAGTGAAGCCGGAGGAAGTAGACTTCAGGGTGAAACGCGAAGGATGGCGTTGCAGAGCCGTGCGCTTGGCGCATCCGAGGGACGTGGTCGGACGAAGACAACTTCAAAGGCGAGGGACTCCAAGGGATGAGAGTGAACGAATGTAACCCGGGAAGGGGTAGTGATCTTAGGGGAAACTTGGTCATTTGGCTAAGTGTCGGATGAGATTTCCCGACATCATGGCCCGATCGCTTCGAGTCGAATGGGGTTCGACCGTGTTCGATCGTGGTGGGTTTTGGCCCAACGATCGCCATGGAATGGGAGTCGATCGGTAGACATCATCACCGACCGCCATGGAATGGCAATGATCGATGAAGGCGTTGTCGGGCATGGCGAGTCAAGCTCACGAACACTCGACTAGAAGTCGACATCAGTCGACTGATCATATGACTGTTGGAAAATCAGTCGCGGATCCCGCAAATCCTACCGAAGTAGCCGTTATTGGCGGTTACAGGACCACCGATCGATAGGGATATCACGATCGCCCCGTGTCTATGGGAAGAAAACCTCTTCCTCTATAAAGAGGAAGGGTGAGGGGCTTGGGAGGCTAATGTTCATGCTCTAATCTTCTCCCAAAGTGCCCTAAAAAATTTCCACTCTTCTTACTTGCTATTATTTCATTCTATTGTAAGAAGAGGGATTGTAAAGAGGTTACCTCCACCTAGCTTAGTGCAAAGGAGAGATCTAGTGGATTTGGCAAAGGAGTGATTCACCTTGGATGAATCGGGACCGTGGATTAGCGGCGCAGCCGTGAACCACGTTACATCCTTTGTTAGCGTTTGTATTCTTGTTATTGCTTTGTCTTTATTGTTTATACTTTCCGCTTGCGCTAACGAATTTGTAGACGAGCAATCGACGAGAAAATTCCACCGTCTACGTATTAGGCTATTCACCCCCCTCTAGCCGACCAACATACATATCGACCCTACAAATCTGAGGTCACAAAGATAACCCTAACCACCTATACTTACTGAACATCCATTAGCTAACACATAATAGGGTTTATAGTTCATATCCGTGCTAGATAATCAATGAAGTAACAATATTATATCTCAAAGGTCAAGGTAGTACAAGCATATGATTAAATAAGAGTAGATATAAGGTCAAAGTAATAGCATAAGTCCAAATTCATGCACCGGATTCAGATCAAACTACCTGACCATGGTAGATATTACCCACCTGATATGTAATATGTGCTATCCATCTCCACATCCATGTATCCATCACATTCAAAGTCCTGTAACAATATGATACAGTTAAATACCATCACACATCTAATGATCGAATCAAATCCTATATCAACCTTGTATCTTAATCAATAAGATTGATCTAGTTATCCAATTAACCTAATCAAGCCATCACATCTATCCTCATAATGCATCACAACTCACCTTGATTGATTTTATCCGCACAACTTCTTGCCCCATTTTAGAGTACCTAATCTGCATCAAATAACCAAATTAAGACAAAACATAACTCAGATTATCCTCTTCACCTAATTGCAGCTATACAACCATACCAATATTAAACACACTGTAAATCAAATCCCACATTCCATAATACCTAGATCTACACTTACCTGATACTGTCGATACAAACCCAGCCTTCCTTAGCTCCACCTCGATCACACACACAAGGAAACTGAATCAAAGATCCCAGCTGCTGGCTGGAATGTCCTCAACCTGCTGGAAACATAGCCATAAAACTCAATGTTGCTGTGACAACACACAAATCCAGCTTACTGGCTGCTGTGAACAAAATTCACACCAAGACCTACCTTGCAACGCAGCTCACACCAATTCCCCTTCCAATCTACTCTCCATGAGGCACCATCAAGTGGGCAGGCGGTGGCTATCACGGTGCGATTTGGATCAGAGAAAGGAAGAAGCTGCTGAAGAGGCGCCGATGCATCCACGCGGTGCTCGGGAGAGAAAGAAAAAATGGCGAGAAAGGAAAATCGAAGATAGAGAAGTAGGGATTTGGTAGCGATGAAGTGGCAACGACTTGCAGCTTCAATCGGGCCAGTGACGGGGAGCTCTGATAGTGGTGATTGGCAATATCGGGGCGGAGATCGACTAGCTCGGCGTCGACAGTGGCAAATCGTCAGAAGAGGTGAGATCCAGCTCGAGAAAGTCGGCGGTAGCTGCTTCTCGCGGTGAGGAGGACTGAGCAGAGGCAGCGGCGACCGGCTGACTGCTCCAATGAAGATCTCCGACAACGCCGGAAGAGGAAGACCGATCGGCGATGATGCATCGGGGAGAAGACATCGCCGGTAGCAGCTGTGATTCGGAAGAAACGAGAAGCGAGGAAGAAGTAGGAATCGTGAGATAATCGCTATGATAAAGAGGAAATCGAGGAGGAGTTTGGGTCAGGTTCGGGTCTTTTAAAGTCGGTTCAATTGGATTGAGCCAGCTTTAAGTCAAGGTCCAACCTAAGTTAAGCCCAAACTTCCAATTAGGCTTTAATCTTCCTTGTATGAACTCCTTTTAAATCCAGAAAAATTCCTGTGAACTTCTGAGAAATTATATAAGATAATTTTTTAATTAACAAGGTATATTTTATTTTATTATTATTATTATTATTATTTTATATCTTACATTCTCCTCCACTAATAAAAATTTGGTTCCCAAATTTTCGACTCATGTATAAGTACGAGATGTCACAAAAACCATCTTAAGTATCTGGAGAAAAGTCACACGCCTCAAGTGACTAAGTGGGGTATTGATAGCCTCTAAAATTTATCATAGATACTCTTAACAGACCTTTTAAAGTCTGAATAACACCTTCATATTGACCACTTATCAAAAGGTAAATAATCGTACCAGAGTGGAGCTCTATAACTGTGACATGTTGGAGACTTTGCCAGAATCGTAAGGTAAATCATGAATCACTATCAGAAATGATACTCAAGGATACTCCATGGATATAATTCCATCTAGCGATCCAATGAAATTCATCTTACGGCTCGGAAAGAAATGAGCGGACCTAGCTAATCGATCATCGATTACCCAAATCCTATCAAGTCCTTTCCGAATTCTAGATAATCTCCCAACGTTGTCCATCGTACTAGGCTACCACTTCCATTACGGTACGTAACTCTACTGGTCACTAATATTCCACCTTTACGTGTTGGCACTCCCAACATCAAACTACAAAATCAACTATTGTCTAGGCCCTGAAACCTAGTTTCACAAGCTTTTGACTAAGTGATTCCCATCACTTCCTTGGTCCAACAAGTCAGCGGTATAGTAACTCTAGAACATCTTATCCACATCTACGGTAAATACCAAATCAATCTAGGGAAACCACAACTTCCCTCAAGATTGGGAATATATCCATAAATATATCCTCCACAGATATGATGACAATCGATCTCAAATACTCCAAGAGTACTTGATTCCTAAAATCCATGAACGACTAAATCATCGATAAGTATAACAACATTATCAACATCTCCTAAAATTCATACCAAGTATGAAATGTCGTCTTCTACACACCTGCATCCTTTTACTCTACGTTGATGACATATCAATCATCACACCAACAATGATAATTGTATGACACTAAGTCATTACAATATCAACCCTCCAATCATAGATCAACCCTAGGATATATATAGGTGTCCTTTAGCTGATCTAAACAGATCATCTATCCACAACGAAGGATATTTATTCTCAACCACTGCATTCCAATCATCGATAATCGATGCATAACCTCAAAGGTTCATCTCTCTTTTAACAAAGAGTTACGAGTCTTCTCAAGAAGAAACACTAGGAAAGATAAATCTCCCATCCAATACCTCATATAATCGCAACTTACATTCTTTTAATTTCCACAGTGTTTAGCAACACTAATACCAATAAAATCATCTCCCGGTATGAGGTCTTCAATATCGGAACTATTTTCGAAATCACCCCCAATCGCATATTCTACTTGCCTATGCAGTGACCAGCCCGGGAGTTCATCCGAAACTACATTCGAATACCCTCGGATTATTCACACATCCAAGATATATGTTATACCTCATTTCAACAATTTAACTATCCGTAAGGATATGTCTATAGTAGAGGTATGTCTAGCATGGGCTAAGGGTATCCTTTGACTTCTTGGTTGTTGATCAACATCTTACCGGACGGTAGAGAACAATCACCAACCCACAAGTCGATAGGAACCCTTCTAATCCTATCTAAGAATATTCTAGCCCTAGCTACCTGTAACTACAGTATATCTCGATATATCCGCAAATAGGATAACCTAAAGTAATACCTCGAATGACCAATTCTTCGGTATACTATATCTCTTCTCGAGTAATCATGTAAACTCATCCAACATCTATTTTGGACGGCTGAGCTCATGTAGATGCAAAAGACTATCATGGAGGAATTGAAATCACCTGTTGAAACTGAGGTACAAACTGAAACAACTACAGCGGAGATGGTAAACACTGTTGTACTGGCAGAGACTATACAATCGGCTGTAAGGTACTGAAGAACTGTCAACATCGTAGCACGCACCAACTCTGCAAATGGTATAGCTGCAACTGGAGAATACAGCATAGATACGACCATCGTCATATACTCTCTCCTCTGTACAAAGCATAACTACGCCTGGGGAGGTAACAGTTGTTGTCGTCTGGATGTCAGAATCTTCTGAGATGTCTTCTGTTGATACTGCTGAGTAACTCACTTCTCCTAGATGGAAGTATCAAAAAGCTCCAACTATATCTGAGGTAGTAGATCGCTGTTGACATGATAACTCAATCTTCTACAATGATCTTAGCTTCCGAGGTTGTGGATTGTCCTCTCGAAAGCTTTATTCATAGTCTTCAACTGAGTCTTCAAAGTACATACTCTCCTCGTAGATATCGGCTACTTATAGTAGAAACGGATAAAATGATCCATTGGATAATCTGACTCTGCGTCTCGTCGTGACCCGCACTGCACACACATAAACCCTTCGGAGTCTTTCTTCTGAGTTCGCTGATAAACATGAGAAGATGCTGACGATCTGCAATCGGTCTTCTATGATCGGAAAACTCTCCAATAGTCGCTGGTGGCCCATGACTCCAATCTTGCTCCTTTTGTCCAACATTCGGAGACTCGATTCCAATAATTTGACTTGCAATGTCTGCTTATCAAATCTCCAACTCTTAAAACACATGCTATATAGTCATTTCTATACACATGGCTCGGTCTAATGACTTTCGGTAGGATCTGGTAGAAGATCGAAACATCCCGATCAAAATATCACCCAATAAACCGTGGATGGCCAAAACCAACCTAATCATATTCTTGAGCTATTAGGTGGTCGTAACCCTCACAAGTCTAACGACTGCACGGTACCTTCGCTACTGATCAATTCTACTCAAAGCTCAAGAATTCCCCGACAATAAGTCAAAGAAGATGACGTGGGAAATACTCTCACAACCTCACTAAATTGTGACCAAGTGATATATTATTTCCCGTAGATTATTTCCTATATCTTCCACCAAGTACCGGCTATATCCGGATAATGGTATTCAACTAACACTACTTTCTTTGTATAACATAAGTTAAGTACTCAAAAGTACCTTCAAAGTTATACAACCTAGAATGACTATCCCATGGAT
The DNA here is from genome assembly GCA_025175895.1 of Wurfbainia villosa. Taxonomy (NCBI): domain Eukaryota; kingdom Viridiplantae; phylum Streptophyta; class Magnoliopsida; order Zingiberales; family Zingiberaceae; genus Wurfbainia; species Wurfbainia villosa. The sequence continues at coordinate 26,752 of JAKLTH010000147.1, forward strand.
CAAAATCCCTATGAATATCATCCACTAATTTTCTACTATCCGTGATCAAGAATAGTATACTGCTTGTCCATTACCCTCGTAATGTCGACAAACCTAATTAGTGAAAATTCTTAGGGTTGTAATCTTTGATCTCCACAAGAGATGTGACTACCTAACTCCTGCTTTCCGACTCGGTATCAGTCGGCTCTCAAAGGTAATTACCTTTTCGATAGCAGGTACATGTCTAATAACCTCAACATGTTGTTCCCGTGGTCAACTAAAACCACGGTTACGAATACTAACCAACACCCTACAAGTCATCCCTGTTATAAGTAACTAAATGCATAGCCAACAGAAGGATATGTGATAACAGTTATCATACCTTAAACCTTGTAGCTCGGAGATGTCCCGCAACAGCCAAATCCCAGAACTCACAAACCAAAACCGAGTAAAGCAAAACTCGATGTCCGAACGAAATAAAATTCGAAAATGGACTTCGCAACCTAGGGCTCTGATACCAATAAAATTGTCATGCCCCGAGAGTATGCCGTGCCGAAAAGCAAACAGGCGACATCTCCTCTGTACGTGACAATATATCTGGTTAATACAAGGCCCGTAGGCCCACAACAACAACATAATAGGCAAACATGAATATACTAAACACAACAGAAACATACTGACAGATAAACAAGATACAAAAACCCAACTGTGCACTCCGGAGTGACTTTGACACAACAAGAATTATAACAGAAATAGCATCAAAGACCAAATACATACAACACATCCCTATATCGTAAATACGGAAACAATATAGAGTAAAATCCCAAAACGACAATCCACAAGAATACAACAATACGAAACAAATATCTATTCGTCCGGTGTGAGATGGGATCAGCTGGTGGAGCTCCGAACGTCCAAGGCAATCTTCTACCTATTACCTAAGCGACAAGAAACTCAAGGTCCGGGGTGGTGAGTATAAACTCAGGGGTAATATATAGAAAGTGCATAAACAACATATAGGATATAGAGATCTACAAGTATACATGTGAATATTTACAAGCATACAAAATATGTCCAATAGCCATACAGTCCTATCCAAATCTAATAACAAGTAACTACAGTAAAGTCATACTCAATGTATATACTAAACTAATCAACTGAACACGAAGTAATGTACCAACGTACCTGACTGTCTGCAACACCATAAGCTATATCATCCTGAACAGATATACAATAACACAACCCATATAACGTACAAAGTCAATCCCATACCTGACCAACACTCAAATATATGAACAGTATATAATCACATGTAATAACATCCCGATCCATACCACACTTTGACATGACGCCAATCAAATGCATACAACAGTCTGAACCAACACATATATCATGCTCAACACATAGCAGTATATAATATGCAAATGACATGTATCATGATGTACAAGCATATGCAACAATCATAGCTCAATCAAATGCAACATCTCACAGGCATATGTGAAACATATATCAAATACATGCATACATATATATCAGCAATGCATATACATGGTCACTGTCTACAGACCCGTCCAACCACTACCCCAGAGTGGCCAGGGTGGCACGATATGACAATTATTTCGACTCCAGCCGCCACCACTCTCGAGTGACCGAGTTGGGTAGTATGAAATAGTAGCTAGCCGTCATAGAGCTATATGCTATCCTCGGGGTCCCTGCTGCACGCGACTCTAGCTACCACTACCCATGAGTGGTCGAGTATTGTACGACAGGATAAGTTGCATGCCACTCCAGCTACCACCGTCTATAGTGGTCGAGCGCGGCACATCCAATGCTCCACCCTCAACCCTGCTACCACTACCCCGAGTGGTCGAGGAGGCAGGATGACTGACGACCCGTCTCAACCACAAGGGAGACCCAGTCAATAGCATGCATGCAATGTAATTATGCATAGCTCCACACAAGTATCCTCGCAACCCTCCCTATCCCCTGGAGAGTTCTGGTCAACCATAAGTCAACTATGCAAGGACTACTAATCCACAAGGCACTCTCTCTACCACACAGAGAGTCATATCCAACTGACAGTCAATCGCGCTCAGAACTCCAGTCCGTGGCGAGATACTATCGACAATCCATATAACCATACCCATATATACGATCCATAAGTGATATACAATCATGCTAGGACCTCGATCTATAGCCACATCGATAACCACACACTTATCTATGCACAGACGACTATATCCACCATAGATGCACAACTAATATGTTTACGATACAACAATCGACTCCATAATCTGATCCATCACCTAACCCTAGTGATGTAACACAATAACCCAATGAGGTCACAAAGATAACCCTAACTATCTCAGTACTTTCATCAACATCCATCGCCTAACACATAATAGGGTTTATAGTTCATATCCGTGCTAGATAATCAATGAAGTAACAACAATATATCTCAAAGGTCAAGGCAAGCATATGATTAAATAAGAGTGGATTTAAGGTCAAAGTAATAGCATAAGTCCAAATTCATGCACCGATTCAGATCAAACTACTCGACCAAGGTAAATATTACCCACGATATGTAATATGTGCTATCCATCTCCACATCCATGTATCCATCACATTCAAAGTCCTGTAACAATATGATACAGTTAAGTACCATCACACATCTAATGATCGAATCAAATCCTATATCAACCTTGTATCTTAATCAACAAGATTGATCTAGTTATCCAATTAACCTAATCAAGCCTTCACATCTATCCTCATAATGCATCACAACTCACCTTGATTGATTTTACCCGCACAACTTCTTGTCCCATTTTAGAGTACCTAATCTACATCAAATAACCAAATTAAGGCAAAACATAACTCATATCATCCTCTTCACCTAATTGCAGCTATACAACCATACCAATATTAAACACACTGCAAATCAAATCCCACATTCCATAAAACCTAGATCTACACTTACCTCATATTGTCGATACAAACCCAGCCTTCCTTAGCTCCACCTCGATCACACACATAAGGAAACCGAATCAAAGATCCCAGCTACTGGCCGGAATGTCCTCAACCTGCTGGAAACAAAGCCATAAAACTCAATGTTGCTGTGACAACACACAAATCCAGCTTACTAGTTGCTGTGAACAAAATTCACACCAAGACCTACCTTGCAATGCATCTCACACCAATTCCCCTTCCAATCTACTCTCCTAGCTACAGCAGCAACCGGCGGAGGCAGCTCACCAACGGGGCAGGCAACTATGCGACCGGTGGCTGGCGATTTGGATCGAAGAAAGGAAGAAGTTGTTGGAGAGGCGCCGACGCATCCAGCTGCTGTGGTGCACGATGGAGAGAAAGAAAATGGTAGAAAAGGAAAATCGAAGATAAAGAAGTAGGGATTTGGTAGCGATGAAGTGGCAACGATGAGCAGCTTCGACCGGGCCGGTGACGGAGAGCTCTAACAGTGGTGATTGGTAGCATCGGGGCGTAGATCGACTAGCTGGGCGTCGACGGTGGCAAATCGTCGGAAGATGTGAGATCCAGCTCGGGAAAGTCGGCGACAGCTGGTTCTCGCGGCGAGGAGGACTGAGCAGAGGTAGCGGCGACCGGTCGACTGCTCCAATGAAGATCTCTGACAACGCCAGAAGAGGAAGACCGATCGACGATGGTGCACCGGGGAGAAGACGTCGCCGGTAGCAGCTGTGATTAGGAAGAAACGAGAAGCGAGGAAGAAGCAAAAATTGCAAGATAATCGCGATGATAAAGAGGAAATGCGCTGAGGAGGTGTTCGGGTTGGGTTCGGGTATTTTAAAGTCGGTTCAATTGGATTGAGCTAGCTTTAAGTCAAGGTCCAACCTAAGTTAAGCCCAAACTCCTAATTAGGCTTTAATCTTCCTCGTATGAACTCCTTTTAAATCCAGAAAAATTCCTGAGGACTCTTGAGAAATTATATAAGATAATTTCCTAATTAACAAGGTATATTTTATTTTATTTTTATTATTTTTTTATATCTTATAATTCCGATCTGAGGAGGTAAAGCCTTAGATCAGATCGTCATTCTTTTTTACAGTTCGACGATAGCCGAAGCTCTTATCCTCGTGCAGTGGCAGATCGGAGGAGTAAGATTTAAGGTAAAAACACTGTGTAAGATGACGGAAGAAAAAATTACTCATATCTGAGAAGGCAAGGCCTTAGATCAGGTCGTTACTATTCTTACAGTTTGACTTTAGCTCAAGCTATTATCCCCGTGCGATTGCGGATCAGAGTAGGGTTTATGGTAAATACACTATGAAAGATGATGGAAGAAAAGATTATTCCGATCTGATAAGACAAGACCTTAGATTAGGTCACCACTATTCTTATAGCTTGGCTTTAGTCGAAGCTCTTATCCCCATGCGGTAGCGGATCAGAGGAGTAGAGTTTAAGGTAAAAATACTATTGAAGATGACGGAAGCAAAAAATTACTCCAATCTGACTAGGCGAAGCCCTAGGTCAAATCATCACTACTTTTATAGCTTAGTCTTAGCCGAAGCTATTATCCCTGTGTGGTGGCGGATCGGAGGAATTGGGTTCAAGGTAGATGCACTGTTGAAGATGACGAAAGCAAAAAATTATTCTGATATGAGAAGGCAAGACCTTAGATCAGATCGTCACTATTTTTACAGCTTGGCCTTAGCCAAAGTTATTATCCCTGTGTGGTGGCGGATCGGAGGAGTTGGGTTCAAGATAGATGCACTGTTGAAGATGATGGAAGCAAAAAATTACTCAGATATGACTAGGTGAAGCCCTAGGTCAAATCGTCACTATTTTTACAGTTTGGTCTTAGTCGAAGTTATTATCCCCATATGGTGGTAGATCAGAGCAGTTGGGTTCAAGGTAGATGCATTATTGAAGATGAAGAAAGTAAAAAATTCCTTCGATGTGACTAGATGAAGCCCTAGGTCAGATTGTCACTATTTTTACAGCTTGGTCTCAACCGAAGCTATTATCCCCTTGTGATGGCAAATCGGAGGAGTTGGGTTTAAGACATAGATGCACTATTGAAAATGACGAAAGAAAAAAATTACTTCGATCTGACTAGGTGAAGCCTTAGGTCAGATTGTCACTATTTTTATAGCTTGCCTTTAGCCGAAGCTATTATCCTCGTATGGTGACAGATCGGAGGAGTTGGGTTCAAGGTAGATGTACTGTTGAAGATGATGGAAGCAAAAGATTATTTTGATTTGATCAGATGAAGCCCTAGGTTATATCATCACTATTTTATAGCTGGGCCTCAGCCGAAGCTCTTATCCCCGTGCGGTGGCAGATCGAAGAAGTTGGGTTCAAGGTAGATGTGCTGTTGAAGATGACGAAAGCAAAAAATTATGCTGATCTAACCTGGCGAAGCCCTAGGTCATATCGTCACTATTTTTATAGCTTGTCCTCATCCAAAGCTGTTATCCCCGTGCGGTGGTGGATCGGAGGAGTTGGGTTCAAGGTAGATGTACTGTTGAAGATGACGGAAGCAAAAAATTATTCCGATATGAACAGGTGAAACCCTAGGTTAGATTGTCACTATTTTTATAACTTGGCCTTAGCCGAAACACTTATCCCTGTGCGGTGGCAGATCGGAGGAGTTGGGTTCAAGGTAGATGCACTATTGAAGATGTCAGAAGTAAAAACTTATACCGATCTGACCAGGCAAAGCCCTAGGTCAGATTGTCACTATTTTACAGCTTGGCCTCAACCGAAGCTCTTATCCCCGTGCAGTGGCGGATCGAAGGAGTTGGGTTCAAAGTAGATGAACTGTTAAAGATGACGAAAGCAAAAAATTATACTCATCTGACTAGGCGAAGCCCTAAGTTATATCGTCACTATTTTTATAGCTTAGCCTCAGTCAAAGCTCTTATCCCCATGTGGTGGTGGGTCGGAGGAGTTGAGTTCAAGGTAGATGCACTGTTGAAGATGACGGGAGCAAAAAATTATTCCGATTTGACCAGGCGAAGCCCTAGGTTAGATCGTCACTATTTTTATAGTTTGTCCTCAGTCGAAGCTCTTATCCCCATGCGGTGGCGGATTGAAGGAGTTAAGTTCAAGGTAGATGCACTGTTAAAGATGACAAAAGCAAAAAAAAATTATACCGATCTGACCAGGCGAAGCCCTAGGTCAGATTGTCACTATTTTTATAACTTGACTTCAGTCAAAGCTTTTATCCCCGTGCGGTGGTGGGTCAGAGGAGTTGGGTTCAAAGTAGATGCACTGTTGAAGATGACGAAAGCAAAAAAATTATTCCAATCTAGCCAGTCGAAGCCCTAGGTTAGATTGTCATTATTTTTATAGCTTGGCTTCAGCCGAAACCCTTATCCCCGTGCGATGGTGGATTGGAGGAGTTGGGTTCAAGGTAGATGCATTATTGAAGATGACAAGAGTACAAAATTCATTCCGATATGACCAGGCAAAACTCTAGGTCAAATTGTCAATATTTTTTATAGCTCAGTGATAGCCGAAGCTATTATCCCTGTGCGGTGGTGGATCAGAGGAGTCAGAAGGCGAAAGAATGTTTCTATGACTGACTCGAGCACAAAGTCATTTTTTGAAAAACAGATAAGTCAAAGACACCCGGGAGGAAGAGAATGATGTCGCTGGGGTTGGTAATTTTACATTATTCATTCTACTGAAGGGTGATGTTATGATATTTTACCTATTTCAAAGAGTCATTTTTAACGAGAAGAGGTACATTTTCTCATTCTCCAAAATCAAAATTATATTTATCTGAATAAGGTTACATTCATTATTTCTTAAGTGTAGAGGGGGTGAATAGCATTGTCGTTGCTCGATTGGAATTTGATTGCGTGCTTGCTACAAAATTTGTTATACGCAGTGGAATATACAATAATAAAGCAAATACAACAAGAACACAAGCACAACACCAAATATAATGTGGTTCGGAACCGTATGGTTCCTACTCCACTGATTGGGCTCTAAAAGCCCTAGCGATGCAAACACACACCACTAATCACAAATACTCCTTCTCGATAACAAGTCGGAGGCGAAGAAACCTCTTACAAGTATTCTTACAGCAATAAGAAAAAAATACAAGCAAATATGAATGAAATGTAAAGAGTACTTTACAATCTAGGTTTTTTAGCACTTGCTTGTTGGTTGCTTGGATGAGCTTGAAGGACCCTGAAATGCACCTGCAATTCGCCTTCAAATGCCTCAACAAAGCTCCCAAAGAACCAATACTGAAATCATCCTCGAGCTCCTATTTTTAACCTGCATTGAGGATGACGCCATAAGGCCCCAGTTGACTACCAACACTGTTGTCGTGAGAGAATGACTCAATCCACGTTGGAAAAATTCCAACGGATCTCTTGGTAGTTGACTGATGACTTCATCAGTCGACTGCTAGCGCCCATAGCCGACTGCCCAGTTGGCAACGAATCGTTCTGTTCTTATAGACAAAAAAACTCAAAACCCAGTCCAGCCGATCATTATCCATGATACCAATCATCACGATCTAAGGCATTTTTAGCCCTTAACCGCAAATAAGTTTAGTCAACTCACTGCAATGAACCACCATATTGTCGGGCCGATCGCCAACCTCAAACATGAGGTTTTAACCTCAAGTATGGTGTCCCCATACTTGCTAGACCACCCGTAGCTTAGACCTAAGCCTTCTAGCCACCTTCGTCAACCTTGCGCCTATTAGATCCCTCCAAGTCATCCATGACTTGTTCATCCATACGCTAGCCCTCAGATGCTTCCATCGGCTATTGTCATGCTAACGGTGTCTACACTGCCAAGGCACATTGGACTTACGCTGCCAAGACTCCCGTTTGGACTTCTGTGACCAACCATTGGTCTTATGCCGCCAAGACTCTCGCTTGGACTTTACGCCGCCAATATTCCCCTTGGACTTTCCAAATGCCAAGACTCAAGCTTGGACTTTCCCTTGCCAACCCATGTTGGACTTTCCATGCCAAGACCCATGCTTGGACCTTCCTTTGCCAAGACCCATGCTTGGACTTTACATGTCAAGTACTCAAGACTTGGACTTTCCCAATGCCAAGTGTCCCACTTGGACTTTCCATGCCAAGTACCCATAACTTGGACTTTACCATGACAATCACATTGTCATATATTTTTGTCGAACATCAAAACATCGCCGAAAGTCAAACTCAGTCCGCAGTCAATTGTGACTGGGCCGATTGCACCAACAATCTCCTCCTTTTGATGTTTGACAAAAACACCCTAAGTTAGACCCCTACCTCAAATTCCTTACCAATCAATTATCCCAAATTGGTAATTTTATTTTCTCCTCCTTTTTGACTAACATCAAAAAGGTTCTCTCAGGGAGGTCAATGTCTCATATCCCAATGAGATCTTACAATCTCCCCCTTGGTCCAAAAATATCTAGGATGCCTACAATCTTCCTAGTGATAAGTCTCATATCACTCAAGAGAGGCAATCCTACAAACTCTCCCAATTTCCAAATTGGGTATCTGAAATTCTCATTTTTCTCCCCCTCATGAGGAAGAGCACATCCATCACTCCCCCTAAAGGTTTGCTTCTCCTTGACTATTGCACCAACAATGTCCTTGGGAAGTCTCTAAGCCAATAGGAACTCTAAATCATCAACAAATAAGGTTAAAGTTCAATATTGAATTTTTCCATACCTTAAATTTGATACATCATCCTAACAACTCTCCTAATCCATATCCAATAGATTTTCACCCTTTATAATGCTTCCCAAAGCATATCCTAGGGTTAGGAGTAGTTAGAAAACCCTAACATAGCTGAAAATGGGCTAAACATACCTTGTTTTTCCGAATTCAACTTGGCAGTCGACTCTATCAGTCAACTAGTCGACTGTCAACAAGGGTAGTCGACTGATAACTGAAAATTCCAATTTTCAATTATCAGAATCGAATTTTAGAAATTCATAAATAATTCTACGTATTTTGAAAAATCATGAAAATTCATACGTATAATACTTATGACACATACAATGGGTGAAAAGTGTTAGAAAAATATTTTACCCATAAAATAGCAAAATTGACACAAAGTTCAAAAGTGAAAAAAAAACCTTCAATGTTTAGCTCACTTTTTATCAACTTCATCAATGGTGATTGCTATCAAAAGATATACTTCACCAAAATTTTCTAAAATGATTTTAAAATATTTTTGAAAACCTATATTGGATCATGATCAATGGGCTCAATGCACATGACTTGCACATTAGCTTTCCCTATGATCCACTACATGGTTTCATATGAGTTTTAGTTCATCTAGATGAAAAAACTATGCACCTTAAACTTAACTCATATCCTATTATCTCACATGTATCTAGGGTGTATAAATACACATACATGTCAATTTAGATGTGAGATGTGGATTTTGGTTTATCTTAAACTAAGGCCTCATTCATTTTCTAAGGCAACGCTACTTGATTCCCTTATAAATGGGACTTCAAGTCATGTCATTGTCCTTAACTTAATTTTTATTAATGCATAAATGATTATGGCATTAATGATGATATAAATAAACACATGCTCATAATCATGATGTCATGGCATAAGATGGAATCTACGCATACATGACATTTAACCTTAATCATACACATGATCATGACATATTAAATGATTAAAAGTATATATGATGTCATGACATGTTATATGACAAACAAAGTATGACAAATAAAATGTATAGGTATAATAATACCTAAATTTTAATATTAATTGTCATTTGTTATTATTAAGTCTCATTTTACCATATTATCATTTATTCCCCAAGTGTGCCAAAAACCCAAAATGACACACTATGACTTCTGAATCTAAGTTGTGTCAATTTGATTAATTTATCAAACTTCTTAAATAATATTGGCACATTCTAAAATCTTTTAGGATTATAATTCAAACCTATTTCCAAGGTATCCATAACCTTGAAAATAACCTAAAGTGTCACCTTTACTATGGTTAGGTTAACTACCCATCCATTCAAGGTCGACACACCTAAACCCATTTAGCATGAATAGATCACGCTCCTAGGAATCCAAAACCTATTTGAGCTCCTTGGGTTTACTAGGTATTCCTTAGGGATGACCTCCCTAGATACCTTCCTAATGACCCTTCTAGGCTTGGTAGCCTTAATCATTTGGGTTTTGCCTAGATCAAATCTAGAGGTAACTCCCCCTTTGACCTTCTTAATGGTTTCCCTAGGTTTCTTCGAAACCCTAGCCACTAGGCACACACCTTGGTTACCCTTAGGGATGACTTCCCTAGTAACCTTGGTCTTCCTAAACATAACTTGAGTTCTATAATCGAATGGAACATTGTGATAGGTCTTTTTGGGCTTAAGCTTGTCCTTGGATGGTTCTTGTTTCCTAGGCCTTTGACTTTGACTCCTAGACCCTAGGTTTTGGCAATTTGACCCTTGCATTTGATTTTGCATCTTTTTAAGGGTCTTTTCTAATTTCTCAAGTCTTGACCTCAAGACTTGATTTTACAACTCCAATTGCCTAATTTTTGAATTTTGATTTGGTCTTTGGGCATTACCATTTCCTCTAGGCATATGCCTACCCTTCTTAGGGTTAATGCCTAAATGGTCCTCTATTTTCCTAATACTTGCCTTAGGTAAAATATTTTTAGGAATATTAGTCCCAAATTTCTCCTTATTCTTAAGGTTGACATTCTTAGCTCCTAAGCAATACTCCATATTTCTAGCATGCTCTTTATGATAAATTGTAAGATTGCTAAAATTATTTCTAGCATGCTTTTGCCTATAACTTAAACAATGAGCATCATTAAATTTTCCCTTAGGGTTTATCTTAGAGGCTCCCCCCACTTGTGATGCTCCTTCTTTGACCTTCTTGCTCCCCTTTGGACATTGACTCCGATAGTGTTCCGGTTGTTGACATTTGAAGCACGCCACGTGCTCCTTGCTTTTTCTAGTGGGAGCACCAACATCCTTAACTTTCTCTTGACTTCTAGGCACCGGTGGAGTCTTCTTAACTCTTTTTGGACACTTACTCTTGTAGTATCCTTGCTTCTTACACTCAAAGCATATAATATGAATTTTATTCTTAATCGAAATGTTTGAGTTACCTAGGTCAATGGTGGTGGAAAGGGTCTCTTGAACTTGTTCATCACTTCTCCCGGAAGTAGATGGCTCTCCTTGCTCTTGCCCTTGTTCCGGAGTAGACGGTCTCTCCTCCCCCTCAAACCTTGAAGTGGAGGCATCTTCCATCTCTTCTTCCTCCTCTTCCACCGATCCAGAAGTTGGCTCTTCCTCAACTTTCGAATCCTCACTTGCTTGTGAGGATGATGTGCTTGCTTCCTCGGTCTCCTCCGATTGAGCCGATGAGCACTCTTCAGCTTCTTGTGATTGTTCTTCACTTGAAGTCGATGATGGTCCTTCTTCTTGGACCGGTTGTAGGTTCTCATGGAATTTTGTCACTTGGCTCCATAGCTTCTTGGCATCCATGTAGTCACCTAAGCTACACAAAATATCGTTAGGAATCAACTCAACCAAGAATTTTATTACCTTCTTATTTATCTCGAATTCTTGGATTTGTTCCCCAGTCCACTTCTTTATTTTGAGGAACCCTCCCTTTGGCCCACTCGGATACTTGAATCCATCCATCAATGCAAATCATTCTTCGAAGTTCCTCATCATAATAAAGTCTTCAATCCTCCCCTTCCATGAATTGAAGTCTTTTCGTCCATAAAGCGCATATGGAACCAGCATGTTGATATCCCATCCAAGTCGTTCTTCGAATTTCATCTTCCCTCTAGCGTCTTTTGCTCTCGGGTGTTAGTCCGTAGAAGAGCTCCGGGCTCTGATACCACTTGTTAGAAACGTTGCGCCCGCTAGAGGGGGGTGAATAGCGTTGTCGTCGCTCGATTGGAATTCGATCGCGTGCTTGCTACAAAACTTGTTATACGCAGTGGAATATATAATAATAAAACAAATACAACAAGAACATAAGCACAACACCAAATATAATATGGTTCGGAACCGTATGGTTCCTACTCCACGAATTGGGCTCTAAAAGCCCTAGTGATGCAAATACACACCATTAATCACAAATACCCCTTCTCAACAACAAGTTGGAAGCAGAGAAACCTCTTACAAGTATTCTTACAATAATAAGAAACAAATACAAGCAAATATGAATGAAATGTAAAGAGCACTTTACAATCTAGGGTTTTGAGCGCTTGCTTGTTGGTTGCATGGATGAGCTTGAAGGACCCTGAAATGCACCTGCAATTCGCCTTCAAATCGCCTCAACAAAGCTCCCAAAGAACCAATACCGAAATTCTCCTCAAGCTCCTCTTTTTAACCTGCATCGGGCTGGATTCCGCCTTGGCAGTCGGCTTCCATAAGGCCCCAGTCAACTGCTAACACTATTGTCGTGAGACAACGGCTCGATCCACGCTGAAAAAATTCCAACGAATCTCTTAGCGGATCGATGACTTCATCGATCATTGCCTAGCCCGTACCGACGCCTCACTACGAAGCATTTTGTGCTCATGATCAAAAAACCGATGGCAGCAGTCAATCGCCATCCATGGCGGGCCGATCGCCATCGATCGATCAATGATCGATCACGATCGCTAAGGCATTTTCAGCCCTTAAAGCTCTAGTCGACTCATAGTAATATATGAGAGATGTCCTAAGGCAATCGCCTTATGTATGAACCATTTATATGATAAATGAAGATTCACTATTTGAGTATACATGTTTAATGTATTTGATTGGATCTTAAACTCATTTACTGAATGTCCACGATACGATTCACAGCATGAGAGAATTGGTGATTTGATCACAACTAGTGAGTATCTCTACATGTGTAATTGTGATGTATCGGAATTATCCCTAGTCGATGAATTGATGGATTTGGACACCATCAATTCTGTCGAGACTAGCACGAGGTATACTCCTTGGTGTATCCAAGCGGTGATTCTCCGGGGAGACATAGTGATGTCCGGAGTTAATCGTGGATGCTAGTTATGGTAACTAGTTCATTGGAGTGACCAGCCGTAAGACTTCATATGGTTCTCTACATATATAGATATGTCAATGAAGTTCTTACTGTGGCTTAAGTGCGATGTTCCTTTGACTTGCGGTATTCAAGTCATCTTGATCATGGAGACTTATGCTTTGACATCTTAAGCAAACATCTCCGAGAAGATGTGGACCCGGGATGATTGGGTATAAGTCGAAGTGATCGAAGGTGTTTGAATAGCCTATAAAGGATTCACCACTCCTTGCGAGGAGATGTATACCCATGGCCTCTCGTCGGATTGTTACTAAAGTCTTTGGCCAAAGCATTACATGTTTAGAGTAAAGTACTCTTCGATACATGTGGAGTAACTAGAATCCGTAGGACGAGGAAATGATACTTGGGCTAGGTGTGACGTAGTCAGCCTAGTGGGGACTGACACAATAGACCATGTCCTGAACCAAGAGGGTATAAGATGAGTGAAGGGAATGGGGCACGATTCATTCGAGCTACTGAAGGGTTTCAGAAATAGTTCTGGATCAACCGTTGATCTTTTCGGTTAATTGGGGATCATGATGTACTACTAGGTGCCACTCATGATCGTTCTATAATTAATGGTTAATTATAGACGGCCAACATAAACCGAGAACCTATTTGGTCACACGCACAACGAGTGTAATCCAAAGGATTTAAAACGAGCTTGAGAATGGGAATCTCAGACCGAGAGAAACTATGTTTGGTTGGACCAAACATAAAGCGAGCATGAAATTTTTTCAATCGCAATGGAAGCGTGGATGGGCAGTGTCTTATGAAGACATAATGGATGGACCAAAATGGTTTGGTTCTAATCCAATGGATGAGAATAAACTAAAGGGTTTGGTTTATATTAAACGAATGAACCAAAGGTTGGTTCGGTTCGTTTTAACTTAAAATAAACCATCATGGTTTGGTTTATTTTAACTTATCTTAATGGAGCGGGTTAACGGGCTTTATGGATATGATCCATTAACCATTAAGAGAATTAGTTCTCTATAAAAGTGGGCTTAAGGGATTGTTAAACCCTAATCATCCAAAACCCTAAACCTTGGCCGCCCAACATAGTTGCCGCCCACCTCCTTGGTGATTTCGGCGCCCAACTACTAGCTGCCACCGCCCAGCTTTGTGCCGCCGTCCAAGACCCTTGCCGGCGTCCAAGCTCCAGCCGGTGAACCTCCGGCGACCCTCCGGTGATCTCCTATAGGTTCGGCATCAAGGTGAGCCTTTTCTCTCCTTGTTTTGGCCGGCGCCTACTCCTCCACCAAGCTGTCCAGTTTTCTGGACAGCTTCTTCTCCTCGTCGGGCGTCGTTTGGGACGGCGGTTAGTGCTCGATAGCGCCTAACTTACCGGGATTTGATCTCCGGTAATCCTCTGAGGTGGAGGGCGGCGATTCGTCAATTGGTTCGAATACCTCTCCGGAGAAGCGAGTTTGAGAACTTCGCTTTTAGGATCCGAATTTGGATTCGGATCGTGATCATCTCTCGATCACGTCGTCTTCAACACGAGGCTAGTAACCCGTCTGAAGGCGAAGCTCGTGACTTAGCGAAGTCATCCCGAGGAGCTCGGCGTGGATACGGATAGAGACGATTCTTACGAGGATCGTTCGGTTGATGTCGTTCCGCTACACGCCATCATCTGAAAGGTATAACGTAGATAATTTTCTTTATTGCAAATTTTAATTTACGGTTATGTCTACACTTGTTGTAATAGCATGCGTGTGTTGTGTGTGTTGTAATAAATATAGATTTATTATTTTTAATTGCTTCCGCTGTGCTCATGTTTACGAAACATGATCGAACACACACCTGCCAGCAGATCTTAGGAAACCGCAGTGGTATCGAGCAGGTTGTGTTTCGACATAATCGTAAAAATGGTTTTGCGATAGTCATAATGTATTTCTGGAAATTTTCTAAATTTTGGAAATTTAGAAGTATTTATGGAAATTTTTCAATTTTGGAAAGTCTAGAAGTATTTATGGAAATCTTCCACTTTTGGAAAGTTGGAAGTATTTATGGAAATTGATATTTTCCATAAATAAAATATTTGATTAGATTCTGGAAATTTGTTTCCTAATTTAATCATGATTTGATTTGGGAAATCAAATCTTAAAATATTTTATTTCCATAAGTAGTTTTAATGATTTAGGAAATTGGTTTCTAAATAGATTTTCCTTAATCAAATAATTCCATGAATAAAATATGTGATTAGATTTGGAAATTTGTTTCCTAATTTAATTATGATTTGATTTGGAGAATCAAATCTTAAACATATTTTATTTCCATAAATAGTTATGACATATAAGGAAATTATATACATGACATAATTGTATGCCATGTAATTGCATTAGATGCATAACATTATGCCATGCGTGTCGTGACATGTAGATGTATGCCATGGATGCCATGCCATGTAGATAATAGTTATTTGCATGCAAAGAGGATGAGACATAAAACCCTTAACCAATATTAAAGCCTACACCTTCCATTACTATGGTTAGAACCAGAGTTCCGTTTCTTGTTTGGGTTGTTGGACTCTCTCCAAGCCCGGCTCGAACCCGAACATGTTCAAACCATGGAATAGTTTAATACTAATATGGTAAGAGTCAGAGGTCAATCGTTAGCTTTGGTTGTTGGACTCTCTCCAAGCTGGGCTAATTGGTTGAATGCGCTCTAACCATATTAAAACTATGTCCTGATTAATGGGTTGGCTTTAACCTGGAGCATCGGCTTGTTGGACTCTCTCCAAGGTCGATGTAAAGGGAGGTGAAGTTGGGTGCTATGCAAATGATGCATACTTGTTAATGTGTTAACAACCCGATGTATGTGTGAACATTCAATTAGTTGATAGCACATTGTGATAGTTGCATATACGGGATATGCAATCGGTATAGATGATACCTGCCGTCGTAGTTATGAATGGCTTGTTGGACTCTCTCCAAGGTTGTTCATAACTATGATGGATATCAGCCCATTCGGAGATGGACCTATGATCTCCTGAAGTGATTTTGGGGTTTTTGAAATTCGAAAAATGAATGGGATTTATAAATGTATATTGATGCATTTTAAAATCATTTTCTCATATATGCTCATTTTGTATTTCTAAGTTAAGATTAATCCTGATGTCTTTGAATTTGCGTTCCATTTTGGATTCAAATAAATTGACTGGGCCGAACTTCTTGGACTGGCTTAGAAACTTGAGAATTGTTCTCAAGGTGAAAAGCTTGTGTATGTCCTCGAAGCACCTCTTCCCGCCTTGTCTAGTACTGGACCAATTGTTGGCCTATCGAAACATGTGAGTGATTACGAACAAATGAGTTGCATCATGCTAGCCACGATGGAACCCAAGCTACGGCGGCATGAGCATATGGATGCTCATATCGTAGTCCTTCGTCTTTGTGAGTTGGTTGATGAGCAAGTGAGATTCAAAGGTTCAAGTCTCAGCTCCTCTTCACCTCTGAGATGCTAGGAGGTTCATCTGCGTATCGCTCGATATCAAGACCGTGGAGTCTTGAGAAGCATGAGCGGGGGCAGTCTTTCTCGAAGAAAGGTCTAAGAGGAAGTCAGCGAACAAAGGGAAAGAAGAGAAGGGCTAAGAAGGTAGAACTAGCACAAAAGGAAACTTGCCATCATTATGGCAAGGAGAGCCATTTATAAGAAAGTGCAAGATTTATCTTGAGTCCGTGAAGAAGGATAAGGCATCGGATGCCCCATCTTCTTCAGAAATCTTCTTTATTGATTGTCATTCTATTTCCTTAGACACTTGGGTATTTGATACTGGGTGTGGCTCACATATATGTAATGACATACATGGGCTAAGGAATAGAAGAAGACTCGCCAAGGGGAGAGTCAAATTTACGTGTTGGGAATGGAGCAAAGGTGTCCGTGACTCGCCATCGAACGCATTTGTTGAAACTCCCCGCAGACTTGTCTTAGAATCGACAATTGCTTTTATATTCCTTTGTTGATAAAGAACATCATTTCTATTTCTTGTTTAAATAGAAATGGTTTCCATTTGACGTTTAGTAACAATTGTTGTTACATAACTTTGAATGGGGTTCTTTATGGGACTGGAACTTTAAGCAATGGTGTTTATACGTTGGACGTATCCAGTGACATTTGCAATATCGAAGCGAGCAATAAGAGTGCTCGAAAGGATAATCAAATAGACTCCTACATGTGGCATTGTCGTCTTGGCCATGTAAGCAAGAAACGCATGTCCGAATTACACCGATGTGGAATTCTGGAATCGTTTGAATTGGATTCATACGATACATGCGAATCATGCTTAAAAGGCAAGATGACTAAGTTACCTTTACCGAAAAGGTGAACGAGTGGGAGAGTTACTAGGTCTAATACATACCGATGTATGTGGACCTATGTCAACTCAAGCATTAGGAGGCTATAGCTACTTCATTACCTTCACCGATGATCACTCACGGTTTGGGTATGTGTTCTTGATGAAACACAAGTCTGAAGCCTTTGAAAGGTTCAAAGAGTTCAGAAATGAAGTAGAGAAACAACATGACAAGTGTATTAAAATACTTCGATCGGATCGAGGTGGTGAATACTTGAGTCAGGAGTTTCTTGATTATCTAAGAGACAATGCTATATTGTCTCAATGGACTCCGCCCTATACACCACAGCATAATGGTGTATCTGAGAGGCGTAACCGAACCTTGTTGGACATGGTCAGGTCAATGATGAATCATGCAACTCTTCCCAAGTCCTTTTGGGGCTATGCACTTCAGACAGCTGTTTACTTGTTAAACAGAATGCCTACCAAGGTAGTCTCAACTACTCCATATGAGATATGGAATAGTAAGAAACCTCATGTATCTTACTTGAAGATATGGGGTTGTCCTGCTTATGTGAAGCGGACAGTATCAGACAAATTAGATGCTAAGTCTGATAAATATCTATTTGTTGGATACCCTAAGGAAACAAGGGGTTACCAATTCTATCATCCTGTGGAACAAAAGGTGTTTGTTTCAAGGCATGCTGTGTTTCTAGAGAAAGAGTTTCTCTTACAAGAAAACAGTGGGAGTGTCGTCGAGCTTGAGGAGGCTCGAGAGACTCAAATAGACATTAATGAGATACCTGGTGAAGCACAACAGCCGACAACTCATAGTGATGAGCAATCGGCTAGACCTATTGTAACACCACATCTTCGTAGATCTGGTAGAACACGCAATATTCCTGAGAGATATGGATTTCTCGTAAGTGAATCGAACGACGTGTTACTCATTGATGATGAGGAGCCTACCAGTTATGAAGAAGTGCTGACAAGTTCAGAAAGGGATAAGTGGCTTGGTGCCATGAAGTCGGAAATGGATTCCATGTACGAAAACCAAGTTTGGAACTTGGTTGACCCACCTGAAGGGATAAAGCCTATAGGGTGCAAGTGGGTTTTCAAGAAGAAAACCGACATGGATGGTAATGTGATTACCTATAAGGCTAGATTGGTGGCGAAAGGATATCGTCAAAAACAAGGTGTTGATTATGACGAAACCTATTCGCCTGTAGCTATGCTTAAATCCATTCGGATGCTCCTGGCCATAGCGCCTCATTATGATTATGAGATATGGCAGATGGATGTGAAAACAGCTTTCCTTAATGGAAACCTGCTCGAGGACGTGTATATGATACAGCCTGAGGGTTTCACATCGGTTGATAAAACCAAGGTATGCAAATTGCGACGATCCATTTATGGATTGAAGCAAGCATCCAGGAGCTGGAATATCCATTTTGATGAGACGATCAAAAGGTTTGATTTCTCACAAAATCCAGACGAACCTTGTGTGTACAAGAAGGTTAGTGGGAGTGCAGTCGTGTTCCTAGTATTGTATGTCGATGACATATTACTTATAGGAAACGATGTGTCAATCTTACAGTCAGTTAAGGTTTGGTTATCCAAGACATTCTCCATGAATGACCTGGGAGAAGCAACCTACATCCTTGGGATTAAGATCTATAGAGATAGATCGAAACGGTTGCTTGGTCTTTCGCAGTCTACATATATAGACCGAGTGCTAAAGAGGTTTAGCATGTCGGAATCCAAGAAAGGTTATCTGCCCATCAGGCATGGGGTACACCTTTCGAAGTCTATGTGTCCGCGCACAGAAGACGAGAGGATTTGCATGAGTAAGATTCCCTATGCATCCGCAATAGTATCTATCATGTATGCTATGTTATGTACGAGGCCCGATGTATCGAATGCTCTGAGTGTCACGAGCAGATACCAGTCTGATCCAGGAATGGATCATTGGGCGGCTGTTAAGACGATCCTTAAGTACTTGAGAAGAACTAAGGATGTGTTCCTAATATATGGAGAAGGGTACATGGTGATACGTGGGTATACGGATGCGACTCGATGCATAAGGATGATTCCATGTCTCACCGAGTATGTATTCACCGAAATGGAGGCGCAATAAGTTGGAAAGGTTCCAAGCTTGACATCAGAGCGGATTCTCGCCACTAAGGCAGAATACATTGCGACTTGCAAAGCAAAGGAAGCGGTTTGGATCAAGAAGTTCATCTTTGAACTTGATGTGGTCTCATCAATGATCCAAACATGTAGCCACGCTATCATCTTATCAGAGAGATCATCAGTAGGAACGAAATACAAATCGAGAAAATTCCCACTGAAAGGAACTTAGCGGATCCCTTGACTAAGGCATTACCTCAAAATAAGTTTGAGGGTCATGTTCGAGCTTATGGTATTGGATACCGTAGCGATTGGCATTAGGCCAAGTGGGAGTCTGTTAGTAATATATGAGAGATGTCCTAAGGCAATCGCCTTATGTATGAACCATTTATATGATAAATGAAGATTCACTATTTGAGTATACATGTTTTATGTATTTGATTGGTCTTAAACTCATTTACTGAATGTCCACGATACGATTCACAGCATGAGAGAATTTGTGATTTGATCACAACTAGTGAGTATCTCTACATGTGTAATTGTGATGTATCGGAATTATCCCTAGTCGATGAATTGATGGATTTGGACACCATCAATTCTGTCGAGACTAGCACGAGGTATACTCCTTGGTGTATCCAAGCAGCTGATTCTCACTGGCTGGAGACATAGTGATGTCCGGAGTTAATCGTGGATGCTAGTTATGGTAACTAGTTCATTGGAGTGACCAGCCGTAAGACTTCATATGGTTCTCTACATATATAGATATGTCAATGAAGTTCTTACTGTGGCTTAAGTGCGATGTTCCTTTGACTTGCGGTATTCAAGTCATCTTGATCATGGAGACTTATGCTTTGACATCTTAAGCAAACATCTCTAAGGAGATGTGGACCCGGGATGATTGGGTATAAGTCGAAGTGATCGAAGGTGTTTGAATAGCCTATAAAGGATTCACCACTCCTTGTGAGGAGATGTATACCCATGGCCTCTCGTCGGATTGTTACTAAAGTCTTTGGCCAAAGCATTACATGTTTAGAGTAAAGTACTCTTCGATACATGTGGAGTAACTAGAATCCGTAGGACGAGGAAATGATACTTGGGCTAGGTGTGACGTAGTCAGCCTAGTGGGGACTGACACAATAGACCATGTCCTAAACCAAGAGGGTATAAGATGAGTGAAGGGAATGGGGCACGATTCATTCGAGCTGCTGAAGGGTTTCAGAAATAGTTCTGGATCAACCGTTGATCTTTTCGGTTAATTGGGGATCATGATGTACTACTAGGTGCCACTCATGATCGTTCTATAATTAATGGTTAATTATAGATGGCCAACATAAACCGAGAACCTATTTGGTCACACGCACAACGAGTGTAATCCAAAGGATTTAAAACGAGCTTGAGAATGGGAATCTCAGACCGAGAGAAACTATGTTTGGTTGGACCAAACATAAAGCGAGCATGAAATTGTTTCAGTCGCAATGGAAGCGTGGATGGGCAGTGTCTTATGAAGACATAATGGATGGACCAAAATGGTTTGGTTCTAATCCAATGGATGAGAATAAACTAAAGGGTTTGGTTTATATTAAACGAATGAACCAAAGGTTGGTTCGGTTCGTTTTAACTTAAAATAAACCATCATGGTTTGGTTTATTTTAACTTATCTTAATGGAGCGGGTTAACGGGCTTTATGGATATGATCCATTAACCATTAAGAGAATTAGTTCTCTATAAAAGTGGGCTTAAGGGATTGTTAAACCCTAATCATCCAAAACCCTAAACCTTGGCCGCCCAACATAGTTGCCGCCCACCTCCTTGGTGATTTCGGCGCCCAACTACTAGCTGTCACCGCCCAGCTTTGTGCCGCCATCCAAGACCCTTGCTGGCGTCCAAGCTCCAGCCGGTGAACCTCCGGCGACCCTCCGGTGATCTCCTATAGGTTCGGCATCAAGGTGAGCCTTTTCTCTCCTTGTTTTGGCCGGCGCCTACTCCTCCACCAAGCTGTCCAGTTTTCTGGACAGCTTCTTCCTCGTCGGGCGTCGTTTGGGCGGCGGTTAGTGCTCGATAGCGCCTAACTACGGGGATTTGATCTCCGGTAATCCTCTGAGGTGGAGGGCGAAGGATTCGTCAATTGGTTGTGAATACCTCTCGGAGAAGCGAGTTTTGAGAACTCGTTTTAGGATCCGAATTTGGATTCGGATCGTGATCATCTCTCGATCACGTCGTCTTCAACACGAGGCTAGTAACCCGTACGAAGACGAAGCTCGTGACTTAGCGAAGTCATCCCGAGGAGCTCGGCGTGGATACAGATAGAGACGATTCTTACGAGGATCGTTCCGGTTGATGTCGTTCCCGCTACACGTCATACGAAAGGTATAACGTAGATAATTTTCTTTATTGCAAATTTTAATTTACGGTTATGTCTACACTTGTTGTAATAGCATGCGTGTGTTGTGTGTGTTGTAATAAATATAGATTTATTATTTTTAATTGCTTCCACTGTGCTCATGTTTACGAAACATGATCGAACACACACACGCCGCAGTGCCGGAAACCCAACAGAACCGATCATATTGTCAGTCGATTGCCAACCTCAAACATAAGGTTTTAACCTCAAGTATGGTATCCTCATACTTGCTAGACCACCCGTAGCCTAGACCTAAGCCTTCTAGCCACCTTCGTCAGCCTTGTGTCTATCGGATCCCTCCAAGTCATCCATGACGTGTTCATCCATACGCTAGCCTTCAAATGCTTTCATCGGCTATTGTCATGCTAACGGTGTCTACACTGCCAAGGCACATTGGACTTACGCTGTCAAGACTCCTGCTTGGACTTTATGCCGTAAACCATTGATCTTATGCCGCCAAGACTCCCTCTTGGACTTTACGCCGCCAATATTTTCCTTGCACTTTCCAAATGCCAAGACTCAAGCTTGGACTTTCCCTTGCCAACCATGTTGGACTTTTCATGCCAAGACTCATGCTTGGACTTTCCCTTGCCAAGACCCATGCTTGGACTTTACATGCCAAGTACTCAAGACTTGGACTTTCCTAATGCCAAGTGTCTCACTTGGACTTTCCATGCCAAGTACTCATGACTTGGACTTTACCATGACAATCACATTGTCATATGTTTTTGTCGAACATCAAAACATCACTCGAGTCAAACTCGAGTCCGGTCAATCGTGACCTGGGCTGATTGCACCAACATTAAGATCAGAAGAGAAAATACACTTTAGTAAAATGAAAACTACGGGGCTTCATGGATAACTCTCTCTGGAGGTAGAGCTAGAGTCATGCGACGATCTGACTCAGCAATAAGCTATCTGATATGAGACTGGTAGGTGAGCCTGAGTCATGATAGGGCTCGTTGGGTCATTGCCAATTCTTGGAGTAGGGAGTAGTTACGGGTATAAGACAATTGTAGTCGACTTCTTAAATCTCTCACTAAATCTTTTAGCTTTTGTATGCAATGCTGGTCTACCATAAGGGGCTCAGGGGAAAGAGGTCTGCTTTCTTGCTTTGAAGGGTCCGCCATTTAGAAGGTAGAAGAATGAAGGAGTATACGGGCAAAAGACATTGCCATAAGTTTTTATAGAGGAGAAGGGAGTATTAATTCATCTTCTTGGAAAAGAAGGAAAATAAAGACTGATAAGATGGAAAGATAAGGGGGTAGTGTTAAAGGTAGTTGATGCATTAATGACGAGATGACCAATCATATCCTACAGAAGAAGTAGATATTTAGGGAGTATAATTCAATCGTGGTTCGATAGTCTTCTTGTGATACTTTCTAATTCTGCTATATGCTGATGGTCTACTGTGAGGGATCGAGAATTAAAGGGATCGTCATACACGAGATGTTTTCCCTGTTTTGGATGACTATGGCAATTATGTGGAATCTAATATTCTTTTCTTTTATACATAAACCAAATGATACTGCCGATAGAGACATTCTTGTTTACAAAGCTCGAGAAGTACTAGAGGAGTCAACAACTGACTCTTCTTCTAAGTAGGGCGGTGGAACTATCGGAGGAGGAGGGATGTCAGCCGGTGGAGGAGGGGGATCCATTGGAGGTTGCTTCCGAGATGATGGAGGATTCCATAAGCGATGCCCGAAGCAAGGGAAAGGAGATCGGAAGGACCCCTTGAAGCCTGGAGCCACTGTGTCAATGGGGCTTCGAAGGGGTGGAGGACGATATGCTGAAGTTGTTATAGAATGAGTATCTGACTCATCAGTCTGATCTGTATTGGAGTTATGCTAAACGGGTGTGAGGGGGAGGCTATGGAAGTAGTATGAAGACATAAGACTTCATAGGAGGTCTTTGTAGAGGGGAAGAGGCATTAATTTTCCTTTCTTGAAAAAGAAGAAGAGTATAGAATGAGGAGGGAGGGGGTAACTGAAGGGTTGGTATTGGGAATGATAAGGGCATTGACAAAGAGGTGACTAGTCATATTCTCGCCCAGCGAAAGGGATAAGGGCTAATCAGGTATGGTTCGATTGCGGTGCAAACTGGCTTAGCAGAAGTGGATCTCATTTGCTGGGGGAATGACTTGGCATAATTTGAAGATATATTATCTTCAAACTAGTCAGAGCAACTTCTATGGAGCCAGAGTATCAATCGACTGGAACCAAAAAAGTTTCTAGCCGGAGGTCGTCAAGCATAAAAGAGGAAGATATCCACTCGACAAGAGGAATATAGTTATCAAAACAGTAATGACTCAGTAATTTGGAATAAGAAATAAATATATGTTACTACACAAAAATTTAGTGCTTCATACATGTTTGTTTCATTACAATTCGGAAAAAGGAAGCTTCACAATTCAAAAACATTGTCCGGGTATTCGTCTATAGTGGCTTCCATGCTTAAGAAAATGGTATTTGTACCCGGGGGAGGATATCCATGAGCAGCATGTTGTCTACTAGACCCCTTAAAACCCAAAATGAATAGCTCAGTCTCTTTGTCGCCAAACTTTGAGGTTTAGTGACGAAATTTCTAATATCGTCGCTAGAGTTTGGCGTATCAATCGAGTCGCCAGTTGACGCGATCACCTGCTATAGGAAATCAGCGACGAATTTGATAATATTCATGGCAAAGGAGTCTCCGATCGAGTCGCTAGTCGAGGGTCTCCCGATTCTGTGGCTGCTTAAAAAATAGACAATTGAGTGATTTCTTGCGTCAGTCGATTGATATTTAGTGACGAAAAAAATTTATTTTGTCGTTAACTCGTCAGGCGAGTCGATGGTCGAGTCTCTTCTGATTTTGTGGCTGGCTAAAAAAATAGACAGATCATTGCTATTTGTGTCACTTTCGTGATATTTAGTGACAAATTTGGTATATTTCGTCGCAAATATCAGTGATTTTCCTCTTTTCGATATTCTAGATTTTGCGACAAAATTATTGTTTTTCGTGACGTTTTTTATTTCGTCGGCAATATTAACAACAAAAAAGTATTAATTTATCGCTAATGTGCCTAGCGGCAAGCTTATTACAACGACTCTATCAACGAAATATTTTTGTCGTAAAATTTATTTAGCGGTGAATTTTTGGTATTAGCGACGAAAAAAGTTCGTCGCTATTTTCCCTTTTTGTTGTAGTGTTTGTTAGCAGCTCCTGCTCTCGCTCTTTCCATCGTGCTTCCTCAGTAGCAAGAGCGATCTTCAATTCATCTCTCTCCTTGGCAACAATTATGGTGTGTTGGCTCATAGAGGTCATGACTCGAGTATGCTCAAGTTGTAATGCTTACAATTGTTCTGTTATCCCCGTCAGAGCCCCTGATAGTGTAGATACTTTGGAGGAAAGATCCCTTAGTTGTGCTCGACTTGATTCCCGAGAGGCCTCCAAAATTTCAATAACTGATTGAGCCCTTAGCAATTCAACGGAGGACTCAAATTTTCTAGCCTATGTCTCCCGAAGCTGAACTTAGCACTCTGACAGTTCTTGGGCTAAAGCATCAACATGTTGGATCTTATCAATTTGAAGAAATAATTGGATATGAAGGGAGTCAACTACTTTGCGGGCTTCTTCTTTTTCACACCCTGCTGCCATCAATTGATTCTTCAATTCTTCATAATGGGCAGCTAAAACAGCCTCCCGCCGTTTGCTTTCAACTAGCTGTTGAGTTATCTTTTGCTGTTGGACCTGAGAGGCACTATGGCGAATTGCTATAGTGGATTGATAATCAACTGAATGTTGGGTTGCTTCATTATAGTTGGTGGCCACCTATGTAAGGAGAAGAAATATTTCAAAAGTGAATACCAAGATATTTCAAGTGCAATAAGGTTAAGGGAAGATGTCTCTGATAAATTTTTACTCAGTCGTTCAAAGGGGTCGTGTACGCCCGACTGAGTGAAAAGTTTCACTTCCTGTGTATTGCGGATCTTAAGTACATATCCGAGAGTAGTAGGAGGAGAGCTTAGAAGAAGAATATCCCCCATAGGAAGTGGGGGATTCATCCCCAAGTGAGAAAGGATCAAGAGAAGTAGAATTCGGAATTGAGGAAGGAGGATGAGATAGTTCTGAGGGTGTAATAGGAGGAAAAGAAGGCATGGGAGGATCAATTTTCAGAACAAGGGATTTTTCCCCTTGTCCGTTTCCCTTGGGGCTTAAGGGCTATGACCTTCTCTGCACTGTTCCTAGTCCTCTGCATCAGATCGTCTGCAATACAAGATATTCAGAGCAATGGATAACAGTGATAAGAATTAACAGACATTGTATATGAAGTGTTGTTAATACCCTACCTATGATGATGGAATCGTCCAGGTGGAAGGGGAATAGCTCGTAATGACTTAGGATGTGAGTATCTAATGGAGGTTAGAATTGTAGTAGTATTCTTTCAGCACCTTATGGACTTGATCAACAAAAGGACATTGGAGCCTACAATCCTAGAAAAGGGATAAGTCTGGAAGGATTGTTTTCCAAGTATCAGAATGGGCCGGGGAAGTAGGGTAGGGAGTTGGACAAAGAAGTATAAGTCCCTCCAACCTTTGTGGGATGAGGATTTATTAGTAAGGATGGAACTGACAATCGAAGCGGCTAACAAAATAGATAATACCTTTTTTGAAGATTTCAATTGAAAGAGGATCAAACTATTTTATTCTATAGAATACCTCACCACTTTAATTAATCCGTGTCCAGGGAGCATCAAATTAGTATTCTTAAATCTTATTCACTTGTTCCAGCGATGCAAACATATCTGGCTGTGGTGATATAACTCAAATCTATTAAACATACAAACCACAGAACCTTCAGTGTATGCAACATAATCATCAATAAGCTTTTGCACCAGACAATCCATGCAAGTGCATGCAACATACACTCGACAGGTGACACATGCATACATTTACAATCATCAACACTGAAGAGTGAAGACTATACTGTAGCTATACATGCACATACTAATTGACGACAGGTTCTTTGGACGTAAGGCATGCATGGATAAGAGATTGCATGCATGCAGATATATAGACTAATTAATGACTTTAAGCAGTTGGATAGGAAGCTTGCATGGCGATGCCACAGAGCCCTTCCTTGGCGTCCACGTCCCTTTCCATCCTTATGTAGCCGTTCTCCCCCCAACTGGTCCCCCAAGAGTTCTTCACCAGCCAGTACTTGCTGCCGTCGCTCGTCTCGCCGTAGCCCACCGCGGTGACGCCGTGGTCGAGATCAGTGCCGCAGTCCCCGGTGAATACGCCGCCGTTGTAGAACTGGAAGGCCGACCCGCTGGCCTCTATCGCCACAGATACCGGCTGGTGGGCCACGGCCTTGCGGAGCGCCGCCTCGTCGTCGGCCGGGACGTCCTCGTACCCACTGATGGAGGCGGCTGAGGGAGAGGATTTCTGCTTGCTGCAGGTGCCGTCGGTGGCCTGGTAAGGGTACTTGGCCTCGGTGGCGAGGCCGCCGTTGCTGATGATGAACTCGAATGCGTTGTCCATGAGGCCGCCGTTGCAGCCTTGGTCCTCTCCGTGGACGTCGCAGTCCACCAGCTCCTGCTCGGAGAGGGAGATCAACTTGCCGGCGGTGAGCTTGGTGATGCCCTCCGTCGCCGCCACTGCGGAGAACGCCCAGCAACACCCTGTTTATTCGATCGTGCAAACGCAGATTCAGTTGGAGCAATAATTAACTAAATTGTTCCTTCAAATTATTCACATATATGCATACCGCACTGCCCTTGATCCTTGATCGGAGTTACTGCTCCTTTGGTCCTCCAGTCGACGCTCGCCGGCGCTGTGGACGCGTTCTCGTACCTGAATCCTCCCTTCCTGATCGGCCTCGCTGCGATCACATTCTTGAAGCCGGTGCGGGAAGATTTGAACTCCTCGTTGGTCATGTCGGCGAACTGGTTGACGGCCAGCGAGTACTTGTGCTTCCCGTCGGCGTTGAAAGAGTCGATGAGCTCGACGTTGGACTTGAAGATATCGAAGCGGCGCTTCCTCTCCGCGTCGTCGCGGTAGACGCGCCCGTGCTGCGCCATCCACTGCTCGTGCCTCTCCGCCATGGACGTGCTCTCTGGATCACTCAGCTTGCGCCCCCAAGCGGCGCTCGATAGTACAGCGAACAAGGCCGCCAAGACGAGGCATTGCTTCGCGGTGAAGGCGGCGGCCGGAATTCTACCCATCAGCTTTTCTCGAAACGCTTTAATAAGTGATTAATCAGTTAAATGATCAACTAATAGGAGCTTAGTGAGAGAGATTAAGCGATGGGGTTCGACTATTTATAGCTCGGCTCTGTTCTTGCCGCTGCGTGCCGGGGAGTCCGTTGCGTTGCCAGATTAATTTAATTGGAAGACTCCGTAATTAATTAATTACATGATTAATCGAGAGCGAGATTCAATGATTACAGGTCTCTTCTTGGCGAAGATCGTACGCAGAGTTCTGTTCGTGATTTAAGGCGTTGATAATTAGTTAACAATTTATTAAGAGGCATTCGTGGAGCATCTAGTACTGAAAGGGACTTCAAATAGATATAAATCTTTGCACTAATCTTAAAAGAAAAATCAAGATTTTAGCAACCCATTTTATTTTTATTATTTGAATTATTCCTCCTTGTTCGACTGGTAATTAAAATAGTAATGATTGACAACTGTTATAATTAACATATACACATATACACATATACATTGGTGATATCTTACATTACTCTGTGAAAAGTTGAAGTTCGTTAATCTAGTTGCTCTCATGTTTCACGGGCATTGTGAAGGAGATAAATCAAGAAGAGCTCTATGGGTATTGATATGATGGTCAAAATACGTAGAAGTCATCAGAATCTAAAAAAAAAAATTTAAATCTCATTCGAAATCGACTCCATTCAAAATCGACTCTTGCCTTATCCACAGGCTCTATATCTTATACAACTTAAATCAACAATTAATGGTCGACACTTTAATTACTATAACATGCTCACAAGTGAAATTTTAGTTAACTCAAATTAACGCCCGTCAACAACATATTATAACAATTATAAATTTGATTATTATAGGTAGTTTAATATGATACGGTATAATATGACACAGAGGAAGGGCCCAGAGAAAGTCGAATCAAAACGAGTCAAAGCGGAGTGACAAATGAAAAGTTGAAAGAATCGAAAGCCCGACAATTCGAGGAATTGGGAAATAGAAGAGTTAGAAACAAAGTGAGTCAGAAGTGGAGCGATTCAAAAAGTTAAAAGTAAGAGAAAGCGGGAACCCGAAGACTACAAAGGAGATTTC
Organism: Wurfbainia villosa; assembly: GCA_025175895.1. Lineage (NCBI taxonomy): Eukaryota > Viridiplantae > Streptophyta > Magnoliopsida > Zingiberales > Zingiberaceae > Wurfbainia > Wurfbainia villosa. The sequence goes on from JAKLTH010000147.1 coordinate 55,883, forward strand.
TCTTGAAAGTTAACACTTGACCCTCTAACAATCTCATACCACAATCACGTGTGGACATGACAGGCCAGGTGAAGATTCCCTGTAAATGTTGTCCTCTAACGACTTTTAAAAAGCATAATCAAAGAATAATTACATAGGAACAGAAGCATTGGAGTTACTATATAAAGACAGATTGAGGAAAAAAACTCTCTGACATTTTTACTATTAAATACTTTCTACTTTTATATTTTTCATTTTTATCTTCATTTTCCGGTATGATTTAAACATCGAAGGATCTTAGCTGAAGCATCGGCGACCATATGACTTATGTTACATTTGACAAAATACTACTGTGACCGTGAGAAATCATATTCTCTCGAAGACTCGATGAAGGGACCCAAAAACGACCGCATCGTAGTTATAGTTAATAGTTGTTATAACATGTACATAAATGATCGATAATATATATTATAGTCAGTATGAATCATATTTATTATGAAATTATAAAAGCTACTACAAACTTGTATGATTAATAATTAATTGCTAGATATGTAGATATCGGTTAGAACCTATTCAGTTTAGATCAGCCAAACTTAAAGGTATGAACATCATTAATAATAATAATAAGAAGAAAAAAAAAACAATACAATCATAGAACACAGGTGCAAGATTATAGTACCAATTAGTCCCAAAACCCGGAGCGACAGAACAATCTATATGTTTATATTCACACAAGAATATTATTCTACATAATTCATTCGTAAATATCTATAAACACTTTAATTACTAATCGTCTGATCTCTTAAAATTCAAAGATTGAACTATATATAATGCTCATCCGATCGAAAAATGAATAATGAAAATATTTATGAGTATTTACCGATAAATTATGTAGGACACCATTCCTCTACATTCACAACCTATGTTAAATTTGATCAAACGATTAATTCAGTTATATTTTTCGCTTTAGCTATGCCGAAAATTCAGTAAACAAATACATTGGTATTGGCATTCATAGGCCCAACCTACAACTTCTAAGCGCATCATCTGGCCTCAGCTTCTCTCTGTGGGTGTTCCGTGACCACAGCTTGCTCCATTGTTCTTCTTCTCTTCTCCGACGCCTCATCTTCTCGGTGCTCTTTGTTTCGCTGACTCATTTTCATCTCCTTTCTGTTTTTGATTGAGTTTCGAGTTCTTTCTATGGATTTAAACCAGTTATTGGATTTGAGACCACCTTCCTTAGAAAGAAGAATTAACTCATGTAGTCCCTACGGGATGATACGTTGGCTGAGATAATATGACAGTTACAGAATATATACATATCAATTCCGAAGAAAAATTTAAAATCTCTTCCTAAACTCGGATGACCCTCCACTGTCTTTGACCAATGTATCAAGGTTCAAAGGGCTCCTGTGATTTACCTCTCTTACAATGACCGTGGAACAAATCAGTGGAGACCGCTAGGTTAGCGATTTTGCACCGAGCCTGTCCTCCACTGCACTTGTCATTGCACCAAAGTCAATAATCATCCGTAATTTACTCCTTCTCATACTTATAGAGTCAAAATGAGAAAACCGCTAGGTCGATGGTTCCAACATTTGCACGAAGAATTAACTCATGTATTCTATCATCCCATAAAGTGTCGCGGGAGATGTAAATCAGTATCTAGAATCCGTCATCCCTTTCCTAGTTTTCTCTTCTGCAATGAGTTGTTTCCTTCAGGATTCTTACAAGAATTTGAGTGGGAATTTACATTGATGATATAAAATAACTATTGTGATTCCCTAGTGTTCATCTGTCCTTGTAAATATCACAGAGAGCTTTTATTTACCAACAAAGTTTCCATTTGAATTCATTGTAGTGGAGGGAAATTAAACAGACCATTAATTACGTAATAATAATCTATCTGATTTGATTATTAACAACAACACAGTTTTGTACAGAACGGATGGTACTTTTAAGCAGGAATGAGGAAACTGAAGAAGTATTATGTATTTTTCAGACCTTAAGAATGATAAACTGCAACTGCTAATTAAACTCTGGAATTCAAGCAATCACATTTTTCACAAAACTGATGGTAATTGCAAAAATCACTACACCATAGAATTAATATGCTTTTCCTACTATAGTTAAAGTGAAACTGCTAATTGAACAGGAATTCAAGTAACTACAAAACTGATAATTGATTAAACTACACTATTGGTACACCACAAAATTAAACAAACCTTGAGGCGACTATGCTCTATCGAGTTCCATATATTTCCATATATATTCTTTCTAACTCTAATTCAAGAAAGAAATGTAAGCAGGGAACAACCTAAACTTTATGCAATCCAAATTAGAGAACAAACAACAAACTTTAATTCTCTTTCCCTTCAAGAGCATACCCTTAGCCTGAGTTAGAATCTCACTCTATCTAAATAGGACTGCAGATGTCCAGTTGCTGCCAATATAAGACCTGCAATTAAAGAGGGTGAAATTATTTTAATTCAATGAGTAATCCAGCGATTCCAATACTTCCAAGAGATTGTTCAAAGTATGATTGTCACGGCAACAAACATGGATTAAAGGAAAAAATCAAAACTGGATTTAAACTCTTAGTGTTACCTAAAAATAAAGCAGAAGGTTTTCCTGGTCTTGATTTAAACTCCGGATGAAATTGCACTCCGATGTAGTAGGGATGATCATGAAGCTCCAAGACCTGTCGAAAGATAACAAAGGAATATGCTGTTGAATTACAAGTTGTACAAAATAAGCAAGAAAACTGAATAGTGTGCAGAATACCTCCATTCGAGTCCCACTTTCATCGCTGCCGACAAACTCGAGCCCTGAACTTGACAGCTTCCCCACGTAGTTTGGGTTTACCTATTTCATAGCGTAAAACATTAGCATTAACATCAGCCAAGTTTCCAGATTAGATCTAGAGTAGAATTCCGGGATACATGATGTTGCAAAAATTCGATATCTTTGTATTGAATATGTAAAGTATTTAACTGATAGATTGTGAATAGTTGTATTATTCAAAAATGCAGATGACAAATGTGAGTCGTAGAAAATTTAACCAGTAAAAACAAACTTGAGCCTTTTAGCCATGATTCGACTGTTTCAGCTAAACAAGCAACAACAACAATACAAAGATAGCCGTCAAAATAGAGGAGATAAGAGAATGCTTCCATTATCAGAGAAGATAACATCTGCATACCAATCAATCATCAAGCAAAATGAAAACGTTCATGGGTCTTGTTTCTGTATAAATCATAAAGATAGAATGGAAAATGCTATTGCATCAAGTATATATTAAGCATAAGTTTGATGTGACCTCGTATCTGTGTCGATGTCGTTCATCCACATAAGCAGCACCTTTGTAGCTAGCAATTGACAAGCAAACAAGCATTGCCAATGTTAAAAATGTTCTAATTCTTGGTCAGTTGATGGCTTCAATCCATAGATTCAAATTGATATTATAGAACACATAATGGAATGCAAAATCATAATCTATCAAAATAAACACATGAAATAAGTTTCTTATTGTCAAAATTCTGTCATACAGTTTAGAAGTGATACAGTCAGGTTCTCTGATGAAAGTTCTCCTGGTCCCTAGTCTCATTGTACTTCCCATGTGGGTTCTTGAACCCTGCAAATGAAGCCAAAATGACAAGCTTAAACTAATCAAAATTCCAAAATTTAAGTGGAGAAGAAACCATAGTCAAGCATACCTCAGGCATGAAGATTACAACAGGGTCTGGTGTTTGAGGGTTAAACTCCTCACTGTTTGCTCTTTGTAAACCCAAAATCTAGATATGATTAAGTTAACGAAGGTAGAAGAAAAAGTTATGCTGCAAGAACATCATTGTAATTAAAACAAAAAACACAATTACATAAGGAAGAATACCGATCTAGAGATCTCAATCACAGAAATCTGCATTCCCAAGCAAATGCCAAGGTATGGAATTTTGTGTTCCCTGGCATATTTTGCTGCTAATACCATTCCTTGCACTCCACGATCACCAAAACCACCGGGAACAAGAATGCATGAAGAACCCTATAGTTTCATACCAACACCATCACTTACAAGTATTCAGTAATTTCAAGTGAGTAAAAATATGACATAAATTAGGATGCTCCAAAACTGTTTGTCAAGAAATACACTAATGAAAAATTGAGCCATCACCTTCAACTTTTGCCATGCCAGTTCATGAGCTTCCGGTGTCTGAAAGAGAAGGAAATTCTTCATATAACTAACTCATTTGAATAGAAGCAAAAGCAAAACTGGCTTTAAAAAATCCATACTACTGATGCACTCTCATCTTCAAGGTCTGACGCTGAAATCCATTCAATAGATGGCCTCAATGAGCATGCAACACAGGCATGTAAAAGAGCCTGCCACCAGGAATCAACACAGCAACAGATTCACGGTATTGTTTTAACAGAAGGAGAAAAAGAATCAGAAAATAATCATGGGTGCATTTACAAAGGATCTTTTTTCCTAAAGACAAAGATATGCCACTGTTTGTTTGCCCAAAATGATAAAATTGTGCAGAATTAGAAGAAAATATACAAATGTTTGTTAAGAGCATGAATCACACCTTTGCCACAGACAAATATGAATCAGTTAGACCAGTGTACTTCCCAACCATAGCAATCTTAACCTTAAAGAGAAATCTGCATATCAATATGTGCATAAAGTGAAGCAGGCAGGGAATTATAATGCAGTTCAAAAACACTCACTGAGTTAGTGAGGTTATCATATTTTTCTGCCATCTGTGTCCAACTCATTAAATCAGGAGGAGTTGCCTTACTGAAAACAAAGCCTCCCAAATCAGTTTCAGGGGTTGATAGGAGTAGAAAAATCAACTATAAATAAATATGCAAGAATATTCTACCAATACTATTATAATTAAAACATAAACTTGCCTGAAAAGATTCAATTGCTTTACAATAGCTTCATGTGCACCTTGACTCTATAGGAAAACATACTATCTATCAGTCTTCCAAAAGCAAATTGAAAATGTTTGTTCAGGCAAGAAAATTTTCATTGATTGCAAAAGCACATATTATTGAGTTGAAGCCAAACAAAAAAAAAACTACTTTTGGTATGACAACTGACCCGGAGTAAAAGTGGAACATGCCAAATGTTCGGAACATCATGGATATTTAAGATGTTAGAAACCTGTAGGATGACTGGAGAACATCAAAATCAAAAGCAAAAGTAATTGAGACCATTAAGGATTTCTGATAAACATTCTGAGGATCCAAGTGACAGACTATCAGGTTACAAACTGATATTGAAAGGTATACTAACCATATTACCTGGGATATCAATGGGAACAAACAAAAAAAAAACACTATATGTGAATGATTATTTAAAACTATAAATAGTCTAGAATATTTCAAGCAAAGACAACTCACCGAGACATGGCAAAATTGTGAAAGTTTGACTCTAGTATTTTCTTGTATAGGCTGTATCAACAAAGAAATAGTTCATGTAAGGTTAAAACGACATAAACAAGAAAATATATGACAATGTCTATCAATTTTCACGTCTATGAAAAACGAATAATGCTAAATAAAAATAAAAAATGCTCATACTGCAACATATATCAAGAAATGGATATAAAGATCATGGAGATATGACTAAATTGAATATTACAGGGAATCCTGCCAACAGAGAAATAAGTTTCCATTCATATCTTTTTGTTGCCAAAAAAGATAAGCATCTATAGCATCTGTCCTAGCTGGGGCCAGCCCTGGGCCAAGGCAAGTGGGGCGCTCGCCCAAGGCTCAAAATTTTGTAACATCATCAATACTCTTATATAGGGCCTAAAAATTTTAATGTGTTAAAATTAACCATGGATCAGGGCCCATTTATCGGGCTTCGCCTAGGGCCTCGAAATCATATGGATCGGCTCTAGTCCTAGCACACAACTATTGCTAAAAAGGTAGAGTTTTGATGACAATAAAGGGTTGTTCAGTGCACAAATCTCTTGTCAATGTGGACTTCCAGGGAAGCGTTGGACTCCATTCAGTCTATTGCGTGTAGCTTTATCTTGCATTGCAAGAGGCTATTTCCGCGACTCGAACTTGTGACCATAAGGTCACATGGCAATAACTTTACCATTGCACTAAGGCTACCCTTTAAAATTTTAGTAACAATCTAACTAGGGATATAGTACTATAGATTAAGTAGAAAATTGTTATTTGGGGCTCTAAGAGATGGACATATTATTCTATTTAACAAATATTGATAATGATAAAAATGAACGATAGATGCCCATGCTGCAATATATGGCAAGAACTAGATAAAAAGATCATGGAAATATGACTGAATGAAGCATGAGTACACAAAATCCTACAGAAAGAAAAATAAATTGCCCTTCATTTTTCTTTTTGTATCAAAAAATAAGCATCTATATCATTTGGCCCTAGCACACAACTATCAGGGCAGACATTCAATAACAATCTAGCTAGTTATATGGTACTATAAACTAAGTTGAAAATTGTTATTCAAAGCTGTAACAAACAGAAATACTATTCTATTTAACAAGTATTGACAGTGATAAAAATTCCAGATCAGAAAATCTGGGTATTCTATAAAGACTTTGCATTTTTTTTTTGGTGCTATTTGTCATAGAAAGAAGGCAGACAAGGCCTTAGTTGGATGATACATGCCAAGAAAATACAAACGACTTATTAAGTAGGGATACTTATCTTCGGTTGATATAGTCGATGAACTCAATAAAATATCTATGCACTTTTGTAATAAAGAGAGAATGACATAATAGAGACATTCAAGTTCTCTATTAGCTGAATGAAAGATACCTGAGAAGAACGACAAACTAATAGGTCAGGAGTCAAACCCAAAGCCCTTAGTTCTCGTACACTGTGTTGCGTTGGCTTTGTTTTCTGGAAAGTAAATAATCCAGTCTCATGGGTGTTATTGTCAGCATATAAGGGCAAATAACAAGCAATTATGTTAGAGAATTTTGAGTCATTCATCCACAAAATTATTGTTGCACTAGTTTATATTTTGGGGGAACTGTAATGTGAGAACCTTGAGTGAAATTCAAAGTGACAAAGGCAAGTAGGATATTTACTTGCTCACCAACTACACCAAGTACTGGCACAAGGCTCACATGAATGAGGCAGAAATTCTCTTTACCTGAAAGGAACAACTTTATTATGTACATGACAACGACATGACATTAAAAAAACTGAACTCAGATTAAAAAAAAACAAGCAAACATTATGAAGTTGATGGGGCTGTGAAAAAAAAAGGATGCACAATATTGAAATGCCTTCGGAATTACCTACAGAAAAAGATAACTGGCGTAAAGCTTCAATAAATGGCATTGACTCAATATCACCTGAAACACATATTGTCTCATTGGTTCAAGTGTATTTTATTGTAAATGTTCAACAACGTAGAAAGTAGTCTTCACTGTTGCAGAAATATAACTTCACATATCCTACCAACAGTTCCACCCAATTCAATCACACAAACATCAGCTGCCCCTTCTTTTCCATCGACAGGTACAGATGCTACTGATTCAATCCAATTCTTTATGGCATCAGTTATATGAGGTACAACCTGTATTTGTGGTCAGAAATTCATACTTGTAGTAATTAAGAAGTTGAAGAAGAAAGATATTCAAACAGAACCAAAAGAAGGCTCCAAGATATTTTACCTGCACAGTCTTTCCGAGATAGTCACCCTTCCTTTCTTTCTCAAGGACAGACTGAAAATAACATAGTGCAAGCTAATTTACCAAGACCACCAGCAAAAAACCACAGAAGACAAACTCCAGAAGGGGAGAAGGACTTGCCTGATAAATTTTTCCCGTGGTAATATTATTATCTCTAGTAAGAGTAACATCCAGAAAGCGCTCATAGTTTCCAAGGTCCAAATCCACCTGCATGTAAAACACATTAGTAAATTAAATATTAGGCAAAAAAATTATAAAGAAGATGCAATTGAAAAATTATTCAAGAAACAACAATTATTTTGAAAGTGTCAAAGAGAAAAGATTAAAAAAATCAAAGAATTTTTTACATCAGAGCAAACAGAGGTTAATAAATCTTATAATTTATACACAGAAGGATATCACGTTGTCAATAGAATAGGAACATCTGCACCTATTCTTCCTGCTACTGGAAAGATTACAGGTTTTATTGCATATATTTGTACAACAAGAAACCATAAGCCTCAACTAAAATGATCAATATGTATAATTCTTAAACATGTATCAGTACTGAATTATTTTTCCTTTTTAATTTGTAAGTTGATTAGATGATGATTGTTATGTATCCTCTTCAACAACTCTACAAGAGGATAACCAAAAAATCAAAACTTACTTGCCAGGTAGTTACTAGACAGCGCAGCTTATTTGACAATGAATATGACATAATTTCAGAACATTTATGGCAAATGCTTCATATTATACTTGAATTAAGTGGAGGAAATGTACCTCACCCCCATCATCAAGAACAAAAACCTCTCCGTGTTCAAAAGGAGACATTGTCCCTGCATCTGTATTCAAGTACGGATCTGCATGCAGTACAAGCAAGTATATAATGAGATGTGTGGTTTAAGGAAGAGAATGACCATAATTGAAAGTAGGAAATTTGTCAATTGTAATGTCATCTGAAAAGATTATGATCCAACAAGAGTTTGAAAATTATGGAGAACAAAAACAAGTTCACAATCCTTGTTTTAAATGATCATCATCATTCAGACCAAGAATTATCAAAATTCTTTAAAGCAATGTACCCCATAAGAAATCAGACGATAAGAATAAGTATAAACTAGGTGCATGGAGTATGTCATTCAGCTCATTCAGACCAAAGGAGTGGATTGTTCCTCACTCCCTTATGGCATGGAGAATGCCATCTCCTTACCCTTGGCAACCTCTAAGAGACAACGACTGCAGAAGATAGCTAGATTCCTTTCATTGAACTGGGTGCTATGGAGTGATAGGAACAATATGATTTTCCAGAATCATACAAAACTCCTCTCCAATTTTTCCTCTGGTTCTCTCACTGTGCTTGTATCTGACATGAATAACTTCCAAAGGAGATCGATATATAACACGATATTGCTGCTATTAACTTTTAATTTTTATAGCATGCTTCTCATGTAACCTATTTACACTCTTAATGAATTTTCATAAAAAGCAGGCATTTCACCTTCCATACAAATGTACCTCGTAGTTTTCTAGTCAGAGTGCACAGACACTGAATGAAACTATTATGGATGATAATATACATGATATTGTTGTAATAAGATTACATATAGAGAAGCATCAGGCCGAGTCAAAACGTAGTAGCTCGGGAAGATGAGCCAAGTCAGAAGGAAGCAGCTCGGTAAGATGAGCCAAGTTGAGAAGGTAGTAGCTTGGGAAGATGAGCCGAGTCAGAAGGTAGCAACTCAGAAAGATGAGCGAAATTGAGAAGATAGTAGCTCGAGAAGATGAGCCGAGTTGAGAAGATGACAATTCGGGAAAATGAGTCGGAGCCAGGACGTGGCAGCTCGGGATCCAAGTTAGTTCGGGAAGATGAGCCGAGTCTAGAAGGCAACGGCTTGGGAAGAGAGCAAAGTCGAGTCAGATGGGCAATAGCTCGAGAAGTTAGCGGGAAGCCAAAAGGAATATTAATTCTATTAAGGTGGGACCCTGTAAAATATGTAAGAGACTGTTTGTTATAATCTTGATATACACATCATTATCTTTTATAATAAATTGAAGATGCCTCAAAGGCCCCATAAAATATTCCCGATAGCGAGCATTCTCTAACGGAATAATAGCATGATCACCTCCACCCACGTGGCCATCCACGTGGAGGGCGAGGTTCGTAGTTCGTTATGCGACAGCTTGCCCTAATGTCAGAGAGGGAATAAAAGGTGGAAATGAAGGAAGAAGAGGGAATCTGATCTCATTCTACATACACTTACTATTTTCTAATATACTGATCTTCTTCACTACTACTACTACTAGCTTTCTCTTCCTCAGACAAGCTTTAACTTAAGCATCGGAGGATCTCTGCCGAGTAAGCCGACGACAGTCTAACGTGTGTTAACTTTTACAGGAATGGAGCAAAGAAACTCTTACTGCTGCGGTCGGAGAAAACCCATCCTCGACAGTTCAACCTCAGGGAGAAAAATTCATACCGCATCAATACATTAGGATGCTAATAAAGAAAAATCAAAACAAAGAGTTCAAAAAGGAAGAAATGCTTATTATTCTGGAGGAAATAAAGAAGAAAGGTAACTTATTGCTGAGATAACCTCATAATGTTTGGTAGATAGAGGTCTCTCAATTCCAAAATGACTTAATATTGAAATGGTTGCAATGACAAATCTACTGTAATAACCGGGCATAGGCAAACAAAACTTCATGTCTGGCCATCAAATGCCTGGTTGTTGGAAATCTGACGTGAAGACAACAGTATTAAACATATCCAAGAATCTGTGAAATGGCTCCTTGTCAAACAATCTCTTGCTAGCTGCTCAATGAAGTTTGGAAAGATCTATTAATCGAGTGGACCATGTACTTTCATGAATGCACTGAAATGGCAATAAGTATATATGCAGATAAAAAGGTATCTTTTTTTTCTCTTCTTTTAAGCATGCAAATTCATACGTTGTCAAGATGTTTAAACCAATCTCATAGGCGATTTGTAATATACACCTATAAGTATCCCTCATTCAATGTGATTGGGTATGCCATCTCCTACCCAATTTCCATCTCATTAAATTTCCTAAGATTTGTGCCCGACGAGCGGGGTAGTGGACTCCGCCAAGAACATTCTAGATGTCCTCTCTCTTCGCAGGAGAGAGCAATTGGAACCCTCCTAATGCGCCAACCACTACCTTGATAACCTCGAATTCAGCCCAAAAGAAGCTGATTTTTTACGCAAACAAAGGAACAGCCACAAAAGAAGATTCCGTTCCACTAGCGAGAGGGAATAGAACGAACCTATTTTGATGGAAGTAACACGAAGACCGCAGGATTTGAGGACGACTCCGATGCTGCTGGCGGTGACGCCCTTCCCCAGCCCGCTCACCACGCCGCCCGTCACCAGCACGTACTTCATCGGCCTCTCGGCGCCTCCTCCTTCACCCTCCATTGCCAGAGCGTCACCAGAATGGCACGGCCCCCTCCCTCCGACGCGAGAGCGCCTCCAGAAATCCGGCCGCTGGAAGCACGACGCGGTGCGGGAACACGGCGGCTCACATACCGTTTGCAAGACGACGCCCAGCGCCGGTATTAAAGAGCTGGTATCTTCTTTGCCAATCGATCAGATCGATCTGGACCGTTCGTTACTTTTGGTTATAAATTAAATGCATCTTTTTAGAATTCATTTAATTCTTTTTATAAATATTCGCTATTTTGGCAATTTGAAAGGATATATATATATATATATATATATATATATATATATAATATATTTTGTCACTCAGTTGAATATTGAGTGATTTTGTTATTTAAAAAAGTCGAGTTCAAATATTATAAAGGAAAATCAATAATTATCAATATTTTATTGTGAAGTTGGACACTTATATTATTAAAAAAGGAAATTAATACTTAATTTTCTAAAAGAATTTTAAGGAAAATTTTATTTATTAATTTTTTAAATGAAAATAAGAGAATAATGAAAAATAAGAGGACTTTTCCGAGATTTCAATTGGAATCTCGTTGAAAAGCCCGTCAAAAGCCCACGTACCAACCCTAATCCCGTCAAAATCGCCGCGATCGCTCCCTCCCACTTGACGGGGCCGTCATTTCTCTCCTTCCACCAGAGGCCGGTCACAGGTTAGCGATCGCCGTCGCCCGCCGTAGATCTTCATCTTCCATACCGCGCGTCGAACCAGGTGCGTTTGTCTTTTTCAGATCTGGTGAAGACTTACAGCGCCGCGACGGAAGGCTTTTACCTCTTCTTCGCACGTTTTTTTTTCCCTTGGATCTCATTTTACTCGATCCGGCATTGTTTCTCGCTTCTTGGTCGCCATCGTAAGAATTGTTTTTTTTTTAATCTTTTTTTCTTAACTAGGATCGTGCTATCCCATTATATTGGAGTTTGGCCTGATTAGGCCTGATTAGTCAACTTTCCATGGTGCGCTGATGTCAGTTTGTGTAGCATTCTTGTAGATTAGTGTTGTCCTCTATTTTTTTTGTCCCTCTGTAAAACAAGCACAACATTATCACTAGTTTTCCTTCATTTGTTTAAACTATGGGAGTTATACATATTCTCGAAGGAGTTCTAGATGATCCAACTGTATACTTCAGTTCATTGTATGCTTTGTGCACACATCTATTATTAAGTGAAGTTCCCCAAAGTATTTCTGAAATGTATGGAGAACATCTTTCAAGAAAATTGGAGATTGGGGTATAATTTGCGGCAACGTTTCCAAAAAGTAATGTCAGTTTATCTAGTAGTAGCTTTATTGTTATCGATGAGAAAATGCGGTTTTGATGTTATATTTTATTTCTATAACTTTGCTAAAGTTAATACCAAGTACAAAGTCTGTGATAGTTTTTCTTTTTCAATTATTTTTAGTTTTAATTTGTTCCCCGTGATCTGTTTTATTTAGGTTTGTCTGGTTGTTATAAGTTGATGAATAAAGAGATTGATATGGTTTAGAATCAAATTTGTATCATGATAATAACAGGAGCAAGCTCTCTTTGAAGTTGCATGTTCTTTGTTAGGCAAGTTTTTTATTCCATTATTTGTTTGGTCTGGTATCTAATTTTGTGCACAATTGAGTCTTGAAACCAGGAAAAAACATACAGATTAGTTGGCCATTTGTATAGTTTATTGACTTGTTGGAGGGAAAATCTATAATTTGATTCTCATTGTTTGTTTTGGGTGTAATTTTCTATGTACTGAAAATTTTGACATGCTCTGATGACATCAGAGTTTGTCTCGGCCGGATATGTCTTGTTCCTTACAGTCAAGATTGTAAAATGCAAGACAATACAAAGGAATTTGTCAAATCTAAGCAATTCATTTTTTTCCTTTGTGAATACTCAAGCAACCAGATATAAAAATTGAACTTATTCTTTGTACAGTCTTAAATTAAAATCATCTGTCACCAGTTTATTCAGTTAAATAGGACTTATTTGCGCACTTTTCTCCAACATTTGTTTGTACTTTTCCCATGATTCCAGTTCTCTTATTCTTATTCTTAGTTCCTTTTCTTCTCTTGAATATCTTTTTCTCCCCATAACTGTTGCACTGCCTTTATTTCATTTTCTAGGCAGGGGTTCAGTGTTTTGCTATGGATCCTACTGCACAAGAGTTTCAAACTCGCACATTCTCGATTAAACTATGGCCTCCCAGTGCAAGCACCAGAGCGAAGCTCGTGGACAAGATGACAAATAATCTTTCCTCAGAAACGATCTTCTCCAGGAAGTATGGTCTGTTGAGCGAAGAAGACGCCTATGAGAATGCCAAGCGCATTGAAGATGAATGTTTTATCGCTGCCAGTGAACATTTTCAGAATGAACCTGATGGCGATGGAAGCTCTGCAGTTCAGTTCTATGCAAAGCAAACTAGCAAGCTAATGTTGGAAGTTCTTAAAAGAGGTCCTAAAGCCAAAGATGAAGAAGTCGCAGCAGGTGGCAGGCTTTCCAAAACTGTTGAAACTTTGTTTGATATTTCCAGCGGAAAGAGGACATTTATCGAGGCGGAGGAGGCGAGAGAGCTTCTTAGGCCCCTAACTCTGCAAGGAAACTCATACAGCAAAATTTGTTTTAGCAATAGAAGCTTCAGTGTTGAGGCAGCTCATGTTGCAGCTCCCATTCTGGCATCTCTTAAAGAGCAGCTGACCGAAGTAAATCTATCAGATTTTGTTGCAGGAAGGCCAGAGGATGATGCTCTTGAAGTTATGAAAATATTCTCCTCTGCTTTGGAAGGTACTGTTCTCCGATATCTTAACCTATCCGACAATGCCCTAGGCGAGAAGGGAGTCCGAGCATTTGGAGCACTTTTAAAATCACAGAACAGCTTGGAGGAACTTTACTTGATGAATGATGGAATCTCTGAGGAAGCTGCAAAAGCTGTATGTGAGTTGATTCCTTCAACCGACAAGCTTACGACGCTCCATTTCCACAACAACATGACAGGAGATGAGGGTGCCATTGCGATTTCTGAGCTTCTGAAACGTTCTCCTTTGCTGGAGGATTTCAGGTGCTCATCGACAAGGGTAGGTTCTGATGGTGGAATTGAGTTGGCCAAGGCTTTGGAGACCTGCATTCATTTAAGGAAGATTGATCTCCGTGATAATATTTTTGGCGTCGACGCCGGGATAACCCTTAGCAAAGCCATAGAAAAGCTTGTTCATGTTACTGAAATCTACCTTAGCTATCTCAATTTGGAGGACAAGGGAGCTATTGCCATTGCTAATGCGCTGAAGAACTTCGCCCCTTCTCTACAAGTCTTGGACATCGGCGGGAACGATATCACTCTAAATGCTGCCCCAGCATTAGCAGATTGCATCGCTGCAAAGAAATCTCTCAGGAAACTCTTCTTGTTCGAGAACGAACTGAAGGATCAGGGTGCAGTTGTCATCGGCAAAGCATTGGAAGACGATCATCCTCTACTCGAGGAACTCGATTTGAGTAGCAACATGATAAGGAGGGCAGGGGCAAGATGCTTAGCACAGGCAGTTTCGAATAAACCTGACTTTAAACTGCTGAACATAAATGGGAATTTTATCCCGGATGAAGGCATCGATGAGGTAAAGGAAATACTAAAGAAGGGCAAAAACTCTGAGGATGTACTTGGTTTATTGGACGAGAATGATCCAGAAGGCGAGGACGAAGAGGAAGAGGATGAGAATGGTGATGCAGAAGAGGAGCAAGGCGAATTAGAGTCTAAACTGCAGCATCTCAAAGTAGATGAGGATTAGATGGATTATTAGTGGTCATGCGATGGGAGAATTAATCTTGCCATCAATTTAAGCAATATTGCGATTGCATGGCACTTGTTTGAGACTTTTGTTGAACAATGTAGTTTTGCTTGATCTGTAGATGGTTAGGGAACATAATTTTGGGTGCCCCTTGCCCTAAGATTGTGATGCATCTTGTTGTCAGGTTATTTTGGAGATGACCAACTTGATGAATTCTGTGATGTGTTGTAAGCTGCCGTTACCTTTTTGTTTGCTGATACCGTACGCAGAATGTCACTCCGATTTGATTTATTTCGGGTTGAATAAAATTTGAATGCTGTAATTTTAAAATAAATAATTATATTTGAATGAAATTAGCCATGCTATTTGATTCAAATCTAATCGAACAAAGTTAGATCAAATTAAAATTTCATCTGTTTTTACCAAATCAAGCAGAATTAATTGGACGGTAATTATCATACGTTAAAGAAGTATGAATTCAGAAGGGAAAAAAAAAAGCTTTTGGACGGACTAAAATAGAAGTTCGTTGATATATTTTTTCTTTCTGCATATTTCTCTTTAAACCTAATTTTATCAATCTGTTCCCAAGTGTTTTCCTTAAATATTACGTAAAGTTTTAATGTATTTATATAGCAGCAAAATATAATTACGTCCACCCTAACGCTTGCTATGCTCAGTTGATCAAAAACAATAAAAGACTTTTGAATCCGAATAAAAATTTTAAATTACACATTAAAAATCGATCTCTATCCATTCTAATAACAGGTCATCCCGAGAGGCTTAATGTATTTATATACATGAAACATCTCCATGGCGTGATTTGCCTTGCCATGCTAGTTTCATTAATATTCCATCTTACTAATATTTCATATCAAGGAAGCATCACGATAGAACCACACTTTCTACATTTCTTTCTTCTTCCTTTTTATTTTTATTTTTATTTTATCTTTGCAAGAAACACTACATTAAGGTTAAGAAAACGACGAAATCTCAGTTGATGATCTAGGAAACACATGAAACATCTCAGCTAATCTCCATATTTATCGTTGCTGTGAACTATTCCTTGTACTCAAAACAAAGTCATAAAGTAAATGGCTGATACAGAATTATCACTACAACCAAAAACAAACAAAAAGAAAATGCTAAATATGAAGGGGAAAAATAGCCACCGTGGTTTTTTGCCTGGAGCATTTTTCTTTCTTTTTATCTTAGATTTTTTTTTTTTTTTTTTTTGGGTGCTGTAGTAGTTTCAGGGCTGAGCAGAAGATGGGAGAAAGGTGGGATGTCTTAATTTTACTTCTTTCAGGCTTTTGTTGCTATTGATTATACAGAAATAAATAAATCTACAAGGAGAGAATCCCAATTAGCTTTGGAAAAGCATACCTGCACCAAGAACAGATAGATGGTTTAGTTTTTGGAGATGCAGTCTGGCAACGATCACCTCGCGCCATGAAACAAAAAGAACACAAGAGGTTTAAAAATAGCAGAGGATTTAGAATAATTTTCATTAATATGATATATTTTTCAAAAAAAAAAATTGGCAGCGTAACTACAACATTTGTTTGGGAATTCTGTCGAATAATGGTGAATAAGCACCTGATCTTTTATTTAGAAAGTGAAATGTAACCATAGTAGTTAAAAGTATAACATATGGAACAATCAAGTCGATTGACTGACGGATACAAGTCAGGTTTTCAATAATTTTCAATCATCTTTCTGACGTAAAACTTGAGGTAGACTATTACCATTCAGCACGGCATGGTAGATTCGTTTCTCGGCCAGTCCAACATCCAAGAGCGTTAGATTTCCCTGGAGAAAATGAACAGACAATTGGACACCATTAAATTGATACATCAGGATATGCGAAGATTTCTTTACAAAAAAGCGGAAGAACAATACATCTTTGATGTGTGTTCAGAGAAAGGGGCACAACCCTTATAATATGGTAAAGAACTAAAGTGGATTTTCGTATCAAGCCAAATCCTACATCTTTTGAGTGTGTCTGCCTTTAGAAAGGGACCGAGCATACCTCAGTAGCCATTAGCTTCCGTACATTGTTAGCATAGAGTTTAGGATCCTCCTTTTCTTGCTCAGAAGGATAATAAACAGGCAAATGGATCACTTCAAGATGATTTACAAATTGACAAAGAAGCAAACAAACATGTCGCACCTGCAAATTTCCATAAAATGAGAGATGAGCAGGTGGGTAAATTAAGAGGATGGCAACTAACATGAACATGGATGAATCTAACATCATATAAGTTTATTAAAGATTCTAATGGAGCAGTAACTTGAGAAGGAACAAAAAACACTGACATCCATGAAACACGAGAGGGAGTTGGGTGGCCTGCTTCCTTGTAGTTAAAATGAATGACAATGAAATAGGATGGTTTTAAAACTCTTACATCCATTACATTTGGTACTGGTCAAATATTGTTAAGATTTCGTAGATGAACAGTCATCAAAAGAAATTCTACTACATAATAAATCGCTATGAGAACAGATGTTCTCAGGAAATAATATTGATGTGAAGTTGTAAACCAGACTTCACATTGTATACTCATACAAATTAATACAATGCTCAAAACCCAGCAGAAAGTCAAGGAACTCTGGAACACAAAAGCCATCAGCAAAACACATGCATCTACGCAGCATCATGAACAATGATGCTGACTAAGAAGAAAAAACAAGACAGATTAAGAAACAAGGAAATGAGTTCTACAACAAAGCTATGGTAGATGAAGCAAGAAAGCTCAATGCCCAAAGAGGAGCAGACGAGTCCAAAGTTCCAACGAGAATATAAATCTAAAGCAGTTTGATTAGAAGGGAACACAAGAGGATTCAATAAGAAGGACCCCTATTTGGAATGTCAAAAACCATTGGCACTCATAATTAAAGCTGGGCCTTGATGCATCTCAAAGTATACATAGGGACACCAAATAAACAGCAAAGAAGTTTTGACTAAGAAGTTAAGGTACTGATCAAATAATGTAATTAAGTTTTTGTGTCATTTCATTCAAGTCTGAGTGAATTTAATTTTATAATTTGCAATTTCATGGGCTTTTGCAGTAAACAAGCTCTATGTAGTAGATGGAGATGGGTTGACACCGACTGAAACCAGTCTAGTCGATACCCATTGGTACCAGCCCATTTGAGTGTCAAAGTACTGAAGTGACAGTATAGTTGACTTAAAACATTAGAAGTTAGGATGCTTGTAATGGAATAACATACACGTGTCACTTGCAGAGTAACAATTCCTTTGGCATCGATTTAGATGATTGCATGCAATTATTACTTTTGGTCCCAACAACTTGCATTCTGGAATATTGCAAGTTCAATAAAAAGTGATAATTTCATTTACAAGGTAAACATCTATGTTGCTTTGACAGTAACAATATTTATATACAGGCAAGACCCATATCGGTACCTGGCCAAGATATTACATCTTAATCACTATATATTTGCTATAAATGGTTATAGAATAGTTGACTTAAACCATTATAAACTAGAATGCTTGCAATTGGAATAACATACATATGTCACTTCAGAGCCAGCCCTGAGGGAGGGCTGCTGGGCCCCCGCCCAGGGCCCAAAAAATTTTTTTCATAAAGAGGATTCAATTTTTAAATTTTTCAATAGAGAATGAAGTCCAATTTTTAAATTTCGCCCAGGGCCTTAAGTGTAAATTTTAAAAACAGGACCGGCTCTGTTTCAAAGGTAACAATTATTTTGGGATGATTGCCTCCAATTATTACTTTTGGTCTGAAATACTTGCATACTGGTATATTGTAAGTTCAATTCAAAGTGATAATTTAATTTACATAGTACAAATCTACATTGCTTGGACTTTGGTACAAGTCTCTGATACAAGTGTGGATCTAAGTGTCTAACACGGCCTTTTATAAAAAACAAACTTACACATGCTACATGCTCAGTATCAAATGTAAAAAATCACTCATCATATATGGGTTTTTTTTTTTTTGTGCACATTATGCATTTTGTTTCAATTTTACTGTTAAATTGCAAGCAAGTGATGGGAGACTAGTGTTGAACAATCGACTTGCAATCAACCAAGCCTTTTGGATCACGGGCTCACCCTCCAAATGCAGGCACACAAATTCTGAGTTAATACTACAAAGATTCTATCAAAATCATTAAAATCTCTTCCCAAGCATCTTGCAGTTGTACTAAATGAGCTGAAAACGAAGGAAAAATATTAATCAACAAGTGGGTCACTGATTCCTCACCCCTGATATGGAATCCCATGCTGGATTAAATCTATGGTAAGGATACCTAAGAATAACTGGAACCACGGGTGCTTTGGCTAAGAAGGCACCAGATTTGAAAGGAAGAAGAAAATCACCATTTGTAGTAGTTCCCTCTGAAATTAAGAACACAAATTACAACCACATCAGCTGAATTAGTTAAATTGAATAAAAGCAAAAATTGCATCATGCATGTTTGTGAGCAAGAATATTGAAAAAACAACTTCATTTGTTTAGATATAAGCATACACAGGTAATCATTTAGTAACAAATTCAGTATTAAAAAAAACTGAATCTTGTAGTTTGGTTGCTAGTACCCATGCCAAAATTGTGTGATGTACACATTATCCTCATTGCTCTCTTCGTAATTATTTATGCTCCTTGTTATAAATATGACAAATATTTCAAAATTTTCTCTACAAATGCATGGAAAATTCTCATTTAGATCAAGTTCATGTTTGTGTGGTCATTTGCCTAGTATTATACTCCTTGTCCAAGGGTAAGAAGATAAGGAAGCAGTTTACTATACAAAAACCATACTAACTCAGTAAAAAGTTCAATTTGTGTCTATAGCTGACAGCATACCAGCATATTATTCTATTTCCTTTTCTTCCGGAATCAGGCTTGATATACCACAGTTCATAAGTGCCATATACTAATTGCAACCTGGATCAATCTAATAATACAATTGTAATCCTTGATCCATCAACGTTTATTAACCAAATCACTATGGAAGAGTACAATAATGAATCAATATTGGTCAGTTTGAGTTGAATATGAAGAAACTGTGTCAAAAAGCAGAGGTGTTCATACAAATTATTGTTCAGAATGGATTATCTAGGGGTGTGATCCGATCAGGTCAATGTGGGTTTCCGAGCAAACTCAATCAGAATTGGTTCAGTCTATGGGAAAATGTGAAACAAACGGTTCAATGCATCTTTGGACATATATAATATATTCATCATACAACACATGAATAAACACAAATTAATAAATTTATATCGAGTTAGTTTTGAGTTTTCTAGAAAAACTGGGAACTGGGAACTGGGAACTGGGAACTGGGAACTGGGAACTGGGAACTGGGAACCCTGATAATTGATATCATAGCTTTTAAAATCCGAAACACACACATAAAAAGAAAATGTTAGGTTGATTTGAGGCCCTTGAGTTTTTTGTCCCTATGTAAAGCATGCCACTAAAATGAAGACAATCAGCTACATAGAAAGAACCTAATGATATTAAAGGAGCTTATCAGCAAGGAAGGACAATTAAAGCCACCAATTTGCACTAAAAATCTCTAGCTTAGATTCTCCTGATATACTGATTTGACAATTGGCCAGGGAACCAGACCAAGCACATCCTCAGTGTCTTCTCCTAACCTTTACAATTGGAGGATCCAATATGGGACATTCCTTTTGTGTAAAGCAGAGTCTATTCAAAGATCCATGCATTTAGCTATGGCATCTAAGTACATTCTGATACCTAGAGGCTAGTGATGAACGTGATTAGCTGATGCAATTCTGCTGACTAGTCCATCTAAATATTTAAATAATCCAGTGTTCCAAGAACATTAACAGTTGAATGACTATCTTGCAGAAACTGGTAAATGGAATAGTGAAGCAAAGTCCAAAAGGTTTGAAGATGACTTATGACTCCAGTCTCATGTCAAACAGGGATGATTTTTAAGCTCATATTTGGAGCCCAGTGCTATGAGAAGATGATGGCTTCTGGTCAATAATTGGTCAATAAACCCTACTTATAATGTTGACCCTAGCAATCAATTGAGATTAAATGGTGTATCTTTTATCAAAAATATTCTACATCAGAATTGCCGCCTAATTATCTGGTCTCGAACTAACTGTATCACTCACTGCATTAAAAAGAAAACCCTGCAGGAGTTCACCATGTTCTGAGTAATGTTTGAGCAGCTTGAAAGCCCAGTGTTTTATTTTTTTTTAAGAGTAAGAACCCTGCATCTATCCACTGTTTCCTTAATAATGACATGATTCCAAAATAATCTGATAACATTCTGAATTGGAAAGCAATTCACACCAAGTTGTTGTCAACCTAAAAAACCATATGGTTATTAAAAGTCAAAGACAAGAATGAACAGTATTGCATGTTGACCTGGAAAGAGCAACATCATTGGGCGAAAATTGTCTTTGTGGGATTTCTGGATTCTTTCTGTGACAATACCTAAGAAATAAAACAAAAGGCAATTAAAGAAGCATGCTAAACAATGGAGGAAAACTGAACCAAAAGAATTAAAGCTATGTGATGCTAAAGATGCTAGAAATATAAATGTACACCAAACAGATAGGGGTTAACAACAAAATATCTTTATTACAGATATAGACGTCATTTAACTTCTTCTAATACTCAATTACTACACGTCCTTCACTATAGTAAACCATTATGACTTTGACATACAATATCTTACTGTCTTCATTATAGCTATAGATCATTACCAGAAGTTTTTTCTTTTACTTCTTGTTTGCTGTTAGGCTAGTTGTCTTAAACAGAAAACCAACAACACAGCAATATTCATATAAACAGATCAAGGTTCTGAGTAATACAGAGTCTTCTCTTTTTGGTGAGATCTGTTTAAGCAGGAACTTCATTTTCAGAAAGAATTGGTAAAGAAGTACTCATTTCAACAACTTCCATTAATAATAAATTAATAATCAGTAACCTGGAAATACTGTACTCAGTAGAGTGAACCAGATGCAGTGTTCAGAATTGGTTTAGTTCATCCAACAAGAACTTTTTTGCATTCAGTTCTAGGACCAGTCTTTTGTTATATTTAGTTTCTTTGCATTATACTTCCCTGGCCTTGTACGGATTGCCTACTTTAGATCTTCCCTTCTTAAGGAAGCGATAAGGCAGTAGTAACAAGACACGCACAGAGTTACAACTATCCAACAATGGAACTCCAGGGAACAAATGACATAGTAGTCCCTAAAGCATACTGTGAATCCTAAACCATCCACCACCAGAGGTCTTTGGAGGATAGCCAGAAAGACATCCAAACATATAAACAAATGTGAGTTACCGCAGAATAGGGTTCCTAAGTATGGCAAGTAATCACTATTTTCCTCCTTTTGAGGTTAGCAAACTGATTTTCATGTCATACACCAGCAGAAACAGTGTCCTTTTGGTTATTGTTTTAACCAGTGAACTAATTCCTAAATACACTGTTCAGCATATCTATTCATCCACTTTGTAACATTAAAGATCAAGAATTTTTTTTTCACAAATACATATATGCTACCATGATCCATGTAGATTTGCAGTGAAAACATACCAGAAACACCTTTAAAATCAGATGATTTGGACTCCCGTTGAACATAGACACAACCAAGACACTTGCTGCAAAGAAAAGGAACTAGTGTCACCATTCCATCTGGCTCATTTATACAAGTAATGAGAAACGTAAAGCATAGTGCATAATCTTGTCTATTCTTATTCATAAATCATGATAATCTTATATTTGAAGATATAGTGCAAAATCCAACTTGGTATGTAGCAAGAAAAAGGAAATTCACTACTGTTTCTATCAGGTATCTGCAAAATCCATGTTGGGATATGATAAGAGAAGTAGTACTTCCATTTCTACCATATATATTTTAGCTTGTAAAATCTGGTAAATTGGCGCTCAAGTTTCCAAATACTTTATGTGCAAAGACATGGAGAAGAGTAGAAAATGGAAGAGCAGGAAGCAATGGAGAATAATATAAATTTCTCTTCATCAAAATTGAAAAATAGAATTTCTAGAGAAAAAAGCTTGATAATTTCACATGCACGGGGAGGCATAATAGCTGAATACAGAGTCATAGTAACTTTGTAATTGTCAAATAACAAAGGGTTTAGTAAATTACAGGTTTAAATGAGAAAATAATGGAAGAAAAGTACCTGATGAGACCAACCAAGGGAAGATTAGCTACTGATCTCTTCAGCAAAAAGTGACAAAGTTCAAATATGTTAGCTGAAAAATTCAAAGCCTAATATCTTCATAGTTTAGCTACATTTGTTAAAAGAAAAAAGTAACGCACCTTTGCAACAAAACTTGGAAAGGCTGATGACATATGATAGAGAATATCCACATAAGAAATGTGATTTGAAACAATGGCACCTGGTCTTTCTAATTCATTGACCTGATTTTGAAGATTGAGGAGTTTAGGACAATAATATAAGAAATGTAATGTTCCACAAGAGTAACTAAATCTGGAAGAGAGAGATTTCCTAAGCATGAAGACTTGTATTTGTTTAAAAGATCAGTACAGTGACTTTATTACAATACAAATTAACACAAAACTTTACGATTTAACATAATTCATGAAGTTAGAACTGATGAGAGAATTTTATTTTTCTTGGGACCCTGCATAATCCTAGTCCTGACTGAAGTAAAATTACAACTCCCTTATAGTTGAAGAATTAAGGTCGTACTGACCCAATCTATATTAAGGTAGTATGCAAAGGTGAATAGTGAGTATAATTCAGAGTCCAATCTGAAATAGCAACACAAGTGATATTCTTAAGCAAATTAGGAAATGAAACAATCTAGCATGAGTTCTCTTAACGTATAATCATTGACATAAATAATAGGGCAGCTAGGTTAATAAGATCCATAATTTCAATCATGCACAGTAAGTTTATTAGATTTTGATTATGCATCTCACTTTTTGCAATTTCATTCGTTCGCATTTTGTCAATTAGCTAAGTTTTCAGTGTGCTAATTTGTTGAAAATTTGCATCGTGCAAATAAGTTTAGAGAAATAATTCAACTACACTCCTTAAAAGGGATACAGTAGGTTAACTATAGTTGCTAAAACCAGATTGGCCATCTGGTCTTAATAGCAAACACTGAATCTGGTTTTGCTCCGGTCCAGTTGTATACAGGATAGGATCTGCATTCTATCTGGATAAAAACTTGTTGAACCGACCAGTTTTTGTCAAACTGATAAACCAGCCAATCTTTTAAAAACCAAACCAGTTTGTTTACTCCCAAAAAATTTCAAAATATCCACTAATCTACTTTCACATTAGATGGACAAAGGTATCTTTGTAAATTTTGACATGACAACAAATTATAACATTAAAAGATACAAAAAGAAGAAGAAGCTATTTATTCACCTGGCTGCCCGATTTGCCTACTTTAATATTAGATGGGTAAAGATGTCTTTTTATCAATTGGTATTTTTTATGTCCTAGAAAGTTGGGCATGTTAATTGGATAATGTACAAAGATGATTTTTATAGCAAAAATTTAAGATTGTTGCAACAGTTATGCAATTTGGCAAGTTAATCATGGTAACTGAACTATTAGCCCCTCAGTCAATTTTGGGATTGATAATTCGATACTTAATTCAACTAGTTTACCTACAGGATGGCCCAATGAACTTGTAACCCAAAGTTTTTTTTTTTTTATGATTTTAATAACTATGAAAGTGGACTAATTAAATATCAACTATGAATAAAAATATTGCATCTTCATTCATTTGCATTATGCTAATTATCTAAGTCTCACAGTGCCAGCCTTTTCCTATAACTACTAACATGATGAGAATCATAATATCAAAACATAATTGCAAGTTAGATTGTCATGGCCATTGACCATGCACATATGGTCAAATCTACTTCAGCATCATCTCATTTTGACGTCACAAATAATTACTATTAGTTTTTGCATTTATCTACTTGACCATCTCTTTTTGACATTACTCTTCATTTACCTTTTTGACAAAAAACTTCGCAAATCAGAAGGTATTCATATAACTTCATGATTTTTTAAGTAAATATCGATCCGAGTTGTCATTACAAACATAGTTTTAGAAATTTGGTATTTATTAATAATAATAATAATAATGTTTTTAGGATGAATACTATATATTTAACGGCATAAACTGAAAAGGATAGGATAGTCCAAACGAACACAAAAAAAGAAAGAAGAATCGACAAGCTAAAACTTGGAGAGTGATTTCTACTTCAATCTGGCAGTACCTCATTGCCAAGGCCCCGGCGAGTCTCTTTGATCCAGTAAAAACCAAACGCGAAGAGCATTGCCCTAGAGGCAAATCTCCCGCACCGCACAACCACCTCCCTCCTCCACCCAGTCATGTAAGAGTAGTCCTCCTGGCCATTCTCCCGACTCGGAGGGGAGAATAACGTGCATATCCGGCAGGTAAGATAGTAAAACACAAGTATCAGCACCCCCGCAACCACGCGAATAGGCACCAGCGTCACCGCCGCTATCCCTAATAAGATCTTCTCCGTCAGAGGGAGCTTCTCCCTTCCCATCGTGCCGTAAGCGTCCCTTCGCACGTAGGGGGCATACTTTGTATCCAACTCCTCTGAAGAAATCGGTACCGCGGCGGAGGGCAAGGAAGCGGTGGAGCTGGAGTCTGGTTTGAGGAGCGGCTGAACGTCCTTGGGCGTGGCCGACACGCCTTCGTCTCCCGGCGAAAAGAGGGAGGAATTGGATTCAGATCCATCAGCTCCGGCGAGATCGGTTAGGTCGGACGACGCCATGGGAGGAGTATTTAACGACGGTACGCTGAACGGAAACGGGAACGGGAACGACTGAAGTAGGCCGTTGGTTTACATGATAAGAAGACTCGAGACTTGATTTGATTGAAGTCTCTCAAATAAAAATATTATTTGGGTGAATTAATAAAAATATCCGAAAATTTTTAAAATTCTCTCAAATATATTTAAATACATTTAATAATATTGTAAATATAATCCCCATAATATACAAAATAATAATAATAAAAGCCTTATTATTATTTTCATTAAAAAAAGTATTTCTTTTTAAATTATTAAAAACATCCTAATATATTTTTTATCTAGGTAATATAACGTAAAATTACTTGATCAAAATACTATATATAGACTATCATTATATGAAAATATTATTTATCAAGTAGATCAAAATTATTAAAATTTAAACAATCTTTTGATAAAAATCATTTTAAAAATATTATAATAACTATGAATATAACTATTTTAACCGTTTTAAAGTGATTTTAATCAATTTAAATAATTTTAATTAAGTTGATAAAAAATATTTTAATATATAAATATTTTATGTATAATAATTTTAATTAAATTGAAATAATTTATTTTTATCAATGTTGTAGTAATCATATTAGTAATATATTATAACACGTATATCTTAGTTCCTGCAATAAAAAAAATGAGTATTTTAAAATGAGAAATATATTAAAAATATCATTTTAATATTTTTTTAAAAAATAATGCTTTTAATGGACAAGATAATTAGAGGGGCATTTTTTTTGGAGAAATTAATGTTATCCTATATAATTTATTTGTGAATACTTATGAGTAATTTTATTATTCATACTTCGATCGCTTATCTATTATATCTCAACTCTCGAATTCTTTAGAAGATCAGATAATAAATAATAAAGATGATCATAAATATTTACGAATGAATTATATAGAATAATATTTTCGTATTTTATTATTATCAAAACCTTCATCTAAGTTTTTTAAATGTACATGACTCACGGTATTTTGAAGTAAAATATAATTTTTTTGGGAGATATTTTTATATAAATAGAATCTTGAGAGGTAATTTTAAAAATATCAAATCCAGAAGGACATTTTTATTAGTATCATGTATCCAAATCTTAGATTTAATTAATGTCGGAGATATTCAATCAATAACAACAACAATAAAATTTTATCCCACTAAGTGAGGTCGGCTATATGGATCCTTCTACGCTATTGGACTCTATCCCCTACTATATCATCATCTATATTTAAATAAATTTTATCTTGTTTTATTGTTGCTAACCAAGTCTTTTTTGGTCTTCCTCTTCCTCGTTTGATGTGTATATTTGGTATCGTTTCACATCGCCTAACTGGAGCATTTATTGGCCGTCTAAGTACATGTTCGTACCACCTTAAACGTGTCTCTTGGAGCTTTCCTTCAATAGATGCAACACCAACTTTTTCTCTAATGCTCTCATTTCTTATTCTGTCCATCCTCGTATATCCACACATCCACCTTAACATCCTCATCTCTGCAACTCTCATCTTTTGCTCATATGCTCGAGTCGTAGCCCAACATTCAGCTCCATATAACATAGCAGGTCTAATCGCCGTTTTGTAGAACTTCCCTTTAAGTTTTAGAGGCACTTTACGATCACATAAAATACCCGATGTTTTCCTCCATTTCAACCATCCTGCTTGTATTCTATGTAAGACATCTCTCTCAATCCCTCCATCATCTTGCAAAAATGATCCTAAATATTTAAAGCTCTCAATTCCAGACAACTCATCATCTCCTATCTTAACACTTGTCTCATTACGTCTAATATTGCTAAATTTAAATTCCATATATTCTGTCTTTCCTCTACTAAGCTTAAAACCTTTCACTTCTAGTGTTTCCCGCCAAGATTCTAGTTTAACATTTACTCCTTCCTTCACGGTCTCATCTACTAAAACAATATCATCTGCAAACAACATGCACTACTAGAATGTGTCTTGAATGTGTCCAAAGTGAGTTAAATCCATGATTAGTGTAAAAGATAGGGACTTAAAGTGATCCTTGATGTAACCCTATCTTTATTGGAAATGCTTGATTAATCCACAAGTCTTCACTCCGTGATTCTTCCTATATATATCCTTAATTAGTTGAATATATGTTACACTAACACCTCTTTTCTAAAATTCTCCATATTATTTCTCTTGGAACTCTATCATGTTTTTCTAAATCAATGAATACCATGTGTAGATCTTGCTTTTGCTCTCTATACTTTTCAATTAGTTGTCTGAGAAGATGTATAGCTTCTATTGTCGACCTTCCTGGCATGAATCTAAATTGATTTTCGAGAACCATGGTCTCCTTCCTTAATCTTTTTTCTATTATTTTTTCCCAAAGTTTCATGGTATGACTCATTAGTTTAATACCCCTATAGTTTTCACAAGTTTGTATGTCTCCCTTATTCTTATATAAGGGAATTAGGATACTTACCCTCCATTGATCAGGCATCCTTTTTGTTTTCAATATCATGTTAAATAATTTTGTAAGTCATTCAATACCTTGTTTCCCTAGACACTTCCATAACTCTATTGGAATATCATCTGGTCCAACGGTAATGTGTCGGAGATATTCAATCATGTCTTATAAAAAAAAATTATCGATTATTAAGGTGCAATAGTAAGCACTCATGTGAATGCAACGTCCTTAATTTATCATTTCATTTAAAATAAAATTCTATAAATATGTTATAATTGAAAATCGAATTATAAATATTTAAAAATAGAACTGATGACTACTTGAAGCTTAAACTCATTATTTTAACTCAACTACCACATGATATCTTAGATTTTAATTATTATAGACGGGCAATGGATCTAAACGTATCGCTTTTTTTTTTTTTTTTGAAAAATTTTATTCGACTGTTCACGTGACGACCTCTACAATTTTAATATTTTATATCTATTATTTATTCAGGATATATAATAATAAATTATATTCATTATTTAATGCTATATTTCATGGTCATGCCCGTTAAGAGTTCTACGTTGTTGATTGTTCCATATTCCAACTCACTCAATTAATGCCAGCAATTAATCGACGTTTAACGGACAATCCCGCTAATTGCAGCATTATGGAGTTAATTCACAAAGACTAAGGTAACGGTTAACCCGAGCTTGATCCAACCAGATGAAGCCACGTGTCAATCTCAACGGTGTCTCCGCCCTCTTCCCCTCCGCTCACTCCACCAAACTTGCTCACCCCCCTCAAACTCCTCGTAATTAAAGAAAAACAGAGGGGGGAATCAGCAAAAAGATGGAGACGATATAACTGAACTTCAATATCTCAAACTTTTGTCTCTGAGCTTCTCTTCTCTTTGCCAATAGATCCATGGCGAGAGAAGGAGCAGTACCGGATTCAAAAGCACATCTTGTGGAGGTGATTTGCTCCGCTGCGGCCGCGTTCTCCGCTTGTGTTCATCGACGAAATGCCTTCGAAATGCCGGTGTTTGTCGACTGGTATCTCCTCCTCAGAGTATGTCTACCACTGCACTCTACTTCAACTGATCTAGTTGTGCGGCCGGCTTGGTTGAGTTTGAGCAATAGTTTTGGATGTAGGTCGATGAGGATGCAAAGGTGGATGCGATCCGTAAGCGATATCGCCAATTGGGTAAGCACATAATTCACTCAGGGAGTTAATTATGTCGAATTGCTTGGCATCCATCGCCTTAGATTGCTCTCTCGAATGACTTTTGTTGCAGCATTGCAACTTCATCCGGATAAAAATAAGCATCCCAAAGCTGATGAAGCATTCAAACTCGTCTCGGAGGTAAAATTAAACAAAATGCCATTTCCATTGATTTATTTCTCTTCCATTTAAGACCACAATCGAATCAAAAGAAAAACTGAGAATACAAGCCCTTTAATCTCTCCCTCTACCCTTATCGAGCCACTCTTAGCCTTCTTTGAAAATAACAATGGAGCATGCTCTTTTTTCATGAAAAGAAGCAAAAGAAACAAACTCGATTGAATGCTTCCTTTGCCTTTAGTCAACAAAGTCCTTTAACTTCAATGTTAAAAGCAGCAAGCGTGGCTTTTGAACTTGAGTGAGGTTGTCATAGTTGTTGCTTAGGATTTTTAATCTCACTTTTCTTTCGATGGTCATGAAAATAATAATCAGTAATCGAAGTTAGCCGAACAGGAAGGTAAACTATAGGAAGAGGATGTGAAATTGCCATTTTATTGTACTAACTACTGATGAAGAATTGTTTGTCTGAAGGCATATGGATGGCTGTCTGACAAAGCCAGAAGGCAGGCATTTGATTGTGAGAGGGGGAGCCACTTCTGCAAGGAGTGCTATGAAAGGTTCAAGTTCAGGGACCATAGGCATGGCACTGACCCCAGCCATGAGAAGAAGAAGCACACAAGGCGAACTTGTTTGAGACAATTGCAGATGAGATTTAGAGAAGAATTTGAAGTAGTAGAAAGATGTTTGAGAGCTAACCGAGCACACCGAGACGAGTCACCACTGTTCGACCCTTACAAACAAGGGCTGTCGTCGCCGGGGTACCCTCACTCGAGGCAGGCCATGGAGAGGCCCCTGAAACACCAATGGCACTTCCCTTCAGCTTGCGAGTCGCCTCTTTACGAGATGGGGAACAATAAGCATGTGAAAGCTGAGATTTGAACAGGTCCAAGTGTTAAAAGCTTAGCATAAACTTAATTGGAAGAGTTAAAGGAGTTTGTCCTAAACTTGTTTCTGCAATAGATGTTTGATTCTTTCTGTGCATGAAACTAAACACTGAATGAGTTTTTTTTTTTTTTTTTTTTTCTATCTATTTGATTTATGACCTCTTGCACAAATCAAACACATGGACTGAGTTTTTTATGAACAAAGGGTCAAAACAGGCGGCAACAAGTGAAGTCATATGCATCTATCTCTTTGAATATTGCTCAAAACTTTGTTTGCTGATGCATCAACCAAATCCAAACAATAAATATTCAATTCCCACAACCCTTCACCTTCATTATCTCTAGATAATGAAGTATTATATTATACGAATTCGCGACGAAACTAGCACGAAGCGAGCCTCCCCTTGTAGCTATCGAATGGGGCTTTGATTTAATCTATAAGTTGTTCACTGAGACTAGTTTATTCTTACAAATCACATGCATTCAATGAAAAGGAATCCAATTCCAATCATACAAGCAAAGCCATGCATCAACCTGTTTCTTTCTTTCTTTCTTTTTGTTTTGTGTTTTTTAAGAAAGGGAACCAATATTTTCAAGGATCAATCTCGATGAAGCTGATGTTTAAAGATTCATGATAAAAATTGGATGCACCACGTTTGACTAATACAATTCCATCGACTCGTACAAAGCACGGTTGAACGCTCGGTCGAAATTAGAACGTCTTATGTCGTTTCAGATTTCCGGTTTAGAATGTTCAACGGCGAAGATATTGACTGAGGGAGAAGACGAGTTGAAGATTACGAAAAAAAAAAAAAAAGAAACGGCGTTATGACCGTTCCGAAACGAGAACGTAGGAGTGAGTCCACGACGAACCCTGGTACAAAGTAGTTTACAAATCTCTCGGTTTCGAGAAAAATTCACATTAGACTGCAACTCGCGTTGGGATTCTCGTCGCTGAACATGATGTTGTATGGATCGACTGCTGACTGATGCACGTAGGCAGTCGGATCTGGGTGATCGTAGTATTGCGGAACATATCGATACTGATCCTCGTATACATGCCCTTGAGACGATGAGGCAGCCATCGGAGTAACAAAGTGGGACTGACTCATGCCTGGTTGGCTCATGTTGTAGCTCATAATGTAAGCTTGTTGGGGTGGAAAGAACTGTTGAGGGATGTGATCGCCTCTGAAGTCTACTGCACTTTTAGCCTTGTCGTCATCGACCTTCTTTGGTGCTTCTACTTCTCTGCTTTCGGAGTTATCGGCGGCCGCCGGTTTGGAAGTTTCAGAGTTCTTCTCAGCCTTTTTCATCTCCAGCTTTTCGGTTTTTCGGGTTTCATCTTTGGCGTCGCTAACAGACTTGTCGACTGGTTCGACTTTCTCAGCCTCAGGGCTCTTCTTGGTTGCAGGACTGGGAGAAGGGCCGCTGCTTTCGACGACGATCTTCGTGGGTTTTTGAGGCTTCTCTTTGGTCTCCTCGGCTTCAGGAGGCGACGGTACATGCACTGGAACGCTTGGATTGGCCACCTCCTGCAAGAGCTCAGCGTGCTTGCCGCGCTTCTTTAGTTTCTGAATCAGTGTTTGGGCATCCACGGGAGATTTAACAGTCACCTTGTTCTGCCTGATATCGATTTCTATCGAATCGATACCTGAGAAAAAGAAGAAGAAGAAGAAGAAGAAGAAAAATAGCTCAAATTTATCGATCGACTTGAAAAAAGAAAAAAAAAAAAAAAAGGAAAAAAGGTTGAATCTTCGGCATGCTGCACACCTTGAACTCTACTCAAGATTCTGAGGACTTTCTTCTTGCATCCTTCGCAGTGGATAGAGACCTTCAAAACGACAGTCTGACACAAGAATCTCATGAATAATAGTGGAGAAAAATTGCGAATAATAATTATTATTATTATTAAAAAAAGAATCAGAAATTGTGATTGTGAAATTGGTACCTTGTAATCGGCTTCTGCTGCTGCTGCCGGCGCTGCTGCTGGTGCTGCTGATGCCATTGAAGGGAAGCGGAAGAATGGGGTTTTGGATTTGGAAATGAGAGGACCGAGGAGGATGAGAGATGATGATGATAAAGAGAAACAAACGAAGAGGATTGCAATTTGAGTGTCTTGTTTCGGAATGAATGAAAGGGAAAGGCAACTTGCGCGTTTAAGTTTGTTTTCTCTCAGTCGACAAATTAATGTTTCTTTTTTTATCCTTATCGTTTGCTAATTTTCATAAGTGTGTGTTTCCAAAATGCCCCCCGCAGTTTGATTAATGTCAAAGCACCCCTTGGCTTTTCATTTTTTTTATTGTCAAAATGACGCCCTTTGGTAAAATGAATATTTAAATATTTTGATGATGAAATAAAAACCTTGGTAAAAAATTTAAAAGTATTTTAAAAAGATGGCTGAATCATGGATATTAAAAAAAAAATATTCTGGATTTTCTTTTGACATTATCCAAACAGAACTTAAACGTTTACAAAATTTGTTTTTTAAACTTGAAAAAAAAAATAGAAATAATAAATGTCATCGCGGTTAAATCATTGTAACAAAAGTGATACATTCATTTCAAATTTTTTTATCAATTAATTTTATGACTCAATTGAATACTAAAAGAGCGGGAGGATAAATGTTTTTGAAAATTTTATAATTTTCATTCTTTTTCATGGGAATAAGTGTGTCCCATCCATGAAAATAAAATAGAAATTTTAGTGTTAATAAAGATTCGAGGGATATTTAAAAAAAAAAAAAAGAGTAAATGTTGCAAGGATTTTTGAAAAATTACCTTATACATAAACTTGAAAGAAAGGATACTTCAATAATATTTTATTGCGATTGGGGATTAAAACTTTGAATGACATTTTCCTAAAAGAAAATAAAAAATAGAAAACAGAGGGGGCAAAATGGAATATCCTCGAAACTTTTTCTAATAGACGCAAAAACGTTATTAGTGTGGGGTTAATAATTAGTGAAATAGGTCGAAGGCCACTTGGTTTTTAATTGGAGCAGTACCACGACCAGATGAGGTGTCGATGACGCATAGGGCCCTACCTCCTCATAATTGAGGTGTGGCCCACGACATCACTTCGATAACCACTAATCGATATTTTATTTTATTTTTATTTTTTCTACTGCATCATATATTAAAATATTCTATCCGATTAATTAATTTAATTCTGTACAAATTACTATTAGTTGTAGATATTTAGAAATCGAATTGGATATTCTCACTGTTTTGTAATCTCAGAGAAATTTAGTTGGGCTCCTAGATCAAGATGAAGAAAAAAATAAATATTTTTTAGAATTTTTTATCATAAAAGAATAAGGGTCAGAGCAGGAATACTTGAATTGTGCTTCGTTAAGAAGAATTTCAAGCTCGAATTTTTCTATCCAAAAGTTATTTTGGCTCGGTAAATATTCTTTATTAAAATTGCCACAAAATTTAAGTTAATTTCAATAAATCTTTAATACCAAATATTATGCATCGAATTGTATAACGAAACAATTCGATAGAAATAAATTGTCATTAAAAAATATATATATTAAAATGAGAAGAAAATGAGGATGAAAGAATGTTTAAACACACATTTTTTTTTGTAGTTGACATTACTTATCCATGTCTTAAACCCGTGAGGATGGATGATCCAATTTTATAAAAATTTTCCATCGATCACTTGAATAAATTGAAAAGTATTCACAGTGGATAATTTAACAGTCCAACGCCAATAAATTATCATCTCATTTGAAAAAAAATCATAAATACATCGACTTTAAAAAAAAAAAAAGAATACTAAAATATTTCTTCCTTATTAAAATATCTTATACCTGTCCCCACATGTCATAAAGCACTTGATAGAAGCAATTACATTTGAAAATCGACTTCTGAACTTACATAAATTGTATATCGAATTTTTCAATGGATGAATCAAAATAAAAATCATCTACTTTAGCCTCGACGGTTGGATTATCAAGAATAAAATAAAATAAAATAAAATATATTATATCTAAATGTCATGACAATTCTTTCACTATTTTAATTTCTATAAATTTTATAAAGAATAATATTTTACAGAATTATTTTATGAATAAAAAGGTCAAAAAAAGAATATTTTGAATCAATGAGCATTTACTAGTTGCCACTGCTCAAGGTGGGTACAGTTCGTGCAAAAATTTGACATGAAGTTTTCCATTTCTTGTCAAAGACATCGCAATCAAAAATTTGGAAAAGATTTATATATGCACCCATGAAAAACGAAAAATATTTCTTCCATATTTTACATGGAAAAGAGTAGGTGCGGAACGACATCTCACACGTACTAATGCGTTCACATACTAATCCGTTGATCTTTGATTGAGATAAATTTTATTTTGAGTTTCAAAAAAAAAAAATTAGACAACTCATTCTGAATCGAATACGGATCGAAAATTTATCTTTTTAAATAAAGTATATTTTTAATATCGAATATGTCTTATATAGACAATGCCATTGTATCATCGGATTTAACTATTGAATCGTAAATACTTTAATGATGTATTATAATGATTGATAAAATATATTTCATCAAAAAAATTATTTAATATTTCATTAAAGATTTATAAAATTGGATCAATTATTTTAGAATTAATTAGATCGAAAAGTTACGTACGTTATGCTAATAAAAAAATAAAAATAAAAACTTAGACGTGTATCAATTGTCTTCTTAGTATTCAAAACATCACGTTGATAGGCAAAGAACAGGTGAAGCTTGATGAGATGGTAAATAAGGTCAAAGAAGAATTGTCAGGTCTTTGGTGCATAAGAATGTTCAAAACGTGACCTAATTTACTTCTATGACGATACACGCGATTGGATGGAGATGGGGATTAGCACGAGATGCATCGAAGCCGAGACGGATTGAGTGAGACCTCAAGTTATATATTCAACTTGATGTTTCAAATGCATGTGGTGTGTAAAAATTATGTGTCTCCTACTTGCAGGAAGTTCTTATGGACAAGAACCTTTTCTTTATTGTTAGATCATAATCAAAATCACGTGATCGTGGATAAGAAAATTCAATCGCGTACTTACCACGAATACAAATGGGATTTGTTTTGAAGGTGCCGAATTAGTCAAATCCATCTTCTTCGTAGCTTAGTTAGGTCTAACATATGCGTGGCTTTAGGAGTGTGAGTGCTTGTAGATCCGCCTATGCAAGATTGATATTTCTCAAATAGATCTTTGAACCAAGGAGTATTTCCACCCTGAGAAATTCGAAAACAGTGAGAAGAGGATTGAGACGTATTTCGGCAAAATCCCTCCGTCGCTAAAGTAAGAAAGAGGAGAAATATGTAAAGTAATAAGAGATAGTAGAAAATTAAAAATTACTTGATCTCTCGCATTTCCCTCCTTCTAACTTTATACAAGAGGAGAAGAACGGGGGACGAGGGACATGTCGTGAAGACATGGCTCCCGAAAGAAGATTGCAAAGGCAGGGATCATGGGAACGTGACTTCTAGGAGAAGATTGTGAAGATAGGGATCGTGGAGACATAACTTTCTAGAGAAAATTACGGAGATGAAAATCATGAGATCATGGAGATACGATTTCCTGAAGGGGATAGTGGAGATGTATCAACTCAATTGTCGAAATAATCCCTCGATCATTGATTGAGCTCAAGAGATTAAACCCTCAAATTGAGCTCGAGGGATCGTCTGAATTCAAAAGGTCAAACTGTTGAACTGAACTCAGATGTACTTCGAACGGACTTGAATTGATTCACATTTTATTTGACTGAGTTTCAATCGGACTCCATCTCAATTTAATTGTTGATCTGATCTTGCCATCTAGCGAGGAGTATTTCCGCTGTATCCACCAGAAAGAAAGGATTCTTTTTGGCAAGTATTGCTTACGGTCCAAAGTTGAATCCCCCCATTGATTCGAAGAAGTTTATGAAGAATCAAACTGCTGCATTGCCAGCTTTTGGCCCTTGAGTCCCATATTTAAGCTGATGGTCTTGCTTTTATGAGACAGCGAAGTCACTCATCTGTGGAACTCAAAGCAATTACTTGGTTCTGTACCATCGAGCTGGGAACCCACTGCTTTGTTCCGACAAACCCACATGCAAGAGCTTCAAAAGCTTTGGTGGTTGCAGGATGGCTGCTGATGCTTTGTCTTTGAGAATTTGCAGAAGTTTTTAGATCAACAGCTGTGCCAGTTAAGTTTTCAATGCCTGAAAAACTCTCATGCTGCTGTTTTGTTTCTGAAGCATCGAACTTCCTCCATATTTAAGTGGTTCAGTGTCACCTACCTCCAGTCTTGCATTCATATGAAACATTTGGAAGTGTATTTAAATCAATCAGTGTTCTTTGTTGTAGTATTCTGTCAGATGGTTTTGCCTCAGATCTAGTGCTCAGCACTGCCGCAATGTCCCTCCCTAGAAGAACACATGTGCAACTCATCTGAACAAATAATATTTGTAACATTAGAGATCAGTCTTTCCCACATGAGTCAGGCTCTAGAACATCCTTCTCGCTTGTTTGTTGTGTGCTCAATTTGGGTCGAACTCAACCATCTTTGTCTCGCCATAGGTTCTAAATAAGAAACTCAACCGGACATTACCTTGCAGCTGGATTCACTGTTTGTAAGGTTTTCGCTGAATTGTTAAGCACTTTTATCCTTTACGATATGATCATTAGGTGGCAATGTTGTGCTCGAAAAGTTTAACTCGTTCTCAAACTGAGCAGAATGAAGAGCCTTTGCGCTGGTGCCATTGCTCTCTCTACCCCTGACTTGTTATCAGATAGTCTGTAACACTATTAATGTAGGCATTGCCTTTCACAAGCTTTTTTCTGGAGAGTTTCTAATGATTTGAAGCAACAGATCATTTGAGTTCGCCTTGCTTAGCCTGAAATCACCTGATGTCCCTGGAAGTAAGAGATGAGCACACTTTGCCAACAGGTATCTCAGCCCAGAGGCAGAATGACTGGCTTGATCTGACTGAACACAAATGATGCCAGTGAGATCATACTTTGCGTTACCAGTTCTGACTGTAATATTTAATCTAGAAGTAAATTCTTCCAAGGAAAAATTTTGCCTCGATAAATACATTTGTGGCCTGGAAAAAATAAATTGCAACCTTCAATAGGGTAATGAATGTAATATCGACAATAGGATGGCTTGATTCTAGAACAATATCACATATCAAAGGTACGCTAATCAAGTGGAGATTCTGAAAGGTAATTCTAGAAAGAAACAACAGAAACCATAGTATAGTAAGGGGGCATAATATACTCCCAAAATATGAACAGCCCAAATGCATAAAAAGATGTTAGACAATGAAATCATCAACCATGTGTCAGAAATATGAGGATGGTTTAAGGACTGACTATTGAACACTTCCTTAAATAGTACTTCAAGCTAAGTTATAACAATTGAAATAACACTAGTTACTTGTCTAATAAAACAATTATACGTCCCACATGGTCATTAGCATGTGTGGCATTTTTCTTGGATCTTATACCCATGTAAATAACATTTACATGTAAAATCATGAAAGAATGTGAGTCCATCTATCTGTGCAATATATTTTGCATTGGATCCTCCAAATGATATGTGAGCTCCTCAGAGATAAGCTTAAGAGCAAAGTGGATTAAACTAATAGGTAGGAAGTCATTAACAGAACTTTAATTCATAAATTTTAGAATTAAGGTGTTTTATATGATATTTTGTGTTGTTTCCATATCATGGTCAAATAGCCCAGATGAATTTTTGGCTATCGTTGGTAGTGTGCAAGGAGTATCATGATCTTTGCATACTTGAATTTTGACCAAATGTGCCCTCACTCGTGAAGAGGCAGCCAATATGTGGAAGTCGAATGTTATTCTGCAGTTTGCCCAGGAATACCCCTCTCTCGATTTGTGTTGGAGTTTCAAAGATATTGCAAGTGCGAAGTCCTTTTCATAGGACTTGATGTTTTACCCAATGCGATTTCTCCATTTCTTTATCCTCCCTCAACTTTCTTCCCAAGTAAACAAAACTTTGTAAGTGATCTTCCCACTTCCACTCATGAATTTTCTCCCATATTATCCTCCCCCCTTAGCATCCATCCATCACAAGGCCCATCGTATATACTCCCTCACAGCCTCACCTACATAATACATCTTTTCACTGCATATCATCTTTATTCCTGCTTCCCTTGGTGACTTAAATCTGGTGTGACAAGAATCATCACTACCTCCATCCAGTAAAAATCTGGTGCCTAAAAATGCATCTCATGCATCAGATCTGTAGAAACTTCCATAATAATAGGATAGCATGTCTCCCATATTCTTGCCACCAATAAATTTGTTCACTTGGACAAGATTCTTTCCAAAGGTGTACAATCCAAGGAGAGAACTGTTGGTGCAGGGGCACTAGATAATCGAACCTGTGTTTTGATTATGGCAAAGACACAAAGTTAAGTCTACATTGTTATCTCACGAGCTAAATCAAGTGTGCTAAAAAGTGTTAAAGCTGGAGCTGAAGGCTAGCGACACCCGGAGGAAGCCGCGGTGGTCGGGCGACACTCGAGTGACTTCGGAGGGAGCCGAAGGAATCGAGTGGAAGGCCGGAAGCGAGAGCTACTATCGAGGTAAGCTCGTGTGAGTGAGAGATTGTAAGGTCGTGTCCTCTTTACGGGGATGACCGTAGGCGGCGATCCGACTAAGACTTCCTGTGGAAGGTCTAGGTCGAAATCGGACGGTTAGAAACCGTCGTATTTATCATTTTCCGAGCTAATCTCTTATTGCAGGGAAGTGGCCAAGCTGTGGCGGTTAGTATTGGAAAATGGAGCGATCGATGCCCATCGGTCCGATGATGGGAGGCATCGATCGTGATGGCGGCGACGATTCTTTTTACGCTAGGTCAAAACGGATAACGTTTGACGCGGCCACTTCGTGATAAAATTTGGACAACTTCATGATCCGTTCCGAAAAAAGAGGAGACAAATTCAGAGGCCAAAATCTATAAAAGGAGGGGAGGATTCCATCTCCAAATCACATCAAGTTTATTCATCAAGTGCTCCTACAACGCCAACGCTCCAACATCGTCATAACGCCAACGCGACGTCAAGTTTCGATCTTCTTCGTCGGCAGCAGAATCAAGTAATATTTTTGATATTGTATTCTTTGTTTTTCTTCATAACGAGGTGAGGTAGGCTTGTTGCCTCATCCTCGTATATTCGGTTTTGTGATCGTTGTCTCCTACCTCCAACGAGGAGGAGACGTTATAGTGCTTTGCCCTCCGTACGCGGTCTAGGACCGATAGGGCCTTGGAGTAGCAACCGCTGGGTTGTGAACTAAGTAAAATAAACGTGTTCATTTATTTTCCGCTGTGCTTACTTTGCGTATCGAACGAACGAAAAAGAAAAGATTTACGATCGCTATTCACCCCCCCCCCCCTCTAGCGACGCTTCTCGATCCAACAAGAACTTTGTGCTTCATTGTAACTCTGGAGAAAGGTTCTGTACCAGGCAAGGGGAAGTATTATTGTGGCTAGGTTGCTGCAGAAGTAAACTGGTATTCATCTTATTATCTGATATAGTGCTTCCTTGATACCAGATCCATCAGATTTTGCTATGTGATCTGTTAAGTTGGTACATTCATGCATCTTGACATGCAAGGTTATTAGCACTGATAACTTGAGCTCTGTTGGTAAGTCCAGCGACTATGTCCTTCAGTGGCCTACCTATGCACTTATGCTGGAAAAAGAAACTTCTTTCTGTTCATGCGTGGTAACTTTATCCATGTGGTTAATCAACAAAATGGGGATGGCTAATCCTACTCCGACATTATAGTCATAGCAAGCATATTGCAGGTCCTAGTCAGGCACGATTTTATCCGAATGCATCGTGATTCTGTTGCTAGCTTTTGCATCTTTGGACACCCATCTCCAATGTGAGGGCATACAAATGGTGCATCCCAAAAACCATTTCTGACAGGGGAGTCTGCTGAAGGTAACTGACCAGAAAAAGTGTCAGTAATGTGCTGCTCTTAAATGTAGTTAAGTTTGTAAGAACACTTCTATCAACACATTGAATAAATAATGTTAGGATCCGGAACACTGCATGACAATTTTGAAGAAGAAATATCCAAATAATAAACAATAGCTATTTGAGTTGCTGATTTGCAAGTATTATTCGCCTTTCACCAAGAAAAGTTGATAGAAGATAACACTTCATTGGCATTACATATGCAATGTTCTTTAGTTAAGTTCATCTTAGACGAATTAAATCAATCCCAAATTACTGAATGTAAAGTCAGGAAATAGGTGTTCATCAGATAAGCTTGATTAAGCACTACAGATAGAAGCACTTTGAAGTGTGTGCCTCCCACAAGATCTGAGGTTAAGATCAAAAGGCCACGTTTCAGGTGGTTCTAATGGACAATTTCTAAATTATCCTTCGAATGAAAGTACTTTGAGGACGGTCACAGTCTTTCTTAGCACAATGTGCCTTTTTGATAGCGATGCACCTTGCATGGTTGCGATAATGCAGGGTACTTGGAGAGCGAATGTCCCTTGAGGATGTCATAGCTGAAAAAAAGAGCTCACCACGACAGATCCTATGTCAAAGTGACAAAGAAGTTGAGTGTAGCAAGTCAACTCAACAAGACTGTGATTCAGTCAACACGTCTATATGCACTAATCATTGAGGACTTAGCATACAAGCATGAACTTTGCTCCGAATAAAGAAAAAACTTGACTAGCAATGTCAAAGATTTCTCGTGATTTGGGAACACTTATGAAGACAATTGGATTGGTATTGAACTATGTGGTATAGATAGAATACAGTGTGAATTATGGGAAATAGATGCATGATGAATGTTTCTGACAATGTAAATGGGTCGTAGGAATAAGTATGTGTTAATGGCTAGTCATCGCAACACGACTATCAATATAGGGACACAAAAAACTGCCAACATCATCGTTAACACCTATTGTAAACTTAATATGCAGTCACCATTTCTAGTAGCAGGAATTAAAAACCACTATTAGCGTCAATTAAGAAAAGTAGCATTACAGAAGTCTTTTAAAATTCTAATTTTTGATGCTTTTTCCAACCTGAAACTTCGTACAGGGTTCAGCTCAACTCGAAGTAAAAGGATAAACAAGGAAGAGTAATCCCACTACTGATGCTGAAAATGGGAAATTAAAGCAAGAAAGTGGCTCTAATAGTCAGTATGAACCCGGCAACGCCCCCTGCCCATTGATAAAACCAACACACAAACACATGAAATCCACCCACAACAATTTCCTCTGACAACAATCTCCGATCTACAGATTGACAACCAAAAATTAGATCCTGCAATCCTCGAATAGGTCACTCTGGTCCTAAGGTTCTGTGAACTACTGAACCATCAGCCCTACACACTGCGCCGATCCACATAATCAGAGAAATACATGATAATAAAAAAAATCACAACTTGATGAGGATTTGCATGACGATTCAGGAATTGCACACAAGAAGAACAGCCCGAAATCATAGCACAAGCACAGTTGAGAAAAGCAGGAACTGGAACGCTTACTAACAAGAGGCACTGAAAGAGAACGAGATCGGAAACAAAGCTGGGGGAAATGGTATACCGATGGCTAGGCAAAGACTGGTTACGAGTGCTTTGTGTTCATCAAACAATTGATTCATTAGAACAAAAAACATCAAGAGAGAGAGAGAAGATGGCGAGGCGGAGAAGCGGAGATCAGAAAGAAACTATACGTCACGTATTAACATGCCCCGATTTTACCAGATATTTTAAAATACTCTTTATATTTTAAATAATATTAAATTACGGTTTTTTTTTTCTTATTGCCCGAATATTTTCTTTCTATTAATAATTAAATATTTAACGTAATAATTTAAGAATATTAAAATAGGTATTTCATAGCAAAATAAACAAAAATTTTAATATTAAATAAATCTTAGAAAACATTTAGGTCATCCGCCGTGGGACCTCCCATTGTGGCACGGAGTTGCCGCTCCCTCTCATAGTGGAGGTTTTTTTTTAATAAAACAATGTTATTTATTGGTAAAATGAAATAGAGTCGTAGTTCAACAGCTAATTTTCGACATTGAATAATTTAATTTTTTTATTTTGATTTTTAAAAATTATCTATATATAATTTAACATAAAATAAATAAATACAACATAATTAATAATTTTTTTTACTCATTACAACCGTAATATGTCCAAATATACTCAACTAAATCGGCTCGAAGTTGATTATGCAATTGACTATCACGTATCATGCAATTTCTCTGAATATATTCTTAAAATTCTTGAGTGAAGTCTTGAAAAATTTGTGATGGAGAATCTCCTTCATCATCTGACCAATTTACTATTGCATCTCCTTCATTCTCAATAATCATATTGTACAGAATAATACACGTATATATGATGTCCTTTAAATTATTCTTGTACCAAAATCATCCTGGACCTCTGATAATTGCCCATCAAGATTGAAGCGCCCCAAAAGCTCGCTCGACATCTTTTCTTGCTGCCTTTTATCGATCCGGATTTTCAGACATTTGAAATAAATGAAGATCTCTAGAATGAAGGAGAAAATGACAAGATCATAGTAATGAAGAAGAAAAGATTTGTAGGGAAGTTGTAAAAGGAATAAGTGAATGAATATGTATTTATAAAAAAAAAATATTTTTAAAAAATTAAAAAATAATCGTTGAACAACGGCTAAAAAATCAATTGTTGTTCAATGAATAAAACCACAACGTTTATTTTGTTTTCGCTGATAGATTTTTTTTTTCATTAATCAAAATTTTCTTTTAACTAAAAAATAAATAAATAAATAAATAAATATATATATATATATATATATATATATATATATATATATATATATATTGTGCGTAGAAGGATGAGAATGTTGTTTTCACTGTTCACTTTGCATGCATGAACAGTGGAAACACTGTTCACGGTCACTGCGCGTGCACAGGCGCGCAGGCTCTCTCTCTCTCTCTCTCTCTCTCTCTATATATATATATATATATATATATATATATATATATATATATATACACACACACCGCACCCTCCCACAATGGGAGAGAGTGATCCCTCCCATGCCAGCTCACCCAGCGGGAGCTCAACTGGGATGCTCTTAGAGAGCTTTTATGGTCTCTACAAAGTCATATTAAAAGTAAAAAACTCTATTCATCTCTCTACTATAAAAAAAAATCTTTCTATAACTCCTTTGTAGTTCTCATCTTTTATTTATATTTTACACTTATATATAGATAATGTAATAATTAATTTATAATAATTATTTTACTATGACTAATTTTTAACAATTAATTATTAAATCTACATGATTACTACATTAATAATTTAAAAAAAAATTACATAAATACTGCAATGCATTAAATAAAAAATGAAAAATTATAGCAATACATGAATTTATTATATCATGTCTCTGTTTAATTTTTTCAACTATTTTCTCATGTATAAGAAACTGTTCTTATGTCTTCTTATTAGTATCCCTCATAATAATTTCATAATCCTTGTAAAGGATTTCAGTTTGTCATAAAGCCTTTTTTTGCATTTGATTTTTTTTTTAATTTTTTGCCAATATAATTTATATTGGTATTTTGTTATGTGTCATCACTTTCTTTGACTTTGAATTTACCCTTCCTCTTTGTCATCTTTTGTCCCATTGGACGAATGCAAACTTCATAATCGTCCACATCAATACTCATATCTGGATTTGAGCTGGAAGTGTGCCGTCCTGATTCGGATTTCCTTGTCTTTTTCTAGAGTGGTGACTGACTAATTGTGGAACATATTTCTTATACTCTCTAACAACCTTCCATACATGCATATACTTGAAGTCTTTATTATTATTGTTGTTGGTTTTCCACATAGTGAGTGCATTCTCTAACATATTCTTGTCACTCTAACAGCTTTAGCGATGAGAATAAAAATTATTATAGTAGAAAGAAAATTCATTTATCATTGGTGCGAACTTATAGTAATGTGACTTTTACCGCTTCCAAATTCTTGACACAGTTCCAACAAACCGATGATTATTGTAGTAATCAGTAATATATTTTGAGAAAACTTGATTCTTTTGATCATTACCAATAATTGGTCAATGCTGATAGTAGCTCATGACTTCGCAAGCACTATGTCTTCATCGGAAGACCAAATTGCTCGCTTTGAGTCATTCGTTTTTGGTTTGTATTCTAGATCTATCTATGATGAGTGTGGTGGCCACTAAGTTTCTGGAATAGACGATGGCATTATGGATTCTTTGTCGGTGATAGTTGTATCAACACTAGCCCATCTTGATTCATTTGAAGGCATCATTGATGGTTGAGGAGGAGAAAATACATATGGCGGAGTTTGCATTCCAAATTGATTAC
Source organism: Wurfbainia villosa (assembly GCA_025175895.1). Classification (NCBI taxonomy): domain Eukaryota; kingdom Viridiplantae; phylum Streptophyta; class Magnoliopsida; order Zingiberales; family Zingiberaceae; genus Wurfbainia; species Wurfbainia villosa. Next base: position 100,612 of record JAKLTH010000147.1, read on the forward strand.
TCATGGCCGACCAATCTTGAGGTGGATACATATAAAATGAAGATGACGCGACATTACTCGGATTCATCGAAAATTTTTGAAAACTTTGGAAATTTTAAGGATATGGTGGAACATATGAAATATTTGGAGGGTATTATGGGTGGAAAGAAAATTGAGAATATTGGACATTCGAATGAATACGAGTATTTTGAGAAGAGGTATTTTCTTCCACATTTGGAGAATTCAAAAGATTTATAAAAGAACTTAAATTTCCATTCATCTTAAGAAAGAAGAAGTAGAAAATGACAGGATTTTGAGAACGAAAAAGCAGGAAATTATAGAATGAATGAGAAAATTAAAGAGTGAAGAAATATTTATAAGTAAATTTTATTTTAAAAATAAAAATTATTCATCGAACAATAGCTAAAAATTAGTCGTTGTTCAATGGCTCAATCCGTTGAACCGCACATTTTTTTTATCTTTCAATGATTTTTTTTATTAATTAATTTTTGTTTATAACAAACAAACAAAAAAAATAAGAAAGGAGAGCTCCCCATCCGCACGGAGAAAGCTCCCTCCCAATGTGGGAGGGAGCTTTCTCCTTGGTCACGTTATACGGTGGGAGCTCCTAAAGGAGCTCCCACGGGAGATGCTCTTATCTTTTTATTCTATAAATCTTTATTCTATAAATATTATCTTCCAATCACACAGATATCTTCATTTATTCTAAATGTTTGAAAATCAAAATCGATCTAACAAATCAATGATTTGTGAATTCTGAATAAATGAATTCATGGAAGATGCGGAGAATATAGATGAGCAAATAATATTTTGGTACAAATGATACATCAAAGAGCTCAAAATTATTCTAACATAATATAAAAAATGAGGTATTTGAATTGGGATCAAGAAGCTAGACATGCTTGTCTTTTCAATGATTACTTCTATGATGAGTAGGTATATCCCGATGATGTATTTTTCGACGTCAATTCTAGATGCAAAAGAGTTATTCCTTCACATAGTCGATACTTTTAAAAATCATTCTGAATATTTTCAATGGAAGGTCAATGTCATGGAAAAAAAGTTTTATCACCACTTCAGAAATGCACAATGATTATCTGTCAATTAGCGTATGGAGTCCTTGCCGACCATTACGATGAGCACTTACGAGTTGCTGAAACAACTGTTATTGAATACTTGTTCAACTTCTGCAGATGAGTGATTCAAGTATTTAGGGCTCAATACTTGGAAAAACCCTAATGTTGTTAACATCCAACACTTGTTATCAATGCATGAGCAGAGACATAACTTTCCTAATATAATAGGTAGTTTTTGATTGTATGCATTGGCAATGAAAAAATTATCCTGTTGCTTGGAAAGGCCAGTTCACTCGGGGAGATTATGGGTTTCAACAATTGTGCTTGAAGCAGTCGCATTTGTAGACTTGTGGATTTTACATGCCTTTTTTGGGATTATAGGGTCATGTAATGATATCAACGTGCTTAACGAATCACCTTTATTCAATAATAACTTACAAGGAAATGCACCAAAGATTAATTTTATGGTCAATAATACATAATATACAAAAAGATACTATCTAACTGATGGTGTCTATCCAGAATCAGCTACTTTCATCAAAAGCCCGTGTACCCGGGATCCCAAGAGAAAGATGTTTAAAGAACGACATGAGGTTGCGAGAAAGGTATTGGTGCAATCAGCCCAGGTCACGATTGACCAGACTCGAGTTTGTTTCGAGTGGTATTTTGATGTTCGATAAAATGTATGACAATGTGATTGTCAATGGAAAGTCCAAGTCATGGATACTTAGCATGGAGAAGTTCGAGTGGGACATTTGGCATGGAAAGTCCAAGCATGAGTCTTGGCAAGAGAAAGTCCAAGTTTGGGTCTTGACAATTGGAAAGTCCAACATGGATTGACATGGAAAGTCCAAGCATAGGTCTTGGCAAGGAAAAGTCTAAGCTTGAGTCTTGGCAAATGGAAAGTCCAACATGGGTTGGCAAGGGAAGTCCAAGGGTTGATATTGGCGGCGTAAAGTTCAAGCGGGAGTCTTGGCAACATAAGTCCAATATTTGGCAGCATAAAGTCCAAGCGATAGTCTTGACAGCGTAAACCCAATGTGCTGTAGGGGATCGGTTGGCCGGCTAGAGGGGGGTGAATAGCCCTCTTTTATCGTAGACGGTGGAATTCGTTCGTTCGTTGCTCGTCTACAAAACTATTAACGCAAGCGGAATATGCAAATACAACAATTAAAGACAAAGCAAAGGAAGAATAAACACAAACGCTAACACCACAATGCAATGTGGTTCACGGCTACACCGCTAGTCCACGGTCCGATTCGTCCACGGTGAATCACTCCGCAACCAATCCACTATTGGTCTCTCCCTTTAGCCAATGCAAGGTGGAGGTAAACTCTTACAACTGAAGAACACTCTTTCTTTTACAATAGATGTGAAAGAAACTAAAAGAAGGAGTTTAAACACTTGTGGAGCACTTGGATGATAGTTTTGAGTGTAAGCATTAGTCATCCAAAAGCTCACACCCTCTCTTTTTATAAAGAGGGTTGATTTCTTCCCCGACTAGCGCCGCTTATAACTCTCAACACGCCGATCCTCGACCGCCAGTAGTCCAATCAACCCTTGCGTCGATCGATGCCTCCAGAGTCGATCGTCACGGCCATACGGGCGATTCTGCGTTCGCGATCGCTTTTCATTAGTCGATCGCCACCTTTGGCGATCGATCGATGTCCGACAATCGACTATCATTCCATGGCGATCACCGGGCCAAAACTCATTAGTCGAACACCAGTCTAACCTCGTTCGACTTAGAGCAGTCGACTATCATTTCATGATAGTCGACTGATGTCGGGAAAACTCATCCGACACTTAGTCATTCGGCCAAGTTCACCTAATGAGCTACTTACATTTCACTCATTCTCTCATCTCACTCGAAGTCCCTCGCCGAAGCTCTCTTCGTTTGCGGCAACGTCCCTCGGCAGCATCAAGCGCACGACTCTGCAATGCTCCTTCGCGTCTCTTGCCTTCGAAGTCTGCTTCCTTGGCTTCGCTTCAAGTCATCTCGTCTGGCGGTCCCTCGGCAGCATCAAGCGTACGACTCTGCAATGCTCTTTCTCCGACTCAAGCACGAGGTTGTGAGTGGTGAACTCGCCAAAGCTTCATGTGTGAATTACTAAGTCCTGCATGACTTCAACACACATATCAAATCACAATGACAACCTAACTTAAACCCTTTGCCACACACATCAAAATCATATCACGAGTCGATTGCACTAACAATCTCCCCCTTTTTTATGTGTGGCAATCCGTTTAAGTTAGGTAAACATTTGATAAAAAAATATTAAGGTAAGAAAGCATGTAAATAACATGATTAGAAACTCTCCTCCTTAATACATGAAACTCCCCCAAAATACATTCCCCCTTACTTAAACATATATATTTCTCCTCCTTTAACATCATCAAAAATATTAAATAAAGCTTATATAAGCATGACATCAAGTCTAGAGATATCAAACAAAAAATCAATCACGATCAGCATCGTATCGATTAATGATCGATTGACACAAGTAAATTCAGTTTTTCAGATTTTCTGGACGAGATTCAGAAATGCACTATAAATTCCAAAAAATTTGAAAAATAGTGAAATTTAGGGAACACATTTCTTTTAGGGTTCTTTATCAATGAAAAATAGTTTTCCATGAAAAATCATTATATTTTCAAGGTTTTGCCAAAAATCCAAAAGCTTCAAAAACAACTAAGTTTTTGATCATGTTAGTATCAATTTTAACACCTAGTTTTGCTTTCAATTGTTTCAAAATATGAACACACAAATTTTAAAGTAAGAAATTATTTTGAAAACATATAAAATATCCAACCATGATCTTTGGACAATATGTCTATGAATTAAACAGAAGTCTTCCCCATGATTGGTCTATTATTACTATTTTGATACTTTAAATGACCATCTAAATGTCATCGACATTAGTGGACCATTAGTATCATCCTATCATCTCACCCATGCTAAGTTTTCAATCAAGGTAGCCTATGATGAGTGTGAGATGTATCCTAAAGGTATTTATGTACTTAACCTTCAATTTCATGTAATTCTATACCAGGTTAAGTATCATTCTAACATCCCACATGATCATAAGGACATATATATATATTGATTCCACATTATGATCATGAAACAATTGTACTCATCAATTTGTGATCATGCATTAGGTATTACACCACGATAATAAAGCAAATATCACCTAAAGCATGATTTATCTAGTTATGGGTGCATTATCATCGCCCAACACTATCTTAAAAATTTAGTCCCGCCATCCTAAGTCAACCAAAAATATGATATAGGTAAATTCCATATGGTTGACTATCCTAGGGTTTTCCTAACCCTTAAGGATGGATTTATGAACCCAAAATAAATTCTTTCCTATGGGGTTCACTAAAAATTTCTTAGGGATCCATTTTCTAGCTATTACCTTCTTTTTGTCTTGAACCCTAGCAATTAAATATTTATAGGCCTTTTCATTTTTTATTTTCTTTATATCCTAAGCCTTTCTTATTGAAATTTGCCCTTTGGCTTCCTATGATCATGTTAAGGGTGTTGGAGCCTATTGTAAATTTTTCTAGGGCTTTGGTTAAATGATCTACTTTCTCTCTCAAAACCCTATTTTCCTCAATGCATGCATCATTAACATCAAATGACATATAGTCATGTGAGCATGCATCATTGAAACTAGAAGAAATATTATCATTAATATTTAAGCATGTTTTTTCTAATTTTTCTTCTAAATCCTTAATTTGATCTAGCATGCATTTATTTTTCTTCTTTGCCCTAAACAAGTCCTTAGTAAGGCTAGATATCATGGAAACTATTTTCTTAGGTGAGAGATTCGTTACCATAGTTTCCATGTCTTCTTCTTCGGATGAGGAGGATGATGATGAGCCTCCCCCTTCACTAGAGCTCTCCTCACTTGAGCTTACTTCTTCATTTTCGGAGGAGGAGGAGTCTAGGTCGTCAAATGCCATCAAAGCAAGGTTGGTGACAAATGTGTTTTCTTCCTCCGATAATGATGATGAGGAAGAGGGGTCATCCCAAGTTCTTGCTTTTAGTGCCTTGACCTTCCCCTTTTCCTTGGTCTTCTTCTCTTCTTCCTTTTTCTTCTTGCTCCCCTTCTTCTTTTCCTCTTTCTTCTTCCTCTCTTCTTTGCTCTTGTTCAAGAGAGGACACTCATCTCTTATATGTCCCTCTTGTTGACAATTATAGCAAATTATCTTCCTCTTGTACCTTCTCCTATCATAAGATTTGTTAAACTTTAAATTTCTTAAAGCATATCTTATCTTCCTTACCATATAAACATCTTCATTGCTATTCATGGAGGATGATGAGGAAGCTTCATCGGAGGAGGAGGAAGTCTCTATCTTCTTCTTCTTCCCTTTGTTTGCTACTAGGGCTACTCCTCTTGATGGCTTAATACTTGATTCTTCATTTATCCCTTCAAGCCTTTCGTGGAGCTCCATGGTTGAGAAGAACTCCTCCAAGGTGCTCACTTCTAGGTTCTTTGACATGTAGAAGGAGTCCACCATTGAACTCCATTTCGATGATCGGGGAAAAGTGTCGATTGCTTTCATAAGTATATCCTGGTTCGAAAGTTTTTCTCCTACACTTGTTAGCCCAATTAAAGTTTCTTTAAACATAGAATGTAATGATGTTACCTTTTCTCCCTTTTCTAATTTGATGTTTGATAGTTGGGAGCGGAAGAGGTCTCTCCTTGTAAGCTTGGCCTCGGAAGTGTCTTCATGGAGTTCGACCAATCTCTCCCACATTTCCTTGGCACTTGAGCACTCCCCAATCCGGTTGATCTCTTGTTGGAGGAGCACATTGAAGAGGTGGTGCTTAGCCTTTGAATTCGCAATGTGCTCCTCCCTTTTCTTTTTAGTCCACCTTGACTTCTCTATTGGTTCACCCTCTTCGTCCCTAGGCATCTCAAAACCGTTTTCCATTATAAGCATAATATCAAAATCGGTTTCAAAGAATACCTCCATTTTCTTCTTCCACCAAGACAATTCTCCTTCAAATTTCGATGGGTGAATGTTGGAGCCGACTATCCTCGATGTAGTGCTTGTAGCGGCAGTTAGTCCTCAACAAGCGTCTTGGCTCTGATACCACTTGTAGGGGATCAATTGGCCGACTAGAGGGGGGGTGAATAGCTCTCTTTTGTCGTAGACGGTGGAATTCGTTCGTTCGTTGCTCGTCTACAAAACTATTAGCACAAGCAGAATATGCAAATACAACAATTAAAGACAAAGCAAAGGAAGAATAAACACAAACGCTAACACCGCAATGTAACGTGGTTCATGGCTACGCCGCTAGTCCACGGTCCGATTCGTCCACGGTGAATTACTCCGCAACCAATCCACTATTGGTCTCTCCCTTTAGCCAATGCAAGGTGGAGGTAAACCCTTACAACTCAAGAACACTCATTCTTTTACAATAGATGTGAAAGAAACTAGAAGAAGGAGTTTAAACACTTGTGGAGCACTTGGATGATAGTTTGGAGTGTAAGCATTAGCCATCCAAAAGCCCACACCCTCTCTTTTTATAGAGAGGATTGATTTCTTCTTGTTTATCGCGCTACCTTTGGCGATCGGCGCCGGGCTCAACACGGATCCCAACCGGTGTAGTCCAACATAACCTTAGCGATCGTGATGCCTCCATAGTCGATCGTCGATCGGCTATGGCGATTCTATGCGCGCGCTTCATCACGATCGTATCACCTTTGGCGATCGATGGTCAGCGATCATTGTCATTCCATGGCAGTCAATTACTGGGCCAAAACCCATCATTCGAACCCCGTTCGACTTAGAGCAGTCGACTGTCATTTCATGACAGTTGACTGATGTCGGGAAAACTCATCCGACACTTAGCCATTCGGCCAAGTTCACCTAATGAACTACTTACATTTCACTCATTCTCTCATCTCACTCGAAGTCCCTCGCCGAAGCTCTCTTCGTTTACGGTCACGTCCCTCGACAGCATCAAGCGCACGACTCTGCAATGCTCCTTCGCGTCTCTTACTTTCGAAGTCTGCTTCCTTGGCTTCGCTTCAAGTCATCTCGTCCAGCAGTCCCTCGGCAGCATCAAGCGCACGACTCTGCAATGCTCCTTCTCCGACTCAAGCACGAGGTTGTGAGTGGTGAACTCGCCAAAGCTTCATGTGCGAATTACTAAGTCCTGCATGACTTCAACGCACATATTAAATCACAATGACAACCTAACTTAAACCCTTTGTCACACACATCAAAACCATATCATGGGTCGATTGCACTAACATGTGTCTTGGCGGTGTAGACCAGCTTAGTATGATAATAGCCGATAGAAGCACCTGAAGGCTAGCATATAGATGAACAAGTCATGGATGACTTGGAGGGATCCGATAGGCGTGAGACTGACGGAGGTGGCTAGAAGGCTTAGGTCTAGGCTAAGGGTGGTCTAGCAAATATGAGGATATTATACTTCGGGTTAAACCTCATGGTTGAGGTTATCAGTTGACTGGGCTTTGGATCAATCGATTGGTCAAGTGTTTTGACACTTGGCAGCCAAGTCGACTTGTAGCAGTCGACTGTCGTGAGTCGACTAGTGTTCGACTACGACTGAAGGCCTTGGCAGTCGACTATCATCATTGGTCAATCGACTGATGACTTGAGCAGTCGACTGCCATGGAGGGCAATCGATTGATGGTCGAGGAAATGGACACAGAATGTTTCCGAGTTGGCTGTTAGGGTTTGACAGCCGAGTGAAGGCACAATCAATCGATTGATGGATATGATCAATCGACTGATAGTCTATCCGTTGAAACTTATCCAATGTGACTCGAGTCATTGTGAGACAACGACTACAGGAGCAATCGATTGATGGTCGCGATCAGTCAACTGCTAGGCGGAATCCAGCCCGAATGTAGGTTATAAAAGTATCTTGTGGAGGAGGATTTGGCCAAGGTTCTTTGAGGCGATTTGGAGGGGATTTGCTATTGTAATCCAAACCTTCAAAGCTCTTCTCAAGCAACCAAAGATCAAGCAATAAAAAGCTCTTTGTAAAATTTTCTTTACTAATTGCATTTTAGTGTATTTACTTGTATTTATCTTGTATTACTTTTGTAATCATTGTAAGAGGTTTATCCGCCTCCGACTTGTTATTGAGAAGGAGTGTTATTGATTATTAGTGGTGTTTGCATCGCTAGGGCTTATTCGAGTCCAATCCGTGGAGTAGAAACCCTAAGGTTCTGAACCACCTTATATTCGAACCACCTTATATCTTGCGTATTGTACTTGTGTTGTATATTTGTTTTTGTTATTATATATTTCGCTGCGTACACTAACACTTATAACAAGTACGCGAACGATTTCCATCTACACAACGTACGCATCATTCACCCTCTCCTCTAGCGACAATCCATTCCCCAACAAAAGGATGTCGAACGAGTATTTAGGGCGCTTCAATCTCAATGGACAATGATAAGAGGTCCAAGACGATTTTGGTACAAAGATAACTTAAATGACATCATGATTATTAAGAACGAGAGAGATGTAATAGTCAATTGGTCAGATGATGAAGAAGACTCTTCGTCATAAATATTATAGGGCTCTACTCAAGAATTTCAAAAATACCTCCAGAGAAATTACGAGATATATGATAATCAATTGTATCATAGCTTCGAGTCACTTAATTGAGTATATCTAGATATGCTGCAGTTGAAATCAATGAAAAAATAATATATTAATGGTGATATATTTAATTATCTTATGTTATATTAAATGAATATTTTGTAAGAAATAATGAGATCCATAAAAAAGTTGTTGAAATATTTTATTTAAAAGGGAGAGATAAATAAGATTTTTTATTTTTGACGTCATCATTGATGTAATATGGTAAAGATCATAAAAGAACTTGGTTTCAATCCTTGAAAATGCTCTTAGAAAAATTGATAAATATTAAATGTATTTTGGAAATAATAATAATAAACTTCTTTTAAAAGTACCATTATATAAATTTGGAATCCAAAGAAATTCCTAATTAACTTAATGATATTATAATCTATGATATTTATAACAGTTGATGCGGTAATGATAAATCGAAAGTATTTTAATGGCGTTAATTTATAATAGTACTATATGTATATATATATAGAGAAATTTTCTCCTGCGCGATCGATTTGTTCGTGCTCGTCTGCACCACGTGTGAGCCGTGCACGTTGCCATCGTCGTCGCCGCACCATCCGATCACCGTCGATAGTCGGACCGGGTGCGATCGACGCGCGACTCGTCGACGGTCCGATGGGGCTCGGATTCCGACCGGTTAGCACTCGGAATCCGACGCAAATCGGTCGAAAACGATCGAATTGCACGGTCGGTAGTGGCGCGGACGCCGATCTGTCCGGTATACTCGATCGGCCGGGATTCAGCCGTCGACTAGCCGAATCGAGGCCAAAATCGGCCGTCAGAATCGGGTGGCCGATTTTGTTCGCGATCGGGCAAGACTCCGGCCAAATTGCAGTTGGAATCCGACATCAGACGGGACAGCGTCGGCTGCCCGTCCATCCGGCCCGATCGCGGTCGAAATCGACCGTCAAAATCGAGCGGCCCCGATCGGACCGGATTCCGACGGAATTGCGATCAAAATTCGACGTCGGACGGACCGACGTCGACTGTCGGTCCATCCACCGTTGAATTTCCACCACAATTCGATCGGAATTCGGCTCGATCGCAGTCGGCAATGGTCATGCCATTGTCGGCCGCGTGAACCGGTCGTTTCTGGCTGGTTTGCACCGGATTACACCCGCTAACTGGCCGGAATTTGATCCCCATCGGACCGTCGACGAGTCACACGTCGATCGCGCCCGATCTGCGATGACCGAACAGTGCAACGATGTTGAGTGGACGGGCATAGGATCGATATGGAGCGGACGAGCATGGAGAATTTTATCGCTCATGAGAAATTTTTTTTATATATCGGTTTGTTCATCTGCGCCGAGTAAATGCGTCTCGAACCCACACAGGTGGAATGAACAGTGATTTCACTGTTCACTTCACCTGTGTGAACACTGATTTTACTGTTTCCAAGAGGATATATATATATATATAAATATAAAAGGCTGTTATCCTGCACGATAGATTGCTACGCGGGTGTGCCCGAAAAATTATGATGAATAGTGATTTCGTGCCGCAGGTGAACCTTTTTCTATATATATATATATAGCATTTCGAATGCTCCGAATTCAGAAATATTTCTGATCACTTGAATCATTCACAGAATCCTTATTCAAGAAGTTCAAGCTAAATCAATAAGCTACTCTAATGGCTGAAGGTTGCTGTCGCTACGTGCCGACGTCCTTCTATAGCCGCAGCCGACGACTACGTTGTCGAAGAACAACTCGGATGTGATGCCAAGTGCAGCGGAGACGACGACGGCGGCGGCGGAGTTGAAGTTGAAGCCATCGAAGAAGAAGAACTCGATGATTCCTTCTTCTTGCCGCAAATCGTCGAGAGATTACTCGCATGCAACCACACATTCTCCGGTTGCTCTTTGTTCTCCTTCTCCGATGAAACAATTCCTCCGGCCATCAAATCCGATCCTTTCGCGCATTCCGGCACCTGACATCGAAATAGTTCGACGAGGCGGTGAATTGAAGTTAGCGAGCTTCTTCAACTAGCATATGCTATCGCAGGCAAAGCTCCGGCCAACTTATTGTTCGCCAGATTGAGTTGCTTTACGTTTTGCAGCCCCTCGACAATCTCTCCCGGCAAGGCTCCGAGAAGGAGTTCGAGTTGAGGTCCAGCACCGCAACGTTTCCGAGAGACCGGAGCACCGAGGGCAAGCAACCTGCAAAGTGGTTTTTGGCCAGAACGATCTCATTCAAGGCGGAGTTCATTTTTCCGACGCTTTTGGGGATCTCACCGCCGAAGTCGTTGTTGCTTAAAACGAGAGCAGAAACCCTTGGATTTGCCGAGGTTCTCCGGCAAGGTGCCGTTGAAGCGGTTGTCGTTCAAGAACAGGGCGTCGAGGTCCTTTTCGAAGAGCGCCGGCGGCAAGGAGCCGCCGAAGTTATTGAAGCGGAGGTCGAGGTACTTGAGCTCCAGAAGGCGGAGGATCTCCTCCGGGAATGGCCCGCAGAAGCGGTTGTTGCATGCTGAGATCGAGCTCCCGGAGGCGGACCAGCCTCGAGAGAGGTTCCCGGGGACTCGGCCGGCGAACCGGTTGGAGTTGAGGTGGATGAGAGAAACCTCGTAGAGGAGCGCGAGCTCATCGGGGAGGCAGCCCTCGATGCCACAGCCGTTAAGGTCGATGCCGGCGACGGCGGTACGACCGGGGTCGCCGGGCGAAGGGGCGCAGGCCACGCCGTCGTAGGAGCTAGCACACGTCGTCGCCGACCCAGTTGCCGGTGAAGTTGTGGGGGGCAGAGACGATGATCCGCTTCCACGCGGTGATCAGCGCGGTGTGTGCACGCCGGAGTCGGGGATCGCCGGCAGGGACAGGGTTCGGAGTGAAGGTGCGATCATCCTCCGACGAATTGAATTCGTCCTCGACTGTTTGGAGCTGTCGGTCGCCGTCGTCATAATATGTTCCGAGGATATGATCATCGGTGTCACGTGAGGAGACAGTAAACGATGGAAGGAAGGAATTGAGAACGGAAAGGAGGAGGAAGAGGAAAGAATTAGCGGGAGACATTTCACAATGCAAAGGAAGGAATGATTAAGAACGATGGTTGTGTGTGATATATACACACACACATAAATTTGACTCTTTTAGGTGTCAACTAGAAAACAATTCTCCTAGGATTTTAACACTTAAATTAACAAGGATTTTAACATTAGATTCTATATAATTGTTCACATCCCATATTAAAATATACACAATTCTCCTAGGATTTTATACTATTTAAATACGGCAACAAATCTATCCAACTTTCCTAAAAATGGAAAGACCTTTTTTTCCCGTTAAGGTGAAGGTAACCTTCAAAACAGTTGATCCGAGAGCATTAGCATCAGATTCCATATCAACGGTTCAGATTGATTCTCCTCGATGTAACATGATAAAGGCATTCAAGAAAAACATAAAAAGTTCCTTCTTTTATACAGGGTGAAAATAAAAAAAAATAAAAATTAGAATTAAAATACCTACCATTTTAAAAAATAATTAGTTTAAAAATATTTCAGTTAATTTAATTCAAAATTACTAAATTCACCTTTAGTTTTTCTTTTGTATCTTATTATTATTTTTAAATTTAATTCATACTGAGTCTCATTTCAAAATCATAGTCAGATGGCTGCTCGATTGCGATTTCATAGTTGTCTCCGCTGTTATCCGTTCGATCGGTCATTAATTAATGAGAAAATGAAGGAACGAAAAGAGTGCGTGGTTTAATAATTAAAACAAATATAATAAGTTATTCGGATATTTAGAGGATTTAAATGTATAATTCGATAAATTATTGTATTTGAGGTGGAGAAAATACCTTAAGTTGGTTGGCCAATCATTCATACAAAAAATTGGAACCGCCATATCTATGGCTCTCTTTGGTTGTCCCTATCGATGAAGAAGATAAATCAAGAACCTATATGACAAGTGTAAAGGAGAATATTGATCGATACTCCAGAATCATGACCTCTCCAGGAATTGACTCCTGCCCATTTAACAGTTATCTCTTTATATTTATCAACTAGGTTAGCCTTAGGAGCTAGCCAATCATCCATCAAATTGAGATAGAAGGTGGTCCTGGTCAAAAGCGAAAGGAACTAACTCAAGCCTCATAGGAAAGATCTCACCGATGTCTCGACTCAGTAAAGGGAACTCAGTCCGATGTCTCGGCTCGGCAAATGAGACTCAGTTTGATGTCTCGACCCTGCAAGGAAGATCGGTTGTATAGCTCAGTCCAGTTGACCCTATCAAGTCCTGCCCAACAGGTCAAATCAGCTCATGATTTAAACTTGATGGAGGTCAGACATGTCCACCCTGCTGATTAGACCGATCATCTTTAGTAATGAGATTATGTATTTTTCAAGATCATCTCTGTACAACCACACGTCCCATATTAATGGAGTATTGTCTCCTATCAATTATGCGGATCATATTTATTAAGTTCCTTTATCATTCGGGGCTACTGCATTAATATGATTAGGTCTCCTATCATACTCTTCGGACGATCATGTCATCGTCATGACTCAACTATACTATCCGGATTTTCTACTGAGAATCTGTGTCCGCTCTAGGCACTATATAAAAGTAACAAGAGGGGAGAAGGAGACGCAGAATCTCCTTGCATCGGAGAGATATTGCCGAGATATCTCTCGGCATCCACCCTCACTCATTTGCAAGTCTTTCTCAAGTCAATGTCCCCGTGGCTCCGGTGATCATGATTTAACGTCTTCTCCAAGCTTACTCTTCACGGTAGCGAACGAAGCCCCGAAGGTAGATGATATAGCTGCCCTAGTTCGTGAAAAGTCGTTGCAATTAGTGCTCAGCTAATTCCCGTCGCCTCAGCCATGAATATCTTTTCGAGTCATTCCATCTCTCGACCCTTCGTCGAGTCCTCTCATCCGTCGGCCTCAGAACAGTATTTGTTTCGAATCATGGCTGGTGGAACTAGTTGAGATCAGGTCGAGCCAGATCGAAGACTGCTCGATTAGAGCCGGACCATCCGGACCCAAGCCGTTGCTAATCCGTTGACACCTTTAATGACTTGAAATAGTCCCAATGATCGGGGCTCGTGGCTCAGGTCCCTTGCCAACTCACGCTTAAAAAGAGCAACCCCCATCATCATCATTATTATATACGAATCCGCCTTTGCACTCACCCGCTTACCGACGGTGATTTGACCCTGCTTCACCCTTTCGGCCTAAACGAGGCCGCGGAGGACCGCACCATAACTAATGGGGCCGAAGGGCTCCTTTTGCATTATATAAACTGCCACGAACCTTTTTGCAAGTGCCACCGAAGCTTCGCTGACTTCAGGTCACCCCATAAATTTATGGGAACCATTTGCACTTTGCTCCTCCGAATTATTCATTCTACTGCTGTTAACACCCAAATAACTCGATATGCATTCTAAGATGCTAACATTTCTGATTGCTTATTCGAGAATTATAATATTTATAAATTAGAATTAAATAGCATCAAATTCGTTGGTTTGAGTAACTATCCGATTAAATACTTTCCAATTTGAAATGTATTTTGGCACAATTAATAAGAACTGGGGTCTGAATGTAAATTGAAAAAAATATGCTTTTTGATTCTTAGGAGGACTTAATCGAAAAACACCCTCTCGAGCAAATGGCCATATCAAAAGGAAGCTAAGCGAAGCGAAGCAGAACGCAACTCGCTCCTGTTTCTCCTCTGCCTTGTTCGATCCCAATAGTTATCAGGGCGCTGGGATCTTCGCTTAGGGTCTCGGAATCGAGGAGGGTTACTCGATAATTGGTTGGAGCAGTTGGTGCATTCCGCGTTACTGTGTTGGTCCCGTCAGTGACTTTGATCAGGTGAGCGATTTTGAAGCCCTGTCGATGATGCGATGGGCGTTTGATTTGTGTCTGATGGAGCGGGAGTGTTGAGTGATTGTATTCGTTGCGGCTGAAGGCATGGCGGCAGCGGCAGATCAGGGGAGGGCAGGCAACGTCGAGAGGGACATCGAGCAGGTAAGGGTTTAGGTTATTATGCGTAATAATACTGCTCTTTTAGTTTGTTTCATCGAAGAGAAAGAATTTGGTGTTTCAAGTCTGTAGATGTGAGGCTGATTAGCGTATTACTCGCTGTAATTTTCTTGTCAACACTGCAATTTTCTTTCTCTGTAAATTAGTAGCTTAAGCCTGTGGTAGTAAAAATATTTCTCGCAGTTATATTTAGATTTACTAGAATCTGATTTCAAGCTAAATGCTCGTATTTGGGTGCTTAGTTCATGTAATAAAATCCCAGTTCCTGAGGCACAAGTGTTTCATGTTGCTGTTATATTCTCTCTGAGACTTAATTGAGATTTCTGCCTTGTTTTTGTGTTAGTAGCTACTTTTCTAAAGCTACAAGGAAAAAAAATTGCTCTGAATTAGTTACCTTTGCTGCTCAACATAGTTCAGTTTGACAAACTAAACCAGCATGTTCAAGCATTAAACGGAAACTAAATGATATGCCCAAGGAAGTTCTGTAAAACAGTAAATGGGCTTTCTCTTTTATGCTCACTGTATGATGCCGTTTTTTGAAGAAAAAGTTTCAGTAGGAAGAATAGACAAGCAGCAAACCTCATCAGATCACTACTTTGAGTTAGATAACCTATGTTGTTAATGATGATCATTGTTCACGAGGTCAACAATTTTTTTTCAGAAAGCTTCGGAGGATTAAGATTGAAATAGGAGAATTAAATAAGGATAGAAAACAGGATTTTGTAAGCCAGCGGTGAAATTTGTTGAGATAATTATGAAATTAAGTGTTGCTAACGACGAAAATCTCTGTGCTTGTGAATCGTGATAGCATTATTCAAGGCTATTGGGCTACCACAACTTTGTCATTATCAGATTTACTGGTTAACTAATAAGACAACATGGTCTAGGCAAGAATAAAATTAATGCTTACTAGAAGGGGATAAAAATTCAAAGGGTCAAAGGTCAAAAGATTACTTTAAATTCTGAACCAAAAGCTAGCTCCCTGTTAATATTTATGTGGTTGAATTAGAGTTGTCTGAAGTTATTATTGTTGAAAAAATAACCAATCAATAAAAGTTAGATGATAAAGTACTATTGACTCTACAACTCTGAAACATTATCAAAATACTTTATTTTGTTTATTCTGGCATTAGATGAACGTTGTTAATGGCATATTCCCCTGGCGTTTCATATTCTTTGTTATTAACTATTCCATCTAATTTTAACATTTTTGTCTAGATTTTTGTGCACTATGGTCACTCCAATGTTGGGATTATCAAATTGTTTTGTTGTGGAAAGAATAGAAGTTGAATTATATATTATATAAAACAATCCGCGATACCCATGTGATTCCTACACACATCTAAAATGTGTCTAAACTTCTTTTGTTCCTCTTTTCAAGCCCAAGTGGTCTTAAGATCTGGCTGACTTCCTATTCAGGATAGGCAGTGATTCGCCTCAATTATACCATTTGCTTGTTCTGGTTTGGACTTTGGTAGGCTGACCTGCTCAGGAAGTTGCTCAAGGACCCTAAACATGTTTATCACTTCACCATTTTTTATTACCACTCCTTTGATTAGCCTTTGTGCAAGTACACATCATGGTGGAATTTTAGCAACATTTTTCTAGTCTGTGAATTTGTGATGACTGATTTGTGTTAGATACCTCAAGTTTTTTTTATAATGTTTCATAGGAATATACATATATCTTCCTGAACTGTGCCTTTTCTAGCTATGCTTTCAGGCTTAATAAATTTGTCTTGCACTTAAACAATATGATCTTTTGCCCCATCTCTAACAGGCTATAACTGCATTGAAGAAGGGTGCATACTTGCTAAAGTATGGGCGCAGAGGAAAACCAAAATTTTGCCCATTCCGATTATCCAATGTAAGCTCTTTACCTACCTATGAGTAAAAGTTAGCTTTTGACATCTCCATGACGTTAACTTATTGCGTAGTTTCATGTTAAGATATACTTTTCTCTTTCTGTGCTGTTAGGACAAAAAATATTCATCCAACAATTTCTTTGGTGTTATGTTTAGCTGCATAGATCACAAATGATCCATCAATACACAATTAGTTTCGTATTTAGAATCTAGACAAACAACAAAGGTTTCATATTGTATGATAATTGTAATTATATTCTTTTATGCAAGAGACTAGACTTGAAATATCATAATTTTCATAAAAGAGATCAAAGGAATTTAGCATAGAAATAATGAATATCTACACCAAGTCGTCAAACGTCAGTAACAACTATGTAATTATGTTACTCACAAAAAAATAATATGAGAACACTAATTTTCCTCTCTTCCATCGTCTTCCAATCACTCTTTCTTGTATCCGGTGATTTTTCTCTCTTTTCCAAATAGAGTATCCAACAGACTTTGTGCATCAATATATTTAATATTCTCAATTGTCACAAAGAGAAATGAGACCTCCCATCATATCTTTAGATAGAGAATTCTTTGATGCTGATTGATCCTCGTGCATGCTCAAATAACCTGCTTGTTCTGTGTCAATTACTCTACCCACTATGAAGCCCTTGCCAAACACTTCCAAAACTTAACAAGTGCACTTCTAATATCCTTGACACCATTGAATGAGGTTGGAGATAGCTCTAGCATTGTTGGTTGGTTTTCCCACCTTAGACTACACATTTATAAATCCAATTTTGCAAGTCCTTGTTCAAATGTTGTATATCAGATCTCTGAATCCTCCCTATACTCCTTTCTCAACATCAATAGGAGAGAGTGAAAAATGTTACTTCTAGCACTCACTAATCACCAATAAGCTCTCTTCAAGAGTAAAATACTCTTTTCTACAAGTTTGTTGATCTCCCACAACTTTCAAATGCACCCCATCATCTATCCTAGCCTTTGGAACGCTCAACCAGTGAGAAATACATGGCTGCATTGAAATTTCAGCTGTCACACTTCTGAAATTTAAAATCAGCATAGAATCTGTAACGATTTATTTGTCACTGCTGGTCCAACTGGGTCCAACATTAGATTTCTAGCCTAGTACTGAATTGAACCATATACTTATGAAGTGGTGGTGCACTGTCTACATTGATGGGCATGACGGACTCTCAACATAATGAATGGAAGATGATGTGAATTGGTATTGACATGATAGTGCTTACTGCATAAATTTGGTTGTCGAATTTACATTTTGTACATGTGTTCAGTGAAGATCCATGTCTCAGAATCATAGAAGTATCTCTTTTGGAACTCGAAGGCCCACAAAACTGCCTAAAATCCCCTTCAGTACAAATTGCGTGAGAAAGTAAAACCTAGAGTTTATGCTTGTGATATTTTTGGGCATAAGTTTATTTTGCAAAATGAAGGTTGTAGTTAAATATCACTTTGATCTCTCTCTCTCTCTCCTCTTCGTTGGCTGGCATTTTCCCCTCTGTTTGGAGGAGACCCTGATGGGAGGATCATTCTTTTCTTCCTCATGACAATAATCATACTAATAGCATCTTTGATATCATTTAACATGTATTGTTAATTACCTTTATGTTGTTAACCATACTTTCGACATATTGTTCATTACTACTGATTCATTGTGCCAATCTGAGATTTGCAGGATGAGTCCATGCTTATATGGTTTTCTGGAAAAGAGGAGAAACATCTCAAACTAAGCCATGTAGCTAGAATCATGCCTGGACAACGCACTGTAAGCTTCCTTTTTGATGTGAAAAGCATCAACCAATATAAAGCTCTATTGTAACTAATAGTACCTATGGACTTATTGTTTCTTTTGATATATGTTGAGGGAAAATGGGGAAAATCAAATGACATAGTAAATGTAGTATTTAAAGTGACCGTAAGTCCTTACTTGAGTTCCTATTATAACCATAGGTCAAATACTGAGAAACAACATCATAAAATCTTCTCTTTCTCCTTGTTAAACTAATAACATGTGGAGGAATTTTACTGTATTATTCCAATCTGAGAATACTCAACATAGTGAAACCATATAACATCAAAAGATAGTAAGTGACTTAAACCATTACGGCATTACTAGCATGCACCATAGCTTAACAAATATAATACTGTAGCTGTTCCAAAAGTATTTTAGTGGCAGATATTTTCTTCTTTAATTTGTTGATAAAATCTAAGAACTGTTTTGATATCTTACTTTCCTAATTGCCATCTTTTTCTTAGGGAATTTTAATCTTTGTAATGCAAATTGCTGAGGAAACTATTAAGAACTAGAAAACTCATACTTTGCAGTGCTAAGTTTCAATCAAATGTCTGATATTGAAATACAATGAACCAAAAGAATAAGTGAATATACTTCCTGGTCCTTCCTAACAGTGTTGTGAGATAGTATGGGAAAAAACCCAAGAAGTATTAGTCATACGAAGAAGGCAAGATTATTGGAAAGATGATAGTTAGGGTAAAATGGTGTGATCTGGGAAGACAATATAGCACACTGAAGACAGGACTAAAAGAACCATGATATGATGATTCAGTGTGATCGTCCACCATTCTCTCCCCTCATTCATTTTCATGAATTTCATAAGGGAAAGGTTTTTTCCATGTCAACTTGGTTCATAGAAAGAAGATTAACACTCATTGTAGATCACTTTTTTCCATCAACAAAAATGAAACCGGTTTAGGTTTGTAAATTTCAAAAACATTCCCTTGCTAATAGTCTAGTGTTTCTAGTTTATGAGTCACGAGTCATAGAGTGCTTATTGTGACCAGCAAATATGGCTACTTATGTGCAGGCACAAATGAGGCTGAAATATTTGAAGTCAGGGGTATTATATATCTACCTGCCAGACTATGCAAGGAATATATTGAAATCAAGGTTTTAATCAACACGTGCAAGGGATCCTTTGGTTTGGTCACAGTGTAGCTCATAACATGACAATTGATTAAAATCATTTGAAGCGATCATATTTAACAACAAAAGATGAAATCTAGAATGAATACATTATTTGATTTTAAGTTTTACAAAATTAATTGATATAAACAATCCAATGAATGATGGTTTTCATGGGGTCTACCACTTGGTGAATAATAAATATTAAAGGATTTGCTTTCAGTACGATAAAAGGTTTGGATAAGATGGAGCTTTGTGATGACTAATGGAATGTGAAGGGACAATCATCATCCTGATCATTCCTCCCTAACTGATTTAAACTGATGAAGGTTGCTTTTCAGGAAGCTTCTAGTGAGAAATGGAGACAAATGATTAGGGCAACCTTCTCTAGTTTCTTTTTAAGGTTTCATAGATTAATGAGGAAATGTTACTGATTGATCTGTATTTGACAGTAACAGAACTCCTCTCAAAATGCAAGGTCACCTTTTAAACCACAATCAGAAAAGATATGCATTCCTTGGATTTTAAAATCATAATCAAATGCCTAGTTCTTTAACCTAGAAAGAGTTACTCTGTCTTTGGAGGATCAACCCAAACCAAACACTAACGATTAATGACAAAGTAACTAGAGTAACCAGATCATATGCCAAAGTTACAAGGAATGCAAAGTAATTAGAAAAACAAGACTACTAAAATTTTATGGCTGCCACAACCGTTTTGAATAATTTAGCAACAACAATGATTGAAGCATTACTTTTCTGTACAAGCATTTGGATCATGTAATGACTTGTATATTGTTGACTTCCAGGCAATTTTTCAAAGATATCCCCAGCCTGAGAAGGAATGCCAATCATTTTCTCTTATATATAGTGACAGATCACTGGATCTTGTAAGTTAGTCAAATCTTCCTGATCATTTCTTAAGATGTCCTTGCATATTTGCAGAAAATATCATGTGTTTTATATCTTTTCTTCTTTTGTGTTTTCTTGTTCTTTGGCTGCATATTGTTTCACTGAAAATCTTTATCTTTCTATTGAAGATTTGCAAGGATAAAGATGAAGCTGATGCCTGGTTTGCTGGATTGAAAACATTGATATCTCGTAGTCATCAGCAGAGACGGAGAACAGAATCCAGAAGTGATGGAATATCATCCGCTACAACTAGTCCAAGGACATACACACGTAGAAATTCCCCTTTGAATTCCCCTTTTGGTAGCAGCGATAGCATGGCTAAGGTGCTCTGCCTTTTGGCAAACATTTTGTACTTTTAATGTTTTTATGCAAGGAAAATTCCAACTCGTGCATTTTCCAGGATGGCAGTGAGAGACTACGATTTCGAAGTCCATATGAAAGCCCGACAAAGAATGGAATAGACAAGTCATTTTCTGATGTCATTGCATATGCTGTACCTACAAAGAATTTCTTTTCTTCTGATTTTGCTACTGGGTCAGTCCACTCTTTATCTTCTGGGTATTCAGATAGTATAAATGTGCATACGAGGGGCATTTCTACGGATGCATTTAGGGTAAGTCTCTCAAGTGCAGTCAGCTCATCCAGCCAAGGCTCTGGTCATGATGATGGAGATGCTTTAGGAGATCTATTTATTTGGGGTGAAGGAACTGGAGAAGCAATTTTAGGCGGTGGAAGTCTTAGATTTGATAATTATTCAGGTGTTAAAGTGGATTCTCTTGTGCCCAAACCTTTAGAATCTGCTGTAATATTAGATGTTCAGAATGTTTCTTGTGGTGGAAGACATGCGGCTCTTGTAACCAAGCAAGGAGAGATTTACTCTTGGGGTCAAGAGTCTGGAGGTAGGCTTGGGCATGGAGTAGACGCTGATGTATCTCAACCAAAACTAATTGATGCTCTTGCAACCACAAATGTTGAACTTGTAGCCTGTGGGGAACGTCATACTTGTGCTATTACACTTTCTGGTGATTTGTACACTTGGGGGGATGGTACTTCTGTTTTTGGGCTTCTTGGTCACGGAAATGAGGTGAGCCACTGGATACCAAAAAGGGTCAATGGACCCTTGGAGGGAATCCATGTTTCATCAGTTTCTTGTGGACCTTGGCATACAGCTGTTGTAACTTCAGCTGGGCAACTGTTTACTTTTGGGGATGGAACATTCGGTGTGCTTGGTCATGGAGATTGCAAAAGTGTATCGACACCTAGGGAAGTAGAATCTCTGAGGGGATTACGGACAGTTCGAGCTGCTTGTGGTGTTTGGCATACAGCTGCAGTTGTAGAAGTAATATCTGGAAATTCAAGTTCTAGCAACTGTTCTTCAGGGAAGCTGTTTACATGGGGTGATGGTGATAAAGGACGACTTGGACATGGTGATAAAGAGAATAGACTAGTGCCTACTTGTGTTGCAGCTCTGTTTGAGCCAAGCTTCTGTCAAGTTGCTTGCGGACACAGCTTAACTGTTGCACTTACAACCTCAGGCCATGTTTACACCATGGGCAGTGCAGTTTATGGTCAACTTGGAAATTCAGAAGCCGATGGAAAATACCCTGTGCGTGTTGAAGGGAAGCTCTTTAAAAATTTTGTTGAGGAGATCTCTTGTGGTGCCTATCATGTTGCTGTCTTAACTTCAAGAACTGAAGTGTACACATGGGGTAAAGGAGCAAATGGTCGACTGGGACATGGTGACACTGATGACCGAAATTCCCCAACACTAGTTGAAGCTTTAAAGGATAAACGAGTCAGGAGCGTAGTTTGCGGCACTAATTTTACTGCAGCAATTTGTATTCACAAGTGGGTATCTGGAGTCGATCAGTCTATTTGCTCAGGCTGTCGCCTTCCATTCAATTTTAAGAGGAAGCGACATAATTGTTACAATTGTGCACTTGTTTTTTGCCATTCTTGTAGCAGTAAGAAATCCCTTAGGGCTTCTATGGCACCAAATCCACATAAAGCATATCGTGTATGTGACAACTGCTTTATGAAATTAAACAAGTCCTTGGAATCTGATTCATCATCTCATTCTGCAGCTAACAGGAGAGGAAGCATAATTCAGGGATTGACTGAAATGGTTGAAGAGGATAGATTGGACTCAAAATCAACTGTGCGATTCCCTATATTTTCTTCACTGGAGTCTTTTAAACAAATAGACAATAGGTCATCTAAGAAGAGCAAGAAGTTTGAATTTATTAGCAGTCGTGTATCACCAATTCCAAATGGAACTCTGCGTTGGGGTGGCCTTAATATTTCGAAATCTTTCAACCCAACATCAGGACCTTCGAAAAAGTTTTTCTCTGCATCTGTTCCCGGGTCAAGAATTGTCTCCAGAGCAACATCACCTATTTCAAGGAGGCTAAGCCCCCCTCGTTCTACCACACCAACACCTACACTCGGTGGACTTACTTCTCCAAGAATCATTCAGGACAATTCAAAATGTGGAAGTGATACACTCAGTCAAGAGGTTATGAGGTTAAGAGCTCAGGTATATATGCATAGTAAATCTTCTACGGGGATATGTTTACTTAGAGAGATCTGGTCCATTATCCAGTAGCACATGTCTTATGTACTTGTTCATTTAAATTAATCTAGTGGTAAGTATAAGCTGTTTTGAGCTTGTTGATTTAACAACCTTTTAAAGGTACCTTTCTAATATGCTCAACTCATCTTGGGTGGGTGCGTAGAGGATGTCAGTAGTTATAAGGCACTTACCTTAGTTATAGATGCTGCAATGGCTGTCAAGAAATAACAGTGTTAGAGTTGCTAAGTAGCTGATAATTTTCATGCTGGGAACATGAACTGAAGCTGTTTATTTCTGTCTATCATGATTGTCTGGTATAATCTCACTATCAATCCAATTCAGTTCAGAAGTATTTACTGCAATCATGGTGAATTGACCTGAAAGAAAGATATTGTTGTTAGCTAGATTATGACCAAGAAACCACAGAATATGTGAACCCATGTTGGTCTGTTGACAATTGCAAGCCAATTATTGGATCACATGGTACTTATATAGTGCTTTTATTAAATATAATGGCATATGATAGTTTCTCAAATGCTGGGCAATCTATATATTTATTGTGATAATAAATGCAACATTTGCATCTTTATCTCAAACCAATAGGTGGCAAACCTTACTCGGAAGGCCCAGCTTCAAGAAGTTGAGTTGGAAAGAACAACTAACCAGTTGAAGGAGGCTATTTCAATTGCAGCTGAAGAGGCTGCAAAGTGTAAGGCAGCCAAAGAAGTAATCAAGTCACTTACCGCTCAGGTATGAATCATTTAATATTGGATTATATTTTCACTTTTTATAGCAATCACTCTTTTGAAGTATTGTGCATAAGTGGAATTTCAAATAATAAATGTCACATTCCATGAGAGTCCTATCTTCCAATATTTGGGATTTTTTGCCTCTTACCTTGCAAAATGCAAGAGAAAAACATTAAAAAAAAAAAGTGATTACTCCGTGCTAAGTAATACTTCATGAACTATTAAAAGTTTCATACAGCTTCTTTCAAGCATGTACTATTATCCTATATGTGCTTGTAACAGAAAGAAGCCTCAGATTATCTGGAAAATATGCACCATTTTCCTTTGACCATCTGATGCTAGTTTAGGAATTTCTAATTCGCAGATCTTCATGTATTCTATCTATAATTATGCATTTTTATTCAAATTATCTAATAGAATTCAGGTGTTGGCATCAACATCTTTTCAGCAGTCACCAGCTTGAAACTGTATTTCAGCAGTGTGTGCATAAGCTTCGTAATGATTGTAAACTATCATTCTTAAATGCATGCATAGTGTGCATATGCATCCTAGTTGTTTAAGTTCGATTTAGATTGTTGTCTTCAAACATTTTATGTCAGAGATTTGTTATAAGCTAAAACTTCCACCTTTTATGTGTACTCTGGATAAACATCCTAGAATGTCCCTTGGCATGTAATTTGTGGAAGAATCAAACCCAAAATCTATAGGATCAAGAAGTGAAGAGATTGCTACAAATTATTCCATTAGAATTCCATAAGCTAGTAGGAACAATTTCTGGTTTTGTAAAAACAACATTTGATTTGCATTACTCAGGGCTGAACATTTTGGAATGGTCAACTCACCAACATATTCAGTAACGTGCTGCTAGTGTTTAAGCGTGTTTGCTAACATTCCTATCTTGCTTTGGTAGTTGAAGGACATGGCCGAAAGATTGCCAGCAGAAGCAGTTGCGGCTTGCAAACTCCCTCCCTTGGCAGCTTTCAATTCTAGTCCCACCTCGAGTGGTATCTCAGTTGCAGCTGTAGAACGATTAAGCAGCTCGTTAAGTTCTTATGAAGCAGATGCAAACGGTGCCAGCGGTGTGCTAATTCCCAATGGACCAAGTTCCACTGGTCGAAATAATGTAGATAACTCTGCAGAAATAAATGGGGTCAAAGGAAGTGATCCAGATCCCAATCATGAGACTGAATGGGTTGAGCAAGATGAACCAGGAGTGTATATTACCCTCACTTCTGTTGGAGGTGTGAGAGACCTAAAACGGGTTCGCTTCAGGTTTGTCCAACTTATCTTTCTTTCAGTATATTTTCAAGCAAGGCTGTAACTGAAGAGGCTCTTCCCTATTTTTAATATGGCAATCTACAATTCTAATAACAACATTAGAAGAATAGGGGTAGTCTTAGCGAAAACCCTAGTTAAGTATAGAGGAGTTTTTCAAGTAATGTTTCATCTTCTATTTTTCCGTCGCATCTATTTGAATCAATTGGTGGTTATAAGTTGTATAGTTAGAGGCGTGTTTATGATGTTTGAAGATATGTGATCAAGCAGCTGACATTGAATAAACTATGATTTCGAGTCGCATTTTCAGAAATTATTTACCATCGAATATACCATTTACTTTCTTGTTGTGCAGTCGCAAACGGTTCAGCGAGAAGCAAGCCGAACAATGGTGGGCTGAAAATCGAGCAAGGGTTTATGAGCAGTACAATGTGCGGATGGTTGACAGGTCCTCTACAAATGCTGCAACTAATGAAACACCCCATTGAAGTTAACTTGGATAAACATCTGCTTCTAGTTCGGAGCCATGCCAAAAAACAGGGGACCAGGAAGTTCTAACGTAATCAAATTAGTCCTTGTATATGTCAGTATTTTTTTTACACCCTCAGAAAAGATTGGAGGGCCTGGTTATAAAGAGAAGTGGTTGTTAGTCACCATTTTTTTTTTTTCAAAAAGGAAAAAAAAAATCGAGTGTTTTGGGAATGTAAATCCGCTATTAGTCAGATTGCTGGAATTGTGCTGCCTTCCGGATGACAATTTACCAGGGTCAGATGACCAGATGAAGAATCCCACAGTGCTTGCTCAGAATTATGGTTAGGAGCACTGGTAAGAGGTAAACAAAAAAACATTGTGCCTCTGAAACGATGAATTGGAACAGAAAATTTTTAAAATTCCTCCTACATTTTCTTGATTGATTTTTCAATACCATGAAAACGTTAACATCTAGTCCTGTTAATATGGCATACTGATTTTCCGTGGATGTGAGTTAAACTTTCCAATACACATGGTGTCGTATTGTCTTCGTACAAACTCAATCTTACACTGGGAGATGAATACAATGCCTGTGACCAACTCTATGTATCTTGGCAACAACATTAAACCAAATTTTAGCTGTCCACTGTTGGCATATATCTCCAGCTTCTTATATTGATTATAATCTGGCTATTGGCATACAGACTCAAGTAAGGTGGTTATGTTATTTTCTGTTGCCAATTATCAACTTTGGATTACAAGTAATCTTAATCTTTGTCTTCATAATTGGGTAATCTAGGCCAACTTCTTTTTTTTTTTTAAATTATTATCACTTTTCACTCTGATTATTGACACTATGCCACATTAGTAGCCTTGTTAATAGTTAAAGAATATAAATTAGCAGTGTTAATTATTAAGGAGTGTGAATTGACGGTGTAAATAATTGAGGAATGTGAATTAGGAGCATTTTTTAATTTTAAAATTTTAAGGATATCTCTAGAAGAAAAAAATAGAGGCAAACTATGATAATTTTCAAACTTTAGGCAGGATTGTGAAAATAAGATAACTTTTGGGGGCAAAATGAAGATTTTACATTTCTAGCTTTCTCTCCTCTTTTTCTTAGCCCCCAAGCGAGTGTCGCTCTCCTCTGCATCTCCCGATCCGTCTCCGAATCCCTCGGCTGCACCGTCATGGACGCGAAGATCCGCGAATTCTTCGACTCCGTCGGCTCGTTCTTCGCCGGCGGCGACAATATTCCCTGGTGCGACCGCGACATCATCGACGTAAGTCTTCCGGCCAATTCCCCCCTCGGACTTTCTCGTCATGGTATCCCTTGTTGATCCAGACAATTAGGGATTCCTGACGACGCTATGTTGTTTCTTAGATCAGATTACCTCCTTTATTTGTTTTCTTTTCCTGATCACTGTGCTTCTCCTTGCCCAGGGGTGTGAGAGAGAGGTCGCGGTGAGTGACAGTGCAGAGACCAAGAACGAATGCCTCATGAGATTGTCCTGGGCGCTCGTTCATTCCAGGCGCCCGGAAGATGTGAATCGTGGAATCGCCATGCTTGAAGGTACCTTTATCACTTTCGCCTATTTGAATTCGGGGAAAAAAAAGGCAAGAAAAAGAAAAGGCAAATCCCTTGTGCATTTCTGTTGGTCATATGGTCAGAAATCTTGCTGCCTTTCTTAGACTCTTTGTTGGTCTTTGCGAACTGCAATCTTGTTTCACTGATAAGTTACCTGGTTGCAGCTTCTTTGGATAGTTCCGCAAGTCCACTGCAAACTAGGGAGAAACTGTATTTGTTGGCTGTCGGTTTTTACAGAAATGGCGACTACTCAAGAAGTCGTCAAATCCTGGAACAATGTTTAGAGGTATGTTGTTATTGTGATACACGCTTATTGCTAAAGCTTTGCTTTAATCAACATATTTTGTGCTACCTAGCTGTTTAATTTTTCTTTGCTTGAATATAATGGGACACGGGAATGCCATAGCTCAAATACATTTTTCTAGTTTAGGAAAAAATGAAATTGCAGTGGCAAAAGTGAAAAGTCATCCCACAAGAGAACGCAGTTAGATCCTCTGCTGAGACAACATTCGATGACGAATTTCAAAAAACTCTATGGGGGCGACCCTCTGAGTTTGCCCGGCGGATAGAGTAAGGCTTCGGCATTGGATAGTCTTTCAAGGATAATACGACTGCGGAGTCCAGACTAGACCGTCAAGCTGTGAGCGCTTCTCTGATGTACCCAGGTGGTTGGTGGAGATCCGTAGAGGCTCCGTCCTCTTCTAGCTCAACTGTCGAAGAAGCGTCCCTATAAGGCTATGGGATCGGGTTGACCACCCTCAGGGATTAGTCAGGCCGAAGACTCAGACACTTTGGTGCTAATATAAAAAAAAAAAAAGAAAGAAATTGCATATGTTATATTCTATGTAATTGCTCACTCAATGCCCCATAATCAAATCATGACTCAACATAATCAATTACCAATCTAATTAAAATAGCTCAAATATAAACATTAATGGTAGAACTAGTTAAAAGATACACGATAGATGTTTTTTTTTCAATGAGAACATCTTAGTTCAAATGATCACCTCTTTTCCTATTCAAACTAGACATCATTAAACATCAATTTTGTTAAAATATTTTGAATACAAGCATGCAACTGTTAAACCTACAAACAATCAAGGGTAGAAAGATTTTGGTGATAGGAATGATTTCAATAAAAAGGGTAGTCTGGTGCACGAAACTTCCGCCATGCGAGGTCTCGGGGAAGGATCCATTGTACACAATCTTACCTTACTTTGCAAGAGACTATTTCTAGGATTCGAACTCGTGACCTCTAGATCACAAGACAACAACCCTACCGTTCCACTAAGGCTCCCCTTCAATATCTACCAAAAATATAATCGATTTACCTTTCTCATAGTATAAGACATGCTATGCAAAACAAATAAAAGAAATTGAATGGACCATTCTAACAAGTGTATTCTAGGGCATTTTTATCAATAATGAAACAAGTCAATATGCGATTATGTTCACTATGTTATTATTCAATTTAGGGAGAAAAAAAAATAGTTATGTTCCTGAGACTAGTTAAGCTTCTATGTTTTTTTGCCAAAATTTGAAGAAATCATTGCGTGCTAAAAAAATCCTGGTAACAACTTGAGATCTCAATGCTTGGGCTGGGCGCATTTGCTGCCATGCCCTTGAGTCTGCCGGTGCTGTTTTCCTTTTATTTATTTATTTATTTTTTGTTTTCTTTTGAGCTTATTCTTTTGCCTTTTTCTGATACAAGATGGCGCATGCTGTTTGAATGTAAACGAGTTTATTTTTTTTTCATTTTATCCATGCCAATATTATATAGCACTTGCAGTGAGAATGGAACTTGTAGGAGCCGAGAACGTTTTTACTCTTTGTTTGACACGTTTGAAAATGAAAATGAGAGGAGCCATTTTAGCATGTCAATGAATGGGCTAATTTTGAATGACTCGCTTTCTTTGAGCAATATGGGAATTTCTCATCTGAAATACTGTCTCTGATATCGATGAACATTTTTTTTTCATAGTAAAATTACTCCCTTGCTCTCTCAATACTAGGACTTCAGCTATTGCTCATACCTCTGTTTGCAATGGTAAAATTGTGTGGATTATGGCATTTAGGGATCCTGCTGCAATAACTTCATTAGGGGATCCTCATAACTAGAGCATAGCTACTTTAAAAAAAAAAACAAACTGTGATTTTAACATGCATCATGATTTTCTATTATAGTGCGTATGGTTAACAGAATGAATAAGGAATAAAATAATTATTTCTAAAATAATGAAATAGGCAAAGAATAGATTAGGAATGTATAAGGAATAGAATAGGAACAAATATTCTCCTTAATTTGGTTTAAAGAAGTGTTGTGAGGAATATACAAAAAATAGTTTTCGCAATAATAAAATATTCTTATATAAAATATTTTATTTGATTTGTCTAACTTACACAATAGCCGACCCCACCTAGTGGGATAAGGCTTTGTTGTTGTTGTTGTTGTTGTTGTTGTGTCTCTAACTTACACAATCTGCCTAGTTGTTATGGTCCAATAATCTATATTGCTTGACTGAACCAATCAACCTATTGTTTTTCTCTCCTGGTCTGATTGGCCTTATCAGCCTCATAGGCCTTAGGCTTGACCAACTCATAAAACTCGCTCAGCCTGCTTAACCTGCCAGTTTGCTTGGTTGATCCCACCAAGCACTTGACTGGTTCACTCGCCCTTGGCTTATTTTGTCTAATTTGTTCGACCACCTCGACCGGCATTCTCGATCACTGAGCTCATTGGGTCCAACAATTTGGTCCATATTCATGATATATATATATTTTTAAAATGCTGAATAGATTAAGAATATGCATTATTTGAAGAATTGAGTACAGATAGTTATTCTTGGAACTGAATAAGGAATAATTTTTTTTTTTTATGTATTAGGAATGCAATTCCATGGGAATTGGTGTTAGAAGGTCATTTTTTTACAATCAAATATATGAATGTTAATTCCATGGGAATTCATTGGGAATAGAATAGCTATTCTTACGACCAGAATGCACCATTAAATTCACTTTAATTGGTTTCTAAACATATTCTTTTTGATGTGCTCATCAAACCAATTGCTTTACATAACTTAGGTAGGTTATTCTTTTAATTTCAATTGAATCGGTTTCTGTATCGTTCTCTTTCCCAGATATGTTCTAATACTCATAAGCTTGTGCAAAACATCCTGGGAATGGGATGCCTTCATTTCAAGTTCCACTATTTATAAAGGATATACTTGTCAATTCCTTAGTCTGATCGAAGCAATCATAAAACGGCAATGTTACGATTTTGTATCACTAAGGTGCAGAAAAGGGAACAAGAGGACATTTTTATCTCAAAACTAGAATCTCCATGCACAAAATCTGAAATAAATATCGAATATTGTCCAACCTATTTATTTTAGTTAATTGAATGGTTTGAGATCAACTTTCGCAAATTGTTGATTATTAATACAAGGGTTTGAGCCTTGTTTCAAACTGGGGTTTTGGTCCTCAGCCTGAATGACGTGGTTGAGATATGATGATGCTAGTGGCACCAACGAAGAGTGCAGTTTAATGTCAAGTATATGTCACTGGTGTCGAAAAAGCTTTGCTTGATGTGGATGAAGCCGCAGCATTTCCTGTCACATCGCAGATAGTGCAAACCAAGTGCACCAAAATTGTCTTCCTCACATGGCAGCCAATTGACACCCCAAATCATCTCACTTCTGCCCATCCTCGGTGGAATTAGGATTTTGGAAACCCCCTTGTCTCGGTTGGAGGGAGGGATCACGAGGAACCCAGGGATGGACCATGTACAACACGGATTTGATTTTTGTTGGGAGCAATGGGAATACAATTAAAGTCTCATATTGATAAAATATGGAAAAGATCATGGCCTTATAAGATAAAAAGATATCTCCATTGGTGTCCAAAAATAAAACCTTGAGAGCTTAGGCCTAAAGTGGATAATATCATACAATTGTGAAGATATATGAATTTTATTTGCACTAATAATTGGTATCAGAGTTATGGTTCATGTCAAGTCATACACCTCGAACGAAAGAAGTGGGGCTTCCATGTCCGGATCAAGAGAATCAAACACCAGGCAGAAAAAGTCTAGTTGGGTGAAGAGGACCAGACAATTGGTAGGAATACTTGGTGGGTTGAGGATCAGACATCAAACAGAGGAAGTCCTTTAAGGATGGATATGCTTGAGGGGGCCCAATGTGATCCTTAGTTTGAGTGGAGGATTATTGGAATTATTGGGAATACAATCAAAATCACACATTGGTAAGACATGGAAAAGATTATGTGCTTATAAAATGAAAAAGTATCTCCAGTAGTATTAGACATTTTGGGTAGAGTTCAAAAATAAGATCATGAGAACTTAGATTCAAAGTGAATAATATTGGAGATATATGAATCTTATTTGCACCAGTAATTTTCAATTTTTTTACCAAAGGCAAAATGTTTTATTTAATTCGACGCATGCTGAGCGATGAAGAATTGGATCATCTATCTCACCATCTGTGTAAAGGCCATCACGTTTTAAGATTTCCTATCAAATTTTCATGGACGAAGCCTTTACATTTAAAATTTTAATTTTTAACTCAGTTTCTGTTTTGTTTTGTTTTTATCCGTTTGTAGATCGCACCGGACTGGGGACAAGCCCAAACTCTGAAGAAGGTAGTCGAAGATCGAATTGCCAAAGGTAAAATAATACATCGACAATTCTTCTATTCACTTCCGGAATTTGGAAGTTGAACTTTTGTTCTTGCAACAGATGGTGTGATTGGCATCGGAATTGCGGCGACCGCCGTGGGCCTTCTGGTGGGTGGGATTGCCGCACTTGCGACTCGGAAGAAGTAATCGCCGCACTTGTGACTGGGAAGAAGTAATTGGTCCTTTGTATATTTGTCTCAAAATGCCTGCTTCTTGTTCCCTTTGTGCACTGAATGGTTTGGAGTCGGAGTTCCTACTGAGCGCTAAAACTTGGTAACTCGTTGGGCGAGTGAAGGGCAGTATTTGAAGTTCGAAGTCTGTTTTTTATCCAATATAAAAAAAAAGCATTTATATTTGGTTCTATTATCTACAGAATTCGAACCTAAATTTATTTCCGATTCAATTTGTCTGTCTATTTTTTTTTCCCAGATGAATTGTGGGTTCGAAAAGGATTTTTTTTTTTAAAAAATTATTTTTTATAGACGTAAATTTTGAAATTTGAAATGAATAAAATGAATATGCAGCAGAATTTTGGACAATTTATCAGAGGTGAATTTTGTGGCAAACGTTTTCTTTTTAAAAATTGTAATATTTTAATTTTATTTTTTAAAAAAATTATAAATTAAATAAAATTGGAAATTGAAAGTTTTATGTTAATGTTGGTACCTTTTTTTAAATATACAATCGCGCATTCTACCTTTTATAGAAAAAAAAGGAATTTGGTTATTCAAAGGTTTCAAAATGTCGATAAGTACTTTTTGTTTAAATTTTTCTTTCAGATTTTTTTGAAAGCTACTGGTAAATTACAATTCAGTGTACGAAACTTCCGTCACGTGGAATATCGAAAAAAAAATTCATTATATACAGTTTTATTTTGTTTTTTTTACAAGAGACTATTTTCAGAATTTAAATATGTGAATTCTTGATCACAAGATAATAATCTTATCAGGATTTTGAAATTTATTTCCTGAAAAATAAAAAAATTAAGAAAAAACAAATCACAACTCAAATAAAGCTTGAAACTCTTATTAGATGAGTGAATCACTGTCAACTATTACAGATAAAATAGAAAGAACAAAAAAAAACCCTGGAAAATTTATTTTTACACAGGCGTTTAGTGCATATATTGGGAATCGCTTTTAAGCGATCCTCCAGGAAAAGTAGTGCATTTACACCAAAAGGATATATTATGAACAACCAATTTAACATGAAACAAAGGCACCTACCACTTTCAAGGGTCAAACCCTGATACTATCTATGTAGGCAGCAGAGTTCCCATGCTAAGACATTGACCTCCCCTCTAAGTGCGTTGATCACTCCACAACGGAGGCGCAGCGCAGGCCACCGTCGACGGCCTCTTCTCGCTCCTGGCCATCGAGGAGGTCAACAAGTTGTTGCTGCTCTGCACCAACTACTGTATTTCATTCATATTCATTACCCTATGAATCATGCACATGTAACAAGCCTGCAGATTTTTCTATAAACCATTAGCAACAAAACCATCTATTTCAACTATTTTTAATCAGTACCATAATCTAATTCATGCATTGAGCCCTCTCATAAACGATACATCAAATAAATATAAAACAAAACTGTTAAACAATAGCCGTTCTCCTTTTAGAGAATTTGTGAAAACCAAAAACTCATCTTCATGATCTAAATGATAAAACATGTGTGGGACTTTCCCGTTGCTTGCTATTTCTGTTTCTTGTCTTTCTTTGCTCTTTTAGGGAACAGTTCGTATCCCTCGAGATCGGCCTCGATAAGCATTCGTTCCCAAAGTCGGCCAAACTGATCATGAAATGCCTCCTGGTACCACTGCTTAATCTCGGAGCACAAGAAATGGGGATTCTCACTCCAGGCATCTTGCAACTTGGCTCGGGTATCAATTACTTTTGAACCAATTTTCAGTCGGTTCAAAAGATCCCCAACCCGTCTTTGGCCGAGAGCTTCAGGCCTCAGCATGCTTGATGGCGGAGAGGCCAAGAACTTCCGAACTGATCTTAGACATGGCAGCACATTCCCTTCCAGCAGTGCCGAAGCAAATACCGACTGCCGAAGGGTAACGTTCTTAATGGGTATACTGTGCAATGGAAGCTCCCAATTATGTGTGCCAAAAGTAGGAGTCACCCAGCACAATACCTGGTCACTTAGAGGCTCATAATAAGGTTTTGGATCTGTATGAGGAGCCGAGAAAGTGCAAAGAGAACTGGCATATTTTACAAGCCAATCCGACTTGACGACAGTCACTCCATATAGATATGGTCTATTCATCTGAAGAAGCTCAGTATAAACCAGAAATTCTGGTGCAGCTTGAGCAACAGAAGACCGCCGGTTTAAATATACAACATCCTTCATGTTGCAAGACTGATATTTGATAGCACGGATCATTGTATCATTCTCTGAAGATTGTTTGATTGTCCGAATGCGCTTTGCAACTCTATCAGCCCAACCAGCGGATATTGACTGTGATATGAGCTCTTCTTCCATCATTTGCAAGGGGTTCTTGTGAGAGTGCATCCGCCAAGAGCGTTCTACATCTTCAAGAGAACCGTGATTCCATGAAAATTCCTCGCAGAACTTGCTCTGGTGAAATAGAAGTTCTAGCAGTTGTTTCCTTAATTTAGACATCTCTTCCATTGTTTTCATATGCAGTAAATTATCTCTGCAGAATATAACTGGGTTTTCAGAGATCTCAAATAACTGCAAAGCATATGCAATAGTTAAAGCATCGCTGCTGGGATTTGAAAGTCTTGCGCGTGCTTCTCTTGCCATTTTTTTGAACTTCTTTTTCCTCAGCTTCTCCTCTTTCTCTTTCTCAGCGTCAGTACCCCCATTGGTCGATTGGTTCTCGGTGAATTGTGTGACAAAAGGATTTGGAAAGCTTAATCCTGCAGCAGCAGCGACAGCATATCCCAATACAATATTTGCCCTGTCATATGCTCTCTGATTCCGCAAGATTTTGATAACTGTTAGAAGCATTCGAGAATGATGCGGACTAAGGGGATATTGTATCATTGCTCTACCCATTGATGTAAGTCTACCCTGCACATCAAGGGCTTCAAGAGCTCTTAAGCAGCGTTCGGCTTCCAACAAAGCTTCGCTGTCGGGACGAGTTGGAAATGGGAAATTTGCAACCTAAAACAAAACTTTATATTAACTTAAAATGAAACAAAGAACTATCAAGAAATGCAGAGAGAAAAAAATAATCAGAAAATTGCTGCAAGTTCGCACCTTATCAATACCCAATGACTTCATCAGAAGGGTAACTCCATCGACTGGAACTTTGGATATCTCAGGGCATGAAAATTTAGGGAAAATCTCATCTTTACTGAAAGCTGCAGATGAATAGAGGCGGTAACAGTGTCCTGGTGCAGTTCTCCCTGCTCTTCCTGCACGCTGAGCAGCCGATGCTTTGCTTATCCAACTAACTTCATATGTCGCCATCCCATTGGAGTGATTGTAATTCTTGACTTTTTCTTTCCCTGTATCGATCACATATTTTATGCCAGGGATGGTTAAAGAAGTCTCAGCCACATTAGTAGCTACGACTACCAGTCTTTCTCCCTCGGGTACATCTTCAAACACGCGAAGCTGTGAAGAAGCAGGGAGCATTGCATAGAGAGGCAAAACATACAATGGGCTGACAGGGAGAGGAACAGTTTCCCCATGTTTTCCCAAGTGAAAAGTAGGTGGACAAGATTCAGCACCATAATTATGTTCACATGAATTCCCTGATAGCGCATCAAAAGAAGATTTCAGTGAACACAGATTCCCATCTTTTTCTAGAAAGCCTAATACAGATCCACTGTTCTTCGGTTCTGCTAACTCGACAATGCCTTCGTCTTCTCTTTCATATTCAAGATCACTCTCGGTCTCTGAGTCAGTTGCTTCAGAATAAACAAAATCAACTTCATCTTCATAAGAGCTAACTCGATCATTTTGCTCAGTCAAATCATTTTCAACCTCAAATGCCTCATCAATTTCCTTCATATTTACTTCTGATTTTTTGGCTGATTCATTGGCTACCTGTTTTGAACTCCTAATAAGTTGTTGTGAAGCTTTACGTAATTTCTTGCACACAAATTCAACTTCCCTCTGTCCAGTGACAAACACAAGTATTCCACCTGGAGGAAGCTTCTTATGGATGGCAATAACCTTCTTATAAGCTTGTCCTAAGTAATCTTCAGAAGTTCTTTTGGAAAAGTGAATCGTCACTGGAAATTGTCTAACAGGAACCTGTATAATAGGTGGGCTCTGATCAAACAATTTTCTGTTGGAAATGAAGTCCTCGACTTGTAAAGTAGCACTCATAAGCACAAGCCTTAACTCAGTGACCATGTTTTCAGGACTAATTGATGCTCCAGACAGTATCTTCTTTTGCTGATCAGCATATAATTTCTGCCATTTTTTTAGGTTAATTTGATGGCAGACAACTAAAGTGTTTCTAAGTAAAAAATATGCTATGTACATGTTTCTAACCTGGCGAAGCTTGATGATTCGAGAAAGCATGCCAATGAGGATATCAGTATTCAAGCTCCTCTCATGAGCCTCATCAAGGATGATTACAGAGTATCGTTTTAACAAGAAATCACTCTGCAAACAACAAAGAGCGTTGAAGAAACAAATAAATAAAATGTAACAAAAACGTAAATGGTTTGTCTACTACTAAAAATGTAAATAAAATTAAAGGATACAATAGATCCACATCATAAATGTGGCGACCAGAAAATTCCAACAAAAACATGATTTATAACATTTAACGGTTGGGGAAATATTACAATCTACAAAAATTATATTATATTTCAAATTATCATATGATTT
Source organism: Wurfbainia villosa (assembly GCA_025175895.1). NCBI lineage: Eukaryota > Viridiplantae > Streptophyta > Magnoliopsida > Zingiberales > Zingiberaceae > Wurfbainia > Wurfbainia villosa. The sequence goes on from JAKLTH010000147.1 coordinate 137,234, forward strand.
AGAGGGTACATTTTTGTATCGAAAAATTTCTTTTCAGCATTGTATCACAAACTGTATCTAGCAATACATCTATTTAATAGATATATTTCAGGAAAATGCCAGACAAGAACCTGAATTTCTCGAAGAAGAATTCCATCCGTCATGAATTTGATGGAGCAGCTTTTCCCGATCATCTTGTCATGCCTAACTTGAAAACCAATTTCTTTTCCAAGAGAAAGTCCTAATTCAAATGAAATGCGCTTGGCAGTAGCAAGAACTGCGACACGTCGTGGTTGAGTCACCCCAATTAGTCCATTTCTATCACTTCGAATACTTGAACCATAACCAGCTTCGTATAGGAACTGCAGCAATCCATTCGAACAAAATAAAATAAAATAAAAAAAGTGGATATTAGCAGCAATATACTATGAAATGAAAATGTAAGGTTAGATTATATCATATTTATCACTGATAGTCTCTTGTACACCATCGTATTTCAGAGTGAACACTTTAACCATCAATTTAAAGCCATGACAAAAAAATATACAAATGGAATAACCAAAAAACATTAAATATCATATACAGAGTTTTCATAAATTTTCACGTATAAAACTAGAAGATTAATTTTGTGTTGTAAATTTCAATAGTAATTTATTTTATGAAGTTAAACAATGGACTAAGATATAGATTTTGGAACTGCAGGGAGTACACTGGATACCCCACTTAAAATGGGAAGATATAGGTTACCCAAAATATTATAGGCACAAAAAGATGTAACTTCTGGAATAAAGAACCCTTACCTGGGGAACCTGTGTAGTTTTGCCACAACCTGTTTCTCCACATAAAATTACGATGAAGTTTTCATTAATAGCTTCCATTATTTCTTGTTCCATCATGATTATAGGGAGATCTTTCCTTTGTTCTTCAACTACCTCTGGCCGTAATACATGAACCACAGTGGAAGGATTAGCATGTTTTGGGCCAGTTAAATCAGCAATGCCTTTTATTTCTTGACACTTCTCTACTGAACCACCTGTAATATTGCCCTGAAAGAAGATTAAGAAGTTAGATGAGTGAAGCAGGTAAGAAAGAAAGTTATTTTAAGTGGAGGAAGAAGTCGTTAAAGGAAAATTGTTTGATCCAATCTTATCTGAGGAAACTTAACCGGATTAAATATTATCAGATTCTTGTTTGGACCAAATAGATCGAACATCTTTTATGGTAAGAGAACAAAATGATCAAAGTTCAGTTATCTTTATGCATAAATGTTTACCTCTGTAATATTGCCATGTCCCTTGCAGCTGCATGACATTGTAGAAGAAGGATCCTGATCAACTATCATGCAAGAACTTGCATTCTTTTCACCAACTTCTGTGGAGAGTGAATCCACATCAAGAGTCATTTTACAAGTATTGTCAATTTCTTCCCCGCAATTTGTTGGAGGAATGAGGCTATCAACACAAGCATGATCTAGTAGATCTTGAACAGAACCATCTTCTAAAAAGGCTTCAGTCCTATGAGAGTCAGTTTGATTGTCCTTTCCATTCAATGCAAAAACATCCTCAGGCACTTCTAGACCAGCTTTCATGAGTTGCACAACACGAAGGTGTCTTTCCTTGAAAGTCTCAGCCTACATCATAATTTGTTGGTCAATAAAAAAGTGTATCATCTGAAAATGAACTCAGAAAAAACATTACCGAATCTACATACTCGACCCATAGTTCCTGAAGATTGAAGAAGAGAATATACACTATCTGATATCTTATGCTTCCTGCAACATGTGCTCAGGTAAATTGAATGCTCAGCGTCATCGTAATATTCCAAACATGATTAGGAAAAAAAAAAACTGATGAAAAAGACTGAGAGAAGCATACTCGAGAATCTTAATACTTTTTTCTTGCAAGATCTTTTGTCGTTTCTCCTCCTGGCACGACACAATTTAAATTCACAGAATATATAAATCATAAAAAGACCAACAAGTAAAAGAAATAATGTAATTCACCTCCAATTGTTTTAGCTTCCTTTGCTTTGATTTGCTCGAAGTTGAAGGTTCCTTCTTTGCATGCTTCTGACAAGGCATAAAACAAAAGCAACAAAATTTTCACTACTAGAGAAGAAAAAAGAAGCAGCAAAAACAAAAATGGGAAAAACATGTGATTAATCATTCAATTGTTTAACACCTTAATCTTCAACTTGTCCTTTCTCTTCCCTGGTAAAATAATCGCATTGCTTCCATCTCCTACTTGACTGAAGAGAAAGAAACCCACAAATTCAACAATTTGATTCCTACAAACACTATCATATGAAATGAAAACAGAAAGTCGGGGAAAAAAATGAACATACTTCCAACTTTCAAACAATTCGGGTGGTATGCCCAATTCAACAGCTTCATTCCGAGATTGGCTAGGGTTATTTGCATTGGACCTCATTCTCCCTTGATCTTTCTCAAACGTGTAAAACTTCAATGGCCAGGTAGATGAGTTAAAGAATAATGCTAATATCAGCCAACAAATTTTTAATATCCTAAAGAAGTTGGAAAATTAGAGACAAGAAAACAATCCTTTAAGAAAACTAACAAGGCGAATGTGAAAAAAGCAATGATGCAATTCCAAATATAAGAAGGAAAAGAGTAGAGAGTCGAATAGAAAAAGACCTGTAACCTTTCAGGCAATAAAAAGGGTTTTGAAGCTAGGAGGTGACGACTGCAGGTGCTCTAAGGAGCAGCAGGGAAGCGAGGTAGCAAACTTGCTAGAGCAATATGATTTGGGGTCAATTTCTGGCTTCACGAAAACTCTCATCCAACCAAAGACAATCAAATCACTGTGTCGTTCAAAGAGAGAGCAGTGATCCGTAAGGCAGTGGCCACTGATGGCACTCAGGAACGCGGAGACTAGAGCTCATCGCCCATGACAAGCAGAGGTCGTGGTGGCGACAACAGCACGCCGATGGATACGAATTCTCCGCAAGGGCACACCAAGAGACAAAATCCACGGTTTAGCAATTTATTAGCGGAGTTTCGAGTAGATTCTAGGGCTAATCAATAAAACAAAAAAATCGTCAAACTTTTAAATTACATTGAACCTTTTTGTAAATTTCCCTTCATTCTAAACCTTTTTAAACTACTCTAATTTTACCATATTTTCAATGTAATATTTTTTTTAGTTCCAGTTTGTAAAAAAACAAAAACAATTTCTTAAAACTCACCTAAATTTAAAAATTGCACACCCTCTTCTATTTTTCCTAAATATCACATCTTTGTCATATTTCCAAAATATCCTTTTGGCTGCATAAAATTAAGCCCTTTCATTTCTAATTTTTTAAGGGATGAAATTTAATTATCTTAGATAAATATAAATAAAAGCATATTTGGATTTGTAAAGAAGATAGACTTATAAAAGTGAAAATATTTTTTAAGTTATAAATTAGTATTAGCCAGCAGTAGTTTATCGTATTTTTAGGGGATTATATCTGCCATCTAGTAAACTAGTTGCACCAGTACGTGAGCAACTCCAGCAAATATGACAATTCCCAAAAAAAATAAATAAATTAGAGAAAACTCTGAGACATAAAACCATATATGATGCGGTCATTCCCGGACGAGCGTAGCCGAATTGATACTCGAGCAAATATTTGTCCCATGAATACAAGGATTGATCTCCGGGGGTAACCTCGAAAGTATGACATGCCTGCCTAGGAGGTCGCTTGATCACCGCGATTTACCTCCTGTATGATGGTTGTGAGGCCAATTGATAGGAGTGCTTAGGGTGAGTGTATCAGCTTTTGCCCCATATATGATACAGTCATCTTTTAGTTCTCTTTCATCGAGTCCTCCGGCGAAGACTTGTCCGTCTGACCGTAATGAGATCCTATCTAAAGTAACATTTGACAAACAGTGTCGATGCTATGCAATGTCTTTCCGATATTTAAATCAGACAAGAAAAAAAGAAGAAAAAGAAGATGAGTTGTCATGCCCTGGGGGCATATTTGTCATTCAAATGACAAAGGAGCCCCTTAGTGACAATTATTCCGAAATACAATACTGGAATCAGATCTGATAAAAACCCCGAAATAATAATAGAAATATAAGTGTTTTATTAACTGCATGCATGCACGACTAAAATATAAATCAATTAAAAGTAAATTAGTTTTATGACACCAAACTAAATCGCGACAAAATCCAAAGTGCATAAACAAAATGCAATAAAAATAGAGCAAATAAAGCGGCATCTCGACGATGCAGTGGGATCAACACAACAAGGGACTCTCTGAGCGACGCGAAGGTAAGTCAATTGGACACGTCCTCTATCAGCTAACCTAGATGATAAAAGAAGAGGGGGTGAGTACAACCACTCAGTGGGGGGATAGAAAATAATGCATAATCATAATGGGCATAATGGACATAATGGAAGTTAAAGGAAACAAACTAGAGTAACCCAAATCTCAGAGTACCAATATCAATTTATAACTAACCTGGTCAGCAATATAACAAATATACCTACAACATATACAATCAACTGCAATTTACAAGCAATACATATCAAGATACCGCGACAAAGCCTCGTAGCTCTCGAGGTAATACAAAAGGGGCACTATCTGCAGGCAATAACATACTACTACAACCGGGACTCGTGGGCAGATAGACAATATACAGAGCACTATCTACGCGCAACCACATGCTACCACGACCGAAACTCGTGGGTAGACAAGCAATAAAAGACTCAATGTCTGCGGGCAACGACATGCTACCACGACCTGATCTCGTGGGCAGACAAAGTATATAGCTATCTAGCTATGGACTGCACGCAACAACATGCTACCACGACTGAGTCTCGTGGGCAATCAAGATATAAGGTAGCTATCTAGCTACAGACGATACACAAATCCAACTATCACTAACTCCGAACGAGTAGTCCAAGGCTATAACTCCATGGTAGATTCTCTCAACCACGAATGAGAGACATGATCGACCACAGGTATACAAATGCAACCATAGTTCTAAAGTAGGGAACCTCTATTGCAGACCCTCTCAACTATGAATGGGAGACATAGCTGGCAGCCGAGATAAAAGAAAAGTTATAAATCCTTTACTGCAGACCTTCTCAACCACGAATGAGAGACATAGTTGACAGCTGAGATAAGAGAAAAGTTATATATCCTCTACTACAAACCCTCTCAATCACGAATGGGAGACATAGTTGCCAGTCGAAATAAGAGAAAAGTTATATATCCTCCTCTAACGATTAATCTCATCTTAATTATACTATTTCACTAGTCCAATCATGATACCAATCCAACAAATAATGGGTAAACATCTACCAACAATATCTACAAATTTATCTCAGCAATAAATAGGCAAGTATAACAGTAATATTAATCAATAACTACATGCTAAGGATGAACAAGCAACCTAGAATCCAAGGGTCTAGCAAATATAGGATCAAAGCAATTCTAGCAATAACGTAAAGGGTAACTACAAGATAATCTAAGTAAACCACATAACAATGCACTAAATTCTAAAAAGGTTAAAGATCCACTCACCTCTGACAACAGAGCGTCTTAACTATCTCTAAATTCGAGAATGTGTTTCCGCTTCCAACTCTGCTATAATTAAACCATCGTTAACTCAGCTATCAGTTATTTAATTTAATTGTCAACATTTTAATTAATCTTTTCCCACCTTAATTAACCCAAAGATATCCATTTAATTTTTTTTTTCTAGCCCAATCAAATCAATTGATCGAAACTTTGATCAATTAATCATAGCAAATAAATCAATTAAATCTGATCAACCAAAATCAAATGAACAGCATCCTACCAATTCATTCACTTACCGAACCTTCTCCTTCCTCGATTTCAACCGGCGATCATCGGATTTCCGGTCGCAGCTGAGAGGGAGTCGGCTGCAAGGTTCCTGGCAACGCCGGAAGTAGCTACGACGGCGGTTACGGGGTGAAATCAGCGCAGTGGCGGTGCGGTTGCCGCAGGTCGACAGTCGCGCAGCTGCCGCGACTCCGTCGGCGATCGTCCTGCGAGGTCGACGCTGTCCTGAGGTGAGGCCAGCAACGCCAAGGACGACACCGTCGGCTGGCAGCGCGACGGCAGCGGCAGAGAGCGACGCGCGACCGAAATCTTCCGCGGTGTGGGGCAGGGGCTGGCGGGGCCGTGTGTGCAGCGGCTGGAGGCGGCGCAAGGGCAGCGGCGATGGCCTGGCAGCAGGCGCGCGCGGGGGGGAGGCGGCGGCGTGCGTGGGCAGCGAACAGAGGCGGCGGCGGCGTGCGTGCGAAGCGAGGAGGAACAGAGGAAATAAAATAAATTTAACCTAATGTTTTTGAATTAATCGTTAATTCAATTAATAAGGGGTAAGTTAGAGTAAAATTACTCTGCTCTTGTTTATATTTGGATTCAGTCCTTATATAATTTTTTTTAGACTTTGATACCTCACAACCACCTAATATTATTTTTAACTTTCTATAAGGCTGAATTTCCATTTTTACCCTTATTATTTATATAGGTTGATTAATTTTTTCATCCATCTTCTCCCATCGATTCATCTTGCAACAACCTATCTTCTTCCCTTCCCCTTAACAGAAACTCTCGGTTGATCCCGACCAAATCATTTGCTTGTGCCCTTGATAACCATCGGCTCTCCTACCTTGATCACTAGCGACTTGAGGCAGCAAATGTGATAGCAGTAATTTTCTTCCCAACAAGTCATCATCTTCCCTCCCCAACGGTAACCCTAAACACTTGATTCATTCCTCACTTGACCAAACTGTTTGCTCGCCCCCTTGAAAACCATTTTGTCTCCCTTATTTCAACCACTAGCGACCCACGACATCAAGCAAATGCGATAGGAGTGAGCAAGGAGACTAACGAGCAAGTGCGTAATAAAGATTAAACAAGGTAAATATACTTAATTACATATAATTTTGGATATTTTTTATGATAATTACATAATTTTTTTATTGATACAAAGAGTATCTAATTTGAGTCAATAGGTATTTGATTTTGTGCTTGAAATATTTTGATTTGATTTTTGGGAATGTAAAAAAATTATACTTTGAAGTTATTAATAATGGTTTTTGTTTGATGTTCATGAAGTAAAAATATGATACCTAAATTGTTATAAAAGATTTTGTACCTAATATGAGTCAATAGATACTTATTTTAAATTTCATTAAATAATGCGATTCGATTATTAGTTGTATTATTCATGAAATAAAATAATGATACCGAAATTTGTAGAAAATGTACTTAATGTTAGTCAATCGATACTTATTTTGACCATTTAAATACAAAAATTTGATTATTTGAGAATGTCAAAAAAAATATTTAAAAGTTAATATTAAGTGACTTATGTTTGTAGCCTTCGTCAATTGGTTCTTATTGTGGTACTGATTTTACATACAATTTTGGGTAAATTTTTTGTGATAATTACATATTTTTTTTATTAGTACAAAGAACATCTAATTTGAGTCAATAGATATTTGATTTTGTGCATGAAATATTCTGAATCGATTTTTGGTGTTGTAAATAAATTATACTTTGAAGTTAATAATATTGGCTTTTGTTTGACGTTCATGACATAAAAATATGATACCTAAATTGCTACAAAAGATTTTATATCTAAGAATCAATAGACTTATTTTACTCATTAAATACCCTGATTCGATTATTATTTGTGTTATTCATGAAATAAAACAATGATACCTAAATTGGTAGAAAAAATACTTAATATTAGTCAATCGATACTTGTTTTGGCCATTTAAATATCAAAATTCGATTATTTGAGGATGTCAAAAAAATTATTTAAAAGTTAATATTAAGTGACATATGTTTGTGACTTTCGTCAATCGATACTTATTGTGATATTGATTTTGTCCTATATTGCTTAATGTATTATCTAGATTAATATGTCATGTTGTGTTTCTTATTAACTTATTTTATGGAAATATTTATTGAAATTATTGCTAATTAAGTTTTTTGTGAATTAGAAATGACAATGACTAAAAAACATACGGATGATAATGATGGAGATGTTGAACCAAGTGGAAAAGAAGGTTATTCAAGGTGTTCCCCAACAAAATTTATGTCAGTCATGGAACAATTGGTTCCCAAACTGGGTGAACTACAATTAAAGAAGATCAAGGCTTCACCTCTTGCACCTTGGTTGAAGATTCAAAAACTTTCTATAAGCACCTCAAGAGTTTATGCAATGCTTAAATGCTTTGAAGTAGAGACATGCAACTTTTGTTTTGGAAACAATATCATGGTGTCATTCACTTCTAGGGAGTTCTCAATCGTTATAGGTTTACCTAGCGTTGGTCAACCGATTAACATCGATTTGAAATTAGGTTCTAACTTCCTTGAGCGACATTTCAAGGGGATGAAATGTGTTAAGAGAAATGTCATCATAGAGAAGTTATTTGTGTTGGCGGATAAAGAATTAGAAATTGATGATTTTTTTAGGTTTTTTATTTTGCTACTTTTTAATTGTGTTATATTTCCTACTAGTAATTTTGGTACACCTAGTTTTATTTTCCCATACTTAGACAATTTGGAAATATTTTTTGAGTATGGTTGGGGAGATGCAACTTTTAGATTTTTGCGTACTGAAATTAAAGACCATCTTGGATACTCCAAAGTGGACGAAAAAGAGAAAACATATATGGGAGGTTGCATAGTTGGACTGATGGTATTATTTTTAGCATATGTGTTATTTGTTGAGTGAGTAAATGCTAATCATTGTATTTGTATAGGGTTGGGTTTATGAAAGAGTTCCTATGCTTGGTCAACCTCGTGTTTTACATTGCTTTCCTCGATTATTCAAGTGGGGAGAGAGCAAAATTCCTGTTAATCCTAAAGGTGCAGAGGTTGCATTAATGGTGGTGAGATCAAATAAGGTTGGTGCAATTTATTCTTTATCATTGTATAATTTGGTTTAAATGTGTTATTGAACTAAAAATTTATCTTTTTTTACTTTTAGATTGTGCCAATAAAGTCATTCCAAGAGGAAAAAGTACTTGTTGATGATATAGAGAGGTTTGGTGAGGTAACAATTTTTAATCCAAGATAACAAATTTATTAAGAGTCTATTATTCAACCAATTAACATGCTTAATTAACATTTCTATTTCTAGGTTGATTCTCGACTCGATGATTCAGAATTGTTAGATCACATAAAAAGGCTTGAGAATGAGATTAAAGTGTTGAAGGAAAAAAATAAAGTGGTTGAAGAGGATATAACCCAATATGGCTTTAAGGATTCCCCACATATACATGATGAAGGTCATATCGAGAAAGATGTAATTGTGGATGTTGATCCTAGTGTTGAAAGTTTGAACAAAGTTGTCGACGACAAAGTGCCAATGAACACAGACGACAAAGGTAAGTCGGAGAGTTTTTTCAAAGTGGTTATAGATGAAGTGCAAATGAACACAAATGCTAGAAATAATGATAATGTAGGTAGCAACACCGAAAAAGGAAAAGAGATGATTGTTTATAATCTAAAATCATCTATTATGAAGACTGTTCAGAGAAGAACAGATAGATTGAAAAAAAGAAACATCTGGACTACATGACACCCCCTAGTACTGTCCCAAAGCGAAAGAGTAAACGACATTTGACCCAAGTCGTGGATGAGGTAGTTTCAGTAAATATTTTTTACAATGCCTGCATATATTTTATATATTTGACGAGTATTGTAGTGTTTACTTTTTTGATTGAATTTTGTATTTCTATATTCTGTTGTTTCTATATAGGATGATATGAGTATAGATATTCAAGATATTGCTGATAGTGCTGTAGAGGAATCTCTATAGGAGTTCCGAGGAAGATTATACTTTTATGGGCATGATAAAATATCAACGAAAGAAAAAAATATTATTGAGAAGTACATCTGCGGGGATATTTTGGGGTAAAAATATCTTATATTACTTTAATGTTTTTGAAATCTTATTTTGTTATTTTATTTTTTGAGTTGCTAAGTTTGGTATTTTGGCTTTGTAGTGGTGTAGTCTGGCAAGATGATGATGTATTATTGTATGAGTATGAGTTATTGCAGTGTTTGTTTGGCACCGAACTACGATCTGATCTCATTCATGTCTATTTCAATGTTTTGAGCAACAAAGAAAATAACTATGGGCATGAAATATATTGCATGTCTCCCAATGTCCCGGTACATACTCTTAATAGTATTTGATTTATATTATCATCATAGTGATAATTAATGATTATTTTTTAATTTTTTATAGAATGATGTGATTACTATGCTCGAAAATACCAAGCAGAAGAGGATTACAGATAACAATTTTTCAGTAGTTTTATCAAAGTTGACCAAGAGTTCATTGGTCAAGCTGTCAGAGCTACAGAAAGAGCTCCTAGAACACTGTAAACACATACTTTTTCCTATGCATTATAAAACACATTGATTCTTGCTCGTGTATACTCCAAGCGAAAAATCTTTCACACTGAAAAATTCTATTAGTAGCCCTATTTACAAATGTGCAGCGAAGAAATTTGTAAGTTGGATAAAAAAAATAAGTTACTTTTATTTTTTAAAAATTTGTACACATCTTTTATTATTGATTTGATAAATATGTTTATTTGAATTGGTTGTACAGGCAAAATTTTTGTCGAGATATCTTTGGAATGTGGAACAATGTGATATTGGCATAGGTGAAGTAATTGCTGTAAAGAGTCGACAACAAGGAAATGATTTGAATTGTGGTATTTATATTTGTCTATGGGGTGAATGCTTTGCCCGAGATAATCCAACATTTTGGAAAGAAGAATGGGACACATCAATCGAAGGGTATAGAGCTCGGATTGCTTCGGTCATTTTGTCTGATAAACGAGGCTTGTTCAAAGGATTGAAATGACTTATCAGTGCATTGTCAGTGCTTCGACGATCTTGTCTGATAGTTGTTATGTATTGGTGATGATGGAGTTATAATTATGTTTTAAATTGGTATCATGATATTATGAATTTGTAGAACAGTATTTTGGTGGGATGATAATTTCATATTTGATGTATGAATTGACCTTTGAGTGTTGGATTTATGGTATTAGTCTTGTCCTTTTCTTCTTCTACTTTTGTAATGATGGTATGTTATTCGTGCGTTAAGATCATGCTGAATTTTTTAATATTTAAGGGGCTAAAATAAGTACCAATTGATTAATATTAAGTACTTCTTATACCTATTTAGGTATTATATTTTTATTTCACGAATCACACACACAATAATCGAATCAGGGTATTTAATGGGATAAAATAAGTAACCATTAACTAAAATTAGGTATCATTTTTAACAATTTATATATCATTTTTTTACTTCATGAATGTCAAACAAAAGTCACTAATATTAACTTCAATGTATATTTAAGGGGTCAAATAAATATTAGTTGACTAATATTTAGGTTTATTTCAAGAATCCCACAAACAAATTAAAGTCATTCAATAATTGAATCAAAGTATTTAATGAGCCAAAATAAGTATCCATTGACTAAAATTTGGTATTTTAAAAAATAATTTAGGTATTATATTTTGTTTATTTCATTGTCTAGAATATTTGTACTCAGCACTCTCAAATTTGATTCTTTCGTACTCAGATCTTGGGTCTCTGTACTCGGCTAGATGCTTCTATAGACATCCCATCAATTTCCTGAGTACGAGGAACCTTGGTCGAGTACCATTGTCTAGCAAACATACTGCTTTCTCCGACTAATTGAGTACCCAACATTACTTGTGCTTTTGTACTCGACACTCCTAATTTCGAGTCTCTTGTACTCGGTTCTTCCAAGTACAAGACTCCATACTTGAGTATGAGACTTCTCATACTCTTTCCCGAGAATGAATACTTGAGCCTTCTCTTTCTAGTTTGCAGAGTACCTGATTTTTGGTCTAGTGTTTTAGGGGATCTTCTCCGATGAACCCTTGAGCTTTTAAAGGGTCATAACATATATTACTTGATGAAAATTAAGTATTTGTTATATCACTTTAGGTATGCTATTGTTATTTAAGTGTTTAAGGGGTCACGCCAAGTAGCACTTGATAAAAATTACATACTCGTTGTATCACTTTAGATATCATATGGTTTATTTGATGAATGCCAAGTAAGTCATTCAAGATTAAATTCTAAGTATAGTTTTTTAACCGAATTCAAGTAGTTAAAGGGATATAACAAGTATCACTTGACAAAAATTAGGCATTTTTTGTATCACTTTAAGTATTCTATTGTTATTTAATTATTTAAGGGGTCACATCAAGTACCACTTAATAAAATTAGATATTCGTTGTGTCAGTGCCTATAAGATTCATATATATCCACAATAATATGATATTGTTCACTTTGGGCCTAAGCCCTTATGATTTTGTTTTTGGGCTTTACCCAAAAGGCCTCATACCAATGGAGATATCTTTTCATCTTATAAGCACATGATCTTTTCCATGTCTTACCAAAGTGGGACTTTGATTGTATTCTCAAGACTCCAATAATCCCCCCCTCAAACGAAGAACCACATTGACACCCCCTCCTTCAAGCTTATTCGTCCTCGAAGAACATCCTCTGCTTGATGTCCGATCCTCAACCCATCAGGACTTCCTGTCAACTGTCTAGTTATCCTGACTCAACTGGACTTCCTGCCAGTTGTTCGGTCCTCCCGACCCAATTGGACTTCCTGCCAGTTGTTCGGTCCTCCCGACCCAACTGGACTTCCTGCTTGGTGTTTGGTTCTCTTGATCCGGATATGGGAGCTCAACTTCCTTCGTTCGAGGTTCATGACTTGACATGGACTATGACTTTGATACCAATTGTTAGTGCCTATAAGATTCACATATCTCCACAATGACATGATATTGTCCACTTTGGGCCTAAGCCCTAGCTCGTGGTTTTATTTTTGGGCTTTACCCAAAAGACCTCATACCAATGGAGATATCTTTTCATCTTATAAGCACATGATCTTTTCCATGTCTTACCAATGTGGAACTTTAATTGTATTCCCAATACTCCAACATGTTGTATCACTTTAGATATCCTATAGTTTATTTGATGAATGTCAAATAGTCATTCAAGATTAAATTCTAAGTGTAGTTTCTTAACCGAATCGAGTAATTAAAGGGTTATAACAAGTATCACTTGATAAAAATTAGGTATTCGTTGTATCACTTTAGGTATTCAATTATTATTTAGTGTTTAAGGGGTCACGTCAAGTAGCACTTGATAAAAATTAGATACTCGTTGTATCACTTTAGATATCCTATAATTTATTTGATGAATGTCAAATAACTCATTCAAGATTAAATTTCAAGTGTAGTTTTTTAACTGAATTCGAGTAGTTAAAGGGTCATAACAAGTATTACTCGATGAAAATTAAGTATTTATTGTATCACTTTAGGTATGCTATTGTTATTTAAGTGTTTAAGGGGTCACGCCAAATAACACTTGATAAAAATTACATACTCGTTGTATCACTTTAGATATCCTATGGTTTATTTGATGAATGTCAAATAAGTCATTCAAGATTAAATTCTAAGTGTAGTTTTTTAACAGAATCGAGTAGCTAAAGGGCCATAACAAATATCACTTGATAAAAATTAGGTACTCGTTGTATCACTTTAGGTATTCTATTATTATTTAGTGTTTAAGGAGTCATGTCAAGTAGCACTTAATAAAAATTAGATACTCGTTGTATCACTTTAGATATCCTATAATTTATTTGATGAATGTCAAATAAGTCATTCAAGATTAAATTTCAAGTGTAGTTTTTTAATTGAATTTGAGTAGTTAAAGGGCCATAACAAGTATTACTTAATGAAAATTAGATATTTGTTGTATCACTTTAGGTATGCTATTTTTATTTAAGTGTTTAAGGGGTCACGCCAAGTAGCACTTGATAAAAATTACATACTCGTTGTATCACTTTAGATATCCTATGGTTTATTTGATAAATGTCAAATAAGTCATTCAAGATTAAATTCTAAGTGTAGTTTTTTAACCGAATCGAATAGCTAAAGGGCTATAACAAGTATCACTTGATAAAAATTAGATACTCGTTGTATCACTTTAGGTTTTCTATTATTATTTAGTGTTTAAGGAGTCACGTCAAGTAGCACTTGATAAAAATTAGATACTCGTTATTTCACTTTAGATATCCTATAATTTATTTGATGAATGTCAAATAAGTCATTCAAGATTAAATTTCAAGTGTAAATTTTTAACCGAATTTAAGTAGTTAAAGGACCATAACAAGTATTACATGATGAAAATTAGGTATTTGTTGTATCACTTTAGGTATGCTATTGTTATTTAAGTGTTTAAGGGGTCACGCCAAGTAACACTTGATAAAAATTACATACTTGTTGTATCACTTTAGATATCTTATGGTTTATTTGATGAATGCCAAATAAGTCATTCAAGATTAAATTTCAAGTATAGTTTTTTAACCAAATTCGAGTAGTTAAAGGGATATAATAAGTATCACTTGATAAAAATTAGGCATTTTTTGTATCACTTTAAGTATTCTATTGTTATTTAATTGTTTAAGGGGTCACATCAAGTACCACTTGATAAAATTAGATATTCATTGTATCACTTTAGATATCCTATAGTTTATTTGGTGAATGCCAAATAGTCATTGAAGATTAAATTCTAAGTGTAGTTTTTTAACCGAATCAAGTAGTTAAAGGGTCATAACAAGTATCACTTGATAAAAATTAGGTACTTATTGTATCACTTTAGATATTCGATTATTATTCAGTGTTTAAGTGGTCACGTCAAGTAGTACTTGATAAAAATTAGATACTCGTTGTATCACTTTAGATATCCTATAATTTATTTGATGAATGTCAAATAAGTCATTCAAGATTAAATTTCAAGTGTAGTTTTTTAACCGAATTCGAGTAGTTAAAGGGTCATAATAAGTATTACTTGATGAAAATTAGATATTTGTTGTATCACTTTAGGTATGCTATTGTTATTTAAGTGTTTAAGGGGTCACGTCAAGTAACACTTGATAAAAATTACATACTCGTTGTATCACTTTAGATATCCTATGATTTATTTGATGAATGACTTATTTCAAGTGTAGTTTTTTTACCGAATTCAAGTAGTTAAAGGGTCATAATAAACATCACTTGATAAATTAGGTATTTATTATATCACTTTAGGTATTCTATTGTTTATTTTATGAATTCCAAATAAGTACTTATATTCTATGGTGAGTGGAGAACATGTTTCTTTTAAAAATTAAATAATTGAGTACTTTTTCAAATAATCATGAAATTGGGTATCACTTGAGGTAAATTAAGTTCCAAGAGCCTAAAATTGAGTACTTTTTCAAACATTTCTGGGAAAAATTTGTCAAGGCGCATTTGTAGTTGTATGAAACCACAACATATAACAACATATATAAAACTACCATTAAACACAACATTTTAATGATTAATATATAAATCACTTCATAAAGTATCTCTCATTTGCAATTACATAACCAACATCCAACTTTTAACCACTTTTAACCACATAAATGGATCATTAAAGTCTTATATATAAGTAACAAAGTTTTATACCAACACTAGTTTTGTTTAATACAAATCACAAAATGTCACTAGATCTTGTAGATATTTTTTAACAACCTTCAAAACTGCTTCCTTGGTTTAGCAATTGCTTGTGCCTGCAAGAAATTAAAACAAAAAAAAATAAAATGTTAGTTTGACATTTTGAAAATAAATAACAAATAATACAACATAATTAATTTAATTATATGAAACGATATAGTATTAATGTCTATGTGACTCATACCAATTATGACACTGGTTCTTTGCATGTTCGTCTGTTATGCCCTCGCTCATGACATCTCCCACACGTTATCACACGTTGTTCAACTTGAGAAGGTATGTCACGCCCCGAGAGCATGTCGAGCCGAAAATCAAACGGACGACACCTCCCCTGTACGTGGCAACATTTCGGGTTAATACAAAATCCGTAGGCTCACAACAACAACAATATATATAACAAATAACAAATAACAGCAGCGGAAATAAAGAGCGCATACCCACAACATACATAACAAAAATATACAGGTGTACACCACCTGACAAGTCCACAGTCAAAACCGTAAATAACACAACGACGTCACGACAAGTCCATAACAAAACAAGAAATCCATAACTATAAGAGATAGAAACAAAATAAACTCCTGAGACATCGAAAAACGGAGATGGGATGGATTGGCTACAGAACTCTAAGTCGCCACAAGACCTCCTACGCTACTCGGGCATGTAAAAACCTGTGGTTTCGAGGTGGTGAGTAAAACTCATCAGGTAATCAGAGAAAACATGTAAATATATGTATCAATATTACATGTCATTCAACAGTTTAATCTACTCGTACAACAAGTATACATCAGCATAACAATAGATATGCATGCATATACTAAATAAACTGAACATTAACGATGCTGACATACCTGGCAGTCAGCTACTCTATCCTGATCCAACCTGGGCATATAATCACATCATAGGGTATAACAGTATAGTACTTACACAATATCCTAACCTGAGTCAAGGGTATCACTGTGAATATCCGATAGGTATACAAATATCAACCTACCTACCATACAGGAATATGCAATAGCATGTATGAATATGTACAAACAAATGCAACAGGCATAGTACATACAAATGCATCATCAAAGTGAGTATACATATAGACTGTATCTGTCACGCCCCGAGAGCATGCCGAGCCGAAAATCAAACGGACGGCACCTCCCCTGTACGTGGCAACATTTCGGGTTAATACAAGGCCCGTAGGCCCACAACAACAACAATATATATAAACAAATAATAGCAGCGGAAATAAAGAGCGCATACCCACAACATACATAACAAAATATACATACAGGTGTACTCCACCTGACAAGACCACAGCACGAAAACCGTACATAAACCGACTACACAAAGAGTCCACGACATCACGACAAAATCCATAACAACAACAAGTCCATACATATCAAAGTCCAAGACATAACCAAAAACGAACTCCTCGGGAGACTCGGAAAACGGAGATGGGATGGATCGGTCGTGATGTCGTGGACTCTTTGTGTAGTCGGTTTATGTACGGTTTTCGTGCTGTGGTCTTGTCAGGTGGAGTACACCTGTATGTATATTTTGTTATGTATGTTGTGGGTATGCGCTTTATTTCACCGCCATTATTCGCTTATATATATTGTTGTTGTGGCCTACGGGCCTCAGATTAACCTAAATGTTGCCACGCATGTGGGAGGTGCCGTCTGCTTGATTTTCGCCGCAAGATGCTCTCGGGGCGTGACAACTTTATTGGTATCAGAGCCCAAGGTTCTGCGATGCCATACAATGATTTTTGTTTTGAGTCTTGGATTCTCGGGAGTCGGTATATTTTTTTCGGATTTGGTTTTTGTGAGATGGGATTGACCGCGGCATAAGCTCCAGGCAGCACGAAGTGAGTATTTCTGATAACTCATATTTCAGATAGTTACTTATCTAAATGTGTTTAACAGGTGTATATCGTTAAAGATTTATGACACCTGTGCAGACTTGTAGTAGGGGTCGTCCATCGAGACGACCAACTGGAGTGACCTTTAGGGTTTATACTCCCGGTTTTAGTTGATTATGCATTTAGATGCTTATACCAGGGAGTAACCTGTAGTGTGTTGGTTATTATTCGTAACCGTGGTATGAGTTGACCACGGGAACGACTCGCTGAGTCCGTGAGTCTTGAACCTGTCGAGGAGGTGATTTACCTCTGAGAGCCGACTGATACCGAGTTGGAAAACAGGGGCCAAGTCGTCACATTTATTATGGAAATCAGAGACTACAGTCTTAGAGATTTCCACTGACTGTGCTAGTCGGATCATTACCTGTGGGTAATGAACAGACTTGTAGACTATTGTTGATGCAAATAGCGGAAGGCTAGGGTACGATGTTTCATGGGGATTTTATCCCTGAGTTGTTCGTACTGAGATGTATAACTTTGAGAGTACTTTTGAGTACTTAACTCATGTTATACCGAGAAAGAAGAGTTGTTTGCATACCATTATCGGGATCAAGCCGGTATTTGGTGATAAATGCAGAAAATAATCTTCGGGAAATAATATATCACTTGATCATGGTTTAGTGATGTTGAAAGAGAGTATTTCCCCGTGTCACTTTTAGTGACGCATTGTAAGGAATTCTTGAGCTTCAAGAAAGGGTGATCGGTTAGTAATAGTGTACTGTGCCGAGTCGTGAGACTTGCAGAGACTACGATCACCTAATAGCTCAAGAAGATGAATGGAGGATTTAAGCCGCCCAGAGTTATTGGCTTACTGTTGGATTAGGATGCCGGGATCGTCTACTAGATCCTACCGGAAGACGTTGGATTGAGACATGAGTTAGAAATGATTCCGTACAAGGGTTAAGAGTTGGAGACCGATAAGCAAATATTGCAGGTCAACTTAATAGAGCCAGAAGTTTCCGACGGTTGGACAAAGGGAGCAAGATCGGAGTCAGAGGCCTTGGGGCTACTTTCCGATTATAGAAGACCAATCGCAGATCATCAGAAGGTTCTTGTGGATATAAGCAAAATCAGAACAAAGACTCCGAAGGAATTGTGTGCGTGCAAAGCGATCATGAAGACGCTGAAGTCGATTATCCGCTGAGCGGCTCAGCCGCTATTGTGAGCAACCAAGACAGTGGAGGAGGTGTACTTTCAAGATTCAAATAAGACTATCGATGGTATTCCAGAGGATGATGCACCGCCTCGACAGAGATCAAAGACAGAAGATTTGGGTTATCTCAACAACAAACAACCTACTACCTCAGCGTGGTTGGAGTTCCTCGATACTCCCTTCAGCAGAGATCACACATGTATAAAGATCGCAGAAGACATCTTAGAAGATTCAGCAGACAACAACAGTTACCTCCAGATGTGATTTGATTAGTGCAGAGGAGAGAGTATACGACGATGGTCGTATTTATTCAGTATTATATAGTTGCAATTGTAGGATTAAGGGGATAGATGATGATCTAGGGAAAAATCCCGCGACATTCGTCGCAGAAATGCGACCGCTTGTCGCATGCGATCTGATCTCGATCTTATTCTCTCTGAGAAAGGCCGAGATATGCGTGGAGCCTTCGGGATCGGATCGACAGATATATCATCGCTCAGTATTACTCTAGTTTTACCTCCGGGTTAATATGTTGAGAGATAGTATCTGTATTCAGAACGCTTCTCGCTGATTAGAAGGGTCCTTTACATCGACTTGTGGGTCGATGGTATCTCTACCGCCGTGAGAAGTGGACCAACAATTAAGAAGTCAAGGGATGCCCTTAGACTTGATAGACATATCTTTATTGTAGACATATCCTTATGGATGGTCAAGTTGTTGAGATTAGAGTATGATTATGTCTCTCACAGCGTATAATCCGAGAGCAATCGGATGTAGTTTCTGATGAACTCCTAGCCTTGTTGCTTAGGCAAGTGGAGTAGGCGATCAAATGATTGTGGAAATAGTTCGACATCGAAGGTCATGCATCGGGTGATAGTTTGTTGGTATGCTGTTGTTAAACACTATAAAAGAAGTAGAAGAACGAGAGTTGCGATCATAGGAGATGATGGGAGGGATATTTATCCATCCCAGTATTCCTCCTTGAGAAGATCCGGAACTCTTTGTTGAAAGAGAGATGAACCTTTGAGATTATGGATCGATTATCGATGATGGGATGCGATAGTTGTTGAAAATAAGTATCCTTCGTTGAGGATGAATGATCTACTTAGATCAAAAGACACTGTATACTCTAGGTTTGTTTACGATCGAGTGTTGATATTGTATTGACATGACGCCATACAATTATCATTGTCATTGTGATGATTAATATATATCATCGCCAGAGTAAAGGAGATGCGGTGTGTGGAGATGACGATTTCATACTTAGTATGAAGTTTATGAGTTGTTAGACTAAACAATGATTTAGTCGTCACGGAATTTGAGAATCGTGTATCCTGAACACGATTGGATCCTTTTTGTAGTTGTTGGAGTTGCGTAATTTGGCCACTGTTGATTGTGGTAGTTGGAGTTGCACTCACCACCGTAGATGGTGGTTTGCCTTGTATGTTTTGGTTAATTCGCTGATGTGGATAGAATGCTTGCCATTACTATACCACTGGACTTGTTCGATAAAGGTGATGATGGAAATCTTTTAGTCGAAAGTCGTGAAACCAGTTATAAGACCTAGACGGCGGTTAACTTTTACACGAGTATTAGTTAATCCTTCCAGAGTGGATAAAAGGATGATGTACGCAGATGCGTCGTTTCAGGGATCGGAATGATTCTGATGCAGATGAATGAGACATATCTTATGCCTATGACAGTTAAGAAACTACGAGATAGTCTGTCATATACATGACGTGACTTTAGTAGTTATTTTCTGGATGTGTAGTTGTATGGAGCGTATGCTCATCGAGACTAGCTACTGGGTAGCTACTATAGAGTTCTGGAACGCGAATGGTTGCAACAAGTGAGATTAGTTGCTTTAGTCTTTCATGCACTTAGAGAGTGTGTGGTAGAGTGAATTTTGAATAGTTGATGGATTTCTCTTTTGAGAAAATAATTCCCCGTATCTGATAAGGATAGTGGGTTCCGGAGTTGCTACAGGAAGCGCATCATCCGAGATGGGCTATGTACCTTGGTGGTACTTGGAGGTACTGAGATTGGAAACGTTTATATTTGTGAAATGGTATAAAGAGAGTTATAGCAATTTTTGTTGCTGGATATATACTATACCAGCGGGTGAAGGTTGAACATTAGAAACCCACTAGAATGCTCCAGGAAATTCCAATTTCAGAATGGAAGTGGGAGCATATCACTATTGATTGCGTTACGGGATTGCCTAGAACCCGTAAAGGACGTGATGCGATTTGGGTGATTGTGGATCGACTGACCAAATCAGCACTTCTTTCCAATTCGTGGGTCGTACCCATTGGATCGTTTGACAGAGTTGTATTGTCGGAAGATTATCGGATTGCGTGGGGTACTTTTAAGTACCATATCGGATAGAGATTCGCGATTTACCTCATGATTTTGGCGGAGTCTGCACCAGACTATGGGCACAGAGCTTCGGCTTAGTGCAACATTTCATCCGCAGACAGATGAACGGTCTAAATGTATCATTTAGACATTGGAGGATCTATTCAGATCTTGTGTCGTAGATTATGGAGGTGTAACTTATCGGTTAGCTTTAGCTCCGATACTTGCGGGTGCTCACAACGTAATTCTTGTTGTTATACTAAGGAAATACGTGTCGCTTGTTGATCATTGTTCTGAAGGAGGTAGCAATTCCACTTCAGCCTGATGTGACTTACGAGGAGATTCCAGGGTGGAGCCTGGGTCGCAAGGAGCGACAGTAGTGGGACGAAAACCATCCGACTCGTAAAGGTTGGATGACAACATCATACCGATGAGAAGGCTATGTGGGAGCTGGAAGATACTATCTGAGCTCGATTGTCTCATCTGTTCACTTAAGGAAGGTATATGGTCCTTTCGAAAACTTGCTTGAAGTAATTTTGCATGTTAGTACGAAATTTGGGGACCAAATTTTTATAAGTGGGGGAGAATGTAAAATACCACAAAAAAAAAAAAAAAATTGCTTGGTAACTAGGAAAATACCTTATGGATATTTTCAGGAATTTTAGAAATTTTCCTAGATTTAAATGGAAATTTCTATGGCAATTACGGGGAAAGATTAAACAGGCTTTGGGAAAAGCCTGTTTGGGTCATCTGGTTATGAGGGGCTTAATAGGGTTCAATTGACTTAAGTTTAATGGTAAAACTCTAAGGTCAATGGATTGACTGACCCGATTATTTTTCCTAACCGACCCTAGATTTTCTTACCCGACCGATTCTCGCTTATCAACGCCAAGCGCTAATTTCTTCGGCTTTTCCTTCTCCAGCGCTTCCCATCGCCCCTTTATTTTCGAGTCGCGATTTCTTTCTCGCGATTTCCGCCCGCCGCTCCTTTCCTCCATAAGCGAAGGCCGGCCATACCGCCTCCTTTCCTCCGCGAAGGCCGACCACGATCGGTTTCTCCGCAGCAACGCCAACCACTCCTTACAGTGCCCACGATGTGATGACGGGCGCATGGTCGAAGTTCGCAGGCGACGCCGATCAGGGGGTTGTTCTTTCCGATTGTTGCCGGAGCAAGTAGTATGGAGTGTGGTTTTGCTCTGAGGAATAGGGGATAGGGGGAGATTCGCGTCGGCAGAGTTGCTAGGGCAGCGAGGTGGTTTCGGCAGCAGTGCGATTGAAAGGGCGTCACCAACCGCCGTCACGAGCAAGGTAAGGTGTTGTTCTTCCTGATCTCTGATGAGATCCTCTCCGATTATAGTTTCAATTGTTAATCAAATCTTCCGTATGGGAGAAGGGCAGCGTATTGGCAAAGTGGATTGCCGGTGAACAGGAATAAGGGGAACACCGCAGGGAGTCCAGCGCCACAATATCGGGCCTGAATCGATCCGCTGTGTTGATGAGTTGGGATGCTCGAGAGTTCTAATTGGGGAATTTATGAATGGTATGTGATTTGGTTAATCAATCGCTTATTAAGATCAGGTTGGATCCTTATTCCTCCGATTTGATTATGCTAGTGTTTGGTTATATGATGTATTTTGGTCAAGGTATTTGAATTGAGATAGAGTTTTCTGGACATGATTATCAGCACGATCTACATTGATGGGTTGTTGCCTCCGCTCATTGGAATTGTATAGATCGGTGTTTCCTATGGTGGAACAAGAAGTCGTGGAGTGAATCTATGCAAGGTTAATAGGGTTTGGATAATTTATAAATTAAAATCACTATCGGTTTGATTAAATTGATCTTATGACGGATTTGTTGTTAATAGAGGATTGATTAGGTCAAGTTTAAAGCAGACCAATCTGTTAGATAAGATACGAAGTTGATGTGGAGTTTGGTTCGATTATGCGATGTACGATAGAACTTAATATATGTTCTATGTTGTTTCCAGGACGTGAATACGAGATCGGTCATGGACGAGGACTCTATTACCACGCCGCATCGACAAATGTGTAGGTAATTTCACCGGTCGGGTAGATGAAATGATTTTCGATTTAGGCATAGATATGAACCTTAGGTGTTCATATTACCTTGATCATGCTCTGTTTATCGTTTGCTTGAACTTACCGTTGATATATATGTGTGCTCGATTATTGATAACGCATATTCCCTAGCATGATCTAGAACTTACTGATGTGATGTAAGTAGGTCGAACGGTTTAGGAGGGTGTAGATGTTCGAGTACGGAGGATGACATAAATTGTAAATTTGGCAAAAAGATCCTCTGTGGATAATTATGACCCTAGATGTAGGACTTATTCCATACTTGTATGTTGCACATTTATTCACCAACCACAGGTTGTGTGAATGGTCATGTGAGTCGTGATTTATCGCTACGACCGATGGTCCTATCTTGTCATAATCGATGAGTGACTCTGTAGAGAGTGTATCGACAATTGGGTGTGACTCTTTGTTGAACAGAGAGTCTAGGGTAGATGTTCTCAGATGTGAGACAAGACTCATCATTGCATGCATACATCGACGACATCGCTCCCTTGGGGTTGAGAGAGTCGTCATCATCCCGCCTCCCGATTACTTTCAGAGGAGTAATCGTGTGAGGGCATAACATTTGTTGTGCCGCACTCTACCATTATTGACGATGGTTGTTGGAGTTGCGCTATTGTCCCGGTGCGTGGTACTCGACCACTCATTAGTAGTGTTAGCCTGAGTGACCAGGGGACCCCTGCGAGCGAGCTACTTACGCCATATGCTACTGATCATACTACCCAACTTGGCCACCGAGAGTGGTGGCTACCGAGTCGGGATAGTTGTCATGTCGCGGCCACCTAGGCCACACCGGGTCGTGGTAGCGAGAGTAGGGGTGAGCAGCATGACCATGCATGTTGCATCACGTATCATACGGTGTTTCCAGATATGAGATTATATATATATACCTACTGGTATATACATATATACATGGATGATAGTGATTAGTATACATACGGATACAGTCTATATGTATACTCACTTTGATGATGCATTTGTATGTACTATGCCTGTTGCATTTGTTTGTACATATTCATACATGCTATTATATATTCCTGTATGATAGTAGGTTGATATTGGTATACCTATCGGATATTTACAGTGATACCCTTGACTCAGGTTTAGGATATTGTGTTAGTACTATACGTTTATACCCTATGATGTGATGATATGTCCAGGTGCCATCAGGATAGGGTAGCTGACTGCCAGGTATGTCAGCATCGTGGTTGTTCAGTTTATTTAGTGTATGCATGCATATATACCTTTTATGCTGATGTATACCCGTTGTTCGAGTAGATTTAGACTGTTGAATGACATGTAATATTGATGTATATATATATTTACATGTTATCTCTGATTACCTGCTGAGTTTTACTCACCACCTCCGACCCTGGGTTTTTCTGTCGCCCAGGTAACAGGTAGAAGTCTTCGTGATGACTTGGAGCTGCGCCGGCGATCCATCCCATCTCCACATTTTGAGTCTCCCGAGGATTTATGATTGGTGTCCGTGTTATGGATTTTGTTCTATGTATGGACTTTGTCATTATATTGTGGACTTTATTCGGTGTCGATGTTTTATGTACGTTTTAGTACTGTGGTCTTGTCAGGGGGGTGTACACCCGTATGTTTTGGTATATTTTGTTGTGGGTATGTGTTTATGTTTCCGCTGTGTGTTTGATATACTTATATCTGTTTATACATAGAACAAAATCCATAACACGGACACCAATCATAAATCCTCGGGAGACTCAAAATGTGGAGATGGGATGGATTGCCAGCGCAGCTCCAAGTCATCACGAAGACTTCTACCTGTTACCTGGGCGACAGAAAAACCCAGGGTCGGAGGTGGTGAGTAAAACTCAGCAGGTAATCAGAGATAACATGTAAATATATATACATCAATATTACATGTCATTCAACAGTCTAAATCTACTCGAACAACGGGTATACATCAGCATAAAAGGTATATATGCATGCATACACTAAATAAACTGAACAACCACGAATGCTGACATACCTGGCAGTCAGCTACCCTATCCTGATGGCACCTGGACATATCATCACATCATAGGGTATAAACGTATAGTACTAACACAATATCCTAAACCTGAGTCAAGGGTATCACTGTCAATATCCGATAGGTATACCAATATCAACCTACTATCATACAGGAATATATAATAGCATGTATGAATATGTACAAACAAATGCAACAGGCATAGTACATACAAATGCATCATCAAAGTGAGTATACATATAGACTGTATCCGTATGTATACTAATCACTATCATCCATGTATATATGTATATACCAGTAGGTATATATATATATAATCATATGCGAAACACCGTATGATACGGCAATGCAACATGCATGGTCATGCCTGCTCACCCCTACTCGCTACCACGACCCCAGTGTGGCCTAGGTGGCACGACATGACAACTATCCCGACTCCAGCCGCCACCACTCTCGAGTGACCGAGTTGGGTAGTATGATCAAGTAGCATATGAGCGTAAGTAGCTCAGCCACGCTAACGGGTCCTCGCCGGGTCACCCGACTAACACTACTAATGAGTGGTCGAGTACCACGCACCTGTGACAACCTGACGCAACTCCAACAACCATCCAATAATGGTAGAGTGCGGCACAACAAATGTTATGCCTCACACCGCTACTCCTCGAAGTAATCGGGAGGCAGATGACGACTCTCTCTCAACCCAAGGGGAGACGATGTCGCCGATGCATGCAATGATCGAGGTACTGCCTCACATACGTAACATCTACCCTAGACTCTCTGCTCAACAAAGAGTCACACCCATTGATCGAGACACTCTCTACCTCAGAGAGTCACCATCCGACATTATGACAAGATAGGACCATCGGTCCGTAGCGACAAACTGTCCACGACTCACATGACCATTCACACAACCTGTGGTTGGTGAATAAATGTGCAACATACAAGTATGGAATAAGTCCTACATCTAGGGTCATAATTATCCACAGAGGATCTTTTTGCCAAATTTACAATTTATGTCATCCTCCGTACTCGAACATCTACACCCTCCTAAACCGTTCGACCTACTTACATCACATCAGTAAGTTCTAGATCATGCTAGGGAATATGCGTTATCAATAATCGAGCACACATATATATCAACGGTAAGTTCAAGCAAACGATAAACAGAGCATGATCAAGGTAATATGAACACCTAAGGTTCATATCTATGCCTAAATCTGAAAATCATTTCATCTACCCGACCAGTAGGAAATTACCTACCTGTTGTCAATGCGCGTGGTAATAGAGTCCTCGCGTCATGACTACCCTCGTGATTCACGCCCCGAAACAACATAGAACATATATTAAGTTCTATCGTACATCGCATAATCGAACCAAACTCCACATCAACTTCGTATCTTATCTAACAGATTGGTCTGCTTTAAACTTGACCTAATCAATCCTCTATTAACAACAAATCCGTCATAAGATCAATTTAATCACAACGATAGTGATATACATTTATAAATTATCCAAACCCAACTCACCTTGCATAGATTCACTCCACGACTTCTTGTTCCACCATAGGAAACACCGATCTATACAATTCCAATGAGCGGAGGCAACAACCCATCAATGTAGATCGTGCTGATAATCATGTCCAGAAAACTCTATCTCAATTCAAATACCTGTGACCAAAATACATCATATAACCAAACACTAGCATAATCAAATCGGAGGAATAAGGATCCAACCTGATCTTAATAAGCGATTGATTAACCAAATCACATACCATTCATAAATTCCCCAATTAGAACTCTCGAGCATCCCAACTCATCAACACAATCAGACGCTTCAATCGATATTGTGAGGTCGCCTCGACTCCACTGCAGTTGTTCCCTTATTCCTCCTGCTCACCCAAGAATCCACCGCCAATACCGCTCTTCTCCCATACTCGGAAAGATTTCAATTAACAATTGGGGAAACTATAATCGGAGAGGGATCTCATCCGAGATCAAGGAAGAACAACTTACCTTGCTCGTGACGGTTGGAGTGAGCAGCCCTTTCAATCGCCTTGCTTTGAAACCACCTCATTGCCCTAGCAACTCTGTAGGCCTTGAATCTCCCCTATCCTATTCCTCGAGCAAAACCACCTCCATACTACTTGCTCGGCAGCAATCGGAAGAACAACCCCACGATCAGGCGTCGCCTGCGAACTTCACGACCATGCGCGCCCATCACCGGCACATCAAGTGGGCCTGTAAGGGTGGTTGGCGTTGCTGAGAGGGAAACCGGATCGTGGTCGACCTTAAACTGCGGAGGGAAAGGAGGCGGTATGGCCGACCTTAAACATGGAGGAGAAAGGGCGGCGAGCGAAATCCTTGAGAAAGGAAATCGCGACTCGAAAATAAAGGGGCGATGGGAAGCGCTCGGGAGAAGGAAAAGCGAAGAAATTAGCGGCTTGGCGTTGATAAGCGAGAATCGGGTCAGATAAGAAAATCTGGGTCGGTTAGGGAAAAATAATCAGTCGGCTCACAGTCAATCCATTGACCTTAGAGTTTTACCATTAAACTTAAGTCAATTGAACCCTATTAAGCCCCTCATAACCAGATGACCCAAACAGGCTTTTCCCAAAGCCTGTTTAATCTTTCCCCGTAATTGCCATAGAAATTTCCATTTAAATCTAGGAAAATTTCTAAAATTCCTGAAAATATCCATAAGGTATTTTCCTAGTTACCAAGCAATTTTTTTTTTTTTTTTTTGTGGTATTTTACAGTATCTGTATGTATACTAATCACCATCATCTATATATATATATATATACAAGCAGGTATGTATATATATACAATCATATGCAAAACACCGTATGATACGACAATGCAATATGCATGGTCATGCCTGCTCACCCCTACTCGCTACCACGACCCCAGTGTGGCCTAGGTGGCACGACATGACAACTATCTCGACTCCAGCCGCCACCACTCTCGAGTGACCGAGTTGGGTAGTATGATCAAGTAGCATATGAGCATAAAGAGCTCGCTACATAGCAACGGGGTCCTCCCCACTCCGGCCGACTCGCCAATGAGCTACGAGTGTCACGCATGTGACAATCGCACGCAACTCCAACAACCATCGTCAATAATGGTAGAGTGCGACACAACAAATGCTATGCCCTCACACCGATTACTCCTCCGAAAGTAACTGGGAGGCGGGAATGTTGGCGACTCTCTCTCAACCCCAAGGGGAGACGATGTCGTCAGTATACATGCAATGACATGAGGGTACTGTCTCACATACAGAACATCTACCCTAGACTCTCTGTTCAACAAAGAGTCACACCCAATTGATCAGTACACTCTCTATCCTGTAGAGAGTCACTCATCTAATCAGGACAAGCTAGGACCATCGGTCCGTAGCGACACACTGTCCACGACTCTCATGACCATTCACACAACCCGTGGTTGGTGAATAAATGTGCAACATACAGGTATGGAATAAGTCCTACATCTAGGGTCATACTTATCCACAGAGGACCTTTTTGCCAAATTTACAATTTAGGTCAACCTCCGTACTCTAACATCTACACCCTACTAAACAGTTAGACCTACTTACATCACATCTGTAACTTCTAGATCATGCTAGGGAATATGTGTTATCAATAATTGAGCACACATATATATCAACGGTAAGTTCAAGCATACGATAAACAGAGCATGATCAAGGTAATATGAACACCTAAGGTTCATATCTATGTCTAAATCTGAAAATCATTACATCTACCCGACCAGTAGGAAATTACCTACCTGCTGTCAATGCGCGTGGTAATAGAGTCCTCACGTCCGCGGACCAGTCTCGTATCCACGTCCTGCAAATATCATCAACTATCATTCAGTGAGAGCATATAACAACAATACGAATTAGCTACTATGTTATCCACATATTCGTATCCCTTGCCGATTACGATTCAGAAACCCCAATTAGCCAGACTTGACCATTCAACACCATAATTAACCAAGTTCACAAATCCACTCGCAACATAAATAGGGCTTCACCCCAGCGCACTATACAGATATAAAATCTGACAACCCTACATGATCAAACCTCAACTCGCAGCCGATCATAACCTATGAACAGCTACATTGGCAACCATAGACCCGTTTATGGCTCACTCACAGTCGGTCAAAACCTCACCTCACATCCCCCTTTTTAGACCCAAAATTAACCTTATTCACAACACATTACAGCCAACAACCCTCGTATGTCGTTCAACACTTCACATAACAAAACAAAGGAAATTTCTCTTCCTTACCAGATGTTGAACCCCGCCGACAGCCAACCTTCACTATCCCCAAATTTCCCTTACAGAACACCCACACACTCATGCTCACAGCCGCACAGAATGGAGGGCTACTATCGAATCCTGATAACTAAAAATCCAATCAACAGCGGATTAATAGAAGGAGACGGATCAACTATACCAGTGATTGGAACCTCCACTGGCATCAACTCCACAAAACCGGCAGCCACGTTCACCGGCTGAAATCGACACTCACGATCCCTGCCCATACACCCAAAATCCCGTTCAACCAAGGAAATCAAAGCAAACCCTAAAATCTTGTCCAAGATCAGGAAAAGAGCAGTGCTTACCCATCTTTGGTGACCATCGACAGTGAAGTCCACTAAACCGGCAGCGACCTTCTCGTCTCCCCTGTTCACAGCCGCAGCAAACCACCACATAGCCCACCATCCGACTTGCTCCACCACTCGATTCATAGCAATTTGGAGCGACGCCGGTGATACTCCTCCCCCATATGCTCTATTCGCCGGAGAACTCAGTGCCGACAACTCTGTCATTCACCACAGATCGCAACCAATGAAGGAACAAAGCTACACATTCGATCTTCGTGCAAGGTAAGGAAATGTTCATCTCTTACCTAGCACCGGCGACGATTGGCAGAAAACCCCCAAATCGGCTGCTCATCGTCGAAGCGTCGCCGATTCAAGATCCCCCCCGCCACTCGCTTGCTCTCTACTCCCGCTCGCTCTCTGCCCTCGCTCGCTCACAGAGCCCACCGTGGATGGTCCCACCGCCGCTGCTCGCCGCGAGGAAGGGAAGATCACTCGCTCTGATACCGAGCGATGGATCGTCCGCTACAGAGAAGGAGGTTAGCGCGAAGAAGGCAGATGAGTGAGAGGAAGAGGGCTCCGAAAAGGTCATCATCGGCGGCGGAGTCGGCGGCGATTTATTCTGCTGCGCGAAACGCCCGCGCGAGGAGACAACATCGGCGAAAAAACGGAAGAAGGAAGTGGCGGTCGTTTAATGGGTTAACGGGTCGGGGATGGTTAAATGGGTTGGGCTTTAAACCCAATAACCCATTAACCCTAGATTTAATTAAATCTAGGTTAATTGAACTAATAAAATTTCTTAAGTTAGGTTAAATGTAATTAACTCCTAACCATACTATTTTTTTTTTCCGTGGTATTTTACAAGGTATCCGCTTAGTCCTTCTACGTCCTGGTTGGCTACGAGTTGTAGGAGCGTAAATGGTATCTCCATCATCGAGATAGCTCTCGTACATGTCAAATGTTGGAATGAGATTAATAATTCCTTTGTAAGCTTGGTGGTACATGTCTATCTTAAAATATCCATCACAAAATTGATAAACCGACATGGATTTTGATTCTATGCAAGAGCAAGCATGCTTGCATGGTAGTCTATAGATTTGCCAAACTCGACAAGAACAATGTCATGAATTCAAATCCACTGCAAAACTTTTATCCCCATCTATGACTTCAAACCGAACTCCACAAGACTTGTGCACCTTTAAGGTTCGAGATTTACTATATGCAACTGACATTTCCTTCTCCTTTTTTGGACTTAGTTCTTGTGTCATCTCCAATATTTTTTCTCGTCTTTGGTGCATCATGGTCATAATTTGAATGTGTATATTATCTACCATAGCCACAATAGGTAGATAGCGAGCAGGTTTTATCCAATTGTTCCATCTTTCAACAATATTATTATTAATGACACCCCATCGATCACCCATAAACAGAGCATTGGCCCAATTTTCAGGGGACGAGTTCACAAGAAACTCCTGGGCAAGTGGCATCGAATTAGTTATACTTAACATATGTTGAGTAAACTCATATCTTGATGGGGCGTATGCAGCTTTCTTCAAAACAGAAGACCAATGTTTTTTGTTACGGAGAGGGTATTTACGCAATACCTACAAGAATAAAATTTAAAATATATATATATAATAACCAGTTGATAGAAAATAAACAAAAATAAATGGCTAACATATTGGTAAAGCAACATACGACGCACCTGTTTGACAAAGTTATCGACCAGATATCTCAGACAATAAGCATGGTGACTACCAGGGAACACAAATTGAATAGCCTTGATCAATCTAGGATGTCGGTCAGAGAAAAAAGTATAGTTACGAAATACCATGATGTATTGGGAAGCCAAGACATGTTTTAACTGGTAGCAAAACCATTCCCAATTAGAATCATTTTCTGCATCCACAACTGCATACGCCAGTGTAAAAATATCATCATTCGCATCCTTAGCCACAGCGACTAATAGACATCCTTTGTACTTGTTCTTAATATGAGTTCCATCCAAAAAAATTAATGGACGACAACCACTAATAAAACCAATAAGACATGCATGAAAACATATGAACAATCGTCTAAATTTATTTGTCATCGGATCAATTTCACATTCAGCATAACTCCCCATATTTGTTTCTTTGACAGCATGACAATACCATCGCAACTTATCATATGACCCCTTATCAGTCCCATGAATATCATGCATTACCATTTCTTTGCCCGCCCAAACTTTATGATACTCAAGTTCTACTCCATAATCTCGTTGAATGTCCTTCATCATTGTACATGGACGATATGATGTCTCTCCCCTTAACTTCTCCTTCACCACATTAGCTACCCAAGTTGAATCAACTTTAGGGTGACCTCTAGTCCTCAAATTATCATCCCCACAACTAAGGATTAAATTGCATTTTCTTATGCCGAATAAATTGTCTGATTTATATTTGGAGGCATAAATTCTCCACTCACAATTTTCTTTGCTGCAAACAACTATGATCTTATCACTATCATTTTTCTTGTAAGAAAATGATCGTCTAGTAGCAATAGCATAGTTTTTAAGACAAATCCTGAACTCTGTAACATCTTTAAATATTTGGCCTTCATAGGATATGCAATGCATCCAAGAATCAATAGAATTACTTATAGTGCAAACTTCAAGCTCATTGCCTCCGTTCGAACAAACTTCATCATCAAAATCAAACCATACCATTTTAATACAAATCAAAACAATACATTAGCAACCAACTCAATTTTCAATTAATAACAATTGAACTTGCAATATAAATTATAATAGATATTTTAAAATTATTAACTAACTAATATATACAATCAATAATGAAAAATAATAGTCATGTGCTACAAAAAAAAAACTAGTACAAAAAAATATATGAACATTGCAAATTCTGAATCTTGCACTCAAATCAAAACAACATTACAAATAAAAATTACCTTTCAATATTTATGTTAACCTGACTCTGATAATCTTTCGGAGCCGCTCTCAATTTGATTATATTCAATTTCAGACAACTATGAAGATTTATCATATTTCGGACATCATCATCTTCGTTTAATGTTACTGCAATCTTCTCATGGGGTGCTATGTATTGCAATATCGTTAACTCGGGATTAATAGCATCACATTTTCACTTTAGACTCTGGAATATTTCTATTAGAGTTGCACCATTAGGAATTGAAATCAAATAAAGATCATTGACATAACGACAACTTCCAATAAATGAAAAATTAGCGCTCCCAGATCCGACTTCCATCAATACAATGACCGTGGAATATCTGAAAAATTAAAAATTTAACATGCTTTCTACAATATCATCTTTAACAAACAAACATTGAACTTAAAAAAATCATAAACAAATTTTTTATATGCTAATCTAACCAATTTAAATGGAATAGGTTGCCATTAAAATTCAAAACATTAGAATTTGAAAGGGAAAGTTAAGAAAGGCTATGAAAATTAATGAAATTTTTAGTGACATACCCCATGAAGTTACTATTGGTAAAATTTAGATATATATACCAATTCACAAAATATATTACATAGGGGCTGAATTTTAAGTTAAATAATTTGGAGCCAAAATAAGTACTTATTAACTCATATTAGGTATCATATTTTTATTTCATGAACGTCAAACAAAAGTCACTATTATTAACTTCAAGATATAATTTCTTTACATCCCCAAAAATCAAATCAGAATATTTTAGACACAAAATTAAATACATATTAACTCAAATTAGATACTCTTTGTATCAATAAAAAAATTTATATAATTATCATAAAAAATTTACCAAAAATTGTATGTAATCAAGTATTTTTACCTTGTTTAATCTTTTTTGCGCACTTTCTCATTGCTCTCCTTGCTCGCGCTTATTGCATTTGCTTGCTGCAGTGGATCGCTAGTGGTTGAAATAAGGGAGAATGATTTTCAAGGGGGTGAGCAAATGGTTTGGTCAAGTGGGGGATGAATCGAGGGTTTAGGGTTATCGTTGGGGGAGGGAAGATGATGACTTGTTGGGAAGAAAATCGATGTTATCACATTTGCTGTCGTAGATCGCTAATGGTCAAGGTAGGAGAGTGTCAGGATGAGTTTTCGTTGGGGGAGAGAAGAAGATGGATTGTTGGAAGAAATGGAATCGGTGGGAGAAGATGGGTAAAAAGAATTTAACCAAAACAATGTAAATAATAAGGCTAAAAATGGAATTTCAACCTTGTAGGGAGTTAAAACTAAGATTTGGATGATTGTCAGATACCAAATCCTAAAAAAAATTACATAGGGACTGAATCCAAATATAAACATGGGCAGAGGGATTTTAGTCTAATTTACCGATTAATAAGTCCTACAAAAATTTTATCTCATAAATTTCTATCTTTCGATAAAATAAAAGTCTAATAAAATTATCCAGAACTTTTCTAATAACTAAATCTCTGTTTTTAAAATAATCAACTTTATTACTAAATAAAGCCAATTAAATTTAGTCCAATATGATAAAAGCTTATCTCAACATTATCAACTAAAATACTAATAAATAACTAATTTTCATTAATTCAATTAATCAAGTCCTACAAAAATTTTATCCCATAAATTTCTATCTTTCGATAAAATAAATAGACTATCTTAAAGTCTAATAAAATTATCCGGAACTTTTCTAATAACTAAATATCTGCTTTTGAAATAATCAACTTTATTATTGAATAAAGCCAATTAAATTTAGTCCAATATGATAAAAGCTTATCTCAACATTATCAACTAAAATACTAATAAATAACTAATTTTCATTTAATAAAATAAATAAATATTTTTTTTATTTATCTCGTTTTAAAATTATATTATAATATTTTAATTTTAATTTAATTATTTTTTTTTGATATATTACATGAGTGGAGTTTAGGAATTTTGTAATTACCTTCTATCATTTATTGGTCTCTCTCCATTATAGACTCTCCGACTCCTTGCCATTATTGCACGCATCTAGGGTTGCTTCCCACCCACACATCATTAAGGAGTTACGATACATAACCACTTCACACGCGCCCTTTCAGCATGTAACCACCTCCTCGCACACCACTTCCACACATAATCACGTTCGCTAGTTGTCACACTTCTTTATTGACATCCTCCTCCTTGGATATAACTTCGTCGGAGAATATTCGAGGCGGAGTTATGTCGACCCCGACTTTTAACTCCTTATGACCCCATTTCTCCTGCCTTCTCAATTTCTCGAGCTCTCGATTTCCCGAGTTCCTAACTCCATGAGCTCTCAACTCTTTAAGCTCCCGACTCTAGAGTTCCTAACTCTTGGCACTTTTGACTCGTCAAGATCTTTTCTCGGATCTCACTTCTTCACATCCCTAATCTTGATTCCTTGAACCCCAAACTCCCTAGATGCCTAATCTGAGATATGTCTTATCGGTATCAATATATGTACCAACATTCTAAAAGGAAGGTTGTCTAATGAGTCAGAAGTTAACAAAAGATTATGTTTTTTAATCTAAGGGTGCGTTTGGTTGGAGGTCATCTGTGATTATCTTAGTCATGTGATTATCAACTAATCACATAACCAAGATTATGGGGAATAAAATATAACTTAATAATGTTTGGTTTAATCCTAGGTAATGAGACAAAATCTTGTTTGTTCGAAGGTTTTAATGTATTACTTACTGTGACATTTACAGGCGATTAGCGGCCAAACCGATGACGGTCGATCGGCGACAATGGCGGCGGTCGGGTGATTGGTGGCCAGACCACGGTCGATGACTAACGACGACGATCGACCGACGACCAACATATTGGGGATCCTTGGAACGCTAGAGGGGGGGGGGGTGAATAGCGTCGTGCTAGTGCATTGATGGAATTCGTTCGTGCTTGTCTCTACAAACTTCGTTAGCGCGCGGCGGAATAATAATAAAACAATAACGAAATAGACAAACACACAATTACACAAGTATTTAACATAGTTCGAAACCAAATGGTTCCTACTCCATGGATCGAGCTCTAAAGAGCTCTAGCAATGCCACAAACACACCACTATGCAATAACTCCTCGACACAAGTCAGAGGAGGAGAAACCCCTTACAAGTAATCTTACAACAGTAAGAGACAAATACAAGCAATATACAAATGGAATACAAAAGATAAGTAAAGAAAACTTTACAACACTTTGCTTTTGATTGCTTGAATGCTTGGTTGCTTGACTTGCACTTGGAGACTCTGATTTGCAGCAACAAATCGCCCCAAAAGCTCTCAAGAACTGCTGCAAAAAACCCTCCCGTCGAGCTCCTTTTATCCTTTCGTGCAACCTGGATTTCTGCCGATCAGTCGACTACCATAAGGCACCAGTCGACTGATACCATTGTTGTCATGAGACAATGGCTCGATCCATGCTGGAAAACTCCAACGGATCTCTTGGCAGTCGACTGCCAATATTGGCTGATTATTTGCCCGGCCGGCGCCGATCGGTATGGGCGTTCTATGCTCGCGAATCATCGATCGCCATCCATGGCGATCGTGATCGATCACCATCGATCCGCGAGCATTTTCAACCCTAAATCGGCAGTCAAACTCTAGTTGACTCACGGCAGTCGAACCGACCATAGTGTCAGTCGACTGCCAACCTCAAACATGAGGTTTTAACACAAGTATGGTTCCCCCATACTTGCTAGACCACCCTTAGCCTAGACCTAAGCCTTCTAGCCACCTCCGTCAGCCTCACGCCTCTCGGATCTCTCCAAGTCATCCATTGCGTTAGCCTTCAGGTTCTTCCATCGGCTATGCCATGCTAACGGTGTCTACACCGCCAAGGCACATTGGACTTACACTGCCAAGACTCCGCTTGGACTTTACGCCGCCAACCATTGGACTTATACTGCCAAGACTCCCGCTTGAACTTTACGTCGCCAAAATCAAACCCCTTGGACTTCTCAAATGCCAAGACTCAAGCTTGGACTTTCCCTTGCCAATCCATGTTGAACTTTCCATGCTAAGTACCATGCTTGGACTTTTCCTTGCCAAGACCCATGCTTGGACTTTCCATCACATGGTCAACCCTAGTCAACCATCAAAATCTCCCTCGAGTCAAACTCAAGTCCGATTAATCATAACCCGGGTCGATTGTATCAATAATCTCCCCAAAATATTAACAGACATTAATGTCAAACATCAATGTCAAACTTCCAATGTGAAACATCAAAACATCACTCGAGTCAAACTCGAGTTCGGTCAATCGTGACCTGGGCCGATTGCACCAACAATCTCTCTCTTTTTGATGTTTGACAAAAACACATACCTTTGAGTTAGAACACTAACTCAAATTCCCTTACCAATTATCCCAAATTGATAATTTCTAAACATTCTCCCCAATTATCCGATTTGGCAATTGATAACATCAATTGATAACATTTTCCCCCAAAACATTCTCCCCCCTTTTGACTAACATCAAAAAGGTTCACTCTCCAAGGAGGTCAATGTCTCATATCCAATGAGATCTTACAATCTCCCCCTTGGTCCAAAAATACCTAGGATGCCTACCATCTTCCTAGTGATAAGTCCCATATCACTCAAGAGAGGCAATCCTATACACTCTCCCAATTCCCAAATTGGGTATCTCAAAATCCCATTTTCCTTCTCATGAGGAAAACTACCATCCATCATCCCATGATGGATACCTCCCCCTAAAGGCTTGCTCCTCCTTGACCATTGCACC
Organism: Wurfbainia villosa; assembly: GCA_025175895.1. Classification (NCBI taxonomy): domain Eukaryota; kingdom Viridiplantae; phylum Streptophyta; class Magnoliopsida; order Zingiberales; family Zingiberaceae; genus Wurfbainia; species Wurfbainia villosa. Next base: position 174,672 of record JAKLTH010000147.1, read on the forward strand.
AACAATGTCCTTGGGAAGTCCCTAAGTCAATAGGAACTCTAAACCATAAAAAATAAGGTTCAAAGTTCAAACATGAACTCTCCACACCTTAAATTTGATACATCATCCTAACACCTCTCCTAATCCATATCCAATGGATTTTCACCCTTTATAATGCTTCCTAAAGCATATCCTAGGGTTAGGAGTAGTTAGGAAACTTTACCATGGATAAAAATGAGCTAAACAAACTTGTTTTTCTCGAAATCAGTTTGGCAGTCGACTCCTGACAGTTATCAGTCGACTGCCATCAAGCGACAGTCGACTGATAACTGAAATTTCCGAATTTCAACTATCAGAATCGAATTTTAAAAAAGCATAAGTAATTCTACGTATTTTGAAAAATTGTGAAAATTCATATGTACATTACTTATAAGCAATACAATGGGTGAAAAATGTTTGAAAAATATTTTACCCATAAAATATCGAAATTGATACAAAATGCAAAAGTGAAGAAAAACTTCAAAGTTTTAGCTCACTTTGTATCAACTTCATTAATGGTGATTGCTATCAAAAGATAGACTTCACCAAGATTTTCTAAATTGATTTTAAAATATTTTTAAAACCTTATTTTGGATCATATTCTTTGGGCTTAATGTACATGACTTGTACACAAGCTTTCCCAATGATCCACCTTTGAAATATGATGAGTTTAATTCATCTAGATTCAAAAACTATGCACCTTGAACTTAACTCAAATCCTAGCATCTCACATGTATCTAGGGTGTATAAATACACACTCAAGTCAATGTGATGTGAGATGTGGATTTTGTTCTCCCTAATTTAGGGTTTCATACATTCTTCTAAGGCAACTCTACTTGATTTCTTTATAAATGAGACTTTAAGTCATGCCATTGTCCTTAGATCATTTTTAATCAAATTAAATGCATGAATGATCATGGCATAGATGATAGCATAATTAAACATGACCAATGATCATGATGTCATGACATATGATATAGCTTAAGCATACATGACATAAAAACCTAAATCCTAAACATGATCATGACATATAAATGATAAAAATAACATGATATCATGTCATATTATATGACAATCAAGGCATGACAAATAAAAGATATAGGTATAGAAATACCTAAATTTTAATATTAGTTGTCATTTGATATAATTAAATATATTTTGCCATATTATTACTAATCTCCCATGTGTGCCACAAATCCAAAATGACACACAAACCTCTAAACCTAGATCGTGCCAATTTAATTGATTTATCAAACTTCTTAATTAATATTGGCACATCCTAAAAACCTTTAGGATTCAAGATCAAAACACATTCCCAAGGTAACCATAACCTTGAAAATGACCTAAAGTGTCAACTTTGCTATGGTTGAGTTAACTACCCATCCAATCAAGGTTGACATGACCTAACCCATCTAGCGTGAATCAATCACGCTCCTAGGAACCCAAAATCTATTTGAGCTCATTGGGTTAATTAGGTATTCCTTAGGGATGACCTCCCTAGATACCCTCCTAATGACTCTCCTAGGCTCGGTAGCCTTGGTCATTTTGATCTTGCCTAGGTTAACCTTAGGGATTACCTCCCTAGTAACCTTCTTAGTGGCCACCCTAAGTTTCCTTGAAACCTTAGCCACTAGGCACAAACCTTGGTTACTCTTAGGGATAACTTCCCTAGTAACTTTGGTCTTCCTAGACCTAGTTTGTGTTCCATAATCTAATGGAACACTATGATAAGTCACCTTAGGCTTAGGTTTGTGACCCAAACCTTGCTTGCCCATGGATGACTTTTGTCTCTTAGGCCCTAAGTGTTGACTTTGAGATATAGACCCTTGACTTTGACCATTTGACCCCTTAACTTGATTTTGCATAATCCTAAGGGTCTTTTTAAGTTTTTCAAGCCTTGACCTCAAGGCTTGATTTTCAACCTCTAATTGCCCAATTTTTGAATTTTGATTTGGTCTTTGGGCATGAGACTTCCTAGGTATATGCCTAGTCCATTTGGGGTTAAGACCTAGGTGCTCTTGTACCTTTCTAATTGTCTCCCTAGGTAAAATTGGTCTAGAGTTGTTTGATCTAGGTTTTTCCTTAGGTAAGATATTTTTAGGGACATTAGTTCCAAATTTCTCCTTATTCCTAAGGTTTACACTTTTAGCACCTAGACAAAAATATTTGTTATTTCTAATAGCATGCTCCTTTTCCAAAAAGTTGGGAATCTGCCCAACTAGCAGCCCCCTGCCACCCGTCCCAGGGCTACAGCGAGAGGGAGGGTAAATCACGGGGGGACTTTGTCCCTGGACACGGTGGCAAGGCAGAGGGGGGGGGGCATCTGAAACCAGGGGGGATTATAGACCCCTCATCCGGAATCGACCCCAGCCCGTTTCCAAAGCGACCACCCTGCCTTACCATCGCGCCATCCCCGAGGGGACATAACATGCTCCTTATGAACAATAGCAAGATTGTTTAAATTACTCCTAGCATGCTTTTTGACACTAGAACTAGAAGGTGCATTAAAATATACCTTAGGGTTTGCCTTAGAGGCTCCCCCTACTTGTGATGCTCCTTCTTGCCCCTTCTTCTTCCCCCTTAGGCATTGACTCTGGTAATGACCCGGTAGTCGGCATTTGAAGCAAATCACTTGCTCCTTGCTTCTCTTGGTGGGAATACCGACATCCTTGACTTTTGGTGTCGGAGGAGCTTTCTTTACTTTCTTTGGGCACTTACTCTTATAGTGCCCAAATTCCCTACACTCAAAATACATAATATTATTTTTATTTTAAATTGAGATGCTTGAGTTACTTAAGTCAATGGAGGTCGGAATCGGATTTTGAGCTTCTTCATCTTGACTGGATGTTGAAGCTTCTTCTTGATGTTGCTTCGGTGATCTAATCTCCTCCCCTCAATCCTAGAGGTGGAGGTCTCCTCCAATTCTACTTTCTCTTCCTCCTTGGATGTTGATGGTCTCTCAACCTCCAAGTCCTCACTTCCTTGTGAGGATGATGAACTCGCTTCATCTTTGGTCTCTTCCTTTTGAGCCGATAATGACTCTTCATGGAGCTTTGCCACTTGGCTCCATAGCTCCTTGACATCTATATAATTACCTAACATACACAAGATATTGTTAGGTATTAAATCAATCAAAAATTTCATTACCTTATTATTTTTCTCGAAGGCTGGGACTTGCTCTTCGGTCCATCTCTTCTTCTTGAGGAATCCTCCCTTTGGTCCTATTGGATAGATAAATCCCTCCGTCAAAATGGACCATTCTTCGAAGTCCCTCATCATTAGGAAGTCCTCAATTCTCGCCTTCCATTGTCTAAACCCTTCTTGTCCATAGAAGGTATATGGGATAGGAGTGTTGATGTCCCATCCTAGTTGTTCTTGAACTTCCATCTTCACCCTCTAGTGTGCTCCCTTAGTTGTTAGACTTTCTTGCTCTGATACTACTTGTTGGGGATCCTTGGAATGCTAGAGGGGGGGGGGTGAATAGCGTCGTGCTAGTGCATTGATGGAATTCGTTCGTGCATGTCTCTACAAACTTCATTAGCGCACAACGGAATAATAATAAAGCAATAACGAAATAGACAAACACACAATAACACAAGTATTTAATGTGGTTCGGAACCAAATGGTTCCTACTCCATGGATCGAGCTCTAAAGAGCTCTAGCGATGTCACAAACACACCACTATGCAATAACTCATTCTCGACACAAGTCGGAGGTGGAGAAACCCCTTACAAGTAATCTTACAACAGTAAGAGACAAATACAAGCAATATACAAATGGAATACAAAAGACAAGTAAAAAAAACTTTACAACACTTTGCTTTTGATTGCTTGAATGCTTGGTTGCTTGACTTGCACTTGGAGACCCTAATTTACAGCAACAAATCGCCCCAAAAGCTCTCAAGAACCGCTGTAAAAAACCCTCCCGTCGAGCTCCTTTTATCCTTCCGTGCGACCTGGATTTCCGCCAATCAGTTGACTGCCATAAGACACCAATCGACTGATGCCATTGTTGTCGTGAGACAACGGCTCGATCCACTCTGGAAAAACTCAAACGGATCTCTTGGCAGTCGATTACCAACATTGGCAGTCGACTGCCATCACCCGTAGCCGACTGCCCAGTCAGCTACAGAGCGTTTTGTGCTTGCGATCGAACCATCAGTCGACTATCGTCCATGGTAGTCGACTGATCAGCCCATCAGTCGACTGCTACCAATGAGTAGTCGACTACCAGAGCATTTTCAGCCCTAAATCGGCAGTCGAACTCTAGTCGACTCACGACAGTCGACCCCACCACAGTGCCAGTCGACTGCTAACCTCAAACATGAGGTTTTAACCCAAGTATGGTTTGTTAGGGCAATCTCTTGCCATGATAAGGTTTTGATGTGTGTGGAAAAGGGTTTAAGTTAGTGTGTTATTGTGATTTGATATGTGCATTGAAGTCGTGCAAGACTTAGTAATTCGCACATGGAGCCTTGGCGGGTTCACCTCTCATAACCTCGTGCTTGAGTTGGAGAAGGAGCATTGCAGAGCCGTGCGCTTGATGCTGCCGAGGGACCGCCGGATGAGATGACTTGAAGCGAAGCCAAGGAAGCAGACTTCGGAGGCAAGAGACGCGAAGGAGCATTGCAGAGCCGTGCGCCTGATGCTGCCGAGGAACGTGGCCGCGAACAAAGAGAGCTTCGGCGAGGGACTTCGAGTGAGATGAGAGAATGAGTGAATTGTAAGTAGCTCATTAGGTGAACTTGGCCGAATGGCTGAGTGTCGGAGGCTCGACCACAAGAGTTGAGGTTTACCCGACTGTCGAAAGCTCAAACGAATGTTAAGTTTGAGTTTTACACGGCACCAGTCGACTGCCATGGAATGGCAGTCGACTACTCTGAGTCGAATGAGTTCGACTGGTATCTGACTGAGGTGTTTTGGGGTAGTAGTCGACTGCCATATGTGGCCAGTCGACTGCCAAGACCATCAGTCGACTGCTGAAGGTAGCAATCGACTGATCAAGAAGGTTTGGCCACAGAACCACTCGTAGCCGACTGGGCAGTCGACTACGGAGCCAGCAGTCGACTGATGGGATCCATCAGTCGGCTACCAAGGAATCCATTGGACTACAACGGTCAGGATCCGACGTGTTCGGAGGTCATTGAAGTGGCGGCAGTCGACTGCCAAGGGCAGCAGTCGACTAGTGGTGGCCAACGGGAAGAAATCAGCCCTCTCTATAAAAAGAGAGGGTGTGGAGCTTTGGGAGGTTAATGCTCAAGTTCTAAATGACCATCCAAGTGCTCCACAAGCTTCCTACTCTTCTTACTTGCTTTTACTTCATTCTTATTGTAAGAAGAGTGATCTTGGTCGTAAAGGTTACCTCCACCTAGCTTGGTGCAAAGGAGAGACCAATATTGGATTGGCTTTGGAGGAGTGATTCACCTTGGACGAATCAGACCGTGGATTAGCGGCGTAGTCGTGAACCACGTTACATCTTGTGTTAGCATTGTTTGTATTCTTCATTATCTATTTACTTGTCTTTATTAGTATTCCGCTTGCGCTAACAATTGTGTAGACGAGTAAATTCTACCTTCCAACGATAAAGGGCTATTCACCCCCCTCTAGCCGGCCATCCGATCCCCTACAAGTGGTATCAGAGCCAAGGAAAGCTTGTCGAGGACTAACCGCCGCAACAAGCACCACAATCAAAAATGGCCGACTCCAACATTCATCCACCGAAGTTTGAAGGAGAATTCGCTTGGTGGAAGAAGCGAATGGAGGTATTTTTTGACACGGATTTTGATATTATGATTACAATGGAATCCGGTTTCGTTTTGCCTAGGGATGAAGAGGGGAACCATATAGAGAAGTCAAGGTGGACCAAGAGGCAAAGAGAGAAACACCTTGCAAACTCAAAAGCGAAGCACCATCTCTACAATGTGCTTCCTCAACAAGAAATAAATAGAATTGGAGAATGCCTAAGTGCCAAGGAGATGTGGGAGAAGCTAGTTGAGCTTCATGAAGGCACCTTGGAGGCCAAACTTGCAAGAAGAGACCTCCTCTGCTCCCAACTATCAAACATCAAATTAGAAAAGGGAGAAAAGGTAACCTCACTACACTCTAGATTTAAAGAAATAATAACCGGTTTATCTAGTGTAGGTGAGAAGCTTTCAAATAGGGACATGCTCATGAAGGCTATAGATGCCTTTCCTCGGTCCTCAAGATGGAGCTCTATGGTGGACTCATTCTACATCTCCAAGAACCTAGAAGTTAGTACCTTGGAGGAAGTTTTTCAACCATGGAGCTTCATGAGACAAGGCTTGAAGGCATAAATGAAGAATCAAGCATCAAGCCATCAAGAGGAGTAGCCTTGATAGCCAACAAAGGGAAGAAGAAGAAGAGCACACCCTCCTCCTCATCCGATGAAGCCTCCACCTCCTCCATAGATAGCACGGAAGAAGCCTACATGGTAAGGAAGGTAAGGCGTGCATTTAAGAATTTTAGGTTTAATAAATCAAATGATAGGAGGAGAAGACAAAGGGGGAAGGTAATTTGCTACAATTGCCAAGGAGAGGGGCACATAAGGGACAATTGTCCTCTCCTAAATAAGAGCAAAGAAGAAAGGAAAAAGAAAGATGGAAAGAAGAAGAAGAAGGGTAGCAAGAAGAAGAAGGAAGAAGAGAAGAAGGCAAAGGCATTAAAAGCAAGGACTTGGGATGACCCTTCTTCCTCATCCTCATCCAAAGAAGAAGAACATGTCTACTCCAACTTAGCCCTAATGGCGTTTGATGACCTAGACTCTTCCTCCTCCAAAAATGAAGGATCAAGCACAAGTGAGGAGAGCTCTAGTGAAGGGGGAGCTTCCTCATCCTCATCATCGGAAGAAGAAGAAGACATGGAAACTATGGTAACGAATGCTTCTCCTAAGAAAATAGTTTCCATAATTTCTAGTTTAACTAAGGACTTATTTGGAATGAAAAAGAAAAACAAATGCATGCTAGATCAAATTAAGGACTTAGAACAAAAATTATAAAAAGCATGCTTAAATGAAAATGAAAACATTTCTTCTTGTCATGATGATGCATGCTCACATGATCTTTATGTGCCATTAGATGTTAATGATGCATGCATAGAAGAAAATAGGGCTTTAAGGGAAAAGGTAGACTATTTGACCAAAGCCCTAGAAAAGTTTACTATTGGCTCAAATACATTGAACATGATCATAGGGAGCCAAAGAGCTAGTTTCAACAAGAAAGACCTAGGATATAAAGAAAAGAAAAATGAAAAGGCCTATAAATGGCTAATAGTTAGGGGTCAAGACAAAAAGAAAGTAATTGCTAGAAAATGGATCCCTAAGGAATTTTTAGTGAACCCCATAGGCAAGAATTTATTTTGGGTTCCAAAATCCATCCTTAAGGGTTAGGAAAACCCTAGGATAGTCTACCAAATGGATCTCACCTATATCATATATTGGTTGATTTAGGATGGCGGGACAAGATTTTTGAAATAGTGTTAGGTGATAATGTGCCCATAAATAAATAATAATGCTTAAATCATGATAATTAATGAAATTGCTATGTATGTTTGCAATCATGATTTATGATTTTGATATTTGGCACATAATCATGAGAAATAGGGTTTAAATCATGCCTTAGGTGATACTTTGCTTATTATCATGATATAATACCTAATGCATGATCACAATTTGATGAATACATTTGTTTCATGATCATAATGTGAAATTAATTCATATATGTCTTTATGATCATGTGGTATAATAGGATGATACTTAACCTTGGGTAGAATTGCATGAAATTGAAGGTTAAGTATATACAAATACCTCTAGGATACATCTCACACTCACCATAGGCTACCATGTAAAATATCGGAGGAAATATATATATATATATCCCTCGGAAATCGATAAAATACCTTATGAAAATTTTCAAGAATTTTTAGAAATTTTTCTGGATTTAAACGGAGGTTTTACGGATATTTTATGGGGATAAAATAGATAGGCTTTTGTAAAGCTTGTTTCGACTATCTGTGATAGAGGAATTATTGTTTTATAAAAATCAGTTAACGAGAGATGATTAGGGCTAAATTAAAGTTACCCTAAGTTTAAAAAGGGATCAGATCTTCTTCTTTCGTGGATCCGTTTCTCCCTCCCACCATAACCCGTATCTTCATTTCCCTTCCGAAAACGCCCTAATTTCTCTCTTCCAAAAACGCCCGACTCCTCTTCTTCCCGATGTTTCTTCTTCCTCTCCTCCACGCAGGCGCGATTCTTCTACTCGATCGCCCTTCCTCCCATTTTTTTTCTTCTTCTCGTGCTCGCCGCCCTAAACTGCGCGCCACCCTCCTCGCCGAGCACACATCTCCGACCGCTCCGACCTCTAGGATACATCTCACACTCACCATAGGCTACCATGTAAAATATCGGAGGAAATATATATATATATATCCCTCGGAAATCGATAAAATACCTTATGAAAATTTTCAAGAATTTTTAGAAATTTTTCTGGATTTAAACGGAGGTTTTACGGATATTTTATGGGGATAAAATAGATAGGCTTTTGTAAAGCTTGTTTCGACTATCTGTGATAGAGGAATTATTGTTTTATAAAAATCAGTTAACGAGAGATGATTAGGGCTAAATTAAAGTTACCCTAAGTTTAAAAAGGGATCAGATCTTCTTCTTTCGTGGATCCGTTTCTCCCTCCCACCATAACCCGTATCTTCATTTCCCTTCCGAAAACGCCCTAATTTCTCTCTTCCAAAAACGCCCGACTCCTCTTCTTCCCGATGTTTCTTCTTCCTCTCCTCCACGCAGGCGCGATTCTTCTACTCGATCGCCCTTCCTCCCATTTTTTTTCTTCTTCTCGTGCTCGCCGCCCTAAACTGCGCGCCACCCTCCTCGCCGAGCACACATCTCCGACCGCTCGTCGGCCCGCCTCCAGACGACGCAAGCTCCAACCGACGCGATCGTCGACGCCCGAGCCATCGCTCGCGGCACCCTATTTCCCTGAGACATTTCTTCACCGACAGCGCCGATCTCCTCGGTGAAGGTGAAGGGGCGCGATTTTGGGTGAAGCCGATAGCGTCGATCTCCTTCCCGCTCGCTGCCGCCTTCTCCCCGCGCACCATCCATGCCCAGCTCGCCCTCTCTGCTCAGCGACGGCTGTTGCCCTCTCCCAATCGCCGCGTACGTTTCTGTCGATGGGAGACAGCAAGTGGCATCGCTCTATTGCAGTCGCGACGGCCGACCATCCTTGTGCACCTCGAATTCTTCAGCCGTCAGCATCGACTCGGATCGGCGTCGCCCTCTTCTTCCACCATTTCGTCGGCAAAGAACTAAGGTCGTGCAGCCGCTATTTTGTTTGATACTAGTTCGCCGTCGCGCTCCTTTTCGACTATTTCACTGTCGGAGATCTATTTGAACAGTCACCCAATCACCGCCTGCCTCTCCGTTCGATCGCCTTCATCCACCGTGGCATCTGGATCACAACAGCTACCATCGATAGAAGTAACTACGCTGACATCTTTAACCTTCTGATTTCGTGCTAAGGTTAAGCGTCACGAGTCCAGCTCGCGTCGCAAGAGTGATGACTAGTTGCATTGATCCATCGATATCTCGCCAACCGCCTATGAATTTTGATTTGTAACTTCTGTTCCTTGATTCGTCTCCTGATCCAGAGCACAGCTAGGGTAACGATTTCATTATTGAATTGCTACTGATTCATTTTCTAGGTTTTGGTAAACTCTTAGTCTTGTTCTGTTTCTTGAATGGTGGATGCAAGGAGCGGATTCAAGAAGAGTGGTGATGTATTTTAGATGATGAAGACGATATTGTGAGGAGCCTTGTGAATCCAATTGGACTATTGAAATTGAACGTTTGAGGTAAGTTCATATGTGAATAGTTGCAAATGCTTATCGTTGATAGGTTATTAGTTAATCTAAGTGTGATGGATGCTACTTCCAGTTCGGCTATGGATTTGGAGTTGATACCTTACCATTGGGTCAGAAGGTTTCATGATTTAGCTGGACTAGGTGAGTGATTTACAGCTAAATAATTATCGAAGAATTTATACATTCTATAGAGAACCGGTATATGGTTTAATGGGAATGCTTGATTAGTATGATGGAATGGAATGAGGTTATGCCACTGTGAGATTTGGTTAATTAATCAGGGATTAAGATTGGTTTAGATTCTTATTCCTACAATTTGATTATGCTAGCATGTGATTATACTGGATTCTACCATTTCAGATATTGGATTCGAGGTAGAGATCTTGGAGGCGGAGACCGTCAACATGAGCTTACTAGCAGGTGGGTAATTTCCTATCTGGTCTGGGTAGTTGTATTTCATTCAGATTTAGTCATTGATATGAGCATATTAGGTGTTCATATTTCCTTGACCCTGTTCTTTTTATCGTATGCTTGATCCTTTACCGTTGGCTATTAACTCTATTGTTGATATCATGTTTATTTTATCATGATTAGGAGTTATACATATAGGTGATGCAAGTAACTTAGAATTTGTTTAAGTTAAGTGCAAATAGTAAAGTCTGAATGACAACCTGATTGTACATTGGGCAAAAAGGTCATCCGTAGATAGATAATGTCTTTAACCTAGGGTTAGTTCTAGTACCCTTAGGTTGTATGTTACCACCGAACATGTATTGTGTAAATGGTCAGAGGAATGATACTTAGGGTATCACTACGGACCGGTGGTCCTAGCTTGTTATAATCAGATGAGCGACTCTCTGAGGATAGAGAGTGTGTCCATCGATTGAGTACGACTCTGCTGTGATAGAGAGTGCGTCGATTAGATTGGTATGACTCTCTACAGGATAGAGAGTATTATGATCAGTTGAGTACGACTCTCTGTAGGATAGAGAGTGCGTTGATCTGGTTAGCATGATTCTCTATAGAATAGAGAGTCTATGGTGGATGTTTGTATGTGAGACATTGCATTCATGCATTTTCATGCACGCTGGCGACGAGGTCTCCCTTGTGGTTGAGAGTGTCGCCAGTCATCCTGCCTCCACGGTTACTCATAGGAGGAGTAACCAGTGTGAGGGTAGAGTATTGAGGTGCCGCACTCTACCACTATAGACGGTGGTAGTTGGATTTGCGTGCCGTAGTCCTGCGTGTGTGGTACTCGACCACTCATGGGTAGTGACCGAGTGACCAAATGACAGGACCCCCATCGTGTAGCTTGCTCTTTACGCTTATATGCTACTCAATCATATTGCCCACTCGGCCACTCGAGAGTAGTGGTTGGTGTTGAGTTGGGACAGTTGTCATGCTCGAGCCACCGAGGCCACACTGGGGTTGTGGTAGCTTTAGGGTGAGCCGACATGACCATGCATGCTGCATAGCCATATCTGATGGCGCTTTGCATATTACCATATATATATATATATATATATATGGATGATTGAGATTAATATATATATATAGATACAGTCTATATATATATGATTATTGTGATGTTGCATTTGTTTGTACTATGCTTGCTGCATTTGGGTGGACATCATATTCATGCATGTTTCTTGCATATGTTATCTGATTGTGTCGATATTGGTATGTGTTGAGCAGGACCATAGATACCTTGACACAGTACAGAGTAGATTATGTGTTGTATTACTCTTCTGTTATATATATATTGGATATATGTTCAGTTGGATCGAGTAGCGTAGAGAACTTGAGTATGTCCGCATTTTATGTTATTCATTTGATTAGATATGATATGCTTGTATTTATATACTATGCTAATATACCTGTTGCACATCTAGATTATGTTATCGAAATACATGTGATATTACATATATACATGTTTTCTATTACCTGCTGAGTTTTACTCACCACCCCCCACGGACCCTGGGTTTTCTGTCGCCCAGGTAACAGGTAGAAGACTTCGTGATGGCATTGGAGCACCGCCGACTGACGTCATCTCATCTCACGAGGCTCCCGTGTTTTGTTTTGGGCCTGCTGTCCGTTGTGCATTGTATGTTGGAGTTTTCGTGATGTATATGTTGTATATTCAAATTTTGTCGAGATTTCGTGTTGTTGTGGTGTGTTAGTCATACCGGTATGCATGTGTGAGATTGTTGTATTGTTGTGGTTTGTTTCCGCTGTGTCTTGTGTAGTTTTTGTTTTCATACATATATATTGTTGTTATTGTGGGCCTACGGGCCTTGTATTAACCCGAAATGTTGTCACGTACAGGGGAGGTGCCGTCCGTTTGATTTTCGGTTCGGCATGCTCTCGGGGCGTGACAACTTTAGTGGTATCAGAGCCCAAGGTTCTGCGATGCCATGCAATGTTGTTTTTGTGTCGAGTCTTGGATTCTCGGGAGTCGATTTATTCGGTTTTGGTTTTTGAGATGAGATGGACAGCGACCTGAGCTCCAAGCAACACGAGGTAAGAATTCCTGATAACTTATGGTTTAGTAGATATCTATCTAAAGTTGATCAGTAGGTGTATACAATAGAGTTATGACACCTGTGTAGACTTGTAGTAGGGGTCGTCCATCGAGGCGATCAACCGGAGTGACCTTTAGAGTTTATACTCCCGGTTATGTTGGTTATGCATTTAGATGCTTATACCAAGGAATGATCTGTAGTGTGTTGGTTATTTTTCATAACCATGGTATGAGTTGACCACGGAAACGACCTGTTGAGTCTGTGAGTCTTGAACCTGTGTCGAGAAGGTAATTTACCTTTGAGAGCCGACTGATACCGAGTCGGAAAACACGGGCCAAGTCATCACATTTATTATGGAAATCAGAGACTACAGTCTTAGAGATTTCCACTAACTGTGCTAGTCAGATCATTACCTATGGGTAATGAACATACTTGTAGACTATTGTTGATGCGGATAGCGGAAGGCTAGGTTATGGAGTTTCATAGGGATTTTATCCCTGAGTTGTACATACTGAGTTGTATAACTTTGAGAGTACTTTTAAGTACTTAACTCATGTTATACCGAGAAAGTAGAGTTATTTGCATACCATTATCGGGGTCAAGCCGGTATTTGGTGATAAATACAGAAAATAATTTTCGGGAAATAATATATCACTTGATCATGGTTTAGTGATGTTGAAAGAGAGTATTTCCCCGTGTCACTTTTAGTGACGCATTGTAAGGAATTCTTGAGCTTCAAGAAAGGGTGCTCGGTTAGTAATAGTGTATTGTACAGAGTCGTGAGACTTGCGGAGGTTACGACCACCTTTCGTTTCAGTTACGTATTTACTTCTCCTTGAGGCATCAGAAGGTTCTTGTGGATATCAGCAATGGAGAACAAAGGCTCCAAAGGGATTGTGTGCGTGCAGTGCAGATCACAAAGACACGTGAGGTTAGATATCCGTTGGATCAGTTCAGCTGTTGCTATGGTGAGCAACCAGTACAGTGGAGAAGGTGTACTTTGAAGACTCAGTTGAAGACTATCAGGATATTAGGAAGGTGATACACCGTCTCGGCAGATCGACACGAAGATTGGGTTATTTCGTCGACCTACTACCTCGGCGTGGTTGAAGTTGTAATACTCCCCTTTGAGAGATCGGCCGCGAGCGGTGTTGAGTTTAGGCGTGTGTGTGTTCGATCATGTTTCGTAAACATGAACACAGCGGAAGCAATAAAAATAATAAATACTCCTATTTATTACAACACACAACACACGCATGCATATTACAACAAGTGTAGACATAACCGTAAATTTAAATTTGCAATAAAAGAAAAATTTATCTACGTTATACCTTTCATATGACGTGTAGCGGGAACGACATCAACCGGAACGATCCTCGCTAGAATCGTCTCTATCCGTATCCACGCCGAGTTCCTCGGGATGACTTCGCTAAGCCACGAGCTTCGTCTTCGTGCGGGTTACTAGCCTCGTGTTGAAGGCGGCGTGATCGAGAGATGATCACGATCCGAATCAAATTCGGATCAAAATGAGTCCTCAAAACTTCGCTTCTCCGGAGAGGTATTCGTCAACCGATTGGCCAGATCGCCGTCCTCCACCTCAGAGGATTACTGGAGATCGAATCCCGGTAAGTTATCCGCTGCCGGAGCTCTAACCGTCGTCAAGCGGCGCTCAGGCGAAGGAGAAGAAGCTGTCGAAAACTGGACAGCTTGGAGAAGAGTAAGCGCCCGGCCAAAACAAGGAAGCCAAGTGCTCACCTTTTCACGAGGCCTAGGAAGATCAGGAGGAGTCGGAGGATCACCGGCTGAAGCTTGGGCGCGGAAAAGAGCTGGGCGGCTCAAGAGTTGGCGGCAATGGAGTTAGCGCCAACAAGAGGAAGAGGGGTTGTTTTGGATTAGGGCTTAATTATCCATTAAGCCCTCTTTTATAGAGAACTAATTCTCTTAATGGTTATTGGATCATAACCATTAGGCCCGTTAACCCGCTCCATTAAGATAAGTTAAAATAAACCAAACCATGATGGTTTATTTTAAGTTAAAACGAACCAAACCAACTTTTGGTTCATTCGTTTAATATAAACCAAACCCCTTTGGTTTATTCTCATCCATTGGATTAGAACCAAACCATTTTGGTTCATCCATTACGTCTTCATAAGACGCGGCCCATCCACGCTTCCATTGTGACTGAAATGATTTCATGCTCGCTTTATGTTTGGTCCAACCAAACCTAGTTTCTCTCGGTCTGAAAATCCCATTCTCAAGCTCGTTTTAAATCCTTAGGATTACGCTCGTTGTGCGTGTGACCAAATAGGTTCTCGGTTTATGTTGGCCATCTATAATTAACCATTAATTATAGAACGATCATGAGTGGCACCTAGTAGTACATCATGATCCCCAATTAACTGAAAAGATCAACGGTTGATCCAGAACTATTTCTGAAACCCTTCAGCAGCTCGAATGATTCGTGCCCCATTCCCTTCACTCATCTTATACCCACTTGGTTCAGGACATGGTCTATTGTGTCAGTCCCCACTAGGCTGACTACGTCACACCTAGCCCAAGTATCATTTCCTCGTCCTCACAGTTCTAGTTACTCCACATGTATCGAAGAGTACCTTACTCTAAACATGTAATGCTTTGGCCAAAGACTTTAGTAACAATCCGACGAGAGGCCATGGGTATACATCTCCTCACAATGAGTGGTGAATCCTTTATAGGCTATTCAAACACCTTCGATCACTTCGACTTATACCCAATAATCCAGGGTCCACATCTCCTCATAGATGATTGAATAAGATGACAAAGCATAAGTCTCCATGATCAAGATGACTTGAATACCGCAAGTCAAAGGAACATCGCACTTAAGCTACAGTAAGAACTTCATTGACATATCTATATATGCAGAGAACCATATGAAGTCTTACGGTTGGTCACTCCAATGAACTAGTTACCATAACTAGAATCCACGATTAACTCCGGACATCACTATGTCTCCAGCCAGTGAGAATCAGCTGCTTGGATACACCAAGGAGTATACCTCGTGCTAGTCTCGTGATTGATGGTGTCAAATCCATCAATTCATCGACTAGGGATAATTCCGATACATCACAATTACACATGTAGAGATACTCACTAGTTGTGATCCAATCACAAATTCTCTCATGCTGTGAATCGTATCGTGGACATTCAGTAAATGAGTTTAAGACCAATCAAATACATAAAACATGTATACTCAAATAGTGAATCTTCATTTATCATATAAATGGTTCATACATAAGGCGATTGCCTTAGGACATCTCTCATATATTACTAACAGACTCCCACTTGGCCTAATGCCAATCGCTACGGTATCCAATACCATAAGCTCGAACATGACCCTCAAACTTATTCTGAGGTAATGCCTTAGTCAAGGGATCCGCTAAGTTCCTTTCAGTGGGAATTTTCTCGATTTGTATTTCGTTCCTACTAATGATCTCTCTGATAAGATGATAGCGGCGAAACACATGTTTGGATCATTGATGAGACCACATCAAGTTCATAGATGAACTTCTTGATCCAAACCGCTTCCTTTGCTGCTTCCAAAGCTGCAACGTATTCTGCCTTAGTGGCAGAATCCGCTATAGTGTCAAGCTTGGAACCTTTCCAACTTATTGCGCCTCCATTCTAGGTGAATACATTCCCAGACTAAGACATGGAATCATCCTTGTCTGTCTGGTGATGGCATCCGTATACCCACGTATCACCATGTACCCTTCTCCATATATTAGGAACACATCCTTAGTTCTTCTCAAGTACTTAAGGATCATCTTAACAGCCGCCTAATGATCCATTCCTGGATCTGACTGGTATCTGCTCGTGACACTCAGAGCGTACGATACATCGGGCCTTGTACATAACATAACATACATGATAGATCATATTGCGGATGCATAGGGAATCTTACTCATGCAAATCCTCTCGTCTTCTGTGCGCGAACACATAGACTTCGAAAGGTGTACCCCATGCCTGATGGGTAAGAAACCTTTCTTGGATTCCGACATGCTAAACTTCTTTAGCACTCGGTCTATATATGTAGACTGTGAAAGACCAAGCAACCGTTTCGATCTATCTCTATAGATCTTAATCCCGAGGATGTAGGTTGCTTCTCCCAGGTCTTTCATGGAGAATGTCTTGGATAACCAAACCTTCACTGACTGTAAGATTGAAACATCGTTTCCTATAAGTAGTATGTCATCGACATACAATACTAGGAACACGACTGCACTCCCACTAACCTTCTTGTACACACAAGGTTCGTCTGGATTTTTGTGAGAAATCAAACCTTTTGATTGTCTCATCAAAATGGATATTCCAGCTCCTGGATGCTTGCTTCAATCCATAAATGGACTGTCGCAATTTGCATACCTTGGTTTTATCAACCAATGTGAAACCCTCAGGCTGTATCATATACACGTCCTCGAGCATGTTTCCATTAAGGAAAGTTGTTTTCACATCCATCTGCCATATCTCATAATCATAATGAGCCGCTATGGCCAGGAGCATCCGAATGGATTTAAGCATAGCTACAGGCGAATAGGTTTCGTCATAATCAACACCTTGTTTTTGACGATATCCTTTCGCCACCAATCTAGCCTTATAGGTAATCACATTACCATCCATGTCGGTTTTCTTCTTGAAAACCAACTTGCACCCTATAGGCTTTATCCCTTCAGGTGGGTCAACCAAGTTCCAAACTTGGTTTTTATACATGGAATCCATTTCCGACTTCATGGCACCAAGCCACTTATCCCTTTCTGAACTTGTCAGCACTTCTTCATAACTGGTAGGCTCCTCATCATCAATGAGTAACACGTCGTTCGATTCACTTATGAGAAATCCATATCTCTCAGGAATATTGCGTGTTCTACCAGATCTACGAAGATGTGGTGTTACAATAAGTCGGAGATTGCTCATCACTATGAGTTGTCGGTGTTGTGCTCACCGGTATCTCATTAATGTCTATTTGAGTCTCTCGAGCCTCCTCAAGCTCGACGACACTCCCACTGTTTTCTTGCAAGAGAAATCCTTTCTCTAGAAACACAGCATGCCTTGAAACAAACACCTTTTGTTCCACAGGATGATAGAATTGGTAACCCCTTGTTTCCTTAGGGTATCCAATAAATAGACATTTATCAGACTTAGCATCCAGTTTGTCCGACATAAATTCCGCTTCACATAAGCAGATAACCCCATATCTTCAAGTAAGATACATGAGGTTTCTTACTATTCCATATCTCATATGGAGTAGTGAGACTACCTTGTAGGCATTCTGCTTAACAAGTAAACAAATTGTCAAGTGCATAGCCCCAAAAGGACTTGGGAAGAGTCGCATGATTCATCATTGAC
Source organism: Wurfbainia villosa (assembly GCA_025175895.1). Classification (NCBI taxonomy): domain Eukaryota; kingdom Viridiplantae; phylum Streptophyta; class Magnoliopsida; order Zingiberales; family Zingiberaceae; genus Wurfbainia; species Wurfbainia villosa. The sequence goes on from JAKLTH010000147.1 coordinate 192,484, forward strand.
CACCATGTCCAACAAGGTCCTACCCTCGATACACCATTATGCAGGGTGTATAGGGCGGAGTCCATTGAGACAATATACCATTGTCTCTTAGATAATCAAGAAACTCTTGACTTAAGTATTCACCACCTCGATCCGATCGAAGTATTTTAATACTCTTGTCATGTTGTTTCTCTACTTCATTTCTGAATTCTTTGAACCTTTCAAAGGCTTCAGACTTGTGTTTCATCAAGAACACATACCCAAACCGTGAGTGATCATCGGTGAAGGTAATGAAGTAGCTATAGCCTCCTAATGCTTGAGTTGATATAGGTCAACATACATCAGTATGTATTAGGCCTAGTAACTCTTCCACTCGTTCACCCTTTCCAGTAAAAGGTAACTTAGTCATCTTGCCTTTTAAGCATGATTCGCATGTATCGTATGAATCCAATTCAAACGATTCCAGAATTCCACATAGGTGTAATTCGGACATGCGTTTCTTGCTTATATGGCCAAGACGACAATGCCACATATAGGAGTCTATTTGATTATCCTTTCGAGCACTCTTGTTGCTCGCTTCGATATTGAAAATATCACTGGATACGTCCAACGTATAAACACCATTGCTTAAAGTTCCAGTCCCTTAAAGAACTCCATTCAAAGTTATGTAACAACAATTGTTACTAAAAGTCAAATGGTACCCATTTCTATTTAAACAAGAAATAGAAATGATGTTCTTTATCAACGAAGGAACATAAAAGCAATTGTCCAGTTCTAAGACAAGTCCTACAGGGAGTTCCAACAAATACGCTCGACGGCGAGTGCAACAACTGCTCCATTCCCAACACGTAAATTTGACTCTCGACGAGTCTTCTTCTATTCCTTAGCCCATGTATGTCATTACATATATGTGAGCCACACCCAAAGATCAAATACCCAAGTGTCCGAGGAAATAGAATGACAATCAATAAAGAAGATTTCAAGAAGATGGGGCATCCGATGCCTTATCCTTCTTCACGGACTCAAGATAAATCTTGCACTTTCTTCAAGAATGGCTCTCCTTGCCATAATGATGGCAAGTTTCCTTTGTGCTAGTTCTACCTTCTTAGCCCTTCTCTTCTTTCCCTTCTGCTTTGTTCCTTTGACTTCCTCTTAGAACCTTTCTTCGAGGAATCAACTAAAGCATGCCCCCTCGCTCATGCTTCTCGTAAGACTCCACCTTCAAAGATATTGAGCAAGATCACGATGAACCTTTTAGCATCTCAGAGGTGAAGAGGAACTTTGAGACTTCGAACCTTTGGAATATCACTTGCTCATCAACCAACTCACAAAGATGAAGGACTACGATATGAGCATCCATATGCTCATGTTACTTTCGTAGCTTGGGTTCCATCGCGGCTAGCATGATGCAACTCACCATTTCAGAATCATTCACATGTTTCTGATAGGCCAACAATTGGTCCAGAGTTGCATTGTCACTAGGATGGGCGGGAAGAGACGCTTCGAGGACATTCGCAAGCTTTTCCACCTTGAGAACAATTCTCAAGTTTCTAAGCCAGTCCAAGAAGTTCGGCCCAGTCAATTTATTCGAATCCAAAATGGAACGCAAATTCAAAGACAACATGATCAATTTTAGAAATACAAAATGAGCATATATGAGAAAGATGATTTTTAAAATGCATCAATATACATTTATAAATCCCATTCATTTTTTCGAATTTCAAAAACCCCAAAATCACTTCGGGAGATCGTAGGTCCATCTCCGAATGGGCTGATATCCATCATAGTTATGAACAACCTTGGAGAGAGTCCAACAAGCCATTCATAACTACGACGGTAGGTATCAACTATACCGATTTCATATCACGTATATGCAACTATCACAATGTGCTATCAACTAATTGAATGTTCACACATACATCGGGTTGTTAACACATTAACAAGTATGCATCATATGCATAGCACCCAACTTCACCTCCCTTTACATCGACCTTGGAGAGAGTCCAACAAGCCGATGCTCCAGGTTAAAGCCAACCCATTAATCGGGAAATAGTTTTAATATGGTTAGAGCGCATTCAACCAATTAGCCCAGCTTGGAGAGAGTCCAACAACCAAAGCTAACGATTGACCTCTGACTCTTACCATATTAGTCTTAAACTATTCCATGGTTTGAACATATTCGGGTTCGAGCCGGGCTTGGAGAGAGTCCAACAACCCAAACAAGAAACGGAACTCTGGTTCTAACCATATTAATGGAAGGTGTAGGCTTTAATATTGTTTAAGGGTTTTTATGTCTCATCCTCTTTGCATGCAAATAACTATTATCTACATGGCATGGCATACATGACATACATCTACATGTCACGACACGCATGGCATAATGTTATGCATCTAATGCAATTACATGGCATACAATTATGTCATGTATATATTTCCTTATATGTCATAACTATTTATGGAAATAAAATATGTTTAAGATTTGATTCTCCAAATCAAATCATAATTAAATTAGGAAACAAATTTTCAAATCTAATCACATATTTTATTCATGGAATTATTTGATTAAGGAAAATCTATTTAGGAAACCAATTTCCTAAATCATTAAAACTACTTATGGAAATAAAATATTTTAAGATTTGATTTCCCAAATCAAATCATGATTAAATTAGGAAAAAAATTTCCAGAATCTAATCAAATATTTTATTTATGGAAAATATCAATTTCCATAAATACTTCCAACTTTCCAAAAGTGAAAGATTTCCATAAATACTTCTAGACTTTCCAAAATTGAAAAATTTCCATAAATACTTCTAAATTTCCAAAATTAGAAAATTTCCAGAAATACATTATGACTATTGCAAAACCATTTTACAATTATGTCGAAACACAACCTGGGCTCTGATATCACTGTTGAGTTTCCGGCACCGCGGCGTGTATGTGTTCGATCATGTTTCGTAAACATGAACACAGCGGAAGCAATAAAAATAATAAATACTCCTATTTATTACAACACACACAACACACGCATGCATATTACAACAAGTGTAGACATAACCGTAAATTTAAATTTGCAATAAAAGGAAAATTTATCTACGTTGTACCTTTCGTATGACGTGTAGCGGGAACGACATCAACCGGAACGATCCTCGCTAGAATCGTCTCTATCCGTATCCACGCCGAGTTCCTCGGGATGACTTCGCTAAGCCACGAGCTTCGTCTTCGTACGGGTTACTAGCCTCGTGTTGAAGACGACGTGATCGAGAGATGATCACGATCCGAATCCAAATTCGGATCCAAAATGAGTCCTCAAAACTCGCTTCTCCGGAGAGGTATTCGTCAACCGATTGACGAATCCTTCATCCTCCACCTCAGAGGATTACCGGAGATCGAATCCCCGGTAAGTTATCCGCTGTCGGAGCTCTAACCGTCATCCAAACGACGCTCCGACGAGAGGAGAAGAAGCTGTCCAGAAAACTGGACAGCTTGGAGGAGGAGTAGGCGCCGGCCAAAACAAGGAAGCCAAGTGCTCACCTTTTCACCGAGGCCTAGGAAGATCACCGGAGGGTCGCCGGAGGATCACCGACTGAAGCTTGGATGCCGGAAAAGAGCTGGACGGCGGCTCAAGAGTTGGGCGGCAATGGAGTTGACGCCAACAAGAGGAAGAGGGGTTGGGCGGCCAAGCTAGGGTTTTGGATTAGGGATTAATTATCCATTAAGCCCTCTTTTATAGAGAACTAATTCTCTTAATGGTTATTGGATCATAACCATTAGGCCCGTTAACCCGCTCCATTAAGATAAGTTAAAATAAACCAAACCATGATGGTTTATTTTAAGTTAAAATGAACCGAACCAACTTTTGGTTCATTCGTTTAATATAAACCAAACCCCTTTGGTTTATTCTCATCCATTGGATTAGAACCAAACCATTTTGGTTCATCCATTAAGTCTTCATAAGACGCGGCCCATCCACGCTTCCATTGCGACTGAAACGATTTCATGCTCGCTTTATGTTTGGTCCAACCAAACCTAGTTTCTCTCGGTCTGAGAATCCCATTCTCAAGCTCGTTTTAAATCCTTTAGATTACGCTCGTTGTGCGTGTGACCAAATAGGTTCTCGGTTTATGTTGGCCGTCTATAATTAACCATTAATTATAGAACGATCATGAGTGGCACCTAGTAGTACATCATGATCCCCAATTAACTGAAAAGATCAACGGTTGATCCAGAACTATTTCTGAAACCCTTCAGCAGCTCGAATGATTCGTGCCCCATTCCCTTCACTCATCTTATACCCACTTGGTTCAGGACATGGTCTATTGTGTTAGTCCCCACTAGGCTGACTACGTCACACCTAGCCCAAGTATCATTTCCTCGTCCTACGGATTCTAGTTACTCCACATGTATCGAAGAGTACCTTACTCTAAACATGTAATGCTTTGGCCAAAGACTTTAGTAACAATCCGATGAGAGGCCATGGGTATACATCTCCTCGCAAGGAGTGGTGAATCCTTTATAGGCTATTCAAACACCTTCGATCACTTCGACTTATACCCAATCATCCCGGGTCCACATCTCCTTAGAGATGTTTGCTTAAGATGTCAAAGCATAAGTCTCCATGATCAAGATGACTTGAATACCGCAAGTCAAAGGAACATCACACTTAATCTACAGTAAGAACTTCATTGACATATCTATATATGCAGAGAACCATATGAAGTCTTACGGCTGGTCACTCCAATGAACTAGTTACCATAACTAGCATCCACGATTAACTCCGGACATCACTATGTCTCCAGCCAGTGAGAATCAGCTGCTTGGATGCACCAAGGAGTATACCTCGTGCTAGTCTCGACAGAATTGATGGTGTCCAAATCCATCAATTCATCGACTAGGGATAATTCCGATACATCACAATTACACATGTAGAGATACTCACTAGTTGTGATCCAATCACAAATTCTCTCATGCTGTGAATCGTATCGTGGACATTCAGTAAATGAGTTTAAGATCCAATCAAATACATAAAACATGTATACTCAAATAGTGAATCTTCATTTATCATATAAATGGTTCATACATAAGACGATTGCCTTAGGACATCTCTCATATATTACTAACAGCAGCATCAGCAGAAGACATCTTAGAAGATTCAGCAGACAACAATAGTTACCTCCAGATGTGATTTGCTTAGTACAGAGGAGAGAGTATATGACGATGGTCGTATTTATTCAGTATTCTACAGTTGTAGCTCGTAGATTTAAGTGATAGGATCAGATGATCTAGGAAAAATCCTTGGATCATTCGACGCAGAAATGCGACTGTTTTGTCGTGGACAGTTGGATATGATCTTATTCTCTTCGGAGAAAGGCCGAGACCTGCGTGGAGCCTTTGGGATCGGATCGACAGATATTTCATCATTCAGGGTATGACTCTAGTTTACCCTCAATGTTAATATATTGAGAGATACTTGTAGTTACGAGTATCTTTGTCTAGAACATTCTCAGTTGGATTAGAAGGGTCCTTCACATCGACTTGTGGGTCGATGGTATCTCTACCGTCAGGTGAGATGAGGATCAACAATTAAGAAGTCAAGGGATGCCCTTAGACTCGGATAGACATATCTTTACTGTAGACATATCCTTACGAATGGTCGAGTTGTTGAGATTATAGTATGATTATGTCTCTCAGATGTGCGTATAATCCGAGAGCATTCGGATGAACTCCTAGCCTTGTCGTTGCTTAGGCAAGTGGAGTAGGCGATCGAAATGATTGCGAAAATAGTCCGGTATCGAAGATCACATATCGAGTGATAGTGTTGTTGGAATCAGTGTTGTTAAACACTATGGAAATAGGAAGAATGTAAGTTGTGAGTATAGGAGAAGTTGGACGGGATATTTATCTATCCCAATATTCCTCCTTGTGAAGATCCAGAACTCTTTGTTGAAAGAGAGATGGACATTTGAAATTATGCATCGATTATCGATGATGAATACGGTTGTTGTTGTGAAGAATATCCTTCGTTGTGGATAGATGATCTATTGAGATCAGCCGAAGACACCTGTGTATACTCTAGGGTTGGTTTACGACTGGAGTGTTGACATTGTAGTGACATAGTGTCATACAATTATCATTGTCGTTGTGATGATTAATATATATCATCAACACAGAGTAAAGGGGATGCAGGTGTGTAGAGATGACAATTTCATACTTAGTATGAATTTTATGAGTTTTGATTAAGATGTTTGACTAATTAACGATTTAGTCTTCCCTGGATTTGAGAATCGTGTATCTTGAACACGATTGGATCCTTTTGTAGTTGTTGGAGTTGCGTAACTTGACCACTGTTGATTGTGGTAGTTGGAGTTGCGCACTCGACCACCGTAGATGGTGGTTTTCCTTGTATGTTTTGGTTAATTCCGTAGATGTGGATAGAAGGGTTGACATTACTATACCACGGACTTGTTTGACAAAGGTGATGATGAAAATCATTTAATCGGAAGCTGGTGAAACAAGTTACAACGCTTAGACGGCGGTTAACTTTTACACGAGTATTAGTTAATCCGTCCGGAGTGGATAAAAGGAGGTTGTATGCGGATGTATCGTTTCAGGGATCGGAACGATTCCGATGCAGTTGAATGAGGCATATCTTATGTCTATGTCAGTTAAGAAACTACGAGATAGTCTATCATATACATGACGAGGCTTTAGTAGTTATTATTTGGATTTGTAGTGATATGGAGCAGAAGTGCTCATGGGATTTTAACTAACTACTGGGTAGCTAGTATAAAGTTGCTGGAACGCAAATAGTTGTAATTTGCGAGAGTTGATCGTTATAGTCTCCCATGCACTTACAGAATGCGTGGTAGAGTGGAATTTTTGGACGACAAATGGACTTCTCTTTTGAGAAGATAATTTTCCCCGTCTCTGATGAGGATAGTGGGTTCCGGAGTTGTAGTATTTAAGGAAGAGTTGCTACAAAAAGCACATCATTCGAGATAGGCTATATACCTTGGTGGTACTCAGATGTACCGAGATTGGAAACGTTTATACTGGTGGAACGGTATAAAGAGAGTTATAATAGATTTTGCTGCTCGATGTTTAGTATGCCAGTAGGTGAAGGCTGAACATCAGAAACTCGCTGGATTGCTCTAGAAAATTTCAATTTCCGGAATGGAAGTGGGAGCATATCACGATTGATTGCGTTACGGGATTGCCTAGGACCCGTAAAAGACATGATGCGATTTGGGTGAAGGTGGATCGACTGACCAAATCAGCTCATTTCCTTCATATTCGTGGGTCGTACTTATTGGATCATTCGATAGAGTTGTATTACCGAAAGATTATCAGATTGCGTGGGGTACTTTTAAGTACCAAATCGGATAGAGATTCGCGATTTACCTCGCGATTTTGATAGAGTCTGCACCAGACTATGGGCACAGAGCTTCGGCTTAGTGCAACATTTCATCCGCGGACTAATGGACTGTCTGAGCATGACATTCAAACGTTGGAGGATCTATTCAGATCTTGTGTTGTGGATTATGGTGGTGTAGCTTATCGGTTAGCTTTACCTTCGACATTTATGGGTACTCACAACGTATTTTCTGTTTTTATACTGAGGAAATACATGTCGCATGTTGATCATGTTCTGTAAGAGGTTCCGATACTACCTCAGTCTAATGCGACTTATGAGGAGATTTCAGTGTATATTCCTGGTCACAACGGGCGTTAATTGCAGAACAAAATCATCCGACGCATAAAGGTTGGATGACAACATCATATCGATGAGGAAGGTATGTGGTCATTTCGGAAACTTGCTTGAAGTAAATTTTTGCATGTTAGTACGAAATTTGGGGACCAAATTTTTATAAGTGGGGGAGAATGTAAAATATCGTAGGAAATATATATATATATCCGTCGGAAATTGATAAAATACCTTATGAAATTTTTCAGGAATTTTTAGAAATTTTTCTGGATTTAAACGGAGGTTTTACGGATATTTTATGGGGATAAAATAGATAGGCTTTTGTAAAGCTTGTTTCGACTATCTGTGATAGAGGAATTATTGTTTTATAAAAATCAGTTAACGAGAGATGATTAGGGCTAAATTAAAGTTACCCTAAGTTTAAAAAGGGATCGGATCTTCTTCTTTCGTGGATCCGTTTCTCCCTCCCACCATAACCCGTATCTTCATTTCCCTTCCGAAAACGCCCCGATTTCTCTCTTCCAAAAACGCCCGACTCCTCTTCTTCCCGATGTTTCTTCTTCCTCTCCTCCACGCAGGCGTGATTCTTCTACTCGATCGCCCTTCCTCCCATTTTTTTTCTTCTTCTCGTGCTCGCCGCCCCAAACTGCGCGCCACCCTCCTCGTCGAGCACACATCTCCGACCGCTCGTCGGCCCGCCTCCAGACGACGCAAGCTCCAACCGATGCGATCGCTGACGCCCGAGCCGTCGCTCGCCGCACCCTATTTCCCTGTGTCATTTCTTCACCGACAGCGCCGATCTCCTCGGTGAAGGTGAAGGGGCGCGATTTTGGGTGAAGCCGATAGCGTCGATCTCCTTCCCGCTCGCTGCCGCCTTCTCCCCGCGCACCGTCCACGCCCAGCTCACCCTCTCCGCTCAGCGATGGCTATTGCCCTCTCCCGATCACCGCGTACGTTTCTATCGATGGGAGACAACAAGTGGCATCGCTCTATTGCAGTCGCGACGGCCGACCATCCTTGTGCACCTTGGATTCTTCAGCCGTCAGCATCGACTCGGATCGGCGTCGCCCTCTTCTTCCACCATTTCGTTGGCAAAGATCTAAGGTCGTGCAACCGCTATTTTGTTTGATACTAGTTCGCCGTCGCGCTCCTTTTCGACTATTTCACTGTCGGAGATCTATTTGAACAGTCGCCCAATCACCGCCTGCCTCTCCGTTCGATCGCCTTCATCCACCGTGGCATCTGGATCACAACAGCTACCATCGATAGAAGTAACTATGCTGACGTCTTTAACCTTCTGATTTCATGCTAAGGTTAAGCGTCACGAGTCCACCAAGGCCCGCGTAAAGACAGTGACTAGTTGCATTGATCCATCGATATCTCTTCAACCTCAGCCGTGATGCGTGAATTTTGATTTGTAACTTCTGTTCCTTGATTCGTCTCCTGATCTAGAGCACAGCTAGGGTAACGATTTCATTATTGAATTGCTACTGATTCATTTTCTAGGTTTTGGTAAACTCTTAGTCTTGTTCTGTTTCTTGAATGGTGGATGCGAGGAGCGGATTCAAGAAGAGTGGTGATGTATTTTAGATTATGAAGACGATATTGTGAGGAGCCTTGTGAATCCAATTGAACTATTGAAATTGAACGTTTGAGGTAAGTTCATATGTGAATAGTTGCAAATGCTTATCGTTGATAGGTTATTAGTTAATCTAAGTGTGATGGATGCTACTTCCAGTTCGGCTATGGATTTGGAGTTGATACCTTACCATTGGGTCAGAAGGTTTCATGATTTAGCTGGACTAGGTGAGTGATTTACAGCTAAATAATTATCGAAGAATTTATACATTCTATAGAGAACCGGTATATGGTTTAATGGGAATGCTTGATTAGTATGATGGAATGGAATGAGGTTATGCCACTGTGAGATTTGGTTAATTAATCATGGATTAAGATTGGTTTAGATTCTTATTCCTACAATTTGATTATGCTAGCATGTGATTATACTGGATTCTACCATTTCAGATATTGGATTCGAGGTAGAGATCTTGGAGGCGGAGACCGTCAACATGAGCTTACTAGCAGGTGGGTAATTTCCTACCTGGTCTGGGTAGTTGTATTTCATTCAGATTTAGTCATTGATATGAGCATATTAGGTGTTCATATTTCCTTGACCCTGTTCTTTTTATCGTATGCTTGATCCTTTACCGTTGGCTATTAACTCTATTGTTGATATCATGTTTATTTTATCATGATTAGGAGTTATACATATAGGTGATGCAAGTAACTTAGAATTTGTTTAAGTTAAGTGCAAATAGTAAAGTCTGAATGACAACCTGATTGTACATTGGGCAAAAAGGTCATCCGTAGATAGATAATGTCTTTAACCTAGGGTTAGTTCTAGTACCCTTAGGTTGTATGTTACCACCGAACATGTATTGTGTAAATGGTCAGAGGAATGATACTTAGGGTATCACTACGGACCGGTGGTCCTAGCTTGTTATAATCAGATGAGTACGACTCTCTACAGGATAGAGAGTGTGTCCATCAGTTGAGTACGACTCTCTACAGGATAGAGAGTACGTCGATTAGATTGATATGACTCTCTACAGGATAGAGAGTATTATGATCAGTTGAGTACGACTCTCTGCAGGATAGAGAGTGCGTTGATTTGGTTAGCATGATTCTCTGTAGAATAGAGTCTATGGTGGATGTCTGTATGTGAGACATTGCATTCATGCATTTTCATGCACGCTGGCGACGAGGTCTCCCTTGTGGTTGAGAGTGTCGCTAGTCATCCTGCCTCCACGGTTACTCATAGGAGAAGTAACCGGTGTGAGGGCAGAGCATTGAGGTGCCGCACTCTACCACTATAGACGGTGGTAGTTGGATTTGCGTGCCGTAGTCCTGCGTGTGTGGTACTCGACCACTCATGGGTAGTGACTGTCGGAGTGACCAACAGCAGGGACCCCCATCGTGTAGCTTGCTCTTTACGCTTATATGCTACTCGATCATACTGCCCACTCGGCCACTCGAGAGTAGTGGTTGGTGTTGAGCCGACATGACCATGCATGCCATAGCCAGATATATATATATATATATATATATATATATATATATATATATATATATATATATATATATATATATATATAGACATATACATATATTCATTTATATATATATATATATATATATATATATATATATATATATATATATATATGGATGGTTGAGATTAATATATATATAGATACAGTCTATATATATATGATTATTGTGATGTTGCATTTGTTTGTACTATGCTTGCTGCATTTGGGTGGACATCATATTCATGCATGTTTCTTGCATATGTTATACAGTTGTGTCGGATATTGGTATGTGTTGAACAGACCATAGATACCTTGACCTGTAGCACGAGTAGATTATGTGTTGGTATTACTCTTCCTGTTATATATATATTGGATATATGTTCAGGTTGGATCAGAGTAGCGTAGCAGACTTCAGGTATGTCTGCATTTTATGTTATTCATTTCAGTTAGACGGTATATGCTTGTATTTATATACTATGCTGATATACCTGTTGTACATCTAGATTATGTTGTCGAAATACATGTGATATTACATATATACATGTTTTCTATTACCTGCTGAGTTTTACTCACCACCCCCCGCGGACCCTGGGTTTTCTGTCGCCCAGGTAACAGGTAGAAGACTTCGTGATGGCATTGGAGCACCGCCGACTGACGTCATCTCATCTCACGAGGCTCCCGTGTTTTGTTTTGGGCCTGCTGTCCGTTGTGCATTGTATGTTGGAGTTTTCGTGATGTATATGTTGTATATTCAGATTTTGTCGAGATTTCGTGTTGTTGTGGTGTGTTAGTCATACCGGTATGCATGTGTGAGATTATTGTATTGTTGTGGTTTGTTTTCGCTGTGTCTTGTGTAGTTTTTGTTTTCATACATATATATTGTTGTTATTGTGGGCCTACGGGCCTTGTATTAACCCGAAATGTTGCCACGTACAGGGGAGGTGCCGTCCGTTTGATTTTCGGTTCGGCATGCTCTCGGGGCGTGACATACCATGATTGAAAACTTAGCATGGGTGAGATGTTAGGATGATACTCATGATCCACTAATGACTATGGCATTTAGATGGTCATGTAAAGTGTCAAAATAGCAATAATAGACCAATTATGGGGAAGACTTATGTTTAATTCATAGACATATTGCCCAAAGATCATGGTTGGATATTTCATATATTTTCAAAACAATTTCTTAATCTCAAAACTGTGTATTCATGTTTTGAAACAATCCAAAGCAAGACTAGGTGTTAAAATGGATATTAACATGCTCAAAAACTAGCGGGTTTTAAAGCTTTTGGATTTTTAGCAAATCTCAGAAAATATAATGATTTTTCATGAAAAACTATTTTTCATTGATAGATATACTTACAAGAAATGTGTTCCCCAAATTTCACTATTTTTCGAATTTTCTGAAATTTATAATGCATTTCTGAAATTAAATCTTAAAATCAATTTGAATTCATTGTCAATGATCGATCACCAATCGATAGCAATGATCGCTCACTTGAAAAACAACCCAACCATTTCTGATACACAATTTTAAGGCATGTTTTTGGCTATGTTTCTTTCTAGACTTTATGCCATCATATATAAACTTGTTTTAATCTTTTTGATGGTGTCAAAGGGGGAGAAATGAATATGTTTAAGTAAATTATGATAGGGGGAAAAATATGTATGGGGAGTTTCATGGATTAAGGGGGAGTTGCATGTTGCTATACCATGTTTATGTTTACATGCTTTCTTACCTTAAAAATTTCTATCAAATATTTTTACCTAACTTAAACGGATTGCCACACATCAAAAAGGGGGAGATTGTTAGGGTAATCTCTTGCCATGATAAGGTTTTAATGTGTGTGGCAAAGAGTTTAAGTTAGTGTGTTATTGTGATTTGATATGTGCATTGAAGTCGTGCAGGACTTAGTAATTCGCACATGGAGCCTTGGCGGGTTCACCTCTCATAACCTCGTGCTTGAGTCGGAGAAGGAGCATTGCAGAGCCGTGCGCTTGATGCTGCCGAGGGACCGCCGGACGAGATGACTTGAAGCGAAGCCAAGGAAGCAGATTTCGGAGGCAAGAGACACGAAGGAGCATTGCAGAGCCGTGCGCCTGATGCTGCCGAGGGACGTGGCCGCGAATGAAGAGAGCTTCGGTGAGGGACTTCGAGTGAGATGAGAGAATGAGTGAATTGTAAGTAGCTCATTAGGTGAACTTTGTTAGAGATCGTTTGGAACGGCTAGAGGGGGGGTGGGGTGAATAGCGTCAATGGAATTCTTTCGCGTTCGTGTCTACAATTTCGTTAGCGCAGCGGAATATAGATATAATACAATAACGAAATGGACAAGCACACACAAAGACACGAAGATTTAACGTGGTTCGGAACCACACGGTTCCTACTCCATGGATCGGGTTTGTACGAACCCTAGCGATGCCAATCACACACCACTATGAAATAACTCCTTCTCGACATGAGTCGGAGGCGGAGAAACCTCTTACAATTGTTTACAACAATAAATAAATAGCTACAAGCAAATACAATGAAATACAAAGCAAAACTAGTAAAGAAAACACTTTACAAATGCTCTTGAATGCTTGATCGCTAGGTTGATCGAGTAGCACTTGGAGACCCTGAATTGCAGCAGCAACTCGCCCCAAATTGCCTCGAAGAACCCTTGGTTTTTCCTCCATCACGAGCTCCATATATAGCTTCAACCTGTGCTGGAAAAAGTCGATCAGTCGACTGATCGGGACCATCAGTCGACTGATGCCACTGTTGTCGTGAGACAACGGCTAGATCCATGTTGGATAAGTCCAACGGATCTACTATCGATCGCGATCATACACATCCGATCGGTGATGGAGTCCTCACTGACCCGGAGTCTCGACTCCATTCTGGCGAATTCGAGCACCACCGGTGATCATGCGATCGATCGCTTGCTCATCATCGATCGCCCACCTGGGCGATCATTTGCTAGGCCATAACCCGCAGTCAAACCCTAGTTGACTCGGTCCAGTCGACTGCCACATGACACCAGTCGACTGGCACACCTCAAACATGAGGTTTTAACCCAAATATGGTTCCCCCATACTTGCTAGACCACCCTTAGCCTAGACCTAAGCCTTCTAGCCACCTCCATCAGCCTCACACCTCTCGGATCCCTCCAAGTCATCCATGACTTGTTCATCCATCGCGCTAGCCTTCAGGTGCTTCCATCGGCTATGTCATGCTAACGGTGTCTACACCGCCAAGGCACTTTGGACTTACGCCGCCAAGACTCCGCTTGGACTTTACGCCGCCAACCATTGGACTTATGCTGCCAAGACTCCCGCTTGGACTTTACACCGCCAATATCAAACCCTTGGACTTCTCAAATGCCAAGACTCAAGCTTGGACGTTCCCTTGCCAACCCATGTTGGACTTTCCATGCCAAGACCATGCTTGGACTTTCCTTGCCAACCCATGTTGGACTTTTTATGCCAAGACCATGCTTGGACTTTCCTTGCCAACCCATGTTGGACTTTACATTGCCAAGACCCATGCTTGGACTTTTCCCAATGCCAAGTGTCCCACTTGGACTTTCCATGCCAAGTACTCAAGACTTGGACTTTACCAAATGACAATTACATTGTCATATGTTTTTGTCGAAACATCAAAACATCACTTGAGTCAAACTCGAGTCCTGGTCAATCGTGACCTGGGCCGATTGCACCAACAATCTCCCCCTTTTTGATGTTTGACAAAAACCAAACAAATTATTGAGTTAGAACACTAACTCAAATCCCTTACCAATTATCCCAAATTGGTAAACACTCTCTAAATGTTCTCCCCCAAACATTCTCCCCCTTTTTGACTAACATCAAAAAGGTTTCCTCCCCAAGAGGGTCAATGTCTCATGTCCCAATGAGATCTTACAATCTCCCCCTTGGTCCAAAAAATACTTAGGATGCCTACCATCTTCCTAGTGATAAGTCCAATATCACTCAAGAGAGACAATCCCATTTACTCTCTCAATTTCCAAATTGGGTCTCTCAAAAGTCCCATCAATTTCCCAATTGATGTCATATTCTCCCAATAACTTCTCCTCTTCAAGGAGAAAAACACATCCATCATCCCAAGATGGATACCTCCCCCTAAAAGGCTTGCTCCCCCTTGACCATTGCACCAACAATGTCCTTGGGAAGTCCCTAAGCCAATAGGAACTTTAAACCATCAAAATTAAGGTTAGAAATTCAACATTGAACTTTCCAACACCTTAACATTGATACAAACCCTAAACACCTCTCCTAATCCATATCCAATGGATTTTCACCCTTCATCATGCTTCCCAAAGCATATCCTAGGGTTAGGAGTGGTTAGGGACCTTAATCGAATTGAAATCGGGTTAAACAACGATCAGTGATTAAATCGATCATTGGCACCTCCATCATCGATCGACACCAATGATACGATCGATAAGCTAAATTTCAATTTCGATTATCGAGTTAATTCGAGAAAATCATAAATAATTATACGTATATCAAAAAATCACGAAATTTGATACGTATAATACCTATGACCAATACAATGGGTGAAAAATGTTTGAAAAATATTTTACCCATAAAATAAGGAGTTTGATACAAAACTCAAAACCATTGAAATTTTCAATGTTTTGGCCCTATCTTGTATCAACTCTATCAATGATGATTGCTATCAAAAGATATACTTCATCAAGGTTTTTTCAAAATGATTTTAAAACGTTTTCAAAACCTTATTTTGGATCATATTCCTTGGGCTCTATGTACATGACTTGTACACAAGCTTTCCCAATGATCCACTAATAGAATTAGATGAGTTTTAGTTCATCTAGATGCAAAAACTATGCACCTTGAACTTAACTCATATCCTAGCATCTCACATGTATCTATGGTGTATAAATACACATACATGTCAATTAGATGTGAGATGTGGGTTTTGTTCTCCCTAGACTAGGGTTTCATGCATCTTCTAAAGCAACTCTACTTGATTCCCTTATAAATGGGACTTCAAGTCATGCCATAGTCCTTAAATCAATTTTAATCAAGTTAATGCATGAATGTATGATCATGGCAGAAATAATAGCATTATTAAAACATGGCCAATGATCATGATGTCATGGCATATGATAAAATTTAAAAACACATGACATTTAAAACCTTAAACCTAAGCATAATCATGACATATAAAAATGATTAAAAAAAAATATGATGTCATGGCATATGGCAATCAAGGCATGACAAATAAAATATATAGGTATGGTAATACCTAAATTTTAATATTAATTGCCATTTGATATAATTAAGTATATTTTGCCATATTAACCTAAATTTTCCCAAGTGTGCCAAAAACCCAAAATGACACACTACGACCTCTAAACCTAAATTGTGCCAATTTGACCATTTTATCAAGCTTCTCAAATAATATTGGCACACCCTAAAATCTTTTAGGATGATAATTCAAATCTATTTCCAAGGTATCCATAACCTTGAAAATAACCTAAAGTGCCACCTTTGCCATGGTTGAGTTAACTACCCATCCATTTAAGGTTGGCACACCCTAACCCATCTAGCGTGAATCAATCATGCTCTTAGGAACCCAAAACCGATTTGAGCTCCTAGGGTTAATTAGGTATTCCTTAGGGATAACCTCCCTAGATACCTTCCTAATGACCCTTCTAGGCTTATTATCCTTGGTCATTTGAGTCTTACCTAGGTTGACTCTAGGGGTAACTCCCCTTGCAACCTTCTTAGTGGCCACCCTAGGTTTCCTAGAAACCTTAGCCACTAGGCACAACCCTTGGTCAACTCTAGGGATGACTTCCCTATTGACCTTAGTCTTCCTAGACCTAGTTTGTGTTCCATAATCAAATGGAACACTATGGTAAGCCACCTTAGGCTTAGGTTTGTGACCCAAACCTTGCTTGCCCTTGGTTGACTTTTGACTCTTAGGTCCTAGGTGTTGACTTTGACTTTTGGACCTAGAAGTTTGACTAATTGACCCTTGCATTTGATTTTGCATAACCTTAAGGGTCTTTTCAAGTTTTTCAAGCCTTGATCTCAAGGCTTGATTTTCCTTTTCTAATATCTCAATTTTTGATTTTTCATTTTCTCTTGAGATATTTTTATTTCTAGGCATATGTCTAGATTTCTTAGCATTAAAGCCTAGATGTTCTCCTATTTTCTTAATGCTTTCCTTAGGTAATATATTTTTAGGGACATTAGTCCCAAATTTCTTCTTATTTCCTAAGTGAACACTCTTAGCTCCTAGGCAAATATATCTATTATTTCTAGCATGCTTTTCATGCACAATAGCAAGACTATTAAAATTATTCCTAGCATGCTTCTTATCCCTAGAAATTGAAGGTGCATTAATAAATTTTACCTTAGGGTTTGCCTTGGAGGCTCCCCCTACTTGTGTTGCTCCTTTTTGCCCTTTCTTCTTTCCCCTTGGACATTGACTCCGATAATGTCCCTTTGAGTTGCACTTGAAGCATATAATATGCTCCTTGCTCTTTTGACTTGAGGGACCGACATCCTTGGCCTTTGGTGCCGGTGGAACTTTCCTAACCTTCTTTGGGCACTTGCTCTTATAGTGCCCAAATTCCCTACACTCAAAACACATAATATGATTTTTATTGGAAAATAAAGTGTTTGAGTTACCTAGGGTGGTGGGGACCGGAATTGGACTTTGGGCTTCTTCATCTTGACCGGATGTCGAAGCTTCTTCTTCTCGATGTTCCGGTATGAAGGTTCTCTCCTCCCCCTCAATCCTTGAGGTGGATGCTTCTTCCACTTCCTCCACCTCTTCCGACCCAGAAGTTGACTCCTCACTTTCTTGTGAGGATGATGATGATTCTTCTTCGGTCTCCTCCTCTTCTAAGTCTTCTTGAATCGATTCGGGATTGTCGTGGAACTTGATCAACTTGTTCCACAATTCCTTGGCATCCCTATAGCTTCCTAATCTGGACAAAATATCGTTAGGTATCAAATCAATCAACATTTTTGTTACCTTAACGGTTGTCTTGAATTTTTCCCGTTACTCCTCGGTCCATCTCTTCATCTGGAGGATTTCGCCATTTTCTCCTCTCGGAGCATCAAAACCTATAGTCACGGCAAACCAATTTTCTATATTCGTCATTAGAAAATATTCCATCCTACCTTTCCAATACGCAAAATGTTCGCGGTTGAAGGAAGGTGGGATGTTGACGTCGTCACCCAATCTTTCCTCAAATTCCATATTCTTCCCTCTAGCTTCTTGACTCCGGGTTGTTAATCCGTAGAAGAGCCCCGGGCTCTGATACCACTTGTTAGAGATCGTTTGGAACGGCTAGAGGGGGGGGTGAATAGCGTCAATGGAATTCTTTCGTGTTCGTGTCTACAATTTCGTTAGCGCAGCGGAATATAGATATAATACAATAACGAAATGGACAAGCACACACAAAGACACGAAGATTTAACATGGTTCGGAACCACACGGTTCCTACTCCACGGATCGGGTTCGTATGAACCCTAGCGATGCCAATCACACACCACTATGAAATAACTCCTTCTCGACACGAGTCGGAGGCGGAGAAACCTCTTACAATTGTTTACAATAATAAACAAATAGCTACAAGCAAATACAATGAAATACAAAGCAAAACTAGTAAAGAAAACACTTTACAAATGCTCTTGAATGCTTGATCGCTAGGTTGATCGAGTAGCACTTGGAGACCCTGAATTGCAGCAGCAACTCGCCCCAAATCGCCTAGAAGAACCCTTGGTTTTTCCTCCATCACGAGATCCATATATAGCTTCAACCTGTGCTGGAAAAAGTCGATCAGTCGACTGATCGGGACCATCAGTCGACTGATGCCACTGTTGTCGTGAGACAACGGCTAGATCCATGCTGGATAAGTCCAACGGATCTACTATCAGTCGACTGATCATACACATCAGTCGACTGATGGAGTCCTCACTCGACCAGTCGAGTCTCGACTCCATTCTGTGGCCGAATTCCCGAGCACCAGTCGACTGATCATGCGATCAGTCGACTGCTCGAGCCATCATCGGCCGCACCCACCGGCGATCATTGCTAGGCCATAACCCGCAGTCAAACCCTAGTTGACTCGGTCCAGTCGATTGTCACATGACACCAGTCGACTGGCACACCTCAAACATGAGGTTTTAACCCAAATATTGTTCCCCCATACTTGCTAGACCACCCTTAGCCTAGACCTAAGCCTTCTAGCCACCTCCATCAGCCTCACGCCTCTCGGATCCCTCCAAGTCATCCATGACTTGTTCATCCATCGCGCTAGCCTTCAGGTGCTTCCATCGGCTATGTCATGCTAACGGTGTCTACACCACCAAGGCACTTTGGACTTACGCCGCCAAGACTCCGCTTGGACTTTACGCCGCCAACCATTGGACTTATGCTGCCAAGACTCCCGCTTGGACTTTACGCCGCCAATATCAAACCCTTGGACTTCTCAAATGCCAAGACTCAAGCTTGGACTTTCCCTTGCCAACCCATGTTGGACTTTCCATGCCAAGACCATGCTTGGACTTTCCTTGCCAACCCATGTTGGACTTTTCATGCCAAGACCATGCTTGGACTTTCCTTGCCAACCCATGTTGGACTTTACATTGCCAAGACCCATGCTTGGACTTTTCCCAATGCCAAGTGTCCCACTTGGACTTTCCATGCCAAGTACTCAAGACTTGGACTTTACCAAATGACAATTACATTGTCATATGTTTTTGTTGAAACATCAAAACATCACTCGAGTCAAACTCGAGTCCTGGTCAATCGTGACCTGGGCCGATTGCACTAACAAACTTGGCCGAATGGTTGAGTGTCGGAGGCTCGACCGCAAGGGTTGAGGTTTACCCGACCAACGGAAGCTCAAACGAAAGTCGAATGAGTTCTATCCCTATCATGTGGGCGACCAAGATCATTATTTAATGACCGATCGTAGCAATGATCGATCAAGAGGGTTTGATAAAATCACCGATCGATAGGCGATTGAGTCAGCAGTCGATTGATGGGATCCATCAGTCGACTGCCAAGGGATCCGTTGGACTACAACGGTCGAGATCCGACGTGTTCGGAGGCCGTTGAAGTGGCGGCAGTCGACTGCCAAGGGCAGCAGTCGACTGGTGGCGGCCAACGGGAAGAAATCAACCCTCTCTATAAAAAGAGAGGGTGTGGAGCTTTGGGAGGTTAATGCTCAAGTTCTAAACGACCATCCAAGTGCTCCACAAGCTTCCTACTCTTCTTACTTTCTTTTACTTCATTCTTATTGTAAGAAGAGTGATCTTGGTTGTAAAGGTTACCTCCACCTAGCTTGGTGCAAAGGAGAGACCAATATTGGATTGGCTTTGGAGGAGTGATTCACCTTGGACGAATCGGACCGTGGATTAGCGGCGTAGCCGTGAACCACGTTACATCTTGTGTTAGCATTGTTTGTATTCTTCATTATCTATTTACTTGTCTTTATTAGCATTCCGCTTGCGCTAATAATTGTGTAGACGAGTAAATTCCACCTTTCAACGATAAAGGGCTATTCACCCCCCTCTAGCCGGCCATCCGATCCCCTACATGGTTCCCCCATATTTGCTAGACCACCCTTAACCTAGACCTAAATCTTCTAGCCACCTCCGTCAGCCTCATGCCTCTCGGATCCCTCCAAGTCATCCATGACTTGTTCATCCATTGCGCTAGCCTTCAGGTGCTTCCATCGGCTATGTCATGCTAACGGTGTCTACACTGCCAAGACACATTGAACTTACGCTGCCAAGACTCCGCTTGGACTTTACGCCGCCAACCATTGGACTTATGCTGCCAAGACTCCCGCTTGGACTTTACGTCGCCAAAATCAAACCCCTTGGACTTCTCAAATGCCAAGACTCAAGCTTGGATTTTCCCTTGTCAACCCATGTTGGACTTTCCATGCCAAGTACCATGCTTGGACTTTCCATGCCAAGTACCATGCTTGGACTTTTTCCTTGCCAAGACCCATGCTTGGACTTTCCATCACATGGTCAACCCTAGTCAACCATCAAAATCTCCCTCGAGTCAAACTCGACTCCGATTAATCATAACCCGAGTCGATTGTATCAACAATCTCCCCAAAATATTAACAGACATTAATGTCAAACATTAATGTCAAACTTCCAATGTCAAACATCAAAGCGACCTCGGCAGCGATCGATCGGCCAATGATCGATCGGTGGCCCAGCAGCGGCAGCGGCAGGCGTGACGGCGGCCGATGACGCCGATCGCGTCAGCGACCATTAGCGGCCGGTGGCCGGCCGATGGTAGCAGCGGTGATCGGCGATTAGCGGCGATGGCGGCCGATGGCAGTGGTGGCGACCGGCCAACCGATGACCAATGACAGCGGTCGACCGGCGACCAACGACGGCGGCGATGGCCGACGACCGGTGGCGGCGGCGGCCGACAATTGACTAGATTGTAATTTGATAAATTGATATGAATAGTTTTGTCCTAAATGGTAAAAATTCGAGAGTATTTTTGGAAAAAAAAATTCATAACCAAGGGAATCAATTGTCAGGGTTAGGCTCACGAGTTGGCCCACCCCGCCAAATAATTTAAGTGAGTTGGATTGAACTTTTATTAATCTGTCATTTTGACAGGCCTAAACGGATCGACCTGCGCGGGTTGCGGGTCTAGACGGGTTGTCCCGCTGTGACACGGGTTGGCCCGCGGGTTGAGAAATGTCAAAAGATAAGTTTTTCACTATTACAATCTTCTTCTATCACATATACACCTCAACAAAGTATAAAAAAAGTTAAGAGTAAAGAACAAAAGAATATTTTTTATTTAAGAGTAAAGAACAAAAGAATATTTTTTATACTCTAATTGTTTTTTATTATTTTGTCACTACTATTCTAATCAATATAGGAAATAATGACATATCAAAATTAAATAATTATCTAGGCTAAAAAATCTCAATTGAATCTCTATTTGAAGGAGCAAAAATTTACATTTAAATATTATCAAGATTTAGATATTTTGGAACATTGGAAAGGAATCAAAAACATCAATACTCAATTTTATAAGTCGATAATTGAATCTCAATTATAAAATTTTAGTTACTTCAAATACTTATTTTTTTAATCATGGTACTCTATCTGTCTTACAGATCATTACCTCAAGATCTCAACACCTCAGTAATTTTAGATATATATATTTTTTAATTTGTGTGGCCCGCGAGTTGGCCCGCCTAACCCGCAACCCGCCTTGGGTTGGGTTGGGTTAGAAATTTCTCAACCCGCCGAGATGGCGAGTCGGCCTACTACTCTCTCCGCAATATCGGGTTTACGACGGTCGTCTGGCCCCGCCATGGGTCGATCCGTTTGAC
This sequence comes from Wurfbainia villosa, assembly GCA_025175895.1. Taxonomy (NCBI): domain Eukaryota; kingdom Viridiplantae; phylum Streptophyta; class Magnoliopsida; order Zingiberales; family Zingiberaceae; genus Wurfbainia; species Wurfbainia villosa. The sequence goes on from JAKLTH010000147.1 coordinate 214,629, forward strand.
AACTCTAGGAATCAAGAAAAACCAAGCTTCTTGGAGGTTTTCCAATTCCCCATCCATAACCCTTTTGTTGACGTGACATGGCGACCGACGACGGCGACGACGATCGACGATGACGACTGGCGATGGCAGCGGCGGCGACGACCAACCAGTAATCGACTAGATTGGAATTTGATAAATTGATAAGGATAGTTTTGTCATAAATGGTAAAAATTGGAGGGTATTTTTGGAAAATAATTTCATAACCAAGGGAATAAAAAAAACCAAACTTATGGAATCTTCTCATAAGTCGCATTCGCCTGGAGTGGTATCGGAACCTCTTTCAGAACATGATCGGATCGCGACACGTATTTCCTTAGCATAGAAACATGAAACACCCACAAGTGTCGGAGGTAAAGCCAACCGATAAGCTACACCTCCAATCCAATATCTCAAATGGACCAATGTAGCATGGAGCTAATTTTCCTTTTAGCCCAAATCGTTTCACCCCTTTCGTAGGTGAAACCCACAGAAATACATGATCCCCTACTGGGAATTTCAAAGGCCTTCGCCTCCGGTCCGCGTAACTCTTCTATCTATCCTGTGCCTCTGATAATCGTCGTCTGATGACTCGTACTAACTCTGCATCATGTTGGATACTCTGAGGCCCCAATAACTATCGTTCCCCAACTTCCTCCCATAACACAGGAGATCTGCAGGGTCTGCCGTATAAAGCCTCGAAAGGAGCCATCTGAATAGAAGAGTGGTAGCTGTTGTTATAGGCAAATTCCACTAAATGAACGTGGTCCTCCTAACTGCCTCCGAAATCCATGACACATGATCTCAATAAGTCCTCTAATGTCTGAATGGTACGTTCGGACTGTCCGTCTGTCTGCAGATGAAATGCTATATTGAGTCGAAGTTCTGTGCCCATATGGCCTGCTGCAGACTCTGCCAGAATTGCGAAGTAAATCGTGGATCTCTATCAGATATGATACTCAAAGATACGCCATGCAATCTGATAATCTCTCGACAGTACAATTCCGCTAGACGATCCAATGAGTTCATCCCACGGATAGGAAGGAAGTGAGCTGATTTGGTTAACTGATCCACGATCACCCAAATCACATCATGTCCTTTATGGGTTCTGGGTAATCCCATAACGAAATCCATCATGATATGCTCCCACTTCCATTCTAGGATCGAAATTTCCTGAAGTAACCCAGCAGGTTTCTGATGTTCAACCTTCACTTGCTGGCATACTAAATATCGTGCAACAAAGTCCGCAATATCTCTTTTCATACCGTTCCACCAGTATAAGCGCTTCAAATCTTGGTACATCCGAGTACCACCAGGATGTATAGCAAATCTCGACTGATGTGCTTCCTGTAACAATTCTTCCTTAACTGGATGCATATCCGGAACACATAATCATCCACAGAAACGAAGTACTCCATTCTCATCACTCGGGAAATCCGTCTGACGTTCTGAGTCTATTGTGTTGCACAAGAACTGCAGATGCTGGCCACTGACTTGTGCTTCTTTTATCTTCTCAGCAATAGTAGACTGGGCAACCATAGAAACTAATATCCCCGTGATGTTTGGCCGTGTTCGCATAATCCCAACTCAGAATCACAAACTATATCGAATCGCCGCCGTGTGATCGGCGAGAATCCCACGAGACTTCATGTCACGCCCCAAGAGTATGCTGTGCCGAAAAGCAAACGAATGACATCTCCCCTGTACGTAGCAACATATCCTATTAATACAAGGCCCACAACCACAACATAATAAGCAAATATATATCACACAGCGGAAATATAAAACCACATACCCATAACCACACATATAAATCCGAAACCACACAGGTGTACACTACCTGACAAGTCCACAAGATCTAAACTGTACATAAAACATCAAACACAAACGAAAGTACACAAATAAACCAAAATCCACGAGAGGCTCGGAAAATGGAGATGGAATGGATCGCTGGCAAAGCTCCAAGCCGTCACGAAGACTTCTACCTGTTACCTGGGCGACAGAAAAACCCAGGGTCCGTAGTGGTGAGTAAAACTCAGCAGGTAAAAGGAAAAACATGTATATATCAAATATCACATGTAATTCAACAGAAAAAAAATCTACAGGTACATCAAGTATCACTATCATGATAACATATCCATGTATATACCTTCTAACCAAATGACCAATGTAAAATGCAGACATACATGAAAGTCTGCTACGCTACACCTATCCAACTCGAGCACATATCCACAATATATGTATATAACAGGAAGTCTGCTCTAAACCATACAACGTCATAAGTACGGGTCAAAGGATGCAATAGACTAACCAACAAATATACAGGTATCCGATACAACCATATAAGTGATGCGGGTAGCATGTATGAAGATGATGTACAACCAAATACAATAAGCATTGTACAATCAAATACAACATCACAATAAGCATATATATATATATATATACTAATCACAATCATCCATATATATATATATACATGCATATATGTATATATGTGGCAATATACAAAAATGCCATAAGTCACGACAATGCAATATGCATGGTCATGCCGACTCACCCTAAAGCTACCATGACCCCAGTGTGGCCTCGGTGGCTCGACATGACAACTGTCCCAACTCAACACCAACCACTATTCTCGAGTGCCCGAGTGGGCAGTATGATCGAGTAGCATACAAGCGTGAAGAGCAAGCTACTCGACGAGGGTCCCTGCTGTTGGCCACTCCGACAGTCACTACCCATGAGTGATCGAGTGTCACACACGCAGGACTATGACATGCAAATCCCACTACCACCGTCTATAGTGGTAGAGTGCGGCACCACAATGCTCTTCCTCTTCCCACGCATTACTCCTCCTATGAGTAGCAGTGAGGGATGAGATATTGCGACCCTCTCAACCATAAGAGAGACCACGTTGCCAGCATGCATGCAAATGACATGAATGCTCTGTCACAAATAGACATCCACCACAGACACTCTATTCTACAGAGAGTCAAACCAATCAGATCAACGCACTCTCTATCCTACAGAGAGTCATACTCAACTGATTATAACAAGCTAGGACCATCGGTCCGTAGCGACCCACTAAGTACAATTCACCTAACCATTTACACAATACATGGTCGGTAATAAACATGCAACCTAAGGGTATTAGAATTAACCCTACGTTCAAGACATTACCTATCCATGGATGACCTTTTTGCCCACTTTACAATCAAGTCATCATTCAGACTTTACTATTTGCACCTAACTAAATAAATTCTAGGTTACTTACAATCACATCTGTAACTCCTAATCATGATGAAGTGAGATATGATAACAGCAATAGAGCATAACAGGCCAAAGATAAAGTATCAAGTGCAAGAGTAAATAAGAGTGGAGTCAAGGTAACATGATCATATAAGATGATCATATATCTAACTCTGAATGCATTAAAACTACCTGACCAGGGTAGGAAATTACCCACCTACTGTAATGCTCGTAATACTAGAGTCCTCACGTCCGAGGACCCGTCTCGTATCCATGTCCTACACATTTCAAACACTATGGTTATGTTCAAACAAACGACAATATATCTAAATTTACTATTCTATCGTTTCTATATTCGCGTCCCTTTCTTGAATATGAATTAGAAACCCAAATAACCAGACTTGACCATTTAATTTAAACCCATCGTTTTCAATTAGCAAAAGTGCTAACCTACTCATCCAATTCCATATCAATTTAACAAAGTCAATCTCATGAAGATTTAACCTTTTTACACTTAATGTACATCTCTATTCGTAGCCCAAACAAAACTACTACTTCACAACCATTACAACGACACAACAACCCATTTACAACTCAATTCCAGCCATACAACTCCTCACACATCCACCAACAATCAAGCATTAATTACCAGTCTTGAAATGGTGCTTAACAACCCACCAATCCGACAATTAATAGAAAAAACAGATCTATATTAAATCAGCATATAGACAAATCACGCACCAACACTTCAATATGCAAATAACCATCCAACTTAACTACAATAAAAAACAACATCCCTTATAATCTATAATTACAAGAATCTGTACAGAATCCTCAATCCCATGAACAAATTTGCACATCCTATATAAATCTATTAACTTAATCAACATCTAAAGATCTTACCTCCTAATCCTATAAATTTCTATTTCCTTAATCGAATCAACTGATCAATGCAGAAATCTAAACAACACCTAACTGAGCTCTCAAACTCACTGTCACAGCTCACCTTCCCCGCATTTTTCAGCCAACATCAACACTCACAGAACACACACGATACCAAAATGTGATCAGTTGTGCTTACCTTCTTGTTTCGCACACTCACAGCCGAATCGCAGTCGGCAGTTTCCCTCTCACAGCCGCATACAACCCGATAAAACCATAGCTCAATGCAATCCCTTACCTCAAACTCGATCCACCATTCGATGCACACTACCCTGACCTCCTTGAACCCACAAAGTAGTATCTACCAATACACGACAGCCACCCATAGTTCAAACTCAACGGTAGGGCACCCCACCACAATAAATCACACACAGAATCGAAATGGACTGGAAGGAAAGAGCAATCAGGATATTTACCATCACTTGGGATCCACTGACGGTATTTCTCCCCTAATTGCACTGTTCGTCGGAAGATAACCACTGCTGCTACTGCCCTAGCTCCGGCAAAAATCACGAAGGGCAACTTTTAATCAATACATGGTGAAGCTGCCGCCGAGTCCGTGGGCTCCGACGAGGACACGGAGAAGCTGCCGCTTGCAGAGGAAAAGAGGCGGCTATGGCCGACCATCGCTTGCAGAGAAAAGGAGGGAGCGACAATGATCGACCTTCGCTTGCGGAGAAAAAGAGGCGGCTGTTGCTGATGGATCGGACAAGGAGAAGATGCGACGGCGAAGAACTGAAATAGGGGAAAAGGAGATCGGGATCAGGGAACGAATCGGCAGATCGAGAAAAAAAATGGAAGAAGAAGAGAAACCGAAGGAGAAATCGGCGTGCGTGCGGTGAAGAAATGGGAGGACGGGTTAATGGAAAGGAAACGGATCGAGTTTCCTCATATCGGGTTGGGTTTGTAGATCCTATAAGCCTAACTCCCTAGCTCCAATTAACCCCTATCATTTAAAACCTATGTTAGGTTTTAATTAAAGTCCCAACCATGATGATTTTTTTTTCGCCGTATCTTACATTCTCCCACACTTAATAAAATTTGGTCCCCAAATTTCGTACTTAAATATGAGAACCAACTCAAGAAATTCCCGGAACCATCACATACCTTAAGTGAACAGATGAGGGTATCGAGCTCGGATAATATCTTCCAGCTCCCATGTAGCCTCCTCATCAGTATGATACTACCATCCAACCTTTACTAGTCGGATGGTCTTATTCCACAACTGTCGCTCCTTGCGACCAATAATCCGCACTGAAACCTCCTCGTAAGTCGCATTAGACTGAGGTAGAATTGGAACCTCTTTCAGAACATGATCTAAACGCGGAACGTATTTCCTCAGCATAGAAACATAAAATATGTTGTAAACATCCGCCAGTGTAGGAGGTAAAGCCAATCAGTATGCCACACCTCCAATCCATGATAATATCTCAAATGGGCCAATAAAGTGTGGAACTAATTCCCCTCTTAGCCCAAATCATTTCACCCCTATCGTAGGTGAAACACGCAGAAATACCTAATCCCCAATTGAGAATTCCAAATACCTTCGCCTCTAGTCTGCGTAACTTTTCTGTCGATCCTGTGCCTCTAATAACTGCCATCTGATGACGCGCACCAACTCTACATCATGTTGGATACTCTGTGACCCCAACAACTGTCATTCCCCGACTTCCTCCCACAATACAGGAGATCTGCAGGGTCTACCGTATAAGGCCTCGGAAGAAGCCATCTGAATGGAGGAGTGATAACTATTATTATAGGCAAATTCTACTAAAGGAATGTGATCCTCCCAACTGCCACCGAAATCCCTGACACATGATCTCAATAAATCCTCCTATGTCTGATTAGTACGCTCAGACTGTCTATCTGTCTGCGGATAAACGTTGTACTGAGTCGAAGCTCTATGCCCATGGTCTGATGCAGACTCTACCAAAATCGTGAGGTAAATCATGGATCTCTATCAGATATGATACTCAATAGTACCCCATGCACCGATAATCTCTCGAAGTACAACTCTGTCAGACGATCCAACGAGTCTGTTCCACGAATAGGCAGAAAGTGAGCTGATTTGGTTAGTCGATCCACGATCATCCAAATCGCATCATGCCCTTTACGGGTTCTAGGTAATCCCGCAACGAAAATCCATCGGGATATGCTCCCACTTTCCTTCCAGAATCGAAATTTCCTGGAGTAACCCAGCGGGTTTTCTGATGTTCAGCTTTTACTCGCTGGCATACTGAACATCGAGTAACCAAGTCTGCAATATCTCTCTTCATATCGGCCCACTAGTACAATCGTTTCAACTCTCAGTACATCCGAGTACCACCAGGATGTATAACAAATCTCGAACGATGTGCTTCCAGCAACTTTCAGGTAGCTACCCAGTAGCTAGCTAAAATCCCACGAGCATTCATGCTCCATACATCTACAAATCAAGATAATAACTACTAAAGTCACGTCATGTATATGACAGCTTATCTCGTAGTTCCTCAATTGACGTAAGCATGAGCTACGTCTCATTCAACAACATCTAAATCGCTCCATTCACTGAAGCGATGCACCTGCGTACAATACCCTTCCTTCCACATCGGAAGGATTAACTTACACTGATGCAAACGCCAATCACCATCTAGGTCCAGAAACCTAATTTTCAAAGCTTCCGACCGAGTGAATTCCATTACCCTTTTTGGTCAAACAAAATCTGTGGTATAGTAACGCTAGAAGCATCCTATCCACATTCACAGGAATAACCAAATCCATATAAGGAAATCACCATCTATGGTGGCCGAGTGCGCAACTCCAACTACCACCCCCAACAGTGGCTAAGTTACGCAACTCCAACAACCACAACCTGATCCAATCGTGTCCAGAATACATGATTCTCAAATCCATGGATGACTAAATCGTTTAATAGTCTAACAACATAATGAAAACTCATAAAATTCATACAAAGTATGAAATTATTGTCTTTACACACCTGCATCCTCTTTACTCTATATTGATCATATATCAATCATTACAATGGCAATGATAATTGTATAACATCATGTCACTACAATATTGACACTCTAGTCGTAAATCAACCCTAGAGTATACATAGGTGTCCTTAGCTGATCTAAACAGATCATTTATCCTCAACGAAAGATATTAATTTTCAACAACTACCGTATTTCATCATTGATAATCGATGCCAAATCTCAAAGGTCCATCTCTCTTTCAACAAAGAGTTCCGGATCTTCTCAAGGAGAAACACTGGGACAGATACATATCCCATCCAACACCTCCTATAAACACAACTTACGGTCTTTCAATTCCCATTGTGTTTAACAATCTTAATACCAATAAGATTATCTCCTCGTAAAATCGTCATTCTAATAAATACCTCCTGTGGATCATCAACCTTACCAACTTTGCAAAACCAATCATTGAGGGTATCAAACAACCTATTTAGGCTCATAACCAATGAATGACATTGCATTGAGTACATCACGAACTTCCACTACTTTGTGTGCTTTACACCATCCCTCAGTAAATACACCATAAGTACAAACATTTGACTCTAAAATATCATTACCTCAATCGATAAAATAATCATCCAAAATTTTTTCCCAATATCAGGTCTTTAGTATCAAAACTATTCCCGAAATCACTCCGATCGTACACTCCATTTGCCTACACAATGATAAATCTGAGAGTTCATCCGAAACTGCATCTAAGTACTCTCCAACTATATGCGCAACTGGGAGGCATGATATACTATCATTTTAAAATTTTAGGTTAACTTTTTTTTTTTTTGCACACTTGAGTACCAAGGTGATTGAATTTATGGGGAAGTGATGTACATCAAAGTACAGCAGTAGAGAAGTGCCACACTCCGCCTAAAAATTATCTCAAATAAAATGAAACGAGAAGTAAAACAACAACTTCAACAAATAAATTATGATACCACAATATAAATCGATGGAAGATGGTCCTCTAGCATGTCCCAAGCCAACCCTCAGGACCCCAAATCTTCCAAGTCTTTAAACAAGATACTTTTTAGGAAGAAACCCTAAAATAAGACTCTGCTTCCAAACCTAAACTGCAAAGTTTCTTCTATAAACAAAGGCCTTTCTGTCCAAACAAAACTTTGGAGACGTACAATAACTTAAAGTTCCTAATCTTATTAATGAACTCTTTCATCTCCGAGAATATTAAATACATTAAATGGTTTGCAAAAGATTCCTCCCAGTGATTTTTTTTTCATCATTCTTCCCAGTGAAAGAAATTCCACTCCACGCAAGTTACCTATGTTGCTTGGCACTTTTCTGCGTCAATCTATACAATCAGATTTCCCCATCCATTTCACAAGAAAGTGAAAATATGAACCAGATGATCTAGTTTTCATCTCTCGCATCTGGTTAACTACTACAATGATTTCATATTCCTTCCTAGGAATCTGGTTTAATCTTTTTTTTTTTTAAATTTGTTGTCTTCCAAGGTATCAAGATCAGGTATATTAATATAAGAGAGATCCTGAGGAAGCTCCACTTCATAAATATATTCTCTAAATTTGCATGTACTTTGCACGGTGCTTTGCATGGACCTATCTTCTTGCTTTTCAAATTGTGATAAGTACCTGCAGGAAACCTTTCGTTTCATAGGAACGCCACCAAAATCTCCCACTTGATTTTCTTTGAGGCAACTATGTTAATCTTTGTCAACACTTTCTTGAATTTCCTTCGATTTTTCTGCAAAAGCAATTACATCTTCTCTAACACGTGGCAAGACTTGATACATTAGCAAAGTTTATAATTTGACCTAGCCTGCAATATCTGTTTATCGATCTCCAATTCTTAAATACTTATACGTAGTCATTTCTAAACTTCCGACTCGATCCAATGTCTTCCAACAGAATCTGATAAAAGATTCAACCATCCTAATCCAAATGTAAGCCAACAACTCTGAGTGGCTTAAGACATTCATTTATACTCTTGAGCTATTAGGTGAGCGTAAACTCTGTAAGTCTAATGACTCTGCATGGTATTCCCATTATCGACAATCACCCTACTTGAAGCTCAAGAATTCCCTACAATGTATCACAGAAAGTGACGCGGAGAATTACTCTCTCTCTACGTCACTAACCATGATAAGTGATATATTACTCCCCGAAGATTATTCTCTGCATTTTCCTCCAAGTACCGGTTTGATCCCGATAATGGTAGACAACTAACTCTACTTTCTTTGTATAACTCAAGTTAAGTACTCAAAAGTACCTTCAAAGTTATACAACCCAGTACGAACAACTCAGGGATAAAAATCCCTATGAAACACCGTAAACTAGCCTTCCGCTATCTGCATCAACAATAGCCTACTTATCTTGTCCATTACCCAACAGGTAATGATCTGGCTAGCATAATTAGTAAAAATTTCTAAGACTGTAGTCTCTGATTTTCATAAGAAATGTGACGACTTGACCCCTATTTTTTGACTCGGTATCAATCGCCTCTCAAAGGTAAATCACCTTTTCGACACAGGTTCAATACTCACAGACTCAACAAGTCGTTCCCGTGGGCTACTAGGGGAGCTCTCAGTCTCAGTCACGCTAGAGAGAGAAGCTTTGGCTTCTCTCTAGATTTCCTAGAGATCGGGCGGTGGAGGCTGGTTAAGAGGGTCGTGACCTCATCTCCGGTGTCCGGCGAAGCTAGTGCTGACGGTGGGCTGACCGGAAGCCGATCCTGTTAAATACTGAAGATTTTAAATATTAAAATAAAATGGCCAATGAATTAAGAAATTTATCCTGGAAATATTTAGGGATTTTTAGAGATTTTTAGGAATTTTTCCAGAATTTTTCTGGAAAAATATGGAGCTTGTACGAGATAATTATGGAGATAGGGAAAACAAGCTTTTAAAGGGCCTGTTTAGTCTAGGTTTTTCTATTTTTCTAATTTCTGGATTTCTCTTTTTCCACGCCGCGCCCGACGGTTCCCTCTTCGCGAACTGCTCTTCTTCGCGAAACGCTCAGCCGATTTCCTTCTTCCCCCGCGCCCGAAACCACCGCAACCAACGCCCGCCCTCTTCCTCTTCTCGATTTTTTCTCCTCGCGGCGGACGGCGACGATTGAAGCCCTCTCTCGCCGCTGGCCGCGCTGCGTCGGCGACGGACCAGCGGCGTGGCAAGCATCTGCCGTAGCGCCTCCTCGTGAGCACGAGCGACCGTTGCCGCAGTGCCCTTCCGCTGTCGCCTACCCCTCGGCCACCAGCGTCGCCCTCTGCGCCCGCGCCTCTTCACACTGGATCGCGCCGCACCACCCCTTTTGCGGTCGCGCCACACACCGCCTTGACCTCCTTGTCCCCTTCGCGGTGATTTCGGGCCGGTGGTCGCCGGAGATAGGTAAGCTCTGCCCCTCTACCTTGTTTTGGACGAGATTTAGGGTTAAGGTGAGATTTTCCTTCACTCACAGTCTTGACTTGTGGCGATGGGGGAGCTGGGTACCGCTGTCGTGAGGGGTTGGGAGGGTTGTTGATGTAGACTGCTCTGCTGGTGGTCATCGGAGCAAGGGCAGCGATAGTTTCCGGCAGATTGAGCAATTGGGGAGGTTCCATCGCAGGTATAACATGAACTAGTTTCTTCCTTGCCTACCGGTTGTTTGATTTGGTGGATGTGTCGGCTGTGAATATTGTTTGAGTCGCTGAAATTTGAGTTGGGGATCTGATTTGGGGGATATTGGCTGTCGGTGGAATTTCTAGGGCGGGTGAGCTTGATTGGTCGATTTGGGATGATTCCGGAGTTATTCGATTGATCGGTATGAATATTTGTGGTAGGAAAAGGATTATTAAGACGATTGGAAAATTTGGGAGAATTGGAAATTGATTTGGGGCAATTGGGTTATGAAGGAAATTGATTAATTATTCGATTTGTCGTTGAATTGTATATTTTGTGCTTGACTATAATTATGTTATCTGCAGGTTTCGGTCACGAGGCAGGTTCCCAGTCGTGACGATTTGGTTATTCTTGCGGATATATATATACAGGCGGGTATTTTGACTTAACTTTTAGATTAAGTCAAATTGATATGCTAGTAGGATAGCTTACAATAACTTTTTCATGTTTATATGTCTGGTATACTTTTGGTGCCTACTAGATACATGCATATGATAGGATATGATTATATTTCTGTTTGATTTGGATCATAGTATGTGGATTAGGATATGTACATATTGGTTGTACATATCATTCGGATAGGTATTTTGAGTAGGATTTACATGCTTTAGTATCATGCACCATTTTTGCATGATTGTATCTTACGGGTTCCATTATTGTTGAGCATGACCCATTACATCACACACCGCCACTCATGGGTTAGTGGTACATCGGGAGGGTGTGTGCGATTGCTCTGTCGACTCATTGATGCGCTCATGGGTAGCGACGAGGCGTGGTAGCAGGCGAGGATCCCTCCTCCGCAGTCTATGACACCGGAGATGAGAGCTTAGCTCCCCACTATGTTTGGGCGGGAGGATAGGTGTACTCGACAAAGATCCTGTCCACTCGGTCCACTCAGAGCGATGATGGCGAGTGCGGTTGTCATAGCCCTACCCACTCGGCTTCACCATTGCGTGAGGCGGTGGTAGCGTCGGGGTGACCATGTCATTGGCATGACATGCATTTTACGGATTGCATTTTGTATTGTGTTTGCTTTGCATTATTGTATTGATGCCTTGGATGTGCATATGATTGTCATGCATCTGAGATACATGTTTATATATGGTCAGGACTCTATTACTTATAGTCAGGCACATGCTCCTATATCAGGGTAGGAGATTCAGGTAAGTACAGTCATTTTGTATTTCTTGCTTGCATACCCTATTTATGTGAGACTGTACTGGCATGATATTTTTATTGTTAGCTATACCTTACTATGCATATCTACTATACCCGCAGAGTTCTTTGAACTCACCCCGTTGATTTATATTTATTTCAGGATGAAGCTGTCAGGAGAGTCCAGCTGCCAAACCCCCTCGTCGTGGAAGTGTATTTGGTTATTTGTTTTTGGTTTTGGATATCTTGTTTAGAAGACGATCGACGACCTACGACGGCGATCGATCGACGACGGTCGGTCGGTGACTGACGGCGACGGCGACGACGACGACGACGACCGATGACCGATCGGCGATCGGCGACCATTGGCGGCCGGTGACCGGCGGCGGCTGACTGACGACAGCGGTCGGCGATTGGCGACGATGGCGACCGATGACGGTGGTGGCCGACCGACAACCGATGACCAATGACAGCGGTCGACCGGCGACCAACGACGGCGGCGATGGCCGACGACCGGTGGCGGCGGCGGCCGACAATTGACTAGATTGTAATTTGATAAATTGATATGAATAGTTTTGTCCTAAATGGTAAAAATTCGAGAGTATTTTTGGAAAAAAAAATTCATAACCAAGGGAATCAATAGAGCTGTCAAGTTGGGTTAGGCCCGCCGAGTTGGCCCACCCCGCCAAATAATTTAAGTGAGTTGGATTGAACTTTTATTAATCTGTCATTTTGACAGGCCTAAACGGATCGACCTGCGCGGGTTGCGGGTCTAGACGGGTTGTCCCGCTGTGACACGGGTTGGCCCGCGGGTTGAGAAATGTCAAAAGATAAGTTTTTCACTATTACAATCTTCTTCTATCACATATACACCTCAACAAAGTATAAAAAAAGTTAAGAGTAAAGAACAAAAGAATATTTTTTATTTAAGAGTAAAGAACAAAAGAATATTTTTTATACTCTAATTGTTTTTTATTATTTTGTCACTACTATTCTAATCAATATAGGAAATAATGACATATCAAAATTAAATAATTATCTAGGCTAAAAAATCTCAATTGAATCTCTATTTGAAGGAGCAAAAATTTACATTTAAATATTATCAAGATTTAGATATTTTGGAACATTGGAAAGGAATCAAAAACATCAATACTCAATTTTATAAGTCGATAATTGAATCTCAATTATAAAATTTTAGTTACTTCAAATACTTATTTTTTTAATCATGGTACTCTATCTGTCTTACAGATCATTACCTCAAGATCTCAACACCTCAGTAATTTTAGATATATATATTTTTTAATTTGTGTGGCCGCTTGAGTTCGCTAACCGCATGACCCGCCTTGGGTTGGGTTGGGTTAGAAATTTCTCAACCCGCCGAGATGGCGAGTCGGCTCGCCCCTCTCCGCTAAATATTGGGTTTACGACGGGTTGGCCCGTCCCGCCATGGGTCGATCCGTTTGACAACTCTAGGAATCAAGAAAAACCAAGCTTCTTGGAGGTTTTCCAATTCCCCATCCATAACCCTTTTGTTGACGTGACATGGCGACCGACGACGGCGACGACGATCGACGATGACGACTGGCGATGGCAGCGGCGGCGACGACCAACCAGTAATCGACTAGATTGGAATTTGATAAATTGATAAGGATAGTTTTGTCATAAATGGTAAAAATTGGAGGGTATTTTTGGAAAATAATTTCATAACCAAGGGAATAAAAAAAACCAAACTTATGGAATCTTCTCATAAGTCGCATTCGCCTGGAGTGGTATCGGAACCTCTTTCAGAACATGATCGGATCGCGACACGTATTTCCTTAGCATAGAAACATGAAATACGTTGTGAACACCCGCAAGTGTCGGAGGTAAAGCCAACCGATAAGCTACACCTCCAATCCGCTCCAATATCTCAAATGGACCAATGTAGCATGGAGCTAATTTTCCTTTTAGCCCAAATCGTTTCACCCCTTTCGTAGGTGAAACCCACAGAAATACATGATCCCCTACTGGGAATTTCAAAGGCCTTCGCCTCCGGTCCGCGTAACTCTTCTATCTATCCTGTGCCTCTGATAATCGTCGTCTGATGACTCGTACTAACTCTGCATCATGTTGGATACTCTGAGGCCCCAATAACTATCGTTCCCCAACTTCCTCCCATAACACAGGAGATCTGCAGGGTCTGCCGTATAAAGCCTCGAAAGGAGCCATCTGAATAGAAGAGTGGTAGCTGTTGTTATAGGCAAATTCCACTAAATGAACGTGGTCCTCCTAACTGCCTCCGAAATCCATGACACATGATCTCAATAAGTCCTCTAATGTCTGAATGGTACGTTCGGACTGTCCGTCTGTCTGCAGATGAAATGCTATATTGAGTCGAAGTTCTGTGCCCATATGGCCTGCTGCAGACTCTGCCAGAATTGCGAAGTAAATCGTGGATCTCTATCAGATATGATACTCAAAGATACGCCATGCAATCTGATAATCTCTCGACAGTACAATTCCGCTAGACGATCCAATGAGTTCATCCCACGGATAGGAAGGAAGTGAGCTGATTTGGTTAACTGATCCACGATCACCCAAATCACATCATGTCCTTTATGGGTTCTGGGTAATCCCATAACGAAATCCATCATGATATGCTCCCACTTCCATTCTAGGATCGAAATTTCCTGAAGTAACCCAGCAGGTTTCTGATGTTCAACCTTCACTTGCTGGCATACTAAATATCGTGCAACAAAGTCCGCAATATCTCTTTTCATACCGTTCCACCAGTATAAGCGCTTCAAATCTTGGTACATCCGAGTACCACCAGGATGTATAGCAAATCTCGACTGATGTGCTTCCTGTAACAATTCTTCCTTAACTGGATGCATATCCGGAACACATAATCATCCACAGAAACGAAGTACTCCATTCTCATCACTCGGGAAATCCGTCTGACGTTCTGAGTCTATTGTGTTGCACAAGAACTGCAGATGCTGGCCACTGACTTGTGCTTCTTTTATCTTCTCAGCAATAGTAGACTGGGCAACCATAGAAACTAATATCCCCCAGGATGTTTGACCGTGTTCAGACAATCCCAACTCTGAGAACTGTCAAACTATATCGGTAACTGCTGTCAGGTGACTGGCCAGAATCCCACGAGACTTCATGTCACGCCCCAAGAGTATGCTGTGCCGAAAAGCAAACGAATGACATCTCCCCTGTACGTAGCAACATATCCTATTAATACAAGGCCCACAACCACAACATAATAAGCAAATATATATCACACAGCGGAAATATAAAACCACATACCCATAACCACACATATAAATCCGAAACCACACAGGTGTACACTACCTGACAAGTCCACAGTACTAAACTGTACATAAAACATCAAACACAAACGAAAGTACACAAATAAACCAAAATCCACGAGAGGCTCGGAAAATGGAGATGGAATGGATCGCTGGCAAAGCTCCAAGCCGTCACGAAGACTTCTACCATTACACAGGCGTGAAAAAACCTGTGGTCCGTAGTGGTGAGTAAAACTCGGTAATTAGAAAGGAAAACATGTATATATCAAATATCACATGTAATTCAACAGAAAAAAAATCTACAGGTACATCAAGTATCACTATCATGATAACATATCCATGTATATACCTTCTAACCAAATGACCAATGTAAAATGCAGACATACATGAAAGTCTGCTACGCTACACCTATCCAACTCGAGCACATATCCACAATATATGTATATAACAGGAAGTCTGCTCTAAACCATACAACGTCATAAGTACGGGTCAAAGGATGCAATAGACTAACCAACAAATATACAGGTATCCGATACAACCATATAAGTGATGCGGGTAGCATGTATGAAGATGATGTACAACCAAATACAATAAGCATTGTACAATCAAATACAACATCACAATAAGCATATATATATATATATATACTAATCACAATCATCCATATATATATATATACATGCATATATGTATATATGTGGCAATATACAAAAATGCCATAAGTCACGACAATGCAATATGCATGGTCATGCCGACTCACCCTAAAGCTACCATGACCCCAGTGTGGCCTCGGTGGCTCGACATGACAACTGTCCCAACTCAACACCAACCACTATTCTCGAGTGCCCGAGTGGGCAGTATGATCGAGTAGCATACAAGCGTGAAGAGCAAGCTACTCGACGAGGGTCCCTGCTGTTGGCCACTCCGACAGTCACTACCCATGAGTGATCGAGTGTCACACACGCAGGACTATGACATGCAAATCCCACTACCACCGTCTATAGTGGTAGAGTGCGGCACCACAATGCTCTTCCCTCACACCGGTTACTCCTCCTATGAGTAACCGTGGAGGCAGGATGACTGACGACCCTCTCAACCATAAGAGAGACCACGTTGCCAGCATGCATGCAAATGACATGAATGCTCTGTCACAAATAGACATCCACCACAGACACTCTATTCTACAGAGAGTCAAACCAATCAGATCAACGCACTCTATCCTACAGAGTCATACTCAGTGATTATAACAAGCTAGGACCATCGGTCCGTAGCGACCCACTAAGTACAATTCACCTAACCATTTACACAATACATGGTCGGTAATAAACATGCAACCTAAGGGTATTAGAATTAACCCTACGTTCAAGACATTACCTATCCATGGATGACCTTTTTGCCCACTTTACAATCAAGTCATCATTCAGACTTTACTATTTGCACCTAACTAAATAAATTCTAGGTTACTTACAATCACATCTGTAACTCCTAATCATGATGAAGTGAGATATGATAACAGCAATAGAGCATAACAGGCCAAAGATAAAGTATCAAGTGCAAGAGTAAATAAGAGTGGAGTCAAGGTAACATGATCATATAAGATGATCATATATCTAACTCTGAATGCATTAAAACTACCTGACCAGGGTAGGAAATTACCCACCTACTGTAATGCTCGTAATACTAGAGTCCTCACGTCCGAGGACCCGTCTCGTATCCATGTCCTACACATTTCAAACACTATGGTTATGTTCAAACAAACGACAATATATCTAAATTTACTATTCTATCGTTTCTATATTCGCGTCCCTTTCTTGAATATGAATTAGAAACCCAAATAACCAGACTTGACCATTTAATTTAAACCCATCGTTTTCAATTAGCAAAAGTGCTAACCTACTCATCCAATTCCATATCAATTTAACAAAGTCAATCTCATGAAGATTTAACCTTTTTACACTTAATGTACATCTCTATTCGTAGCCCAAACAAAACTACTACTTCACAACCATTACAACGACACAACAACCCATTTACAACTCAATTCCAGCCATACAACTCCTCACACATCCACCAACAATCAAGCATTAATTACCAGTCTTGAAATGGTGCTTAACAACCCACCAATCCGACAATTAATAGAAAAAACAGATCTATATTAAATCAGCATATAGACAAATCACGCACCAACACTTCAATATGCAAATAACCATCCAACTTAACTACAATAAAAAACAACATCCCTTATAATCTATAATTACAAGAATCTGTACAGAATCCTCAATCCCATGAACAAATTTGCACATCCTATATAAATCTATTAACTTAATCAACATCTAAAGATCTTACCTCCTAATCCTATAAATTTCTATTTCCTTAATCGAATCAACTGATCAATGCAGAAATCTAAACAACACCTAACTGAGCTCTCAAACTCACTGTCACAGCTCACCTTCCCCGCATTTTTCAGCCAACATCAACACTCACAGAACACACACGATACCAAAATGTGATCAGTTGTGCTTACCTTCTTGTTTCGCACACTCACAGCCGAATCGCAGTCGGCAGTTTCCCTCTCACAGCCGCATACAACCCGATAAAACCATAGCTCAATGCAATCCCTTACCTCAAACTCGATCCACCATTCGATGCACACTACCCTGACCTCCTTGAACCCACAAAGTAGTATCTACCAATACACGACAGCCACCCATAGTTCAAACTCAACGGTAGGGCACCCCACCACAATAAATCACACACAGAATCGAAATGGACTGGAAGGAAAGAGCAATCAGGATATTTACCATCACTTGGGATCCACTGACGGTATTTCTCCCCTAATTGCACTGTTCGTCGGAAGATAACCACTGCTGCTACTGCCCTAGCTCCGGCAAAAATCACGAAGGGCAACTTTTAATCAATACATGGTGAAGCTGCCGCCGAGTCCGTGGGCTCCGACGAGGACACGGAGAAGCTGCCGCTTGCAGAGGAAAAGAGGCGGCTATGGCCGACCATCGCTTGCAGAGAAAAGGAGGGAGCGACAATGATCGACCTTCGCTTGCGGAGAAAAAGAGGCGGCTGTTGCTGATGGATCGGACAAGGAGAAGATGCGACGGCGAAGAACTGAAATAGGGGAAAAGGAGATCGGGATCGAGGAGCGAATCGGCAGATCGAGAAAAAAAATGGAAGAAGAAGAGAAACCGAAGGAGAAATCGGCGTGCGTGCGGTGAAGAAATGGGAGGACGGGTTAATGGAAAGGAAACGGATCGAGTTTCCTCATATCGGGTTGGGTTTGTAGATCCTATAAGCCTAACTCCCTAGCTCCAATTAACCCCTATCATTTAAAACCTATGTTAGGTTTTAATTAAAGTCCCAACCATGATGATTTTTTTTTCGCCGTATCTTACATTCTCCCACACTTAATAAAATTTGGTCCCCAAATTTCGTACTTAAATATGAGAACCAACTCAAGAAATTCCCGGAACCATCACATACCTTAAGTGAACAGATGAGGGTATCGAGCTCGGATAATATCTTCCAGCTCCCATGTAGCCTCCTCATCAGTATGATACTACCATCCAACCTTTACTAGTCGGATGGTCTTATTCCACAACTGTCGCTCCTTGCGACCAATAATCCGCACTGAAACCTCCTCGTAAGTCGCATTAGACTGAGGTAGAATTGGAACCTCTTTCAGAACATGATCTAAACGCGGAACGTATTTCCTCAGCATAGAAACATAAAATATGTTGTAAACATCCGCCAGTGTAGGAGGTAAAGCCAATCAGTATGCCACACCTCCAATCCATGATAATATCTCAAATGGGCCAATAAAGTGTGGAACTAATTCCCCTCTTAGCCCAAATCATTTCACCCCTATCGTAGGTGAAACACGCAGAAATACCTAATCCCCAATTGAGAATTCCAAATACCTTCGCCTCTAGTCTGCGTAACTTTTCTGTCGATCCTGTGCCTCTAATAACTGCCATCTGATGACGCGCACCAACTCTACATCATGTTGGATACTCTGTGACCCCAACAACTGTCATTCCCCGACTTCCTCCCACAATACAGGAGATCTGCAGGGTCTACCGTATAAGGCCTCGGAAGAAGCCATCTGAATGGAGGAGTGATAACTATTATTATAGGCAAATTCTACTAAAGGAATGTGATCCTCCCAACTGCCACCGAAATCCCTGACACATGATCTCAATAAATCCTCCTATGTCTGATTAGTACGCTGCTCGGTGTCTATCTGTCTGGATAAACGCTTATCTTGAGTCGAAGCTCTATGCCCATGGTCTGATGCAGACTCTACCAAAATCGTGAGGTAAATCATGGATCTCTATCAGATATGATACTCAAAAGTACCCCATGCAGTCTGATAATCTCTCGGCAGTACAACTCTGTCAGACGATCCAACGAGTCTGTTCCACGAATAGGCAGAAAGTGAGCTGATTTGGTTAGTCGATCCACGATCATCCAAATCGCATCATGCCCTTTACGGGTTCTAGGTAATCCCGCAACGAAAATCCATCGGGATATGCTCCCACTTTCCTTCCAGAATCGAAATTTCCTGGAGTAACCCAGCGGGTTTTCTGATGTTCAGCTTTTACTCGCTGGCATACTGAACATCGAGTAACCAAGTCTGCAATATCTCTCTTCATATCGGCCCACTAGTACAATCGTTTCAACTCTCAGTACATCCGAGTACCACCAGGATGTATAACAAATCTCGAACGATGTGCTTCCAGCAACTTTCAGGTAGCTACCCAGTAGCTAGCTAAAATCCCACGAGCATTCATGCTCCATACATCTACAAATCAAGATAATAACTACTAAAGTCACGTCATGTATATGACAGCTTATCTCGTAGTTCCTCAATTGACGTAAGCATGAGCTACGTCTCATTCAACAACATCTAAATCGCTCCATTCACTGAAGCGATGCACCTGCGTACAATACCCTTCCTTCCACATCGGAAGGATTAACTTACACTGATGCAAACGCCAATCACCATCTAGGTCCAGAAACCTAATTTTCAAAGCTTCCGACCGAGTGAATTCCATTACCCTTTTTGGTCAAACAAAATCTGTGGTATAGTAACGCTAGAAGCATCCTATCCACATTCACAGGAATAACCAAATCCATATAAGGAAATCACCATCTATGGTGGCCGAGTGCGCAACTCCAACTACCACCCCCAACAGTGGCTAAGTTACGCAACTCCAACAACCACAACCTGATCCAATCGTGTCCAGAATACATGATTCTCAAATCCATGGATGACTAAATCGTTTAATAGTCTAACAACATAATGAAAACTCATAAAATTCATACAAAGTATGAAATTATTGTCTTTACACACCTGCATCCTCTTTACTCTATATTGATCATATATCAATCATTACAATGGCAATGATAATTGTATAACATCATGTCACTACAATATTGACACTCTAGTCGTAAATCAACCCTAGAGTATACATAGGTGTCCTTAGCTGATCTAAACAGATCATTTATCCTCAACGAAAGATATTAATTTTCAACAACTACCGTATTTCATCATTGATAATCGATGCCAAATCTCAAAGGTCCATCTCTCTTTCAACAAAGAGTTCCGGATCTTCTCAAGGAGAAACACTGGGACAGATACATATCCCATCCAACACCTCCTATAAACACAACTTACGGTCTTTCAATTCCCATTGTGTTTAACAATCTTAATACCAATAAGATTATCTCCTCGTAAAATCGTCATTCTAATAAATACCTCCTGTGGATCATCAACCTTACCAACTTTGCAAAACCAATCATTGAGGGTATCAAACAACCTATTTAGGCTCATAACCAATGAATGACATTGCATTGAGTACATCACGAACTTCCACTACTTTGTGTGCTTTACACCATCCCTCAGTAAATACACCATAAGTACAAACATTTGACTCTAAAATATCATTACCTCAATCGATAAAATAATCATCCAAAATTTTTTCCCAATATCAGGTCTTTAGTATCAAAACTATTCCCGAAATCACTCCGATCGTACACTCCATTTGCCTACACAATGATAAATCTGAGAGTTCATCCGAAACTGCATCTAAGTACTCTCCAACTATATGCGCAACTGGGAGGCATGATATACTATCATTTTAAAATTTTAGGTTAACTTTTTTTTTTTTTGCACACTTGAGTACCAAGGTGATTGAATTTATGGGGAAGTGATGTACATCAAAGTACAGCAGTAGAGAAGTGCCACACTCCGCCTAAAAATTATCTCAAATAAAATGAAACGAGAAGTAAAACAACAACTTCAACAAATAAATTATGATACCACAATATAAATCGATGGAAGATGGTCCTCTAGCATGTCCCAAGCCAACCCCTCAGGACCCCAAATCTTCCAAGTCTTTAAACAAGATACTTTTTAGGAAGAAACCCTAAAATAAGACTCTGCTTCCAAACCTAAACTGCAAAGTTTCTTCTATAAACAAAGGCCTTTCTGTCCAAACAAAACTTTGGAGACGTACAATAACTTAAAGTTCCTAATCTTATTAATGAACTCTTTCATCTCCGAGAATATTAAATACATTAAATGGTTTGCAAAAGATTCCTCCCAGTGATTTTTTTTTCATCATTCTTCCCAGTGAAAGAAATTCCACTCCACGCAAGTTACCTATGTTGCTTGGCACTTTTCTGCGTCAATCTATACAATCAGATTTCCCCATCCATTTCACAAGAAAGTGAAAATATGAACCAGATGATCTAGTTTTCATCTCTCGCATCTGGTTAACTACTACAATGATTTCATATTCCTTCCTAGGAATCTGGTTTAATCTTTTTTTTTTTTAAATTTGTTGTCTTCCAAGGTATCAAGATCAGGTATATTAAATATAAGAGAGATCCTGAGGAAGCTCCACTTCATAAATATATTCTCTAAATTTGCATGTACTTTGCACGGTGCTTTGCATGGACCTATCTTCTTGCTTTTCAAATTGTGATAAGTACCTGCAGGAAACCTTTCGTTTCATAGGAACGCCACCAAAATCTCCCACTTGATTTTCTTTGAGGCAACTATGTTAATCTTTGTCAACACTTTCTTGAATTTCCTTCGATTTTTCTGCAAAAGCAATTACATCTTCTCTAACACGTGGCAAGACTTGATACATTAGCAAAGTTTATAATTTGACCTAGCCTGCAATATCTGTTTATCGATCTCCAATTCTTAAATACTTATACGTAGTCATTTCTAAACTTCCGACTCGATCCAATGTCTTCCAACAGAATCTGATAAAAGATTCAACCATCCTAATCCAAATGTAAGCCAACAACTCTGAGTGGCTTAAGACATTCATTTATACTCTTGAGCTATTAGGTGAGCGTAAACTCTGTAAGTCTAATGACTCTGCATGGTATTCCCATTATCGACAATCACCCTACTTGAAGCTCAAGAATTCCCTACAATGTATCACAGAAAGTGACGCGGAGAATTACTCTCTCTCTACGTCACTAACCATGATAAGTGATATATTACTCCCCGAAGATTATTCTCTGCATTTTCCTCCAAGTACCGGTTTGATCCCGATAATGGTAGACAACTAACTCTACTTTCTTTGTATAACTCAAGTTAAGTACTCAAAAGTACCTTCAAAGTTATACAACCCAGTACGAACAACTCAGGGATAAAAATCCCTATGAAACACCGTAAACTAGCCTTCCGCTATCTGCATCAACAATAGCCTACTTATCTTGTCCATTACCCAACAGGTAATGATCTGGCTAGCATAATTAGTAAAAATTTCTAAGACTGTAGTCTCTGATTTTCATAAGAAATGTGACGACTTGACCCCTATTTTTTGACTCGGTATCAATCGCCTCTCAAAGGTAAATCACCTTTTCGACACAGGTTCAATACTCACAGACTCAACAAGTCGTTCCCGTGGGCTACTAGGGGAGCTCTCAGTCTCAGTCACGCTAGAGAGAGAAGCTTTGGCTTCTCTCTAGATTTCCTAGAGATCGGGCGGTGGAGGCTGGTTAAGAGGGTCGTGACCTCATCTCCGGTGTCCGTGGCTAGTCTTGTGTGAGGCCGTTAAATTTGAAGATTTTAAATATTAAAATAAAATGGCCAATGAATTAAGAAATTTATCCTGGAAATATTTAGGGATTTTTAGAGATTTTTAGGAATTTTTCCAGAATTTTTCTGGAAAAATATGGAGCTTGTACGAGATAATTATGGAGATAGGGAAAACAAGCTTTTAAAGGGCCTGTTTAGTCTAGGTTTTTCTATTTTTCTAATTTCTGGATTTCTCTTTTTCCACGCCGCGCCCGACGGTTCCCTCTTCGCGAACTGCTCTTCTTCGCGAAACGCTCAGCCGATTTCCTTCTTCCCCCGCGCCCGAAACCACCGCAACCAACGCCCGCCCTCTTCCTCTTCTCGATTTTTTCTCCTCGCGGCGGACGGCGGCGATTGAAGCCCCTCTCCGCTGCTGCTCGCCTGAGCCGCACGCGTCGACGGCCAGACCACTGGCCGCGCGGCAGCAAGCATCTGCCGTAGCGCCTCCTCGCGAGCACGAGCGACCGTTGCCGCAGCGCCCTTCCGCCGTCGCCTACCCCTCGGCCACCAGCGTCGCCGTCTGCGCCGGCGACTCTTCACTCTGGATCGCGCGTCGCACCGACCACCCCTTTTGCCGGTGCGCCGCCACAACCGCCCCAGCCTCCTTTTCCCCTTCGCTGTGATTTCTGGCCGGTGGTCGCCGGAGATAGGTAAGCTCTGCCCCTCTCCCTTGTTTTGGACGAGATTTAGGGTTAAGGTGAGATTTTCCTTCACTCAGCTTGATCTGTTGACTTGTGGCAGTAAGGGGGAGCGCTGGACTGTGCAATCGTGAGGGGTTGGGAGGGTTGTTGATGTAGACTGCTCTGCTGGTGGTCATCGGAGCAAGGGCAGCAATAGTTTCCGGCAGATTGAGCAATTGGGGAGGTTCCATCGCAGGTATAACATGAACTAGTTTCTTCCTTGCCTACCGGTTGTTTGATTTGGTGGATGTGTCGGTTGTGAATATTGTTTGAGTCGCTGAAATTTGAGTTGGGGATCTGATTTGGGGGATATTGACTGTCGGTGGAATTTCTAGGGCGGGTGAGCTTGATTGGTCGATTTGGGATGATTCCGGAGTTATTCGATTGATCGGTATGAATATTTGTGGTAGGAAAAGGATTATTAAGACGATTGGAAAATTTGGGAGAATTGGAAATTGATTTGGGGCAATTGGGTTATGAAGGAAATTGATTAATTATTCGATTTGTCGTTGAATTGTATATTTTGTGCTTGACTATAATTATGTTATCTGCAAGTTTCGGTCACGAGGCAGGTTCCCAGTCGTGACGATTTGGTTATTCTTGCGGATATATATATACAGGCGGGTATTTTGACTTAACTTTTAGATTAAGTCAAATTGATATGCTAGTAGGATAGCTTACAATAACTTTTTCATGTTTATATGCCTGGTATACTTTTGGTGCCTACTAGATACATGCATGTGATAGGATATGATTATATTTCCCTGTTTGATTTGGATCATAGTATGTGGATTAGGGATATGTACATATTGGTTGTACATATCATTCGGATAGGTATTTTGAGTAGGATTTACATGCTTTAGTATCATGCACCATTTTTGCATGATTGTATGCTGGCTGGACGGGGTTCCATTATTGTTGAGCCCGCAGCCAGTTACATGGCCTGCACACACTGCCACTCATGGGTTAGTGGTACATCAGGAGGGTGTGTGCAGTTGCTCTGTCGAGTTCACCGGTCCGCTTTGGGTAGCGCGAGGCGTGGTAGCGGGCGAGGATCCCTCCTCTGGTCTATGACACCGGGAGATGAGAGCTTAGCTCCCCCACTATGTTTGGGGCAGGAGGATAGGTGTACTCCGACAGCATCCTGTCCACTCGGTCACTCAGGAGCAGTGATGGCAGAGTGCACAATTGTCATAGCCCTACCCACTCGGCTTCACCATTATGTAGGCGGCCGACCATGTCATTGGCATGACATGCATTTTGCACGGATTGCATTTTGTATTGTGTTTGCTGCATTATTGTATTGATGCCTTGGATGTGCATATGATTGTCATGCATACAGGATACATGTTTATATATGGTCAGGACTCTATTACTTCTAGTCAGGCACATGCTCCTATATCAGGGTAGGAGATTCAGGTAAGTACAGTCATTTTGTATTTCTTGCTTGCATACCCTATTTATGTGAGACTGTACTGGCATGATATTTTTATTGTTAGCTATACCTTACTATGCATATCTACTATACCCGCAGAGTTCTTTGAACTCACCCCGTTGATTTATATTTATTTCAGGATGAAGCTGTCAGGAGAGTCCAGCTGCCAAACCCCCTCGTCGTGGAAGTGTATTTGGTTATTTGTTTTTGGTTTTGGATATCTTGTTTAGAAGATATATTTAGGACTGGAATTGGATCACTCGAGTCAAACTCGAGTTCGGTCAATCATGACCTGGGCCGATTGCACCAACACGACGATGACGACCGGCGGCGGCGACTACGACGACCGACGGCGATGGCCGATCGACGACACGATCGGCGATCGGGACGATCGGCTGGCCCGGTCGGCAACGGCAGACGGCAGCGACGACGACGACGCCGATCGATGACCGACGGCGATCGGCGACCATTGGCGGTCGGTGGGCGGTGGCAAGCGGCGATCGACGATAAAGCCGTGATTGGCGGCGATGATGGCGATCGATGACTTTGATAAATTGATATGAATAGTTTTGTCCTAAATGGTAAAAATTCGAGTATTTTTGGAAAAAAATTCATAACCAAGGGAATCAATAGAGTCAAGTTAGGTTAGGCCAGCCAGTTGGCCCACCCCGAATAATTTAAGTGAGTTGGATTGAACTTTTATTAATCTCATCATTTGTGAGGCCTAAACGGATCGACCTGCGCGGGTTGCGGGTCTAGACGGGTTGTCCCGCTGTGACACGGGTTGGCCCGCGGGTTGAGAAATGTCAAAAGATAAGTTTTTCACTATTACAATCTTCTTCTATCACATATACACCTCAACAAAGTATAAAAAAAGTTAAGAGTAAAGAACAAAAGAATATTTTTTATTTAAGAGTAAAGAACAAAAGAATATTTTTTATACTCTAATTGTTTTTTATTATTTTGTCACTACTATTCTAATCAATATAGGAAATAATGACATATCAAAATTAAATAATTATCTAGGCTAAAAAATCTCAATTGAATCTCTATTTGAAGGAGCAAAAATTTACATTTAAATATTATCAAGATTTAGATATTTTGGAACATTGGAAAGGAATCAAAAACATCAATACTCAATTTTATAAGTCGATAATTGAATCTCAATTATAAAATTTTAGTTACTTCAAATACTTATTTTTTTAATCATGGTACTCTATCTGTCTTACAGATCATTACCTCAAGATCTCAACACCTCAGTAATTTTAGATATATATATTTTTTAATTTGTGTGGCCCGCGAGTTGGCCCGCCTAACCCGCAACCCGCCTTGGGTTGGGTTGGGTTAGAAATTTCTCAACCCGCCGAGATGGCGAGTCGGCTCGCCCCTCTCCGCTAAATATTGGGTTTACGACGGGTTGGCCCGTCCCGCCATGGGTCGATCCGTTTGACAACTCTAGGAATCAAGAAAAACCAAGCTTCTTGGAGGTTTTCCAATTCCCCATCCATAACCCTTTTGTTGACGTGACATGGCGACCGACGACGGCGACGACGATCGACGATGACGACTGGCGATGGCAGCGGCGGCGACGACCAACCAGTAATCGACTAGATTGGAATTTGATAAATTGATAAGGATAGTTTTGTCATAAATGGTAAAAATTGGAGGGTATTTTTGGAAAATAATTTCATAACCAAGGGAATAAAAAAAACCAAACTTATGGAATCTTCTCATAAGTCGCATTCGCCTGGAGTGGTATCGGAACCTCTTTCAGAACATGATCGGATCGCGACACGTATTTCCTTAGCATAGAAACATGAAATACGTTGTGAACACCCGCAAGTGTCGGAGGTAAAGCCAACCGATAAGCTACACCTCCAATCCGCTCCAATATCTCAAATGGACCAATGTAGCATGGAGCTAATTTTCCTTTTAGCCCAAATCGTTTCACCCCTTTCGTAGGTGAAACCCACAGAAATACATGATCCCCTACTGGGAATTTCAAAGGCCTTCGCCTCCGGTCCGCGTAACTCTTCTATCTATCCTGTGCCTCTGATAATCGTCGTCTGATGACTCGTACTAACTCTGCATCATGTTGGATACTCTGAGGCCCCAATAACTATCGTTCCCCAACTTCCTCCCATAACACAGGAGATCTGCAGGGTCTGCCGTATAAAGCCTCGAAAGGAGCCATCTGAATAGAAGAGTGGTAGCTGTTGTTATAGGCAAATTCCACTAAATGAACGTGGTCCTCCTAACTGCCTCCGAAATCCATGACACATGATCTCAATAAGTCCTCTAATGTCTGAATGGTACGTTCGGACTGTCCGTCTGTCTGCAGATGAAATGCTATATTAGTCGAGTTACTCGTGCCCATATGGCTGCTGCAGACTCGCTGAGTGCGTGGATCTCTATCAGATATGATACTCAAAGATACGCCATGCAATCTGATAATCTCTCGACAGTACAATTCCGCTAGACGATCCAATGAGTTCATCCCACGGATAGGAAGGAAGTGAGCTGATTTGGTTAACTGATCCACGATCACCCAAATCACATCATGTCCTTTATGGGTTCTGGGTAATCCCATAACGAAATCCATCATGATATGCTCCCACTTCCATTCTAGGATCGAAATTTCCTGAAGTAACCCAGCAGGTTTCTGATGTTCAACCTTCACTTGCTGGCATACTAAATATCGTGCAACAAAGTCCGCAATATCTCTTTTCATACCGTTCCACCAGTATAAGCGCTTCAAATCTTGGTACATCCGAGTACCACCAGGATGTATAGCAAATCTCGACTGATGTGCTTCCTGTAACAATTCTTCCTTAACTGGATGCATATCCGGAACACATAATCATCCACAGAAACGAAGTACTCCATTCTCATCACTCGGGAAATCCGTCTGACGTTCTGAGTCTATTGTGTTGCACAAGAACTGCAGATGCTGGCCACTGACTTGTGCTTCTTTTATCTTCTCAGCAATAGTAGACTGGGCAACCATAGAAACTAATATCCCCCAGGATGTTTGACCGTGTTCAGACAATCCCAACTCGAATCACAAACTATATCGAATCGCTGCCGTGATCGCCGAATCCACGAGACTTCATGTCTCGCCCCAAGAGTATGCTGTGCCGAAAAGCAAACGAATGACATCTCCCCTGTACGTAGCAACATATCCTATTAATACAAGGCCCACAACCACAACATAATAAGCAAATATATATCACACAGCGGAAATATAAAACCACATACCCATAACCACACATATAAATCCAAACACACAGTGTACACTGCACGACAAGTCCATGATAAACTGTACATAAAACATCAAACACAAACGAAAGTACACAAATAAACCAAAATCCACGAGGCTCGGAAAATGGAGATGGAATGGATCAGCAAAGCTCAAGCCGTCACGAAGACTTCTACACATTACAGGCGTGAAAAACCCGTGGTCCGTAGTGGTGAGTAAAACTCAGTAAGGAAAAGGAAAAACATGTATATATCAAATATCACATGTAATTCACAGAAAAATCTACAGTACATCAAGTATCACTATCATGATAACATATCCATGTATATACCTTCTAACCAAATGACCATGAATGTAAAATGCGGACATACATGAAAGTGCACTCACGCTACACCTATCCAACTCGAGCACATATCCACAATATATGTATATAACAGAAGTCCGCTCTAAACCATACAACGTCATAAGTAGTCAAAGGATGCAATAGACTAACCAACAAATATACAGGTATCCGATACAACCATATAAGTGATGCGGGTAGCATGTATGAAGATGATGTACAACCAAATACAATAAGCATTGTACAATCAAATACAACATCACAATAAGCATATATATATATATATACTAATCACACTCATCCATATATATATATATACATGCATATATGTATATATATGGCAATATGCAAAAATACCATAGGTCACGGCAATGCAGCATGCATGGTCATGCCGACTCACCCTAAAGCTACCATGACCCCAGTGTGGCCTCGGTGGCTCGACATGTCAACTATCCAAACTCAACACCAACCACTATTCTCGAGTGACCGAGTGGGCAGTATGATCGAGTAGCATATAAGCGTGAAGAGCAAGCTACTCGACGGGGGTCCTGCTTAGCCACTCAGGATCACTACCCATGAGTGATCGAGTGTCACACACGCAGGACTATGACATGCAAATCCCACTACCACCGTCTATAGTGGTAGAGTGCGGCACCACAATGCTCTTCCCTCACACCGGTTACTCCTCCTATGAGTAACCGTGGAGGCAGGATGACTGACGACCCTCTCAACCATAAGAGAGACCACGTTGCCAGCATGCATGCAAATGACATGAATGCTCTGTCACAAATAGACATCCACCACAGACACTCTATTCTACAGAGAGTCAAACCAATCAGATCAACGCACTCTCTATCCTACAGAGAGTCATACTCAACTGATTATAACAAGCTAGGACCATCGGTCCGTAGCGACCCACTAAGTACAATTCACCTAACCATTTACACAATACATGGTCGGTAATAAACATGCAACCTAAGGGTATTAGAATTAACCCTACGTTCAAGACATTACCTATCCATGGATGACCTTTTTGCCCACTTTACAATCAAGTCATCATTCAGACTTTACTATTTGCACCTAACTAAATAAATTCTAGGTTACTTACAATCACATCTGTAACTCCTAATCATGATGAAGTGAGATATGATAACAGCAATAGAGCATAACAGGCCAAAGATAAAGTATCAAGTGCAAGAGTAAATAAGAGTGGAGTCAAGGTAACATGATCATATAAGATGATCATATATCTAACTCTGAATGCATTAAAACTACTGACTGTGGTAGGAAATTACCCACCTACTGTAATGCTCGTAATACTAGAGTCCTCACGTCCGAGGACCCGTCTCGTATCCATGTCCTACACATTTCAAACACTATGGTTATGTTCAAACAAACGACAATATATCTAAATTTACTATTCTATCGTTTCTATATTCGCGTCCCTTTCTTGAATATGAATTAGAAACCCAAATAACCAGACTTGACCATTTAATTTAAACCCATCGTTTTCAATTAGCAAAAGTGCTAACCTACTCATCCAATTCCATATCAATTTAACAAAGTCAATCTCATGAAGATTTAACCTTTTTACACTTAATGTACATCTCTATTCGTAGCCCAAACAAAACTACTACTTCACAACCATTACAACGACACAACAACCCATTTACAACTCAATTCCAGCCATACAACTCCTCACACATCCACCAACAATCAAGCATTAATTACCAGTCTTGAAATGGTGCTTAACAACCCACCAATCCGACAATTAATAGAAAAAACAGATCTATATTAAATCAGCATATAGACAAATCACGCACCAACACTTCAATATGCAAATAACCATCCAACTTAACTACAATAAAAAACAACATCCCTTATAATCTATAATTACAAGAATCTGTACAGAATCCTCAATCCCATGAACAAATTTGCACATCCTATATAAATCTATTAACTTAATCAACATCTAAAGATCTTACCTCCTAATCCTATAAATTTCTATTTCCTTAATCGAATCAACTGATCAATGCAGAAATCTAAACAACACCTAACTGAGCTCTCAAACTCACTGTCACAGCTCACCTTCCCCGCATTTTTCAGCCAACATCAACACTCACAGAACACACACGATACCAAAATGTGATCAGTTGTGCTTACCTTCTTGTTTCGCACACTCACAGCCGAATCGCAGTCGGCAGTTTCCCTCTCACAGCCGCATACAACCCGATAAAACCATAGCTCAATGCAATCCCTTACCTCAAACTCGATCCACCATTCGATGCACACTACCCTGACCTCCTTGAACCCACAAAGTAGTATCTACCAATACACGACAGCCACCCATAGTTCAAACTCAACGGTAGGGCACCCCACCACAATAAATCACACACAGAATCGAAATGGACTGGAAGGAAAGAGCAATCAGGATATTTACCATCACTTGGGATCGACGGTATTTCTCCCTAATTGCACTTTGTTCGGAAGATAACCATCTTTGCTCGCCTAGCTCGGCAAAAATCACGAAGGGCAACTTTTAATCAATACATGGTGAAGCTGCCGCCGAGTCCGTGGGCTCGGCGAGGACACGGAGAAGCCGCCACTTGCGAGGAAAAGAGGCGGCTATGGCCGACCATATCGCTAGAGAAAAGGAGGGAGCGACAATGATCGACCTTCGCTTGCGGAGAAAAGAAGCGGTATTCTTTGATGGATCGGACAAGGAGAAGATCACGGCGAAGAACTGAAATAGGGGAAAAGGAGATCGGGATCAGGGAACGAATCGGCAGATCGAGAAAAAAAATGGAAGAAGAAGAGAAACCGAAGGAGAAATCGGCGTGCGTGCGGTGAAGAAATGGGAGGACGGGTTAATGGAAAGGAAACGGATCGAGTTTCCTCATATCGGGTTGGGTTTGTAGATCCTATAAGCCTAACTCCCTAGCTCCAATTAACCCCTATCATTTAAAACCTATGTTAGGTTTTAATTAAAGTCCCAACCATGATGATTTTTTTTTCGCCGTATCTTACATTCTCCCACACTTAATAAAATTTGGTCCCCAAATTTCGTACTTAAATATGAGAACCAACTCAAGAAATTCCCGGAACCATCACATACCTTAAGTGAACAGATGAGGGTATCGAGCTCGGATAATATCTTCCAGCTCCCATGTAGCCTCCTCATCAGTATGATACTACCATCCAACCTTTACTAGTCGGATGGTCTTATTCCACAACTGTCGCTCCTTGCGACCAATAATCCGCACTGAAACCTCCTCGTAAGTCGCATTAGACTGAGGTAGAATTGGAACCTCTTTCAGAACATGATCTAAACGCGGCAGCATAGAAACATAAAATATGTTGTAAACATCCGCCAGTGTAGGAGGTAAAGCCAATCAGTATGCCACACCTCCAATCCATGATAATATCTCAAATGGGCCAATAAAGTGTGGAACTAATTCCCCTCTTAGCCCAAATCATTTCACCCCTATCGTAGGTGAAACACGCAGAAATACCTAATCCCCAATTGAGAATTCCAAATACCTTCGCCTCTAGTCTGCGTAACTTTTCTGTCGATCCTGTGCCTCTAATAACTGCCATCTGATGACGCGCACCAACTCTACATCATGTTGGATACTCTGTGACCCCAACAACTGTCATTCCCCGACTTCCTCCCACAATACAGGAGATCTGCAGGGTCTACCGTATAAGGCCTCGGAAGAAGCCATCTGAATGGAGGAGTGATAACTATTATTATAGGCAAATTCTACTAAAGGAATGTGATCCTCCCAACTGCCACCGAAATCCCTGACACATGATCTCAATAAATCCTCCTATGTCTGATTAGTACGCTCAGACTGTCTATCTGTCTGCGGATAAACGTTGTACTGAGTCGAAGCTCTATGCCCATGGTCTGATGCAGACTCTACCAAAATCGTGAGGTAAATCATGGATCTCTATCAGATATGATACTCAAAAGTACCCCATGCAGTCTGATAATCTCTCGGCAGTACAACTCTGTCAGACGATCCAACGAGTCTGTTCCACGAATAGGCAGAAAGTGAGCTGATTTGGTTAGTCGATCCACGATCATCCAAATCGCATCATGCCCTTTACGGGTTCTAGGTAATCCCGCAACGAAAATCCATCGGGATATGCTCCCACTTTCCTTCCAGAATCGAAATTTCCTGGAGTAACCCAGCGGGTTTTCTGATGTTCAGCTTTTACTCGCTGGCATACTGAACATCGAGTAACCAAGTCTGCAATATCTCTCTTCATATCGGCCCACTAGTACAATCGTTTCAACTCTCAGTACATCCGAGTACCACCAGGATGTATAACAAATCTCGAACGATGTGCTTCCAGCAACTTTCAGGTAGCTACCCAGTAGCTAGCTAAAATCCCACGAGCATTCATGCTCCATACATCTACAAATCAAGATAATAACTACTAAAGTCACGTCATGTATATGACAGCTTATCTCGTAGTTCCTCAATTGACGTAAGCATGAGCTACGTCTCATTCAACAACATCTAAATCGCTCCATTCACTGAAGCGATGCACCTGCGTACAATACCCTTCCTTCCACATCGGAAGGATTAACTTACACTGATGCAAACGCCAATCACCATCTAGGTCCAGAAACCTAATTTTCAAAGCTTCCGACCGAGTGAATTCCATTACCCTTTTTGGTCAAACAAAATCTGTGGTATAGTAACGCTAGAAGCATCCTATCCACATTCACAGGAATAACCAAATCCATATAAGGAAATCACCATCTATGGTGGCCGAGTGCGCAACTCCAACTACCACCCCCAACAGTGGCTAAGTTACGCAACTCCAACAACCACAACCTGATCCAATCGTGTCCAGAATACATGATTCTCAAATCCATGGATGACTAAATCGTTTAATAGTCTAACAACATAATGAAAACTCATAAAATTCATACAAAGTATGAAATTATTGTCTTTACACACCTGCATCCTCTTTACTCTATATTGATCATATATCAATCATTACAATGGCAATGATAATTGTATAACATCATGTCACTACAATATTGACACTCTAGTCGTAAATCAACCCTAGAGTATACATAGGTGTCCTTAGCTGATCTAAACAGATCATTTATCCTCAACGAAAGATATTAATTTTCAACAACTACCGTATTTCATCATTGATAATCGATGCCAAATCTCAAAGGTCCATCTCTCTTTCAACAAAGAGTTCCGGATCTTCTCAAGGAGAAACACTGGGACAGATACATATCCCATCCAACACCTCCTATAAACACAACTTACGGTCTTTCAATTCCCATTGTGTTTAACAATCTTAATACCAATAAGATTATCTCCTCGTAAAATCGTCATTCTAATAAATACCTCCTGTGGATCATCAACCTTACCAACTTTGCAAAACCAATCATTGAGGGTATCAAACAACCTATTTAGGCTCATAACCAATGAATGACATTGCATTGAGTACATCACGAACTTCCACTACTTTGTGTGCTTTACACCATCCCTCAGTAAATACACCATAAGTACAAACATTTGACTCTAAAATATCATTACCTCAATCGATAAAATAATCATCAAAATTTTCCCAATATCAGGTCTTTAGTATCAAAACTATTCCCGAAATCACTCGATCGTACACTCCATTTGCCTACACAATGATAAATCGAGAGTTCATCAAAGCTGCATCTAAGTACTCTCCAACTATATGCATAGGAGGCATGATATACTATCATTTTAAAATTTTAGGTTAACTTTTTTTTTTTTTGCACACTTGAGTACCAAGGTGATTGAATTTATGGGGAAGTGATGTACATCAAAGTACAGCAGTAGAGAAGTGCCACACTCCGCCTAAAAATTATCTCAAATAAAATGAAACGAGAAGTAAAACAACAACTTCAACAAATAAATTATGATACCACAATATAAATCGATGGAAGATGGTCCTCTAGCATGTCCCAAGCCAACCCCTCAGGACCCCAAATCTTCCAAGTCTTTAAACAAGATACTTTTTAGGAAGAAACCTAAAATAAGACTCTGCTTCCAAACCTAAACTGCAAAGTTTCTTCTATAAACAAAGGCCTTTCTGTCCAAACAAAACTTTGGAGACGTACAATAACTTAAAGTTCCTAATCTTATTAATGAACTCTTTCATCTCCGAGAATATTAAATACATTAAATGGTTTGCAAAAGATTCCTCCCAGTGATTTTTTTTTCATCATTCTTCCCAGTGAAAGAAATTCCACTCCACGCAAGTTACCTATGTTGCTTGGCACTTTTCTGCGTCAATCTATACAATCAGATTTCCCCATCCATTTCACAAGAAAGTGAAAATATGAACCAGATGATCTAGTTTTCATCTCTCGCATCTGGTTAACTACTACAATGATTTCATATTCCTTCCTAGGAATCTGGTTTAATCTTTTTTTTTTTTAAATTTGTTGTCTTCCAAGGTATCAAGATCAGGTATATTAAATATAAGAGAGATCCTGAGAAGCTCCACTTCATAAATATATTCTCTAAATTTGCATGTACTTTGCACGGTGCTTTGCATGGACCTATCTTCTTGCTTTTCAAATTGTGATAAGTACCTGCAGGAAACCTTTCGTTTCATAGGAACGCCACCAAAATCTCCCACTTGATTTTCTTTGAGGCAACTATGTTAATCTTTGTCAACACTTTCTTGAATTTCCTTCGATTTTTCTGCAAAAGCAATTACATCTTCTCTAACACGTGGCAAGACTTGATACATTAGCAAAGTTTATAATTTGACCTAGCACATGCAATATCTTTATCGATCTCCAATTCTTAAATACTTATACGTAGTCATTTCTAAACTTCCGACTCGATCCAATGTCTTCCAACAGAATCTGATAAAAGATTCAACCATCCTAATCCAAATGTAAGCCAACAACTCTGAGTGGCTTAAGACATTCATTTATACTCTTGAGCTATTAGGTGAGCGTAAACTCTGTAAGTCTAATGACTCTGCATGGTATTCCCATTATCGACAATCACCCTACTTAAGCTCAAGAATTTCTACAATGTATCACAGAAAGTGACGCGGAGAATTACTCTCTCTCTACGTCACTAACCATGATAAGTGATATATTACTCCCCGAAGATTATTCTCTGCATTTTCCTCCAAGTACCGGTTTGATCCCGATAATGGTAGACAACTAACTCTACTTTCTTTGTATAACTCAAGTTAAGTACTCAAAAGTACCTTCAAAGTTATACAACCCAGTACGAACAACTCAGGGATAAAAATCCCTATGAAACACCGTAAACTAGCCTTCCGCTATCTGCATCAACAATAGCCTACTTATCTTGTCCATTACCCAACAGGTAATGATCTGGCTAGCATAATTAGTAAAAATTTCTAAGACTGTAGTCTCTGATTTTCATAAGAAATGTGACGACTTGACCCCTATTTTTTGACTCGGTATCAATCGCCTCTCAAAGGTAAATCACACAGTTCAATACTCACAGACTCAACAAGTCGCTCCGTGGGCTACTAGGAGCTCTCGGCCTCGATCCACGCTAGAGAGAGAAGCTTTGGCTTCTCTCTAGATTTCCTAGAGATCGGGCGGTGGAGGCTGGTTAAGAGGGTCGTGACCTCATCTCCGGTGTCCGGCGAAGCTAGTGCTGACGGTGGGCTGACCGGAAGCCGATCCTGTTAAATACTGAAGATTTTAAATATTAAAATAAAATGGCCAATGAATTAAGAAATTTATCCTGGAAATATTTAGGGATTTTTAGAGATTTTTAGGAATTTTTCCAGAATTTTTCTGGAAAAATATGGAGCTTGTACGAGATAATTATGGAGATAGGGAAAACAAGCTTTTAAAGGGCCTGTTTAGTCTAGGTTTTTCTATTTTTCTAATTTCTGGATTTCTCTTTTTCCACGCCGCGCCCGACGGTTCCCTCTTCGCGAATCGCCTTCTTCGCAAACGCCAATTTCCTTCTTCCCGCACACCAAACCACCGCAACCAACGCCGCCTCTTCCTCTTCTCGATTTTTCTCGCGCGGACGGCGACGATTGAAGCCTCTCCGCCGCGCTGCTCGAGCCAAGACGCTGCCGACGGCCAGACGATCGCACGGCAGAAGCATCCGCCGTAGCGCCTCGTGAGCACGAAGCGACCGTCGCCGCGCCCTTCTTCCGCTGCCGCTTACCTCGGCCACTGGCCGCTCGCCGCGCTGGCGCGACTCTTCACTGATCGCAGGCCGCACCGACCACCCCTTTTGCCGGTGCGCCGCCACAACCGCCCCAGCCTCCTTTTCCCCTTCGCTGTGATTTCTGGCCGGTGGTCGCCGGAGATAGGTAAGCTCTGCCCCTCTACCTTGTTTTGGACGAGATTTAGGGTTAAGGTGAGATTTTCCTTCACTCAGCTTGATCTGTTGA
Organism: Wurfbainia villosa; assembly: GCA_025175895.1. Lineage (NCBI taxonomy): Eukaryota > Viridiplantae > Streptophyta > Magnoliopsida > Zingiberales > Zingiberaceae > Wurfbainia > Wurfbainia villosa. The sequence goes on from JAKLTH010000147.1 coordinate 252,179, forward strand.
CTTGTGGCAGTAAGGGGGAGCGCTGGACTGTGCAATCGTGAGGGGTTGGGAGGGTTGTTGATGTAGACTGCTCTGCTGGTGGTCATCGGAGCAAGGGCAGCAATAGTTTCCGGCAGATTGAGCAATTGGGGAGGTTCCATCGCAGGTATAACATGAACTAGTTTCTTCCTTGCCTACCGGTTGTTTGATTTGGTGGATGTGTCGGTTGTGAATATTGTTTGAGTCGCTGAAATTTGAGTTGGGGATCTGATTTGGGGGATATTGACTGTCGGTGGAATTTCTAGGGCGGGTGAGCTTGATTGGTCGATTTGGGATGATTCCGGAGTTATTCGATTGATCGGTATGAATATTTGTGGTAGGAAAAGGATTATTAAGACGATTGGAAAATTTGGGAGAATTGGAAATTGATTTGGGGCAATTGGGTTATGAAGGAAATTGATTAATTATTCGATTTGTCGTTGAATTGTATATTTTGTGCTTGACTATAATTATGTTATCTGCAGGTTTCGGTCACGAGGCAGGTTCCCAGTCGTGACGATTTGGTTATTCTTGCGGATATATATATACAGGCGGGTATTTTGACTTAACTTTTAGATTAAGTCAAATTGATATGCTAGTAGGATAGCTTACAATAACTTTTTCATGTTTATATGCCTGGTATACTTTTGGTGCCTACTAGATACATGCATGTGATAGGATATGATTATATTTCCCTGTTTGATTTGGATCATAGTATGTGGATTAGGGATATGTACATATTGGTTGTACATATCATTCGGATAGGTATTTTGAGTAGGATTTACATGCTTTAGTATCATGCACCATTTTTGCATGATTGTATGCTGGCTGGACGGGGTTCCATTATTGTTGAGCCCGCAGCCAGTTACATGGCCTGCACACACTGCCACTCATGGGTTAGTGGTACATCAGGAGGGTGTGTGCAGTTGCTCTGTCACAGCTCATGGTCGCTCATGGGTAGCGGCGAGCAGGCGTGGTAGCGGCAGGATCCCTCCTGGTCTATGACACCGGAGATGAGAGCTTAGCTCCCCACTATGTTTAGGCGGGGAGGATAGGTGTACTCGACGATCATCTGTCCCACTCGGCCACCAGAGCGATGATGGCAGAGTGCACAGTTGTCATAGCCCTACCCACTCGGCTTCACCATTGCGTGTGAGGCGGCTGACTGGCGTCAGGGGTGACCATGTCATTGGCATGACATGCATTTTGCACGGATTGCATTTTGTATTGTGTTTGCTGCATTATTGTATTGATGCCTTGGATGTGCATATGATTGTCATGCATACAGGATACATGTTTATATATGGTCGACTCTATTACTTCTAGTCGTGCACATGCTCCTATATCGTGAGTAGGAGATTCGTGTAAATCTGATCATTTTGTATTTCTTGCTTGCATACCCTATTTATGTGAGACTGTACTGGCATGATATTTTTATTGTTAGCTATACCTTACTATGCATATCTACTATACCCGCAGAGTTCTTTGAACTCACCCCGTTGATTTATATTTATTTCAGGATGAAGTCGAGAGAGTCCAATTTGCCAAACCCTCGTCGTGGAAGTGTATTTGGTTATTTGTTTTTGGTTTTGGATATCTTGTTTAGAAGATATATTTAGGACTGGAATTGGATCACTCGAGTCAAACTCGAGTTCGGTCAATCATGACCTGGGGGTGCACCAACACGGCGATGGCGGCCGTGGCGGCGACGGCCGGCGGACGGCGATGGCCGGACCAAGCGACCTCGGCGGCGATCGATCGGCGGCAACCGGTCGATCGGTGGCCCGGCAGCGGCAGCGGCGGACGGCGGCGACCGATGACGGTGGTGGGCCGACCGACAACCGGACGCGACTAATGATACGCCGGCCGATCGGCTGGGATTCAACGACGGCGGCGATGGTTGACGACGGCATGCGGTCACTACAATTGACTAGATTGTAATTTGATAAATTGATATGAATAGTTTTGTCCTAAATGGTAAAAATTCGAGAGTATTTTTGGAAAAAAAAATTCATAACCAAGGGAATCAATAGAGCTGTCAAGTTGGGTTAGGCCCGCCGAGTTGGCCCACCCCGCCAAATAATTTAAGTGAGTTGGATTGAACTTTTATTAATCATTTTTTTGACAGTCCTAAACGGATCGACCTGCGCGGGTTGCGGGTCTAGACGGGTTGTCCCGCTGTGACACGGGTTGGCCCGCGGGTTGAGAAATGTCAAAAGATAAGTTTTTCACTATTACAATCTTCTTCTATCACATATACACCTCAACAAAGTATAAAAAAAGTTAAGAGTAAAGAACAAAAGAATATTTTTTATTTAAGAGTAAAGAACAAAAGAATATTTTTATACTCTAATTGTTTTTTATTATTTTGTCACTACTATTCTAATCAATATAGGAAATAATGACATATCAAAATTAAATAATTATCTAGGCTAAAAAATCTCAATTGAATCTCTATTTGAAGGAGCAAAAATTTACATTTAAATATTATCAAGATTTAGATATTTTGGAACATTGGAAAGGAATCAAAAACATCAATACTCAATTTTATAAGTCGATAATTGAATCTCAATTATAAAATTTTAGTTACTTCAAATACTTATTTTTTTAATCATGGTACTCTATCTGTCTTACAGATCATTACCTCAAGATCTCAACACCTCAGTAATTTTAGATATATATATTTTTTAATTTGTGTGGCCCGCGAGTTGGCCCGCCTAACCCGCAACCCGCCTTGGGTTGGGTTGGGTTAGAAATTTCTCAACCCGCCGAGATGGCGAGTCGGCTCGCCCCTCTCCGCTAAATATTGGGTTTACGACGGGTTGGCCCGTCCCGCCATGGGTCGATCCGTTTGACAACTCTAGGAATCAAGAAAAACCAAGCTTCTTGGAGGTTTTCCAATTCCCCATCCATAACCCTTTACGACGGCGACGACGATCGACGATGACGACTGGCGATGGCAGCGGCGGCGACGACCAACCAGTAATCGACTAGATTGGAATTTGATAAATTGATAAGGATAGTTTTGTCATAAATGGTAAAAATTGGAGGGTATTTTTGGAAAATAATTTCATAACCAAGGGAAAAAAAACCAAACTTATGGAATCTTCATTCGTCTGGAGTGGTATCGGAACCTATTTCAGAACATGATCAGATTGCGACACGTAATTCGTCAGCATAGATATATGAAATACATTATGAACACCCGCAAGTGTCGGAGGTAAAGCCAACCGATAAGCTACACCTCTAATCCGCTCCAATATCTCAAATGGACCAATCTAGCAAGGAGCTAATTTTCCTTTTAGCCCAAAATGTTTCATCCCTTTCGTAGGTGAAACCCACAGAAATACATGATGCCCTACTGAGAATTCAAAAGGCCTTCACCTCTGGTCCGATAACTCTTCTGTCTATCATGTGCCTCTGATGACCGTCGTCTGATCCCTCACATCGACTCTGCATCATGCTGGATACTCTGAGACCCCAATAACTGTCGTTCCCCAACTTCCTCCCATAACAGTAGAGATCTACAGGGTCTGCCATATAAAGCCTCGAAAGGAGCCATCTGAATAAAAGAGTGATAGTTGTTGTTGTAGGCAAATTCCACTAAATGAACGTGGTCCTCCTAACTGCCTCCGAAATCCATGACACATGATCTCAATAAGTCCTCTAATGTCTGAATGGTACGTTCGGACTGTCCGTCTGTCTGCAGATGAAATGCTATATTGAGTCGAAGTTCTCAGGCCCATATGGCTCGGCCGCAGACTCGCTGACTGCAAGTAAATCGCCGATCTCTATCAGATATGATACTCAAAGATACGCCATGCAATCTGATAATCTCTCGACAGTACAATTCCGCTAGACGATCCAATGAGTTCATCCCACGGATAGGAAGGAAGTGAGCTGATTTGGTTAACTGATCCACGATCACCCAAATCACATCATGTCCTTTATGGGTTCTGGGTAATCCCATAACGAAATCCATCATGATATGCTCCCACTTCCATTCTAGGATCGAAATTTCCTGAAGTAACCCAGCAGGTTTCTGATGTTCAACCTTCACTTGCTGGCATACTAAATATCGTGCAACAAAGTCCGCAATATCTCTTTTCATACCGTTCCACCAGTATAAGCGCTTCAAATCTTGGTACATCCGAGTACCACCAGGATGTATAGCAAATCTCGACTGATGTGCTTCCTGTAACAATTCTTCCTTAACTGGATGCATATCCGGAACACATAATCATCCACAGAAACGAAGTACTCCATTCTCATCACTCGGGAAATCCGTCGACGCTCGAGTCTATTGTTGCACAAGAATCTGCAGATCCGCCAGACTTGTGCTTCTTTTATCTTCTCAGCAATAGTAGACTGGGCAACCATAGAAACTAATATCCCCCAGGATGTTTGACCGTGTTCAGACAATCCCAACTCTGAGAACTGTCAAACTATATCGGTAACTGCTGTCAGGTGACTGGCCAGAATCCCACGAGACTTCATGTCACGCCAGGCCGAAAAGCAAACGAATGACATCTCCCCTGTACGTAGCAACATATCCTATTAATACAAGGCCCACAACCACAACATAATAAGCAAATATATATCACACAGCGGAAATATAAAACCACATACCCATAACCACACATATAAATCCGAAACCACACAGGTGTACACTACCTGACAAGTCCACAGTACTAAACTGTACATAAAACATCAAACACAAACGAAAGTACACAAATAAACCAAAATCCACGAGAGGCTCGGAAAATGGAGATGGAATGGATCGCTGGCAAAGCTCCAAGCCGTCACGAAGACTTCTACCTGTTACCTGGGCGACAGAAAAACCCAGGGTCCGTAGTGGTGAGTAAAACTCAGCAGGTAAAAGGAAAAACATGTATATATCAAATATCACATGTAATTCAACAGAAAAAAAATCTACAGGTACATCAAGTATCACTATCATGATAACATATCCATGTATATACCTTCTAACCAAATGACCAATGTAAAATGCAGACATACATGAAAGTCTGCTACGCTACACCTATCCAACTCGAGCACATATCCACAATATATGTATATAACAGGAAGTCTGCTCTAAACCATACAACGTCATAAGTACGGGTCAAAGGATGCAATAGACTAACCAACAAATATACAGGTATCCGATACAACCATATAAGTGATGCGGGTAGCATGTATGAAGATGATGTACAACCAAATACAATAAGCATTGTACAATCAAATACAACATCACAATAAGCATATATATATATATATATACTAATCACAATCATCCATATATATATATATACATGCATATATGTATATATGTGGCAATATACAAAAATGCCATAAGTCACGACAATGCAATATGCATGGTCATGCCGACTCACCCTAAAGCTACCATGACCCCAGTGTGGCCTCGGTGGCTCGACATGACAACTGTCCCAACTCAACACCAACCACTATTCTCGAGTGCCCGAGTGGGCAGTATGATCGAGTAGCATACAAGCGTGAAGAGCAAGCTACTCGATGGCCACTCCGACAGTCACTACCCATGAGTGATCGAGTGTCACACACGCAGGACTATGACATGCAAATCCCACTACCACCGTCTATAGTGGTAGAGTGCGGCACCACAATGCTCTTCCCTCACACCGGTTACTCCTCCTATGAGTAACCGTGGAGGCAGGATGACTGACGACCCTCTCAACCATAAGAGAGACCACGTTGCCAGCATGCATGCAAATGACATGAATGCTCACAAATAGACATCCACCACAGACACTCTATTCTACAGAGAGTCAAACCAATCAGATCAACGCACTCTCTATCCTACAGAGAGTCATACTCAACTGATTATAACAAGCTAGGACCATCGGTCCGTAGCGACCCACTAAGTACAATTCACCTAACCATTTACACAATACATGGTCGGTAATAAACATGCAACCTAAGGGTATTAGAATTAACCCTACGTTCAAGACATTACCTATCCATGGATGACCTTTTTGCCCACTTTACAATCAAGTCATCATTCAGGACTTTACTATTTGCACCTAACTAAATAAATTCTAGGTTACTTACAATCACATCTGTAACTCCTAATCATGATGAAGTGAGATATGATAACAGCAATAGAGCATAACAGGCCAAAGATAAAGTATCAAGTGCAAGAGTAAATAAGAGTGGAGTCAAGGTAACATGATCATATAAGATGATCATATATCTAACTCTGAATGCATTAAAACTACCTGACCAGGGTAGGAAATTACCCACCTACTGTAATGCTCGTAATACTAGAGTCCTCACGTCCGAGGACCCGTCTCGTATCCATGTCCTACACATTTCAAACACTATGGTTATGTTCAAACAAACGACAATATATCTAAATTTACTATTCTATCGTTTCTATATTCGCGTCCCTTTCTTGAATATGAATTAGAAACCCAAATAACCAGACTTGACCATTTAATTTAAACCCATCGTTTTCAATTAGCAAAAGTGCTAACCTACTCATCCAATTCCATATCAATTTAACAAAGTCAATCTCATGAAGATTTAACCTTTTTACACTTAATGTACATCTCTATTCGTAGCCCAAACAAAACTACTACTTCACAACCATTACAACGACACAACAACCCATTTACAACTCAATTCCAGCCATACAACTCCTCACACATCCACCAACAATCAAGCATTAATTACCAGTCTTGAAATGGTGCTTAACAACCCACCAATCCGACAATTAATAGAAAAAACAGATCTATATTAAATCAGCATATAGACAAATCACGCACCAACACTTCAATATGCAAATAACCATCCAACTTAACTACAATAAAAAACAACATCCCTTATAATCTATAATTACAAGAATCTGTACAGAATCCTCAATCCCATGAACAAATTTGCACATCCTATATAAATCTATTAACTTAATCAACATCTAAAGATCTTACCTCCTAATCCTATAAATTTCTATTTCCTTAATCGAATCAACTGATCAATGCAGAAATCTAAACAACACCTAACTGAGCTCTCAAACTCACTGTCACAGCTCACCTTCCCCGCATTTTTCAGCCAACATCAACACTCACAGAACACACACGATACCAAAATGTGATCAGTTGTGCTTACCTTCTTGTTTCGCACACTCACAGCCGAATCGCAGTCGGCAGTTTCCCTCTCACAGCCGCATACAACCCGATAAAACCATAGCTCAATGCAATCCCTTACCTCAAACTCGATCCACCATTCGATGCACACTACCCGACCTCCTTGAACCCACAAAGTAGTATCTACCAGTACACGACAGCCACCCACAGTTCCAACTCAACGGCAGGGCACCCCACCACAATAAATCACACAGAATCGAAATGGACTGGAAGGAAAGAGCGGATATTTTACCATCACTTGGGATCCATCGACTATTTCTCCCTAATTGCACTCATTCGTGAAGATAACCATCGCTGCACGCCTAGCTCCGCAAAAATCACGAAGGGCAACTTTTAATCAATACATGGTGAAGCTGCCGCCGAGTCCGTGGGCTCCGACGAGGACACGGAGAAGCTGCCGCTTGCAGAGGAAAAGAGGCGGCTATGGCCGACCATCGCTTGCAGAGAAAAGGAGGGAGCGACAATGATCGACCTTCGCTTGCGGAGAAAAAGAGGCGGCTGTTGCTGATGGATCGGACAAGGAGAAGATGCGACGGCGAAGAACTGAAATAGGGGAAAAGGAGATCGGGATCAGGGAACGAATCGGCAGATCGAGAAAAAAAATGGAAGAAGAAGAGAAACCGAAGGAGAAATCGGCGTGCGTGCGGTGAAGAAATGGGAGGACGGGTTAATGGAAAGGAAACGGATCGAGTTTCCTCATATCGGGTTGGGTTTGTAGATCCTATAAGCCTAACTCCCTAGCTCCAATTAACCCCTATCATTTAAAACCTATGTTAGGTTTTAATTAAAGTCCCAACCATGATGATTTTTTTTTCGCCGTATCTTACATTCTCCCACACTTAATAAAATTTGGTCCCCAAATTTCGTACTTAAATATGAGAACCAACTCAAGAAATTCCCGGAACCATCACATACCTTAAGTGAACAGATGAGGGTATCGAGCTCGGATAATATCTTCCAGCTCCCATGTAGCCTCCTCATCAGTATGATACTACCATCCAACCTTTACTAGTCGGATGGTCTTATTCCACAATCACGCTCCTCATACCAATAATCCGCACTGAAACCTCCTCGTAAGTCGCATTAGACTGAGGTAGAATTGGAACCTCTTTCAGAACATGATCTAAACGCGGAACGTATTTCCTCAGCATAGAAACATAAAATATGTTGTAAACATCCGCCAGTGTAGGAGGTAAAGCCAATCAGTATGCCACACCTCCAATCCATGATAATATCTCAAATGGGCCAATAAAGTGTGGAACTAATTCCCCTCTTAGCCCAAATCATTTCACCCCTATCGTAGGTGAAACACGCAGAAATACCTAATCCCCAATTGAGAATTCCAAATACCTTCGCCTCTAGTCTGCGTAACTTTTCTGTCGATCCTGTGCCTCTAATAACTGCCATCTGATGACGCGCACCAACTCTACATCATGTTGGATACTCTGACTTCCCCAACAACTGTCATTCCCGACTTCCTCCCACAATACAGAGATCTGCCGCAGGTCTCACCGATAAGGCCTCGGAAGAAGCCATCTGAATGGAGGAGTGATAACTATTATTATAGGCAAATTCTACTAAAGGAATGTGATCCTCCCAACTGCCACCGAAATCCCTGACACATGATCTCAATAAATCCTCCTATGTCTGATTAGTACGCTCAGACTGTCTATCTGTCTGCGGATAAACGTTGTACTGAGTCGAAGCTCTATGCCCATGGTCTGATGCAGACTCTACCAAAATCGTGAGGTAAATCATGGATCTCTATCAGATATGATACTCAAAAGTACCCCATGCAGTCTGATAATCTCTCGGCATAACTCGTGACGATCCAACGAGTCTGCTCCACCTAATAGGCAGAAAGTGAGCTGATTTGGTTAGTCGATCCACGATCATCCAAATCGCATCATGCCCTTTACGGGTTCTAGGTAATCCCGCAACGAAAATCCATCGGGATATGCTCCCACTTTCCTTCCAGAATCGAAATTTCCTGGAGTAACCCAGCGGGTTTTCTGATGTTCAGCTTTTACTCGCTGGCATACTGAACATCGAGTAACCAAGTCTGCAATATCTCTCTTCATATCGGCCCACTAGTACAATCGTTTCAACTCTCGACATCCGAGTACCACCAGGATGTATAACAAATCTCGAACGATGTGCTTCCAGCAACTTTCAGGTAGCTACCCAGTAGCTAGCTAAAATCCCACGAGCATTCATGCTCCATACATCTACAAATCAAGATAATAACTACTAAAGTCACGTCATGTATATGACAGCTTATCTCGTAGTTCCTCAATTGACGTAAGCATGAGCTACGTCTCATTCAACAACATCTAAATCGCCCATTCATCGGGCGATGCACTGCGTACAATACCCTTCCTTCCACATCGGAAGGATTAACTTACACTGATGCAAACGCCAATCACCATCTAGGTCCAGAAACCTAATTTTCAAAGCTTCCGACCGAGTGAATTCCATTACCCTTTTTGGTCAAACAAAATCTGTGGTATAGTAACGCTAGAAGCATCCTATCCACATTCACAGGAATAACCAAATCCATATAAGGAAATCACCATCTATGGTGGCCGAGTGCGCAACTCCAACTACCACCCCCAACAAAGGGCTAAGTTAGAACTCCAACAACCACAACCTGATCCAATCGTGTCCAGAATACATGATTCTCAAATCCATGGATGACTAAATCGTTTAATAGTCTAACAACATAATGAAAACTCATAAAATTCATACAAAGTATGAAATTATTGTCTTTACACACCTGCATCCTCTTTACTCTATATTGATCATATATCAATCATTACAATGGCAATGATAATTGTATAACATCATGTCACTACAATATTGACACTCTAGTCGTAAATCAACCCTAGAGTATACATAGGTGTCCTTAGCTGATCTAAACAGATCATTTATCCTCAACGAAAGATATTAATTTTCAACAACTACCGTATTTCATCATTGATAATCGATGCCAAATCTCAAAGGTCCATCTCTTTCAACAAAGAGTTCGGATCTTCTCAAGGAGAAACACTGGGACAGATACATATCCCATCCAACACCTCCTATAAACACAACTTACGGTCTTTCAATTCCCATTGTGTTTAACAATCTTAATACCAATAAGATTATCTCCTCGTAAAATCGTCATTCTAATAAATACCTCCTGTGGATCATCAACCTTACCAACTTTGCAAAACCAATCATTGAGGGTATCAAACAACCTATTTAGGCTCATAACCAATGAATGACATTGCATTGAGTACATCACGAACTTCCACTACTTTGTGTGCTTTACACCATCCCTCAGTAAATACACCATAAGTACAAACATTTGACTCTAAAATATCATTACCTCAATCGATAAAATAATCATCCAAAATTTTTTCCCAATATCAGGTCTTTAGTATCAAAACTATTCCCGAAATCACTCCGATCAGACACTCCATTTGCCTACACAATTATAAATCTGAGAGTTCATCCGAAACGGCATCTAAGTACTCTCCAACTATATGCGCAACGGGGAGGCATGATATACTATCATTTTAAAATTTTAGGTTAACTTTTTTTTTTTTTGCACACTTGAGTACCAAGGTGATTGAATTTATGGGGAAGTGATGTACATCAAAGTACAGCAGTAGAGAAGTGCCACACTCCGCCTAAAAATTATCTCAAATAAAATGAAACGAGAAGTAAAACAACAACTTCAACAAATAAATTATGATACCACAATATAAATCGATGGAAGATGGTCCTCTAGCATGTCCCAAGCCAACCCCTCAGGACCCCAAATCTTCCAAGTCTTTAAACAAGATACTTTTTAGGAAGAAACCCTAAAATAAGACTCTGCTTCCAAACCTAAACTGCAAAGTTTCTTCTATAAACAAAGGCCTTTCTGTCCAAACAAAACTTTGGAGACGTACAATAACTTAAAGTTCCTAATCTTATTAATGAACTCTTTCATCTCCGAGAATATTAAATACATTAAATGGTTTGCAAAAGATTCCTCCCAGTGATTTTTTTTTCATCATTCTTCCCAGTGAAAGAAATTCCACTCCACGCAAGTTACCTATGTTGCTTGGCACTTTTCTGCGTCAATCTATACAATCAGATTTCCATCCATTTCACAAGAAAGTGAAAATATGAACCAGATGATCTAGTTTTCATCTCTCGCATCTGGTTAACTACTACAATGATTTCATATTCCTTCCTAGGAATCTGGTTTAATCTTTTTTTTTTTTAAATTTGTTGTCTTCCAAGGTATCAAGATCAGGTATATTAAATATAAGAGAGATCCTGAGGAAGCTCCACTTCATAAATATATTCTCTAAATTTGCATGTACTTTGCACGGTGCTTTGCATGGACCTATCTTCTTGCTTTTCAAATTGTGATAAGTACCTGCAGGAAACCTTTCGTTTCATAGGAACGCCACCAAAATCTCCCACTTGATTTTCTTTGAGGCAACTATGTTAATCTTTGTCAACACTTTCTTGAATTTCCTTCGATTTTTCTGCAAAAGCAATTACATCTTCTCTAACACGTGGCAAGACTTGATACATTAGCAAAGTTTATAATTTGACCTAGCCTGCAATATCTGTTTATCGATCTCCAATTCTTAAATACTTATACGTAGTCATTTCTAAACTTCCGACTCGATCCAATGTCTTCCAACAGAATCTGATAAAAGATTCAACCATCCTAATCCAAATGTAAGCCAACAACTCTGAGTGGCTTAAGACATTCATTTATACTCTTGAGCTATTAGGTGAGCGTAAACTCTGTAAGTCTAATGACTCTGCATGGTATTCCCATTATCGACAATCACCCTACTTGAAGCTCAAGAATTCTCTACAATGTATCACAGAAAGTGACGCGGAGAATTACTCTCTCTCTACGTCACTAACCATGATAAGTGATATATTACTCCCCGAAGATTATTCTCTGCATTTTCCTCCAAGTACCGGTTTGATCCCGATAATGGTAGACAACTAACTCTACTTTCTTTGTATAACTCAAGTTAAGTACTCAAAAGTACCTTCAAAGTTATACAACCCAGTACGAACAACTCAGGGATAAAAATCCCTATGAAACACCGTAAACTAGCCTTCCGCTATCTGCATCAACAATAGCCTACTTATCTTGTCCATTACCCAACGTAATGATCCGCTAGCATAATTAGTAAAAATTTCTAAGACTGTAGTCTCGATTTTCATAAGAAATGTGACGACGACTTGACTATTTTTGACTCGGTATCAATCGCCTCAAAGGTAAATCACCTTTTCGACAGGTTCAATACTCACAGACTCAACAAGTCGCTCCTGGGCTACTAGGGAGCTCTGGGCCTCGATCCACGCTAGAGAGAAGCTTTGGCTTCTCTAGATTTCCTAGAGATCTAAGGCGGTGGAGGTGGTTAAGAGGGTCGTGACCTCATCTCTGTCGTGAAGCTAGTCTTGACGGTGAAATGTGGCAGGAAGCCGATCCTGATAAATCAAGATTTTAAATATTAAAATAAAAGGGCCAATGCAGTAAGACAGTTATCCTGGAAATATTTAGGGATTTTTAGAGATTTTTAGGAATTTTTCCAGAATTTTTCTGGAAAAATATGGAGCTTGTACGAGATAATTATGGAGATAGGGAAAACAAGCTTTTAAAGGGCCTGTTTAGTCTAGGTTTTTCTATTTTTCTAATTTCTGGATTTCTCTTTTTCCACGCGCCCGACGGTTCCCTCTTCGCGAATCGCTTCTCTTCAAACGCCACCTTGATTTCCTTCTTCGCGCTACCGAAACCACCGCAACCAACGCCCGCCCTCTTCCTCTTCTCGATTTTTTCTCCTCGCGGCGGACGGCGACGATTGAAGCCCCTCTCCGCTGCTGCCGCCGAGTCGACGACGCCGACGGCTGACGATCGCCGCGGCAAGAAGCATCCGCCAGTAGCGCCTCGTGAGCACGAAGCGATCGCGCAGCGCCTTCCGCCGCCGCCTACCCCTCGGCCACTGCCGTCGCTGTCATACGGCGACTCTTCACTGATCGCGCTGCGCACCGACCACCCCTTTGCTTGGCGGCGCCACACAACCGCCTCTTTCCTTTTCCCCTTCACGTGATTTCGCCTGGTCGCCGGAGATAGGTAAGCTCGCCTCTACCTTGTTTTGGACGAGATTTAGGGTTAAGGTGAGATTTTCCTTCACTCGCCTTGATCTTGACTTGTGGCGAAGGGGAGCGCTGGACTGTGCAATCGTGAGGGGTTGGGAGGGTTGTTGATGTAGACTGCTCTGCTGGTGGTCATCGGAGCAAGGGCAGCAATAGTTTCCGGCAGATTGAGCAATTGGGGAGGTTCCATCGCAGGTATAACATGAACTAGTTTCTTCCTTGCCACCGGGTTGTTTGATTTGGTGGATGTGTTTGCCAGAATATTGTTTGAGTCATGAAATTTGAGTTGGGGATCTGATTTGGGGATATTGATTCGTGGAATTTCTAGGCGTGAGCTTGATTGGTCGATTTGGGATGATTCCGAGTTATTCGATTGGTATGGATATTTGTGGTAGGAAAAGGATTATTAAGACGATTGGAAAATTTGGGAGAATTGGAAATTGATTTGGGGCAATTGGGTTATGAAGGAAATTGATTAATTATTCGATTTGTCGTTGAATTGTATATTTTGTGCTTGACTATAATTATGTTATCTGCAAGTTTCGGTCACGAGGCAGGTTCCCAGTCGTGACGATTTGGTTATTCTTGCGATATATATATACAGGCGGGTATTTTGACTTAACTTTTAGATTAAGTCAAATTGATATGCTAGTAGGATAGCTTACAATAACTTTTTCATGTTTATATGCCTGGTATACTTTTGGTGCCTACTAGATACATGCATGTGATAGGATATGATTATATTTCCCTGTTTGATTTGGATCATAGTATGTGGATTAGGGATATGTACATATTGGTTGTACATATCATTCGGATAGGTATTTTGAGTAGGATTTACATGCTTTAGTATCATGCACTATTTTTGCATGATTGCATGATGGCTGGACGGGGTTCCATTATTGTTGAGCAGCCTGACATGGCTCGCAAATCACACCGCCACTCATGGGTTAGTGGTACATCGGAGAGGTGTGTGCGCTGTCTGTCAGTTCGCCGTCCGCTTCATGGGGTAGCGACGAGCGCTGGGTAGCGGCAGGATCCCTCCTCCGTCTATGACACCGGAGATGAGAGCTTAGCTCCCCACTATGTTTGGGGCGGGAGGATAGGTGTACTCGACAAAGATCCTCGCCCACTCTGGCCACTCAGAGCAAGTGATGGCAGAGTGCACGATTGTCATAGCCCTACCCACTCTGGCTTCACCATTGCGGAGGCGGTGATCAAGCGTCGGGGTGACCATGTCATTGGCACGACATGCATTTTGCACGGATTGCATTTTGTATTGTGTTTGCTGCATTATTGTATTGATGCCTTGGATGTGCATATGATTGTCATGCATACAGGATACATGTTTATATATGGTCAGGACTCTATTACTTCTAGTCAGGCACATGCTCCTATATCAGGGTAAGAGATTGAGTACAGTCATTTTGTATTTCTTGCTTGCATACCCTATTTATGTGAGACTGTACTGGCATGATATTTTTATTGTTAGCTATACCTTACTATGCATATCTACTATACATGAGTTCTTTGAACTCACCCGTTGATTTATATTTATTTGGGATGAAGTCATCGGGGAGAGTCCACGCCAAACCCCCTCGTCGTGGAAGTGTATTTGGTTATTTGTTTTTGGTTTTGGATATCTTGTTTAGAAGATATATTTAGGACTGGAATTGGATTTATGTATTTGTGGATTTTTGGTGTCCTTAGGGACTTTATTCGGAGTTTTGTTCTGGATGGATTTCAGTTGAGTATTCCTGCCCAGATGGCAGAAGGGGTAGGTTTAGATGTGATAGATTGTTTATTTATTTACTTGGATTGAAGGCCTGAGGCCTAATTATACTCTGCGTGTGTTGTTTGGATTCGCCGTGTTGACCCGATGTATAGTGGCCGCGTAGGCCTTGTATATAAATTGAGATTGTCACCGTGACAGGGAGATGCGATTTTCGCATCGCGGGTCTCCTTCGGGGCGTGACAATTTATTTGGTATCAGAGCGCCTAGGTTTTCGAGTTCCTAGGGGTTTTTGGATTTTTCGGAGTTCGCCACGTTTGGCAGGTTTTACGAGGTAATTTGGAAAATTTTGGATTGATATGGATTTCCGATGATTTTATATTTCGGAATTCGAGGATTTATGACGAGGTCTATATGGGGATTTGGCAATGATGTAAACCTCTCTGCAAGAAAATAGGTATGATGAAAATTTTATATATTTTTACTTCTAGTAACATCTGTTCTAGTAGCATCTGTAATAATTTAACAGATATGAGACGAGGTGGGCGTGCACCTGCACCGAGACGTGGTGCAGGGTAACCACGCAAGAAGACAGTGAGATCTCTGGTTATGGAGTTGTCAGAAAGGGTCTATTGAGTTTTGACTCATGTGCAGACTCGTAGGGGTCGCCCACCAAGGTGACCAGCCGGAGTTGCCGTAGTGTTTATACTCCTGGTTAGATTGACTATGTGTTTAGTGGATAACAGGAAATAACATTTAAGTGTGTTGGTCACTATTTGTAATCGTAGATGGAGTTGACCACAAATGACTTGTTCAGTTTGTGAGTCTTGGACCTGTATCGAAAAGATGAATTGTCTTTGAGAGCTGACTGATATCGAGTCAGAAAGCAGGGGTCAAGTCATCATATTGGTTGTGGAAATCAAGGACTACAGTATTAGGGATTTTCACTGATTATGCTAGTCAGATTATTATCCTGTGAGGTATTGGACAAGGACCGTATACTATTGTTGATGCAGATATTGGAGGTTTCAGTTACGAAGTTCCATAGGGATTTTGATCCTTGAGCGGCTTGAGCCTTAGATTGATAACATTGAAGGTACTGTTAAGTACCTAACTGGTATTTATATAGGAGTGGAGATAGTTTCTTACTATTGCAATGATCAAGTTGTTACTTGGTGGAATATGTAGGAGAATTTTGGGAAAATAACCCATTACGGGATCATGGGTTCAGGATGTTTTCGGAAGACAATATTCCCTTATGCTATTTTGTATGACTCATTGTTGAGGAATTCTTGAGTCTTAAGTTGAGTGATAAATTGTTAATGGATTTCACTATAGAGTTTACTAGAATCGCGGAGTTTACCCCCACTTAAGGGCTCAAGATAGTGATTGAGTTGTTTGCGATCACCCATAATTTATTGGCTTACATTTGGATTAGGATAGTTGGATTTTTCCATCAGATCCTATCGGGAGGCATTAGGGTGAGTCATATTTATAAAAATGACTGCAACAAGGGTCTCAAGAGAATAGTGTAGTCAATCTAGTGATAATAACCTACACTTCGGATAAGGTAACGGTAGGAGACGTGAACGTGCTTTTCTAGCTGAATTCACGTGACATTATTGCGTTCCCATGTTGATGTTCGATATTGATCAAGGCTCTGTCCCGGGAATGAAAGATGGATGAAACACCTCATTTCCCAGCCGAAAACAGGAATATGGATTAAGTTTTCTCCTCAGATATATGTCGCTATCAGAAGTGGTTTGTACACTTGTGGAGATATGAGGCTGGTTGTATGGTTCTTGAAGAAAAGGAGAGGAAGAGGTGTATACACCTAGATTCATACAGTTATCGAATTCTTTTTCTCGATCACTGTGAAATAGGGAATCCATTAAGAGCAGAAGTTGGATGAGTTTACATCTTTACTCGAAAGGAGTTGTAGATGGTTGAAGGATTGATCATTGAGGTTGGTATCAGATGATTGAAGGATTGATCATTGAGGTATTACTATAGTTTACCTTGATGATATATTGAGAGATACATGTGTTTACAGATATCTGTGGTTAAAACATGCACTGATAGGATTAAAAGGATTTTTATATTTGGATTATGTGGATTAATAGTGTTTCCACTGATAGGTGAGATGTTGAGATGATTAATGTGATGATTATCACAGGGGTATGAAAATGATTTTGGATGTTTAGAGGTTGATTAATGGAAATGTTATATTATGGTGAGAGAGTTGACTTAGTTGTTTTATAGTTGACTTGGTTGATATAATGTGGATATCTGGATATTAACTTGGAGGTTATGCTTGTGACATGATGGTATAAGAAGGTCTCTCGGATGCCTGTATAATTCGAGAGTAATCAGATGTAGTGTTGGATGAACTTCTAGGCTTGCCACTGTATATGACAAGTAGAGTAGGCGATCGGAGTGATTTCGGAAATAGTTTCGATATCGAAGATCCCCTACTATGAGATAATTTATTTGGTACTGAGGTAATGTTATTTTTACGAGCCTAATATTTTTACTTATGGTGCGTTGGTTGAGGGCTAGTGTAAAGCGCACAAGGTTGTTAAAGCTCGTGATATACTCAAAACAATGTCATTCAATTGGCTGTAATCCAATCGAGTTGCTTAGATACCGTCATCGATCGGTCTTTTAGAATTGGCAAGGTTGATGATGCCAAGAGGTATTTGTTTGAAAGATGATTTTTCTAGGGGATAATTTAGTTGGTATCAGTGTTGCTTAACACTATGGGAATTGGAAGAATCTAAGTTCCAATTAAAGGAGGTATTGGATGGGATATTTATTTGTCCCAGTATTTTATTTCTTGAGAAGCTCTGGAACTTGTTGTTCAAAGAGAGATGAACCTTTGGGGTTATATATCGATCATCGATGATGGAATGTGGTAGTGGTAGAAGGAAATGAATATCCTTCATGGTGGATTGAGGATCTATTTAGATCAACTATAGGACACCTGTGTATACTCTAGGATTGATTTATGATAGGTGTGTTGATATTGTAGTGACAGGGAGTCATACAATTATCAAAGTCGTAGGGATGATTGATATATCATCAGCCTAGAGTAAAGAGGATGTAGGTGTGTAGCGATGACAATTTCATACTTGGTATGAATTGTACGAGGTTTGATTATCTTGTTTGACTGATGATGACTTGTCGTCCAGGGATTTGGGAAATCGTGTATTCTGGACACGATTGGATCATTTATGATGGTGGCAGTTGGAGTTGAGCACTCGGCCACCGTAGATGATGGTTTTATGGTATTTAGTTTGATTATTACCATGGATATGGATAGGATGCTCTAGTGGTACTACACCGCTGACGGGTGATGGAATTTATTTAGTCTGAAGCTTGTGAATCTAGTTTCAAGACTCAGACGATAGTTGACTTTTACACCAGTGTTGTGTGATCATTCTCGGGTGAAAGGAAAGTTAATTTATATGCGGATGCGATGTTTCAGAGAATGGAGAGTTTCTGATTTAGTTGATCGAGACGTATCCCATGGTTACGTCAAATGAGGAACTATGAGATGGGTTGTCATATATATATATGACGTGGACCTAGTAGGAGTTGTTATGTTGTTTTGTAGAGGTGAGGAGCAGATATGCTTATGAGGTTTTAGCTAGCTACTGTGTAGTTGCATTTGAATTTAGGAAGAGTTACTATTGATTCGGGAACAACAGATAGATTCCTGTTGTGATGATAGAGAGCATCTATAATAGAGTTGTACTTTTGCTCTACCGATTCGGAATTAGTGATATTGGAATTTGTATGTAGTAGGTGGCTAGATAGCTACATGGCATCTTGACTGGCTATGAGTCCCGGTCGTAGTAGCATGTCGTTGCCCGTAAGTAGTGTCTTTTGCATTACCCCG
Organism: Wurfbainia villosa; assembly: GCA_025175895.1. Classification (NCBI taxonomy): domain Eukaryota; kingdom Viridiplantae; phylum Streptophyta; class Magnoliopsida; order Zingiberales; family Zingiberaceae; genus Wurfbainia; species Wurfbainia villosa. The sequence continues at coordinate 271,170 of JAKLTH010000147.1, forward strand.
AGAGCCACGAGGTTTTATCATGATATGTTGATAAGTATTGCTAGAGGATATCAGTAACCCCACTTAGTCACTTGAGGCGTGACTTGTCTCCAGATTCATGAGATGGTTGTTGTGACATCTCGTACTAATACGAGTAGGAAATTTGGGGACCAAATTTTTATAAGTGAGGGAGAATGTTAAATACTGAAGATTTTAAATATTAAAATAAAATGGCCAACGAATTAAGAAATTTATCCTGGAAATATTTAGGGATTTTTAGAGATTTTTAAGAATTTTTCCAGAATTTTTCTGGAAAAATATGGAGCTTGTACGAGATAATTACGGAGATAGGGAAAACAGGCTTTTAAAGGGCCTATTTAGTCTAGGTTTTTCTATTTTTCTAATTTCTGGATTTCTCTTTTTCCACGCCGCGCCCGACGGTTCCCTCTTCGCGAACTGCTCTTCTTCGCGAAACGCTCAGCCGATTTCCTTCTTCCCCCGCGCCCGAAACCACCGCAACCAACGCCCGCCCTCTTCCTCTTCTCGATTTTTTATCCTCGCGGCGGACGGCGGCGATTGAAGCCCCTCTCCTGCGCTCGCTCGAGCCGCAGACGCTGCCGACGGCTAGACCATCATCGCCGCTACGGCGAAGCATCCGCCAGAAGCGCCTCTCGCGAGCACGAGCGGCATCGCTGCGCAGCCCTTCCGCCGCCGCCTACCCTCGGCCACTGGCCGCTGCCCGCTGGCGGCGACTCTTCACTGGATCGCGGCCGCACCGACCACCCTTTGCTGCGGTCACCTCGCCCCAGCCTCCTTTTCCCCTTCGCTGTGATTTCTGGCCGGTGGTCGCCGGAGATAGGTAAGCTCTGCCCCTCTCCCTTGTTTTGGACGAGATTTAGGGTTAAGGTGAGATTTTCCTTCACTCAGCTTGATCTGTTGACTTGTGGCAGTAAGGGGGAGCGCTGGACTGTGCAGTTGTGAGGGGTTGGGAGGGTTGTTGATGTAGACTGCTCTGGTGGTCATCGGAGCAAGGGCAGCGATAGTTTCTGACAGACTGAGCAATCGGGGAGGTTCCAATCGCAGTATAACATGAACTAGTTTCTTCCTTGCCTACTGGGTTGTTTGATTTGGTGGAGGTGTCAGCTTTGAATATTGTTTGAGTCGCTGAAATTTGAGTTGGGGATCTGATTTGGGGGATATTGGCTGTCGGTGGAATTTCTAGGGCGGGTGAGCTTGATTGGTCGATTTGGGATGATTCCGGAGTTATTCGATTGATCGGTATGGATATTTGTGGTAGGAAAAGGATTATTAAGACGATTGGAAAATTTGGGAGAATTGGAAATTGATTTGGGGCAATTGGGTTATGAAGGAAATTGATTAATTATTCGATTTGTCGTTGAATTGTATATTTTGTGCTTGACTATAATTATGTTATCTGCAGGTTTCGGTCACGAGGCAGGTTCCCAGTCGTGACGATTTGGTTATTCTTGCGGATATATATATACAGGCGGGTATTTTGACTTAACTTTTAGATTAAGTCAAATTGATATGCTAGTAGGATAGCTTACAATAACTTTTTCATGTTTATATGCCCGTATACTTTGGTGCCTACTAGATACATGCATGTGATAGGATATGATTATATTTCCCTGCTTTGATTTGGATCATAGTATGTGGATTAGGGATATGTACATATTGGTTGTACATATCATCTGGATAGGTATTTTGAGTAGGATTTACATGCTTTAGTATCATGCACCATTTTGCATGATTGCATGTCCCGACGGGTTCCATTATTGTTGAGCCCGCAGCCTGCTACATGGCTCCGCACACACCGCCACTCATGGGTTAGTGGTACATCGAGGGTGTGTGCTGTTGCTCACAGTTCACCGGTCGCTCACGGGTAGCAGCGAGGCAGCGTGGAAGTGGGCAGGATCCCTCCTCCGGTCTCCATGACACCGGAGATGAGAGCTTAGCTCCCACTATGTTTGGGGCAGGAGGATAGGTGTACTCCGACAAGATCCCGCCCACTCGGCCACCAGAGCAGTGATGGCAGAGTGCACAGTTGTCATAGCCCTACCCACTCGGCTTCACCATTGCGTGTGAGGCGGCTGACTGGCGTCAGGGGTGACCATGTCATTGGCATGACATGCATTTTGCACGGATTGCATTTTGTATTGTGTTTGCTGCATTATTGTATTGATGCCTTGGATGTGCATATGATTGTCATGCATACAGGATACATGTTTATATATGGTCAGGACTCTATTACTTCTAGTCAGGCACATGCTCCTATATCAGGGTAGGAGATTCAGGTAAGGCATACCATTTTGTATTTCTTGCTTGCATACCCTATTTATGTGAGACTGTACTGGCATGATATTTTTATTGTTAGCTATACCTTACTATGCATATCTACTATACCCGCAGAGTTCTTTGAACTCACCCCGTTGATTTATATTTATTTCAGGATGAAGCTGTCAGGAGAGTCCAGCTGCCAAACCCCCTCGTCGTGGAAGTGTATTTGGTTATTTGTTTTTGGTTTTGGATATCTTGTTTAGAAGATATATTTAGGACTGGAATTGGATTTATGTATTTGTGGATTTTTGGTGTCCTTAGGGACTTTATTCGGAGTTTTGTTCTGGATGGATTTCAGTTGAGTATTCTGCCGGATGGCGAAGGGTAGGTTTAGATGTGATAGATTGTTTATTTATTTACTTGGATTGAAGGCCCGAGGCCTAATTATACTCTCGCCGGTGTTGTTTGGATTCCGGCCGTTGTTGATCGATGTATAGTGGCCGCCAGAGGCCTTGTATGCGTAAATTGAGATTGTCACTGACAGGGAGATGTCGCCGGATTTTCGCCCGCGGGCTCCCTTCTAAGCGGATAATTTATTTTGGTTACCAGGATTCATAAACTTTAGTACTTAGCCTGGAGGTCTAGAGTTCGAATCCTGGGGAAGGCAAAAACCCACTTCCAGGGGTGGGAAGTCCATGTGAGTAACGACGGGCCAATAGGGGCCAGGTCGTCGACCAATAGGGGTCGACGGGCCAACAGGGGCGACGGTCGTCGACCAATAGGGGTCACCGAATTCCGCCAACAGAGGCCCGGTCGTTACAGATCCCGGTGTAAGTGTCGGCGCAAGCGCTTAGCAAAAAACGGAGCCTTTCGGGAGCGGTGGACGCCTTTTGGGAGCGATGGATGCTACAACCAACAAACCACAGTCCAAGACGGGCTGAAGCTGTGAGAGGACGGGTTTTCAATACAAGGTACATCATTGTTTAGATGTTTATCCTTGTAGGGGAGGCCGGACATCAACCAGAGGCTGCGGAATAAGTGACCAACAACGAGGTTTGATATGAGAAAAGGCTTTGTAGCAAGAAGCTTGGTGCAGTTTGGAACGTAAAGCTTGCAGGAGGAAGCTGGTGTAGGTCTTCCAGTCACAAACAGAACTAGGGTTTTCGTCGGTGGTAGGAGGAAGACGAAGAACAAAGGACGACTGGTAGGTGGGGAGCACGGTGCAGTTCTTTCACATCGTAAATCGAGATGTCCACGAGAACGTTAAAATTCAAATTGGACCACGCTGCGTCCGCTTGGGACCACCTCACTTACTCTCGGCAAACCCACTAACCCGTTTAACTTAAAGATTGCGGGATGAAGGGACGGAACGAATCAGCCCGACGAGGATGGAAGCCTCTCCAACTTGACAAAATAGAGCTTTCCAAAGCAAACTCAGTGATCATAGCGGTCCTAACTAACAACCCCTCGGCATAAACTACTCAGGTGGAAGTCAGGGGGAACACTCACCAAGGAAGCCAGGGGCCAGCGATGCTAGCAGGGGGAGAACAACTAATGACAGCAAACCCCCCCCTCCTGTGCAGAACCTTGGAACATGGGCAGATCTTTTCAAGAAGAACAGATTATGTGCTGCTTACACTGCGTTGAAGCACTATCAGAAGTAGGAAGGCCGGGCAAGATTGGACATGGAGGATATAGAATCCCTAGAGTAGGCGGTAGGATATTGCCTAATTGGCAGATTCCTAGGGAGGTTCCCAGGGTGGAAGGCCCTCAAGGAGATCACAACAAAATGGAAGGCGCCGCATAAGTTACTGACACACAACTCCCTATGGATGGTATTTAAATTTGGTACAAAAGAGTTGCATGATACAGTACTAACAGGAGGGTCATACATTGCATACGGGAGCCCGCTCTACCTTAAGGCGTTACCGTAGTGTTTTTCTTTCAAAACAGAATCTCAATCACACATCCCACTATGGATGCAAATTCATGGCCTACCCCTTGATTGCTGGTCTACCTCAGGCTTAAGTAAGGTAGCATCTCAAATTGGCGTCCCACTGTACACATATAGATACACCAAGGTGAGGGAGAGAGTCAACTTTGCAAGAGTGCTCGTGGAAGTAGACATCTCGGAACAGTTGCCTACAACTATTGCTGTTACCCTTCCGGATGGCACAGACACAGATTTGGAGATACAGTTTGAATCCAATCTGAAACTATGTAAGGAATGCAAGCAATTGGGGCAATATCAGACAAGCTGCACAATGACAGCTGGGGTTGAACAAATGGGAAAACAGTCAGCAGTCACTAAAGAACAGCCAAGCCAACAGCTGGTGCCATGCATAACTAATGAAGTCAATGGGGAAAATACAATTGTGGCAGCCGACATGTGAAATGGCATGGCAGGGCACATTACTGAAACACTGCATAATATGGAAATGAATGCTCAGGCTGGAATGCAGACAGTGCGGGCACATGGAGGCTATCAGAAAAGAATGAAGCTGGACACTACGCAAAGGGAAGCAAACTAGTGAGAAGAACAAGCAGAGGCAGCAAGAACAAAGGCACCAAAGACAGGAGTTATCAGACATGGCAAATGGGCAGAAGGTATGCAACCCAGGACAATCAGACATTGTGGGACATAATCAAACAGACCACACTTTGAATGCTGGGGGTGATCAGGCGCAAAAACAAACAGAGGTAATGAAGGGACAGTCAGCCCAGCAGATAGTGCCATTTACAGCAAATGCAGACAATGTGGGAAATGCCACTGTGGAAACTGGCACGCAGACTGGCACGCTAGGCTGCATTATTGGAAACACTGAAATACCACACAACATGGAGGTAAACGTTCAGACTACAATTCAGACAACAATGGTACGTTACAATCACCAACAATCAAGGAAACAAGGGGTTGCATCAGCCCCAACAATGCGGGAGCAAAGGCAACAAAGACAAGAAATATCAGACATGGTACATGGGCAGAAAGCACAAAACCGACCAGTAGCAATGAGGGGGCAACCAGACCAACAGATGGTGGCATTCAGAACTAACATAGGCAATGTAGGAAGTGCCATGGTGGAATCTGTCACGCAAAATGGCACATCAGCACATACCACTGATCAGGCAATGAATGTGCAGGAAGTCGGGGTGAATGTCCAAGGCCCCGATCAGTCGCAAGGTCAGATAGCAATAACTAAGGATCACTCAGAGCAGCAGATGGCAACATGTATTACCAGTACTTCTAATACTGATAACACAAACAAAGCCGGGAACGCAGGAGAAGAAACTGGCAAGCAAAATGGCACGCCAGGGCACTTTGGTGAAACTCTGCACAATAGAAGGGGAAACCATCAGATTGCTACCCAGGTAGAAATGTCACAGAGGAATAAGCAACAAAGGGGGGAAATGTGCCCCAAGTCAACTCCAATAAGGCAAAGGGGAAAAGGGGAACACAATACTGAACAACCCAAGCAACAACAGAGGCAACAGGAACAATTGCATCAGACGCAGGAAATTGCAAATACAGTGTGTGGAGTTGTCACAGTGAATGGCACACAGTAACACATCGCTGTTCAAATTGAAATTACTGGAAGGGCTGCAAATTTGGAAACCCCTAAAGGAAATACAGGTACAGGTCCTCAGACAGTAATGACGCAGGAGCCACATCACCAATGGGATGAGTTGGCCTCAGAACAAAATCTAGCCATACAAAAAGGGGAAGGGAACCAATGTGGAGAACACAACAAGAGGCAACATAAGGAACATGTGCATCAAGTTGAGGGGAATGCAGATGAACCAAGTACCCGGGAAGGCCGAAACCAAAATCAGCTAGAAATATGGCATAAAGAGGATAATCAAGGAAGTCTTAGACGGAGTACTAGGAGGCTGGACCAGCTAATGAGGGGAACGCAGGAGCAGAATCTGATGCACCAAGATAATAAAATCCAATAGTCACCCCCTAGGAGAGCACAAGGGTCCAGAAAAGAAACCAGTAAGTGCGTAAGCAGTGTGGCAATAATTACTCGAGAGGAGGATACATACACCATCCCACCAATCATCCTTGCCCTGCCAGCTAATAGATGGGGTAATGAGGGGATACTGGCAGAAACAGAAGTGCAAGATGAGGATGAAGCAGTCAGCAAACCAGGGAGGGCATCAGACAAGGAAATGAACTCAGGGAGAGTACAGAACCAAGGAAGGAAGGGAAAGAACACCACAGTTAGGCGGCGAAGGCCGGCTGAGCAACCATGAAGATCGGAGCATGAAACATTAGAGGCCTAAACAAAGGCCTCAATCAGAAGGTGGTGGTGGACCTCCTTCTGAAACAAAATCTGAATGTGCTATGTGTGCTAGAGGCAAAGCTAACTCAATAGTATTATCAAACCGTGAAAACCAAGAGATTCCAGAGATGGGAGACAGAGCAAAAATTGGGCAACTCCTCTAGAAGCAGAATGTTACTTATATGGGACCCGCAACTCACCTCTCTTGACATTGAATCATGGGAAGAGCAACTGATACACACCAGAATCAAATGCAAGGTCACAGGAATAACATATGCAATGACGTTTGTATATGGTCAGCTCTTCATCGTGAGCAGGAAAGCCATGTGGGTAGGATTGCAACAGATTGCAGGAGCCATGGACATGCCATGGTTAATCATAGGAGACTTTAATTCCCCCCTCTCCAACTGATAGACAAGGAGGCATACCGATAACAACATACGCTACAACAAACTTTCAGAATTTCACACTGCAGGCAGGAATAGAGGACTTACACTCTATTAGGTGTCAATATACATGGACGAATGGGTATATCGTGAGCAAAATTGACCGGGCAATGGTGAACAAAACATGGATGGAGCAAGATCGGAGTAGTTTTGCGGAATTCAGAGCATCGGGAACAGTCTCAGATCATGCCTCATGTATAGTATCAGTGTTGGAGAACGGGAGGAGGCAAGTCAAGCCATTCAAATTTTTCAACATGTGGACATCGCATCCTAGTTTTAGTCAGCTTGTAGAGGATAAGTGGAACAACAGTGAGTCTGGAAGAGTAGAAGGGACAACACAGTACAAACTCCGACACAAACTCACCCTCCTTAAAACCAATCTTAGGCAGCTTAACCGGCTGCACTATCAACACATCCAGGAGAGGGTCAAGCATTCACAATAGCAATTGCAGGAAATCCAGCAAAGAGGTCTTGCCCAAGGACATATGGATGACAATTATCTAGCTACAAGGAAAAAGGTGGAATCGCTTGAAAGGGCAGAATACCTTTTCTACTTACAACGTGCCAAGCATGAGTACCTCCGAGGAGTGGACAGGAACACCTCCTTTTTCCATGCATTGGTGAAACGAAATAACAAAAGGAGAGAGGTGGTAGCGATTGAAAAGAACAGCGGGGAACTCACAAACTCACAAGAGGAAATTGTGCAGGAATTTTTAACATACTTCCAGAGGCAATTAGGAGAGTAGGGAACCCGAATGCAATTTCAAGGGGACTGTATGCATTTCGGCAGGAAGATCACTGAGGGACAACAGTTGCAGCTGGTCCGACTCCCAACTGAGGATGAAATAAAGGGATCTCTATTTGAGATTGGAGACCTTAAAGCCCCGGGGCTAGATGGTTATAACTCAAAGTTTTTTAAGCACTCATGGAGCACAGCCAAGCGGGATGTCATAACTGCAGTCATGGAATTCTTTAAAAATGGGCAGCTCCTTAAGTCGTGGAACCACACTCTCATTGCACTAGTCCCCAAGTCCTCTCATGCTAACAAGGTTCAAGACTATAGACCCATCTCCTGTTGTACAGTGATCTATAAGATTATAGCCAAGATTTTAGCTAGTAGATTGGCAAAGGTTGCAGATCACCTCTTTCATCCTGCATAGACTGCTTTTGTGAAAGGACAATGCATAACGGATAACATCCATCTGGCCCAGGAACTCATGCGAAGTTATACCAAGAAAAGGCTATCTCCGAGGTGTATACTGAAAGTGGACCTACAAAAGGCGTTTGACTCGGTCAATTGGAACTTTCTACAGGAGGTACTTACAACACTGCAGTTTCCCAGCAGATTTGTTGCATGGATTAAGGAAAGCATCACTAGCACATCTTTCTCGGTGGTAATTAATGGTAACATACACGGGTTCTTCAAAGGACGTTGAGGCCTCAGGCAGGGGGATCCTCTATCTCCTTACCTCTTCGGAATGTGCATGGAATTCCTCTCCAGACTCCTAGCTAGATGCACTAGTTGTTCAGATTTTCACTTTCACCCTAAGTGTCAACAGCTGAGGATAGCTCATCTAGTCTATGCAGATGACCTTCTACTCCTAGGACGTGGAGATGTGCCATCGGTCAAGGTGTTAATGGAATGTTTATCGCAGTTTGTAGGAATGGCAGGTTTAAATGCTAACATGGCCAAATCTAGTATATACATGGCGGGAGTCAATGCGACAATCAAGGAAAGGTTGCTAACCATCACTGGATTCCAAGAGGGAGAGATGCCATTCAGATATTTAGGAGTCCCTATAGCGTCAAGAAAGCTGAAAATTTCTGACTACAGCTCACTCACTGATGCTCTCAGCAAACAGATCATCACTTGGCCCAAAAGCACATTATCATATGCAGGAAAGTGCCAACTTATAACCTCAGTCCTTTAAGGAGTAGAATGCTACTGGATGTCGATATTGCCACTTCCACTAGGAGTAATCGACAAAATTTACATCACCTGTCGCTCATTTATGTGGTCTACAAAGAACCCTTCGATAGCATGGGCTGAGATGTGCAAACCAAAAGAGGAAGGAGGGATGGGGCTACGAGATTTGAAGGCATGGAACCTAGCACTACTGGCAAAGGTGTTGTGGTGCATACAAGATAAGCAAGACACGTTATGGATTCGATGGGTGCATCCATGTACATACATCGGGGAGGAATATGTGAGTGGCAAAGCAAGCATACGAACTCACCTCTAGTAAAGAAACTGGTCTTCATCAAGGATAATCTCCTAACCTCTGCAGGTACCCCTGAAAGAGCAGAGTAGCTCCTTGCCACTTGGTTCACACAGTGTAAAGGTGGAGTTAAGAGAGCATATGACCATTTTAGAGATGTCGGGGAAAGAAGGGCATGGGTGGTGACAGTATGACAAAAAGATATTCAACCAAGTCATGCGTTTACTCTTTGGATGCTAGCCCAGGAGAAGCTACCAGTGCGTGCCAGACAAGATTTCTTGGAGGACAGGCAATGCGTTTTCTACAAACAGGAGGAGGAAACATTGAACCATGTGTTCTTCCGGTGTGAATCAATCAGACAACTATGGGGGAGAATTAGAGGATGGATGAGAATGAGGGTAGAAATGGCCACATACCGTCACATGCTCAGGATTTTCAGAATGCAGTACAGGAGGTCTTCTGGCCTGAACTGAGCCCGTCACCTTGCAATGTCAGCATTGGTCCATTTGGTTTGGAGGGCGCGTAATTCATGCAGGTTTGAAAGGATAAGATTTGATGGAGACATGATCTTCTGCAAAATACATATCCATGTGTTCAGGGCAGCGGAGGACAATAGATTCTAGTTCTCACCGGGAATTACATGAAGTCAGGGCAGTGCCCCCCCTTCTTCTCTCCCTCTCTCTTCTATTTGTTCCCTGTATGGTTCTTAGGCAGTGCCTTGGGCCCTCTTGCCCCACAACCTAGATTCTCCTTCGCTGGTTTAAGTGTATCCTTACCTCTTACCCCGGTCCCTGTCCAATTTGCCCTGGTTTCAGGGCAGTCTTCCCATAAGAGTCGTTGTTTTCTTTATCCCTAGCCCTTCCCATGGCCAGTCCTTCACCCTCCCAGGGAAGTTCACTATCTGTCCAAAGCAGTTACCCTGCTTCCAGGGCAGTCCTCCTTAATCCCAGAGTAAACCTTACCTTTTCTCCCTGGCTCCTCCCCCCCTATCCCAGGCTCCTATCCCAGGTCAATTCCTTACCTTGCAGGGCAAGTTCCCGTTCCAGGGCAGGGCAGTGCCTCACTCCCACAGAGCAAGGTTCCTATTCCCAGGGTTATCTCCCTTGGTCCCTGAGTAAGTACACCCATACTCATTATCCTGTTCCTATTCCCAGGGCTGTCTCCCTTGGTCCCTGAGTAAGTACACCCATACTCATTATCCTGGATCCCCTCTAACCCTTTATCTCCCTTCTCCCGGCTAGTACAGTGCCTTCCCAGAGTAGTTCTACACCTCCCCAGGGTAGGCCTCCTGCTCTAGGGCAGTTCCCTTCCTGGTTGGATTACCCACTGTCCAGGGCAGTTCTCTTATCCAGGGCAGGCCTCTTGCTCCCGACCACGATTTCCCCTTTGGATCCAGGGCGGTCCCCTCCTCGGTCGATTCGCCCATCGTCCAGGGTAGGTCTCTTATTCAGGGCGCTTCTGCTTCTCCCGATCGGTTCAAAAAAAAAATCAGGGTGGTTTTCACATCTGGATAGGGTAGTTTTCGCAGCTTCAGGGTGGTTTCTGGCTTGGAAGCAAGCCTCATCCAGAGTGGTTCTTCGCAGCTTCAGGGCGGTTTCTAGCCTGGAAGCAAACCTCTGCCAGAGTGGTATTCCTGGATCACACAACAAGACGACGGTGCCTGTGGTGGATCAGAGGAACACTTCCTCACTTCAGATTGGGTATGCAGGTGGGACCGTCGGACATGGGCAGGATAGTCCCTTCACTAGGGCGGTTCAGAGTGGTCTAGCGGCCTCAGGGCAGTTCCATGGCGGTTCAGTGACGCCAGGGCAGCACAAGGAGGCTACCATCTCCAGGGCGGTTCAGGATGGTTCAGGTGCTCCAGGGAAGCTCCAGGGCAGTTCAGCGACACCTTTAGGATCTAGCGGCGCTGGGACGGGTTGTGTCGATTCAACGGCTCCAGGGCAGCACAGGGAAGCGGCTCCAGGGAGGAGATAAAAAAAAAAGGCACAGGGAAATGACTCCAGGAGGTGAATAGGCTCACCTATAATGGCCTATCTAGTCCGTAGCAAACGACTACGGTAAAGACGTTGCAAATCCATTTATGGCTGAGGCTTGGCCAAAAAGCCTAACAGAGGTGAATAGGCCCACCTGAATGGCCTATCTAGTCCGTAGCACATGACTACGGTAAAGACACGTCAAATCCGTTATTAGCTGATCACTTGCTAAAAGTGACAACCTTTGAAGGACACACAGCTAGGCGGACATTGGATGATATACAGTGCACTGGATGACACAAGGACGTACACAGGAGGAGTTGAGTACACATGGATGATATGCAGGAGTGTAATGAAACATGGATGGTACACATGTGAAGGTGGAAGAATCTGGACATGAGAGAGATGTAGGTACTAAGTGAGAGAGTTAGTTCCCATGAGAGCACATGTACGCCGCACCTTGGATACACCTCAGATCTGACACTTCGTCAGATATGACATGAGTGTGAATCCTAGGTTATTGTATGATTGTGCTTTTCTTTGATGATATATATTTACCTTTCATAAAAAAAGTAGGTCATTCCTGTGGTCAACTCATACCACGGTTATGAATAATAACCAACACACTACAGATTATTCCCTGTTATATACACTAAATGCATAGCCAACAAAACCAGGAGTAAAAACACTAAAGGTAACTCCGGTTAGTCACCTCGTTGGACAACCCCCTACTACGAGTCTGCACAGGTGTCATAACTCTGACTGTATACACCTATTGATTAAGTTTAGATAAATATATACTAAACTATAAGTTATCAGGAATTCTTACCTCGTGCTGCTTGGAGCTCATGCCGCTGTCAATCCCATCTCACAAAAATCAAAACTGAAAAATAAACCGACTCCCGAGAATCCAAGACTCAAAAATAAAATCATTGTATGATATCGCAGAACCTTCGGCTCTGATACCAATAAAGTTGTCACGCCCCGAGAGTATGCCGTGTCGAAAAGTAAACGGACGACATCTCTCCTGTACGTGGCAACATATCCTGTTAATACAAGGCCCGTAGACCCACAACCACAACATAATAAGCAAATATATATCAAACACAGTGGAAATATAAAACCACATACCCATAACCACACATATAAATTACAAATCCGAAACCACATAGGTGTACACCACCTGACAAGTCCACAATACTAAACCGTATATAAAACATTAAACACAAACAGAAGTACACAAATAAACCAAAATCCACGGGAGTCTCGGAAAATAGAGACGGAATGGACTGCTGGCGAAGCTCCAAGCCATTACGAAGACTTCTACTTGTTACCTGGGCGACAGAAAAACCCAGGGTCCATGGTGGTGAGTAAAACTCAGCAGGTAATAGGAAAAACATGTATATATATATCAAATATCACATGTAATTCAACAGAAAAAAAATCTACAGGTACATCAGGTATCACTAGCATGATAACATATCCATGTATATACCTTCTAATCAAATGACTAATGTAAAATGCAGACATACCTGAAAGTCTGCTACACTACATCTATCCAACCTAAGCACATATCCACAATATATGTATATAACAGGAAGTCTGCTCTAAACCATACAACGTCATAAGTACGGGTCAAAGGATGCAATAGACTAACCAACAAATATACAGGTATCCGACACAACTATATAAGTGATGCGGGTAGCATGTATGAAGATGATGTACAACCAAATACAACAAGCATAGTACAATCAAATGCAACATCACAATAAGCATATATATATATATATATATATATATATATATATATATATACAGACTATATATATATATATATATATATATATATATATATATATATATATATATATATATATATATATATATATAAAATGTCATAAGTCACGACAATGCAGTATGCATGGTCATGCCGGCTCACCCTAAAGCTACCACGACCCCAGTGTGGCCTCGGTGGCTCGACATGACAACTGTCCCAACTCAACACCAACCACCACTCTCGAGTGGCCAAGTGGGCAGTATGATTGAGTAGCATATAAGCGTGAAGAGCAAGCTACTCGACGGGGGTCCCTGCTGTTGGCCACTCCGATAGTCACTACCCATGAGTGGTCGAGTGTCACACACGCAGGACTACGACACGCAAATCCCACTACCACCGTCTATAGTGGTAGAGTGCGACACCACAATGCTCTGCTCTCACACTGGTTACTCATCATATGAGTAACTGTGGAGGCAGGATGACTGATGACCCTCTCAACCATAAGGGAGACCACGTTGCCAGCATGCATACAAATGACATGAATGCTCTGTCACAAATAGACATCCACCACAGACTCTCTATTCTACAAAGAGTCAAACCAATCAGATCAACGCACTCTCTATCCTGCAGAGAGTCATACTCAACTGATTATAACAAGCTAGGATCACCGGTCTGTAGTGACACACTAAGTACAATTCACCTAACCATTTACACAATACATGGTCGGTAGTAAACATGCAACCTAAGGGTATTAGAATTAACCCTACGTTCAAGACATTACCTACTCGGATGACCATTTTTCCCACTTTACAATCAGGTCGTCATCCGGACTTTACTATTTTCACCTAACTAAACAAATTCTAGGTTACTTACAATCACATCTGTAACTTCTAATCATGATGAAGTGAGATATGATAACATCAATAGAGCATAACAGGCCAAAGATAAAGTATCAAGCGCAAGAGTAAATAAGAGCGGAGTCAAGGTAACATGATCATATATCTAAATCTGCATGCATTAAAACTACCTAACCAGGGTAGGAAATTACCCACCTGCTGTAATGGTCATAATACTAGAGTCCTCACGTCCGCGGACCCATCTCGTATCCACATCCTACACATTTCAAACACTGTGGTTATGTTCAAACAAATGACAATATATCTAAATTTACTATTCTATCATTTCTATATTCACGTCCCTTTCTCGAATACGAATTAGAAACCCAAATAGCCAGACTTGACCATTTAATTTAAACCCACCGTTTTCAATTAGCAAAAGTGCTAACCTACTCATCCAATTCCATATCAACTTAACAAAGTCAATCTCATGAAGATTTAACCTTTTTACACTTAATTTAGATCTCTATTCGTAGCCCAAACAAAACTACTACTTCACAGCCATAACAACGACACAACAACCCATTTACAACTCAATTCCAGCCATACAATTCCTCACACAACCACCAACAATCAAGCATTAATTACCAGTCTTGAAATGGTGTTTAACAACCCACCAATCCGACAATTAATAGAATAAACATATCTATATTAAATCAGCATATAGACAAATCACGCACCAACACCTCAATATGCAAATAACCATCCAACTTAACTACAATCAGAAACAACATCCCTTATAATCTATAATTACAAGAATCTGTACAGAGTCCTCAATCCCATGAACAAATTTGTACATCCTATAGAAATCTATTAACTTAATCAACATATAAAGATCTTACCTCCTAATCCCATAAATTTCTGTTTCCTTAATCGAATCAACCGATCAATGCAGAAATCTAAACAACACCTAACTGAGCTCTCAAACTCACTGTCACAGCTCACCTTCCCCGCATTTTTTAGCCAACATCAACACTCACAGAACACACACGATACCCAAATGCGATCAGTTGTGCTTACCTTCTCGTTTCATACACTCACAGTCGAATCACAGTCAGCAGTTTCCCTCTCACAGCCACATACAACCCGATAAAACATAGGTCAATGCAATCCCTTACCTATAACTCGATCCACACTGCCCCGACCTCCTCGAACCCACAAAGTAGTATCTACCAGTACACGACAGCCACAGTTCAAACTCAACAGCAGGGCACCCCACCACAATAAATCACACACAGAATCGAAATGGACTGGAAGGAAAGAGCAATCAGGATATTTACCATCACTTGGGATCCACCGATGATATTTCTTCCCTAATTACACTGTTCGTCGAAAGATAACCACTACTGCTGCTGCCCTAGCTCCGGCAGAAATCGTGAAGGGCAACTTCCGATCAATACACGGTGAAGCTGCCGCCGAGTCCGTGGGCTCCGACGAGGACACGGAGAAGCTGTCACTTGCAGAGGAAAAGAGGCGACTGTGGCCGGCCTTTGCTTATAGAGAAAAGGAGGGAGTGACGATGACCGACCTTCGCTTGTGGAGAAAAGAGGCGGCTGCTGATGATGGATCGGATGAGGAGAAGATGCGACGGCGAAGAACCGAAATAGGGGAAAAGGAGATCGGGATCGGGGAACGAATCGGCGGATCGGCAATAAAAATGGAAGAAGAAGAGAAACCGAAGGAGAAATCGACGTGCGTGCGGTGAAGAAACGGGAGAACGGGTTAATGGAAAGGAAACGGATCGAGTTTCCTCATATTGGGTTGGGTTTGAAGATCCTATAAGCCTAACTCCCTAGCTCCAATTAATCCCTATCATTTAAAACCTATGTTATGTTTTAATTAAAGTCCCAACCATGATGATTTTTTTTTCTGTCGTATCTTACACTTCCTGCTCAGCGCATCTGCTACCACATTAGCTTTTCCCGGATGATAATGGATGGTGCAGTCGTAATCCTTCAGATATTCCATCCACTGTCTCTGTCTCAGGTCAGTTCTTTCTGTGTGAATAGATACTTCAGACTTTTATGGTCTATGTAGATCTCAAAAGTAATCCCATACAAGTAGTGCCTCCATATCTTCAATGCGAAAATGATGGCTGCTAACTCCAGATCGTGCACTGGATAATTTCTCTCTTGATCCTTTAGTTAATGGGAGGCATAAGATACCACATGGTTGGACTGCATCAGAACTACACCCAACCCTTGGATAGAAGCATCCGTATAAAGAATCATCCCATCAACACCAGAAGGAATCACTAAAACTGGTGAAGAAACTTGCTGTCGCTTAAGCTCTTGGAAGCTAGTTTCACAAGCCTCTGACCTAGTGAATTTGACCCCTTTTCGGGTCAGGCGAGTGAGTGGCATGGCAATACTTGAGAATCCCTCAACGAATCTCCGATAATACCCAGTTAGACCAAGGAAACGAATCGATTTGGTCGCTTCCTCAACTGGTAATTGCCTCGATCTTCTGGGGATCTACAGAAATACCTCTGTTGGACACTACGTGTCTAAGAAAACTCACTGAGGATAACTAGAATGCACACTTGCTAAACTTGGCATACAACTGCTCCCGTCGCAACATTTCCAACACTATCCACAGATGTTATTCATGTTCCTCCTCGGATCGAGAATAAATCAATATATCATCGATGAACACTATCACGAACTGATCTATATACCTCAGAAATACTCGGTTCATCGAGTCCATAAATGCAGCTGAGGCATTCGTGAGACCAAAAGGCATCACTAGAAACTCGTAATGCCCATAACGGGTGCGGAACGCTATTTTCTGAACATATCTTATCCAAAGCCGATGATATCCTGAGCGCAGATCAATTTTAGAATACACACTTGTATCCTTAAGCTGATCAAACAAATCTTCTACCTCGGCAGTGGATATTTGTTCTTTACAGTTACAACATTCAGTTGTCAGTAGTCAATGCATAACCGCAACGATTCATCCTTCTTTTTGACAAATAGTACCGGAGCTCCCCATGGTGAACCACTAGGTCGAATAAATCCATTATCCAATAGCTCCTGTAGTTGCACTTTAAGTTCATTCAGTTCTGTTGGCGCCATCCAATAAGGAGGTTTCGATATAGGCGCGGTTCCTGGAATCACCTCTATCGACGATAGCGGCTGGCGACCGACGACGGTGGCGGCCGATCGGCGACCGACGACGGTGGTCGGTCGGCGACCGGCGGCGGTGGTCGGCCGACGATCGACGGCGGTGACCAGTCGACGATCGACGGCGACGACCAGCTACCGTCGATCGATGGTGGCCGGCCGACGACCAGCGACCGACGGTGGCCGGTCGATGATCGACAACCAACGATGGCGGCGACTACGGCTGACCGGCGACCAATGGCAGCGATTGGTCGGCGACCGGTGGTGGCAGCGACGACCGACGATGGTGGTGGCAACCGACGATCGGCGGCGGCGACGGCGGCGACGGTGGCGATCGATGGTCCATCGACAATCAGCTAGATTGTAATTTGATAAATTGATAAGGATAGTTTTGTCCTAAATGATAAAAATTAGAGGGTATTTTTGAAAAAAAAATCATAATCAAGAGAATCAAGAAAAATCAGGCTTTTTGGAGGTTTTCAAATTCCTCCATCCATAACACTTTTGCTAACGTGGCATGACGTGTTGGGCATCCATTATGACTTAGTAATCTTTCAAATCCTAAACCAAATAAAGTTTTCTTTGATAACCTTGGATGGATAACCAAGATTATCACAAATGACCCCCAACCAAACACTTAGGGTGTATTTTGTTGGGGGTCATCTGTGATTATCTTAGTCATGTGATTACCAAGTAATCACATAAAGAAGGTTATGGGGAATAAAATATATCTTAATGTTGTTTAGTTTAATCCTAAGCAATGAGACAAAACCTTGTTTGTTTGAAGATTTTAATGTATTACTTACTGTGACATTTACAATATTACCCTCTTTTTTTTTTTTTGATGAAATGTAAATATATATATCATCAAGAAAAGCACAATTATACAAAATCCTGGAGTGCACACTCATGTCATGTCTGACGATGTGTCAGATCTGAGATGCATCCATAGGGGTGTACATGTGCTCTCATGGGTACCTGAACTCTCATGCATACAAACTCTTGCATGTTTACATAGCCATTGCTTATCACTCACTTGTTCAGCGCCTTGGATTTGCCCCTGCATACAATCCCTCCACCTCCCTTGCTTCATGTGTACCTCCTCCCTTCCATTTCTATCTTCTCAGCTAGTCTCACGCGTCAGTCCTCCATCTTTGTCACTTTTGGTAAGTGACCAACCATCAACGGGTTTGCATTGTCTTTACCATAGCCGTTTGCTACTGACTAGATAGGCCATTCGGGTGGGCCTATTCACCTCTGCTAGGCTTATTGGTCAAGCCTCAACCATCAACGGATTTAACGTGTCTTTACCATAGCCGTTTGCTACGGACTAGATAGGCCGTTCAGGTGGGCCTATTCACCTGTACTAGGCTTATTGGTCAAGCCTCAACCATCAACGAATTTAACGTGTCTTTACCGTAGCCGTTTGCTATGGACTAGATAGGCCATTCGGGTGGGCCTATTCACCTGAACCAGGCATTTTGATTACACCTCAAAGTCATATATTTGTTGATGCTCTTTGCTGGAACTGAGGCCGACTCTAGAAATATTTCTGTAAAGTTGTTCAAGGCCTTGCTTGGGATATTTCCTTATTCACGCCCATGTGTTTTGAGTTCTCATTATCTGCCTTGTCTTGCCTTGTTCCTGGGAGTAACATGCGCCGTTCCTTACACCTACTCATCCTGGACTTGGTGGGCCCAAAGCCGTTCTGACTGCCCTTGGATCGAAAGAGGAAAACGTAACCCCAAAACTACTCTGCAGAACTTGGGAGCAAACCCATCCTGACCGCCCTGTCCTTGGAGGGTTGGAGCAGTCCCACACACCGCCCAAAACCGCCCTAGAATAAGGGAATACTCTGCAGAAAACCACCCTGGCGAATGTTTGCGCCTTATCACCACCGCCCTGGAGGAAGGAATGCTCTACAGAAAACCACCCTGGCGATTTTTTGCACCTTGTCAAAACCGCCCTGGAGAAATGGATGTTTGCTGAAAACCACCCTGGGAGTGTTTTCGATTTAACAAAACCGCCCTGGAAAAAGAGAGATTTTTTTTTTTAAACCGGTCTGCCAAAATCGCCCTGGGGAAACTACCCTGGCAGTGCTTGCATGTTTAAAACTGCCCTGGCAACCACTCTTGCACTTGGGCTTAACACTACTCTACGAAACCACCCTGCTCCAACCCGCCCTGCTCAAAACTTCCCTGGCAAGGCACTGTTCCGAACCGCCCTGGAGGAGCGAGAACCACCCTTCCAAAACCGCCCTGGACTTGGCCCAAAACTACTCTGCGCTAAAACTAAAACAAAACTACGTTGCTCAAAAACTACTCTGCAAGAACTACCCTTCCAAAACCACCCTGCTCAAAAACTACTCTGCTTAAAACCGCCCTGCTCAAAACCACTCTGCTAAAAAAAACCACCCCGCCAAAACCACCTCGCTTTGCAATCAAGAAAACCCCGCCGCTCGCCAAAACCACCACCTGCTCGTAACCACCCTGCTTGAAACCACCCTGCTCAAAAACCACCTTGCTTGACTGAAGAAAAACCCCCTGCTCAGAACCAGCCTGCTAAAAAAACCACCCTGCTTGAAACCACTCTGCTCGCAACCATTCGTCTCTAAACCCTTCTGCTCGAGACCACCCTGACTTTGCTTGCAATCTGAAAACACTACCCTGACAACCACTCTACCCAAGGAAAACTGTCCTGGAGATGCGAAGATCACCTTGTTCAATAGCACCCTGACATTACTTGCAAGCTTAAACCACGAAAAACTACCCTGGCAACCAGTCTACCAAGACAAACCAAACAAGAATGGGTATCCAAGAAGAACAAAATGCTTTGGGCTGTGGGTATTAGAAGAGACAGTGATGATGGAAGAAGGTTAGTGACGAATCTGGGGGAGGTGTCATGAGATTGGGGGGGGGTGCTAAGGCGGAAAGTTGTGAGGTGATCGGGGGATTAGAAGAAGGTGTCCTATGTCTTGACCAGATGAGGTACCTTGGGGAGATGCCTAGGAATGACGACCTGGGAACTGCCCTGCTTTCCAGTTCCTATATACATCATCTGTTATCCGTGAAGGCATGGAGGTCACAGTTCTCCAAGGCCCTATATACGTGAATTTGAATCTTTCGGAGAATCACCTCACCATCCAGCCTTGTCCCTTCAAATTTCATGGCGCTCGCCAAATATGATGTATCATTGCTGCCATGGCTAGATGTCTGGCTCTGTTGATGCTGCTGCGTCCTATATAATGGCGTCTGAATGTGCGCAACATTTGGCGGTATGTCAGCATTCTGGGCCTCATCCGTAGCCATCCTTTTACTCTGTTCCAGAGCTGTTGGACTTGCCCACATTGGAAAAAGATATGTTCCATTGTCTCCTTCTCTTGGTTGCAGAAAGCACATCTTCGATCCTCTAGATACTTCTTCCCAGCACGCACCGGTAGCTTCCCTTGTGCCAGCATCCATAACGTAAACCTGTGGCTAGGTTGGATATCCGACTGCCATACTGTCTGCACCCAGGATTTCCTGGGATTTGTAATCCTGAAGTGATCATATGCTCTCTTGACACCCCCTTTGCTTTGGCCAAACAATGCATCTAATATTTCCTCTGCCTTCCCTGCAGTACCCGCTAAAGCCATGATGTTATCCTTGATGCATATCAACTTCTTCACTAGTGAGGAGTCTTTGTGTTTGCTCTGCCATTCCCAGACTCCTTGTCGATGTAGGTATGTGTGGTGTACCCAGCGGATCCATAGAGTGTCTTGCTTCTTCTGTATTCTCCATAGTAGTTTTGCCAGTAGTGCCGTGTTCCATGCTTTTAACTCCCTTAATCCTAGGCCAGCTTCCTCTTTAGGCTTACATATGTCTGTCCACGCAACTGGTGGATTCTTCACAGCCCACATGAATGTGCGACAGTAGCTGTATATCCTATCAATGACCCCAGCTGGAAGTGGTAGCGCCGTCATCCAATAGCATTGAACTCCCTGCAGGACTGAGGATATTAGTTGAATTTTCCCTGCATATGATAGCGTTGCTTTGGGCCAGGAGCTGATTTGTTTCATGAGCGTCTCCAACAGTGGGTTGTAATCCGCAATCTTCAGTTTTTGCAATGCTATTGGTATTCCTAAGTAGCGAAATGGCATCCCCCCTTCACTGAAACCTGTGATGGCTAGCAGCCTCTCCTTGTCCCTTTGTTTCACCCCCGCCATGTATATATTTGATTTCACCATGTTTGCTATTAGACCTGCCATGTTGGCGAATTGCGATAGGAAATCCATCAATACTTGCACTGATTGTGTATCACCTCGGCTTAGGAGTAGCAAATCATCAGCATATACTATGTGGGCTATTCTTTGCTGCTCGCACTTTGGATGAAAACGAAAGTCTGACCGGCTAGTGCGCTTCACAAGTAATCGTGCAAGATACTCCATACATAATCCAAATAGATATGGGGATAGGGGGTCTCCCTGCCTAAGTCCTCTTCCTCCTTTGAAAAAACCATGGATGTTCCCGTTGATGGCTACTGAGTATGATGTGGTAGTGACACATTCTTTAATCCACATGATATATTCCCCAGGGAACTGTAGTGCTTTGAGTACCTCCTGCACGAAACTCTAATGGACTGAATCAAAGGTTTTCTGCAGATCCACTTTGAGTATACACCGTGGAGACACCCTTTTTCTTGTGTAGTTGCGCATGAGTTCTTGGGCCAGGTGTATGTTGTCCACTATGCTACGTCCTCGTACAAATGCCGTCTGCAACGGGTGGAATAGGTGATCTACAATTTCTGCCAGCCTACTTGCTAGGATCTTGGAGATTATTTTGTAGAAACTGTGCAGCAAGAAATCGGCCGAAAGTCCTGCACCTTGCTAGCATGTTTTGTTTTCGGGATCAGTGAGATTAATGTGTGATTCCAGGATTTTAGTAGCTGTCCATTTTCAAAAAACTCCTTGACTGCCCTTATGATATCCTACTTGACTGTGTCCCATGTATGATTGAAAAATTTGGAATTGTATCCATCCGGCCCTGGTGCTTTGAGGTCCCCAATGTCAAATAGAGCTTCTTTTATTTCTTCCTCTGTTGGTAGCTTGATTAGCCTTGCTCGTTGTACTTCGGTTAGTTGCTTGCCAAATTGCATGCATTCCCCTTGAAACTCAGTCCCTTGCCCTTGCTCACCTAAGTGACCTTGGAAATAGTTTAGGAATTCCTGCACTACCTCATCTGCTGAGTTGGTGGTTTCTCTATTGCTCTTTTCAATTGCCACCACTTCCCGTCTTTTGTTATTCCGTTTAACCATGGCATGAAAAAAGGTTGTGTTCTTGTCTACTCCTCTAAAATATTCATGTTTGGCTTTTTGTAGGTAGAACAGGTATTCTGCCCTCTCCAACAGTTCTGTCTTTTTCCTTATTGCTTGATAGTTATCCTCCATGCGACCTTGAATTAATCCCTCCTACTATATTTCCTCTAGCTGCTGCCGATCCTGCTTTGCTTTCTCCTGGATGTGCTGATAATGTAGTTGATTTAGCTCTCTGAGATCTGTTTTTAGCATTTTGAGTTTCTGTTTCAGCCTGTACTGCATTGTGCCCTGCACCTCTCTGAAGCTGCTGCTATTCCATTTCCCCTCCACTAACTGTCTAAAGTTAGGGTGCAATATCCACATATTATAGAATTTGAACGGCTTAGGTTTCTCCCTTGTGTTTCCTAGCACTGTTACAATACATGTGGCATGATCTGATATAGTTCCAGGTGCTTTGAATTCAGCATAACTACTCTGATTTTGTTCCATCCATGCTCTATTCCCCATCGCACGATCAAGTTTGCTTACTATGTGTCCATTAGTCCATGTGTATTGGCACCCAATGGATCTTAAATCTTCAACTCCTGCCTCTAGTGTAAATTCTTGAAAATCCGTAGTTGCGTAGGTTGTCACTGCCATTCCCCCTTTCTTGTCAGTGGGCAGTAGGGGGGAATTGAAGTCCCCTAGAATTAACCATGGCATCTCTACATGTCTCGCAATTTGCCCCAGCGTCCCCCACATTTCTTTCCTGCTTGTGATAGATAATTGTCCATAAATAAATGTGACTGCATATGCTTTCCCTGTCACTTTGCATTTCATAGTTGTATGTATCAATTGCTCCTCCCATTGTTGGATGCGTAGGTTGACCAGTTGCGGGTCCCATATAAGTAGCATCCTGCTTCTGGGTTGGCTGAAAATCTGCTGCTCCATTTCCCATCTCTGAAACCTCTTTTCTTTCATTGTTTGATAGTACTGTTGTGTTAACTTTGGCTCTAGTATGGCTAGCGCACCCATCTTTTGCTTCAGAAGGAGATCCAAAACCACCTTCTGCTTGAGACCTTTATTTAGGCCTCTTACATTCCATGATCCGATCTTCATGATTGTGCAGCCGGCTTCCGCCGTCTAGCCATGTTGGTACCATCTTTCTTTTCTCGGTTCATCCCTTTGTCCATGTTTGTCCCTTTCTCCGATTGTCTCCATGCCCCATCTTCCTCCGCATGCTGCATCCCAGCCTCCCTTTGACGTTCTGTCACTGCCGCTCGTGACCCATCTGCTTTTATATCCATTTGCAAATCTTGATTACACCATTTTGCAGCCGGCAAGGCTAGTATAATTGGCGGGAAGTGCTCTGTATTTAATCCCCATTATGCTGCATATTCTATATTTCCCTCTTTGTCATTTCCATTTCCTTTTCGGCCTTCCTCATTATCCTGTGTTCTTTTGTCTGATGTTGTTGGTGTTTGCTCTTGTCCCTGTCCAAGGCCCGTGTTATCCTGCTTTGTGCTTCCCGTGATTGGTAGGTCATTTCTAGCTATCTTGGCTACCACGTTATTTTGTTGCCCCTGCAAGCTCTGTAAGTTCCGCTCTATCTTATCCTTGCTTTGTTCCAACCCCCTAACAGTTTGTCTGGTGATCCTCTGATTTTTAATTACACATAATGTATCTGCCTTGTTCAGTTGTTGATTTCCTACGGTAGCTTTAACTTCTTTATGGCCGTATTCAATTTGCTTCCTTTTCTGCCTGGTAAGCACTGGTTTGAAGCCTGATGTGTGGCTTGATGTCCCTTTTTCTTGTCCCTTTTCATCATCATGAACAATTTCAACCATATTACACAGCAGTTCAGTGTCCTGTAAGTTGTTTCCCTGCGTGCCAGCTTGTGTGTAAGGGTCCATTGCTTCTTTGCCATTCCTTCCTTGTGTTGTTGCACTCTGAGTTCCCCTTCCACTTGTTTGCTCATGTGAGTCCATGCCTCCTTGAGGTCGCCATTGGTCTATTTCCTCCCCCACTATTTCTAGCTGTGCTTGCGTGTCATAAATCCTGTCACGTCCTATGCATTTTGACCAGCTTTGCTGTTGCAGTTCGGGTAGCCTTCCCCATTCTTTGTGTTTTATGGTGGTGGCCGGTGTTTCCCCACTTCCCATCTTTATTTCCAGCCGTTGTTTCTGTTGTTTAACTTCCTCATTACTGAGCGCCATCCCTTGATGAAGATCCAGGTCACTAGACTTATATCTTTGTGTGCCATTGGGAGTGCCCATTTCTTTAGCTGATTCCACATCTTCATCATTTACTACAACTGCTTCCAGGATTCCTTGTCGATCTAGCTGTCCCTTTAACTTTAGTGCCTGTGTTTCCTCCTGACTTCCTTGTTTCAGCGTGCCAATTCTTGTGGCAGTTCCCTGTTCCAGCGTGCCAATTTTTGTGCCAGTTCCTGCTTTGCTTTGGAAATTGCTTCTGTTTCCTGTCAAATATTCCTCCTCCCTTTGCCAGAAGTGCTTCTTTGATGATGATTCATACTGGTTATCCTTCCTCCTGCTATCCATCCTTTTATCACCTTGCTGGGCTTCTTGGTTTCGATGAATTCCTTTGCCTCTTTGGTTTCCTGGGCTGTGCATGTGTCGTGATGTATCTGTTCTTGCTTGTTTTATGTGCACATTTCCTTCTTGTTGTTTCTTCCTTTGTCCCTTACACTTCTTGTCCCACGCAGCAGTATGTTCCCAACCCTGGTCCTCCTCCATTATGTGCTGTTTCATACCTTCATTTGTTCCTTCCCCCTCTGCTTGATCCCTCTCCGTGACTGCACTATTGCTATCTGCCCTGTATATTACTATTTGTTGTCCCATGGTCTCTGCGGCCCCTGTAGCTGCCACTGATGATTGTCTTCGCACATTCATTGGACAAGTTCCTTGGTAGTGACCCATTTGTGTGCATCTGTTACATAGTTTCAAGCTTGATTCAAACTTGATTTCCAAGTCAATATCCGTGCCATCTGGCAGTGTAACATCAATCTTTGTAGGCAACTCCTTAGTGATATCAACTTCAACCAGGACTCTAGCATAGTTCACTCATTCCCTTACCTTCGTGTATCTGTCCGTATATAGCGGCATGACAACTTGCGAGGCAATTTTACTTAACCCTGAGATAGACCAAAGATCGATGGCAGTCCATGGATTTGCATCCACATAGGGATGTGGGCGTGAGTCTCTCGTCTGAAGGGAAAGCATGCCGACAAAATCTTCAGATACAGAGGACTCCCGTACGCAATGTAAGGTCCTCCAGTCAAAACAGCATCTCGCAATTCTTTGCTTGTAAATTTAAACACCATCCACAGTGAGTTGTGCGTGAGGAGCTTATGTGGCGCCTTCCATCTTGCTGTGATTTCTTTCGCTGTTTCGCCATCCTCGAAACCTCCCAAGAATCTTCCTATCGACGTAAAACCTACCGATACTCTATTTTCTTCCCGGATCTTCATTATCAGTTTTATGCGCCCTTCACATTTAGGAATTGCCTTAATGTAGTGTCCGATGCACTTAATCTATTTTTCTTGAAGAGATCAGTCCATAATCCTGCTCTTGGGGGTTGTTGTTCTTGATGTTGCTGGGCTGGCAGGGGTGTTTCCTGTGATTCCATTGATGTTGTTCTTGATGCGGGGGGCTCTTCCGGTCTTGCTCCTTCTGTTACATCTGTCTGCTAAGGATGTCCCACCTTGTTTGCTGTCACACCTCCCGGCATTGCGCTTGCATACGCCCATGTGATCGGGGGCTCTGTGTTCCTTTGGCAGTTTCTATCTTATCCAGCTGTAAGACCTTCCAGGCTCGTTTCACAGTCTTCCCCATTCCTTGTCGTCACAGGTGCCCTAAGCTAACCGGGTTAGCGGGTGTGGGAAAACTCAACTTAAGTGCTTGGGTTGTCGGGTTCGGAGAAATCTAGGAATCGCGGTCCCGGGCGCAGCTTCTATTATCCCTGAGTCCGAAAATTTGAACATCAACGTTCCTTTTGTCGTCTCGTTGACTGCGCCTTCCTGACAGTACGTCGGCCTGCTGCTCACCTACCACTGTCCTTGCCTTTCATCTTCCTCCTTTCGTTGACGAGTTGAAATCTTGAAACCCTATTCTTTGAAGCTAGGATTTCACGCGCCAGTGTCCTCAGAGGCTTTAGGATCTTGCAATTCCCCGGTTGTGTGGCGCTTCTAGTCCAAACTGCACCTCCATCTTAAGAGCTTTGGGTTCTGCCTCTCCTGAAACTTGAGGGGTTCCGGCGCTCCCCAGTTGCACGTCACCACCCTATTTCGCCACAGTTTTGTTCTTCACCTCACTCCTCCACAATTGCTAGCAGTTTTTCGTCCTTGCCTGTAATATTGTTTTCGTTACACTTGCATACCTTGTATTCTGCCGCTGCGGTTTCCTTCTGTATCCTTGCTCAATGGTTGTTGGTTGCACGGTGTAGCCACGACCCCCGTTAGTCCCAGGTGCTTTCTTTGGGTTGAAGTTTCCCTTCCCGTGCTTGCCGCCGTCCCGGCAGCCACAACCTTCACCGCCTCCTTCAGCACAGGAGGTGCCATCGCTGTTGTCCTAGCCTTTCGAAACCAGCCTCCGAACGCCGAGATCCCACGAAGGTTAGAGAGAAGCCAGAGCTTCTCTCTCTAGCGCCTGTGGGTGCGATGACTTCTCTGAGAGCTCTTTCACTTAAACAATATTACCCTCAACCAAGCACATGGCGGTCGGTCGACGACTGACGGCCGACCGACGACTAACAGTGATGACCGATCGACGATCGACGATTGACGACTAACGACGGTGATCGGTTGACGATGGCGGTGGTCGACCGACGACCAGCTATCGGTCGGCGAGACCGATGACCGCGGTCGATCAGTGATCGGTGGCGGTGGCTATGGGCGGTCATCGACCGACGACAGTGGTCGATCAGCCAGTGATCGAGGCGGCGACGACCAGTGACCAACGGCGACGGTCGGCGATCGGTGATCGGCCGACGACCGATGGTCGACCGGCAACCGACGGTGACGGCCGACCGACCGACGATCGACAGTCGACCGACGACCAACGACGACGGTCGACCGACCGGCGATCGCCGACCGGCGATGACGGCCGACGATCGATAATGATGACCATCGATGATCGAAGATGACGACACGATTACGGCGGCGGCGGCGATGATTGGAATTTGATAAATTGATAAGGATAGTTTTGTCCTAAATGGTAAAAATTAGAGGGTATTTTTGGAAAAAAAATCATAACCAAGGGAATAAAAAAAATAGGGGTGTTTGGTTCATAGAGAATTTTCTGTTTTTTATTTTCATTCTCTCATTTTCTAGAAAACAGAAAACGAGTTTTTTTTTGTTTTTCAGTTTTCCAGAAAACACTCTTTTATTTTTTGGAAAATGAAAATGAAAATAGAAAATGATTATTTCTCATTTTTCAGTTTTCCAAAAAACACTCTTTTATTTTCTGAAAAATAGAGATGGAAAACGCGAACCAAACGAGTTTTCTCATTTTCGCAGAAAATGAAAATGGAAAACGGAGAAAAAAATACTTACCAAACGCCCCCAGCTTCTTGGAGGTTTTCCAATTCCCCCATCCATAACTTTTTTACTGACCAGACATGACATGTCGGGCATCCATCATGATTTGATAATCGTTTAAATCTTAAACCAAATAAGATTTTCTTTGATAACCTTAGACGGATAACCAAGGTTATCACAGATGTCCCCCGATCAACACTGTTTGAAGGTTCCTTCTTTGCATGCTTCTCACAAGGCATAAATATTATCCTTAACCCAATAATCAATAGTTAATTATTATAATCTATTAAATATCAATCTATTAAATTAATCATCTGATTAATCAAACCTAATGCAATTTACTCAATCAAGTTTAACCAAAATCATTGGATTAGTTTTATACCGTGAGGAAAAGGGTTGTGTTCTTCGGCGATTCCGCACGTGACCAAGATGAAGGCAGCAACATCACTGTAAGTACGCATCGACAATGCTCGCATGAACTGTCGAGGTAGTGATCGCAATGGCAGTCGATAGCTGTAGCCATCAATGCTGCTGGCGGAGCACGGAAGACAGGCAACAGAGTCAGGTTCGGTCACAATTTCGGCGATTCCATAGTGTATCAAAGTCGAAGATGGTTGGCCAGTGACCTCCACGACGATAGGAACGTTGCTCGCAATGCAGGAAGGAGAGGCAGTTACGCCTATTTCGGCGGCCCGCGGTGAAGAAAGGAGAGTGTTGCTTGCGGCAACGAGGTCGAGCTCTTCCCTTGCCTTGGCGACCAACTCCCGGAGCTGGTGGCCGATGGATGGAGCGTGCTGGCTGCTGGTCTAGCGATGATGACTCCGCTCATGACCGACGATTCCGCTCACGATGGGGAAAGGAGAGCGGTAGGTAGTGGTGACGACCGAAGCTAGTGGCGACGCGGTACTACAACTTGTCCCGGGGAAGGCGAGCGACAAGGATACACTACCCGCGACCGAGACACGGGGCAGGTAGCTGACGGAGCAAGAAGCGGCAGCCGAGAATGTAAAATACCGGAAAAAAATTGAATCTAATTAATACCTAAGCTAGGTATTAATTTGGAGGGGCTAGTTAAATCTAGGTGTGGTCGTATAGGGTAAGAACCCAAAAAGGATTTTTTTTAAGCCAACCCATTAAACAAAAGCCACCTGACCCGTTAATCTCTTAACGCCGCCATTCTTCCCTTCCATTTCTCGTCAACGAATTCTCCTCGTGCGAGCGTTTCGCGCACACAGTGAGTTATTCATCGCCGACTCCGCCGCCCGACACTGCCCCTTCCCAAGTCCTCTCTTCCTCTTCTTCCTCACGTGCGCGACACCTCTAGCTTATTCACCGAGTGATCCCTCATCTCCTCTGCTCTTTCAAAATCGAGGGCCATCGATTTCCCTCCTTCTTCCTCGCGAAGCCTACCTCGCGACAGAGAGCATCCGAAGTCTCGACGACCTTCGCAGGCGATCGGGAGGAGTGGGCAAGCAAAGGCCGGTGAATACGGGTCAGCGGAGGTCCCAAACTAGAAGTCGTTCTTCCCGATCGAAGTGGAGGCTGCGCCGACAATCACTTTGAGTGTTAGGTAAGGGGTGATTCTTTAACTTGGATGATACCTACACCTGCTGTGGTGGTCGTTCGTTAACTGGTTTTTGTTTTGAGCAATTTCCAGTGAACAGGGGTAGCGGGATTAATTGCCGGTTCTGTGGAGTTGCTGCTGTCGGTGAGGATTCACTGCCGGTGAGTGTTGGTAAGCAAAATCAGTTTCCCCTCTTTTGTGATGTGAATCCAGTTCAATTCATTGGATGAACATGGAGTTGAGAGCTTAATGAGGTGTTGATAGGTTTTGGGCAGTAAGTTGGTTGGTGAACGGAGGCTGCTAGGTTTTGGGGACCTTGCTGCCGGTGGAGGTTCCAACGACTGGTAAGTTCAATTTACTCTACCTCGTGTCTGTAATTTCTAAATTTTGGGTGTTTGTCAAGGTTGAGGGATCCGGGAAGTTCCTTTCGTGGATTATTGTTGATTATCCTTCGGTTGTATATCGGTGGGATGTTGATATTCGGTAAGTGTGGTAATGTATGGGTTATTGGTGAGACATTGGATGGGCCGTATGGATGGAGGATGGATTTGTACAGAGGTGTTACCGGTTGTAAATTTGGGTTGTTGTGAACGGTTGTGAAGTAGTAGCTTTGTTTTGGCTACGAATAGAGATGTAAATTTGTTGTAAAAAGGGTTAAATCTTTATGAGATTGACTTTGTTAAGTTGGATATAGAATTGGATAAGTAAGTTATCACTTTTGCTAATTGAAACTGGTGGGTTAAATTAAATGGTCAAGTATGGTTATTTGGGTTTCTAATTCGTATTCGATTAAGGGACGCGAATATAGAAACGAGAGAATAGTGAAATTATATATATATTGTTGTATGCTTGAACATAACCACAATGTTTGAAATGTGCAGGACGTGGATATGAGACGGGTCCGCAGATGTGAGGAGTCTAGTACTACGAGCATTTACAATAGGTGGGTAATTCCTACCCTGGTCAGGTAGTTTTAATGCATACAGATTTAGATGAATGATCATCTTATATGATCATGTTACCTTGACCCTGCTCTTATTATCTTATGCTTGAACTTGTTGTTGGATATATTTACTCAAAGGTTGATATCACATTCCCTTTATTATGATTTAGGGTTATAGATGTGATGTAAATAGACCTAGATGTTTAGTAGGGTGTGGATGTTAGAGTGCGGATGATGACCAAATTTATAAATTGGCAAAAAGGTCATCCGTGGGTAGGTAATGGCCTAAAAGTAGGAGTTATACCAATACTCGTATGTTATATACTTATTTACCAACCACATATTGAGTAAATGGTCAGGTGAGTCGTGGGTAATGTGTCGCTATGGATCGGTGGTCTTAGCTTGCCATGATCAGTTGAGTATGCCTCTCTACAGGATAGAGAGTGTACTGATCAAATGGGCATGACTCTCTATTGAACAGAGAGTCTGTGGTAGATGTCTGTATGTGAGACAGTACCTTCATGTCATTGTATACTGACGACCTCGTCTCCCTTGGGGTTGAGAGAGTCATCAGTCATCCTTCCTCTTAGGTTACTCCTAGAGGAGTAACTGGTGTGAGGGCAGAGCATTTGTTGTGCCGCACTCTACCATTATAGACGATGGTAGTTGGGGTGCGTGCAGTTGTCCTGGGTGCGTGGCACTCAACCACTCATTGGTAGTGTCAGTTGGAGTGGCCAGCAACAGGGACCCCCGTTGCGTAGTGAGCTCTTTACGCTCATATGCTACTTGATCATACTGCCCACTCGGTCACTCTAGAGTAGTGGTTGGTGTGAGTTGGGACAGTTGTCATGTCGTGCCACCTAGGCCACACTGGGGTCGTGGTAGCGAGTAGGGGTGCGTAGGCATGACCATGCATGCTGCATTGCCGTATCATACGGTGTTTTGCATATTGCTATATATATATACATACATGCTTGTATATATATATACATGGATGATGGTGATCAGTATACATACAGATACATACTATATGTATACTCACTTTGATGATGCATTTGTATGTACTATGCTTGTTGCATTTGTTTGTACATATTTATACATGCTATTGCATTTTCTGTATGTTAGTAGGCCGATACTTGTATACCTGTTGGTTATTCACTGTGATACCCTTGACTCATATCATGATGTAGTGTGAGTTAGTATTATTCGTTATACCTTGTGTTGTGGATATATGTCCAGGTTGGATAAGGATAGAGTAGCTGACGGTCAGATATGTCAGCATCGTTTATTGTTCAGTTTATTTAGTGTATGCATGCATGTATACTTTTTATGCTGATGTATACCTATTGTACGAGTAGATTAAACTGTTGAATTACATGTAATATTGATATATATATTTACATGTTCTATCTTATTACCTACTGAGTTTTACTCACCACCACAGACCCTGGGTTTTTCTATCGCCCAGGTAACAAGTAGAAGTCTTCGTGATGACTTGGAGCTGCGCCGATGATCCATCCCATCTTCGTTTTCCGAGTCTCCCGGGGAATCCGTTTTATATCTTGGATTTTGATTATGTTATGGACTTGTTTTATTATAGACTTTGTCGTGATGTCGTGGATTTTATTTCTGTAGTTGATGTTTTATTTACGGTTTTATTACTGTGGACTTGTCAGGTGGTGTATACCGGTATGTTTTTAGTATGTTTGTTGTGGGTATGTGGTTTATGTTTCCGCTATGGTTGTTATATTTATGTTATGTTGTTGTTGTGGGCCTACGGGCCTTGTATTAATCCGAAATGTTGCCACGTATAGGGGAGATATCGTCCGTTTGATTTTTGGCACGACATACTCTCGGGGCTTGACAACTTTATTGGTATCAGAGACGAAGGTTCTGTGATGCCATACAATGATTTTGTTTTTGAGTCTTGGATTCTTGGGAGTCAGTATATATTTTTCGGATTTGGTTTTTGTGGGATGGGATTGATAGCGGCATAAGCTCCAGGCATCATGAAGTAAGAATTTCTGATAACTCATATTTCAGATAGTTACTTATCTAAATTTTTTCAACAGGTGTATACAGTTAAAGACTATGGCACCTATGCAGACTCGTAGTAGAGGTCGTCCATCAAGGCGATTCGTCGGATTTGAGGGACAGGAGGCTGCTACTACTGAGCCCGTTATTCGAGAACAACCTCAGCTTTCCCCTATTGGTGATTTGGAGCCTTAGAATCTGGATGTACCATTGACTATGCTAGAGCCTGCAGAGTCTAATTGGCTCAATGATAAGGCACGGATACTCGTGTTAGCATGTTCGGCCAAGGAAAAGTTCACCTTGTTCCGAGGGGAGTCCGACCCATGGATTGCCCGGTCTTGGCTGGAAAATATGGAAGACACCTTCGAGTACATGGGCTGTACAAATGTGGAGAAGGTGGGCCTTGCTGCATATCATCTCAGAGATCAGACTGTTACTTGGTGAAAATTGCAGAAGACTCTACTCGGAGAGCGTGAGATTACTTGGGCAATCTTTCGAGACGCTTTCTGGAGATAGTACTTTCCTTCGGCATTTTCTACAGCACGTCGTCAGGAATTCTCGAGCCTGAAGTAAGGTGATCATTCCGTCATGGAGTACAACGCAGAGTTTACCAGACTATCAGAGTTCTGCTCTCATATGGCACAGGATGCATATCGAATGTACCAGTTCACACAGGGTCTTGCTACTTATATACAGAGCCGGATGTCAGGATCTATCATTACCTCATATAGGGAGGCATTGGACCGCGCCCTCTTCATCGAGATGACTTCCTAGAAAATTTCCATGGAAAAGGATATAGAGAAGCAGATGACTCAGGGCAAGCAGCAGAACCAGGGTTCAGCTTAGGGGACTCAGAAGAAACGAGAACAAAAAGGAACTACGTGAGGTGCTGCAGAAGGGTCAGCTAGATCGCAGAAGGGGAAACATCTAGCATCAGAGTATTCTGGAGGGTCTCAGAGTAGCCGTAAGGGCCGAAGCAGGAATGGATGTTATAAATGTGGATCTGAAAGCCACAGAGTATCAGAGTGTCCTTTGGAGCAGTCAGTTTGCTATTATTACAAACAACCGGGTCATACTAGTCGTGATTGTACACTGAAAGCACAATTAGAGTTTCCTGATAGCTCCAACAAGGGGAAGAAGTCTACCCAACAGTGGCAGCAGAGAACAGCACCGTGGACTCAAACATATGGTCAGAGGCAGCCAGTACCTCCACCAACACAGTTGTACCAGATGCAGGGGGTGCACATACAGTGGTGCCGACAGCTATCCAGTATCTTGCATCTCCGGTGATCTACTACCCAGGAGTATCTGCACCACAACAGTTCTTACCAGCCAACTCTCAGGGATATCTTATGCCTGCACCAACGACTCAACCTCTAGTACCACAGAGCCAGATCCAGCCGGAGTGGAGGCACACTACTACTTCGTCAGGGATGCAGCCGACGAATATCGAGACTGGACGAGTTTTTGCCATCACCAGAGATGAGGCACAGCGGGCTGAGGGATCAGTCATACGGGGTATGGTTTCAGTTTATTCTATATACACTGATACTTTGATTGATACCGGTAGTTCTCATTCATTCGTATCTAAAATATTTCTCGGTAGAGTTGGAAGAATCCCAATGGTTTGTTCTTGTGGGTTAGCAGTATCCTTACCATCAGGAGAGGTACTGACTAGCCACCAAGAAATCAAAGGTTGCCCGTTAGATTTTGACGGGCATATCCTTACAGTGGACCTCCAGGTGTTGGAAATAATAGAGTTCGATATTATTCTCGGTATGGACTGGTTGGCCGCTTATCATGGTACAGTGGATTGTAGAGCAAGGGTGGTGACATTTCGACCACCGGATCAACCAACTTGGGAATTTGTTGGTACTAGAGATGATGGATTATCTATTATATTGGCTTTACAGGCTCAGAAGCTATTGGCCCAGGGTTGTCAGGGTTATTTATTATCTCTAGTCAAAGTTGAGAATGAAGGACTACCACCCCTCTCTGATGTGCGAGTAGTCCGAGAGTATCCAGATGTATTTCCAGATGAACTTCTAGGCTTGCCACCTCCTAGGCAAGTTGAATTTGTGATAGAGGTGATCCCAGGAACCGCGCCTATATCGAAATCTCCTTATCAGATGGCGCCAAAGGAGCTGAATGAACTTAAAGTTCAACTGTAGGAGTTGTTGGATAATGGATTCATCTGCCCTAGTGTTTCACCATGGGGAGCACCGGTACTCTTTGTCAAAAAGAAGGATGGATCGTTGCGGTTATGTATTGACTATCGGCAACTGAATGCAGTCACAATTGAGAATAAATATCCGCTGTCGAGGATAGAAGATTTGTTCGATCAACTTAAGGATACATGTGTGTATTCTAAAATTGATCTGCGCTCAGGATATCATCAGCTTCGGATAAGAGTGTTGGTGCAATCGGCCCAGGTCACGATTGACCAGGACTCGAGCTTGACTCGAGAGATGTTTTGATGTTCGACAAAAATATATGACAATGTAATTGTCATGGGAAAGTCCAAGTCTTGGGGTACTTGGCATGGAAAGTCCAAGTGGGACACTTGGCATTTGGAAAAGTCCAAATCATGGGTACTTGGCATGGAAAGTCCAAGTGGGACACTTGGCATTTGGGAAAGTCCAAGTCATGGGTACTTGGCATGGAAAGTCCAAGTGGGACACTTGGCATTTGGGAAAGTCCAAGCATGGGTTGGCAAGGAAAGTCCAAGGGGTTTGATATTGGTGGCGTAAAGTCCAAGCGGGAGTCTTGGCAACATAAGTCTAATGGTTGGCGGCGTAAAGTCCAAGCGAAGTCTTGGCGGCGTAAGTCCAATGTGCCTTGGCGGTGTAGACACCGTTAGCATGACATAGCCGATGGAAGCACCTGAAGGCTAGCGCAATGGATGAACAATTCATGGATGACTTGGAGGGATCCGAGAGGCGTGAGGCTGATGGAGGTGGTTAGAAGGCTTAGGTCTAGGCTACGGGTGGTCTAGCAAGTATGGGGGAACCATACTTGGGTTAAACCTTATGTTTGAGGTTAAAACCTAATGTTTGAGGTGTGCCAGTCGACTGGTGCCATATGACAGTCGACTGGTGAGAGGCAACTAGGGTTTGACTGCGGGAAGTGTCCCAGCAGTCGACTGCCAGAGGTGGTCAGTCGATTGATGGACTGAGCAGTCGACTGATCTTGTGATCAGTCGATTAGTGCTTGGTTTTTCAGGCACAGAATAGAGTCTGACTCGACTGCTGGGTCTAGAAGTCGAGTGGAGGCTTGATCAGTCGACTGATGGTCATAATCAATCGACTGATGATGGATTCGTTGGATTTTTCCAGCGTGGATCTAGCCGTTGTCTCACGACAACAGTGACAACAATCGACTGATGGTCCCGAGCAGTCGACTGATCGGCATTTTCTAGCACAGGTTGAAGCTTTAAATGGAGCTCGTGAAGGAGGAAAAAGCTAAGGTTCTTTGAGGTGGTTTGGGGCGAGTTGCTGCTGCAATTTAGGGTCTCCAAGTGCTGCTCGATCAACCTAGCAAGCAAGCATTCAAAAGCTCGATGTAAAGTTTTTTTTACTTGCATTTTAGTGTAATTGCTTGTATTCTTATTGTATTACTTTTGTAATCTGTTGTAAGAGGTTTCTCCACTTCCGGATTGTTCCGAGAAGGAGTTATTTGTGATTAGTAAGTGCGTGTGCATCGCTAGAGCTCTTTAGAGCTTGATCTGTGGAGTAGGAACCATTCAGTTCTGAACCACGTTATATTCTTGCATTTGTGTGATTGTCTATTTTGTTATTGTTATTATTATCTATATTCCGCTGCTCATAACGAGTTTTGTAGAGACGAACGCGAACATATTTCATCGACGTATAGCACGACGCTATTCACCCCCCTCTAGCATTCCAACGATCCCCTACAAGTGGTATCAGAGCGAGGCCACTCTTCAAAGTTTAACAACTAAGGGAGCACGCTAGAGGGTGAAGATGAAAGTCCAAGAACAACTAGGATGGGACATCAATACATCGATGCCCTACACTTTCTATGGATGAGAAGACTTCAATTCCTGGAAGAGAAGGATTGAAGATTTTTTGATGATGAAGGATTTTGAGGAATGATCCATATTAATGGAAGGATTTGAGTATCCAAGAGGACCAAAAGGTGGTTTCCTCAAGAAGAAGAAATGGAGTGAAGATCAAATCCAAGCCTTCGAGAAAAACATGAAGGTAGTAAAGTTTATTTTTGATTTGATCCCTAACGATATTGTGTGTATGTTAGGGGATTATATGGATGCTAAGGAGTTATGGAGCCAAGTGGCAAAGCTCCATGAAAATACATCATCGGTTCAAGAAGAAGAGGAGTGCTCACCCTCTCAAGCTCAAGCAATTACATCGTCATCTAAAGAGCTTGAGGATTTAGAAGTTGATAGGGAGTCAACCTCCGGATCGGTGGAAGAAGTGGAGACCTCCACCTCTAGGATTGAGGGGAAGGAGATTAGAGCATCCTCAACACCGGAGCAACAAGAAGAACCATCTATATCCGGTCGAGAGGAAGAACAAGCTCAAGAGACCCTCACCACCGAACTAGGTAACTCAAGCAATTTGATTTTAAATAAAAAACATATAATTTGCTTTGAGTGTTGGGAAAGTGGGCATTACAAGAGCAAATGCCCAACAAGAGTCAAGAAAGCTCCTCCGGCACCAAAGGTCAAGGATGCCGGTCCCTCAACAATCAAGTGCAAGGAGCAAGTAATTTGCTTCAAATGCCGACTACCGGGTCATTACCGGAGTCAATGCCCAAAGGGGGAAAAGAAGGGGCAAAGGGGAGCATCACAAGTAGGGGGAGTCACTAAGGCAAACCCTAAGGTATATCATTTCAATAATGCTCATTTTTCTAGTGTTAATGTCAAAAAGCATGCTAGAAATAACTTAAGTAATCTTGCGATCATTCATGAAAAGCATGCTAGGAATAACAAATATTTTTGTTTAGGAGCTAAGAATGTCAACCTTAGAAATAAGGAGAAATTTGGGACTAATGTCTCTAAAAATATATTATCTAAGGAAAAACCTAGGTCAAACAATTCTAAACAAATTCTACCTAGGGAGACTGTTAAAAAGGTACAAGAGCATTTAGGTCTTAATCCCAAATGGACTAGGCATATGCCTAGGAAGAACCATGCCCAAGGATTAAATCAAAATTCTAAAATTGGGCAATTATAATTAGAGAACCAAGCCTTGAGGTCAAGGCTTGAGAAAATGGAAAAGACCCTTAGGAATATACAAAATCAATTTAAAGGGTCAAATGATCAAAAGTCTAGGTCCAAGAGTCAAAGTCAACACCTAGGGCCTAAGAGACAAAAGTCAACCAAGGGCAAGAAGGGTTTGGGTCACAAACCTAAGCCTAAGGTGGCTTATCATAGTGTTCCATTTGATTATGGAACACAAGTTAGGTCTAGGAAGACCAAGGTCAATAGGGAAGTCATCCCTAGAGTTGACCATGGTGTGTGCCTTGTGGCTAGGGTTTCAAGGAAACCTAGGGTGGCCACTAAGAAGGTTGCAAGGGGAGTTACCCCTAGAGTCAACCTAGGTAAGACCACAATGACCAAGGCTAACAAGCCTAGGAGGGTCATTAGGAAGGTATCTAGGGAGGCTATCCCTAAGGAATACCTAATTAACCTTAGGAGCTCAAATAGATTTTGGGTTCCTAAGAGCATAATTGATTCACGCTAAATGGATTTAGGGTGTGCCAACCTTGATTGGATGAGTAGTTAACTCAACCATGGTAAAGGTGGCACTTTAGGTAATTTTCAAGGTTATGGATACCTTGGAAATAAATTTGATCTTATGATCCTAAAAGACTTTAGGATGTGCCAATACATTTTTGGAATTATGAAAAATCAATTAAATTGGCACAATTTAGGATTAGAGGTCATAGTGTGCCATTTTGGGTTTTTGGCACACTAGGGAGAAAAGTAATAATATGGCAAAATATACTTAATTATATCAAATGATAATTAATATTAAAATTTAGGTATTATTATACCTATACATTTTATATGCCATGCTTTGATTGCCATATAACATGCCATGACATCATATTTATTTTTAATCATTTAAAATGTCATGATCATGCTTAGGGTTAGGTTAAATGTCATGTATGCTTAAATTGTATCATATGTCATGCCATCATGATCATTGGCCATGCTTTACTTATGCTATCATTATGCCATGATCATTTCATGCATTTAATTTGATTAAAATTGAGTTAAGGACTTTGGCATGACTTGGAGTCCCATTTATAAGGGAATCAAGTAGAGTTGCCTTAGAAAATGCATGAAACCCTAGATTAGGAGAACAAAACCCACATCTCACATTACATTGACATGTATGTGTATTTATACACCCTAGATACATGTGAGAAGCTAGGATATGAGTTAAGTTCAAGGTGCATAGTTTTTGCATCTAGATGAACTAAAACTCATCTAAAATCATATGTGGATCATTGGGAAAACTTGTGTACAAGTCTTGTACATTGAGCCCAAGGAATATGATCCAAAATAAGGTTTTAAAAACGTTTTAAAATCATTTTGAAAAACCTTGGTGAAGCCTATCTTTTGATAGCAATCACCATTGATGAAGTTGATACAAAGTGAGCTAAAACTTTAAAGTTTTTCTTCATTTTTGAATTTTGTATCAATTTCGATATTTTATGGGTAAAATATTTTTTTATTATTTTTCACCCATTGTATGTGTCATAGGTATTATACATACAAATTTTCATGATTTTTCAAATTACGTATAATTATTTATGAATTTCTTTTCTGATAACTGAAATTCTGATATTTCAATTATCAGTCGACTGCCCTGGGTGGCAGTCGATTGATGTGATCGACAGTCGACTGGTAACTGATGGAGTCGACTGCCAAGTCTGATTTCGGGAAAAACAAGGTTGTTTAACTTGGTTTCAGCTACGGTAAATGTTCCTAACCACTCTTAACCCTAGGATATGCTTTGGGAAGCATTATAAAGGGTGAAAATCCATTGGATATGGATTAGGAGATGTTTTAGGATGATGTATCAATATTAAGGTGTGGAGAGTTCATTTTTGAACTTTGAACCTTATTTTTGATGTTTTAGAGCTCCTATTGGCTAGGGACTTCCCAAGGACATTGTTGGTGCAATGGTCAAGGGGGAGCAAGCCTTTAGGGGGAGGTATCCATCATCGGATGATGGATGGTATTTTTTCTCATGAGGGGGAAAAAGGGATTTTGAGATACCCAATTTAGAAATTGGAAGAGTGAATAGGATTGCCTCTCTTGAGTGATATGAGACTTATCACTAGGAAGATGGTAAGCATCCTAGGTATTCTTGACCAAGGGGGAGATTGTAAGATCTCATTGGGACATGAGACATTGACCTCCTTGGAGAGAACCTTTTTGATGTTAGTCAAAAAGGGAGAGAATTTATTGGGAAAATAACATCAATTGGGAAAATTGATGAGGATGATTGGTTTAAGTTAGTGTTCTAACTCAATGGTTTGTTTGGTTTTTGTCAAACATCAAAAAGGGGGAGATTTGTGCTCAGGATATCATCAGCTTCGGATAAGAGTGTTGGTGCAATCGGCCCAGGTCATGATTGAACATGACTCGAGCTTGACTCGAGAGATGTTTTGATGTTCGACAAAAACATATGACAATGTAATTGTCATGGGAAAGTCCAAGTCTTGGGGTACTTGGCATGGAAAGTCCATGTGGGACACTTGGCATTTGGGAAAGTCCAATTCATGGGTACTTGGCATGGAAAGTCCAAGTGGGACACTTGGCATTTAGGAAAGTCCAAGTCATGGGTACTTGGCATGGAAAGTCCAAGTGGGACACTTGGCATTTGGGAAAGTCCAAGCATGGGTCTTGGCAATGGAAAGTCCAACATGGGTTGGCAAGTAAAGTCCAAGGGGTTTGATATTGGCGGCGTAAAGTCCAAGCGGGAGTCTTGGCAGCATAAGTCCAATGGTTGGTGGCGTAAAGTCCAAGCGGAGTCTTGGTGGCGTAAGTCCAATGTGCCTTGGCGGTGTAAAATACCAGGAAAAAAAATAAATAAATAAATAAAATAATAGATGTGGGGTAATTAGGGGAATATCCTAAGAAATTTTTCCAGGAATGTTTAGAAATTTTTCTGGACTCGAACGGAAATTTCTAAGCCCTTTTTTTTGTAAGTGTTGGTGGGCTTAACGGGTCGGAAATCCAACCCGTTAAACAGAAGAAATCCGACCCGTTATCTCCCGGTAACGCATTATACGTCCGGTTACGGTTTCACATCGCGACTTAAATCGATCGTCTCCCGTTTCCTCTGCCTTCACGCGCGACGACTCCTTTTCCCCCCTCTCCGCGCGATTCGCCTTCACGATCGCCACCGACGCCTCCTCTCGGACGCCTCGTCTCCTCGTCGCACGACTCTCCCCTCCGCAAGAAGCCGCCGGCGAACTCGACGGCCTTCTCGGGACAACTGGAAGCGACGATTGGGGCTGAGGGAAACGATCAGAGCCGCCGATTCGAAGGAGGGGAGTCGTGGCCGCTGACAGTCGGTAATAGGTAAGGATTTCCTTCCCTACCTTGGCCGAATTCTGTCATTTTGGAGCTCTCTTGTTGTTTAAGCGTGGGTTGGTGAAATAGGGCAGCGGCGACGTTTGGTACTTTTCCGGTGAACCGAATATTTCCACTGCCGTTTGGGGTCGGAGAGAGGTTCTGTGAATTACTGTGACCTAACCTGAATTGGGCAGTGGCTGTTTCCGACCGACTGGGGATTTTGGAGGATTGTTCGGCCGGTGAAGCTCTATTATCGGTAAGCTTAGTTTTTCCTTAGGTTACTCTGAGGTTCTTTTCCTTGGCTGACCCCCTTGCAAATTGGAGCAGGGACTTTGTATCGGCAGACCGAGGATCTTGGAGGAATTGCTTGGCCGGTGAGGTTCCAAAAACTTGTCGGTAAGCATGAATTGTTTTTCCCTGTTTCTGTTTCTGTCCAGTGTGTTGTTTGGCTGCCGATGGTGCTTACCGGAGAGGTGGCTGTGTGGATATGAGTAGGGGGCTGGCGTTAGAAATGGTTGTGATGTTGTCTAATGGACGTTGTCTCTATTAGGGTTGGGTTTATCGTCGAAGTGATGATTTGGTTTTGGGCAGTGATTTGTTTACATTCCGGTTGAGGATTGGGAAAGATTGGTACTGTCGGTAAAGCTTTAGGTGTTGGTAAGCCAAATCAATTTCTCCAAAGGTGTTGTGAATACAATTTCGATTCAATAGTTGACATGGGTCAGTGGCTGCGGCTGATGTAGATGGTATATGCCGGGGTTAGATGCAATTTAGGGTATACGATCTGACCTTAGTATTTTAAAGGGGTGATTTTGTGTGTTCTGCAATCCGTTTAGATAAATGGGGTTGTTCTTGATTCTATTCAATATGGGTTAGATTTATACTTAATTTGTTGGTGATCCAATTACATCAAATTAAGTATAAAAAGATTAAATCTACATGAGATCGATTTGGTTGAATGGGTATGGAGTTGGATGAGTAGGTTAGCACTTTTGCTAATTGAAACGGTGAGTTAAATTAAATAGTCAAGCTTGACTATTTGAGCTTCTAATTCGTATTCGATAAAGGGACGCGAATATGGAAATGATGGAATAGTAAATTAAATATATCTATTGTCATGTGCTAGAACTTAATGCATATTATTGTTTGTGCAGGACATGGATACGAGGCAGGACCACGACCGTGAGGATTTTTATTGTCAC
This sequence comes from Wurfbainia villosa, assembly GCA_025175895.1. Taxonomy (NCBI): domain Eukaryota; kingdom Viridiplantae; phylum Streptophyta; class Magnoliopsida; order Zingiberales; family Zingiberaceae; genus Wurfbainia; species Wurfbainia villosa. Next base: position 313,318 of record JAKLTH010000147.1, read on the forward strand.
AAGCTTCTTATCAGGTAGGTAATTTCCTATCGGTCGGGTAGATGTAATGATTTTCAGATTTAGACATAGATATGAACCTTAGGTGTTCATATTACCTTGATCATGATCTTTTTATCGTTTGCTTGAACTTACCGTTGATATATATGTGTGCTCGATTATTGATAACACATGTTCCCTAGCATGATCTAGAAGTTACAGATGTAAGTAGGTCTAACTGTTTAGTAGGGTGTAGATGTTCGAGTATGGAGGATGACCTAAATTATAAATTTGGTAAAAAGGTCCTCTGTAGATAAGTATGACCCTAAATGTAGGACTCGTTCCATACCTATATGTTGCATATTTATTTACCAACCACGGGTTGTGTAAATAGTCAGGTGAGTCGTGGACAGTGTGTCGCTACGGACCGATGGTCCTAGCTTGTCAGGATCAGATGAGTATGACTCTCTACAGGGTAGAGAGTGTACTGATCAATTGGGTGTGACTCTTTGTTGAACAGAGAGTCTAGGGTAGATGTTCTGTATGTGAGACAGTACCCTCATGTCATTGCATGTATACTGACGACATCGTCTCCCCTTGGGGTTGAGAGAGAGTCGTCAGTCATCCTGCCTCCCAGGTTACTTCCAGAGGAGTAACTGGTGTGAGGGCATAGCATTTGTTGTGCCGCATTCCACCATTATTGACGATGGTTGTTGGAGTTGCGTGCAGTTGTCCTGGGTGCGTGGCACTCGACCGCTCATTGGCAGTGTCAGTCGGAGTGGCGGCCAGGGACCTTCGCTGAGCGAGCTACTTACGCTCATATGCTACTTGATCATACTACCCAACTCGGTCACTCGAGAGTGGTAGCGGCTGGAGTCGGGATAGTTGTCATGTCGTGCCACCTAGGCCACACTGGGGTCGTGGTAGCGAGTAGGGGTGAGCAGGCATGACCATGCATGCTGCATTGCCGTATCATACGGTGTTTTGCATATGGTTATATATATATACATACCTACTTGTATATATATATATACATGGATGATGGTGATTAGTATACATACAGATACAGTCTATATGTATACTCACTTTGATGATGCATTTGTATGTACTATGCCTGTTGCATTTGTTTGTACATATTCATACATGCTATTGCATATTCCTGTATGGTAGTAGGTTGATACTTGTATACCTATCGGATATTCACAGTGATACCCTTGACTCAGGTTAGGATATTATGTTAGTACTACACAGTTATACCCTATGATGTGATTATATGCCCAGGTTGGATCAGGATAGAGTAGGTATCGCTGTGTATGTCAAAGATCGTTGATGTTCAGTTTATTTAGTATATGCATGCATATCTATTGTTATGCTGATGTATACTTGTTGTACGAGTAGATTAAACTGTTGAATGACATGTAATATTGATACATATATTTACATGTTTTCTCTGATTACCTGCTGAGTTTTACTCACCACCTCCGACTTCGGTTTTTCACGCCGTGTAATGTAGAGGTCTTCGTGACAACTTGAGTCTGTGACCGATCCATCCCATCTCCGTTTTTCGAGTCTCCCGAGGAGTTCGTTTTTGGTTATGTCTTGGACTTTGATATGTATGGACTTGTTTATGTGTTTTGGATTTTGGTCCTATGTCATGGACCCTTGTTTTGTTATGGACTTTGTCGTGATGTCGTTGTTTTATTTACGGTTTTATTACTGTGGTCTTGTCAGGTGGAGTACACCTGTATATTATATTTTGTTATGTATGTTGTGGGTATGCGTTCTTTATTTCCGCTGCTATTATTTGTTATATATATTGTTGTTGTTGTGGGCCTACGGGCCTTGTATTAACCCGAAATGTTGCCACGTACAGGGGAGGTGCCGTCCGTTTGATTTTTGGCTCGGCATGCTCTCGGGGCGTGACAGGCGGTGTAGACACCATTAGCATGACATAGCCGATGGAAGCACCTGAAGGCTAGCGCAATGGATGAACAAGTCATGGATGACTTGGAGGGATCTGAGAGGCGTGAGACTGATGGAGGTGGCTAGAAGGCTTAGGTCTAGGCTACGGGTGGTCTAGAAAGTATGGGGGAACCATACTTGGGTTAAACCTCATGTTTGAGGTTAAAACCTCATGTTTGAGGTGTGTCAGTCGACTGGTGCCATATGATAGTCGATTGGTGAGAGTCAACTAGGGTTTGACTGCGGGAAGTGTCCCAACAGTCGACTGCCAGAGGTGGTCAGTCGACTGATGGATCGAGCAGTCGACTGATCTTGTGATCAGTCGATTGGTGCTCGGTTTTTCGGTCACAGAATGAAGTCTGACTCGACTGCTGGGTCTAGCAATCGAGTGGAGGCTTGATCAGTCGACTGATGGTCATAATCAGTCGACTGATGATGGATTCGTTGGATTTTTTCAGCGTGGATCTAGCCGTTGTCTCACGACAACAGTGGCAACAGTCGACTGATGGTCCCGAGCAGTCGACTGATCGACATTTTCCATCACAGGTTGAAGCTTTAAATGGAGCTCGTGAAGGAGGAAAAAGCTAAGGTTCTTTGAGGTGGTTTGGGGCAAGTTGTTGCTGCAATTCAGGGTCTCCAAGTGCTACTCGATCAACCTAGCAAGCAAGCATTCAAAAGCTCGGTGTAAAGTTTTCTTTACTTGCATTTTAGTGTAGTTGCTTGTATTCTTATTGTATTACTTTTGTAATCTATTGTAATAGGTTTTTCCACCTCCGGATTGTTCCGAGAAGGAGTTATTTGTGATTAGTGAGTGCGTGTGCATCACTAGAGCTCTTTAGAGCTCGATCCATGGAGTAGGAACCATTCAGTTCTGAACCACGTTATATGCTTGTGTTTGTGTGATTTTCTATTTCGTTATTGTTATTATTATCTATATTCCGCTGCGCATAACGAGTTTTATAGAGACGAATGCGAACGTATTCCATCGACGTATAGCACGATGCTATTCACCCCCCTCTAGCGTTCCAACGATCCCCTACAAAGAGATGAGGATGTTCAGAAAATAGCTTTCCGCACCCGTTATGGGCATTACGAGTTTCTAGTGATGCCGTTCGGTCTCACGAATGCCCCAGCTGCATTTATGGACTTAATGAAATGGGTATTCCTGAGGTATATAGATCAGTTCATGATAGTATTCATCGATGATATATTGATTTATTCTCGATCCGAGGAGGAGCATGAACAACATCTGCGGATAGTATTGGAGACATTGCGATGGGAGAAATTATATGCCAAATTTAGCAAGTGTGCGTTCTGGTTATCCTCAGTGGGTTTTCTTGGACATGTAGTGTCCAACAGAGGTATTTCTGTAGATCCCCAGAAGATTGAGGCGATTACCAGTTGGGAGTAGCCAAAATCAGTGCAGGAGGTCCGTAGTTTCCTTGGTCTGGCCGGGTATTATCGGAGATTCGTGGAGGGATTCTCGAGTATCGCCATTCCACTCACTCGCCTGACTCGGAAAGGGGTCAAGTTCACCTGGTCAGAGGTTTGTAAGACTAGCTTCCAGGAGCTTAAGCGATGACTAGTTTCTGCACCAGTCTTAGTGATTCCTTTTGGTGTTGATGGGATGGTTCTTTATATGGATGCTTCTATCTAAGGGTTGGGTGTAGTTCTGATGCAGTCCAACCGTGTGGTATCTTATGCCTCCCGTCAACTAAAAGAGCATGAGAGAAATTACCCAGTGCACGATCTGGAGTTAGCCGCCATTATTTTCGCATTGAAGATATGAAGGCACTACTTGTATGGGATTACCTTTAAGATCTACACAGACCATAAAAGTCTGAAGTATCTGTTCACACAGAAAGAGCTGAATGTGAGACAGAGACGGTGGATGGAATTTTTGAAGGATTACGACTGCACCATCCAGTATCATCCGGGAAAAGTTAATGTGGTAGCAGATGCGCTGAGCAGGAAGTCTCGTGGAGTTCTGGCCAGTCATCTGACAACAGTTACTGATCTAGTTCGATAGTTCTCAGAGTTGAGATTGTCTAAACATGGTCAAACATCTCGGGGGATATTAATTTCTATGGTTGCCCATTCCGCAATTGCTGAGAGGATCAAGGAAGCACAAGTCAGTGACCAGCATCTGCAGTTCTTGTGCAGCACGATAGACTCAGAACGTCAGATGGATTTCTCGAGTGACGAGAATGGAGTACTTCGTTTCCGAGGACGACTATGTGTTCCGGACATGCACCCGATTAAGGAAGAATTGCTACAGAAAGCACATCAGTCGAGATTTGCTATACATCCTGGTGGTACTCGGATGTACCGAGATTTGAAGCATTTATACTGGTGGAATGGTATGAAATGGGATATTGCAGACTTTGTTGCACGATGTCTAGTATGCCAGCAAGTGAAGGCTGAACATCAGAAACCTGCTGGCTTACTTCAGGAAATTCCGATCCCGGAATGAAAGTGGGAAAATATCACGATGGATTTCGTTACGGGATTACCCAGAACCCGTAAAGGACATGATGCAATTTGGGTGATCGTGGATCGATTAACCAAATCATCTCATTTCCTTTCGATTCGTGAGATGGACTCATTGGATCATCTAGTGGAATTGTACTGCCGAGAGATCATCAGATTGCATGGTGTACCATTGAGTATCATATCTGATAGAGATCCATGATTTACTTCACAATTTTGGCAGAGTCTGCAGCAGGCCATGGGCACAGAGCTTCGACTCAGTACAACATTTCATCCGCAGACAGACGGACAGTCCGAACGTACCATTCAGACTCTGGAGGATCTATTGAGATCTTGCGTCATGGATTTCGGTGGCAGTTGGGAGGATCACATTCCTTTAGTGGAGTTTGCCTACAACAACAGCTACCACTCTTCTATCCGGATGGCTCCTTTCGAGGCATTATATGGCAGACCCTGCAGATCTCCTGTGTTATGGGAGGAAGTTGGGGAACGACAGTTATTGGGGCCTCAGAGTATCCAACATGTGTTAGTTAAAGCCCTAGAACCAATCATGTGATGGTTGAATAGGGAACATTTTGTATCATATTCTATAAAGACAAAGGATTGGTTATTATATTTACATCTTGCTTGTGCCAGCTAATTTAAATATAATAATGCCCTAGAAAAGTAGGTTCTTATCTACAGCACATCAATTGGCAGAATTGATTATGAGAGGCTGTAGAGAACACTTTCCTAAATGTTCCTAGTCGAGTATTAATATGCAAGGGCAATATTAATACATAAAGACTAGCATGTAGGTCAATTGATGACTTGATCTCACAAGTCATGGATATATGATATCAAGTTGACACATGGGTATATATTGGAGAATATATACTGAACTGACCCGCCATGAGAAAGTTTCATGGATCGTTATATGAGTGTCATAAACTTTCTCATGTGACTATTGGTATGAATAGTCCTTAGACCTGAAGTCACTATGGTTCCCTACATAAGGAGTTATGTACTTTGGTATCGTCAAACGTCACCCGTAACAGGGTGGACCATAAAGGCGATTACTGGGTATGTAACAAATTATGCGGAGGGATGTGAGTGATGTAGATGGGATCTATCCCTTCCATATGACGGGAGTGATATCGGTGGGCCCCTTGATTGAGTAGAACTACTAAAACGCATGGCCATGCTCGAATGAGTCAATATGAGATATTGAGCTCATTTGTTTGAGTTAGTTTACTCAGGGATCAAGAAACACATAGATTGATCGAGGATGACACGGTCTATGCCTCATTGATCAATCTGATATCAAGGATAGAAGGACACGGTCATATATTATAGTAGTCACGGAAAGGTTAGTCGGATCTTGACTTATCTCGTAACTTGGGTAGCAATGATGTATTGCTAGATGCCGCTCATTGCTTGTGTATCTAATTTGGGTCCCACTTGCTTAGCGTTATGAGAGCCTATAGGGTCACACACAAAGAGCATGATAATTAGAGGAATTAGAGTATTCTAGTTTGACTAGAATAATATGGGAATAAGCTTAAGTACAAAATGGTTTTTGGACTTTAAGCTTAATGAGAATTTTAGCTAATTGATTTAATGAGATTAATTAAATATGTTACCTTATTGATTTAATAAGATTAATTCAATATGATAACATAAGCTTAATTGAATTAATAAGATTAATTCAATATGATAACATAAGCTTAATTGAATTAATAAGATTAATTCAACATGCATGAATGCCACATAAGAATGCCACATAAGCATGCCACATAAGCATGCCACCTAAGCATCCACCTAAGCTAGTTAAGGTGGAAGGAAACAACATGGTTTTGTCTCCTTAAGTGGCCGGCCAAACAAGGAAGCCAAATCCTTTTTGAGTGTGTCTCAATGCAATGGATTGCATTGAATGTGAAGGAGGTGGAAGGTTTTTTCCAACCCTATAAAAGGCTCCATGGAGTGGCCGTCCATAGTGTGTTTTGGGTGTTGTGGTTGTGAGAGAGCTTGGTGGAAGCTTTGGTTGTGTGGGTTTGTGAGTGTAGGCTAGCAAGAAGAGTCTTCTTCTTCCTTTCTCCTTTTCCTCTCTTCCTCTCCTTTAGGGACTTCTCTAGCAAGAAGTAAAGGAGAGCTCTTCTAGTTTTCCTTTTGTGAGACAAGAGCGTGCTCGTGTGGATACGTATAGAAACCGGACACTTGAGCGTGCTAAAGATCCAACAAACCGAAAGGAAAAGCGGGATTAGCAAGAGGCAACAAAGGTAATCCTCTCCTATAAGATAGGTTTGGTTTAGAGAAATTTATTTTATCTGAGTTTGCTTTGCATGGATCACTTGGAAGGGATCCTATTTTCCGTTGCATATGCCATTTGGCATACGAGATTTCCCTACTGTGTATCGAGCCACTTGCGAAGATGTAAAAATAGGTTTCTCTATTTTATATGTGATATAGAAGTAGGATAAATTTTATTATGAGTTGATAATTGCATTAGCAAATTTTCAAACATAATAAAATATCAATGTCTTTTAAAAGTTAAAATGACATGGTGCATGGTTATGGCCTAGTCCCAAAAAGTTTGTGATTGTGTGTTGTAATTCTTAATACGGCTGCGTGTCGTGCCTTTCTCCTAATATTCTTGTTGTAAAATTAGTTTTAGACTCGAATGTAACTCGAGTATTTCTCCTTTTGTAATGTACAAAACAAGGATGGAGGGTCCATTGGAAGATGAGGTTACAAGGAGGAAGTCAACACACAAGACAACCAAAAGGAAGCACTTAGGAGAAGATGCTATCCCTAGGTTGACCAATCAATCTTTTCATTGGCTTGAGAAGATTGTAGAATAAGGGCCATAACCATGACACGTTAGTTTAATATGTATGTGATGCATGTTAGTTTAGCTTGTATGTGATGCATGATTAGTTTAGCTTATATGTGATGTATGCTAATATGTATATGATACATGTTTATTTCTTAATAAGTCTAAACGATATGCCTACCAAAGTTGGTACTCACTACTTCCTCGATCATTTGTTATTGGGTTTGCAAAAGAAAAGAAATGATTTTTATCTTGGAGGGGTGCGAGTGGACAATCGTGATGTCCCGCTATCAGTCTTGGTTAAGACTTAATTAAGTGTTTTCTTAATTGGTTAAGAAAGTAGAGGCATATATTAGCTTTGAACATAAGTGTTAACATTAGTTTTATGTGAATTTCGAACATCAGCTTTGTCTTAGAAGTGGTCGTTGCTCCGATATCCAAGAAGGCCCCTGTGCCTCGCCACTGAAGTTTAGGAATAAACACTAAACTAATCTAAAACTTAACCAAAGCTATTAAAGAGTTACATCAGATGTAATTGGCAAAAGATTGCCTACCTAATTATACTACGTCTTGGGCGATTAGCCAAAGCTAACTCAAGACGAATTATGATGTGGATCTTTATCCCATATAAATTTATAGCTAAATAGTAGCTATGAGAATTTAGTGGGAGCCTCATTTAATTAAAGGCCTAATTAAATGATTTAGGTATGATACTTAACTTTGCATTTTAATGTTGTAGATCACCATGTCATCTAACACGACACACCCCCTCAACTTGCGATCTGTCCTTGAGAAGGACAAGCTCAATGGAGCAAACTTTCTTGACTGGTATAGGAACTTGAGGATTATCCTCAAGCAAGAACGCAAACTATATGTCCTAGAGCAGGCTACCCCTGAAACACCCGCCCATGCGGCCACTCGTGCTGAAAAGGATGCTTATAAGAAGCATCAAGATGACACATTAGATGTGTCATGTCTTATGCTTGCCACCATGAACTCTGAGCTTCAGAAGCAACATGAGAACATGGATGCCTATGATATGGTTGAGCATTTGAAACAACTATATCAAGGACAAGCTAGGCACGAGCGTTTTGAAGTGTCTAAGGCTCTTTTTGCATGCAAGATGCAAGAAGGAACACCTGTCGGAACTCACGTACTCAAAATGATTGATGCGTTGAGAACCTTGAAAGACTAGGTTTTCCACTGAGCCAAGAATTGGCAACTGATGTTATCCTGCAATCGTTGCCGGAAGCATACAATCAATTCGTCATGAATTATAACATGAATGAAATTGATAAACCTTTGCCTGAGATTCTCAGCATGTTGAGAACTGCTGAACCAAATCTCAAGAAGAAAGTTAGTAATGTACTAATGGTCAAGAAGGACAAAGGTAAGCGCAAAGGCAAGGGTAAGACCCAAGCCAAAGGCAAGGCCAATTCATCCACTTCAAAGGGTAAAGGTAAAGTACCTAAGGAAGGGACCGCTTCCATTGCGTGAGATCGACACCGGAAGCGGAATCGCAAAGTCTACCTTGAGGAAGTAAAGAACAAGAGAAGTGGGACTTCGCTCGGTATACACGTTATAGAAGTTAATCTATCTATTTCTTCTACATGGGTATTAGATCTGGATGTGCATCTCACATTTGTACTAATGTGCGAGGGTGAGAAATAGTAGAATAATGGCAAAGGCGAAGTGGACCTACTGAGTAGGCAATGGCAAAAGTTCTTCTTTGTAGTGTAGGAACATATTCTTTGCCTTTGCTTGGGCTTATCTTAGAACTAGAGGAGTGCTTCTATGTACGCATTAACAAAGAACATAATTTCTGTATCTTGTTTAGACAAGAAAAACTTTTCTTTTATAATAAAGGACAAATGTTGTTCCATTTATTTAAATGAAATGTTCTATTGTAATGCACCACTTATGAATGGTCTCTATGTTCTAGATTTAGATAAACCAATTTATAACGTAAATACCAAGCGGTTCAAATCGAATGATTTGAACGGACATATATCTCGGCATCGTCGCTTTAGGTCACATAAATGAAAAACGCATATCCCAACTCCATAAAGATGGATTATTGGACTCATTTGATTTTGAATCATATGAGGTATCACGAGTCTTGTCTTTTAGGAAAGATGACTAAAACTCCATTTAGTGGACATGGCGAGAGGCGACGGACTTGTTAGGACTCATACATCTTGATGTATGTGGCCCTTTCAATGTCGAAGCGAGGAGGCTATAAGTACTTTATTACTTTCAGCGATGATATGAGTAGATTTGGCTACTTATATTTGATGAGACATAAGTCGAATCCTTTGAAAAGTTCAAAGAATTCAAGAATGAAGTACAAAACCAACTTGGTAAGTGTATTAAGCTACTTGATCGGATCGAGGTGGTGAATACCTTAGTCAAGAGTTTCGTGATCACTGGTGAGTGTGGGATAATATCCCAACTCACTCCACCGAACACCACAATGGAATGGTGTATCCGAGAGGAGAAATCGTACTCTATTAGATATGGTACGATCAATGATGAGCCGACCGATCTACCTACTTCCTTTTGGGGTTTAGCTCTAGAGCAGTAGCTTTCACATAATCGCGTTCCATCAAAAGCCGTAGAAAAGACACCATATACGATATGGACCGGGAAGAGTCCCAAAATGTCTTTTATAAAGATTTGGGGTTGTGAAGCTTACGTTAGGCGTCAAGTCTCGGATAAACTAGGACCCAAATCGGATAAGTGTTATTTTGTAGGATATCCCAAGGAAACTAAGGGATATTACTTTTACAATCCCACACTTGGCAAGGTGTTTGTTGCGAAATCGTCTTTCTAGAAAGAGAATTTATTTCTAGAAATACTAGTGGGAGTAAAATTCATCTTGAAGAAGTTCAAGATGATGATAACACTAAGGCCGATGGAAAATGAGCAGGCACCACAAAGTGTTGTGGATGAGAATTTGTTGCCCAAGAGTTGTGAGAAAACACTGCTCAAGTAGACCAACCTCTTCGTAGATCTAATAGGATCCGTCGTCAACGAGAGATATTCTTTTCTCTTGGTGACAGCGGTGAAGTATTGCTTGTCGATCTTGGCGAGCCTACATCCTATCAAGAAGCTATGATGAGCCAGTTAGAAATGGCTAGAGGCCATGAGATCGAAATGGAATCCATGTACACTAACCAAGTATGGACTTTGGTTGATCCACGAAGGGGTAAAACCCATTGGGTGTAAGTGGGTCTTTAAAGTAAAGGACATGGATGGTAATAAGCATACCTATAAAGGTAGATTGGTGGCTAAAGATTCAAACAAATTCATGGTATTGACTATGAAGAAACCTTTTCACCGATTGCGATGCTTAAATCCATTTGGATCATACTTGCTATTGCGACCTACCATGATTATGAGATCTGGCGGATGGATGTCAAAGCAGCTTTTACGAATGGAAAGCTACTCGAGGATGTGTACATGACACAACTGAGGGTTTTGAAGATCAAAGCATCTGGAAAGGTATCTGAAATCTTATGGACTAAAGCAAGCCTCTCGTGGAATCTTGATTCGATGATGCAATCAAAGAGTTTGGTTTCATCAAGAATGAAGATGAACCTTGTGTCTACAAGAGAAATAGTGGGAGCACAGTTGTATTTCTTGTCTTGTATGTAGATGACATACTTCTCATCGAAATGATATTCCCTCACTCCAGTCTGTGAAGATGTGGTTAGGGAATTGTTTCTCGATGAAAGACTTAGGTGAAGCTGCCTATATTCTAGGCATCAAGATCTATAGAGATAGATCTAGAAGATTACTTGGCCTAAGTCGAGTACATACATTGATAAAGTGCTAGATCGTTTTGCTATGCAAAATTCTAAGAAAGGGTTTACGCCTTTATCACATGGTGTGAGTCTTTGAAGACTCAATGTCCCTCTTCTAAGGAGGAGAGAGATCGCATGGATAATATCCCTTATGCATCTGCTATAGGGTCTATCATGTACGCCATGCTTTGTACCCGTCACGACATCTCGTATGATTTGAGTATGAGTAGATACGTCGGATCGGTGAAAGTCATCTGGATAGCGATCAAAAATATTCTTAAGTACTTACGAAGAAGCGAAAGAATATTTCACGATATTTGGAGGCAATGAGGAGCTAGCGTAAAGGGTTACGATGATGCAAGCTTCCAAAGCAGACAAAGATGACTATAGATCGCAATCGAGTGCGTGTTTTGCACGAATGGTGGAGTGTGGTGGAAGAGTTGGCGAGACACGATTCTTGATTCTACAGCGAAGCCAAGTATATTGCGGCGATCGATGCGAAAAGGAGGTTTGGCTCGTTCATCGATGAACTTGGGGTAGTTCCTAGCATCGCAGATCCAATAGACTTATTGTGACAACAATGGGGCTATTGCATGTGCTAAGGAACCTCGATCACATCGACCAAACACATATCGCGGGCGCCCATCTCATTCGAGATCATCGATAGAGGAGATGTAAGGATATGCAGAGTACCGACAGAAGCTAACATCGCAGATCCATTGACCAAGGCTTTGGCACAGAGGAAGCATGATGGTCACACTAGGTCACTAGGTATTAGATATCATAGTGATTGGTACTAGTGCTAGTGGGAGATTGTTAGTTAAAGCCCTAGAACCAATCATGTGATGGTTGAATAGGGAACATTTTGTATCATATTCTATAAAGGCAAAGGATTGGTTATTATATTTACATCTTGCTTGTGCGCCTAATTTAAATATAATAATGCCCTAGAAAAGTAGGTTCTTATCTACAAAGACATCAATTGCGTAATTGATTATGAGAGGTCAGAGAGAACACTTTCCTAAATGTTCTAGTCGAGTATTAATATGCAAGGGCAATATTAATACATAAAGACTAGCATGTAGGTCAATTGATGACTTGATCTCACAAGTCATGGATATATGATATCAAGTTGACACATGGGTATATATTGGAGAATATATACTGAACTGACCCGCCATGAGAAAGTTTCATGGATCGTTATATGAGTGTCATAAACTTTCTCATGTGACTATTGGTATGAATAGTCCTTAGACTGAAGTCACTATGGTTCCCTACATAAGGAGTTATGTACTTTGGTATCACAAACGCCACCCGTAGCAGGTGGACCATAAAGGCGACATCGGGTATGTAACAAATTATGCGGAGGGATGTGAGTGATGTAGATGGGATCTATCCCTCCATATGACGGAGTGATATCGGCCCTTGATTGAGTAGAACTACTAAAACGCATGGCCATGCTCGAATGAGTCAATATGAGATATTGAGCTCATTTGTTTGAGTTAGTTTACTCGTGATCAAGAAACACATAGATTGATCGAGGATGACACGGTCTATGCCTCATTGATCAACTGATATCAAGGATAGAAGGACACGGCCATATATTATAGTAGTCACGAAAGGTTAGTGGATCTTGACTTATCTCAGAACTTGGGTAGCAATGATGTATTGCTAGATGCCGCTCATTGCTTGTGTATCTAAAAGAGTTTAGATCCACTGCCAACGTTATGAGAGCCTATAGGGTCACACACAAAGAGCATGATAATTAGAGGAATTAGAGTATTCTAGTTTGACTAGAATAATATGGGAATAAGCTTAAGTACAAAATGGTTTTTGGACTTTAAGCTTAATGAGAATTTTAGCTAATTGATTTAATGAGATTAATTCAATATGTTACCTTATTGATTTAATAAGATTAATTCAATATGATAACATAAGCTTAATTGAATTAATAAGATTAATTCAATATGATAACATAAGCTTAATTGAATTAATAAGATTAATTCAACATGCATGAATGTCACATAAGAATGCCACATAAGCATGCCACATAAGCATGCCACCTAAGCATCCACCTAAGCTAGTTAAGGTGGAAGGAAACAAAATGGTTTTGTCTCCTTAAGTGGCCGGCCAAACAAGGAAGCCAAATCCTTTTTGAGTGTGTCTCAATGCAATGGATTGCATTGAATGTGAAGGAGGTGGAAGGGTTTTTCCAACCCTATAAAAGGCTCCATGGAGTGGCCGGCCATAGTGAGTTTTTGGTGTTGTGGTTGTGAGAGAGCTTGGTGGAAGCTTTGGTTGTGTGGGTTTGTGAGTGTAGGCTAGCAAGAAGAGGAGTCTTCTTCTTCCTTTCTCCTTTTCCCTCTCTTCCTCTCCTTTAGGGACTTCTCTAGCAAGAAGTAAAGGAGAGCTCTTCTAGTTTTCCTTTTGTGAGACAAGAGCGTGCTCGTGTGGATACGTATAGAGGCACGAACACTTGAACGTGCTAAAGATCCAACAAACCGAAAGGAAAAGCGGGATTAGCAAGGGCACGCAACAAAGGTAATCCTCTCCTATAAGATAGGTTTGGTTTAGAGAAATTTATTTTATACGAGTTTGCTTTCGCATGGATCACTTGGAAGGGATCCTATTTTCCGTTGCGCATATGCCATTTGGCATACGAGATTTCCCTACAACATGATGCAGAGTTGGTGCGAGTGATCAGACGACGGTTATCTAAGGCACATGATCGATAGAAGAGTTATGCGGACTGGAGGCGAAGGCCTTTGGAATTCTCAGTTGGGGACCATGTATTCCTACGAGTGTCACCCACCAAACGAGTCAAGATTTTTGGGAAAAGAGGAAAATTAGCTCCACGCTACATTGGTCCATTTGAGATATTGGAGCGAATAGGAGGTGTAGCTTATCGGTTGGCCTTACCTCTGACACTAGCGGGTGTTCACAACGTATTCCATATATCTATGCTGAGGAAATACGCGCCACGTCTGACCATGTTCTGAAAGAGGTTCCGATACCACTCCAGGCGAATGCAACTTATGAGGAGATTTCGGTGCGGATTCTTGGTCGCAAGGAGCGACAGTTGCAGAACAAAATCATCCGACTCGTAAAGGTGGGATGGCATCATCATACGGATGAGGAGGCTACATGGGAGCTGGAAGATACTATCCGAGCTCGATACCCTCATTTGTTTACCTGAGGTATGTGGTTATTTCGGAATATGCTTGATCTAATTTTTGCATTTAAGTATGAAATTTGGGGACCAAATTTTAATAAGTGGGGGAGAATGTAAAATACCGGAATTTTTTTTTGACTCTAATTAATACCTAAGCTATGTATTAATTTGGAGGGGCTAGTTAAATCTAGGTGTGGTCGCATAGGGTAAGAACCCAAAAAGGATTTTTTTAGCCAACCCGTTAAATGAAAGCCACCCGACCCGTTAATCTCTTAACGCTGCCATTCTTCCTTTCTGTTTCTCGCCGACGAAATCTCCTCGTGCGAGCATTTCGCGCACACAGTGAGTTATTCGTCGCCGACTCCACCGCTCGGCGCTACCCCTTCCCAATCCCTCTCTTCCTCTTCTTCCTCACGTGCGCGACACCTCTAGCTTCTTCACCGAGCGATCCCTCATCTCCTCTGCTCTTCCGAAATCCAGGGCCACCAATTTCCCTCCTTCTTCATCGCGAAGCCTACCTCATGGCAGAGAGCATCCGAAGTCTTGACGACCTTCGTAGGCGAGCGGGAGGAGTGGGCAAGCAAAGGCTGGTGAATATGGGTCATCGGCGGTCCCAAACAGGAAGTCATTCTTCCCGATCGAAGTGGAGGTTATGCCGGCGATCGCTGTGAGTGTTAGGTAAGGGGTGATTCCTTAATTTGGATGAGACCTACACCTGCTTTGGTGGTCGTTCGTTAACTGGTTTTTGTTTTGAGCAGTTTTCGGTGAACAGGGGTAGCAGGATTAATTGCCGATTCTGTGGAGTTGCTGCCGGTGAGTGTTGGTAATGTAACGCCCGTGAAATTCTAGCAATTTTACGAGAATTTTTGGCTTTATGATGATAGGCTTTATGTAGGCCTTTTTGGAGAAATAAAAGAAAATAAGCCAAAAAGAGATGCAAAGCCTAGGAATTGAACCCCCCACCTCTAGAGATAGCCAAGCCTTATAGATGCACCCACTAACCATGAGCCCAATAGAATCATATCATTAGAGGAAAAGGGGAACCTATAGATAAATGGGAGGAGGGTAAATGAAGAGGCTTGACAAAGAGAAGAGAAACTTCTCTTCCTCCCCTTTATAAAGAAGAGAGAAGTTCCACTTGGCCACTTCTTCTTTCCTTCTTCCTCTTCTCTTCATTCTCACTGAAACCTAAGCCCTTCTTCTTCTTCCTTTGGCCGAGAGCCCCTTGCAAGCTAGGAGAGAGCTAGGTGACTTCCATTAGGTCATCTCCTCAAGCAAAGCGAAGGAAGTAAGTTTTCCCCTCACCTGCAGTGTATTAGTTTGATAGGTTAGGTTGCTTGAAAGAAATATGAGATTGTAGCCTTATAAGTTTCGGCCAACTAAGTTGGTGGGCTAGGATTCATGAAAATGCTACTAAGGGAGGTTTGTATGGGTGGTATGTTTCAAGTAGATACCTTTAGGAGTCCAAAGTCCAAAGGGATGACCTATATGGGGCCAACCCCAAGATTTTAGGGTTAGGGTTGCATGAACTTGATTCTAAAGTTATGTTCTTAGATGGTATGTTTCAAGTAAGACCTTTAAGTAACCACCATCCAAGATGATGCCCTTATAGGTTTCGGCCACCCTAGGTAACTAGGGTTAGGGTTGCATGAAAATATCCCTAAAGATGCTATGCTAGGGTGTAGTGCTCATGAATGAATATTAGGTGACAAGAACCCTAGTTGAGCCCTTATAGGTTTCGGCCACCCTAGGTAACTAGGGTTAGGGTTGCATGAAAATATCCCTAATGAGGCTATGCTAAGTTATAATGCTTTATGAATGAATTTTAGGGGACAAAACCTAAGTTTGAGCCCTTACAAGATTCGGCCAACCAATGATTTTAGGGTTAGGGTTTCATGAAAACACCCCTATATGTAGTTGTGCTATGGGTATGTTTTTTTTTAATATGACATGAACTATGCTTGTGTGATGAATATGTTATGATTCAATGCAACATGAAATTAGGCTATGTGATGAACATGTTTGATGATTTAATATGCCTTGAATAGGCCTAGGAAATAAGCTTCATGTTATGATGTAATGTGCCATGAAACATGCTTAGGTGATGAACATGTTGTGTGAATTAATATGCCATGTATATGTTTAGGGAATATGCTTCAAGTTTATGAATTAGTATGCCATGAAATTAGGCCATGTGATGAACATGTTTTATGATTCAATATGCCATGAATATGCCTAGGAAATGTGCTACATGTTTATGATGTAATGTGCCATGAATATTGTGATTTGCCTAGGTGAAGAACATGTTTTGTGATTTAATATGTCATGAATATGCTTAGGAAATATGCTTCATGTTTACGATGCAATGAAACATGCTTATGTGATGAACACGTTTATGCTTTAGGACCCCGTTAGGGTACTCTTACGTTATGAATGCATGTGTCCTTATGATAAGATAAGATGGAGATGCTTCCCTTTCAAGTAGGGATCAAGAGCTCTCCTTATGACAAGATAAGATGGAGATGCTTCCCTTTCAAGTAGGGATCAAGAGCTCTCCTTATGATATGATAAGATGGAGATGCTTCCCTTTCAAGTAGGGATCAAGAGCTCTCTTTATGACAAGATAAAATCAAGATGCTTCCCTTTTTGTGTTGGGGATCAAGAGCATTCTTTATATTATGACAATAAAAAGGAAAGAATTAAGTATTTTACTTTGCAAGAGGTTAAGTACCCGACCCGTCAGGTGGTCGTTAATCAAATCCATAGGGACACAAGAAGACGTAAGAGGTCTTGCCACAGTAAGGCGTAAGAGGTCTTGCTCTAGTAGGACTGGTGGCTCGCTACCCCAGCCTATTAGGGAACGCGCATTATGTGGTACTTAACCTGGGGCCCCCCAAACAAGTTATGATGATATTGAAGTATTTATAAGTATATGTTTTGAAAAGAAAAGACTTTTATGATATTGTGTATGCTTATGTTAAATGCTCTGAATGCTTACGAACTAGGTTCTTTATGCATGCTAGATGTTATGAAGTTATGATGATATTGAAGTATTTATAAGTATATGTTTTGAAAAGAAAAGACTTTTATGATATTGTGTATGCTTATGTTAAATGCTCTGAATGCTTACGAACTAGGTTCTTTATGCATGCTAGATGTTATGAAGTTATGATGATATTGAAGTATTTATAAGTATATGTTTTGAAAAGAAAAGACTTTTATGATATTGTGTATGCTTATGTTAAATGCTCTGAATGCTTACGAACTAGGTTCTTTATGCATGCTAGATGTTATGAAGTTATGATGATACTGAAGTATTTATAAGTATATGTTTTGAAAAGAAAAGACTTTTATGATATTGTGTATGCTTATGTTAAATGCTCTAAATGCTTACGAACTAGGTTCTTTATGCATGCTAGATGTTATGAAGTTATGATGATATTGAAGTATTTATAAGTGTATGTTTTGAAAAGAAAAGACTTTTATGATATTGTGTATGCTTATGTTAAAGGCCCTGAATGCTTACGAACTAGGTTCTTTATGCATGCTAGATGTTATGAAGTTATGATGATATTGAAGTATTTATAAGTATATGTTTTGAAAAGAAAAGACTTTTATGATATTGTGTATGCTTATGTTAAATGCTCTGAATGCTTACGAACTAGGTTCTTTATGCATGCTAGATGTTATGAAGTTATGATGGTTAGAGTTAAGTCTAAGTATGTGGTGACTATGTACTTTATGCTAGTTTAGGATTTATGATGTGGTGAAGGTTAAGGGTAAGGTTAAGAATACTTGCGACTATGTTCCTTCTGCATGATTAGGGTTTATGTTATTACAAATGTTTGTGTTCAAGTTAACCAAATGCTTATGATTACGTTCTTTCATGCATGCTTAGTTTATGCAGTTATAACGCTCATGTTCAAAGTATGCCACCGCTTAGATTAATTATGCTTAACACGCTTATGAACAATTCTATGCCATGCTTAGTTCTTTTTGTACTATTACCGGATATGTTGTTGATTAGTGTTGCTATGAAATGCTTAGGTCATTTTCTATGCCAGCATGCTCATGTTCTAATAGTTTGATGAAATCGTGGCTTTTGTGAGTAGGCAAGGATCTTACTAAGCTATATGCTTATAGTTTATGTTGTCCATATACTGCAGATAAAGGAAGTCTGCACTAGAGGAAGTGGCAGGAGGGGCCATGTGCGTGTGTGATAGTGGCATGGTGGAAGAAGACCCTTCACTATCTGCTTATATTTATATGCTCTAAGAACAATTTAAGACATTGCTTCCGCTTATAAGACTTGTGTTTAATGAGTATCCCTTTATTTAAGAGGTTCGATATGTTAGAACTCATGAACGAATCCTTTCGTTATGCATGTTATGAAATGAGATAAGATATGTGGTCATGCTAATGATGAATAAGATAGGTGATGCATGTGCCAAAGAAGGTTTCAGTTATGATAACCTGTTTAAGCATGTAGACTTTGAACGGATCCATATGTAGTATGCTAATAAAAAAAAATATATAGACCCAAGTAGCGCCGCCCTGAGAGCAGATAAGGGCGGGCGCTACAGGTAAGCAAAATCAGTTTCCCTTCTTTTGTGTTGTGAATCCAGTTCAATTCATTGGATGGACAGGGAGTTGAGAGCTTAATGAGGTGTTGATAGGTTTTGGGCAGTAAGTTGGTTGGTGAACGGAGGCTGCTAGGTTTTGGGGACCTTGCTGCCGGTGGAGGTTCCAATGACTGGTAAGTTCAATTTACTCTACCTCGTGTCTGTAATTTATAAATTTTGGGTGTTTGTCAAGGTTGAGGGATCCGGGGGGGGGGGGGGGGGAAGTTCCTTTCGTGGATTATTGTTGATTGTCCTTCGGTTGTATATCGGTGGGATGTTGATATTCGGTAAGTGTGGTAATGTATGGGTTATTGGTGAGACATTGGATGGGCCGTATGGATGGAGGATGGATTTGTACAGAGGTGTTACCCGCTGTAAATTTGGGTTGTTGTGAACGGTTGTGAAGTAGTAGCTTTGTTTTGGCTACGAATAGAGATGTAAATTTGTTGTAAAAAGGGTTAAATCTTTATGAGATTGACTTTGTTAAGTTGGATATAGAATTGGATAAGTAAGTTATCACTTTTGCTAATTGAAACCGGTGGGTTAAATTAAATGGTCAAGTATGGCTATTTGGGTTTCTAATTCGTATTCGATTAAGGGACGCGAATATAGAAACGAGAGAATAGTGAAATTATATATATATTGTTGTATGCTTGAACATAACCACAATGTTTGAAATGTGCAGGACGTGGATACGAGACGGGTCCACGGACGTGAGGACTCTAGTACTACGAGCATTTACAGCAGGTGGGTAATTCCTACCCTGGTCATGTAGTTTTAATACATACAGATTTAGATGCATGATCATCTTATATGATCATGTTACCTTGACCCTGCTCTTATTATCTTATGCTTGAACTTGTCGTTGGCTATATTTACTCAAAGGTTGATATCACATTCCCTTTATTATGATTTAGGGTTATAGATGTGATGTAAATAGGCCTAGATGTTTAGTAGGGTGTGGATGTTAGAGTACGGGTGATGACCAAATTTATAAATTGGCAAAAAGGTCATCCGTGGGTAGGTAATGGCCTAAAAGTAGGAGTTATACCAATACTCGTATGTTATATACTTATTTACCAACCACATGTTGAGTAAATGGTCAGGTGAGTCATGGGTAATGTGTCGCTATGGATCGGTGGTCCTAGCTTGCCATGATCAGTTGAGTACGCCTCTCTACAGGATAGAGAGTATACTGATCAAATGGGCGTGACTCTCTGTTGAACAGAGAGTCTGTGGTAGATGTTTGTATGTGAGACAGTACCTTCATGTCATTGAATGCATACTGACGACCTCGTCTCCCTTGGGGTTGAGAGAGTCATCAGTCATCCTGCTTCCCAGGTTACTCCCAGAGGAGTAACTAGTGTGAGGGCAGAACATTTGTTGTGCCGCACTCTACCATTATAGACGATGGTAGTTGGGGTGCGTGCAGTTGTCCTGGGTGCGTGCCACTCGACCACTCATTGGTAGTGTCAATCGGAGTGGCCAGCAACAGGGACCCCCGTTGCGTAGCGAGCTCTTTACGCTCATATGCTACTTGAACATACTACCCACTCGGCCTATAAAATACTGCAGAAAAAAAAATAAAACAAAATAAAATAAAATGTTGGATAATTGGGAGAATACCCTATGGAATTTTCCAGGAATTTTTAGATATTTTTCTGGATTTAAACGGAAGGTTTATGGATGTTTCATGGGGATAAAGTGAATAGGCTTTTGTAAAGCCTGTTTAGACTATCTGCTAGGAATTAATGAGTTTAATTAAAACCCTTTATATTCCTTCCGTTTCCCTTAATTCCCAATCGCGCCGTTTCTCTTCCCCTTCCGATCCTTTCTCTCACGATTCCTCACCGTGGTTGACATCTCATCTCACCTCCGAGGCTCCCATGTTTGTTTTGGGCTTTCCGTACATGGTGTTATGTATTTGGAGTTTTCCTGATGTACTATGTTGTAGATTTGAATTTTGTCGAGGTTTCGTGTTGTTGTGATGTGTTAGTCATACCGGTATGCATGTGTGTAGCTTGTTGTATTATGTTTCCGCTGTGCTTTGAGTAGTTGTTGTATTTACTGTATATGTTATGTTATTATTATGGGCCTACGGGCCTTGTATTAACCCGAAATGTTGCCACGTACAGGGGAGATGTCGTCCGTTTGATTTTTAGCTCGGCATGCTCTCGGGGCGTGACAACTTTAGTGGTATCAGAGCCCTATGTTCTGCGATGCCATACGATGTTGTTTTTGTGTCCAATCTTGGATTCTCGGGAGTCGATTTATTCGGTTTTGGTTTCTAAGATGAGACGGACAGCGGCCTGAGCTCCAAGCAACATGAGGTAAGAATTCTTGATAACTTATGGTTTAGTATATATTTATCTAAACTTGATCAGTAGGTGTATACAATAGAGTTATGACACCTGTGCAGACTTGTAGTAGGGGTCATCCACCGAGGCGACCAACCGGAGTGACCTTTAGGGTTTATACTCCTGGTTTTAGTTGACTATGCTTTTAATGTTAATAACAGGGAATAACCTGTAGTATACTGGTTATTATTCGTAATCGTGGTATTAGTTGACCACGGTAATGACCTGTTAAGTCTGTGAGTCTTGAACCTGTGTCGGAAAGGTGATTTACCTTTGAGAGCCGACTGATACCGAGTCGAAAAACAGGGGTCGAGTCGTCACATTTCTTGTGGAAATCAGAGACTACAGTCTTAGAGATTTTCACTAATTATGCTAGTCAGATCATTACCTGTTGGGTAATGGACAAGACAAGTAGACTATTGTTGATGCAGATAGCGGAAGGCTAGGTTACGGTGTTTCATAGGGATTTTATCCTTGAGTTGTTCGTACTGAGTTGTATAACTTTGAGAGTACTTTTGAGTACTTAACTCATGTTATACCGAGAAAGAAGAGTTGTTTGCATACCATTATCGGGATCAAGCCGGTATTTGGTGTTAAATGCAGAAAATAATCTTCGGGAAATAATATATCACTTGATCATGGTGTAGTGATGTTAAAAAAGAGTATTTCCCCGTGTCACTTTTAGTGACACATTGTAAGGAATTCTTGAGCTTCAAGAAAGGGTGATCGGTTAGTAATAGTGTACTATGCAGAGTCGTGAGACTTGCAGAAGTTATGACCACCTAATAGCTCAAGAAGATGAATAGATGATTTAAGCCACCCAGGGTTATTGGCTTATAGTTGGATTAGGATGCCGGGATCTTCTACTAGATCCTGCCGGAAGATGTTGGATTGAGACAGGAGTTTAGAAATGACTTCGTACAAATTATTTAAGAGTTAGAGACTGATAAGCAGATATTGCAGGTCAACTTAATAGAGTCAGAAGTCTCCGACTATTAGATAAAAGGAGCAAGATCAGAGTCATAGGCTTTGAGCTATTTTTCCAATTATAGAAGACCAATCGTAGATCATCAGTATGCTCTCATGCATATCAGCGAAATCAGAACAAAGTCTCTGAAGGGGTTATGTGCGTGCAGTGCGGATCACAAAGACACGTAAAGTCAGATTATCTGTTGGATCAGTTCGTCTGTTGCTATTGAAAGAAACCAGTACATTTGAGGAGGTATACTTGAAGACTCAGTTGAAGACTATCGATGGTATTCTGGGAGGATGATGCACCATTTCGACAGCAGAGGTCGACATAGAAGATTGAGTTATCTCATCAGCAACAACCTACTACCTTAGGCGTGGATGGAGTTCCTTGATACTACCCTTCAGCGGAGATTAGCACAGAAGCAGCATCAGCAGAAGACATCGCACAAGGCTTAAGCAGACAACAACAGTTACCTTCAGATGTGATTTGCTTTGTACAAAGGAGAGAGTATACGACGATGATCGTATCTATTCGATATTCTACAGTTGCAACTCGTAGGATTTAGTGATGGGATCAGATGATCTTGGAAAATCCCTGGATTATTTGTCACAGAAATGCGACCGCTTTGTCGCGGACTGTTGGATCTGATCTTGTTCTCTTCGGAGAAAGGTCGAGACCTGCGGGGAGCCTGTGGATCGGATCGACAGATAATTGATCGTACAGGGTATTACGTTAGTTTACCCTCTGCGTGAATATATTGAGAGATGCTTGAATTTACAGGTATCTTTGTCTAGAACATTCTCAGTTTGGACTAGAAGGATTCCTATACATCGACTGGTAGGTCGGTGGTATCTCTACCGTCAGGTGAGATGTGGATCGATAATTAAGAAGTCAAGGGATGCCCTTAGACTTTGATAGACATACTTTTACTGTAGACATATCCTAACGGATGGTCGAATTGTTGAGATTATGGTATGATTATGTCTCTCATATGTGCGTATAATCCGAGAGCATTCGGATGTAGTTTCGGATGAACTCCTAGCCTTGCCGTTGCATAGGCAAATGGAGTAGGCGATCGAAATGATTACGGAAATAGTTCCAGTATCGAAGGTCCTATACCGGATGATAATTTGACTGTTATAAGTGTTACTAAACACTATGGAATTTGAAGAACGTGAGTTGCGACTATAGGAGATGTTGGAGGGGATATTTATCTATCCTAGTATTCCTCTTTGAGAAGATCCGAAACTCTTTGTTGAAAGAGAGATGGACCTTTGAAAGTATGCATCGATTATCGATGATGGAATGCGATAGTTGTTGAAAGTAAATATCCTTCATTGTGGATAGATGATCTGTTTAGATCAGTTAAGGACACCTGTGTATACTCTAGGATCGATTTACGACTGGAGCATTGATATTGTAGTGACATGGTGTCATACAATTATCATCGTCTTTGTGATAATTAATATATATCATCAGCTTAGAGTAAAGGGGATGCAGGTGTGTAAAGATGACAATTTCATACTTAGTATGAATTTTATAAGTTGTGATTAAGTTGTTAGATTAATTAACGATTTAGTCGTCACTGGATTTGAGAATCGTGTATCTTGAACACGATTGGATCCTTTTGTGTTGATGGAGTTGCGTAACTGGGCCACTGTTGATTATGGTAGTTGGAGTTGCGCACTCGACCACCGTAGATGGTGGTTTTCCTTGTATGTTTTGGTTAATTCCGTAGATGTGGATAGAATGCTTGACATTACTATACCACGAACTTGTTTGACAAAGGTGATGATGGAAATCATTTAGTCGGGAGCTGGTGAACCAGTTACAAGACCTAGACGGCGGTTAACTTTTACATGAGTATTAGTTAATCTTTCCGGAGTGGATAAATGGATGATGTACGTAGATACGTCGTTTCAGGGATCGGAATGATTCCGATGCAGTTAAATGAGGTATATCTTATGCCTACGTCAGTTAAGAAACTACGAGATAGTCTGTCATATACATGATGTGATTTTAGTAGTTATTATCTGGATTTGTGGATGTATGAAGCAAAATTGCTCATTGAATTTAACTAGCTACTCGGTAGCTACTATAGAGTTGCTGGAACGCGAACAGTTGCAACTTGAGAGATTGATCGCTATAGTCTTCCATGCACTTACAGAGTGTGTGGTAGAGTGGATTTTGAATGGTTGATGGACTTCTCTTTTGAGAAGATAATTCCCCGTCTCTGATAAGGATAGTGTGATCCGGACACGTGTCCAGTCAAGGAAGCATATCATTGGAGATTTGTTATTCACCCTGATGGTACTCAGATGTACCGAGAGTTGAAACGTTTATACTGGTGGAATGGTATAAAGAGAGTTATAGAAGATTTTACTGCTCGATGTTTAGTATGCCAGTAGGTGAAGGCTAAACATCAGAAACTCGTTGGATTGCTCTAGAAAATTCCGATTCCGGAATGGAAGTGGGAGCATATCACGATTGATTGCGTTATGGGATTGAACCCGTAAAGGACATGATGCGATTTGGGTGATTGTGGATCGACTGACCAAATCAGCTCATTTCCTTCCTATTCGTGGGTCGTACTCGTTGGACCATCCGTCAGCATTGTATTACCGAAAGATTATCAGATTGCGTGGGGTACTTTTAAGTACCATATCAGATAGAGATTCGCGATTTACCTAGTGATTTTGGCAGAGTCTGCACCAGACTATGGGCATAGAGCTTCGTCTTAGTGCAACATTTTATCCGCAAACAGATGAATAGTCTAAGTGTATCATTTAGACGTTAGAGGATCTATTCAGATCTTGTGTCGTGGATTATGGAGGTGTAGCTTATAGGTTGGCTTTACCTCCGACACTTGCGGGTGTTCATAACGTATTTCATGTTTATATGCTGAGGAAATACGTGCCGTGATCTGACCATGTTCTGTAAGAGGTTCCGATTCTACCTTAGTCTAATGCAACTTACGGGGTGATTCCAGGGTGGAGCCTGGGTCGCAAGGAGCGACAGTAGTGGGACGAAAACCATCTGACTCGTAAAGGTTGGATGACAACATCATACCGATTAGGAGGCTATGTGGGAGCTGGAAGATACTATCCGAGCTCGATAGTCTCATCTGGTCACTTGAGGAAGGTATGTGGTCCTTTTGGAAACTTGCTTGAAGTAAATTCTTGCATGTTAGTACGAAATTTGGGGACCAAATTTTTATAAGTAGGGGAGAATGTAAAATACCGCAGAAAAAAAAATATAAAACAAAATAAAATAAAATGTTGGATAATTGGGAGAATACCCTATGGAATTTTCCAGGAATTTTTAGATATTTTTCTGGATTTAAACAGAAGGTTTATGGATGTTTCATGGGGATAAAGCGAACAGGTTTTTGTAAAGCCTGTTTAGACTATCTGCTAGGAATTAATGAGTTTAATTTAAACCCTTTATATTCCTTCCGTTTCCCTTAATTCCCAATCACGCCGTTTCTCTTCCCCTTCCGATCCTTTCTGCCCCCATCTGCGTGATGGCCGCCTTTCCTAGGGCCTGCTACCTCTACTACCAGTCGCTCTCTGCATGGCCACCGAACCGCCCGTCGTCGTCGATTATGTGGCGTTCGTCGCGTTCGTCGTGTTCGTCGGGATTATTTTTGTTCCAGCAGATCGACGATGCTGTTGCTGTGGATGAGCGCCGTCGTTGTTGACCCCTCCCTGATCTCTGCCCTATCTTCGCCTGAGCCAGTCGATCTCCGCCTGAGCCGTTGTCGCCACTGATGGCTGCCTCTTCGAGCCGCTCGTCGCACACGCCACTGCCGCAGTCTCCCCTCATTCTCCCGACGCGACCTCAACTGTCGACTTCTTCCTTCACCGATTGCACAGCGTCGTCACTGAATCTTTTCTCCTCTGGTTCTTCAACGCACGATCTCATGGTAGCATCGTCGCTGTGGTCGCTGCTCCATCACCACCGGCGGAGCTAGATCACGCGATGCCGCCGACCTCTTCGATTGTCGGCCTCCTCTGTTTCTCTTCGCTGACTCATCTTCCTCGATCGCTGCCCTTTTCTGTAGCTTCGTCGCCGGAGATCTCCAACTTCGTTCAGTTGTATTGCTAACACCTCTACCCGGCCCTTGCCGGATTGTTGTTAGCTACACTTTCACTCATTGTCAGCGTGAGGACCTCCACTTGGCGCTCGATCAGTGTCGTCAACCATTACTTGAGGCGTCGGTCGATTGCTACCATCAGCTATTTTTGCCTTAGCCGCCGGTCTTTCTTCTTCCTCCATCGCGGCTGCATCTCTATAGCTCTCTGCTCGCGCCATTGCTTGACCAGTCCAGATTTATGACGCCACCGTTGGGCACAGTGGTGATTCTAGAGCGACGGATGCGAGGCTTAGGTTTGTGGGTCAATCAGCAGATTTTCAGATAACCTACACATCTCTTATTGCTGGTAAGATTATTGTCATTGATTTGTGGGTTGGATTAAGGAATCGAGTTTGGTAGGTTTGAGATAAATTTGAATGCTGTGTAATTTCAGGTTTAGGAATTTTAGAATTTGGGTTCTGCCTCCAATGTAGTTGAGTTGTTGCAGTTCAACGAGTTGATTTGGATTGGCTGTTCGGACGCAGATATGATACTTTGAATTGAAGCAGGAAGATGTGCAAAGAAAGGTAAGCTTGGTAAGTTCATATCTGGATGAGTTATGCATGTTGCTGTATATGCACTTGTGGGTTGATTAAATAGTGTAAGATAATGGATAGATCAATTAAGTGGATAACTTAATCAATAGGGATTTGATAACACTGTTGGACTTGTGAAGAACTTAGATATGTTCCTTGTTCTTTCTTGCAGGATTTTAAATTGTGAGAAACTCTTGGACGTGAAGGCAAATTATATTTCTAGATACTCTACATCAACAGGTGGGTAATTCCTACCCTGGTCAGGTAGTTTAATGCATACAGTTTAGATGCATGATCATCTTATATGATCATGTTACCTTGACCCTGCTCTTATTATCTTATGCTTGATACTTTACCTTTGGCTATTAACTCCATTGCTGCTATCATGTTAGATTTAATCATGATCAGGAGTTATATATATAGGTGATGTAAGTAACCTAAAATTTATTTAGTCAAGTGTGAATAGTAAAGTCCGGATGACAACCTGATAGTAAATTGGGCAAAGAGGTCATCTGTGGGTAGGTAATGTTTTGAACGTAGGGTTAATTCTAATACCCTTAGGTTGTATGTTACCACCGACCATGTATTGTGTAAATGGTCAGGGGAATGATACTTAGTGTGTCGCTACAGACCGGTGGTCCTAGCTTGTTACAATCGGATGAGTACGACTCTCTACAGAATAGAGAGTGTGTCCATCAGTTGAGTACGACTCTCTATAGGATAGAGAGTGCGTCGATTAGATTGGTATGACTCTCTACAGGATAGAGAGTGTTATGATCAGTTGAGTACGACTCTTTGTAGGATAGAGAGTGCGTTGATCTGACTAGTATGACTTTCTGTAGAATAGAGAGTCTATGGTGGATGTCTGTATGTGAGACATTGCATTCATGTCATTTGCATGCACGCTGGTGACCAGGTCTCCCTTGTGGTTGAGAGGGTCGCCAGTCATCCTGCCCATGGTTACTCATAGGAGGAGTAATCGGTGTGAGGGCAGAGCATTGTGGTGTCGCACTCTACCACTATAGACGATGGTAGTTGGATTTGCGTGCTGTAGTCCTGCGTGTGTGACACTTGACCACTCATGGGTAGTGACTGTCGGAGTGGCCAACAGCAGGGACCCCCATCGTGTAGCTTGCTCTTTACACTTATATGTTACTCGATCATACTGCCCACTCGGTCACTCGAGAGTAGTGGTTGGTGTTGAGTTGGGATAGTTGTCATGCTCGAGCCACCGAGGCCACACTGGGGTCGTGGTAGCTTTAGGGTGAGCCGACATGACCATGCATCTTTGCATTCTTGGACTTATGACATTTTTGCATATTGCCATATATATACATATATGCATGTATATGTATATATGGATGATTGTGATTAGTATACATATATAGATGCAGTCTATATATATATGCTTATTGTGATGTTGCATTTGATTGTATTATGCTTGCTGCATTTGATTGTACATCATATTCATGCATGCTTCTTGCATATGTTATACAGTTGTGTCGGATACTGGTATGTGTTGGATAGACCATTAGATACCTTGACCTGTAGCATGAGTAGATTATGAGTTGGTATTACTCTTCCTGTTATATATATGTTGGATATATATTCAGGTTGGATCAGAGTAGCGTAGCAGACTTCAGGTATGTCTGTATTTTACGTTGTTCATTTGGTTAGATGGTATATGCTTGTATTTATATACTATGCTGATATACCTATTGTACCTCTAGATTATGTTGTTGAAATACATGTGATATTGCATATATACATGTTTTCTATTACCTGCTGAGTTTTACTCACCACCACCAGGGACCCTGGGTTTTTCTGTCGCCCAGAAAACAGGTAGAAGTCTTCGTGACGGCTTGGAGCACCGTTGGCTGACATCTCATCTCACCTCCGAGGTTCCCGTGTTTGTTTTGGGCTCTCCGTACATGGTGATATGTATTTGGAGTTTTCCTGATGTACTATGTTGTAGATTCGAATTTTGTCGAGGTTTCGTGTTGTTGTGATGTGTTAGTCATACCAGTATGCATGTGTGTAGCTTGTTGTATTATGTTTTCGTTGTACTTTGAGTAGTTGTTGTATTTACTGTATATGTTATGTTGTTATTGTGGGCCTACGAGCCTTGTATTAACCCAAAATATTGCCACGTACAGGGGAGATGTCGTCCGTTTGATTTTTGGCTCGGCATGCTCTCGGGGCGTGACATGGCCACTCTAGAGTAGTAGTTGGTGTGAGTTGGGACAGTTGTCATGTCGTGCCACCTAGGCCATACTGGGGTCGTGGTAGTGAGTAGGGGTGCGCAGGCATGACCATGCATGCTGCATTGCCGTATCATACAGTGTTTTGCATATTGCTATATATATATACATACATGCTTGTATATATATATACATGGATGATGGTGATCAGTATACATACAGATACAGTCTATATGTATACTCACTTTGATAATGCATTTGTATATACTATGCTTGTTGCATTTGTTTGTACATATTCATACACGCTATTGCATTTTCTGTATGGTAGTAGGCCGGTACTTGTATATTTGTTGGTTATTCTGTTAAATACTGAAATTTAAAATACCAAAATTTAATGGTCAGATATTTTGAGAAATAATCTTGGAAATTTTTCAGGATTTTTAGGAATTTTTTCGGAATTTTTCTGGATTTAAACGGACTCCGTACGAGATTTTTACGGGGATAAAATAAATAGGCTTTAGAGGGGTCTATTTAAAGGGGATAAATATGCGATGGAAAACCCTAATTATCTATTTCCCTTTTTCTATTCTCTCCGCCGCGTTCCCCCTTCGGCAGTTCTCCTCGCGCGATCCCTTCTTCCCCGATTTCCTTTTTCTTTCCCCCACGCCCGAAACCCCCCTCGCAACCAGCGCCTCGCCCTCTTCTCTCGCTACAGCTGGCACCGACAAAGACTGCTCTCTCTCAGGCTCACGACCACGGGGCCAATGCATAACAGATCGCGACCGCAGCTCGCCGGCCTCGCCCGACCGCCATACGCGACCGGCAGCCTCTTCCGCGCAGGCGCCGCCACAACCGCCTGGGCAGCCGACGCCCTCTCCTCGCGTAAGTTTAACACGGCTAACTCGCCTCGATGGGGATTCAAGGACGCGCGCTGGCGAAAGGAAGGGTCGTGGCGCGCTGGCGGCGGCCGAGTGAGGTCGCTTTCTCCACGCATCTCACGAGCTATACTTTCAAGGTAGAATTAGGGCAGTGAGACCGCCGCTCGGTGGGAACTACTTTCGGCCGAAAGCGTCACGAGGTTGGTGAGTTGGTGCTTCTTCTTCGACCTTGGACGCAGATTTCTGGTGTTACGATGGTTTTTTCATCAAATCCTCCGTGTTTTGGGGCAGCTGATCTTGAGCTGGAATGTGGGATTACCGCTGAGGATAGGGCAAGGGAGTCAAGGCGCCGGTTTTCCACAATAGGGCAGATTTGGGGAAAATGCTGCGGGGAGACTTCCAAGCTTGGTAAGCTTGAACTATCTTCTCTTTTTATTAGCTATAAATTTATAGATTATGGGTTGTTGGCTGTGAGATTTAAGATGGAGAATTGGTAAGTTCAGATATGGGTGTTTATAAATGTATAATATGTTGTTAATTTGTTTAATGGTCGATAGGGATTAATGCGGAGGATTTATTAGGTTAAATGGGATAACTAGATCAATCTAGTTGACCCGGGATTTTATTAAGCATTTGGGTTAATGGGTTTAAGTCCGAAATCGGCTTAGGATTTGATTTGTCGGTGGATTGCATTATGTGTTTAACAATAGTTATGCATTATGCAGGTTTTGGTCACGAGGCAGGTTCACGGTCGTGACGATCTGGTTCTTTTTGCGGACATTTTATCAGGCGGGTACTTTGACTTATCTTTTAGATATAGTCAAGTTGATATGTTAGTTAGGATAGCATGCAATAATATTCATGTTTATATGCCTAGTATGTTTTTGTGCCTATTGATACATGCATTGGATAGGATATGATAATATCTCCCTGTTTTATTTGAATCATAGTACTTGGATTAGGGATATGTACATACTGATTGTACATATTATTCGGATAGATATTTTGAGTAGGATTTACATGCTTTAGTATCATGCACCATCTTGCATGATTGCATGCTGGCTGGACGGGGTTCCATTATTGTTGAGCCCGCAGCCAGTTACATGGCCTGCACACCCTGCCACTCATGGGTTAGTGGTACATCAGGAGGGTGTGTGCGCTGTTGCTCACAGTTCACCGACCGCTCATGGTAGCGACGAGGCGTGGGTAGGCGGGCGGATCCCTCCTCTGGTCTATGACACCGGGAGATGAGAGCTTAGCTCCCCCACTATGTTTGGGGCAGGAGGATAGGTGTACTCCGACAGCATCCTGTCCACTCGGTCACTCAGGAGAAGTGATGGCAGAGTGCACAGTTGTCATAGCCCTACCCACTCGGCTTCACCATTGCGTGTGAGGCGGCTGACTGGCGTCAGGGGTGACCATGTCATTTGCACGGCATGTATTTTTGCATGGATCGCATTTGTATTGTGTTTGCTGCATTTTATTGATGCCTTGGATGTTGCATGTGATTGTCATGCATACAGGATTCATATTCTTATATGGTGATGACTTTATCTCTTATAGTAGGGCACATGCTCCTATATCAGGGTAGGAGACTGTGAGTCTGATCCTTTTGCATTTATTTCTTGCTTACATATATGAGATCATCGCATGATTAGTATTGTTAGCTATTTCTTACTATTCATATCGACTAGTATCCGCTAAGTTCTTTGAACTTACCCCGTGGTTTTATATTTATTTCAGGATGATGCTGTCAGGAGAGTTCAGCTGCCAATCCCCTTCGTCGAAATGAATAGGTTTTATTGGTCTATTGGTTTTGGATTTTGTATAGAGGATATGTATAGGTCCTGATGTTGTGGTTATGTACTTATGGAAGTTTGGGAATAATTGTGGTGTCCTTATGGACTATTCAATTAGTTTGGTTGTATGTTCCTGCTCAGATGGCAGAAGGGGTAAGTCTAGATGTTATAGACTTCATTTATTTACTATGATGGTTGGCCTGAGGCCTTATGATCTGCGTGTGTAGATGTTTTTGTTCGGTCGTGTTGGCCATGTGTATAGTGGTGTGTAGGCCTTGTATAAAATTGATATTGTCACCCGTATGGAGAGATCACGGATTTTGTCCGGGGACTCCTCGGGCGTGACAATTTATTTAGTATCGAGCGTAGGTTTCGAGTTCCTTAGGGTCTTTGGGTTTATGGAGTTCGCCAAGTTGGCGTTAACTGGGTATTTTCGAGTTGTACGGATTCGACGCGATTTTTATGTTTCGAAATTGAGGTATTATCGAGGTCAATATGGGGATTTGGTGGCGGCGCAGACATCTCTGCATGACTAATGTAAATACATTCTAGAAAATTTTCTAGATTTAGTACATATTTATATTGGTTATCGGTGATATCATGTTTTATGCAGTATTGTTTTAACTGATATCTATTGATATTAGATTTTTAGGTTCTTTGGTTTATAGATAGCATTTGGTTATAAATTGCTATTACTGCTATACGTAGCTAGTTATCATTGTGATATAAATGATAAGATATTATTGGTAGATGTTTACCACTTAGGATTTGACTAGTATTAGGATTATTAGACTAGTTGAATAATATGACTAAGATGGATAAATTCGTAGAAGGCATGAGGACATGATTACATAGCTTATGTAGTTTAGAGTATATATAAGCATCTGATGCTTTATTTATATATTGCCTTGACTTTGTTCTGGCATTGACTTTGATACGCATGACCCTTTAGTAATACCCTAATTAATTTGACCATTGATTCCCATTAGTAGGACTATCGTCGTTTATTAGACAAACTTGTTATATGTTTATATGGTTACGTGTTTTTTGCGATGGACACCCTGATAAAGATTAGTAGAGATAGAATAACTTAGATAAGGTTATTCGGTAAGAGCGGATCTCAGGAATGAAACAATATTAGTAGAACCCTAGGTGTGGAAACCCTAGGTGTAATAACCCGGATGTGCATATTGGTATAGGTTTATGCATTTACTATTTCAGCTGATATGGTGATCGGATTAGTAGAGGTCATATGATTAGGATGTGATTAATCCTTAGAGGGTATATAACGTTGTTCATATTTATCGGCTGCCAACAATATCACTCATTCGTGGTTGAGGAAAGTTAAAGTAGAGTTTCCCTAAAGGGGCTTTTGTGTATTTGAGGTCGAATAGGTCTCCCATGTATGGTTGAGATAATCTACTGTAAGGTTATACTCTTGCGTTATTCGTTCAGAGTTGGTGATAATCGGATTCGTATGATGTCTGTAGCAAGATAGCTACTTTACGTCTTAAGTACCCACGAGCATGATGATGAATGCGGTAGGACGATATAATTTAGGCTTAACCCTCTTGAAGGGCTTGATAGTAGATTTGTGGCCTTTATTGGCTTTGATAGACGTTTCCTGTTAGTTGGGACGAAACCCTATGATTAATCGTCTCGACGCGATTATTAGTGGACTTATGATTTTGATCGACCTTGATACCAATCATGTTAGAAGGGTTGGAAGGCTAGATTTAATCATCTCGACTTATTTATTTATAAGTTGATGATCTTTATTGTATTTGATAAACATTTCGTATTAGAGGTGTTGAAACCCTCGCTTGACCGCCTCAATGGGTTTAATTATAGATCGATGATCTTTGTCGACGTCAATGGTCGTTATATACTGGATGCATTGGGTAACCCTAGGATTAACAACCTAGGATAATCGACTGCTCACGCGACCTATTGGTGGTAGTATGCCAGAGCGTGTAGTCAATAATTAGATATTTATATACAGTCTGTCTATCCACGAGTCTCATTCGTGGTAGCATATAGTTGCGCGTAGACCGTGCTATTGATTTTCGGCCCATGGGTTACGTTCGAGGTAGCTCATAGATAGTTTCCTTTTTGTGTGAGAGCCATGAGACTTTATCGTGGTATCTGGATGTGCACTGCTTGTTGCAGTGGTTGTGTATGTTGCAGGTATATTTATTATACTGCTGATTAGGTTGCTGAATCGATATTGGTACTCTGAGGGTTGGGTTACTCTAGCTTGTTCCCTATGACTTCCATTATGTGCATTATGATTATGCACTATTGTCTATACATCCACAGAGTGGTTGTACTTATCCCCTCTTCACTTATCCTCTAGGTTAACTGATGGAGGACGTGTCATGTTGACCTACTTTGGTGTCGCTCAGAGAGTTCCTTGTCGTGCTTGTCCCACTGCATCGTCGGGATGCCGCTTTGTTTACTTTATCGGTGTTGCATTTTATTATGCACTTTGGATTTTGTCGCAGTTTGATTTGGTGTCATAAAACTATTTTACTTTGTTTGATATATGTTTAGTCATGCATGCATGCAGTTATTGAAATACTTATATTTCTATAATTATTTCGAGGTTTTTACCAGATTTGGTCCATGGATTTCGGAATATTGTCATTAAGGGGCTCTTTTGTCATTTGGATGACGACTATGCCCCCAGGACGTGACAATTTTATTGGTTTACGGTTTTGGGTTGTGGGTTTTGTATTTCGAGGATTTGATTTCCCTTGGATTTTTGGGAGTTCTTGGGTTTTGGGACCAGACGAGCTGAAGAATATCTCTGAGCTATAGGAAAAGTATTGTCTTTAGTAGTTACGGTACTTTTGTGGCTAGGAAAACTGTTGACTTAGTGAAATTGCCCCTACTCATGGGCGTGGACGAGTTCGACGACGTATTGATCTTGAGTAATCTAATGATGATTTCAAAGGTACGAATTCTTTAGAGGTGTCGACTGATGTCGAATTAGGAAGCTAGGAATATGGCCTGCTAGTCATCCATTTGAAGGTCAAGGAGTAAACCCTCAGAAAATATCAGTCCCTACTATTAGTGATTTGGTTATGGATAAGGCGTGTATGCGTACACTGGTTAAGACGATGAAAGCTTGTTTTACCTTATTATAGGAGGTATTGGAGCGGACATTTATCTGTCCCAGAATTTCTTCCAGAAAAGATCTGGAACTCTTTGTTAAAAGAGAGATGAACCTTTGAGGTTATGCATCGATTATCGATGATAGAATGCGGTAGCTGTAGAAGGAAATGAATATCCTTCATTGTGGATATATATGATCTATTTAGATCAGCTATAGGATACCTATATATACTCTATGATTGATTGGTGATTGGTGTGATGATATTGTAGTGACATGGTGTCCTACAATTATCATTGTCGTTGTGATGATTTTTATATCATCAGCTTAGAGTAAAGAGAATACATGTGTGTAGCGATGACAATTTCATACTTTGTATGAATTGTTTGTGCTTTTTATTATCTTATTCGACTTATTGTGACTTAGTCGTCTGTGGATTTGGGAAATCGTGTATTCTGGACACGATTGGATCATTTGTGATGGTGGTAGTTGGAGTTGAGCACTCGGCCATCGTAGATGATGATTTTTTTTTGTATTGATTTGATTATTACCATAGATATGGATAGGATGTTCTAGTGGTACTATACCGCTGACTGGTGATGGAATTTATTTGGTCTAAAGCTTGTGAAATTAGTTTCACAGCTCAGACAATGATTGACTTTTACACCGTGTTGTTTGATCATTCTCGGGTGGAAGGAAGGGTATTGTATGCGGATGCAATGTTTCAGAGAATGGAGCGTTTCTGATTTAGTTGATCGAGATGTATCCCGTGTTTACGTCAAATGAGGAACTACGAGATGGGTTGTCATATATTTATGACGTGGACTTCGCAGTTATTATATTGTTTAGAAGAGGTGAGGAGCAGAAATGCTCATGGAGTTTTGGCTAGCTACTGGATAGCTACTATAGAGTAGCTGGAACACGAATGGTTGTAACAAGGAAGTTTGGTCGCGATAGCCTTCCACGCACTTGTAGAGTGTGTGGTGGAGTGGATTTTGTACGGTAGATGGACGTCTCTTGTGAAAAGATAATTCCCCGTCTCTGACTTCGAGGAGGATAATGGTTTCCGGAGTTGCATTATTTTAAGGAACAGATGTTTCAGGAAATTCCGATTCCGGAATGGAAGTGGAAGTATTTCGTTATGGATTTCGGGGGCAATTGGGAGGACCAGTTGCTAGGACCCATAGAGCTCAGCATGAGGCAGAGTTGGTCCGTACTATCAGACGTAGGATGGCAGAGGCACAGGATCGCCAGAAGAGTTATGCAGATCGTAGACGGAGACCTTTGGAGTTCTCTGTTGGTGATCATGTATTCCTGCGAGTCTCACCCACGAAAGGGGTGAAGAGATTTGACCTTCGTAGTAAGCTAGCTCCTAGATACATTGGTTTGAGGTTTTGCCACATCGTCTAGGGCTACCACCGTTTTTGGCTGGCATCCAGGATGTGTTTCAAGTGTTCATGCTGAGGAAGTATATGTCAGACTCTACACATTCTATCAGATGTATCAGGTTCCATTCAACCTGATGCTACTTACGTAGAGGTTCCGGTACGGATTTTGGATTTCAAGGAACGACAGTTGCGGAACAAGGTTGTGCGACTTGTCAAGGTCGAGTGGAGTCACCACACCGATGAGGAGGCTATTTGGGAGCTTGAGGAAAAGATTCAAGCTCGATTACCCACTTAGTACTTAATGTGTGGTTTCCCAAGTACTTGAGTTGAGCGGTGACATTGCTTGGTAGAACTGGAGTAGGAAATTTGGGGACCAAATTTTTATTAGTGGGGGAGAATGTTAAATACTGAAATTTAAAATACCAAAATTTAATGGTCAGATATTTTGAGAAATAATCTTGGAAATTTTTCAGGATTTTTAGGAATTTTTCCGGAATTTTTTTGGATTTAAACGGACTCCGTACGAGATTTTTACGGGGATAAAATAAATAGGCTTTAGAGGGGTCTATTTAAAGGGGATAAATATGCGATGGAAAACCCTAATTATCTATTTCCCTTTTCTATTCTCTCGCGTTCCATTCTCTCGCGCGATCCCTTCTTCCTCGATTTCCTTTTTCTTTCCCCCGCGCTCGAAACCCCCCTCGCAACACGCCTCGCCCTCTTCTTCTCTCGCCTGGCCGCCGCCACGACAAGACCGTTCTCCTCAGAGGGCTCGTCGACCACGGGCAGCAGATCGCCGGCGAGCTCGCCGGCTCTCGCCTCGGCCGTCGCGCGGACCGTCAAGCACAAGACCGGCAAATTTCTTCGATGCGCCGCCATACCGCTCTGGCAATGACGCCTCTCGCGCAGAAGTTTAATACAACTCACCGGGATGGGACCAAGGACGCTACCGATGCTGAAGGGTCGTTGTAAGGCGCTTGCGCCGGGCTCGAGTGAGGTCGTTTCCACGATCTCCGCCGAGCTATACTTTCAAGGTAGAATTAGGGCACGGTGGAGACTGCCGTGGTGTGGGAACTACTCTTCGGGCCGAAAGGCCGCACGAGGTTGGTGAGTTGGTGCTTCTTCTTCGACCTTGGACGAGATTTCTGTTACGATGGTTTTTTCACCGAAATCCTCTGTGTTTTGGGCAGTTGATCTTGAGCCGGTGAACAGGGGATTACCGTTGAGGATAGGGCAGTGGAGTTGGTGTCGGGTTTTCCGACGAATAGGGCAGATTTGGGGAAAATGCTGCGGGGAGACTTCCAAGCTTGGTAAGCTTGAACTATCTTCTCT
Organism: Wurfbainia villosa; assembly: GCA_025175895.1. Classification (NCBI taxonomy): domain Eukaryota; kingdom Viridiplantae; phylum Streptophyta; class Magnoliopsida; order Zingiberales; family Zingiberaceae; genus Wurfbainia; species Wurfbainia villosa. Next base: position 350,872 of record JAKLTH010000147.1, read on the forward strand.
TTTTATTAGCTGTAAATTTATAGATTATGGGTTGTTGGCTGTGAGATTTAAGATGGAGAATTGGTAAGTTCAGATATGGGTGTTTATAAATGTATAATATGTTGTTAATTTGTTTAATGGTCGATAGGGATTAATGGGGAGGATTTATTAGGTTAAATGGGATAACTAGATCAATCTAGTTGACCCGGGATTTTATTAAGCATTTGGGTTAATGGGTTTAAGTCCGAAATCGGCTTAGGATTTGATTTGTCGGTGGATTGCATTATGTGTTTAACAATAGTTATGCATTATGCAGGTTTTGGTCACGAGGCAGGTTCACGGTCGTGACGATCTGGTTCTTTTTGCGGACATTTTATCAGGCGAGTACTTTGACTTATCTTTTAGATATAGTCAAGTTGATATGTTAGTTAGGATAGCATGCAATAATATTCATGTTTATATGCCTAGTATGTTTTTGTGCCTATTGATACATGCATTGGATAGGATATGATAATATCTCCCTGTTTTATTTGGATCATAGTACTTGGATTAGGGATATGTACATACTGATTGTACATATTATTCGGATAGATATTTTGAGTAGGATTTACATGCTTTAGTATCATGCACCATCTTGCATGATTGCATGCTGCCTGGACGGGATTCCATTATTGTTGAGCCCGCAGCCAGTTACATGGCCTGCACACCCTGCCACTCATGGGTTAGTGGTACATCAGGAGGGTGTGTGCAGCTGTTTCACAGTTCAGGACCGCCATGGGTAGCGACGAGGCGCTGGAAGTGGGCAGGATCCTCCTCCGGTCTATGACACCGGAGATGAGAGCTTAGCTCCCACTATGTTTGGGGCGAGGATAGGTGTACTCGACAAAGATCCTCGTCCACTCTGGCCACTCAGAGCAAGTGATGGCAGAGTGCACAGCTGTCATAGCCCTACCCACTCGGCTTCACCATTGCGTGTAGGCTACTGATCAAGCGTCAGGGGTGACCATGTCATTTGCACGACATGCATTTTTGCATGGATCGCATTTGTATTGTGTTTGCTGCATTTTATTGATGCCTTGGATGTTGCATATGATTGTCATGCATACAGGATTCATATTCTTATATGGTGATGACTTTATCTCTTATAGTAGGGCACATGCTCCTATATCAGGGTAGGAGACTCAGGTGAGTACAGTCCTTTTGCATTTATTTCTTGCTTACCACATATATGAGACTGTACTGGCATGATTAGTATTGTTAGCTATTTCTTACTATTCATATCGACTAGTATCCGCTAAGTTCTTTGAACTTACCCCGTGGTTTTATATTTATTTCAGGATGATGCTGTCAGGAGAGTTCAGCTGCCAATCCCCTTCGTCGAAATGAATAGGTTTTATTGGTCTATTGGTTTTGGATTTTGTATAGAGGATATGTATAGGTCCTGATGTTGTGGTTATGTACTTATGGAAGTTTGGGAATAATTGTGGTGTCCTTATGGACTATTCAATTAGTTTAGTTGTATGTTCCTGCTCAGATGGCAGAAGGGGTAAGTCTAGATGTTATAGACTTCATTTATTTACTATGATGGTTGGCCTGAGGCCTTATGATCTGTGTGTGTAGATGTTTTTGTTCCGGTCGTGTTGACCGATGTATAGTGGCCGTGTAGGCCTTGTATAAAAATTGATATTGTCACCCGTACAGGGGAGATGCTGCCAGATTTTTGTCTGGCGGGGACTCCCTCGGGGCGTGACATATTCACTGTGATACCCTCGACTCATATCATGATGTAGTGTGAGTTAGTATTATTCATTATTCCTTGTGTTGTGGATATATGTCTAGGTTGGATGAGGATAGAGTAGCTAACTGTCAGGTATGTCAGCATCGTTTGTTGTTCAGTTTATTTAGTGTATGCATGCATGTATACTTGTTATGCTGATATATATCTATTGTACGAGTAGATTAAACTGTTGAATGACATGTAATATTGATATATATATTTACATGTTCTATCTTATTACCTGCTGAGTTTTACTCACCACCACATACCCTGGGTTTTTCTGTCGCCCAGGTAATAGGTAGAAGTCTTCGTGATGACTTGGAGCTGTGCCGACGATCCATCCCATCTCCGTTTTTCGAGTCTCCCGGGGAATCTGTTTTATGTCTTGGATTTTGATTATGTTATGGACTTGTTTTATTATAGACTTTGTCATGATGTCGTGGATTTTATTTCTGTAGTCGATATTTTATTTACGATTTTATTACTGTGGACTTGTCAGGTGGTGTACACCTGTATGTTTTTAGTATGTTTGTTGTGGGTATGTGGTTTATGTTTCCGCTATGGTTGTTATATTTATGTTATGTTGTTGTTGTGGGCCTACGGGCCTTGTATTAACTCGAAATATTGCCACGTACAGGGGAGATGTCGTCCGTTTGATTTTCGGCACGGCATACTCTCGGGGCGTGACAGAGAAGCTACTTGTCTTGATCTTGGCAATGACAACGCGAGGGAGAGAGCGACGATGACATTTTGCCAGTGTCGGGTTCGGGAGAAAAAAAAAAGGACAGCGGCGGGGGATAGGGCATGGGAGGATGAGGCGATATGAAGAAATAAAAACTTAGACTTAGATTAATATAGCGGTTCACATTTTTTTATTATAAAAATTCCATTTAAATTCCAAAAACAAAAAATCTATAAGTTAATTACCTAATTAATCAATATTATTTACTTTATTTTAGCTATAAATTTAGATTGAGTCTATTTTATTTATTTATTATATTTAATATTTTCATATATAATTAATTGAAAAGTATCAAGAGAAAAAATAAAATCTACACATGATATTCACTTATTTAAAAAAGTTTATGATAGAGTCACAAAAGAAATTATATTGATAATTATTTTAAAAAATATTAACATAATATATTTGAACTAATTAAGGAATATATGAGGAAGTAATGACCAAAGTGAATACTTATAGTGGATTAACTAAAGTATTTCCAATAAAAGATAGAATTACATCAATAATCAACTCTAAGTTATTATTTTTTTACACTAATTATGGACGAACTCATTCGACATTATTTTTTTACACTAATTATGGACAAACTCAGTTGACATTACACTAATTAACTATTTAAATTTCAGTCACTAACTACTATTAATTTTTTTTCCGTGATGATTAGTGACCGAAAAGTAATTCGGTCACTAATTTAGTGACCGTATTAATTTTCGATTACTAGTCACTATTAATTAATATTTTCAATCGAAAAAAAATAATAATAATTAGTGACCGAAATAATTTTCGGCCACTAATTACTATTAATTAATATTTTCAATGGAAAATAAATAAATAATGATTAGTGATCGAAAATTAATTTTCGATCACTAACTATTATTAATTTATTTTTTCCATAAAAAAGAAATTAATGATGATTAGTGACTGAATATTAATTCGGTCACTAATTTAGTTATCGTATTAATAATTCGATTACTATTAATTAATGTTTTCAATAGAAAATAAATAAATGATAATTAGTGATCGCAATAATATTTAATTTATTATTTAAAGATTAGTGATCGAAAATTAATTCGGTCACTAATTATTGAGCATATTAATTTTCGATCACTGATCACTATTAATTAATGCTTTCAATCGAAAATAAATAAATGATGTTTAGTGATCGAATATTATTCGGTCACTAAATTAGTAACTGAAATAATATTCGGTCACTAATTATTATGATCAGTGACTGAAATTTATTGTGGTCACTAATTTAGTAACCGAATTAATTTTCGATCACAAACTACTATTAATTTTTTTTTCTGTTGTAAAGAAATTAATGATAATTAGTGATCGAAAATTAATTCGGTCACTAAATTAGTGATCACAATAATATTCGGTCACTAATTATAATGATTATTGATCGAAAATTATTTCGGTTACTAATTTAGTGACACAATTAATTTTCGGTTACTAACTATTATTAATTTATATTTTCAATCGAAAAGAAATTAATAAAGATTAGTGACCGAAAATTAATTCGGTCACTAATTTAGTGACCATATTAATTTTCGATCATTAATTACTATTAATATTGTTAAATAAATAAATAATAATTAGTGACAGAATATTATTTCCGTCACTAAATTATTGACCGAATTAATTTCGGTCACTAACCACTGTTAATTTATTTTTCCTATCGAAAATTAATTAATTATGATTAGTGACCGAAAATTATTTCGATCACTAAATTAGTAGATGAAATAAATATTCAATTACTAACTATTATTTTTCAATTACTAATCACTGTTAATTTATTATTTATTATCGAAAATAAATTAATAATAATTAGTGAGTCACTATTTTTAATACAAAAATTTATTATCGCTATTTTATATATGAAAAAAAATTCTTTAAATTATAATATTTTTTAGTAGAAGATAAAATTTGATTAAATAAGAAATAAAAATTAGTGTCGACGGCCGAAGCTAGTGGCGACGACGATACTACAACTTGTCCCGAGGAAGGCGAGCGACGAGGATACACTGCCTGCGACCGAGACATGGGGCAGGTAGTCGACAGAGCAAGTAGCGGCAGCTGAGAAGCTACTGGTCTCGATCCTGACAATGACAGAGCGAGGGAGAGAGCAGCGACGACGTTTTGCCAGCGTCGGGTTCGGGAGAAAAAAAAAGAGGGCGGCGGTGGGGGATAGGGCACGGGAGAATGAGGCGATATGAAGAAATAAAAACTTAGTCTTAGATTAATATGCCGGTTCACTTTTTTTTATTATAAAAATTCTATTTAAATTCCAAAAACAAAAAATCTATAAGTTAATTACCTAATTAATCATTATTATTTCATCTTTATTTTAGCTATAAATTTAGATTGAGTCTATTTTATTTTTTAATTATATTTAATATTTTCACATAAAATTAAATGAAGAGAAAGATTTACGGTGAAGAAAAAAAGTGCATTTCTTCCTAAAGGAGAGAGAGGGAATGAGAGCCCCCAGGGCAACGACGCGTTGGTAAGGCACGAAGTTCTCCTCTGTGCATCCAGGGGTCGATTCAGCCCAAGCAGCGCGCGCTGGGCGAGTAGCGGTGCACGATGCCCTCTCGTCCCAGCGTGGTCGGCCACCTGGGCAGCATGAGTCCTAACGTGTCGGGCCACGTGTCACCTTGATTTACCCTCGTTGACCGGTGGGGACTCTAGTCGAAGGCTGTGGGGCAGGGCCGGTCAGCCATCAAGACTAGTAGGGAAGAGAAATCGTACCTGATACCTGATGTAAAAAAAAAAAAAAAAAGAGGGAATGAGAATGGGAAAATATTAAAAATATAATTCCTCATAAAATTTTGTTAAAAGATATTTAATTATTAAAATGATCAATTAAAATTTTATGATAATTTTATTAGTAAAATTTTTAAAATATTTTTTTGTTAATTTTTCAATACGATTTATTTAAAAAATGTATATATTGAGCTAATAAATATTTTTAATTAATAAGAGAAAATTAAATTAAATTAGTAAAATGTTAAAAATAAATTATTATAATATTATTTAATATACATTTTAATTATGTGTGTTATTATCATTATTTAATATACATTTTAATTTTGATAAATAATATTATAATATTAATTTTTATTGATAATTTTAATTTTGATAAATTATTACTAATTATTGATGAAATATTAAATCGGTCACTAATTAATGATGGAATAATGTTTTCGTCATTAAAATAGTGACGGAAATAAATTTCCGTCATTATATTAGTGACCGACAATTAATTTTGGTATTAATTTAGTGACCGTATTAATTTTCGATCACTATTCACAATTAACTAATGTTTTCAATTTAAAATAAATAAAGAATAATTAGTGATCGAATATTATTTCAGTCACTAATTTAGTGATACAAGTAATTTTCGGTCACTAACCACTATTAATTTATTTTTTCCATTGAAAAGAAATTAATGAAAATTAGTGACCAAAAATTAATTTGGTCACTAATCACTATTAATTAATATTTTCAATCAAAAATAAATAAATAATGATTAGTGACCAAAAATTAATTTCGTCACTAAATTAGTAACCGAATTAATTTTCGATTACTAATCTTTATTAATTTCTTTTCCATAAAAAAAATAAATTAATAATAGTTAATGACCGAAAATTAATTGGGTCACTAATTTTCGATCACTAATCATGATTAATTAATATTTTCAATGGAAAATAAATAAATGATTAGTGATCAAAAATTATTTCGGTCACAAATCTAATGACCGAATATTAATTCGGTCACTTATCTAGTGGCCAAATATTAATTCAGTCACTAATTTAGTGACCGAATTAATTTTCTGTCACTAACTACTATTGTGATTAATCATTCAATTGTTTAGCACCTTAATCTTCAACTTGTCCTTTCTCTTCCCGGGTAAAATAATCGCATTGCTTCCATCTCCTACTTACCGAAGAGGAAGAAACCCACAAATTCAACAATTTGATTCCTACAAACACTATCATATGAAATGAAAACAGAAAATTGGGGAAAAAAATGAACATACTTCCAACTTTCAAACAATTCGGGTGGTATGCCCAATTCAACAGCTTCATTCCGAGATTGGCTAGGGTTATTTGCATTGGACCTCATTCTCCCTTGATCTTTCTCAAACTCGTAAAACTTCAATGGCCAGGTAGATGAGTTAAAGAATAATGCTAATATCAACCAACAAATTTTTAATATCCTAAAGAAGTTGGAAAATTAGAGACAAAAAAATAATCCTTTAAGGAAACTAACAAGGCAAATGTGAAAAAAGCAATAATGCAATTCCAAATATAAGAAGGAAAAGAGTAGAGAGTCGAATAGAAAAAGACCTGTAACCCTTTAGGCAATAAAAAGGGTTTTGAAGCTAGGAGGTGACGATTGCATGTGCTTTAAGGAGCAGTAGGGAAGCGAGGTAGCAAACTTGCCAGAGCAATATGATTTGGGGTCAATTTCTGGCTTCACGGAAACTCTGATTCAACCAAAGACAATCAAATCACATGCCGTTCAAAGAGAGAGCAGCGATCCATAAGGCAGTGGCCACTGATGGCACTCAGGAACGCGAAGACTAGAGCTCATCGCCCGTGACAAGCAGAGGTCGTGGCGGCGACAGTAGCACGCCGATGGATACGAAGTTGCCGCAAGGTCACACCGAGAGACAAGATCCACGATTTAGCAATTTATTAGCGGAGTTTTGAGTAGATTCTAGGGCTAATCAATAAAACAAAAAAAATCCTCAAACTTTTAAATTACATTGAACCTTTTTTAGAATTCCCTTCATTCTAAACCTTTTTAAACTACTCTAATTTTACCATATTTTCAATATAATATTTTTTTTAGTTCCAGTTTGTAAAAAAAACAAAAACAATTTCTTAAATCTCACCTAAATTTAAAAATTGCACACCCTCTTCTATTTTTCCTAAATATCACACATCTTTGTCGCATTTCCAAAATATCCTTTTGGCTGCATAAAATTAAGCCCTTTCATTTCTAATTTTTTAAGGGCTTAAATTTAATTATCTTAGATAAATATAAATAAAAACATATTTGGATTTGTAAAGAAGATAGATGTCATGCCCCGAGAGTATGCCGTGCCGAAAAGCAAACGGACGACATCTCCCCTGTACGTGGCAACATATCGGGTTAATACAAGGCCCGTAGGCCCACAACAACAATATATAAATGGACAATACCCAACAATATATCCACAACAACACAAGAGGTGCGCACCGGTGCGACTCTAACATACTACACACAACAACGTACAAATCCACAGCCAGATACAACACTGATTATACATGGTCATAATACAAAATAACAGCGGAAGCAAATACGTGGAAAACCCCAAATGTTCGGTGTGAGATGGGATCAGCTGGCGGAGCTCCAAACGTCCAAGGAATCTTCTACCTGTTATCTGGGCGACAGAAAACCCAGGGTCCAGGGGTGGTGAGTATAAACTCAGGGGTAATATATAGAAAGTGCATGAACATATAGGGTAAAGAAATCTACAAGTATACATGTGAAGATCTACAGGTATACAGCATGAGTCCAATAGACATACAGTCCTATCCAACTCTAATAACAAGTAACTACAGTAAAGTCATACGCAATGTATATACTAAACTGCTCAACTGAACATAAAGTAATGTACCAACGTACCTGACGGTCTGCAACACCATAAGCTATATCATCCTGACAGATATACCATAACATAACCCATATAATGTACCAGGTCAATCCCATACCTGACCAATACTCAGACATATGAACAGTATATGATCACCTGTATAATAACCCGGTCCGTACCACATAATGACATGATGCTAATCAAATGCATATAACAGTCTGAATCAACGCATGTATCATGCTCAACACATAGCAGTAAATAAAATGCAAATGACATGTATCATGATGTACAAGCATGTGCAACAATCATAGCTCAATCAAATGCAGCATCTCACAGGCATATGTAAAACATATATCAAATACATGCATACATATATCAGCAATGCATATGCATGGTCATCGTCATGGACTCCCAACCACGACCCAGAGTGGTGGTGGCACGACAAATGACAACTAGCCCGACTCACCGCCACCACTCTCGAGTGGCCGAGTTGGGTAGTATGACTGAGTAGTGTATAAGCGTAAAAAGCTAACTACTCCTAGGGGCCCCTGCTGCAAGCCACGCTGTCCCTACCCATGAGTAGACAAACGCCGCACACAGGACAACAGCACCTCACACAACCACCGTCTATAGTGGGCGAGTGCTAACACCACTCTGCACAGTGGCCAGGTGCGCATCTCCAGCTACCACCATCCCTAGTGGTCGAGCGCGGCACATCCAATGCTCTGCCCTCAACCCTGCTACCACTACCCCGAGTGGCCGGGGAGGCAGGATGACTGACGACTTGTCTCAATCCACAAGGGAGACCCAGTCAACAGCATGCATGCAATGTGATGATGCATAGCTTCATACATGTATCCTCGCGACACTCCCTATCCCACTGGGAGTCCTGGTCAACTAAAAGTCAACTATGCAAGGACTACAATCCATAAGACTCTCTCTATCGCATAAAGAGTCATACTCATCTGACAGACAACCACGCTAAGACCTCTAGTCAGTAGCGATATACAATCGACCATCCATATAACCATACACAGGCATACAATCCCTAATGGATATACCATCACACTAGGACTTCTAGTCCCTGGTCACATCCGGGCAACCATACAATTATCTATGCACAGACAACTAGATCCATCATAAATGCACCACTAATACAGATATGATATAACAATCGACTCCATAATTCAAACCATCACCTAACCCTAGTGATGTAATACAGTAAACCAATCTGAAGTCACAAAGATAACCCTAACCACATGTACTTACTGAACATCTATCAGCTAATACATAATAGGGTTTATAGTTCCTATCCGAGCTAGATAATCAATGAAGTACCAGAGTTTATATCTCAAAGGTCAAGGCAGTACAAACATATGATTAATATGAGTGGATTTAAGGTAAACAGGTATAAACATATATATCCAAGATCATGCACTGGAATTGATCAAAACTACCGGACCAGGTAGATATTACCCACATGATATATAATCCATGCTATCCATCTCCACGTTCATGTATCCCTCACCATCAAAGTCCTGAAACAATAGGATACCATTAAGTATCATCACATATCTAATGATCACGAATAAACATGATTGTTCTCCAACTATACCATCACTAGATCAAGCTTACCAAACTCAATTCCATCATCTACAGTAGCTCTGGAATCAAGCCCTCAGTCGAATAGAAACAATCCCTAGTTCAGTACCAAGAATACCTGAAATCACAATATTTATATCTGTTTCCATCCGATCCTCACTTCCAACATCCTTATTCAAATAAAACAAATATGCTCATCCCATAGCAATCCATTAACTTAATCAACATCGGAAAACCTTACCTCCCCAATTGCGATGATAGCTTCGTTGAAATCACAGAAATCCCAATCGTCGATACCAACGCAGGTTGCATTCCATAGACACAATTATTCGAAAAAATGTTAGGTCGTCGTCTCTTCCCTACTGGCTTATCGACAATCCACAGAGATTAAACAAAAGCAGATGAAGAGCAATAGATAGATCAAAGTAATCACCTCACAATGTTGCTTACAATCTAAGCTATAACAATGAGCTCGCTGCCATCCAGATCAACGGAGTAGAGCATGGAGGTGATGGTACACGGCAACTCACCGCAAAGAAGAGGCCCAATAACAGATCCGGCTGTTGACTGTAGACATACAGATCACCACTTCAACGAAAATTACTGAAGTCGCGTGACCTGGAAACAGGGAAGAAGAGCTTGCGAAAATGAGGAAATGACCCGATGCAGCACACAGTTAGCTATCAGTCGAAAGCAGCTTACGATCTAGCAGAGTGACGCCGCTGTCGATTCAAGCTCCCGACCACTCGCACTCCAGATCGTCCGTGGAGACCATCGGGAATGATCCGATCTTCGCCGCTTGCAAGGAGGAAGGAAACTGTTCAACGAGTTGCTCCGGTGACGACGCGACGATGACCACCGACAGAAGAGAAAAACACGCTGACCAATAATCGATGTCTTCCACTCGTGCAACCTCCGGCGTCCTCTGACGACTAGGTGGCAGTAGCGAGGCCATCACTTGCGACGAAGAAGGCGACGATCGGGAAAGGGTATCACAGCGAAGAAAGAATCGGCGATGGTCGGCTGTAGAGATCGCGCGGTGAAGAAGAGGATTTCGCCGAACAGAGGAAAGGGAGAAATCGCTATAAGAAAAGAGAGGAAATGCGCAGATCAAGTCAGGTTCAGCCTTTAAGACCGGTGGAATGGGTTCAGTCAACTCAAGTCTAACCCACTGAATTCAGCCCAATGGGTTCAGCCCAATTTCAAGCCCATTTCCAACCCAATCCGAAACCAGCCCAATGGACTCAATCCAACTAACTAATCAACCACATTAGCCCACTAATTCAGCCCAATTAATCCACTAATTAATCCCAATTAATCCACTGATTAAATCCAATTAATTAAAGGGTTAATCCATATAATTTTTTTTTTTGTATTTTACATTCTCCCCCACTTATAAAAATTTGGTCCCCAAATTTCTGACTCATATATGAGTATGAGATGTCACAATAATCATCTCAAGTATCTGGTGCAAAGTTACACCTCAAGTGACTAAGTGGGGTACCGAGCTCGAATATTATATTCCAGCTCATATATACACTCTCAATCAACCTATTAAAAGGTAAATAACTGTACCAAAGTGGAGCTCTATACCCGTAACCGATGGGAGACTTTGCCAGAATCGTAAGGTGAATCATGAATCACTATCAGAAATGACACCCAAGGATACTCCATGGATATAATTCCATCAAGCGATCCAACGGAGTCCATCTTACGGCTCGGAAGAAAATGAGCGAACCTAGCTAATCGATCATTGATTACCCAAATCCTATCAAGTCCTTTCCGAATTCTAGATAATCTCCCAACACAGTCTAACGTACTAGGCTCCCACTTCATCACGGTACGTAACCCTACCGATCACAATATTCCACCTTTGCTTGTGGGCATACCCAACATCAAACTACGGAATCATCCATGTCCCACATATCGTTCCACCAACTGGAACATCTCAATACTCACTATTTTCGGATACACTCCGAATAAATCATTACTCTCGAATGAAGAGTCTCCTAAAACAACTCTTCCTAAAGCGAATGCAACTCTGTGAACCATTATCCTTCCTCGAGACAGAGATTTATTCTCGCAAGAGAAATTAATATAATGTCCAAAATTTATTCTGTCACACAGGACTGAAAGTAACTGGAAGACTATAATGACTAATCTCGCTGATTTCTCAACCAGCATACACATAATATATGTCTCATTCAACTGCATCAGGATCGCTCCTAATCCCTGAAATGATGCATCTACGTACAATACCCTTCCATCCATATCGGACGGATTAACTAACACTGACACGAGAGTCAGTCACCGTCTAGGCCCTGAAACCTAGCTTCACAAACTTTCGACCAGGTGATTTCCATCACCTTCTTGGTCCAACAAGTCGACGGTATAGTATCGCTAGAACATCCTATCCACATTTATGGTGAATCCCAAATCAATCTAGGGAAACCACAACTTCCCTCAAGATTGGGAATATATCCATAAATATATCCTCCACAGATATGATGACAATCGATCTTAAATACTCCAAGAGTACTTGATTCCCCAAATCCATGAACGACTAAATCGTCGATAAGTCTAACAACATTATCAACATCTCCTAAAATTCATACCAAGTATGAAATATCGTCTTCCACACACCTACATCCTTTTACCCTACGCTAATGATAGCTCAATCATCACACCGACAATGATAATTGTACGACACTAAGTCACTACAATATCAAACCTCCAGTCGTAGGCCAACCCTAGGATATACACAGGTGTCATTTAGCTGATCTAAACAAATCATCTATCCACAACGAAGGATATTCATTCACAACAACTACTGCATTCCATCATCGATAATCGATGCATAATCCCAAAGGTTCATCTCTCTTTTAATAAAGAGTTACAAGTCTTCTCAAGAAAAAAAACACTGAGGCAGATAAATCTCCCATAGTGTTTAGCAACACTGATACCCATAAAATCATCTCCCGGTATGAGGTCTCAATATCAGAACTATTTCCGAAATCACCCTCCAATCGCATATTCCTACTTGCCCATGCAGTGGCAAGCTCGGGAGTTCATCCGAAACTATATCCGAATACTCTCGAATTATACGTACATCCGAGAGTCCTAGTATACCAACGCTCCAACAATCTAACTATCCGTAAGGATATGTCTATAGTAGAGGTATGTCTAGCAAAGGTCAAGGGTATCCCTTGACTTCTTGATTGTCGATCAACATCTCACCTGACGGTAGAGAAAAATCACCAACCCACAAGTCGATAGGAACCCTTCGAACCCTATCAAAGAATGTTCTAGACAAAGGTACCTATAAACTACCAGTATCTCTCGATATATCTGCAAATAGTATAACCTAAAGTAATACCCCGAAAGACCTATCCTTCGGTCTTCTATACTTCTTCTCGAGTAATCATGTAAACTTGTCCAACATCTGTTCTGGACGGCTGAACTCATGTAGATGCAAAGACTATCATGGAGGAACTGAAGTCAATCACAAACCGAGGTACAAATCAAACAATCGTGACCGAGATGATAACCATCATATCGCAAAAGATACACCTCCGACTGTAAAATACTGAAGAACTATCAACATTATAGCACGCTCCATCTCTGTAAAGGGTATAGCTGCGTCTGAAGGATGCAGAATAGACACGACCATTGTCGTATACTCTCTCTCTCCTCTGAACAAATCATAACCACGCCTCGAAGGTAAATAGCTTGCCGCTGCCTCGGGAAGGTAACAATTGTTGTCTGAACGTCTGAGTCTTCTGAGATGTCTTCGGCTGATACTGCTGGGTAACTTACTTCTTCCGGATGAAAGTATCAAAGAACTCCAACTATATCTGGGGTAGTAGATCGCTGCTGATGTGATAACCTAATCTTCTGTAATAATCTCGGCTTTCGAGGTTGTGGATCGTCCGCTCGAAAGCATCATCCATAGTCTTCCACTGAGTCTTCAAAGTACATACTCTTCTCGTAGATACCGGCTGCTTATAGTAGAAACAGATACAATGGTCCATCGGATAATCTGGCTCTGTGTCTCATCGTAACCCGCACTGCACACCTATAATCTCCCTTCGGAGTCTTTCCTCTGAGTTCGCTGATAAACATGAGAAGCTGCTGACAATCTACAATCGCTCTTCTATGATCGGAAAACTCTCCAATAGTCGCTCGTGACTTACGACTTTAATCTTGCTCCTTTTATCCAACATTTGGAGATTTCGAATTCTAATAATTTGACTCGCAATATCTGCTTATCAAATCTCCAACTCTTTAAAACATTTACTACGGAGTCATTTCTATACACATGACTCGGTCTATACACTTCCGATAGGATCTGGTAGGAGATCCAAACATCCTGATCAAGATGTCAACCGATAATCCGTGGGTGGTCAAAACCAACCCAATCACATTCTCGAGCTATTAGGGGGGTCGTAACCCTCACGAGTCTAACGACTCTGCATGGTACTTTCGTCACCAGATGATCACCCAACCTGAAGCTCAAGAATTCCCTGACAATGAGTCAAAGAAGATGACGTGGGAAAATACTATCTCACAACATCACTGAACTGTGACTAAGTGATACGTTATTTCCCGTAGGTTATTTCCTATATCTTACACCGGCACGCTAAATCCGGATAATGGTATGCACTAACTTAGCTTCCTCTCAGATAACACGAGTTAAGTACTCAAAAGTACCTTCAACGTTATACAACCTAGAACGACCATCTCAGAGATCAAAATCTCTATGAATATCTCCAAACTAATCCTCTACTATCTACATCAGCAATAGTGTACTCGCGCAGTTCATTACCCCATAGATAATGATCTGACTAACATAATTAGTGAAAATCTTAGGACCGTAATCCTTGATCTCCACAAGAGATGTGACTACCTAACCCCTGCTTTCCGACTCGGTATCAGTCGGCTCTCAAAGGTAATTACCTTTTCGATAGTAGGTACATATCTAATAACCTCAACATATCGTTCCCGTGGTCAAACTCAAACCACGGTTACGAATACTAACCAATATCCTACAAGTCTTCCATGTTATAAGCAATAAATGCATAACCAATAGAAGGATATGTAATAACAGTTAACATACCTTAATCCTTGTAGCTCGGAGATGTCCGCAACAGCCAGATCCCAGAACTCACAAAACCAAGACCGAGTAAAGCAAAACTCGATGTCCGAACGAAATAAAATCCGAAAATGGACTTCGCAACCTAGGGCTCTGATACCAATAAAATTGTCACGCCCCGAGAGTATGCCGTGCCGAAAAGCAAACGGACGGCATCTCCCCTGTACGTGGCAACATATCGGGTTAATACAAGGCCCGTAGGCCCACAACAACAATATATAAATGGACAATACCCAACAATATATCCACAACAACACAAGAGGTGCGCACCGGTGCGACTCTAACATACTACACACAACAACGTACAAATCCACAGCCAGATACAACACTGATTATACATGGTCATAATACAAAATAACAGCGGAAGCAAATACGTGGAAAACCCCAAATGTTTGGTGTGAGATGGGATCAGCTGGCGGAGCTCCAAACGTCCAAGGAATCTTCTACCTGTTATCTGGGCGACAGAAAACCCAGGGTCCAGGGGTGGTGAGTATAAACTCAGGGGTAATATATAGAAAGTGCATGAACATATAGGGTAAAGAAATCTACAAGTATACATGTGAAGATCTACAGGTATACAGCATGAGTCCAATAGACATACAGTCCTATCCAACTCTAATAACAAGTAACTACAGTAAAGTCATACGCAATGTATATACTAAACTGCTCAACTAAACATAAAGTAATGTTTATTCGGATTTTGTCGAGGTTCTGTGTTGTTGTGTTGTGTTAGTCATACCGGTATGCATGTGTGGGATTGATATCCTATTGTTGTAGTATGTTTCTGCTGTGTCTTGTGTAGTTTTTGTTTTCATACATATATGTTGTTGTTATTGTGGGCATACGGGCCATGTATTAACCCGAAATGTTGCCACGTACAGGGGAGGTGCCGTCCGTTTGATTTTCGACTCGGTATGCTCTCGGGGCGTGACAACTTTAGTGGTATAAGAGCCCAAGGTTTTGCGATGCCATACAATGTTGTTTTTGAGTCGAGTCTTGGATTATCGGGAGTCGATTTATTCAGTTTTGGTTTTCTGAGATGAGATGGACAGCGGCCTGAGCTCCAAGCAGCACGAGGTAAGAATTCTTGAAAACTTATGGTTTAGTAGATACTTATCTAAACTGGATTAGTAGGTGTATACAATATAGTTATGACACCTGTGCAGACTTGTAGTAGGGGTCGTCCACCGAGGTGACCAACCGGAGTGACCTTTAGGGTTTATACTCTCAGTTATGTTGACTATGCTTTTAATGCTTATACCAGGGAATAACCTGTATTGTGTTGGTTATTATTCGTAACCGTGGTATGAGTTGACCACGGGAACGACCTGTTGAGTCTGTGAGTCTTGAACCTGTGTCGAGGAGGTGATTTAGGGGCCAAGTCGTCACATTTATTATGGAAATCGAGAGGACTACAGCCTTAGAGATTTCACTAATCGCGGTTAGCTCTGAAATCATTACCGTGGGGTAATGTAACGCATTTGTGAGACTATTGGTTGATGCGGGCTTGCATAGCGGAAGGCTAGGTTACGGTGTTTCATAGGGATTTTATCCCTGAGTTGTTAGTACTGAGTTGTATAACTTTGAGAGTACTTTTGAGTACTTAACTCATGTTATACCGAGAAAGAAGAGTTGTTTGCATACCAGTATTGGGATCAAGCCGGTATTTGGTGATAAGTGCAGAAAATAATCTTCGGGAAATAATATATCACTTGATCATGGTTTAGTGATGTTGAAAGAGAGTATTTCCCCGTGTCACTTTTAGTGACGCATTGTAAGGAATTCTTGAGATTCAAGAAAGGGTGATCGGTCAATAATAGTGTACTGTGCAGAGTCGTGAGACTTGCAGAGGTTACGACCACCTAATAGCTCAAGGAGATGAATGGATGATTTAAGTCGCCCAGAGTTATTGGCTTATAGTTGGATTAGGATGTCGGGATCTTCTACCAGATCCTACTGGAAGACGTTGGATTGAGATAGGAGTTTAAAAATGACTCCGTGCAAGGGTTTAAGAGTTGGAGACCGATAAGCAAATATTGCAGGTCAACTTAACTGAGTTAAAAGTCTCCGAATGTTGGATAAAAGGAGCAATATCAGGGTCACAGGCCTTGAGCTACTTTTCGATTATAGAAGACCAATCGCAGATCATCAGAAGGTTCTTGTGGATATCAGCAAAATCAAAACAAAGACTCCGAAGGGATTGTGTGCGTGCAGTGCAGATCACGAAGACACATGAAGTCAGATATCCGTTGGGGCAGTTCATCTGATGCTATTGTAAGCAACCAGTACAGTGGAGGTGGTGTACTTTGAAGACTCAGTTGAAGACTACCAATGGTGTTCCGGGAGGATGATGTATCACCGACGGAGATCGACAGAAGATTGAGTTATCTTATCAGCATCAACCTACTACCTCAGGAGTGGTTAGAGTTCCTTGATACTCCCCTTCAGCAGAGATCAGCACAGAAGATTGAGTTATCTTATCAGCATCAACCTACTACCTCAGGAGTGGTTGGAGTTCCTTGATACTCCTTCAAAGCAGATCAACACGTACAAAAGATCGCCAGAAGACATTATAGAAGACTCAGCAGACAACAAGCAGTTACCTCCAGATGTGTTTTGCTTAGTGCAGAAGAGAGTATACGACGAAGGTCGTATCCATTCAGTATTCTATAGTTGCAGCTCGTAGGATTAAGTAATGTGATCAGATGATCTAGCATGATCCTCGGATCATTCATCGCAGAAATGCGACCGCTTTGTCGTGGACTGTTGGATCTGATCTTGTTCTCTTCGGAGAAAGGAGGAGACCTGCGGGGAGCCTTTGGATCGGATCGACAGATAATTGATCGTTCAGGGTATTACTCTAGTTTTATCCTCTGGATTAATATATTGAGAGATACTTGTAGTTTACAGGTATCTGTGTCTAGAACATTATTAGTTCGGATTAGAAGGGTTCCTATGCATCGACTTGTGGGTCGGTGGTATCTCTACCGTCAGGTGAGATGTGGACCAACAATTAAAAGGTTAAGAGATGTCTTTAGACTTTGATATACATACTTTTACTGTGGACATATCCTTACGGATGGTCGAATTGTTGGAAGTAAGGTATGATATGCTCTCGGATGTGCGTATAATCTGAGAGTATTCGGATGTAGTTTCGGATGAACTCCAAGGCTTGCCGTTGCATAGGCAAGTGGAGTAGACGATCAAAATGATTGCGAAAATAGTCCGGTATCGAAGATCACATATCGAGTGATATTTTGTTGGTATCAGTGTTGTTAAACACTATAAAAGAATTGGAATAATGTGAGTTGCGATCATAGGAGATGTTGGAGGGGATATTTATCTATCCCAGTATTCCTCCTTGAGAAGATCCGAAACTCGTTGATAAAAGAGGGATAAACCTTTGAAATTATGCATCGATTATCGATGATGAATACAGTAGTTGTTTTAAATGAAGATCCTTCGTTGTGGATAAATGATCTGTTTAGATCAGCAAAGGACACCTGTGTATACTCTAAGGTTGATTTGCGACGGGAGTGTTGATATTGTAGTGACATGGCGTCATACGATTATCATTGTCGTTGTGATGATTGATATATCATCAGCCTAGAGAAAAGAGGATGCAGATGTGTGGAGACGACAATTTTATACTTGGTATGAATTGTATGAATTTTGATTAAGTTAGACTAATTAACGATTTAGTCGCCACTGGATTTGAGAATCGTGTATCCTGGACACGATTGGATCAGTTGGTAGTTGTTGGAGTTGCGTAACCTGGCCACTGTTGATTGTGGTAGTTGGAGTTGCGCACTCGACCACCGTAGAAGGTGGTTTGCCTTGTATGGTTTGGTTAATACTGTTGATGTGGATAGAATGTCTTAGCATTACTATACCACGGACTTGTTTGACAAAGGTGATGATGGAAATCATTTAGTCAGAAGCTGGTGAAACCAGTTTACAGGACCTAGACGGCGGTTAACTTTTATACGAGTAGTAGTTAATCCTTTCAGGGTGGATAAAAGGATGTTCACAAATGCATCATTTCAGGGATCGGAGTGATTCTGATATAGTTGCATGAGACGTAACTTATGCTTATGTCAGTTAAGAAACTACGAGATAAGTGGTCATACTTATGACGTGGGCTTAGTAGTTATTATCCTGATTAGTAGATGTATGGAGCAGGAATGCTCTGTTAGTTATAGCCCTAGAGCCAATCATGTGATGGTTGAAAAGGGAACATTTTGTATCATATTCAATAAAGGCAAAGGATTGGTTATTATATTTACATCTTGCTTGTGCCAGCTAAATTAAATATAATAATGCCCTAGAAAAGTAGGTTCTTATCTACAGCACATCAATTGGCAGAATTGATTATGAGAGGCTGTAGAGAACACTTTCCTAAATGTTCCTAGTCAAGTATTAATATGCAAGGGCAATATTAATACATAAAGACTATCATGTAGGTCGATTGATGACTTGATCTCACAAGTCATGGATATATGATATCAAGTTGACACATGGGTATATATTAGAGAATATATACTGAACTGACCCGCCATGAGAAAGTTTCATGGATCGTTATATGAGTGTCATAAACTTTCTCATGTGACTATTGGTATGAATAGTCCTCGAACCTGAAGTCACTACGGTTCCCTACATAAGGAATTATGTACTTTGGTATCGTCAAACGTCACCCGTAACAGGGTGGACCATAAAGGCGATTACTGGGTGTATAACAAATTATGCGGAGGGATGTGAGTGATGTAGATGGGATTTATCCCTCTCATATGACGAGAGTGATATCGGTGGGCCCCTTGATTGAGTAGAACTACTAAAATGCATGGCCATGCTCAAATGAGTCAATATGAGATATTGAGCTCATTTGTTTGAGTTAGTTTACTCGTGATCAAGAAACACATAGATTGATCGAGGATGACACGGTCTATGCCATGCCTCATTGGTCAATCGATATCAAGGATAGAAGGACACGGTCATACATTATAGTAGTCACGGAAAGGTTAGTCGGATCTTGACTTATTTCGTAACTTGGGTAGCAATGATGTATTGCTAGATGCCGCTCATTGCTTGTGTATCTAAAAGAGTTTAGATCCACTGCCAACGTTATGAGAGCCTATAGGGTCACACACAAAGAGCATGATGATTAGAAGAATTAGTGCATTCTAGTTTGACTAGAATAATTTGGGAATAA
Source organism: Wurfbainia villosa (assembly GCA_025175895.1). Classification (NCBI taxonomy): domain Eukaryota; kingdom Viridiplantae; phylum Streptophyta; class Magnoliopsida; order Zingiberales; family Zingiberaceae; genus Wurfbainia; species Wurfbainia villosa. The sequence goes on from JAKLTH010000147.1 coordinate 370,983, forward strand.
GCTTAAGTACAAAATGGTTTTTGGACTTTAAGCTTAATGAGAATTTTAGCTTATTGATTTAATGAGATTAATTCAATATGTTACCTTATTGATTTAATGAGATTAATTCAATATGATAACATAAGCTTATTGAATTAATAATATTAATTCAACATGCATGAATGCCACACAAGCATGCCACATAAGCATGCCACCTAAGCTAGATAAGGTGGGCTTATTGAATTAATAAGATTAATTCAACATGCATGAATGCCACATAAGCATGCCACATAATCATGCCACCTAAGCTAGATAAGGTGGAAGGAGACAAAGTGGTTTTTGTCTCCTTAAAGTGGCCGGCCAAACAAGGTGTCTCAATGCAATGGATTGCATTGAATGGTAGGAGGTGAAAGGGTTTTTCCAACCCTATAAAAGACTCCATGGAGTGGCCGGCCAAAGGCAGATTGTGGTTGTGTGAGAGCTTGAGAGCTTGGTGGAAGCTTTGGTTGTGTGGTTTTGTGAGTGTAGGCTAGCAAGAAGAGTAGTCTTCTTCTTCCCTTCTCTTTTTCCCTAGCTTCCTCTCCTTTAGGGACTTCTCTAGCAAGAAGTAAAGGAGAGCCCTTCTAGTTTTTCTTTTGTGAGACAAGAGCTTGCTCGTGTGGATACGTATAGAGGCACGGACATTTGAACGTGCTAAAGATCCAACAAACCAAAAGGAAAAGCGGGATTAACAAGGGCACGCAACAAAGGTAATCCTCTCCTATAAGATAGGTTTGGTTTTAGAGAAATTTATTTTGTACGAGGTTTTCTTTCGCAAGGATCACTAGGAAGGGATCCTAATTTTTCCGTTGCGCATATGCTATTTGGCATATAGAATTCCCTACAGTGGTATCAGAGCCACTTGCGAAAGATCGTATAAAAATAGTTTTTCTCTATTTTATATATGATATAGAAGTAGGATGAATTTTATTATGAGTTGATAATTGCATTAGCAAATTTTCAAACATAATAAAATATCCGATGTCTTTTAAAAGTTAAAATTGACATGGTGCATGGTTATGGCCTAGTCCCAAAAAGTTTGTGATTGTATGTTGTAATTCTTAATACGGCCTGCGTGTCATGCCTTTCTCCTAAAATTCTTGTTGTAAAATTAGCTTTAGACTCGAATGTAACTCAAGTATTTCTCCTTTTGTAATATACAACAAAGATGGAGGGTCCATTGGAAGATAATGTTTCAAGGAGGAAGTCAACAACACAAGACAACCAAAAGGAAGCACTTGGGAGAAGATGTTATCCCTAGGTTGACCAATCAATCTTCTCATTGGCTTGAGAAGATTGTAGAATAAGGGCCATAACCATGACACACTTAGTTTAACTTGTATGTGATGCATGTTAATTTAGCTTATATGTGATGTATGCTAATATGTATGTGATGCATGTTTAAGTTTATATCTTAATAAGTCAAATACAATATGCCTACCAAAGTTTGGTACTCACTACTTCCTCGATCATTTGTTATTGGGTTTGCCAAAGCAAAGCAATGCATTTTATCTTGGAAGAGTGCGAGTGGACAATCGTGATGTCCCGCTATCAAACTTGGTTAAGACTTAATTAAGTTTTTCTTAATTAGTTAAGAAAGTAGAGGCATATATTAGCTTTGAGCATAAGTTTTAAAATTAGTTTTATGTGATTTCCGAACATCAGCTTTGTCTTAGAAGTGGTCGTTGCTCCGATATCCAAGAAGGCCCACATGCCTCGCCATACCGGAAGTCGCTTCTAGAATAAACACTAAACTAATCTAAACTTAACCAAAGCTATTAAAGAGTTACATCAGATGTAATTGGCAAAAGATTGCCTACCTAATCATACTACGTCTTGGGCGATTAGCCAAAGCTAACTCAAGACGAATTATGATGTGGATCTTTATCCCATATAAATTTATAGCTAAATAGTAGCTAATGATGTAAGCAAAAAGTGTTTGCCTACATCAATGATTAGCTCATATCAAAGCTATGAGAATTTAGTGGGAGCCTCATTTAATTAAAGGCCTAATTAAATGACTTAGGTATGATACTTAATTTTGCATTTTATTGTTGTAGATCACCATGTCATCTAACACGACACACCCTCAACTTCGATCTGTCCCTGAGAAGGACAAGCTCAATGGAGCGAACTTTCTTGATCAGTATAGGAACTTGAGGATTATCCTCAAGCAAGAACGCAAACCTGTATGTCCTAGAGCAGCTACCTCAAATACCGCCTCTGCGCCACTGGTGAAAAGATGCTTATAAGAAGCATCAAGATGACGATTAGATGTGTCATGCCTTATGCTTGCAACCATGAACTCGAGCTGAAGCAACATGAGAACATGGATGCCTATGATATGGTTGAGCATTTGAAACAACTATATCAAGGACAAGCGTGCACGAGCGCTTTTGAAGTGTCTAAGGCTCTTTTTGCATGCAATATGCAAGAAGGAACACTGTAGGAACTCACGATTTAAAATGATTGGGGTACGCTGAGAACCTTGAAAGACTAGGTTTTCCATCGAGCCAAGAATTGGCAACCGATGTTATCCTCGCAATCGCTGTCAAGCATATAATCAATTCGCCATGAATTATAACATGAATGAAATTGATAAACCTTTGCTCGAGATTCTCAAAGATGTTAAGAATCACTGAACCGAATCTCAAAAAGAAAGTTAGTAATGCATGTACTAATGGTCAAGAAGGGCAAAGGTAAGCAAAGGCAAGGGTAAGACCCAAACCAAAGGTAAGGCCAATTCATCCACTTCAAAGGGTAAAGGTAAAGTACCTAAGGAAGGGATCGTTTCCATTGCGGTGAGACTAGACATCGAAGCGAATCGCAAAGTCTACCTTGAGGAAGTAAAGAATAAAAGAAGTGGGACTTCTACTGTATACACGCTATAGAAGTTAATCTATCTATTTCTTCTACATGGGTATTAGATACTGGATGTGCATCTCACATTTGTACTAATGTGCAGGGACTGAGAAATAGTAGACTAATGGCAAAAGGCGAAGTGGACCTACGAGTAGGCAATGGCGCAAAAGTTGCTGCTGTAGCTGTAGGAACATATTCTTTGTCTTTGCCCACTGGGCTTATCTTAGAACTAGAGGAGTGCTTATATGTACCTGCATTGACAAAGAACATAATTTCTGTATCTTGTTTAGACAAGAAAAACTTTTCTTTTATAATAAAGGACAAATGTTGTTCCATTTATTTGAATAAAATGTTCTATTGTAATGCACCACTTATGAATGGTCTCTATGTTCTAGATTTAGAAAACCCAATATATAACGTAAATACCAAACGGTTCAAATCGAATGATTTGAACCAAACATATCTCTGGCACTGTCGCCTAGGTCACATAAATGAAAAACGCATATCCCAACTCCATAAAGATGGATTATTGGACTCATTTGATTTTGAATCATATGAGGTATGTGAATCTTGTCTTTTAGGAAAGATGACTAAAACTCCATTTAGTGGACATGGCGAGAGAGCGACGGACTTGTTAGGACTCATACATACTGATGTATGTGGCCCTTTCAATGTCGAAGCTAGAGGAGGCTATAAGTACTTTATTACTTTCACTGATGATATGAGTAGATTTGGCTACTTATATTTGATGAGACATAAGTCAGAATCCTTTGAAAAGTTCAAAGAATTCAAGAATGAAGTACAAAACCAACTTGGTAAGCGTATTAAGCTACTTCGATCAGATCGAGGTGGTGAATACCTTAGTCAAGAGTTTCGTGATCACCTGGCTGAGTGTGGGATAATATCCCAACTCACTCCACCTGGAACACCACAATGGAATGGTGTATATGAGAGGAGAAATCGTACTCTATTAGATATGGTACGATCAATGATGAGCCAGACTGATCTACCTACTTCCTTTTGAGGACTAGCTCTAGAGACAGCCGCTTTCACACTTAATCGCGTCCCATCAAAAGCCGTAGAAAAGACACCATATACGATATGGACTGGGAAGAGTCCCAAAATGTCTTTTATAAAGATTTGGGGTTGTGAAGCTTATGTAAGACGTCAAGTCTCAGATAAACTAGGACCCAAATCAGATAAGTGTTATTTTGTAGGATATCCCAAGGAAACTAAGGGATATTACTTTTACAATCCCACACTTGGCAAGGTGTTTGTTGCCAGAAATGCTGTCTTTCTAGAAAGAGAATTTATTTCTAGAAAAACTAGTGGGAGTAAAATTCATCTTGAAGAAGTTCAAGATGACGATAACACTAAGGCTTCGATGGAAAATGAACAGGAACCACAAAGTGTTGTGGATGAGGAAATTGTTGCCCAAAGAGTTGTGGAGCAAACACCTGTTCAAGTAGACCAACCTCTTTGTAGATCTGATAGGATCCGTCGTCAACCCGAGAGATATTCTTTTCTCTTGACTGACAACGGTGAGGTATTGCTTGTCGATCTTGATGAGCCTACATCCTATCAAGAATCTATGATGAGCCCAGATTCCGAGAAATGGCTAGAGGCCATGAGATCCGAAATGGAATCCATGTACACTAACCAAGTATGGACCTTGGTTGATCCACCTGAAGGGGTAAAACCCATTGGGTGTAAGTGGGTCTTTAAAGTAAAGACTGACATGGATGGTAATAAGCATACCTATAAAGGTAGATTGGTGGCTAAAGGATTCAAACAAATTCATGGTATTGACTATGATGAAACCTTTTCACCAGTTGCGATGCTTAAATCCATTCGGATCATACTTTCTATTGCAGCCTACCACGATTATGAGATCTAGCAGATGGATGTCAAAACTGCTTTTCTGAATGGAAAGCTACTCGAGGATGTGTACATGACACAGCTGTTAGGGCAATCTCTTGCCGTGATATGGTTTTGATGGTGTGGCAAAGGGTTTAAGTTAGTTTGATATGTTGATTTGATATGTGCGTTGAAGTCGTGCAGGACTTAGTAATTCGCACATGGAGCCGTGGCGAGTTTCACATCTCATGACTCGTGCCTTGAGTCGGTGAAGGATAGCTTTGCGGAAGCCGTGCGCTTGGAGCATCCGAGGGACCGCCGGACGAGAAGCTTGGAGTGAAGCCGGAGGAAGTAGACTTCGAGGCAAGAGACGCGAAGGAGCATTGCAGAGCCGTGCGCCTGATGCTGCCGAGGGACGTGGCCGAGAACGAAGAGAACTTCGAAGGCGAAGGACTCCGAGAACTGAGAGTGAGCGATTGTAACCCGGGGAAGGGTAGCTCTTAGGTGAAACTTGGCCATTTGGCCAAGTGTCGGATGGGTTTTCCGACACCGCGGTCATTGCCATGTCATGGCGATGATCGCTCGAATCGAGTGTAGCTCGACCGGTATACGATCGATCGGTTTGTGGCAGCGTGATCGCCATCGTTAGCGGTCGGGCCGATCGACTAAGATAGCGATGATCGGCGCAATGATCGTCAATAGGGTTTTCGCCAGAACCGCTCGTCGCCAGGCGATCGACCCGACGATGGCCGTCGTGATCGTGTGAGGTCCAGTGATCGATCGCTAAGAGTTCCGCTGATGGACAACAGCGGTCGGCATCCGACGTGTTCGGAGGCCGTTGTAGTAACGGTGATCGCCATGGGCGTGATCGTGATGGCGCCAACGGGAAGAAGTTAGCCCTCTCTATAAAAAGAGAGGGTGTGAGCCTTTGAGAGGCTAATGCTTAAGTTCCAAACAATCTTCCTAGTGCCCCACAAGCTCTAAACTCTTCTTACTCGCTTTTACTCCATTCTATTTGTAAGAAGAGTGATCTTGGTTGTAAAGGTTACCTCCACCTAGCTTTGTGCAAAGGAGAGACCGATAGTGATTGGTTTTGGCGGAGTGATTCACCGTGGACGAATCGGACCGTGGATTAGCGGCGTAGCCGTGAACCACGTTATATCTCGGTGTTTGTATTGCTTGTTTCTATTTTGCTTGTCTTTATTTATATTTGTATATTCCGCTTGCGCTAACATTTTGTAGACGAGCAAAATACCGCCATCCAAACGAAAAGGGCTATTCACCCCCCTCTAGCCGGCCATCCGATCTCTTACAAGTGGTATCAGAGCCGAGGTTGCTTGTCACCGGACTAACCGCCGCAACAAGCCCTACATCAAAAATGGCCGGCTCCAACATCCACCCACCAAGTTCGACTAATTCTCTTGGTGGAAAAGGAGAATGGAGGTATTCTTCAAACCGATTTCGATATTATGCTTATAATGGAAAATGGTTTCGAGTTGCCTAGGGATGAAAGGGGTGAGCAAATAGAGAAGTCAAGGTGGAATAAGAAGCAACGAGAGGAGCACCTTGCAAACTCAAAGGCAAAACATCATCTTCTCAATGTGCTCCCTCAACAAGAGATCAACCGGATCGGAGAATGCACTAGCGCCTAAAGAGATGTGGGAGAAGCTTGTAGAGCTTCATGAAGGCACCTCGAGGCCAAGCTTGCAAGAAGAGACCTCCTCCGCCTCCCAACTATCCAATATAAAACTAGAAAAGGGAGAAAAGGTAACCTCACTACACTCTAGGTTTAAAGAAATATTGGGCCGACAAGTGTAGGTGAGAAGCTATCAACCGGACATGCTCATGAAGGCTATAGATGCCTTTCCCGGTCCTCAAAGTGGAGTTCCATGGTGGACTCCTTCTACATGTCCAAGAACCTAGAAGTGAGTACCTTGGAGGAGTTCTTCTCAACGATGGAACTCCACGAAACGAGGCTTGAAGGAATTCAAGAAGAGCCAAGAATTCAACCCTCAAGAGGAGTAGCATTGTTGGCAAACAAGGGAAAGAAGAAGATGGAAGTCCCCTCCTCCTCCGATGATGAAGCCTCCTCCTCCTCCATGGATAGCACCGAGGAAGCCTACATGGTAAGGAAGGTGAGGCGTGTATTTAAGAATTTTAGATTTGATAAATCAAATGATAGGAATAGAAGACCGAGGGGGAAGGTGATATGCTACAATTGCCAAGGAGAGGGACACATAAGGGACAATTGTCCTCTCCTAAACAAAAGCAAGGAAGAGAAGAAAAAGAAAGAAGAAAAGAAGAAGAAAAAGGGGAGCAAGAAAAAGAAGGAAGAAGAGAAGAAGACAAAAGAAAAGGGGAAGGCCAAAGCATTCAAGGCCAAGACATGGGATGATCCTTCCTCATCCTCCTCCTCATCATCGGATGAGGAGAATGCCTTTGTCGCCAATTTGGCCTTGATGGCCTTTGACGACTTGGATTGCTCCTCCTCCTCCGAAAATGAAGGATCAAGCTCAAGAGGAGAGAGCTCAAGTGAAGGGGGAGCCTCCTCCACGTCATCATCCTCCTCATCATCCGAAGAAGAAGAAGAGGACATGGAAACTATGGTAACCAATCTCTCACCTAGTAAAATAGTTTCTATGATTTCTAGTTTAACTAGGGATTTGTTTAGAGCAAAGAAGAAAAATAAATGCATGCTTGAACAAATTAAGGCATTAGAAAATAAGCTAGAAAATGCATGCTTAAATAATAATGATACTTCTTCTTGCCATGATGATGCATGCTCACATGATAATTATGTGCCTTTAGATGTTAGTGATGCATGCATAGAAGAAAATAGGGCATTAAGGAAAAAGGTAGATTATTTAACCAAAGCCCTAGGAAAATTCACAATTGGCTCCAACACTTTGAATATGATCATAGGAGCCAAAGGGCAAGTTTTAACAAGAAAGGCCTAGGATATAAAGAGAAGAAAATGAGAAGGCCTATAGATGCCTAATAGCTAGGGGACAAGACAAAAACAAAGTAATAGCTAAGAAATGGATCCCCAAGGAATTTCTAGTGAACCCCATAGGTAAAAATCTATTTTGGGTTCCAAAATCCATTCTTAAGGGTTAGAAAACCCTAGGTAGTCAACCATATGAACCTAATCTATATCATATTTGGTTGACTTAGGATGACGGGACAACATTTTTAGATAGTGTTGGGTGATGATAACGTGCCCATAAATAGGTAATAATGCTTAAAATCATGATGATTAATGTAATTTCTATGCATATGTGTAATCATGATCTATGATTTTGATATTGGGCACATTATCATGAAAAATAGGTTTAAATCATGCTTTAGGTGATAACTTATTTATTATCATCATATAATGTCTAATGCATGGTTATAATTTGATGAAAACATGTATTTCATGATCATAATGTGAAATTAATTGATATATGTCATTATGATCATGTAGGTTGTTAGGTTGATACTTAACCATGATAGAATTGCTTGAATATATTGGTTAAGTATATATATATACAAATACCCCCCTAGGATGCATCTCACACTCACTATAGGCTAACTTGATTGCAAACTTAGCATGGGTGAGATGTTAGGATGATACAAATGTCCACTAATGCCTATGGCATTTAGATGGTCATTTAAAGTATCAAAATATCAATAATAGACCAATCATGGGGAAGGCTTATGTTTAATTAATAGACATATTGCCCAAAGATCATGGTTGGATATTTCTAATGTTTTCAAAACAATTTCTTACCTTAAAATACATGCATTCATGTTTTGAAACAATTAGATGCAAAACTAGGTAGCTAACTTGATACTAGAATGCTCAAAAACTAGTGGTTTTTCAAGTGTTTGGATTTTTGGCAAATCTTGTAAAATATAATGATTTTTCATGAAAAGCTATTTTTCCTTGATAGATATACTTAAGAGAAATATGTTCCTCGAATTTCATGATTTTTAGAATTTTCTGAATTTTTAATGCATTTCAATTTCATCCAAAATCGAAATTCGGCTAAAGCTTTCGACGCCATACGATAGCAATGATCGTGGCATGTAAATCAGAATATTCAAGGCCTAATTCAGTTTATAAAACCTCCTACAAGTGGTAGAAATATACTTGATGCCTCCTAGGTTTTTAAATCAACTTGACATATTTTTCCTCCATTATAATTGATGCCATGAGCTTTTAACTTAGTGTTAATCTTTTGATGGTGTCAGAGGGGGAGAAATACGTATGTTTAAGTTCACCCCATAAGGGGGAGAACTAGAGGTCGGGGGAGACCTCTCGGAGCGGGGGAGAAATTGCATAGAGAATTTCATGGATTAAGGGGGAATTGCATGTTGTTATATCATGTTTATCTTTACATGTTTTTCTTACCTTAGAAATTATATCAAATGTTTTTACCTAACTTAAACGGATTGCCACACATCAAAAAGGGGGAGATTGTTAGGGCAATCTCTTGCCGTGATATGGTTTTGATGGTGTGGCAAAGGGTTTAAGTTAGTTTGATATGTTGATGTGATATGTGCGCTGAAGTCGCGGCAGACTTAGTAATTCGCACATGGAGCCGCGGCGAGTTTCACATCTCATGACTCGTGCCTTGAGTCGGTGAAGGATAGCTTATGGCCGCGGCGCTTGAGCATCCGAGGACCGCTGACGAGAAGCTTGGAGTGAAGCCGGAGGAAGTAGACTTCGAGGCAAGAGACGCGAAGGAGCATTGCAGAGCCGTGCGCCTGATGCTGCCGAGGGACGTGGCCGAGAACGAAGAGAACTTCGAAGGCGAGGGACTTCGAGAAATGAGAGTGAGCGATTGTAACCCGGGGAAGGGTAGCTCTTAGGTGAAACTTGGCCAAGTGCGGATGGGTTTTCACCCGCCATGTCATGGCCGATCGCCCGAGTCGAGTGTAGCTCGACCGTATACGATCGATCGGTTTGTGGCGAGCCGATCATACGACGGCCGATCGAAGATTAGCCGATCGCCAAGGCGCAATGATCGTCAATAGGGTTTTGGCCATCGATCGGCCGTAGCCGATCGGGCAATGACAGGGGTCGCAGAATGACCGTGAGGTCCAGCAGCCGATCGCTAAGAGTTCCGCTGACAACAACGGCCGCATCCGACGTGTTCGAGGCCGCCAGGAGGATGGCAATGATCGCCATGGGCGGCAAATCGATGGCGCCAACGGGAAGAAGTTAGCCCTCTCTATAAAAAGAGAGGGTGTGAGCCTTTGAGAGGCTAATGCTTAAGTTCCAAACAATCTTCCTAGTGCCCCACAAGCTCTAAACTCTTCTTACTCGCTTTTACTCCATTCTATTTGTAAGAAGAGTGATCTTGGTTGTAAAGGTTACCTCCACCTAGCTTTGTGCAAAGGAGAGACCGATAGTGATTGGTTTTGGCGGAGTGATTCACCGTGGACGAATCGGACCGTGGATTAGCGGCGTAGCCGTGAACCACGTTATATCTCGGTGTTTGTATTGCTTGTTTCTATTTTGCTTGTCTTTATTTATATTTGTATATTCCGCTTGCGCTAACATTTTGTAGACGAGCAAAATACCGCCATCCAAACGAAAAGGGCTATTCACCCCCCTCTAGCCGGCCATCCGATCTCTTACAACAGCCTGAGGGCTTTGAAGATCCAAAGCATCCTGGAAAGATATGCAAACTGCAAAGGTCCATTTATGGACTAAAGCAAGCCTCTCGAAGCTGGAATCTTCGATTCGATGATGCAATCAAGGAGTTTGGTTTCATCAAGAATGAAGATGAACCTTGTGTCTACAAGAGAAATAGTAGGAGCACAGTTGTATTTCTTGTCTTGTATGTAGATGACATACTTCTCATCGGAAATGATATTCCCTCACTCCAGTCTGTGAAGATGTGGTTAGGGAATTGTTTCTCGATGAAAGACTTAGGTGAAGCTGCCTATATTCTAGGCATCAAGATCTATAGAGATAGATCTAAAAGATTACTTGGCCTAAGTCAGAGTACATACATTGATAAAGTGCTAGATCGTTTTGCTATGCAAAATTCCAAGAAAGGATTTCTGCCTTTATCACATGGTGTGAGTCTTTCAAAGACTCAATGTCTCTCTTCTAAGGAGGAGAGAGATCGCATGGATAAGATCCCTTATGCATCTGCCATAGGGTCTATCATGTACGCCATGCTTTGTACTCGTCCTGACGTCTCGTATGCTTTGAGCATGACGAGTAGATACCAGTCGGATCCGAGTGAAAGTCACTGGATAACAGTCAAAAATATTCTTAAATACTTACGAAGAAGGAAAGAATATTTCCTAATATTTGGAGGCAATGAGGAGCTAGCTGTAAAGGGTTACAGTGATGCAAGCTTCCAAATAGACAAGGATGACTATAGATCGCAATCGGGGTACGTGTTTTGCCTGAATGGTGGAGCTGTGAGCTGGAAGAGTTCAAAGCGTGACACGCTTGATATTCTACAACAGGTATATTGCGCTCGATGCAAAGAAAGGAGGCTGTTTGGCTCCGCAAGTTCATCAGTGAACTTGGGGTAGTTCCTAGCATTACAGATCCAATAGACCTCTATTGTGATAACAATGGGGCTATTGCACAGGCTAAGGAACCTCGATCACATCAGCGGACCAAACACATACTGCGGCGCTTCCATCTCATTCGAGAGATCATCAATAGAGGAGATGTGAGGATATGCAGAGTACCGACAGAAGCTAACATCGCAGATCCATTGACCAAGGCTTTGGCACAGAGGAAGCATGATGGTCACACTAGGTCACTAGGTATTAGATATCATAGTGATTGGTACTAGTGCTAGTGGGAGATTGTTAGTTATAGCCCTAGAGCCAATCATGTGATGGTTGAAAAGGGAACATTTTGTATCATATTCAATAAAGGCAAAGGATTGGTTATTATATTTACATCTTGCTTGTGCCAGCTAAATTAAATATAATAATGCCCTAGAAAAGTAGATTCTTATCTACAGCACATCAATTGGCAGAATTGATTATGAGAGGCTGTAGAGAACACTTTCCTAAATGTTCCTAGTCAAGTATTAATATGCAAGGGCAATATTAATACATAAAGACTAGCATGTAGGTCGATTGATGACTTGATCTCACAAGTCATGGATATATGATATCAAGTTGACACATGGGTATATATGAGAGAATATATACTGAACTGACCCGCCATGAGAAAGTTTCATGGATCGTTATATGAGTGTCATAAACTTTCTCATGTGACTATTGGTATGAATAGTCCTCGAACCTGAAGTCACTACGGTTCCCTACATAAGGAATTATGTACTTTGGTATCGTCAAACGTCACCCGTAACAGGGTGGACCATAAAGGCGATTACTGGGTATATAAAAAATTATGCGGAGGGATGTGAGTGATGTAGATGGGATCTATCCCTCTCATATGACGAGAGTGATATCGGTGGGCCCCTTGATTGAGTAGAACTACTAAAACGCATGACCATGCTCAAATGAGTCAATATGAGATATTGAGCTCATTTGTTTGAGTTAGTTTACTCAGGGATCAAGAAACACATCGATTGATCGAGGATGACACGGTCTATGCCTCATTGGTCAATCTGATATCAAGGATAGAAGGACACGGTCATACATTATAGTAGTCACGGAAAGGTTAGTCGGATCTTGACTTATTTCGTAACTTGGGTAGCAATGATGTATTGCTAGATGTCGCTCATTGCTTGTGTATCTAAAAGAGTTTAGATCCACTGCCAACGTTATGAGAGCCTATAGGGTCACACACAAAGAGCATGATGATTAGAAGAATTAGTGCATTCTAGTTTGACTAGAATAATTTGGGAATAAGCTTAAGTACAAAATGGTTTTTGGACTTTAAGCTTAATGAGAATTTTAGCTTATTGATTTAATGAGATTAATTCAATATGTTACCTTATTGATTTAATGAGATTAATTCAATATGATAACATAAGCTTATTGAATTAATAAGATTAATTCAACATGCATGAATGCCACACAAGCATGCCACATAAGCATGCCACCTAAGCTAGATAAGGTGGGCTTATTGAATTAATAAGATTAATTCAACATGCATGAATGCCACATAATTATGCCACCTAAGCTAGATAAGGTGGAAGGAGACAAAGTGGTTTTTGTCTCCTTAAAGTGGCCGGCCAAACAAGGTGTCTCAATCCAATGGATTGCATTGAATGGTAGGAGGTGAAAGGGTTTTTCCAACCCTATAAAAGACTCCATGGAGTGGCCGGCCAAAGGCAGATTGTGGTTGTGTGAGAGCTTGAGAGCTTGGTGGAAGCTTTGGTTATGTGGTTTTGTGAGTGTAGGCTAGCAAGAAGAGTAGTCTTCTTCTTCCCTTCTCTTTTTCCCTAGCTTCCTCTCCTTTAGGGACTTCTCTAGCAAGAAGTAAAGGAGAGCCCTTCTAGTTTTTCTTTTGTGAGACAAGAGCTTGCTCGTGTGGATACGTATAGAGGCACGGACATTTGAACGTGCTAAAGATCCAACAAACCAAAAGGAAAAGCGGGATTAACAAGGGCACGCAACAAAGGTAATCCTCTCCTATAAGATAGGTTTGGTTTTAGAGAAATTTATTTTGTACGAGGTTTTCTTTCGCAAGGATCACTAGGAAGGGATCCTAATTTTTCCGTTGCGCATATGCTATTTGGCATATAGAATTCCCTACATGCTCATGGGATTTTGGATTAGCTACTGGGTAGCTACTATAGAGTTGTTGGAACTCGAACAATTGCAACAAGGGACATTGGTCGCTAAAGTCTCCCATGCACTTACAGAGTGTGTGGTGGAGTGGATTTTTGAATGGTTGATGGACTTCTCTTTTGAGAAGATAATTCCCCGTCTTGATAAGGAAAGTGTGTTCCGGACACGCGTCCAGTCAAGGAGGAGTCGCTACAGGAAGCTTATCATTGGAGATTTGCTATTTATCCCGATGGTACTCGGATGTATCGAGATTTGAAACATTTATACTGGTGGAATGGTATGAAGAGAGATACCGCAGACTTTGTTGCTGGATATATACTATACCAGTAGGTGATGGTTGAACATCAGAAATCCGATGGATTGCTCCAGGAAAATTCCGATTTTGGAATGGAAGTGGGAGCGTATCCCTATGGATTTCGTTACGGGATTGTCTAGAACCCGGAAAGGGCATGATGTGATTTGGGTGATCATGGATCGACTAACCAAATCAGCTCACTTCTTTTTTTATTCGTGGGTCGTACTTGTTGGATCATTCGGTAGAGTTGTATTACCGAAAGATTATCAGATTGCGTGGGGTACTTTTAAGTACCATATCGGATAGAGATTCGCGATTTACCTCATGATTTTGATAGAGTCTGCACCAGACTATGTGCACAGAGCTTCGACTTAGTGCAACATTTCATCCGCGGACTAATGGACTGTCTGAGCATGACATTCGAACGTTGGAGGATCTATTCAGATCTTTTGTTGTGGATTATGGAGGTGTAGCTTGTCAGTTGGCTTTACCTCCGACACTTGCAGGTGTTCACAACGTATTGCATGTTTCTATGCTGAGGAAATACGTTCCGCATTCAGAGAATGTTCTGAAGAAGATAGCAATTCCACCTCAGTCTAATGTGACTTACGAGGAAATTCCAGGGTGGAGCCTGGGTCGCAAGGAGCGACAGTAGTGGGACGAAAACTATCCGACTCATAAAGGTTGGATGATAGCATCATATTGATGAGAAGACTATGTGGGAGCTGAAAGTTACTATCCGAGCTCAATATCCTCATCTATTCACATGAGGAAGGTATGTGGTCCTGTTGGAAACTTGCTTGAAGTAATTTTTGCATGTTAGTATGAAATTTGGGGACCAAATTTTTATAAGTGGGGGAGAATGTAAAATACCCCAGAAAAAAAACAAAATAAAATAAAACATTGGATAATTGGGAAAATACCCTATAAAATTTTCCAGGAATTTTTAGAAAATTTTCTAGATTTAAACGGAAGTTTTATGTATGTCTCATGGGGATAAAGCGAACAGGCTTTTGTAAAACCTGTTTAGATTACCTTCTAATGTATTAAATGGTTTAATTAATCGATTCCTTCCGTTTCTTTTCATCGATTTTCCTTTTCACCGCGCGACCTTTCCCCTTTCTCCCGATCGGTCGTTTCTCTTCTTCCCACTCACGATCTTTTCCTCTTCTCTGCCCAAATCTTCCGCCTCCACGCCGCTCACCGCAGCACTCGGCGCCGCCCCGACGCCACACCTCTTCTCTCTGCGCGCTACTCACGCTCGAGCTCGCCACCGCCGTCGTCGCGCCGCTTGCCTCGTCGTCGCGAGAGAGACCTGTTGCTGCCGGAGCGATCTGTGCCGCCGCTGATGGCCGACCCTTCACTGCCGCCGGTGCCGATCCAGCCCGTCTCCGCCGCCGTTTCTCCTCCTCCGCCCGATGGCGCTCCCCCTGCGTGATTTTTCCCTTCTCCTGTGATCCCGACAGCAGCAACTCGCCATCGTCGTCGGCATCAAGTTGGTTTGGCTGATCGTCGCTGGAGCTAAGGCAGTAGGCTTGTGGCCGTCGATTTTGCCGGTGAACCGGAGATTTGGGGGCTGAGATCACTACCGGAGCGGACAACGACTGGAGACTTACGTCGGCAATGTCTACACTAGTTCGGTTCGGGAGCGGCGAGTTCTGCCGGCACAAGTCCAGATCTGTGTGTTTGGGACTAGGGCAGCAACGTTCCTATTGGTTCCTGGCGGATGGTGAAATTTGGGAAAGGGTTGGCTGCCGGTGAGATTCCGATTTGCTAGTAAGCATGAGCCGTTGCTTTTGTTCTATCAATCCAGTTAAATTCATCGTGTTGCTGTGGATTAATGTTGTGGTTGTTCTTCTATTGTATAGCAATGTTGTCTGCGGTGTTGGAGTGTTGGCTGAATGGGATAGTGTGGGGGAGAACTGAGGTGTTGGTTTTATCGAAGTTTTTTAAATAGTTAGATTCCTAAATTAGGGTGGCAGGGTGGTGAATCAAAACAGTGGAGTTTAGTTTGTGAACTGTCAATAGTGGCTGAGTGAGAAGGGTTAACTGTGATGTTTCTCCTTAGAGATTTACTGGTGATGTTCTGTTCACTCGTGTTGGAGTTATGAACAGATTGGATTGGTTGATTCATGGTGGATTTCTCTTCGATGGAGTGGCTAAGTTTGAGATAGACAAGGTGTAATTGAAAACCTGTTTGTAATGGACTGGAAGGCTATGAACCAGTTTGTCAATGTAGGAATTGACGTATGGAGTTGAATATTGTAGGTTAGCATAATTGCTAATTGGAGATTGGTGGGTTTAATTACGGTGTTAACTTTACAAACTAAGGGATTAATGTTGAGGATTGATTAGGTTAATTGGGTAACTAGATCAATCTAGTTGATCGGGATGCGAAGTTGATATAGGATTCAATTTAATCATTCATTGTATGTTGCACTTAATCATAGTGTTTGATATTTGCAGGACGTGGATACGAGACAGACCCGCGGACGTGAGGACTCTATTACTACGAGCATTGACAGCAGGTGGGTAATTTCCTACCTGGTCCGGGTAGTTGTATTTCATTCAGATTTAGTCATTGATATGAGCATGTTAGGTGTTCATATTACCTTGACCATGTTCTTTTTATCGTATGCTTGATCCTTTGCCGTTGGCTATTAACTCTGCTGCTGATATCATGTTTATTTTACCATGATTAGGAGTTATACATATAGGTGATGCAAGTAACCTAGAATTTGTTTAAGTTAAGTGCAAATGGTAAAGTCCGGATGACAACCTGATTGTATATTGGGCAAAAAGGTCATCCGTAGATAGATAATGTCTTTAACCTAGGGTTAGTTCTAGTACCCTTAGGTTGTATGTTACCACCGAATATGTGTTGTGTAAAATGGGCAGAGGAATGATACTTAGGGCATCGCTACGGACCGGTGGTCCTGGCTGGTTATAATCAGATGAGTACGACTCTCTACAGGATAGAGAGTGCGTCGAGTAGATTTGTATGACTCTCTACAGGATAGAGAGTGCGTCGAGTAGATTGGTATGACTCTCTACAGGATAGAGAGTCTATGGAGGATGTCTGTATGTAAGACATTGCATTCATGCATTTACATGCACGCTGGCGATGAGGTCTCCCTTGTGGTTGAGAGGGTCGCCAGTCATCCTGCCTCTACGGTTACTCATAGGAGGAGTAACCGGTGTGAGGGCAGAGCATTGAGGTGCCGCACTCTACCACTATAGACGGTGGTAGTTGGATTTGCGTGCTGTAGTCCTGCGTGTGTGGTACTCGACCACTCATGGGTAGTGACTGTCGGAGTGACCAACAGCAGGGACCCCCATCATGTAGCTTGCTCTTTACGCTTATATGCTACTCGATCATACTGCCAACTCGGCCATTCGAGAGTAGTGGTTGGTGTTGAGTTGGGACAGTTGTCATGCTCGAGCCACCGAGGCCACACTGGGGTCGTGGTAGCTTTAGGGTGAGCCGACATGACCATGCATACCGCATTGCCGTATCTGATGGCACTTTGCATATTACTATATATAGATACATATATGTATGTATATATATATATGGATGGTTGAGATTAATATATATATAGATACAGTCTATATATATATGATTATTGTGATGTTGCATTTGTTTGTACTATGCTTGCTGCATTTGGGTGGACATCATATTCATGCATGTCTCTTACATTTGTTATACGATTGAGTCGGATATTGGTATGTGTTGGACAGACCACTAGATACCTTGACCTGTAGCTAGAGTATATTTTGAGTTGGTCTACTCTTCCTGTTATATATATATATATATATATGTTGGATATATGTTCAGGTTGGATCAGAGTAGCGCAAGGTACTCGTATGTCTGCATTTTTATGTTGTTCATTCAGTTAGACGGTATATGCTTGTATTTATATACTATGCTGTATACCTGTTGTACATCTAGATTATGTTGTCGAAATACATGTGATATTATATATATATACATGTTTTCTATTACTTGCTGAGTTTTACTCACCACCCCCCGCGGACCCTGGGTTTTCTGTCGCCCAGGTAACAGGTAGAAGACTTCGTGATGACATTGGAGCATCGCCGGCTGACATCGTCTCATCTCACCTCTGAGGCTCCCGTGTGTATTTGGGCTTTGCGTCCACCGTGTATTGTATTTGGAGTTTTCTTGATGTACATATTGTATATTCGGATTTTGTCGAGGTTCTGTGTTGTTGTGTTGTGTTAGTCATACCAGTATGCATGTGTGGGATTGATATCCTATTGTTGTAGTATGTTTCCGCTGTGTCTTGTGTAGTTTTTGTTTTCATACATATATGTTGTTGTTATTGTGGGCCTACGGGCCATGTATTAACCCAAAATGTTGCCACGTACAGGGGAGGTGCCGTCCGTTTGATTTTCGGCTCGGTATGCTCTCGGGGCGTGACATGATCATCTTTTAGTTCTCTTTCATTGAGTCCTCCTGCGAAGACTTGTCTGTCTGATCGTAATGAGATCCTATCTAAAGTAACATTTGACAAAGAGTGTCGGTGCTCTGCAATGTCTTTCCGATGTTTAAATCAGACAAGAAAAAAAGAAGAAAAAGAAGATGAGTTGTCATGCACTGGGGGTATATTTGACATCCAAATGACAAAGGAGCCCTTTAGTGACAATTATTCCGAAATACAATACTGGAACCAGATCTGGTAAAAACCCTGAAATAATAATAGAAATATAAGTGTTTTATTAACTGCATGCATGCACGACTAAAATATAAATCAATTAAAAGTAAATTAGTTTTATGGCACCAAACTAAATCGCGACAAAATCCAAATTGCATAAACAAAATGCAATAAAAATAGAGCAAATAAAGCAACACAACAAGGGACTCTCTGAGTGATGTGAAGGTAAGTCAACTGGACACATCCTCTATCAGCTAACCTAGAGGATAAAAAAAGAGGGGGTGAGTACAACCACTCAGTGGGTGGATAGACAATAGTATATAATCATAATATACATAATGGAAGTCAAAGGAAACAAACTAGAGTAACCCAAATCTCAGAGTGCCAATATCAATCTGCAACTTGTTAGTGTAATCGGTCCAGGTCACGATTGACCAAACTCGAGTTGGACTTGAGTAGTATTTTGATGTTTGACATTGATGTCTGACATTGATGTATGACATGTGTTGGGGAGATTATTGGTGCAATCAACCCAGGTCATAATTGATGTTTGAAGATGGTTTGACCATTGTCATGGGAGAAGCCCAAGTCTTGTGTACTTGACATGAAAAGTCTAAGCTTGAGTCTTAGCATGGAAAGTCCAACATGGTTTGGCAAGGAAAGTCCAAGCATGAGTCTTGGTAAGGAAAAGTCCAAGCATGGATCTTGGACCGGAAAGTCCAACATGGGTTGGCAAGGGAAAGTCCAAGATTGAGTCTTGACAATTGAGAAGTCTAAGGGGAATATTGGCTACGTAAAGTCCAAGCGGGAGTCTTGGCGGCATAAGTCCAATGGTTGGCGACGTAAAGTCTAAGCGGAGTCTTGGCAGCATAAGCCCAATGTGCCTTGGCAGTGTAGATCACATTAGCATGACAATAGCTGATGGAAGCACCTGAAGGCTAGCGTATGGATGAACAAGTCATGGATGACTTGGAGGGATCTGATAGGTGTAAGGCTGATGGAGGTGGCTAGAAGGCTTAGGTCTAGGCTAAGGGTGGTCTAGCAAGTATGGGGGCACCATACTTGGGTTAAAATCTCATGTTTGAGGTGTATCAGTCCACTGGAACTATGGTCAGTCGACTGGTGTGAGTCGACTAGAGTTCGACTGCCAGGAAATGGCATGGAAGTCGACTGCCAGTATTGGGCAATCGACTATTGGTTGGGATTTCGAGCACAGAAGGTTCTCGAGTCGACTGTTAGGGTTTGACAGTCGAGTGATGACCCGATCAATCGATTGATGGGTATAATCAGTTGAATGATGATATATTTGTTGGAACTTATTCAACGTGGCTCATGCCGTTGTCTTACAATGGCTACAGGAGCAGTCGACTGATGATCCCGATCAGTCGACTGCTAGGCGAAATCCAGCCCGATTGTAGGTTATAAAAGTAGCTCGGAAGGAGGGATTTGACATCGATTTTCTTGGGCGATTTGGAGCGATTTGCTAGTGAAAATCAGAGTCTTCAAGGCTAGTCCAAGGCAATCAACAAACAAGCATCCAAAAGCTCTTTGTAAAGTTTTCTTTACTTGCATTTTAGTGTATTTGCTTGTATTTTTTGTGTATTACTTTTGTAATTATTGTAAGAGGTTTCTCCGCCTCCGACTTGTTGTCGAGAAGGAGTATTATTGTTATAGTGGTGGTGTTTGCATCACTAGGGCTCATTCGAACCTAATCCATGGAGTAGGAACCATATGGTTCCGAACCACGTTATATACTTGTGTATTGGTGTATTTGTGTTTGTCTTCATTTTTGTTATTGCTATTATATATATTCCTTTGCGCATAACAAGCTTTGTAGAGACGAACATGATCGAATTCCATCCACGATGAAAATGCGCTATTCACCCTCCCTCTAGCGGTCACGAACGTTCCTACAATTGGTATCAGAGCCCGGAGCTCTTCTACGGATTAACAACCGAGAGCAAAGATGCTAGAGGGAACAAGATGGAATTTGAAGGAAAATTAGGATGAGACATCAACACACCGCCACCATACGACCAAGAGGATTTTCCGGCACCGAAACCTCAAGAAAAGACCAAAGATGCCAGAGTCGCCATCATTAAGAGTAAGGAACATGTGATATGCTTCAAGTGTCATCAAAGAAGGCACTATAGAAGCAAATGCCCTAGGAGAAAGGAATAAGCATCGAATGTAGGGGGAGCCTCTAAGGCAAACCCTAAGGTAAATTTAAATAATGCTCATTCTTTAAGTAATAAGAAAAAGCATGCTAGAAGTAATCTTTCTATGTTTCATAAAGAGCATGCTAAAAACAACAAATTTTATTATTTAGGGGTTAAGAGTTACAATGTTAAAAATGAGGAGAAATTTGAGACTAATGTCCTTAGAAAAATCCTATCTAGTGAAACCATTAAGAAGGTAGAGGACCATTTAGGCATTAACCCTAAGAAGGGTAGACACATGCCTAAGAAATGGAATATTGCCCAAAGATTAGATCAAAATTCAAAAATTGAGAAATTAGAGCTAGAAAATCAAGTTTTGAGGCCAAAACTTGAGAAAATGGAGAAGATCCTTAGAAAGATGCAAAATCAAATTAAAGGGTCAAATTGTCAAAATCTAGGGTCTAGGAGTCAAAACCTAGGGTCTAGGAAGCAAGGTCCACCTAAGGGCAAGAAAGGTTTGGGTCACAAACCTAAGCCCAAGGAGACCTACCATAGGGTTCCATTTGATTATAGAACTCAACCTAGGTCTAGGAAAACCAAGGTCACAAGGGAAGTCATCCCTAGGATTGACCATGGTAAGTGTCTAGTGGCTAAGGTCTCCATGAAACCTAGAAAGACCACTAAGAAAGTTACTAGGGAGGCAATCCCTAAGGTTAACCATGATAAGACCCAAATGACCAAGGCTTCTAAGCCTAGGAGGGTCATTAAGAGGGTATCTAGGGAAGTTATCCCTAGTGAATACTTAATTAATCCAAGAAGCTCCAATAAATATTGAGTTCCTAAGAGCGTGATTCCATCACGCTAAGTGGGTTGGGGTGTTAACTTGAATTGGTGGGTAGTTAATCTAATCACAGTAAAGTTAACACTTTATAGCATTCTCAAGGTTATGTGATACCTTGGAAATAAGATTGAATGTTAATCCTAAAAGATTTTAGGATTGTAAAAGAATTGTGAAAAATTGATTAAACTTGGCACATTTAGACTTAGAGATATTAGTGTGCAATTTGGGGTTTTGGCACACTTTGGGAATTCATGTATCAAGAAAATTGTCTTAAGGTTTAGAAATTACATTTAAGAGTAACACTCAAGCACTTTATATCTTGATGTCACAACTTGCCATGCTTCATGTGTCTTACCATATGTTTGCATGGAAGGTATGTTTATGGTATATTGAATCTCACAAAATATATTATTCACCTTGATTGTGTATTTCAACACTTAGAAAGGGTGAGATGCTAGGATTTAAAACTCTTGGATGTTAATGCTTGTGAAAATGAAATAAAATACCAAAATACATTAACAAATACATAAACACAGGCATAACACTAATATATTCGATATACATGTATAAACATGTTAAAATGAAACAAATTGAGTGGAGAAATCAAAATTCACTTAATTTCAGAATTGAAAATCAGATATCAATCGACTGATACAGACAATCAGTCGACTGATAACACTATAGCATGACACCGTGAGTCTAGCAGTCGAGTGATGCTTCCAGCATTCGACTGATTGTCCATCAGTCGACTGAAAATCCACGCCGATCGATGTTACCGTTGTTCGAGACAAGATCCAGCATGAGTGGCGATCCCAAAGAATGAGTGCTTGTCACATCGATCGGCCCGATGACGTAATAATCGACCGATGCTCGATGCTCGGCCACGAAGCTTGATGTTGAGTGAGAGCGATTCAATCATCGCAGTTTTGTAAACCATTCACTGAACTGCTATCAGTCGACTGATATGACACATCAGTCGTCTGGCGTCACATTTTTATAAGGCCGAACCGCTAGGGTTCGGCTTCTTCACGCCTTCTTCACGCGCGATTCTTCTCCGGTCGATCCCAAAACCTCCGACTGACCTTCTCGTGTCCATGCTGGCGACTCAAAGGCCTTAGGTTTGGAACCTTACCCTGTTTTTCGTCTTTTGAGTTCTTCTATCACACTAATGGTGCCTCTCACGGTTTCACTCTCCTCCGCGAGTTAGGGTTGAGAGCTTCTTTCCGGCGATCCTCCGGCGTCCTCTCCAGTAATCAGGCGGTTCAGTTCATCCCTTACAAGCCTAAACTCAAAAATGGCACCAAAGTATACTTCTAAACCTTAAACCCCATCTTTTTACATATATCACATTTTGATCAAACCATGTTATTTGTGCCATCACACTGCATTGCATTACATTCATTGCATTCATGTAGAAAACAATGTAGGGGTGAGTCTAGTGAGGTTGGGTTGCTCGCATACCAACCGATGCCGGTTAGGTACTTGGACGAGTGATTCTTTAGAATCTACTGTGGCGATGTCATTCAGATTGTATGGCATTATCAGTTGATGAAGGTCATCTTTTGTATGCATTTCATAAACGATGATCTTCTCAAGGAGTTTTACCTCAATTTGAGGAAAGTCGATGATAGCCCGACATACACCACTCGCATTGCAAAATGCGACTTGGAGTTCACTCCTGTGATTTTGCAGGAGTTCTTGGAGTGTCGGCCATCCGACGACTTGTTTGTTTTTTACCCTGCTTTTGAAGCCACTCTTCCCGCTCCGTTTGAACATATATCATTAGAGTCATGCATGAGCACTTCTTTCTTCGCCCTCGTCCACTAGCTCAAAACCTATTTCCAATCAATGACTTATCTTCACCTGACAATGTTCTTTGCAAAGTCATTGTTGGGTGTATTCTACCTATAGTGACTCGGGGTCAGGCCAAGATCCGGCCTCCCCATCTTTTCCTTATGTATGTCATGCGTCATCTTTTGGACATAAACATTGCATTGAACATATTTCATTGCATTGTCCATTTTGTGACCCATGTACAGGGGAAAGTTCATATGTCATTTGGACATGTCATTACAGCATGGTTAGAGTCCATCGACATTAACATATCTAGGGGATCACTGAGGCCACTATCAGACGCATACGACCGCATTACGGCGTGAAACTTTACACTAGCTGGGATGCGGACCGAACCTGGATAGATGGAGTGGGTGGCTCAGCCTCAGCCCATAGGGCATGAGGAGCCAACTATAGAGGCTGGAGAGCCCACGACCGAGCATGAGGGGCCCGCTGCTGAGGAGGATGACTAGATGCTATCTAATGCTTCTTCAGAGAGTCTCTCAACATGGGTCACACGCTTAGAGACTCGCTTCGAGGAGTTTTATGAGGAAGCTAGCATGAGTTGGGCGGAGCTCAGTCTGGAGCAGTCTGCCATGGCCGATCGCATGTCCTCTATGGGTCAGGAGTCAGGTCAGCAGCTCAGTCGGATAGAGCAGCGCTAGAGCTGGATGGAGCAGCGCCAGATTGATATATATATGAGATGATGCAGACTTGGACCCTGGGTCAGCAACCTCCACCACCTCCAGGAGATGGCTCCAGGAATGATAGCTAGGCGTAGATTAAGGATCTTGTTTTTATTTTCGTAGTGAGGTCGAGAGCATTTTGGACATCTATTTTGCTTATAAAAACTGAATTTATATTTGAATGAAATATTGTGTTTGTGCAAAATCATGTGTCTTTGTCTGGCTGTGTGTGTTGATTTATTTATATAATTCATTTTGTCATGACATCATATCTCCTTTTATCATATAAAATGTCATGCTATTGCTTAGGGTTACTTTCTATGTCATGTTCATGTTTAGAGCCTATTTATATGTCATGACATAATGATCATTGGCCATGCTTATTTATGATTATCACTTATGTCATGATCATTCATGCATTAATCAAGATTGAGTTAAGGACTATGACATGATTTGAAGTCCCATGTATAAGAGAATCAAATAGAGTTGCCTAGAAAATGCATGAAGCCATAATAACCCTAATTCCACATCTCACAATCACATGGACTTATGTGTGTTTTATACACCCTAGATACATGTGAGATGTTAGGAAAATAAGTTAAGTTCAAGGTGCATAAATGTTGTATCTAGATGAACTTAAACTTATTTCAATCATAAATATGGATCATGAGGAAAGCTAATGTACAAGTCATGTACATCTAGCTAGAGCTGTCAAACGGGCCGATCCATGGCGGGGTGGGTCAACCCGTCGTAAACTCAACATTTAGCGGAGAGGGGCAGGCCGACCCGCCATCTCGGCGGGTTGAGAAATCTCCAACCCAACCCAACCCAAGGCGGGTTGCGGGTTAGGCGGGCCAACCCGCAGGCCACAAAAATTAAAAAACTATATCTAAAATTACTAAGGTGTTGAGAGTTTGAGGCGATGATCGGTAAGGTAGATGGGGTACCATGATTTAAAAAATAAGCATTTGAAGTAACTAAAATCTTATAATTGAGATTGACCGACAAAGTTGAGTACTGATATTTTTGATTCTTTCAATGCTCGAAAATATTCAAAACTTGATAATATGTAAATTTAAATTTTTACTCCTCTAAATAGAGATCCAATTGAGATTTTTTAGGTCTTGTAATTATTTAACTTTGATATGTCATCATTTCCTACATCAATTGGAATAGTAGTGATTAGAGCTGTCAAACGGACTGATCAATGGTGGGGCAGGTTAACCCGTCGCAAATCCAACATTTAGCAGGGAGGGGCGGGCCGACCTGCCATCTTGGTGGGTTGAGAAATCTCAAACCCAACCCAAGGCGGGTTGAGGATTAGGCAAGTCAACTTGTGGGCCAAGAAAATAAAAAAAAACAAAATTATTGAGGTGGTGAAGGCTTGAGGTGATAACCGACAAGGAGGATAGAATACCATGGTAAAAAAAAGCATTTGAAATAACTAAAATCTTGTAATTGAGACTCAATTATCAATCAACAATGTTAGGTACCAATATTTTTTATTCTTTCAACACTCTAAAATATCCAAATCTTGATAGTATACTGTATACAAATTCAAGTTTTAGCTCCTCCAAGATTTAATTGAGATTTTTCGGCATTTGTAATTAGTTGACTCTGATATATCATCATTTTCTATATGAATTAAAATTAAAATAGTAGTGACAAAATAATTATAAACTAATTAGAGTATATAAAAAAAAATTATTAGAGTACCTAAATCAAATATTTTTTTTATTATTTTCTTTAACTTCTTTTGATTGTGATTATGAACTTGCTAGTATTAGAATATTGATAAAAAAAGCTTAAATAATTTTTTTTCACAAATTTTATCTTCTTTTGATATTTCTCAACTCGCAGGCCAACCCAAGCCCGCCGTGGGCCAACCCATCTAACCCGTAACTCGGGCGGGTGGATTCGTTTAGGCCCGCCAAAATGGAAGATTGATAAAATTTTAACCCAACCCGCTTAAATTATTTGGTGGGACGACCCAACCCGACGGGCCTAACCCAACTTGACAGCTCTACATCTAGCCAATAGTCCATGGTTCAAAATAGGTTTTCAAAATCATTTTAAAATCCTTTTAGAAAATCTTGGTGAAGTCTATCTTATGAAAGCAATCACCATTGAAGAAGTTGATACAAAGTAGATCAAAAATATTAAAGTTTTAATAGTTTTTAAACTTTGTATCAATCTACTATTTTAATGGGTATTTTATTTTCAAACTATTTTTCACCCATTATATTCCATGTAAGTAATGTGCGTATGAAATTTCAAAATTTTTCGAAATACATATATTTACTTACGCATTTTCAAACTTCATTTTTGAAAACCTGATTTCTGAAAATTAGGGATCAGTCGACTGTTACAATTTATCAGTCGATTGATGATGATTTCAGTCGACTGTTCTATGGAAGAGTCGACTGATAGGCTGATTTCAAGTAAACAAGGATGTTTAGCCCATATTTTAGCTATGCTAGTGTAAAATACTGAAAATAAATAAATAAATAAATAAAATAAAAATATTCCTCGTTAATTGATAAATTATCTTGTGGAATTTTTCAGGAATTTTTAGAAATTTTCTAGGACTTAAACGGAGATTTCTGAGGCAATTTGTGGAGAGAGATTTAATAGTCTTAAAGGGGGTTTAATCAGAATTGGGTTTACATCTTATAGGGTTATTGGATCCAACCCGGTAAATAGACCCAACCCGACATGTTTTCCCCTTCTTAACAGCAAAGCTCCCGACTTTTCCCTCACCGCACGCAACACTCCATCCTCACGGGCGTTTCTCATCGTCCGACCGTTCCTCACCATTGCGTTTTCCCTTCGTCCCTTATCGTTCAGCGACGCCTCCTCTTCACTGCACCTCATCACCTTCTCGTGGATCCCTACCTTCCCGAACACTCGTAGGCGAAAAAGCACCACCGAATCAATCCCTTCCACAATCGCTGCGGTGCCAAGCAACCTCTTCTTCCTCGCGTCCCTCCCCTCTGCAAGCGACGATCGGCGATCTCGCCAGCCTCCCTGGGATGGGCTGGAGGTTTCGATTTGGTGATTTCCCGGTGGGAGGCAGTAGTGCGACTTGTGATCTCTGTTACTGATCCACGCCGGAGCGAGGAGTTATTGTCGGCTAACAGGGGATAGGGAAAAGAGGGTTGCCGGTTGTTGGTGATAGGCTGCTGGTGGAGCTAGGGCAGTAGGTTTATGGCCGCCGATTGCACCAGTGAACTAAAGATTTAAAGGCCTTTGGATTTCTACCGGAGCAAGGTAAGGAACTGTGTTTCTGTGTCCTTCGATTTCGGAAGAAATCCACCTGTGAATGCGTTCCTTTTGTGATTTAGGGCAACAGGGTTTTTAGCCTTCCGACGATTTGCTGCCGGTGGTGATTGTTGCCTGTTCTGGTATCTAGGCTCGGTGATGTTTGGTAATCGATTTGGGGCCGGTAAGATCGATCTAGCCTTTGCTGTTCAGTTGTCAATTTTTGTGTGTAATCCTTGTGTTGTACCAACGTAATTCGATGTGGACGTTGGGTGTTTTGTGTGAGAGGGTTGTTCGGTTATGGATGAAAGTGAGCTATGGGTGAGTGAAGAAAGATTGGGGGGTGTTGTGTGTTCATCCAGGGTAGGTCAGAATTCTATGTCTTTGTGTGCGAATGGTGGGTGGCAAACTGAGTGGTATAATGCTCTGTTTGTGTCTGTGATGGTTGTGCATGGAGCTGTAAAGGCTGTGAATTTGGGATTGTGAAGGGCTGTGAACAGCTATGAACAACTGTGCACATCTATGAGTGTTGTTTAGATCTAATTACTTTAATTGATCTTGTGGATGTTAGTGGTCTGTTGTTGATTGAGTTTGGTGTGAATCGACCAAGGATGAATGTAGATTTGGGGTTACGAGAGGTGTGTGCTCGTAGTGCTAACTCATGTTCGATAAAGGGATGGGAGTATAGAGACGACATAGTAGTTATGTATTTATCGGATACTTGTACTTAATTATAGTTTGCTATTATGTGCAGGTTTAGGATACGAAGTGGGTTCACGGCTGTGAAGACTATTTCGAGCTTCGTATCAGGTGGGTAATTCCTACCCTGGTCAGGTAGTTTTAATGCATACAGATTTAGATGCATGATCATCTTATATGATCATGTTACCTTGACCCTGCTCTTATTATCTTATGCTTGAACTTATCGTTGGATGTATTTATGCTCAATTATTGATATCACATATTCCCTATCATGATTTAGGAGTTATAGATGTGATGTAAATTGGCCTAGATGTTTAGTAGGGTGTAAATGTTAGTACAGGTGATGACCCAATTTATAAATTGGCAAAAAGGTCATCCGTGGGTAGGTAATGCCCTAAATGTAGGATTTATTTTCAATACCCGTATGTTGCATACTTGTTACCAACCATGTGTTGTGTAATGGTTAAGTGAAGGGTGATTAGTGTGTCGCTACGGACCGGTGGTCCCAGCTTGATATGATTAGTCGAGTACGACTTAATGACTAGAAAGGAGTGATTAGCCTTTCTCTGTTTCTACAAGGTACGTTAGCGGAAGCAATACAAATACAAATAAGAATGAGAAACAAGCAAACAATGCTAACACCCGATGTACGTGGTTCGGAGATGACGCTCCTACTCCACGGTAATCCGTAAGGTGGATTAGCCCTAGCCAAACTTCACTAAATCCTCCTTTGGATGAACCAAGGTGGAGAAACCTTGTCTTACAATGCACTCCTCTTCTTTACAATGATGGAAGATGAAGACTAGAGAAGAGGAGGTTTAGAGTCACAAAAACACTTGGAGAAAGCTTGGTGAGCACGAGGGTGTAGCTAGGAATGAGAGCACTAGCTTCACCAAGCTTCCCAAGGCCTCTTCTTATAGAAGAAGGGTTGTTTTTCCCGTTGAGCTTTGATCAGTCGACTGATGCTCACCATCAGTCGACTGTCATCGAAGCTAACGACTTCTGACAGAGAAGATCCACGGGGATTTGCAGCCGCCATTTCCAATGGGAGGACTATCAGTCGACTGCTCACTTCATCAGTCGACTGATGAAGAGATCAGTCAAGTGATCGCCGCGAGGAGTCGAGTGAGACCCCATTCTGTGCCCATTTTCGATCGATCGATCGCGATTGCGCAATCGATTGATTGCTCATCATCGATCGTCATCTCCGTCAATGATCGATAGTCCGTTTTTAGTATGAATAATTCATACTTGAATTGACTCCCTAGACCTAGACTTGACCTTCTAACTCTTCCTTCAGCCTTGCGCCCGCCTTCAAGAGTTTCCTTCGGCCTCGTCATGTCTTGGGTTGCCAAATGCTTGGACTTTATGCCGCCAAGACTACAAGCTTGGACTTATGCTGCCAAGACTTTACTTTGTCTTCCTTTGCTAAGGTTCACTTGGACTTTACACTGCCAAGACTACAAGCTTGGTCTTACGCTGCCAAGTCCATCCCTTGGACTTTTCTTTTACCAAGTCTTCATACTTGGATTTCCCTGTCACTTAAACATGTTCACAATTAGATCACAAAGCATTGCCTAACTTAGATGATTATCCAAACATCAAAACATATAAATGCTTGGGGCATTGTTGCACCAACAATCTCCCCCTTTTTGATGTTTGACAAACATTTAAGTTAGGTCTTTACCATATGCATATAATCATAATATGAATTCTAACTTAAACATTCCTTCTCCCCCTTTGACATACATCAAAAAGAGAAGGATTCATAAATTTCATGAAAGAATTAAAGTTGTTGTATCTTGGACTAAGGTATAAGATTTATATTAAGCTCCCCCTTAATCCAAGATATTCTTCATGATGTGTGACTAACATTTGAAGCAAAGCATAACAAAAATTTGAAAGTTAAGTCCTAACTTTGCACCAACAATGTAAGTTTGGAGATGAAAAGGTATATATTATGAAACTCCCCCTAAAATATTGCATAGAGCAGTCCTAAAGACTTGTTTAAACTGAAGATTATCATACCATAGTTTTAGAACATTCCAAGATATACTTAAATGCAAGAAATAGAGCCTTTTATCAGAAAATACAGCAGTGATCACGATCGTTACTAACGCATGATCAGCTATGCATGAATCAATTTCACTTTTTTCAGCTCAACTTCAGAAATGCGTTAGAAAATCTAAAAATCATGAAAAATCACAAAATTTGGCGTACACATTTCTGGAATCATTATCTATCAAGGAAAAATAATTTGAAAAATGTATGTTTTCCAGATTTCAAGATTGACACAAACTTGGAAACTAACAAAAGTTCTAATAATTTTGCAAACTTTGTATCACTTTTGTCTTCCACTTGAAAACTATTTTTCAAAATATGATGAACATAGTTTAAAATATATATGATTTGGAATTTCCAACCATGTTCTTAGAGCTATGTATTCATTACTTGAATCCAAGCCTTCCCAATGATTGGTCCATGAAGTATTCATGTCTCTAGGTGTGTCATTGGCTCATAGTAATGCATCATAACAGATTCAGTTACGTATTGCTATAAACTTGTCCTTTCAAGGAATGGGCGATTACGATGAGATCCTACTTGCGTTTTCAAGGCTTTTTGTGAGATGCATCAAGGTATAAGGCTAACATATGAATATGAGATCATGCAAACCTAGAATTTTACTCTACAAAGCACATACCAAGCTCTCCTACCTAAATCACATGAAAACCACAATCTTTTGGTACCCAAATATTTGGACCGGTAACATTAAGTAAAAACTTCTTAGGTACCCATGCTTTCTTAACCTTACCCTTAATGGTTGCTTTTCTATTAATCAATGATATATAAGCAACTTCTTTTTCTTTTGGCTTATATCCTATACCGGCCTTGTTGTAAACAACTCTTTGTCGGCTAAGGATCATGTCAAGATATTTTGAGCCATTCGTAAATTTCTCTAAGCATTCCTTTAAGTCACTAACCTCATCCTTAAGTTTGTCATTCTCTTCCTTAAGTATGCAAGAATCAACATGTGAAGGTTTTTCATTCCTAATGGCCTTTAGTTCTACCTTCATGCTTCTAACCTTAGATTTAGACTTATCTAGAGCCTCTTTAAGATAAACAATTGATTTATAAAGAAGCTTAACTTTAGGAGAGTTCATTACCTCATCGCCACTAGATGACGATTCATCACTTGAAGAGTCTTCTTCTTGGCTTGATGTACCGGAGTCATCTCCTTAGGCCATGAGTGCCACATAGCATGTGACGTGGCAAAGCTCATCATCGGAGGAGGAATCTTCAACACTTGGTGTGTCCCATGTGGTTTGAGCCATCATGGCCTCCTTCTTCTTCTTCTCCTTCTTCTCCTTCTTTTTCTTCCTTCTTCTTTAGCTCCGGGCAATTTGGCTTTATGTGCCCCTTCTTATTGCAAGCATGGCAAATCACATTATTGTTAAAATTTGAATTACCACTAAACTTACCTCTTGAAGAATGGGACCCCTTCCTTGCTTCTCTATTCTTGAACTCCTTTCTTGCTTCGAAAGGTGTACCCCATGCCTGATGGGTAAGAAACCTTTCTTGGATTCTGACATGCTAAACCTCTTTAGCACTCGGTCTATATATGTAGACTGTGAAAGACCAAGCAACCGTTTCGATCTATCTCTATAGATCTTAATCCCGAGGATGTAGGTTGCTTCTCCCAGGTCTTTCATGGAGAATGTCTTGGATAACCAAACCTTCACTGACTGTAAGATTGAAACATCGTTTCCTATAAGTAGTATGTCATCGACATACAATACTAGGAACACGACTGCACTCCCACTAACCTTCTTGTACACATAAGGTTCGTCTGGATTTTGTGAGAAATCAAACTTTTTGATGGTCTCATCAAAATGGATATTCCAGCTCCTGGATGCTTGCTTCAATCCATATATGGACCGTCGCAATTTGCATACCTTGGTTTTATCAACCGATGTGAAACCCTCAGGCTGTATCATATACACGTCCTCGAGCAGGTTTCCATTAAGGAAAGCTATTTTCACATCCATCTGCCATATCTCATAATCATAATGAGCCGCTATGGCCAGAAGCATCCGAATGGATTTAAGCATAGCTACAGGCGAATAGGTTTCGTCATAATCAACACCTTGTTTTTGACGATATCCTTTCGCCACCAATCTAGCCTTATAGGTAATCACATTACCATCCATATCGGTTTTCTTCTTGAAAACCCACTTGCACCCTATAGGCTTTATCCCTTCAGGTGGGTCAACCAAGTTCCAAACTTGGTTTTCATACATGGAATCCATTTCCGACTTCATGGCACCAAGCCACTTATCCCTTTCTGAACTTGTCAGCACTTCTTCATAACTGGTAGGCTCCTCATCATCAATGAGTAACATGTCGTTCGATTCACTTACGAGAAATCCATATCTCTCAGGAATATTGCGTGTTCTACCAGATCTACGAAGATGTGGTGTTACAATAGGTCCAGCCGATTGCTCATCACTATGAGTTGTCGGTTGTTGTGCTTCACCAGGTATCTCATCAATGTCTATTTGAGTCTCTCGAGCCTCCTCAAGCTCGACGACACTCCCACTGTTTTCTTGCAAGAGAAACTCTTTCTCTAGAAACACAGCATGCCTTGAAACAAACACCTTTTGTTCCACAGGATGATAGAATTGGTAACCCCTTGTTTCCTTAGGGTATCCAATAAATAGACATTTATCAGACTTAGCATCCAATTTGTCTGATACAGTCCGCTTCACATAAGCAGGACAACCCCATATCTTCAAGTAAGATACATGAGGTTTCTTACCATTCCATATCTCATATGGAGTAGTTGAGACTACCTTAGTAGGCATTCTGTTTAACAAGTAAACAGCTGTCTGAAGTGCATAACCCCAAAAGGACTTGGGAAGAGTCGCATGATTCATCATTGACCTGACCATGTCCAACAAGGTCCGGTTACGCCTCTCAGATACACCATTATGCTGTGGTGTATAGGGCGGAGTCCATTGAGACAATATACCATTGTCTCTTAGGTAATCAAGAAACTCCTGACTCAAGTATTCACCACCTCGATCCGATCGAAGTATTTTAATACACTTGTCATGTTGTTTCTCTACTTCATTTCTGAACTCTTTGAACCTTTCAAAGGCTTCAGACTTGTGTTTCATCAAGAACACATACCCAAACCGTGAGTGATCATCGTGAAGGTAATGAAGTAGCTATAGCCTCCTAATGCTTGAGTTGACATAGGTCCACATACATCAGTATGTATTAGACCTAGTAACTCTCCCACTCGTTCACCTTTTCTAGTAAAAGGTAACTTAGTCATCTTGCCTTTTAAGCATGATTCGCATGTATCGTATGAATCCAATTCAAACGATTCCAGAATTCCACATCGGTGTAATTCGGACATGCGTTTCTTGTTTATATGGCCAAGACGACAATGCCACATATAGGAGTCTATTTGATTATCCTTTCGAGCACGTGTGTTGCTCGCTTCAATATTGAAAATGTCACTGGATACGTCCAACGTATAAATGCCATTACTCAAAGTTCCAGTTCCATAAAGTACGCCATTCAAAGTTATATAACAACAATTGTTACTAAACATCAAATGGAAACAATTTCTATTTAAGCAGGAAATAGAAACAATGTTCTTTATTAGAGAAGGAACATAATAGCAATTGTCCAGTTCTAAGACAAGTCCTGCAGGGAGTTTCAACAAATACGCTCCGATGGCGAGTGCAGCAACCTTTGCTCCATTCCCAACACGTAAATTTGACTCTCCCTTGACGAGTCTTCTTCTATTCCTTAGCTCATGTATGTCATTACATATATGTGAGCCACACCCAGTATCCAATACCCAAGTGTCTGAGGAAATAGAATGACAATCAATAACGAAGATATATGAAAAAGATGGAGCATCTTATGCCTTGTTCTTCTTCACAGACTCAAGATAAATCTTGCAATTCCTTCGCCAATGGCCCTACTTGTCATAATGATGGCAAGTGCCCTTTTGAGCTGGTTTTGCCTTTTTAGCCTTTTTCTTCTTCCCCTTCTGTTGTTCCTTTGATTCCCTCTTAGAACCTTTCTTCGAGGAATCAACTAACAACACCGTCCCCTGCTCATGCTTCTCAGAAGGCTCCACAGTCTTCAGCATGTTGAGCAGTACCACAGATGAACCTTCTTGCATCTCAGAGGTGAAGAGGAGCTTGGAGACTTCGAACCTTTCGAATCTCACTTGCTTATCAAACAACTCATAAAGATGAAGGACTACGATATGAGCATCCATATGCTCATGCTGCTTTCGTAGCTTGGGTTCCATTGCGGCTAGCATGATGCAACTTGTCAGTTCAGAATCAGTCACATGTTTCTGATAGACCAACAATTGGTCCGGAGTTGCATCGTCACTAGGATGGGCGGGAAGAGGTGCTTGGAGGACATACGCAAGCTTTTCAACCTTGAGAACAATTCTCAAGTTTCTAAGCCAGTCCAAGAAGTTCGGCCCAGTCAATTTATTCGAATCCAAAATGGAACGCAAATTCAAAGACATCATGATCAATCTTAGAAATACAAAATGAGCATATATGAGAAATATGATTTTAAAATGCATCATTATACATTCATAAATCCCATTCATTTTTCGAATTTCAAAAACCCCAAAATCACTTCGGGAGATCGTAGGTCCATCTCCGAATGGGCTGATATCCATCATAGATATGAACAACCTTGGAGAGAGTCCAACAAGCCATTCATAACTACGATGGTAGGTATCAACTATACCGATTGCATATCACGTATATGCAACTATCACAATGTGCTATCAACTAATTGAATGTTCACACATACATCGGGTTGTTAACACATTAACAAGTATGCATCATATGCATAGCACCCAACTTCACCTCCCTTTACATCGACCTTGGAGAGAGTCCAACAAGCCGATGCTCCAGGTTAAAGCCAACCCATTAATCGAGAATAGTTTTAATATGGTTAGAGCGCATTCAACCAATTAGCCCAGCTTGGAGAGAGTCCAACAACCAAAGCTAACGATTGACCTCTGACTCTTACCATATTAGTATTAAACTATTCCATGGTTTGAACATGTTCGGGTTCGAGCCGGGCTTGGAGAGAGTCCAACAACCCAAACAAGAAACGGATCTCTGGTTTTAACCATAGTAATGGAAGGTGTAGGCTTTAATATTGAGTTAGGGTTTTTATGTCTCATCCTCTTTGCATGCAAATAACTATTATCTACATGGCATGACATACATGGCATACATCTACATGTCACGACACGCATGGCATAATGATATGCATCTAATGCAATTACATGGCATACAATTATGTCATGTACATAATTTCCTTATTTGTCATAATTATTTATGGAAATAAAATATGTTTAAGATTTGATTCTCCAAATCAAATCATGATTAAATTAGGAAATAAATTTCCAAATCTAATCACATATTTTATTTATAAAAATAGTTGATTAAGGAAAATCAATTTAGGAAACCAATTTCCTAAATCATCAAAACTACTTATGGAAATAAAAATATTTTAAGATTTGATTTCCCAAATCAAATCATGATTAAATTAGGAAATAAATTTCTAGAATCTAATCAAATATTTTATTTATGGAAAATATCAATTTCCATAAAATACTTCCAACTTTCCAAAAGTGGAAGATTTCCATAAATACTTCTAGACTTTCCAAAATTGAAAAATTTCCATAAATACTTCTAAATTTCCAAAATTAGAAAATTTCCAGAAATAACATTATGACTATCGCAAAACCATTTTACGATTATGTCGAAACACAACCTGGGCTCTAATACCACTGTTGGGTTTCCGGCACCGCGGCGTGTGTGTGTTCGATCACGTTTCGTAAACATGAACACAGCGGAAGCAATAAAAATAATAAATCTATATTTATTATAACACACACAACACACGCATTCATATTACAACAAGTGTAGACATAACCGTAAATTTAAATTTGCAATAAAAAGAAATTTATCTACGTTATACCTTTCGTATGACGTGTAGCGGGAACGGCATCAACCGGAACGATCCTCGCTAGAATCGTCTCTATCCGTATCCACGCCGAGTTCCTCGGGATGACTTTGCTAAGCCACGAGCTTCGTCTTCGTACGGGTTACTAGCCTCGTGTTGAAGACGACGTGATCGAGAGATGATCACGATCCGAATCCAAATTCGGATCCTAATACGAGTTCTCAAAACACACTTTTCCGGAGAGTTATTCGTCAACCAATTGACGAATCCTTCGTCCTCCACCTCAGAGGATTACCGGAGATCGAATCCCCGGTAAGTTAGCCGCTGTCGGAGCTCTAACCGTCGTCCAAAACGACGCTGTCCAGAAAATTGGACAGCTTTGGTGGAGGTGATAGGCGCCGGCCAACCAAGGGAAGAAAAGGCTCACCTTGATGCCAAACCTATAGGAGATCACCGGAGGGTCGCCGGAGGATCACCGGCTGAAGCTTGGTCGCCGGCAAGGAGCTGGACGGCGGCACAACAAGCTGGGCGGCAATGGAGGTTGGGCGGCAACTCCAAGCTAGGGTTTTGGATTAGGGCTTAATTATCCCTTAAGCCCTCTTTTATAGAGAACTAATTCTCTTAATGGTTATTGGATCATAACCATTAGGCCCGTTAACCCGATCCATTAAGATAAGTTAAAATAAACCAAACCATGATGGTTTATTTTAAGTTAAAATGAACTGAACCAACTTTTGGTTCATTCGTTTAAAATAAACCAAACCCTTTGGTTTATTCTCCTCCATTGGATTAGAACCAAACCATTTTGGTTCATCCATTACGTCTTCATAAGACTCGGCACATCCACGCTTCCATTGCGACTGAAACGATTTCATGCTCGCTTTATGTTTGGTCCAACCAAACCTAGTTTCTCTCGGTCTGAGAATCCCATTCTCAAGCTCGTTTTAAATCCTTTGGATTACGCTCGTTGTGCGTGTGACCAAATAGGTTCTCGGTTTATGTTGGCCGTCTATAATTAACCATTAATTATAGAACGATCATGAGTGGCACCTAGTAGTACATCATGATCCCCAATTAACCGAAAAGATCAACGGTTGATCCAGAACTATTTCTGAAACCCTTCAGCAGCTCGAATGATTCGTGCCCCATTCCCTTCACTCATCTTATACCCACTTGGCTCAGGACATGGTCTATTGTGTCAGTCCCCACTAGGCTGACTACGTCACACCTAGCCCAAGTATCATTTCCTCGTCCTACGGATTCTAGTTACTCCACATGTATCGAAGAGTACCTTACTCTAAACATGTAATGCTTTGGCCAAAGACTTTAGTAACAATCCGACGAGAGGCCATGGGTATACATCTCCTCGCAAGGAGTGGTGAATCCTTTATAGGCTATTCAAACACCTTCGATCACTTGACTTATACCCAATCATCCGGGTCCACATCTCCTTAGAGATGCTTGCTTAAGATGTCAAAGCATAAGTCTTTATGATCAAGATGACTTGAATACCGCAAGTCAAAGGAACATCGCACTTAAGCCACAGTAAGAACTTCATTGACATATCTATATATGCAGAGAACCATATAAAGTCTTACGGCTGGTCACTCCAATGAACTAGTTACCATAACCAGCATCCACGATTAACTCCGGACATCACTATATCTCCAGCCAGTGAGAATCAACTGCTTGAATACACCAAGGAGTATACCTCATGCTAGTCTCGACAGAATTGATGGTGTCCAAATCCATCAATTCATCGACTAGGGATAATTCTGATACATCACAATTACACATGTAGAGATACTCACTAGTTGTGATCCAATCACAAATTCTCTCATGCTGTGAATCGTATCGTGGACATTCAGTAAATGAGTTTAAGATCTAATCAAATACATAAAACATGTATACTCAAATAGTGAATCTTCATTTATCATATAAATGATTCATACATAAGGCGATTGCCTTAGGACATCTCTCATATATTACTAACAGGATTTCCCTGTCACTTAAACATGTTCACAATTAGATCACAAAGCATTGCCTAACTTAGATGATTATCCAAACATCAAAACATATAAATGCTTGGGGCATTGTTGCACCAACAAGAGAGTGCGTCGATCAGTTGAGTATGACTCTCTATTGGATAGAGAGTTATAATCAATCGAGTATGACTCTCTACAGGATAGAGAGCGCGTCGATCAGTTGAGTACGACTCTCTATTGGATAGAGAGCTATGATTAGTTGAGTACGACTCTCTACAAGATAGAGAGTTCATTGATCAGTTGAGTACGACTCTCTACAAGATAGAGAGTGTATTGATCAGATGGGTACAACTCTTTATTGAACAGAGAGTCTATGGTAGATGGTTGTACGTGTGACAACATGCTCATGTCATTTGCATGCATTCTGATGACATAGTCTCCCTTGGGGTTGAGAGAGTCATCAGTCATCTTGCCTCCCAGGTTACTCCCCGAGGAGTAACTGGTGTGAGGGTAGAGCATCTGTTATGCCACACTCTACCACTATAGACGGTGGTAGTTGGAGTTGCGTGCCATTGTCCTGGGTGCGTGGCACTCGACCGGTCATTGGTAGTGTTAGTCGGAGTGGCCAGCAGCAGGAACCCTCGTTGTGTAGCGAGCTCTTTGTTGGTGCAATCTGCCCAGGTCACGATTGACCAGAACTCGAGTTTGGCTCGAGTGATGTTTTGATGTGTTTTGATGTTTTGACAAAAACATATGACAATATAATTGTCAAGGAAAGTCCAAGCATGGGTCTTGGCAAATGGAAAGTCCAACATGTGTTGGCACGGAAAGTCCAAGCATGGGTCTTGGCAAATGGAAAGTCCAACATGAGTTGGCAAGGAAAGTCCAAGCATGGTCTTGGCATGGAAAGTCCAACATGGGTTGGCATTTGAAGTCCAAGGGGATTAATATTGGCGGCGTAAAGTCCAAGCGGTAGTCTTGGCAGCATAAGTCCAATGGTTGGCGGCGTAAAGTCCAAGCGGAGTCTTGGCGGCGTAAGTCCAATGTGTCTTGGCGGTGTAGACACCGTTAGCATGACATAGCCAACGGAAGCACCTGAAGGCTAGCGCGATGGATGAACAATTCATGAATGACTTGGAGGGATCCGAGAGGCGTGAGGCTGATGGAGGTGGCTAGAAGGCTTAGGTCTAGGCTAAGGGTGGTCTAGCAAGTATGGGGGAACCATACTTGAGTTAAAACCTCATGTTTGAGGTGTGCCCGATCGGGTGTCATATGGCGGTCGACCGACCGAGTCAACTAGGGTTTGATCACGGGTTATAGCCTAGCGATCGATCGCTATAGGGTTGGCGATCGATGATGGCTCGAGCAATGATCGATCGTGTGATCAATCGATCGGGTGCTCGAGAATTCGCCACGAGAATCGGAGTCGAGACTCATCATCGGGTCGAGGAGGATCTATCACGACTGATGGTCATAATCAGTCGACTGATGGTAGTTCCATTGGACTTATCCAACGTGGAACTAGCCGTTGTCTCATGACAACAGTGGCATCAGTCGACTGATGGTCCCGATCATTCGATTGATCGACTTTTTCCAGCACGGGTTGAAGCTGTATATGGAGCTCGTGATGGAGGAAAAAGTAATCGGTTCTTGAGGGCTATTGGGGCGATTTGTTGGTGCAAATCAGGTCTCCAAGTGCAAGCAAGCAACCAAGCATTCAAGCAATCAAAACAAGTGTTGTAAAGTCTTTTCTTTACTTGTATTTCATATTCATTATTGTGATTGCTTGTATTTGTATCTTATTGTTGTAAGATTACTTGTAAGGGGTTTCTCCACCCTTGACTTGTGTCAAGAAGAAGTTTTATTGGTTAGTGGTGTTTGTGGCATCGCTAGGGTTCGTACGAACCCAATCCGTGGAGTAGGAACCGGTTCGGTTCCGAACCACGTTATATGCTCTTGTTGTGATTTATGTGGTGTCCATTTCGTTATTGCTTTTATCATTATTTCTATTTCACAAGCACTAACGAAATTGTAGACACGAACGGGATCGAATTTCATCTACGCTATTCACCCCCCCTCTAGCCATTCCAATATTCCTAACAAGTGGTATCAGAGCCCGGGGCTCTTCTACGGATTAACAACCAGGAGCTAAGGCAAAAGGCTAGAGGGTGAAGATGGACTTCCAAGACAAGCTTGGATGGGAAATCAATACTCCACCTCCATATGATCCAGAAGATTTTTCGGCATGGAGAGCAAGAATGGAAACATTCTTGATGATGAACATAGAGGATTGGTTCATCCTCGTTGAAGGCCTTGAACCCCCTAGGGATAAGAAGGGGAATGTCCTAAAATTGAAAAAGTGGACCCAAGAGCAACGCCAAAAGCTCAAGACCGAAGTTAAGGTAACGAAACTTTTGGAAGATTTAATCCCTAATGATGTTTTGTGCAAGCTAGGGGATTACATGTATGCCAAGGAGCTATGGAGAAAATTGGCAAGATACCATGAGGAGAGTTCATCCTCAAGTGAAAGTGAGGAATCGAAAGTTGAGATGGAGTCAACTTCCGAATCGGAGAAAGAAGAAGTAGAAGAGGTGGAAGAAGCATCTACTTCTAGGATTGAGGAGGAGAGACCATTCTCTACACCGGAGCAACCTCAAGAAGAGCTTTCAACATCCGATCAAGATGAGGAAGCTCAAAATTCAACTCCGGCACCTACCACCACCCTAGGTAACTCAAACACTTTATTTTCAAACAAAAATCATATTATGTGCTTTGAGTGTAGGGAGTATGGGCATTACAAGAGCAAATGTCCAAAGAGGATCAAGAAAGCTCCTCCGGCGCCTAAAAGTCAACAAAAGTCAACGGATGCCGGTTCTCCAAGACAAAAGAGCAAGGAGCATGTCATTTGCTTCAAATGTCGACTACCGGGTCATTACCGGAGTCAATGCCCAAAGAAGAAGAAGAAGGGGCAAAGGGGAGCATCACAAGTAGGGGGAGCCACTAAGGCAAACCCTAAGGTATATTTAAATAATGCTCCGTCTAATTTAAAGCATGCTAGAACTAATTTTAGCAATTGTGGTATGTATCATAAAGAGCATGCTAGAAATAACAAACATATGTGTTTAGGAGCTAAGAATGTTCACCTTAAGAATAAGGAGAAATTTGGGACTAATGTCCCTAGAAAAACAATACCTAAGGAATCTATTAAGAAAATCCAAGAACATCTAGGTTTTAATCCAAAATGGACTAGGCATTTGCCAAGAAAGTCCAATGCCCAAGATTTAAATAAAAATTCTAAAATTGGGCAATTAGAATTAGAGAACCAAGCCTTGAGGTCAAGGCTTGAGAAATTGGAAAAGACCCTAAACAAGATACAAAATCAATTTCAAGGGTCAAATTGTCAAACTCTTAGGTCAAGAAGTCAAAGTCAACATCTAGGATCTAAGAGTCAAAAGTCAACCAAGGGCAAGAATGGTTTGGGTCACAAACCTAAGTCCAAGGTGACTTACCATAGTGTTCCATTCGACTATGGGACACTAACTAGGTCTAGGAAGACCAAGGTCAATGGGGAAGTCATTCCTAGAGTTGACCAAGGTTTGTGCCTATTGGCCATGGTTTCGAAGAAACCTAGGATGACCACTAAGAAGGTTGTTAGGGAGGCAATCCCTAAGGTTAACCTAGGCAAGACCAAAATGACCAAGGCTAATAAGCCTAGGAGGGTCATTAGGA
Source organism: Wurfbainia villosa (assembly GCA_025175895.1). NCBI lineage: Eukaryota > Viridiplantae > Streptophyta > Magnoliopsida > Zingiberales > Zingiberaceae > Wurfbainia > Wurfbainia villosa. Next base: position 412,639 of record JAKLTH010000147.1, read on the forward strand.
AGGTATCTAGGGAGGTTATCCCTAAGGAATACCTAATTAACCCTAGGAGCTCAAATCGGTTTTGGGTTCCTAAGAGCGTGATTGATTCACGCTAAGATGGGTTTAGGGTGTGCCAACCTTGATTGGATGGGTAGTTAACTTAACCATGATAAAGGTGGCACTTTAAGGTTACTTTCAAGGTTATGGTTACCTTGGAAATATCCTTGAGCCTTAATTTTAAAGAATTTTAGGTTGTGTCAATATATATCTTGAAAACATGAAAATCAATAAAATTGACACGATCTAGATTTAGAGGTCATAGTGTGTACCTTTGATTATTGGCACACTTTGGAAGGTCATGTATCAAGAAATGTGTGGTTAAGATGTAAAGGTAACATCTAGAGTGATACTCAAGTGCCACACAACTTGATGTCTTGTATTCACCATGCTTCATATGTTTTACCATATGTTTGCATGGAAGGAATGTCTAGGATAGATTACATCTCACAAAACAAGTCTTTTACCTTGATTGTGTATTTCAACACTTAGAAAGGGTGAGATGTTAGGTTTTGGAAATCATTGAATGTTAATGTTTGCAAAAATGAAATAAAACATTAAAATACATTAACAAATACATGAATAAAAGTATAACATCAATACATTCGATATACAAGATCTAACGTGATAAAATGGAATAATTAAGATGATGAAATCGAGATCTTCGATTTTCGAATCGGAAATCGATATCACGATCGAGCTACGATCGATAACATCGTAGCGCGATACGATACGCCATCACGAGTGCTAGCTCCATGACTCGATCGATCGAACATCACGATCGATGAGGTCTATCGATCGATGGTATCGTTTCACCGAGGCCGAAGGCCATCGAGTGCTCGACGAGCTCGAGTGATGTACATCACCGATCGATGATAATCAGTAGCACGCTAAGGTTCGTCGATTGCCGAAGTCGGATGATCACGGCCGCAGAAACCGTAAATCGATATCACGCTATCAGTCGACCGATGCTCCACATCAGTCGACTGAATCGCGTTTTTAAAACGCGAACCGCTAGGGTTCGGCGTCTTCACGCGACGAACCTCTCCTCGCCTTTCCTTCTCCGATCGTCGTCTCCCTCTTCGACCGACTCTTCTGACCGTGCCAACCTTCCAAAGTCTTAGGTTTGATAAACAAGCCTCTCCTCTTCCATTTTTCACCTATTTTGGAGCCCTAGTTCGCGCGATTTAGGGTTTATTTCTCCTGTTCCGATTAGGGTTCCGGCGTCTGAAGCTCTCCGGTGACTTTTCCGGCGATCCTCAGCAACATTTGAGTCTTCCCTCCGGCACACACATTCAAATGGCGCCTAAGTAACGATTTTTCTTTCCAAGCCCTAATTTTCATTTCCATTACAATTTAGGTTTATCTAATCGTGTATTGTTGCCATTGCATGTCATATCATCACATTGCATTCATAATAGGAGAGCCCGTAGGAATGATCCACCCGAGGGTGAATCTTGATTGTACCAACCTATGTTGGTTAGGTACATCGATAGGGACTTTTTCAATAGGCATTGTAGTGATGTCATGGAATTAATTGCATACTACAATCTGATGAAAATCGTCTTGTGCACGCATCCAATTAATGATGACCTTATTAAGGAATTCTATCAAAACCTTAAAAAGGTGGATGACGGCCCTACTTACACTACTCGCGTTGCAAAACGCGAGTTAGAGTTCACTCCTGCGATACTGCAGGAGTTTCTCGAGTGTAGGCCTTCAGATGACACCTTTATCTTTTACCCTACCATGGACTTTCCTCTACCTGAGCCTTTTAACCATATCTCTATGGAGTCCATGCATGAGCATATCTTTGGTTATCCTCGTCCACTGGCCCAGAATCTATTTCCTATCACTGAGTTGTCTGCACCTGACAATGTCCTTTACAAGGTCATTGTTGGGTGTTTTCTTCCCATTGTCACTCGGGGTCTGGCCAAGATTCGGCCTCCCCATCTTTTTTTGTAGTGAGATTGAGCATAGCCAATCTCCATTTTGAATGTAAAAGACAAGTCTTAAGTTAAATGAAATCTTTGTTTCTGAAAAATCTTGTGTGTATGAATGAATATTTGTATAATGGTATTGCTTATGAAAGTTGATATATTATGACATGAAATTGTATCCTATCATATGCCATGTCATGACATTGTTTAGGGTTATTTTAGATGTCATGTGTTCTTAAATTTCATCATATGTCATGACATCATGATCATTGGCCATGTTTTAATAATGCTATTATTTATGCCATGATCATACATTCATGCATTAACTTGATTAAATTGATTTAAGGACTATGGCATGACTTGGAGTCCCAGTTATAAGGGAATCAAGTAGAGTTGCTTTAGAAAATGCATGAAACCCTAGTTTAGGGAGAACAAAACCCACACCTCACATCTAATTGACATGTATGTGTATGTATACACCCTAGATACATGTGAGATGCTAGGATATGAGTTAAGTTCAAGGTGTATAGTTTTTGCATCTAGATGAACTAAAACTCATCTAATTTTAGTTGTGGATCATTGGGAGAGCTTGTGTACAAGTCACGTACATAGAGCCCAAGGAATATGATCCAAGATAACGTTTTGAAAACATTTTAAAATAAATTTAGAAAACCTTGGTGAAATCTATCTTTTGATAGTCATCATCATTGTAGAAGTTGGTACAAAGTAGATCAAAAACTTTAAAGTTTTTAATAGTTTTGAACTTTGTACCAATCTCCTATTTCAATGGTAAAAATATTTTTCAAAAATTTTTCACTGATTGTATGTGTGTTAAGTAATATACGTATCAAGTTTCGTGATTTTTTGATTTACGTAGAATTACTCGATTATCTCGATGGCAGCGTTTGGACTCATTGATGCTTTATCACTCATTGTTGCCGTGCGGTCGGTGATGGACACATCAGTCGACTGGTAGCTGATATAGTCGACTGATAGCCTGATTTCGGGGTAACCAAAAGTTGTTTAACCCGATTTCAGCTACGGTTATGGTCCCTAATCACTCCTAACCCTGGGATATGCTTTGGGAAGCATTATAAAGGGTGTAAATCCATTGGATATGGATTAGGGGAAGTATTTGGGGTTTGTATCAATTTTAAGGTGTTGGAAAGTTCAATGTTGAATTTCTAATCTTAATTTTGATGGTTTAGAGTTCCTATTGGCTTAGGGACTTCCCAAGGACATTGTTGGTGCAATGGTCAAGGGGGAGCAAGCCTTTAGGGGGAGGTATCCATCTTGGAATGATGGATGTGTTTTTCTCCTTGAAAAGCAGAAGTTATTGGGAGAATATGACATCAATTAGGATATTGATGGGGACTTTTGAGAGACCCAATTTGGAAATTGAGAGAGTAAATAGGATTGTCTCTCTTGAGTGATATTGGACTTATCACTAGGAAGATGGTAGGCATCCTAAGTATTTTTGGACCAAGGGGGAGATTGTAAGATCTCATTGGGACATAAGACATTGACCCTCTTGGGGAGACAACTTTTTGCTATTAGTCAAAAAGGGAGAGAATGTTTGGGGGAAAACATTTGGAGAGTATTTACCAATTTGGGATAATTGGTAAAGGATTGGAGTTAGTATTCTAACTCAATTATTTGTTTGGTTTTTGTCAAACATCAAAAAGGGGGAGATTATTGGTGCAATCGACCCAGGTCACGATTGACCAGAACTCGAGTTTGGCTCGAGTGATGTTTTGATGTGTTTTGATGTTTCGACAAAAATATATGACAATATAATTGTCAAGGAAAGTCCAAGCATGGGTCTTGGAAAATGGAAAGTCCAACATATGTTGGCAAGGAAAGTCCAAGCATGGGTCTTGGCAAATGGAAAGTCCAACATGAGTTGGCAAGGAAAGTCCAAGCATGGTCTTGGCATGGAAAGTCCAACATGGGTTGGCATTTGAAGTCCAAGGGGATTAATATTGGCGGCGTAAAGTCCAAGCGGTAGTCTTGGCAGCATAAGTCCAATGGTTGGCGGCGTAAAGTCCAAGCGGAGTCTTGGCGGCGTAAGTCCAATGTGCCTTGGCGGTGTAGACACCATTAGCATGACATAGCTGACGGAAGCACCTGAAGGCTAGCGCGATGGATGAACAATTCATGAATGACTTGGAGGGATCCGAGAGGCGTGAGGCTGATGGAGGTGGCTAGAAGGCTTAGGTCTAGGCTAAGGGTGGTCTAGCAAGTATGGGGGAACCATACTTGAGTTAAAATCTCATGTTTGAGGTGTGCTAGTCGACTGGTGCCATATGACAGTCGACTGGACCGAGTCAACTAGGGTTTGACTGCGGGTTATGGTTTAGCAATGATCGCCATAGGTTGGCGCCGATCGATGGGAGCGAGACCGATCGATCGTGTGATCACCGATCGTGGTGCTCAAGAATTCGGCCACAGAATGGAGTCGAGACTCGACTGGTCGAGTGAGGACTCCATCAGTCGACTGATGGTCACAATCAGTCGACTGATGGTAGTTCCGTTGGACTTATCCAACGTGGAACTAGCCGTTGTCTCACGACAACAGTGGCATCAGTCGACTGATGGTCCCGATCAGTCGACTGATCGACTTTTTCCAGCACAGGTTGAAGCTATATATGGAGCTCGTGATGGAGGAAAAAGTAATAGGTTCTTGAGGGCTATTGAAGCGATTTGTTGGTGCAAATCAGGTCTCCAAGTGCAAGCAAGCAACCAAGCATTCAAGCAATCAAAACAAGTGTTGTAAAGTCTTTTCTTTACTTGTATTTCATATTCATTATTGTGATTGCTTGTATTTGTATCTTATTGTTGTAAGATTACTTGTAAGGGGTTTCTCCACCCTTGACTTGTGTCAAGAAGGAGTTTTATTGGTTAGTGGTGTTTGTGGCATCGCTAGGGTTCGTACGAACCCAATCCGTGGAGTAGGAACCGGTTCGATTCCGAACCACGTTATATGCTCTTGTTGTGATTTGTGTGGTGTCCATTTCGTTATTGCTTTTATCATTATTTCTATTTCCGCTGCCTAACGACCCAATTATGAACTGGCATTTGGATTGCCTTTTTAGCTACGCTATTCACCCCCCCTCTAGCCATTCCAATATTCCTAACACTCTTTACGCTCATATGCTACTTGATCATACTGCCCACTCAACCACTCTATAGCAGTGGTTGGTGTTGAGTTAGGACAGTTGTCATGTCGTGCCACCTAGGCCACACTGGGGTCGTGGTAGCGAGTAGGGGTGCGCAGGCATGACCATGCATGCTGCATTGTCGTATCTGATGGCGCTTTGCATATTACCATATATATATACATATATGCATGTATATATATGGATGGTTGAGATTAATATATATATAGATACAGTCTATATATATATGCTTATTGTGATATTGCATATGATTGTATTATGCTTGCTGCATTTGATTGTACATCATATTCATGCATGCTTCTTGCATCTATTTACGGTTGTGTCGTATACTTGTATATTTGTTGGACAGACCATTAGACACCTTGACCTGTAGCATGAGTATATTGTGAGTTGGTATTACTCTTCCTGTTATATATATGTTGGATATATTCTCAGGTTGGATCATAGTAGCGTAGCAGACTTTCAGGTATGTCTGCATTTTGCGTTGTTCATTTGGTTAGACGGTATATGCTTGTATTTATATACTATGCTAATATACCTGTTGTACCTCTAGATTATGAAATTGAATTATATGTGATATTTGATATATATATGTTTTTCTATTACCTGCTGAGTTTTACTAACTACCACGGACCCTGGGTTTTTCTATCGCCCAGGTAACAGGCAGAAGTCTTCGTGACGGCTTGGAGCACCGCTGGTTGACATCTCATCTCATCTCCGAGACTCTGGTGGTTGTGTTGGGCTTTCCATATGAGTGTATTGTATTTGGAGTTTTTGTGATGTACTATGTTATGGATTCAAATTTTATCGAGGTTTCGTTATGTTGTGATGTGTTAGTCATACCGGTATGCATGTGTGTAGTTTGAGATATTGTATTATGTTTCCGCTGTGTTTTGTGTAGTTGTTGTTTTCATATATATATGTATATTGTTGTTGTTGTGGCCTACGAGCCTTGTATTAACCCGAAATGTTGCCACGTACAGGGGAGATGTCGTCCGTTTGCTTTTCGGCACGGCTTGCTCTCGGGGCGTGACAACTTTAGTGGTATCAGAGCCCTAGGTTTTGCGATGCCATACAATGTTGTTTTGTGTCGAGTCTTGGATTCTCGGGAGTCAATTTGTTTCGATTTTGGTTTTCTGAGATGAGATGGACAGCGGCCTGAGCTCCAAGCAACACGAAGTAAGTATTCCTGATAATTTATTTTCTAGTTGGATACTTATCTAGACTTGATTACCAAGTGTATACAATTAGATATATTATACCTGTGCAGATTTGTAGTAGATGTCGTCCACCGAGGCGACCAACCGGAGTTGTCGATAGGGTTTATACTCCCGGTTTTGTTGGTTATACTTTTAGTGTATATAACAGGGAATAACCTGTAGTGTGTTGGTTATTTTTCGTAACCGTGGTATGAGTTGACCCCGAAAATGACCTGTTAAGTCTGTGAGTCTTGAACCTGTGTCGAAAAGGTGATTTATCTTTGAGAGCTGACTGATACCGTGTCGAAAAATAGGGGTCAAGTCATCACATTTCTTGTGGAAATCAAAGACTACAATCTTAGGGATTTTCACTAACAGTACTAGTCAGATCATTACCTGTGAGTAATGAACAGACTTGTATACTATTGTTGATACAGATAACGGAGGATTAGTATATGATGTTTCATAGGGATTTTGACCCTAAGTTGTTCGTACTGAGTTGTATAACTTTGAGGGTACTTTTGAGTACTTAACTCATGTTATACCAAGAAAGAAGAGTTGTTTGCATTCCATTATCGGGATCAAGCCAGTATTTGGTGGAAAATACAGAAAATGACCTTCGAGAAATAAAACATCACTTGATCATGGTTTAGTGATGTTGAAAGAAAGTATTTCCCCGTGTCACTTTTAGTGACACATTGTAAGGAATTCTTGAGCTTCAAGAAAGGGTGATTGGTTAGTAATTGTGTACTGTGCAGAGTCGTGAGACTTGCAGAGGTTACGACCACCTAATAGCTCAAGAAGATGAATGGATAATTTAAGCCACCCAGAGTTATTGGCTTATAGTTGGATTAGGATGCCGGGATCTTCTATCAGATCCTGTCGGAAGAAGTTGGATTGAGACAGGAGTTTAGAAATGACTCCATACAAGGGTTTAAGAGTGGAGACCGGTAAGCAAATATTGCAGGTCAACTTAATAGAGTCAGAAGTCTCCGACTGTTGGATAAAGGAGCAAGATCAGAGTCATAGGCTTTGAGCTATTTTTCGATTATAGAAGACCAACCGCAGATCATCAGGATGTTCTCGTGGATATTAGCAAAATCAGAACAAAGACTTCAAAGTGATTGTGTGCGTGCAGTGCAGATCACGAAGACACGTGAAGTCAGATTATCCATTGGATCAGTTCATCTGTTGCTATTGTAAGCAACCAGTACATTTGAGGAGGTATACTTTGAAGACTCAGTTGAAGACTACCAATGGTGTTCCGGGAGGATGATGCTCCATCTTGATAGTAGAGATTAGCATAGAAGATTGGGTTATCTCATCAGCAGTGACCTACTTCCTCAGGCATGGGTGGAGTTCCGTGATACTTCCTTTCAAGGGAAGTGATTTACACAACAGTATCAGCAGAAGACATCATAGAAGACTCATGCAGACAACAACAGTTACCTCCAGATGTGATTTGATTTATATAGAGGAGAGAGTATACGACGATGGTCGTATCTATTTTGTATTCTACAGTTGTAGCTCGTAGGATTTAGGGATGGGATCAGATGATCTAGGAAAAAATCCCCGAGGCATTCGTCGCAGAAATGTGACCGCTTTGTCGCGAACTATTGGATCTGATCTGGTTCTCTTCGGAGAAAGGCCGAGACCTGCGGGAAGCCTTTTGGATCGGATCGACAGATATTTGATCGTTCGGGGTATTACTCTACTTTACCCTCTGAGTTAATATATTGAGAGACACTTGTAGTTTACAGGTATCTTTGTCTAGAACATTCTTAGTTCAGATTAGAAGGGTCTTTTACATCGACTTGTAGGTCGGTGGTATCTCTACCGTCAGGTGAGAAGTGGACCAACAATTAAGAAGTCAAGGGAGGCCCTTAGACTTTGATAGACATACTTTTACTGTAGACATATCCTTACGGATGGTCAAATTGTTGGAATTATGGTACAATATGTCTCTCGGATGTGCGAATAATCCGAGAGTAGTCAGATGTAGTTTTGGATGAACTCCTAGGCTTGCCGCTGTATAGGCAAGTGGAGTAGGCGATCGGAGTGATTTTGAGGATAGTGTCGATATTGAATACTTCATATAAGTGATAATTTTGTTGGTATCAGTGTTGTTAAACACTATAGAAATTGGAAGATTGTAAGTTGCGATTATAGGAGAAGTTGGACGGGATATTTATCTATCCCAGTTTTCCTCCTTGTGAAGATCCGAAACTCTTTGTTGAAAGAGAGATGGACCTTTGAGATTATGCATCGATTATCGATGATGAATACAGTAGTTGTTGTAAATGAATATCCTTCGTTGTGGATAAATGATCTATTTAGATCAGCTAAGGACACCTGTGTATACTCTAGGGTTGGTTTACGATTGGAGTATTGATATCGTAGTGACATGATGTCATACAATTATCATTGTCGTTGTGATGATTGATATATCATCAGCTTAGAGTAAATAGGATGCAGGTGTATGAAGGATGACATTTCATACTTAGTATGAATTTATGAGCTGTTGTTAATGATATTAGACATATTTAACGATTTAGTCGTCCATGAATTTGAGAATCGTGTATCCTGGACACGATTGGATCAGTATGTGGTTGTTGGAGTTGCATAACCTGGCCACTGTTGATTGTGGTAGTTGGAGTTGCGCACTCGACCATCGTAGATGGTGGTTTGCCTTGTATGGTTTGGTTAGTACTGTAGATGTGGACAAAATGTTTTAACACTACTATACCGAAGACTTGTTTGACAAAGGTGATGTTGGAAATCATTTAATCGGAAGCTGGTGAAACCAGTTTACAGGACCTAGATGGTGGTTAACTTTTACATGAGTATTAGTTAATCCTTTCGGAGTGGATAAAAGAAGGTTGTACACGGATGCATCATCCCAAGGAACGGAGCGATCCCGATGTAGTTGAATGAGGCATATCTTATGCCTACGTCAGTTAAGAAACTACGAGATAGTCTGTCATATACATGATGTGACTTTAGTAGTTATTATCTGGATTTGTAGTTGTATGGAGCAGAAGTGCTCATTGAATTTAACTAGCTACTTGGTAGTTGTTAGTAATATATGAGAGATGTCCTAAGGCAATCGCCTTATGTCTGAACCATTTATATGATAAATGAAGATTCACTATTTGAGTATACATATTTTCATGTATTTGATTAGATCTTAAACTCATTTACTGAATGTCCATGCTACGATTCATAGCATGAGAGAATTTGTGATTGGATCACAACTAGTGAGTATCTCTAAATGTGTAATTGTGATGTATCGGAATTATCCCCAGTCGATGAATTGATGGATTTGGACACCATCGATTCTATCGAGACTAGCACGAGGTATACTCCTTGGTGTATCCAAGCAGCTGATTCTCACTGGCTGGAGACATTGTGATGTCCGGAGTTAATCATGGATGCTAGTTATGGTAACTAGTTCATTGGAGTGACCACCCGTAAGACTTCATATGGTTCTCTGCATATATAGATATGTCAATGAAGTTCTTACTGCAACTTAAGTGCGATGTTCCTTTGACTTGCGGTATTCAAGTCATCTTGATCATAAAGACTTATGCTTTAACATCTTAAGCAAGCATCTCTGAGGAGATGTGGATCCGGGATGATTGGGTATAAGTCGAAGTGATCGAAGGTGTTTGAATAGCCTATAAAGGATTCACCACTCCTTGCGAGGAGATGTATACACATGGCCTCTCGTCGGATTGTTACTAAAGTCTTTGGCCAAAGCATTACATGCTTAGAGTAAGGTACTCTCTGATACATGTGCAGTAACTAGAATCCGTAGGACGAGGAAATGATACTTGGGCTAGGTGTGACGTAGTCAACCTAGTGGGGACTGACACTATAGACCATGTCCTGAACCAAGTGGGTATAAGATGAGTGAAGGGAATGGGGCACGATTCGTTGTAGTTGCTGAAGGGTTTCAGAAATAGTTCTGGATAAACCGTTGATCTTTTCGGTTAATTGGGGATCATGATGTACTACTAGGTGCCACTCATGATCATTCTATAATTAATGGTTAATTATAGACGGCCAACATAAACCGAGAACCTATTTGGTCACACGCACAACGAGCATAATCCGAAGGATTTAAAACAAGCTTGAGAATGAGATTCTCAGACTGAGAGAAACTAGGTTTGGTTGGACCAAACAAGGAGCGAGCATAAAATCGTTTCAGTCGCAATGGAAGCGTGGATGGGTCGTGTCTTATGAAGACATGATGGATGAACCAAATTAGTTTGGTTCTAATCCAATGGTGGAGAATAAACCAAAGGGGTTTGGTTTGTTTTAAACGAATGAACCAAAGTTGGTTCAGTTCGTTTTAACTTAAAATAGACCAAATCGGTTTGGTTTATTTTAACTTAAATTAATGGAGCGGGTTAATAGGCTTTTGGTTATGATCCGATAACTATTAGGAGAATTTGTTCTCTATAAAATAGGGCTTAAAGGTTTTGTGAAAACCTAATCCAAGCAACCCATAATTGCCGCCCACCCTCTCCCTCTCCTCTTGTGGTCGGCGCCCAACCCTAGCCGTCGCCCACCCTTGTGCCACCGTCCAAGCTTGTTGGCGGCGTCCAAGCTCCAGCCGGCTATCCTCCGGCGACCCTCCGGTGATCCTCCTTGGCTCCGGTGACCAAGGACTTGCTGGCCCTCTTCTCTTTGGCCGGCGCAAACTCCTCCACCAAGCTGTCCAGTTTTCTGGACAGCTTGCTTTCTTTGAGTCGGATCATCATTTGGACGACGTTTGGAGCTCCGACAGTGGCTACTTTGCCGGAGATTCGATCTCCGGTAATCCTCATAGGTGGAGGATGAAGGATTCGTCAAACGGTTGACGAATACCTCTCCGGAGAAGCGAGTTTTTGAGGACTCGTTTTGGATCCGAATTTTGATTCGGATTGTGATCTTCTCTCGATCACATCGTCTTCAACACGAGGCTAGTAACTCGTATGAAGACGAGACTTGTGACTTTGTGAAGTCATCCCAAAGATACTCGGCGTGGATACAGATAGAGGCGATTCTAGCGAGGATCGCTCCGGTTGATGCCTTTCCCGCTACACGTGATATGTCAGGTATATATAGTATAAATTTCTTTTTATTGCAAAATTTGAAATTGCGGTTATGTCTACACATGTTGTACTATGCATGCGTGTGGTGTGTGTGTTGTAATAAATTAGATTTATTATTTTTATTTTCTTCCGCTGTGCACATGTTTACGAAACATATTCGAACACACACTCGCCGCGGTGTCGGAAACCCAACAGTGGTATCAGAGCCCAGGTTGTGTTTCGACATAATCATAAAATCGTTTTGCAATAGTCGTAATGGTATTTATGGAAATTTTCTACTTTTGTAAAGTTAGAAGTATTTATGGAAATTTTTAATTTTGGAAAGTCATGAAGTATTTATGGAAATCTTCTACTTTTGGAAATTTAGAAGTATTTATGGAAATTAATATTTTCCATAAATAAAATATTTGATTAGATTTGGAAATTTGTTTCCTAATTTAATCATGATTTGATTTGAGAAATCAAATCTTAAAATATTTTATTTCCATAAGTAGTTTTGATGATTTAGGAAATTTATTTCCTAAATTGACTTTCCTTAATCAACACTTTCCACAAATAAAATATGTGATTAGATTTGAAAATTTATTTCCTAATTTAATCATGATTTGATTTGGAGAATCAAATCTCAAATATATTTTATTTCTATAAATAGTTATGACATATAAGAAAATTTTGTACATGTCATAATTGTATGTCATGTAATTGCATTAGATGCATATCATTATGTCATGTGTGTTGTGACATGTAGATGTATGTCATGTATGTCATGCCATGTAGATAATAGTTATTTGCATGCAAAGATGATGAGACATAAAAAACCCTTAATATTAAAGCCTACACCTTCCATTAATATGGTTAGAACTAGAGTTTCGTTTCTTGTTTGGGTTGTTGGACTCTCTCCAAGCCTGGCTCGAACCTGAACATGTTCAAACCATGGAATAGTTTAATACTAATATGGTAAGAGTCAGAGGTCAATCGTTAGCTTTGGTTGTTGGACTCTCTCCAAGCTGGGCTAATTGGTTGAATGCGCTCTAACCACATTAAAACTATTTCTCAATTAATGAGCAGACTTTAACCTGGAGCATCGGCTTGTTGGACTCTCTCCAAGGTCGATGTGAAGGGAGGTGAAGTTGGGTGCTATGCATATGATACATACTTGTTAATGAGTTAACAACCCGATGTGTGTGTGAACATTCAATAAGTTGATAGCACATTGTGATAGTTGCATATATGTGATATGCAATCAGTATATTTGATACCTACCATCGTAGTTATGAATGACTTGTTGGACTCTCTCCAAGGTTTTTCATATCTATGTTGGATATCAGCCCATTCGGAGATGGACCTACGATCTCCCGAAGTGATTTTGGGGTTTTTGAAATTCGAAAAATGAATGGGATTTATGAATGTATATTGATGCATTTTAAAATCATTTTCTCATATATGCTCGTTTTATATTTCTAGGTTAATCGATTGATCATGACGTCTTTGAATTTGCACACTATTTCGGATTCAAACAAATTGACTGGGCCTAACTTCCTGGACTGGTTTAGAAACTTGAGAATTATTCTCAAGGAAGAAAAGCTAGCATATGTCCTTAAAGAGCCTCTTCCCAACCGTCCTAGGGACGATGCAACTCCAGAACAAATGTTAGCCTATCAGAAACATGTGGCAGATTCTGAACTGGCGAGTTGCATCATGCTAACTGCGATGGTACCTGAGCTACAAAAGCAGCATGAGCATATGGATGCTAATACCATAGCCTTCCATCTTCATGAGTTGTTTGATGAGCAAGCGAGATCCGAAAAGTTCGAAGTCTCCAGGCTCCTCTTCACCTCTAAGATGCAAGAAGGTTCGTCTGTAGTGCAGTTTGTGCTAAAGATGAACGGGTACATCGAGCGGCTGGCCACCCTTGGGTTTGTGATGGATCATGAATTAAGTATTGACTTAATTTTGCATTGTTTGCCCAAGAGTTTTTCACAATTTGTGATGAACTATTGAATGAACAAATTAGAATCCACTATTCCTGAGCTCCTCAATATGATGAAGTCTGTGAAGCATGAGGAGAAGGCGGTTCTGTTAGTTGATTCCTCAGAGAAAGGTTCTAAGAGGAAGGTAAAGGAACAGAAGAAAGGGAAGAACAAAAAGGCTAAGAAGACAGAACCAGCACAAAAGGGCACTTGCCATCATTGTGGCAAGGAAGGCCACTGGCGAAGAAACTGCAAGATTTATCTTGAGTCCGTGAAAAAAAAGAAGGCATCCGATGCCCCATCCTCTTCAGGTATCTTCGTTATTGATTGTCATTCTATTTCCTTAGACACTTGGGTATTGGATACTGGGTGTGGCTCACATATATGTAATGACATACAGGGGCTAAGGAATAGAAGAAGACTCGTCAAAGTGGAGTCAAATTTGTGAGTGGGCAATGGAGCAAAGGTTGCTGCGGTCGCCATCGAAACTTATTTGCTGAAGCTCCCTAGTGGACTAGTCTTGGAACTGGACAATTGCTATTGTGTTCCTTCTCTAATAAATAACATTGTTTCTATTTCCTGCTTAAATAGAAATGGTTACCATTTGACGTTTAGTAAGAATTGTTGTTATATAACTTTGAATGAAGTACTTTATGGAACTGGAACTTTGAGCAATGGTATTTATACGTTGGACGTATCCACTGACATTTTCAATATCGAAGCGAGCAACAAGCGTGCTCGAAAGGATAATCAATTAGACTCCTACATGTGACATTGTCGTCTTGGCCATGCAAGCAAGAAACGCATGTTCGAATTACACCGATGTGGAATTCTGGAATCGTTTGAATTGGATTCATACGATACATGCAAATCATGCTTAAAAGGCAAGATGACTAAGTTACCTTTTACAGGAAAAGGTGAACGAGTGGGAGAGTTGCTAGGTCTAATACATACTGATGTATGTGGACCTATGTCAACTCAAGCTTTAGGAGGCTATAACTATTTCATTAGCTTCACCGATGATCACTCATGGTTTGGGTATGTGTTCTTGATGAAACACAAGTTTGAAGCATTTGAAAGGTTCAAAGAATTCAAAAATGAAGTAGAGAAACAATATGACAAGAGTATTAAAATACTTCGATCGGATCGAGGTGGTGAATACTTAAGTCAAGAGTTTCTTGATTATCTAAGAGACAATACTATATTGTCTCAATGGACTCTGCCATATACACCACAACATAATGGTGTATCTGAGAGGCGTAACCGGACCTTGTTGGACATGGTCAGGTCAATGATGAATCATGCGAATCTTCCCAAGTCCTTTTGGGGCTATACACTTCAGATAGCTGTTTACTTGTTAAATAGAATGTCAACCAAGGTAGTCTCTACTACTCCATATGAGATATGGAATAGTAAAAAACCTCATATATCTTACTTGAAGATATGGGGTTGTCTTGCTTATGTGAAGCGGATTGTATCAGACAAATTGGATGCTAAGTCTGATAAATGTCTATTTATTTAATACCCTAAGGAAACAAGGGGTTACCAATTCTATCATCCTGTGGATCAAAAGGTGTTTGTTTCAAGGCATGCTGTGTTTCTAGAGAAAGAGTTTCTCTTGCAAGAAAACAGTGGGAGTGTCGTCGAGCTTGAGGAGGCTCGAGAGACTCAAATAGACATTGATGAGATACCTGGTGAAGCACAACAACCGATAACTCATAGTGATGAGCAATCGGCTGGACCTATTGAAACACCACATCTTCGTAGATCTGGTAGAACACACAATATTCTTGAGAGATATGGATTTCTCGTAAGTGAATCAAACGATGTATTACTCATTGATGATGAGGAGCCTACTAGTTATGAAGAAGTTCTGACAAGTTCAGAAAGGGATAAGTGGCTTGAAGCCATAAAGTCGTAAATGGATTCCATGTATGAAAACCAAGTTTGGAACTTCGTTGACCCACCTGAAGGCATAAAGCCTATAGGGTGCAAGTGGGTTTTCAAGAAGAAAACTGACATGGATGGTAATGTGATTACCTATAAGGCTAGATTGGTGGCGAAAGGATATCGTCAAAAGCAAGGTGTTGATTATGACGAGACCTATTCGCCTGTAGCTATGCTTAAATCCATTCGGATGCTCCTGGCCATAGCAGCTTATTATGATTATGAGATATGACAAATGGATGTGAAAATAGCTTTTCTTAATGGAAACCTGCTCGAGGACGTGTATATGATACAATCTGAGGGTTTCACATCGGTTGATAAAACTAAGGTATGCAAATTGCGACGGTCCATATATGGATTGAAGCAAGCATCCAGGAGCTGGAATATCCGTTTTGATGAGACAATAAAAAAGTTTGATTTCTCACAAAATCCAGACGAACCTTGTGTGTATAAGAAGGTTAGTGGGAGTGCAGTCGTGTTCCTAGTATTTTATGTCGATGAAATATTACTTATAGGAAACGATGTTTCAGTCTTACAGTCAGTTAAGATTTGGTTATCCAAGACATTCTCCATGAAAGACCTGGGAGAAGCAACCTACATCCTCGGGATTAAGATCTATAGAGATAGATCGAAACGGTTGCTTGGTCTTTCGCAGACTACATATATAGACCGAGTGCTAAAGAGGTTTAGCATGTCGGAATCCAAGAAAGGTTTCCTACCCATCATGCATGGGATACACCTTTCGAAGTCTATGTGTCCGTGCACAGAAGACGAGAGGATTTGCATGAGTAAGATTCCCTATGCATCCGCAATAGGATCTATCATGTATGTTATGTTATGTATGAGGCCCGATGTATCGTATGCTCTGAGTGTCACGAGTAGATACCAGTCTGATCCAGGAATGGATCATTGGGCGGCTGTTAAGACAATCCTTAAGTACTTGAGAAGAACTAAGGATGTGTTCCTAATATATGGAGAAGGGGACATCGTGATATGCGGGTATACGAATGCCAGCTTCCAGACAGACAAGGATGATTCTAGGTTTCAGTCTGGGTATGTATTCACCTAGAATGGAGGCGCAATAAGTTGGAAAGGTTCCAAGCTTGACACTATAGCGGATTCTGCCACTAAGGCAGAATACATTGTAGCTTTGGAAGCAGCAAAGGAAGCGGTTTGGATCAAGAAGTTCATCTCTGAACTTGATGTGGTCTTATCAATGATCCAAACATATGCTTCGCTGCTATCATCTGATCAGAGAGATCATTAGTAGGAAGGAAATACAAATCGAGAAAATCCCCATTGAAAGGAACTTAGCGGATCCTTTGACTAAGGCATTACCTCAAAGTAAGTTTGAGGGTCATGTTAGAGCTTATGGTATTGGATACCGTAGCGATTGGCATTAGGCCAAGTGGGAGTTTGTTAGTAATATATGAGAGATGTCCTAAGACAATCGCCTTAGGTCTGAACCATTTATATGATAAATGAAGATTCACTATTTGAGTATACATGTTTTTATGTATTTGATTAGATCTTAAACTCATTTACTGAATGTCCACGCTACGATTCACAGCATGAGAGAATTTGTGATTGAATCACAACTAGTGAGTATCTCTACATGTGTAATTATGATGTATCGGAATTATCCCTAGTCGATGAATTGATGGATTTGGACACCATCGATTCTGTCAAGACTAGCACGAGGTATATTCCTTGGTGTATCCAAGCAGCTGATTATCACTGGCTGGAGACATTGTGATGTTCGGAGTTAATCGTGGATGCTAGTTATGGTAACTAGTACTTCGTTTCAGTTACGTATTGCTGATAATTAGTTTCTTATGCAAGAAAAGGGATACTTGATTATGGAATGTACCATCTTATCTTGAGATTTCTTTGACTTGCGGTATTCAAGTCATCTTGATCATAAAGACTTATGCTTTGACATCTTAAGCAAGCATCTCTGAGGAGATATGGACCCGGGATGATTGGGTATAAGTCGAAGTGATCGAAGGTGTTTGAATAGCCTATAAAGGATTCACCACTCCTTGCGAGGAGATGTATACCCATGGCCTCTCGTCGGATTGTTACTAAAGTCTTTGGCCAAAGCATTACATGTTTAGAGTAAGGTACTCTTGGATACATGTGCTGTAACTAGAATCCTTAGGATGAGGAAATGATACTTGAGCTAGGTGTGACGTAGTCAACCTAGTGGGGACTGACACTATAGACCATGTCCTGAACCAAGTGGGTATAAGATGAGTGAAGGGAATGGGGCACGATTCGTTGTAGCTGCTGAAGAGTTTCGAAAATAGTTCTGGATCAACCGTTGATCTTTTCGGTTAATTGGGGATCATGATGTACTACTAGGTGTCACTCATGATTGTTCTATAATTAATGGTTAATTATAGATGGCCAACATAAACTGAGAACCTATTTTGTCACACGTACAACGAGCGTAATCCGAAGGATTTAAAACAAGCTTGAGAATGAGATTCTCAGACCGAGAGAAACTAGGTTTGGTTGGACCAAACAAGGAGCGAGCATGAAATCGTTTCAGTCACAATGGAAGCGTGGATGGACCGTGTCTTATGAAGACATGATGGATGAACCAAATTGGTTTGGTTCTAATCCAATGGTGGAGAATAAACCAAAGGGGTTTGGTTTGTTTTAAATGAATGAACCAAAGTTGGTTTTGTTGGCAACCGTGCTATCTCTCGGAATGCTCATAGGCTCCCATGTCCCCGGATTAAAATTTTCACTAATGAAAACTAATCCGGATGGGATGAGTTTCCTAAGCACAACCAATTTGTCATCGTGCCAACGACTCGAGCGATCGCTTGAACAAACTAGTTGTTCAAGCAACCAAACTCTTCTAGTCGATTAGCCGCGGAAGAGACGACGGACGGATTGCCGGTTTTTGTATTTCTTATTCGGGGTCCATGATTATACAAATACATGCAAATGCAAACTAGTATAATCAAGATATACTAACATAAAGAACATAAGCTAGCATATCAATAAGAACATGCAAAGAACAATAATAAAAGTTATAAAACTTTTATACCTCTTGATCTTCTATCGTATGTCCTAACCTCCTTGTAGACTTCGTGTGGGCGAAGATCCTCTACAAGTTGAAGCATCCTAGATCTTCTTCAATCCAAAGAAAGAAGAACTCTCTTTCTCTTCTTGCTTGAGCCAACCACCAATCCACAAAAGGATTGATGTCGCCGGCCCCAAGAATAGAGAGAACATAATGGAAACAACCAAGGAACCGAACTAGGGACAAACCCTAGTTTTGGTGCCGTCGGCCAAGATGGAGTGAAGAGGAGAATAGGAAATCGGTTGAGCCCCGACCAAGGTAGAAGGAAGAGAAGGTAGGAGCCGGCCAAACCTTAGGAAGAAGAAGAACCCTCCTCCTATATTTGCCGCCCACCTTAGCTTCCATAACCTAGCCGCCCAACCTCCTAACCTCCTAGGGTTTCTTGCCGCCCAACCAAAGATAGGCAAAACCCTAACTCCCTTAGGGTTTCTTGCCGCCCACTTTAGGTTTGGCAAAACCCAAATCTCCAAAACCAAATCATCAACCTAGATCAAAAGGAGAAGCATGGTGCCGGCCAAACCATGGAGGAAGGAGGAAGAAGGATGCCGGCCACCATTAGGAAGAAGAAGAAGAAGCTCCCTCTCCTTTTGTGGCCACCCAAAAACCCTAGCTCCTCCACTTTCTTGCCGCCCAAGCCAAAGCCCCTCAATTAGGTTTTTCATATTCCATCATCTTCTTGCCGCCCACCCTAAGCCACCCTTTTATAGAGTTAGGGTTTAGGCCTTGGTTTAATCTCAACCGTCGGTTCTAGGGATTTAATCCCAACCGTCGGATCTAGAGATTTAATCTCTACCGTCGGTTCTAGGAATTTAATCCCAACCGTCGGATCTAGAGATTTAATCTCAACCGTCGGTTCTAGGGATTTAATCCCAACCGTCGGATCTAGAGATTTGTTTTCCATCATTTGATCTAGACTTCATGAGGTTTATATTAGGCTACGATAGGGACCATGAGGAGGAGTTGGGTCTTGGCCACCCGATGGATCGGAACCACACAAACTTGATCCATCAATGATGTTCCATTCCACTAGAGGATCATCATCGAACTACCTCACCAACCCCCATAAATTAATATGGGCTCCATATATTATTTGTACATCCATCTCCCCGTGTTTAAGATATCGAATGTCCGTCAATTGATTGATTTACTGACCATCAATCAATTAACATCTAACTCCTCGAGTAGTACCACTCAACCTTATCATCATGTTGACTAAGTCAACCTGCAGGGTTTACATGATGAACCTTATGAGCTCCTCAAGGGGACATCATCAACCTAATATATAGGACACGGTTTCCTCCTATAATCAACGGCACACCATGTAAATAATATCATTTCCCAACTTACCGGGCATATTGATTTAATCCATAGAAATCTCACCCTCTGGTAAATCAAAGAAATAAATATTAAGTACATGTGCCCGTTATTATATCGGGATTAAGAGCAAGTACAACATAATATCCGAGGTCCGATTCAATTATGCAGTCAGCAATAAATTGAATCACCTCTATGTCGGTCCTGCTCAATACACCAAGGTGTACTAGTGTAACTCTATGTTCAAGACAAAACAATACCAAACTACACTACAACCATGCCAATGGTTTGTCCAAAACCATCTTGGTTGTGAGCCTCTACTTATACTCTACAAGGGACTGATAACATGATCTTCTATGTCACACCCAAGCACCATGTTATCTACAATGTAAGTATTAGACAATATGCACATATATAAATATAAAATACAATCAATGATCATGTGATTCTTATTTCAAAATAAAATGTTCATACCAAAAAGCTAGGCTTTCAGTATACATCCCAATAGGTTTGGTTCGTTTTAACTTAAAATAGACCAAATCGTTTTGGTTTATTTTAACTTAAATTAATGGAGCGGGTTAATGGGATTTTGGTTATGATCCGATAACCATTAGGAGAATTTGTTCTCTATAAAATAGGGCTTAAGGGTTTTGTGAAAACCTAATCCAAGCAACCCATAGTTAACGCCCACCCTCTCCCTCTCCTCTTGTGGTCGGCGGCCAACCCTAGCCGCTGCCCACCCTTGTGCCGGCGTCCAAGCTCCAGCCAGCTATCCTCCGGCGACCCTCCGGTGATCCTCCTTGGCTCCGGTGACCAAGGACTTCCTGGCCCTCTTCTCTTTGGCCGGCGCAAACTCCTCCACCAAACTGTCCAGTTTTATGGACAACTTGCTTTCTTTGAGTCGGAGCATCATTTGGACGACATTTGGAGCTCCGACAGTGGCTACTTTACCGGAGATTCGATCTCTGGTAATCCTCATAGGTGGAGGACGAAGGATTCATCAAACGGTTGACGAATACCTCTTCAGAGAAGCGAGTTTTTGAGGACTCATTTTGGATCCAAATTTTGATTCAGATCGTGATCTTCTCTCGATCACATCATCTTCAACACGAGTCTTGTAACTCGTACGAAGACGAGGCTTGTGACTTTGTGAAGTCATCTCAAAGATACTCGGCGTGGATACGGATAGAGGCGATTCTAGCGAGGATCGCTCCGGTTGATGCCTTTCCCGCTACACGTGATACGTCAAATATACGTAGTATAAATTTCCTTTTATTACAAAATTTGAAATTGCGGTTATATCTACACATGTTGTACTATGTATGTGTGTGGTGTGTGTGTTGTAATAAATTAGATTTATTATTTTTATTTCTTCCGCTGTGCACATGTTTACGAAACATGTTCGAACACACACTCGCCGCGGTGCCGGAAACCCAACAGTGGTATCAGAGCCCATGTTGTGTTTCGACATAATCGTAAAATTATTTTGCGATAGTCGTAATGGTATTTATGGAAATTTTCTACTTTTGTAAAGTTAGAAGTATTTATGGAAATTTTTAATTTTGGAAAGTCTAGAAGTATTTATGGAAATCTTCTACTTTTGGAAAGTTAGAAGTATTTATGGAAATTAATATTTTCCATAAATAAAATATTTGATTAGATTTAGAAATTTGTTTCCTAATTTAATCATGATTTGATTTGGGAAATCAAATCTTAAAATATTTTATTTCCATAAGTAGTTTTGATGATTTAGGAAATTTGTTTCCTAAATTGACTTTCCTTAATCAACACTTTCCACAAATAAAATATGTGATTAGATTTGGAAATTTATTTCCTAATTTAATCATGATTTGATTTGGAGAATCAAATCTCAAACATATTTTATTTCCATAAATAGTTATGACATATAAGAAAATTTTGTACATGTCATAATTGTATGCCATGTAATTGCATTAGATGCATATCATTATACCATGCGTGTCGTGACATGTAGATGTATGTCATGTATGTCATGCCATGTAGATAATAGTTATTTGCATGCAAAGATGATGAGACATAAAAAACCCTTAATATTAAAGCCTACACCTTCCATTAATATGGTTAGAACCAGAGTTTCGTTTCTTGTTTGGGTTGTTGGACTCTCTCCAAGCCCGGCTCGAACCCGAACATGTTCAAACCATGGAATAGTTTAATACTAATATGGTAAGAGTCAGAGGTCAATCGTTAGCTTTGGTTGTTGGACTCTCTCCAAGCCGAGCTAATTGGTTGAATGCTCTCTAACCATATTAAAACTATTTCTCGATTAATGGGTTGGCTTTAACCTGGAGCATCGGCTTGTTGGACTCTCTCCAAGGTCGATGTGAAGGGAGGTGAAGTTGGGTGCTATGCATATGATGCATACTTGTTAATGAGTTAACAACCCGATGTATGTGTGAATATTCAATAAGTTGATAGTACATTGTGATAGTTGCATATATGTGATATGCAATCGATATATTTGATACCTACCATCGTAGTTATGAATGGTTTGTTGGACTCTCTCCAAGGTTGTTCATATCTATGTTGGATATCAGCCCATTCGGAGATGGACCTACGATCTCCCGGAGTGATTTTGGGGTTTTTGAAATTCAAAAAATGAATGGGATTTATGAATGTATATTGATGCATTTTAAAATCATTTTCTCATATATGCTCATTTTGTATTTCTAGGTTAATCGATTGATCATGATGTCTTTGAATTTGCGCACTATTTTGGATTCTAACAAATTGACTGGGCCTAACTTCCTGGACTAGCTTAGAAACTTGAGAATTGTTCTCAAGGCGGAAAAGCTAGCATATGTCCTTGAAGAGCCTCTTCCCAACCGTCCTAGGGACGATGCAACTCCAGACCAAATGTTGGCCTATCAGAAACATGTGGCAGATTATGAACTGGCGAGTTGCATCATGCTAGCTGTGATGGTACCTGAGCTGCAAAAGCAGCATGAGCATATGGATGCTAATACCATAGTCTTCCATCTTCATGAGTTGTTTGATGAGTAGGCGAGATCCGAAAGGTTCGAAATCTCCAGGCTCCTCTTCACCTCTAAGATGCAAGAAGGTTCGTCTGTAGTGCAGTTTGTGCTAAAGATGAACGGGTACATCGAGCGGTTGGCCACCCTCGAGTTTGTGATGGATCATGAATTAAGTATTGACTTAATTCTGCATTGTTTGCCCAAGAGTTTCCCACAATTTGTGATGAACTATCGGATGAACAAATTAGAATCCAATATTCCTGAGCTCCTCAATATGCTGAAGACTGTGGAGCCTTCTGTGAAGCATGAGGAGAAGGCGGTTATGTTAGTTGATTCCTCAAAGAAAGGTTCTAAGAGGAAGGCAAAGGAACAGAAGAAAGGGAAGAACAAAAAAGCTAAGAAGGCAGAACCAACACAAAAGGGCACTTGCCATCATTATGGCAAGGAAGGCCACTAACGAAGAAACTGCAAGATTTATCTTGAGTCCGTGAAGAAGAAGAAGGCATCTGATGCCCCATCCTCTTTAGGTATCTTCGTTATTGATTGTCATTCTATTTCCTTAGACACTTGGGTATTGGATACCGGGTGTGACTCACATATATGTAATGACATACAGGGCCTAAGGAATAGAAGAAGACTCGTCAGAGGGGAGTCAAATTTGTGAGTGGGCAATGGAGCAAAGGTTGTTGCGGTCGCCATCGGAACTTATTTGCTGAAGCTCCCTAGTAGACTAGTCTTGGAACTAGACAATTGCTATTGTGTTCCTTCTCTAATAAAGAACGTTGTTTCTATTTCCTGCTTAAATAGAAATGGTTACCATTTGACGTTTAGTAACAATTGTTGTTATATAACTTTGAATGACGTACTTTATGGAACTGGAACTTTGAGCAATGGTATTTATACGTTGGACGTATCTAGTGACATTTTCAATATCGAAGCGAGCAACAAGCGTGCTCGAAAGGATAATCAATTAGACTCCTACATGTGGCATTATCGTCTTGGCCATGCAAGCAAGAAACGCATGTCCGAATTACATTGATGTGAAATTCTGGAATCGTTTGAATTGGATTCATACGATACATGCGAATCATGCTTAAAAGGCAAGATGACTAAGTTACCTTTTACAAGAAAAGGTGAACGAGTGGGAGAGTTGCTAGGTCTAATACATATTGATGTATGTGGACCTATGTCAACTCAAGCTTTAGGAGGCTATAGCTACTTCATTACCTTCACCGATGATCACTCACGGTTTGGGTATATGTTCTTAATGAAACACAAGTCTGAAGCCTTTGAAAGGTTCAAAGAATTCAGAAATGAAGTAGAGAAACAACATGACAAGAGTATTAAAATACTTCGATCGGATCGAGGTGGTGAATACTTAAGTCAAGAGTTTCTTGATTATCTAAGAGACAATGGTATATTGTCTCAATGGACTCCGCCATATACACCACAGCATAATGGTGTATCTGAGAGGCGTAACCGGACCTTGTTGGACATGGTCAGGTCAATGATGAATCATGCGAATCTTCCCAAGTCCTTTTGGGGCTATGCACTTCAGAAAGCTGTTTACTTGTTAAACAGAATGTCAACCAAGGTAGTCTCTACTACTCTATATGAGATATGGAATAGTAAGAAACCTCATGTATCTTACTTGAAGATATGGGGTTGTCCTGCTTATGTGAAGCGGACTGTATCAGACAAATTGGATGCTAAGTCTGATAAATATCTATTTATTTGATACCCTAAGGAAACAAGGGGTTACCAATTCTATCATCCTGTGGATCAAAAGGTGTTTGTTTCAAGGCATGCTGTGTTTCTAGAGAAAGAGTTTCTCTTGCAAGAAAACAATGGGAGTGTCGTCGAGCTTAAGGAGGCTCGAGAGACTCAAATAGACATTGATGAGATACCTGGTGAAGCACAACAACCGATAACCCATAGTGATGAGCAATCGGCTGGATCTATTGAAACACCACATCTTCGTAGATCTGGTAGAACACGCAATATTCCTGAGAGATATGGATTTCTCGTAAGTGAATCGAACGACGTGTTACTCATTGTTGATGAGGAGCCTACCAGTTATGAAGAAGTTCTGACAAGTTCAGAAAGGGATAAGTGGCTTGAAACCATGAAGTCGGAAATTAATTCCATGTATGAAAACCAAGTTTGGAACTTGGTTGACCCACCTGAAGGTATAAAGCCTATAGGGTGCAAGTGGGTTTTTCAAGAAGAAAACCGACATGGATGGTAATGTGATTACCTATAAGGCTAGATTGGTGGCGAAAGGATATCGTCAAAAGTAAGGTGTTGATTATTACGAGACCTATTCGCCTGTAGCTATGCTTAAATCCATTCGGATGCTCCTGGCCATAGCAGCTCATTATGATTATGAGATATGGCAAATGGATGTGAAAACAACTTTCCTTAATGGAAACCTGCTCGAGGACGTGTATATGATACAACCTGAGGATTTCACATCAGTTGATAAAACCAAGGTATGCAAATTGTGACGGTCCATATATGGATTGAAGCAAGCATCCAGAAGATGGAATATCCGTTTTGATGAGACAATCAAAAAGTTTGATTTCTCACAAAATCCAGATGAACCTTGTGTGTATAAGAAGGTTAGTGGGAGTGCAGTCATGTTCCTAGTATTGTATGTCGATGACATATTACTTATAGGAAACGATGTTTCAGTCTTACAGTCAGTTAAGATTTGGTTGTCCAATACATTCTCCATGAAAGACCTGGGAGAAGCAACCTACATCCTCGGGATTAAGATCTATAGAGATAGATCGAAACAGTTGCTTGGTCTTTCGTAGTCTACATATATAGACCGAGTGCTAAAGAGGTTTAGCATGTCGGAATCCATGAAAGGTTTCCTACCCATCAGGCATGGGATACACCTTTTGAAGTCTATGTGTCCGCGCATAGAAGACGAGAGGATTTGCATGAGTAAGATTCCCTATGCATCCGCAATAGGATCTATCATGTATGCTATGTTATGTACGAGGCCCGATGTATCGTATGCTCTGAGTGTCATGAGTAGATACCAGCCTGATCCAGGAATGGATCATTGGGCGGCTGTTAAGACAATCCTTAAGTACTTGAGAAGAACTAAGGATGTGTTTCTAATATATGGAGAAGGGGACATGGTGATATGCGGGTATACGAATGCCAGCTTCCAGATAGACAAGGATGATTCTAGGTCTCAGTCTGGGTATGTATTCACCTGGAATGGAAGCGCAATAAGTTGGAAAGGTTCCAAGCTTGACACTATAGCGGATTCTGCCACTAAGGCAGAATACATTGCAGCTTTGGAAGCAGCAAAGGAAGCAGTTTGGATCAAGAAGTTCATCTCTGAACTTGATGTGGTCTCATCAATGATCCAAACATGTGCTTTGTTGCTATCATCTGATCAGAGAGATCATTAGTAGGAAGGAAATACAAATCGAGAAAATCCCCACTGAAAGGAACTTAGCGGATCCTTTGACTAAGGCATTACCTCAAAGTAAGTTTGAGGGTCATGTTAGAGCTTATGGTATTGGATACCGTAGTGATTGGCATTAGGCCATGTGGGAGTTTGTTAGTAATATATGAGAGATGTCCTAAGGCAATCGCCTTATGTCTGAACCATTTATATGATAAATGAAGATTCACTATTTGAGTATACATGTTTTCATGTATTTGATTAGATCTTAAACTCATTTACTGAATGTCCATGCTACGATTCACAACATGAGAGAATTTGTGATTGAATCACAACTAGTGAGTATCTCTACATGTGTAATTGTGATGTATCAGAATTATCCCTAATCAATGAATTGATGGATTTGGACACCATCGATTCTGTCGAGACTAGCACGAGGTATACTCCTTGGTGTATCCAAGCAGCTGATTCTCACTGGCTGGAGACATTGTGATGTCCGGAGTTAATCGTGGATGCTAGTTATGGTAACTAGTTCATTGGAGTGACCAGCCGTAAGACTTCATATGGTTCTCTGCATATATAGATATGTCAATGAAGTTCCTACTGCAGCTTAAGTGTGATGTTCCTTTGACTTACGGTATTCAAGTCATCTTGATCATAAAGACTTATGCTTTGACATCTTAAGCAAGCATCTCTGAGGAGATGTGGACCCGGGATGATTGGGTATAAGTCGAAGTGATTGAAGGTGTTTGAATAGCCTATAAAGGATTCACCACTCCTTGCGAGGAGATGTATACCCATGGCCTCTCGTCGGATTGTTACTAAAGTCTTTGGCCAAAGCATTACATGTTTAGAGTAAGGTACTCTTGGATACATGTTCAGTAACTAGAATCCGTAGGATGAGGAAATGATACTTGGGCTAGGTGTGACGTAGTCAACCTAGTGGGGACTGACACTATAGACCATGTCCTGAACCAAGTGGGTATAAGATGAGTGAAGGGAATGGGGCACGATTCGTTGTAGCTGCTGAAGGGTTTCAGAAATAGTTCTGGATCAACCGTTGATCTTTTCGGTTAATTGGGGATCATGATGTACTACTAGGTGCCACTAATGATCGTTCTATAATTAATGGTTAATTATAGATGGCCAACATAAACCGAGAACCTATTTGGTCACACGCACAACGAGCGTAATCCGAAGGATTTAAAACAAGCTTGAGAATGAGATTCTCAGACAAAGAGAAATTAGGTTTGGTTGGACCAAACAAGGAGCGAGCATGAAATCGTTTCAATCGCAATGGAAGCGTGGATGGGCCGTGTCTTATGAAGACATGATGGATGAACCAAATTGGTTTGGTTCTAATCCAATGGTGGAGAATAAACCAAAGGGGTTTGGTTTGTTTTAAACGAATGAACCAAAGTTGGTTTGGTTCGTTTTAACTTAAAATAGACCAAATCAGTTTGGTTTATTTTAACTTAAATTAATGGAGCGGGTTAATGGGCTTTTGGTTATGATCCGATAACCATTAGGAGAATTTGTTCTCTATAAAATAGGGCTTAAGGGTTTTGTGAAAACCTAATCCAAGCAACCCATAGTTGCTGCCCACCCTCTCCCTCTCCTCTTGTGGTCGGCGCCCAACCCTAGCCGCCGCCCACCCTTGTGCCGCCGTCCAAGCTTATTGCCGGCGTCCAAGCTCCGGCCGGCTATCCTCCGGCAACCCTCCGGTGATCCTCCTTGGCTCCGGTGACCAAGGACTTGCTGGCCCTCTTCTCTTTGGTCGACGCAAACTCCTCTTGCTTTCTTTGAGTTGGAGCATCGTTTGGACAACGTTTGGAGCTCCGACAGTGACTACTTTATCGGAGATTCGATCTCCGGTAATCCTCATAGGTGGAGGATGAAGGATTCGTCAAAAAGTTGACGAATACCTCTCCGGAGAAGCGAGTTTTTGAGGACTCGTTTTGGATCTGAATTTTGATTCGGATCGTGATCTTCTCTCGATCACATCGTCTTCAACACGAGGATAGTAACTCGTACGAAGACGAGGCTCGTGACTTTGTGAAGTCATCCCAAATATATTCGGCGTGGATACGGATAGAGGCGATTCTAGCGAGGATTTCTCCGGTTGATGCCTTTCCCGCTACACGTGATACGTCAGGTATACGTAGTATAAATTTCCTTTTATTGCAAAATTTGAAATTGCGGTTATGTCTACACATGTTGTACTATGCATGCGTGTGGTGTGTGTGTGTTGTAATAAATTAGATTTATTATTTTTATTTCTTCCGCTGTGCACATGTTTACGAAACATGTTCGAACACACACTCACCGCGGTGCCGGAAACCCAACAGTAGCTACTATAGAGTTGCTGGAATGCGAATAGTTGCAACTTGAGAGATTGATCGCTATAGTCTTCCATACACTTACAGAGTGTGTGGTAGAGTGGATTTTGAATGGTTGATGGACTCCTCTTTTGAGAAGATAATTCCCCGTCTCTGATAAGGATAGTGTATTCCGGACACACATCCAGTCAAGGAAGAGTCGCTACAGGAAGCTTATCATTGGAGATTTTCTATTCACCCTGATGGTACTCAGATGTACCGAGAGTTGAAACGTTTATACTGGTGGAATGGTATAAAGAGAGTTATAGCAATATTTTGCTGCTCGATGTTTAGTATGCCAGTAGGTGAAGGCTGAACATCAGAAATTCGTTGGATTGCTCTAGACAATTCCGATTTCAGAATGGAAGGGGGAGCATATACCATTTTGGATTTTGTTATGGGATTGTTGAGAACCTGTAAAGGACATGATGAGATTTGGGGTGATTGTGGATTGACTGACCAAATCAACTCACTTCCTGCTTGTTCATGGAACGGACTCATTAGATCGTTTGGTAGAGTTGTACTGCCGAGAGATTATCAAACTGCATGGAGTACTTTTGAGTACTATATCTGTTAGTGATCCGCGATTTACCCCGCCATACTGGTAGAGTCTGCATCAGACCATGGGCACGGAGCTTCGGCTCAGTATCACATTTTATCCGCGGACTGATGGACAGTCTGAGTGTACCATTCAGACATTGGAGGATCTATTGAGATCCTGTGTCATGGATTATGGAGGTAGTTGGGTGAATCACATTCCTTAGTGGAATTTAACTATAAGAACAATTATCACTTCTCCATTCAGATGACTCCTTCTGAGGCCCTATACGGTAGACCCTGTAGATCTCCCGTGTTGTGGGAGGAAGTCAGGGAATGATAGCTATTTGGGGCCACAGAGTATCAAACATGATGCGGAGTTGGTGCGCGAAATCAGACGATGGTTATTGGAGGTACAGGATTGACAGAAGAGTTATGCAGACCGGAAGTGAAGGCCTTTAGAAATTCTCAATTGGGGAATAAGTATTTCTGCGTGTTTCACCTTCGAAAGGGGTGAAACGATTTTGGGTCGCAAGGAGCGATAGTAGTGGAACAAAACCATCTGACTCGTAAAGGTTGGATGACAGCATCATACCGATGAGGAGGCTACGTGGGAGTTGGAAGATACAATCCGAGCTTGATAGCCTCATCTGTTCACTTGAGGAATGTAGGTGGTCCTTTCGGAAACTTGCTTGAGTAAAATTTTTGCATGTTAGTACGAAATTTGGGGACAAAATTTTTATTAGTGGGGGAGAATGTAAAATACTGAAAAATAAATAAATAAATAAATAAATAAAATAAAAATATTCCTCATTAATTGATAAATTATCTTGTGGAATTTTTCAAGAACTTTTAGAAATTTTCCTGGACTTAAACAGAGATTTCTGAGGCAATTTGCGGAGAGAGATTTAATTGTCTTAAAGGGGGTTTAATCGGAATTGGGTTTACATCTTATAGGGTTATTGGATCCAACCTGGTAAACAGACCCAACCCGACATGTTTTCCCCTTCTTAACACCAAAGCTCTCGACTTTTCCCTCACCGCACGCAGCACTCCATCCTCACGGGCATTTCTCGTCGTCCGACCGTTCCTCACCATTGTGTTTTCCCTTCGTCCCTTATCGTTCAACGACGCCTCCTCTTCACTGCACCTCATCACCTTCTCGTGGAGCCCTACCTTCCCGAACACTCGTAGGAGAAAAAGCACTACCGAATCGATCCCTGCCACAATCGCTGTGGTGCCAAGCAACCTCTTCTTCCTCGCGTCCCTCCCCTCTGCAAGTGGCGACCGACAATCTCGCCAGCCTCCCTGGGATGGGCTGGAGGTTTCGATTTGGTGATTTCCCGGTGGGAGGTAGTAGTGCAACTTGTGATCTCTGTTACCAATCCATGCCGGAGCGAGGAGTTACTGTCGACGAATAGGGGATAGGGAAAAGAGGGATGCCGATTGTTGGTGATAGGATGCTGGTGGAGCTAGGGCAGTAGGTTTGTGGCCGCCGATTGTGCCGGTGAACTGGAGATTTGGAGGCCTTCGCGATTTCTACCGGAGCAAGGTAAGGAACTGTGTTTATGTGTCCTTCGATTTCGGAAGAAATCCACCTGTGAATGCGTTCCTTTTGTGATTTAAGGCAGCAGGGTTTTTAGCCTTCCGACGATTTGCTGCCGGTGGTGATTGTTGCCTGTTCTGGGATCTAGGCTCGGTGATGTTTGGTAATCGATTTGGGGCTGGTAAGATTGATCTAGCCTTTGTTATTCAGTTGTCAATTTCTGTGTGTAATCTTTGTGTTGTACCAACGTAATTCGATGTGGACGTTGGGTGTTTTGTGTGAGAGGGTTGTTCGATTATGGATGAAAGTGAGCTGTGGGTGAGTGAAGAAAGATTGGGGGTGTTGTGTGTTCATCCAGGGTAGGTCAGAATTCTATGTCTTTGTGTGTGAATGGTCGGTGGCAAACTGAGTGGTATAATGCTCTATTTGTGTCTGTGATGGTTGTGCATGGAGCTGGAAAGGCTATGAATTTGGGATTGTGAAGGGCTGTGAATAGCTGTGAACAACTGTGTGCATCTATGAGTGTTGTTTAGATCTAATTACTTTAATTGATCTTGTGGATATTAGTGGTCTGTTGTGGATTGAGTTTGGTGTGAATCGACCAAGGATTTATGTAGATTTGGGGTTACGAGAGGTGTGTACTCGTAGTGCTAACTCACGTTCGATAAAGGGACGGGAGTATAGAGACGACATAGTAGTTATGTATTTATCGGATACTTGTACTTAATCATAGTTTGCTATTAAGTGCAAGTTTGGGATACGAAGCGGGTTCACGACTGTGAAGACTATTTCGAGCTTCGTATCAGGTGGGTAATTCCTACCCTGGTCAGGTAGTTTTAATGCATATAGATTTAGATGCATGATCATCATATATGATCATGTTATTTTGACCATGTTCTTATTATCTTATGCTTGAACTTATCGTTGGATGTATTTATGCTCAATTGTTGATATCACATATTTCCTATCATGATTTAGGAGTTATAGATGTGATGTAAATTGGCCTAGATGTTTAGTAGGGTGTAAATGTTAGTACGGGTGATGGCCTAATTTATAAATTGGCAAAAAGGTCATCCGTGGGTAGGTAATGCCCTAAATGTAGGATTTATTTCCAATACCTGTATGTTGCATACTTGTTACCAACCATGTGTTGTGTAATGGTTAAGTGAAGGGTGATTAGTGTGTCGCTACGGACCGGTGATCCCAGCTTGATATGATTAGTCGAGTACGACTCTCTATAGGATAGAGAGTGCGTCGATCAGTTGAGTACGACTCTCTATTGGATAGAGAGTTATGATCAGTCGAGTATGACTCTCTACAGGATAGAGAGCGCGTCGATCAGTTGAGTACGACTCTCTATTGGATAGAGAGTTATGATTAGTTGAGTACGACTCTCTACAAGATAGAGAGTCCGTCGATCAGTTGAGTATGACTCTCTACAGAATAGAGAGTGTATTGATCAGATGGGTATGACTCTTTGTTGAATAGAGAGTTTGTGGTAGATGATTGTACGTGTGATAGCATACTCATGTCATTTGCATGCATTCTGACGACATAGTCTCCCTTGGGGTTGAGAGAGTCGTCAGTCATCTTGCCTCCCAGGTTACTCCCCGAGGAGTAACTGGTGTGAGGGCAGAGCATCTGTTGTGCCGCACTCTACCACTATAGACGGTGGTAGTTGGAGTTGCATGCAGTTGTCCTGGGTGCGTGGCACTCGATCGCTCATTGGTAGTGTTAGTCGGAGTGGCCAGCAACAGGGACCCCCGTTGTGTAGCGAGCTCTTTACGCTCATATGCTACTTGATCATACTACCCACTCGGCCACTCTATAGCAATGGTTGGTGTTGAGTTGGGACAGTTGTCATGTCGTGCCACCTAGGCTGCTGTAGAATTGTGGTAGCAGTAGAGTCTTGAGCATGACCATGCATCTTTGCATTCTTATATCTGATGTCGCTTTGCATATTACCATATATATATACATATATGCATGTATATATATGGATGGTTGAGATTAATATATATATATATATATATATATATATATATATATATGCAGTCTATATATATATATGCTTATTGTGATGTTGCATATGATTGTATTATGCTTGCTGCATTTGATTGTACATCATATTCATGCATGCTTCTTGCATCTGTTTACGGTTGTGTCTTATACTTGTATATTTGTTGGACAGACCATTAGACACCTTGACCTGTAGCATGAGTATATTGTGAGTTGGTATTACTCTTCTTGTTATATATATGTTGGATATATCCTCAGGTTGGATCAGAGTAGCGTAGCAGACTTTCAGGTATGTCTGCATTTTGCATTGTTCATTTGGTTAGACAGTATATGCTTGTATTTATATACTATGCTGATATACCTATTGTACCTCTAGATTATGAAATTGAATTACATGTGATATTTGATATATACATGTTTTTCTATTACCTGCTGAGTTTTACTCACTACCACAGACCCTGGGTTTTTCTGTCGCCCAGGTAACAGGTAGAAGTCTTCGTGACGGCTTGGAGCACCGTTGGTTGACATCTCATCTCAGAGACTCTGGTGGTTGTGTTGGGCTTTCCGTATGAGTGCATTGTATTTGGAGTTTTCGTGATGTACTATGTTGTGGATTCGGATTTTGTTGAGGTTTCGTTATGTTGTGATGTGTTAGTCATACTGGTATGCATGTGTGTAGTTTGAGATATTGTATTATGTTTCCGCTGTGTTTTGTGTAGTTGTTGTTTTCATATATATATGTATATTGTTGTTGTTGTGGCCTACGGGCTTGTATTAACCCGAAATGTTGCCACACAAAGGGGAGATGTCGTCCGTTTGCTTTTCGGCATGGCATGCTCTCGGGGCATGACAGTTAGGGTTCCCTAACCACTCTTAACCCTAGGATATTCTTTGGAAAGCATTAGAAAGGATGAAAATCCATTGGATATGGATTAGGAGAATTGGTTTAGGGTGTGTATCAATTTAAGGCGTGGGAAAGTTCAATGTTGAACTTTTAACCTTATTTTTTATGGTTTAGTGTTCCTATTGGCTTAGGTACTCTCCAAGGACATTGTTGGTGCAATGATCAAGGGGTAACAAGCCTTTAGGGGGAGGTATCCATCATGGGATGATGGATGTTATTTTTCCTCATGAGGGAGAGAAATGGGAATTTGAGATGCCCAATTTGGAAATTAGGAGACTTCATAGGAGTGCCTCTCTTGAGTGATATGAGACTTATCACTAGGAAGATTGTAGGCATCCTAGGTGTCTGTGGACCAAGGGAGAGATTGTAAGATCTCATTGGGATATGAGACATTGACCTCCTTGGGAGAACCTTTTTGATGTATGTCAAAAAGAAGGAGAAAGTAAAATTACCAATTTGGAATAATTGGTAAGGAGAGTTGAGTTAGGGTTTAGGCATAACTCAAAGGTGTTTTTGTCAAACATCAAAAAGGGGGAGATTGTTGGTGCAATCGATCCAGGTCATGATTGACCAGACTCGAGTTGGACTCGAGTAGTGTTTTGATGTTTGACATTGATGTCTGACATATGTTGGGGAGATTGTTGGTGCAATCGACCCAGGTCATAATTGATGTTTGACGATGGTTTAACCATTGTCATGAAAGAAGCCCAAGTCTTGTGTACTTGGCATAAAAAGTCTAAGCTTGAGTCTTGGCATGAAAAGTCCAACATGGGTTGGTAAGGAAAGTCCAAGCATGGGTCTTGGCAAGGAAAAGTCCAAGCATGGGTCTTGGCATGGAAAGTCCAACATGGGTTAGCAAGGGAAAGTCAAAGCTTGAATCTTAGCAATAGAGAAGTCCAAGGGGAATATTGGCGGCGTAAAGTCCATGCGAGAGTCTTGGCGACATAAGTCCAATGGTTGGCGACGTAAAGTCCAAGCGGAGTCTTGGCAGCGTAAACCTAATGTGTCTTGGCGGTGTAGACCACATTAGCATGACAATAGCTGATGGAAGCACCTGAAGACTAGTGTATGGATGAACAAGTCATGGATGACTTAGAGGGATCTGATAGGCGTGAGGCTGATGGAGGTGGCTAGAAGGCTTAGGTCTAGGCTAAGAGTGGTCTAGCAAGTATGAAAGCACCATACTTGGGTTAAAACCTCATGTTTGAGGTGTATCAGTCAACTGGAACTATGGTGAGTCGACCAGAGTTCGACTGTCGAGAAATGGCCTGGCAGTCGACTGCTGGCCTGAGTAGTCGACTGATCTGGAGATCAGTCGATTGTTGGTCAGGATTTCGAACACAGAAGGTTCCTGAGTCGATTGTTAGGGTTTGATAGTCGAGTGATGACCCGATCAGCCGACTGATGGGTATAATCAGTCCACTGATGGTCTATCCATTAGAACTTATCCAACGTGGCTCATGTCGTTGTCTCACAATCTACGAGGCGATCGTGATGATCCGTCGATCATTGCTAAGCAAATCGCCGATTGTAGGTTATAAAAGCAGCTCGGAAGGAGGGATTTGGCATCGATTTTCTTGGGCGATTTGGAGTGATTTGCTGGTTTAAATCAATGTCTTCAAGGATAGTCCAAGGCAATCAACAAATAAGCATCCAAAAGCTCTTTGTAAAGTTTTCTTTACTTGCATTTTAGTGTATTTGCTTGTATTTGTTATGTATTACTTTTGTAATTATTGTAAGAGGTTTCTCCGCCTCCGACTTGTTGTCGAGAAGGAGTATTATTGTTATAGTGGTGGTGTTTGCATTGCTAGGGCTTATTCGAGCCCAATCCGTGGAGTATGAATCATACGGTTCCGAATCACATTACATACTTGTGTATTGATGTATTTGTGTTTGTCTTCATTTTTGTTATTGCTATTATATATATTCCGCTGCGCATAATAAGCTTTGTAGAGACGAACATGATCGAATTCCATCCACGACGAAAACACGCTATTTACCCCCTCTAGTTGTCACGAACGTTCCTACACAACTAACCTGGTCAGCAATATAACAAATATACCTACAACATATACAACCAACTGCAATCTACAAGCAATACATATCAAGATGCCGCGATAAAGCCTCGTGGCTCTCAAGGTAATACAAAAGGGGCACTATCTGCGGGCAATAACATGCTACCACGACCGGGACTCATGGGCAGATAGGTAATATACAGAGCACAGTCTATGTGCAACCACATTCTACCACGACCGTAACTCATGGGTAGACATGCAATAAAAGACTCAATGTCTGCGGGCAACGACATGCTACCACGACCTGATCCTGTGGGCAGACAGAGTATATAGCTATCTAGCCATGGACTGCACGTAACAACATGCTACCACGACCGAGTCTCGTGGGCAGTCAAGATATAAGGTAGCTATCTAACTACAGACAATACACGAATCCAACTATCACTAACTCCGAACGAGTAGCCCAAGGGTATAACTCCATGGTAGATTCTCTCAACCACGAATGAGAGACATGATCGACCACAGGTATACAAATGCAACTATAGTTCTAAAGTAGGGAACCTCTATTGCAGACCCTCTCAACCACAAATGGAAGACATAGTTGGCAGCCGAGATAGAAGAAAAGTTATAAATCCTCTACTGCAGACCCTCTCAACCATGAATGAGAGACATAGCTGGCAGCCGAGATAAGAGAAAAGTTATATATCCTTTACTGTAAACCCTCTCAATCACGAATGGGAGACATAACTGGCAGTCGAG
This sequence comes from Wurfbainia villosa, assembly GCA_025175895.1. Taxonomy (NCBI): domain Eukaryota; kingdom Viridiplantae; phylum Streptophyta; class Magnoliopsida; order Zingiberales; family Zingiberaceae; genus Wurfbainia; species Wurfbainia villosa. The sequence continues at coordinate 449,016 of JAKLTH010000147.1, forward strand.
ATAAGAGAAAAGTTATATATCCTCTAACGATTAATCTCATCTTAATTATACTATTTCACTAGTCCAATCATGATACCAATCCAAAAAATAATGGGTAAACATCTACCAACAATATCTACAAATTTATCTCAGCAATAAATAGGCAAGTATAACAGTAATATGAATCAATAACTACATGCTAAGGATGAACAAGCAACCTAGAATCCAAGGGTCTAGCAAATATAGGATCAAAGAAATTCTAGCAATAACGTAAAGGGTAACTACAAGATAACCTAAGTAAACCACATAACCATGTACTAAATTCTAAAAAGGTTAAAGATTCACCCACCTCTGATAGCAGAGCATCTTAACTATCTCTAAATCCGAGAATGTACTTCCGCTTCCAACTCTGCTATAATTAAACCATCGTTAATTCAGCTTTCGGTTATTTAATTTAATTGTCAACATTTTAATTAATCTTTTCCCACCTTAATTAAACCAAAGATATCAATTCAATTTTTTTTCTAGCCCAATCAAATCAATTGTTTAAAACTTTGATCAATTAATCATAGCAAATAAATCAATTAAATCTGATCAACCGAAATCAAATGAACAACATCCTACCAATTCATTCACTTAATTGATCCGCTAAAGCCGAACCTTCTCCTTCCTCGATTTCAATCAGTGATCATCAGATTTCCGGTCACATCTGAGCAGGAGTCGGCGGCGAGGTTCCTGGCAGCGCCGGAAGTAGCTACGTCGGTGGTTACGGGGTGGAATCAGCGCAGTGGCGGCGCGATTGCCGCAGGTCGACAGTCGCACAACTGCCGTGACTCCGTCGGCAATCGTCCTGCGAGTTCGACGTTGTCCAAAGGTGAGGCCAACAACGCCAAGGATGACATCGTCGGTTGGCGATCTGCGATAAGCGGCAAAGAGCGCGCGGCCCGAAATCTTCCACGGTGTAGAAGCGAGGGTTAGCGGCGCGACGATGAATCGCGCTAATGGCCGTGTATCTGCGCGAAGCAGCAACGATGCGGCTGGCGCGACGAAGCGGTGGCGTCGTAAATAAAATAAATTTAACCTATTTATAACTTAATGTTTTTGAATTAATCAATCCTGATTAATTCAATTAACCAAGTCCTACAAAAATTTTACCTCATAAATTTCTATCTTTCGGATGAAATAAATAGACTATCTCAAAGTCTAATAAAATTATCTGGAACTTTTCTAATAACTAAATCTCTACTTTTGAAATAATCAACTTTATTACTGAATAAAGCCAATTAGATTTAGTCCAATATGATAAAAGCTTATCTCAATATTATCAACTAAAATACTAATAAATAACTAATTTCTATTTAATAAAATAAATAAATAAATTTATTTATTTTATTTATCTTGTTTTTAAATTATAGTATTATTATATTATATTATATTATTTTAATTTTTATTTAATTAGTTTTATTTTTTTTCGATATATTACATGAGTGAAGTTTAGGAATTTTGTAATTACCTTCTATCATTTATTGGTCTCTCTCCATTATAGACTCTCCGACTCCTTGCCATTATTACATGCATCTAGGGTTGCTTCCCACCCACATACCATTAAGGAGTTACGATACGTAACCACTTCACACGCACCCTTTCAGCATGTGACCACTTCCTCGCACACCACTTCCACACATAATCACGTCCACTAGTTGTCACACTTTTTTATTGACATCATCCCCCTTGGATATATCTTCGTCGGAGAATATTCAAGGCGGAGTTATGTCGACCCTGACTTCTAACTCCTTATGACCCCATTTCTCCTGCCTTCTCAATTTCTCGAGCTCTCAATTTCCCAAGTTCCTGACTCCATGAGCTCTCAACTTCCTGAGCTCTCAACTCTTTAAGCTCCTGACTCTAGAGTTCCTAACTCTCGGCACTTTTGACTCATCAAGATCTTTTCTCGGATCTCACTTATTCACATCCCTAATTTTGAGTCAGAAGTTAACAAAAGATCATGTTTTTTAATCTAAGGGTGCGTTTGGTTGGGGACATCTGTGATTACCTTAGTCATGTGATTACCAAGATTACGAGGAATAAAACATAACTTAATGATTTTTGATTTAATCTTAGATAATGAGACAAAATCTTGTTTGTTTGAAGGTTTTAATGTATTACTTATTATGACATTTACAATATTACCCCCAACCAAGGACATGGCGATCGGCCGACGACCAACGACGGCGGCTGACTGGCGATTGGTGACCGACGGCGATGGTCGATCGATGACCGACGGCGACGATCGACGGCGATCGGCGGCGACGATCGGGCGATGGCCGTGGCGGCCGGCAGCGGCGGTGGCGGCGTGGTGGCGGGCAGGCCGGCCCGGTGACGATCGACGGCGTGGCGATGGCCGACGACCAACGGCGGTGGAGGTGACCGGCGACAGCGATCGGTCGGTAACGATCGACGGTCAGCCAGTGGTGACGATCGGCGACCAGCGACCGGCCGGCGGCCGACGATCGACGAACGGCAGCGGTTGGCCGACGATCGGCGATCGACGACGGTCGATCGATGACCGACAACCGCGAGCGGCAGCGGCGATGGTCGGCGACCGATAAATTGATAAGGATAGTTTTGTCCTAAATGATAAAAATTAGAGGGTATTTTTGGAAAAAAAATCATAATCAAGAGAATCAAGAAAAATCAAGCTTTTTGGAGGTTTTCCAATTCCCCCATCCATAACACTTTTGCTGATGTGGCATGACGTGTCGGGTGTTAGTGTCAGCCCTTAGTGTCAATCATGAGATGATTGATTAGGGATCATATGTATCATATTTCATTAGTAAAAGGCTAAGATTGTTTATTATATTTGCTTTATGCATGTGCCAGTTAAAATAAATATAATAATGCCCTTGAATAGTAGGTTCTAATCTACAGTATATCAATTGGTAGAATTGATTATGAGAAGTTATAGAGAACACTATTCTTAATATTCCTAGTCAAGTATTAATAGACAAGGGCAATATTAATACATTGAGACTAACATGTAGGTCAATGGATGACTTGATCTCACAAGTCATGGATATGTGATATCGCATTGACATATGGGTATATATATTGAAGAATATATATACTGAATTGACCCGCCATGAGAAAGTATCATGGATCGTTATATGAGTGTCATATACTTTCTCGTGACTATTAGTATGAATAGTCCTTAGACATGAAGTTACTACGGTTCCCTACATAAGGGGTTATATACTTTGGTATCGTCTAACGTCACACCGTAACAGGGTGCACTATATCGACGATCACTGGGTATGTAACGAATTATGCGGAGGGATGTGAGTGATGTAGATGGGATATATCCCTCCCATATGACGGGAGTGATATTTTTGGCCTCTTGATAGAGTAGGACCACGAAATACATGGACATGCTCAAATGAGTCAATATGAGATATTGAGCTCATTTGTTTGAGTGTGTCTACTTGGGGATCAAGAAACATAAAGATCGATAAGGGGATGACACGGTCTATGCCTCATTAATTGATCTAAGATATCAGAGATAGAAGGACATCGTTATACATGATAATAGCCACGGAAAGGTTATCGGATCTTGACGATCTTGTAACTTGGGTAGCAATAATGTATTGCTAGATGCCGCTCATTGCTTATGTATCTAAAATGGTTTTTGATACATTGCCAATGTTACAAGAGCCTATAGGGTTACACACAAATGACATTCTATTTTGGAGATGGTTTCTTTTAGTTGGACTAAAAGGACAATTGAGCATATGGTCAAGACTTGAGTTAGACTCAAACTGGTTAAACTTGAGTTAGACTCAAGTTGAACCATGGAAGATGATTAATTCATCATCACCATGCATGATTAATGTGATTAATCATGCATGAGAATACCAAGGGGCTTGGTATTCATGATGAAGAAGAATACCAAAGATCATGGTATTCATTAAGAGATTAAGAGTTTTCTTAATGAGGTAATAATGGGAATTAATGGCAAGGGTTGCTATGACTTAAATAGCTTTGAACGTGCAAAGCAAAGTGGCTAGGTCATTTGGGCGTCTAAGCCAAGTCAAGCCAAGAGAAGAGTTCTCTCATCCATCTCCTTCCTCTCCTTCTTCTTCCAAAGGGTTCTTGGCATTTTGCTAGGGGTTGCTAGCACAACGTGACTCCAAATCGGTTGGGTGTCAGTGTGGATACCATAGAGATACGGTTATCCTTACTGTATTGAGATCCGACAACATTTGGAAAAGCGAGATTGCGAAGGGCACTCACCGAAGGTATATTCCTCATCTAGATAAGATCTAGACTAGATTAAAGAAAATGACTTATATAGTTTTGCATGGATCTCTGGTGAGATTCCGATTTATAATTATTGTTTCCGCTGTGGTTGTGCGAAGTATTCACCCGCGATGTTGTGAACATCAAATCTGGAATTTTTCCCAACATCGGACATCCATTGTGACTTGGTAATCTTTCAAATACTAAACTAAACAAAGTTTTCTTTGATAACCTTGGATGGATAACCAAGATTATCACAGATGACCCCCAACCAAACGCTTAGGGTGCGTTTTGTTGGGGGTCATATATGATTACCTTAGTCATGTGATTACCAAGTAATCACATAAAGAAGGTTATGGGGAATAAAATATAACTTAATGTTGTTTGGTTTAATCCTGAGTAATGAGACAAAACCTTGTTTGTTTGAAGATTTTAATGTATTATTTACTGTGATATTTACAATATTATCCTCAACCAAGCACATGGCGGTCGACCGACGACCGACGACGATGGCCGACCGGCCGATCGGCGATCGACGACTGACGACGGCGGTCGACCGACAGCGGCGGCGGTCGGTCGACGATTGGCGATCTGTCTATGATCGGCGACCACGGCCGATTGGCGACCGATGGTGATGGCGGCAGTGTCGACGGTGGCGATCGGTTGGTGATCGCCGACAACGGTCGGTCAGCCGGCGACTGAGGCGACGGCGGCCGACCGATGACCGACAGCGGCGGTGGTCGATCGACAACCGACAGCGGTGATGGCCGGCGACCAACGGTGACGGCGGGTTGACCGGCGACCGACGGCAACAGTCGGTCGACCGACGACCGACGGCGATTTGATCGGCCGTGATCGGCGACCATCGATCACGGCCGACGATCGATGGTGATGGCCCCGGTGGCGATCGGCGACCATCGGCGGCGCCGACGATCGACGACGGCGACCGGCCGCCGATGGACCGAAGAGGGCGATTGGAATTTGATAAATTAATAAGGATAGTTTTGTCCTAAATGGTAAAAACAGAGGGTATTTTTGGAAAAAAAAAATCCATAACTAAGGGAATAAAAAAACTAATAAGTTTCTTGGAGGTTTTCCAATTCCCCCATCCATAACTCTTTTACTGACGTGGCATGACATGTCGGGCATCCATCATGACTTTGTAATCGTTTAAATCTTAAACCAAATAAGGTTTTCTTTGGTAACCTTAGATGGATAACTAAGGTTATCACATATGACCCCCAATCAGCACTGTTTGAAGGTTCCTTCTTTGCATGCTTCTCACAAGGCATAAATATTATCCTTAACCCAATAATCAATAGTTAATTATTCTAATCTATTAAATATCAATCTAATAAATTAATCATCTAATTAATCAAACCTAATGCAATTTACTCAATCAAGTTTAACCAAAATCATTGGATTAGTTTTATACCGTGAGGAAAAAGGTCGTGTTCTTCGACGATTCCGCACGCAACCAAGATGAAGGCGACAACGTCACTGTAAGTACGCATCGACAATGCTCGCACGAACTATCGAGGCAGTGATTACAATGACAGTCGATAGCCGTAGCTAAAGAATCTTGCCCGATTACTGCTTATTCCATAGTGTATCAAAGTCGGAGATGGTTGGCCAGCGACCTCCGCGACGATAGGAATGTTGCTCGCAATGCAGGAAGGAGAGGCAGCTGCACCTATTTCGGCGGCCCGCGGTGAAGAAAGGAGAGTGTTGCTTGCGGCGACGAGGTCGAGCTCTTCCCTTGCCTTGGCGACAAACGCCCGGAGCTGGTGGCCGATGGATGGAGCGTGCTGGCTACTGGTCTGGCGATGATGACTCCGCTTGTGGCCGACGATTCCGCTCATGATGGGGAAAGGAGAGGGGTAGGCGATGGTGACGGCAGAAGCTAGTGGCGACGCGGTACTACAACTTGTCCCGGGGAAGGCGAGCGGCGAGGATACACTACCCGCGGCCGAGACACAGGGCAGGTAGCTGACAGAGCAAGAAGCGGCAGCAGAGAAGCTACTGGTCTCGATCTTGGCAATGACAACGCGAGGGAGAGAGCAACGACGACATTTTTCCAGCGTCGGGTTCGGGAGAAAAAAAAAGGGCAGCGGCAGGGGATAGGGCATGGGAGGATGAGGCGATATGAAGAAATAAAAACTTAGACTTAGATTAATATGACGATTCACATTTTTTATTATAAAAATTCCATTTAAATTCCAAAAACAAAAAATCTATAAGTTAATTACCTAATTAATCAGTATTATTGTCACGCCCCGAGAGTATACCGTGCCGAAAATCAAACGGACGGCATCTCCCCTGTACGTGGCAACATTTCGGATTAATACAAGGCCCGTAGGCCCACAACAACATAATATAACATAAATAACAGCAGCGAAAATAAAGAGCGCATACCCACAACATACATAACAAAAATATACATGTGTACACCACCTGACAAGTCCACAGTCAAAACCGTAAATAACACAACGACATCACGACAAGTCCATAAATACAAGGGTCCATGACATAGGACCAAAATCCATAACTCATAAACAAGTCCAAACCATAAGAAAACGAACTCCTCGGGAGACATCGGAAAAATGGAGATGGGATGGATCGGTCGGCGCAGCTCCAAGTCGTCACGAAGACCTCTACCTGTTACCTGGGCGACAGAAAAACCCAGGGTCGGAGGTGGTGAGTAAAACTCAGCAGGTAATCAGAGAAAACATGTAAATATATGTATCAATATTACATGTCATTCAACAGTTTAATCTACTCGTACAACAAGTATACATCAGCATAACAATAGATATGCATGCATATACTAAATAAACTGAACATCAACGATGCTGACATACTTAAAGTTGGCCTTAGTAAAACGTTTTAGTTAAGCCCTTTCTCCCCCTCAAGTAAAACATTAACGACATAAAGTTTAAAAAATAAGTTTAAGTAAAACGTAAACGGTACAAATAAGTTTAAGTTAAGAATTCTTTGGCCTTTTGGTAAAAGTTAACTAAGTTTTAACTTTTGCTTTAAATATGAAGTAAGAGTTAAGTTAAAAAAAAAATTTGACCCCTTAACTTTGGCCTTTTTCTCCCCCTTTTGCCGTATATCGAAAAGAGTAAGGGGTGTGTGGAAAACAAAATAAGTGTTAAATTTAAAGTCCAAGCATGTTCCCAATTTTTTATAAAAATAATATACTTAAAATAAGCTCATCTATAAAATGTTCGACTCATATTTGGCTTGATTGATATGTAAGATCAACCAGTCCTGGTCAGAGTCGGTTAGTATGTATGATTATACTCCGTGGTTCATAGCGATGCACTAGCTCTACATCTGGAACCAGGAGTAAGGTCCTAACATCTCACGCCCATCTACGTGGCTAAGTACACAAACACATTAGTCCTATGTGTTGTGAGATGTACTGGCTCCTTAAATCTATAGGTGCATGATATCTAAGGTATGTCCTATACTAGTTCCATAAAAAATGAAAGTTAAGAAATAGTAGTAAGAAAATATAATTTGCAAGTTCCTATTCTACTACGCACATGCCCAATTTTTGTCTTAATAGACTAAATTCGGCTTCGGGTAGGGTGGTTAGTCTGAATCCTAGATTGGGTTGGGTTTGTATCACCTAATGCTTGATCAATGGGGTGACTTGGTTGAACACTAGTTTGACTCGGATCACTTGTCACTTGGTCGACAAGAGAAGTTGGTTGATGTGGATTAGACTCGATCTCAGGGTCGGAGACGAGTTTGGTATCAGTGGGCTCAACACTTGGGGTCATTAAGGGTTTTGTAGGTTCGGGTACTTCATCAAATACTACGTTGATAGTCTCCTCGATTCTAAGGGTGTCATGGTTATATACTCTATAAGCTCGACTTGTAGTCGAGTATCCTAGAAAGATTCCAGTCGTGGTTTTGGATGTAAATTTCCCTAGGTAATCCTTAGTGTTTAGGATATGTACCTTACACCCAAATACCCTAAAGTACTTGATGTTAGGTATTTTATCGTGATAAATCTCGTACGAGGTCTTAAGGTGCCTTTTTACCATAAGGATCCTATTTTGGACATAGCATGTCGTACTCACGGCTTCTGCCCAAAACCTATCGGGTAGGTCGTATTCGTTCAACATGGTCCTAGCGGCTTCTTGTAGAGTTCGGTTTTTCCGCTCCACTAGGCCATTTTGCTGAGGGGTCCTAGGGCAAGAGAATTCATGGTGGTATCCGTTTAGGTTACAGAAGTCGGTGAACCTTTGATTTTTGAATTCACCACCATGATCGCTTCTAAGTCTTTTAACCTTAAGGTCTTTTTGATTCTCGATTAATTTGAATAGATTGATTAATTGATCTAGGGTATCATTTTTATGTTTGATGAACCTAACCTGTAAACGGTAGTAGTCGTCAATTATGACTAAGCAATATTGACTTCTATTGAGTGACTTGGCTCCATGTGAATCGAATAGATCCATATGCAGGAGCTCAAGTACACTTGAGGTTCATTCTTGGTTAGTTAACTTGTGTTGTGTCCTAGGTTGTTTTCCTTGTTGACAAGCATTACAGATTTTATTAACCAAGTTGTTGAGGTTGGGTAAGCCTCTGACTAAGCCACTCTGACTCATCTTGTGGACGAGTCTTGGGTGCGAGTGACCGAGTCGTCGGTGCCACAACCATGATTCCTCTTCCTGTGTCATAAGACATTTGGCTGAGGATTTGATTAAGTTAATTGTGTAAATGTTATTTGTCCTAGTTCCTTTGAGTATTGTTTTAACTGTTTTATTTGTTTTAATTACACATTCATTTTCTAAAAATACGACCTTATAGTTATTGTCGCATAATTGGCTTACGCTAAGCAGGTTATATTCAAAATTCTCTACAAGTAATACATTTTTAATAACAAAATTCGAGTTAAGCTCGATATCACCTGATCCGATGATTTTGAGCTTGCCGTTATTCCTAAAGGCTACCGATCCTTGTCGTTTGAATCGAAGCTTTGTGAATTTGAGTTGATCCACGGTCATGTGTCGAGAGCAACCGCTGTCCAACATCCATTGATCCTACACACAAGGTGGTTGGATTGGATGTTAGAATTTTTTTTTAAAAAAAAAAATTGGTTGTAAGTTGTTAAACCTAGGTCATCTCACCTGTGTCTATATGATCAAGCATGTTATACTTATGTGTTTTTTGTGAGATGACTTCCAATTAAGTTGATTAAGTGGATTTAGGTTCAAGTAATTTTATGTTAGATTTGGATTTAACCCTAGGCTTGTCAAGTTTACCTTTTCAAGATCATGGCTTCCAGTTCGTGGCGAGGCACAGGGGCCTTCTTTTATCGGATCATCGACCACTTCCTTAGACAAAGCCATTTTCAAGAAAAAGATGACTTGACTCACCTAAGACTATTCCTAGTCTAACTGGTTATTTTTGAAAAGAGGCTCCCCGAGGCTCAATCTTTTCGAAGAATTTTAGTTGGTTATGTTTTTGAAAAGAGGCTCCCCAAGGCTCAATCTTTTCGAAGAATTTTAGTTGGTTATGTTCGTGTTCTAAGTGAGTTCACAAGTTTTAAAGCACAAATTTTCTAAGTTAAAGCATGCAATTTCTAAGTTAAAGCACACACTTTCTAAGTTAAAACATGCAATTTCTAAGTTAAAGCACAAACTTTCTAAGTTAAAGCATGCAATTTCTAAGTTAAAGCACAAACATGTTTTGTACTGGCTCCCCCTAGACCGTTAAATCGGTTCGGTCTATCCACATAGTGGATTTGGTCCTTGGGAATCCAGTACGGGTTGGATCCTAGAGTTGAAATCAAAAGGTTCTTAGGGACCCATGCTTGGACATGTTTCCTATGTCGACTTACAATCGACATATACGACCTATTAGTCGTGTTTGAGTTAAACCCTAGTCGGCCTTGTTGTACCACGGCCCTTTGAGATCCAAGTAGGAGGTCAAGTCCTTTGGATCCCGAAGTGAACCTTTCCAACGTGTTCCTAAGATCTTCGACTTGACTTTTCAAGAGAGAGTTCTCAACTTCGAGCTTTTCAACTCGAGTTGAGTCCTTCTCTTGAACTCGACTAGTCGAAGAGGTTAGGGAGACCTCGTGTTTGAGGAGTTTAACCTCCTCAACAAGGGTCTCGACCTTGGACTCGGACTTAGCTAACTTCCTAGACAAAAACCTAACCGTATTATGTAAAGTATTAAATAAAGTTCGACTTACTTTAAGGGTATCTTTTGAACCGGATACGTATCCGTGGCTTGACTTGAAGGTAGCTTCGTAGTCTGAGTCATCCTCAGGTTCCGACTCAAGTTCAGGTTCGGTCTCCGTGTCTGACTCAATCGATTTCACCATGAAGACGTGGTCTTCGTCTTCTTCAGACTCGTCTTCCTCCTCGGTTGGTGGTGGCTTGCTTGCGATTTTCTTCTTCTTTGATCCTGCAAACAAGGCTATACCCCTCTCGGGTTCCGAGTTGGACTGCTCATGTAATTCGAAATCGGAAAAGAGTTCATCTAACCTAATTTTAGAAAGATCCTTGGAGACCTTGTAGGCATCGACCATGGATGCCCACAAGGTAGTCCTCGGAAACGAGTTTAGAACATACCTTATAAGGTCGCGGTTTTCGACCTTTTGCCCGATTGCGTGTAGGTTGTTGACTATGTCCTAGACTCGGGCATGAAGTTGGGTCGCGGACTCGTGTTCCTGCATTTTTAGGTTATATAGTTTATTGAAAAGAAGATCACGCTTACATACCTTGGCTTCATCGGTCCCTTCGTGTAGCTCCACTAGTTTCGTCCAAAGATCTTTTGCGCTTATGAAGGGGCCGACGCGATTTAGCTCCTCCTTGGATAGGCCGCATTGGAGGATTTGTGTTGCCTTGGCGTCGGCTTCGACTTGTCGTTTTGTCGCAATGGTCCATTGATCATAATCCAAGGAGTCACCCACTTCATTAGTCGGAAGTGTGAAACCCGTTTGGATTATGATCCACATATCGATTTGGGTTTTGAGAAAGCATTCCATCCGACCCTTCCAATAACGGAAGTCATCTCCATTGTAAAACGGAGGTCGGACGGTGCTAAAACCCTCGAGATGGGCCATTAGAACAAAAGACACAAATAGACGGAGACGAAGAAACTAACAACGACAAAAACACGAAAACAAGTACCAAGACTCGCGTCTTGGATTAGTAGTGCGGGAGAAAAACTTAACAAAGCGAAATAAATAAAAAAAACAGAATTAAAAGAAAAATAAATCTGTAAAAAAGGCTAGATTGGTGGTTTCACCAAATCTTAGCAACCCCCGGCTCTGATACCAATTGTTGGATCGATCGGATCGCTAGAGGGGGGGTGAATAGCGATAGAAACTTTTTAGTACGAATTCATTTTTAAAAAAAAACTTATATGCAGCGGAAAGATAAACAAAACAAAAAGTAAAGGAGACAATAGACACAAGAGATTTACTTGGTTCGTAGCCGAAGGCTACTACTCCAAGGCCCTAGTGGTCCTTGACCACGTACGGAGGGCAAACTACTAAAGAACTCCTCGTTGGAGGTAGGAGTTAGACGGATACAAAAAGCCCGAGGTAGAAGGACACTCCCCCTCTCCTCGTTATAATGAAAGCTTTACTAAAAGGAATAAACTGAAATACAATTTAGAACTTTCGTTACCGACGACTTTAAAGGTTGGAGGTTGAAGCTCTAGTCGTCGTCTCGGCAGCGCTTCGTCGTAGGGATGTCGGAGAGTCGGAGCGTATCGGAAGCACTTGGAAGCTTTTGAATTGATTAAAAACCCTAGGTTTGGCCCTCCTTTTATAGCCTTTGAGCCCCTCATCGAATGGGTCTTTAGCCAATCACAAATGGGCACAAAACCCCTTGAAAAATGGTGATAACTCTTGACTACTCGAGGCTGATCCTTTGACAATCAGTCGACTGATGGCCATCATCACCGATCGATGGCAGATCATCGATTCGACCTTCTAGCCGATCGCTTTGACGCAATGAGTCCTCCAAGCGGCAATGACTGATGCTAGCTGCAAGGCAAGGTTAGCTCAACAAAAACATAATTTCGATGGTCGTCGACCATCCGATCTCGACCTAGACCATCTATAAGAAGTCTTTGGTCGGATCTACGCTTAAGATCATCCCCGTAAAGGGGATACGACCTTACTTACGCTCGCACACATGAGCTTACCTCAGTACTTACGTGTTGCTTTTGCTTCCGGCCTTCCACTCAATTCCTTCGGCTCCCTCCGAAGTCTCTTGAGTGTCGCCCGACCACCGCGGCTTCCTCCGGGTGTCGCTAGCCTTCAGCTCCAGCGTTGAGACTTTTTTGCACACTTGATTTAGCTCATGAGATAACAATATATTCTTAACTTTGTATCGTTTGCTATAATCAAAACTTAGGTTCGACTTAGGTGCCTACTGCACCAACATTCCATAATCGAAAAATAACTCAAAGCCTATAACTCCGATCTTGTTACTTTTATCCAACAGTCGAAAACTTCTGACTCTATTAAGTTGACCTGCAATATTTGCTTATCGGTCTCCAACTCTTAAACCCTTGTACGGAGTCATTTCTAAACTCCTGTCTCAATACAACGTCTTCCGGCAGGATCTGGTAGAAGATCCCGACATCCTTATCCGACTATAAGACAATAACTCTGAGTGGCTTAAATCATCCATTCATCTTCTTGAGCTATTAGGTGGCCGTAACCTCCGCAAGTCTCACGACTCTGCACCGTACACTGTTACTAACCGAGCGCCCTTTCTGTAAGCTCAAGAATTCCTTACAATGTGTCACAAAAGTGACACAGGAAAATATTCTCTTTCAACATCACTAAACCAGTATCAAGTGATGTTTTATTTCCCGAAGGTCATTTTCTGCATTTATCACCAAATACCGGCTTAATCCCGATAATGGTATGCAAACAACTCTTCTTTCTCGGTATAACATGAGTTAAGTACTCAAAAGTACTCTCCAAGTTATACATCTCAGTACGAACAACTCAGGGATAAAATCCCCATGAAACATCGTACCCTAGCCTTCCGCTATCTGCATCACAATAGTCTATAAGTCTGTTCATTACCCACAGGTAATGATCTGACTAGCACCGTTAGTGAAAATCTCTAAGGCTGAAATATCTGATTTCAACCAGAAATGTGACGACTTGACCCATGTTTTTCCGACTCGGTATCAGTCGGCTCTCAAAGGTAAATTACCTTCTCGACACAGGTTCAAGACTCACAGACTCAACAGGTCATTTCCGTGGTCAACTCATACCACGGTTACGAATAATAACCAACACACCACAGGTTATTCCCTGGTATAAGCATCTAAATGCATAACCAACATAACCGAGAGTATAAACCCTAAAGGTCACTCCGGTTGGTCGCCTCGATGGACGACCCCTACTACAAGTCTACACAGGTGTCATAATTCTATTGTATACACCTACTGATCAAGTTTAGATCAATATCTACTAAACCATAAGTTATCAGGAATTCTTACCTCGTGCTGCTTGGAGCTCAGGCCGCTGTCCATCTCATCTCCAAAACCAAAACCGAATAAATCGACTCCCGAGAATCCAAGACTCGACACAAAAACAACATTGTATGACATCGCAGAACCTTGGGCTCTGATACCAATAAAGTTGTCACGCCCCGAGAGTATACCGTGCCGAAAATCAAACAGATGACATCTCCCCTGTACGTGGCAACATTTTGGGTTAATACAAGGCCCACAACAACATAATATAACATAAATAACAGCAGCGGAAATAAAGAGCGCATACCCACAACATACATAACAAAAATATACATGTGTACACCAACTGACAAGTCCACAGTCAAAATCGTAAATAACACAACGACATCACGACAAGTCCATAAATACAAGGGTCCATGACATAGGACCAAAATCCATAACTCATAAATAAGTCCAAACCATAAGAAAACGAACTCCTTGGGAGACATCGGAAAAATGGAGATGGGATGGATCGGTCGGCGCAGCTCCAAGTCGTCACGAAGACCTCTACCTGTTACCTGGGCAACAGAAAAACCCAGGGTCGGAGGTGTTGAGTAAAACTCAGCAGGTAATCAGAGAAAACATGTAAATATATGTATCAATATTACATGTCATTCAACAGTTTAATCTACTCGTACAACAAGTATACATCAGCATAACAATAGATATGCATGCATATACTAAATAAACTGAACATCAACGATGCTGACATACCTGGCAGTCAGCTACTCTATCCTGATCCAACTTGGGCATATAATCACATCATAGGGTATAAAAGAATAGTACTAAATCACACAATATCCTGAATATGATCCAAGGGTATCACTGTGAATAACCAACAGGTATACAAGTACCGGCCTACTACCATACAGGAAATGCAGTAGCATGTATGAATATGTACAAACAAATGCAACAAGCATAGTACATACAAATGCATCATCAAAGTGAGTATACATATAGACTGTATCTGTATGTATACTAATCACCATCATCCATATATATATATATATACAAGCAGGTATGTATATATATATATATAATCATATGCAAAACACCGTATGATACGGCAATGCAGCATGCATGGTCATGCCTGCTCACCCCTACTTGCTACCATGACCCCAGTGTGGCCTAGGTGGCACGACATGACAACTATCCCGACTCCAGCCGCCACCACTCTCGAGTGACCGAGTTGGGTAGTATGATCAAGTAGCATATGAGCGTAAAGAGCTCGCTACGCAACGGGGGTCCCTGCTGCTGGCCACTCCGACTGACACTGCCAATGAGCGGTCGAGTGCCACGCACCCAGGACAACTGCACGCAACTCCAACAACCATCGTCAATAATGGTAGAGTGCGGCACAACAAATGCTATGCCCTCACACCAGTTACTCCTCTGAAAGTAACCTGGGAGGCAGGATGACTGACGACTCTCTCTCAACCCCAAGGGGAGACGATGTCGTCAGTATGCATGCAATGACATGAGGGTACTGTCTCACATACAGAACATCTACCCTAGACTCTCTGTTCAACAGAGAGTCACACCCAATTGATCAGTACACTCTCTACCTCAGAGAGTCACTATAAGCTAGGACCATCGATTCGTGGCGACCTGGCATCGACTCACATGACCATTCACACAACCCGTGGTTGGTGAATAAATGTGCAACATACAGGTATGGAATAAATCCTACATCTAGGGCCATACTTATCCACAGAGAACCTTTTTGCCAAATTTACAACTTAGGTCTTCCTCCGTACTCTAACGTCTACACCCTACTAAACAGTTAGACCAACTTACATCACATCTGTAACTTCTAGATTATGCTAGGGAATATGTGTTATCAATAATCGAGCAGACATATATATCAACGGTAAGTTCAAGCATGCGATAAACAGAGCATGATCAAGGTAATATGAACACCTAACATGTTCATATCTATATCTAAATCTGGAAATCATTACATCTACCCAACCAGTAGGAAATTACCTACCTGTTAAATAGCTCCGCAACTTAAATATCTTCACGTCCGTAGATCTGCCTCGTATCCACGTCCTGCAAATATCATCATTTATAATTAAATTTAAGCACACGATAAATATACCAATCCACTACTATATCGTTCCTATATCTGTATCCCTTTATTGAATAGGGATTAGAAACCCCCCCCCCCCCATCATCACACGTAACCCTTCTACAACACCCAACTATGTTTAAATTATTAAACCTCTTAGGTAGACTCCACCCAAATCAATTAAACACACTAACTCAATCCACAACAGATCGCCAACATCCACAAGATCAATTAGAGTAATTAGGTCTAAACAACACTCCAATAACTATTCAATCCGTAACACCATTGCTTTACTGGCTCAAGTTACATTGCCCCATAACTTCTTGACCTCAACTAGGATCTCAGATCCATTCACTTCCACAATCTCTTAAACTTGGTATTGATCAAGAACAACCTATTTAACCAAAAGCATATTAGCTACCACTAAATCATATCATAACCAACCAGATCGGGCTTACCTTGCACAGCAGATCCCAATTCAGATTTTCACTAAATTCCACTCCAATCACGGCAACAAATCCATGGTCACAGCTTAAATTCAATCACCCTACAGCTCACACAGTGAGCATATCATCAACAAAACTAACGTCCACCACAAATTATGTTGATACCCAACGAAAATCACACACAGAAATTGATATGTGCTAAGAGGTAATTAGATCCCACTTACCTGCACATAAACCCCTCGACAGCCACCATTTCCTTCCTCAATTCAGTTCACCGACCACAGACCCTGCTCAATTTCAACAGATCAAGCTCAAATCGGAAACAAAATCATAGCTTGACTTTATATCTCATCCAAGATTGAAGAAAACAACCGCTTACCTAACTTCCAGCAGCGATCGGCAAGGCCAGCTCCCAATCAGGCAGAACGACGCCGCTGTCGATCTCCGTCTCCACTGATCATCCACCCGTACACTGTAAAATACCAAAAAAAAAAATTATATATATATATAATAGTAATAAAGCATGGTTAGGGATTTAGTTAAACCTAACTTTGACTTAATGGTAATTGTTTAATTGGATCAAGGGTTAAGTCTTATTGGGCTTTAAATCCAACCCTATAATAAGTTTAAATCCGATCCGCTTTCAAAACCTACCCGATATTTTTCTCACATGTGCGTTACTTGGCGTTTCTGCGCCGACCCTCTTCTCCCCTTCATTTCCAACCGCGACATTTCTTCTATCTCTGGAGCGCACGATCCCTCGCCTTCCTCACGCTGCTGACCGCCTAACCGAGAGGTAGCCCGACGACGCCACTTCACCGCAGCGCATCCTCTCCCCGAGCCCCATCGCCGGCAGCGAGCACCTCCAGCAACCATCGGCAACTCCCGAGGAGATCTCGAGACCGAGAGGGGAAAAGCAAGTCGTCTCCTCGCCGTCGCTCATTGCCGGTGCCCATGACCGCCTCCCCGAGCCGCGCCGCATCGCCGTCCCTTCTCTCTCGCCAACATTCGATGCTCCAACATCGTCGATCGAGCCACTGCCGCCTTCGCCGTAAGGAGCTGTTGGTAGGGAATAGCAACGCCGACAGGCTGCCTTCGCCCACACTAGACATCCGGCGCTGCCATGCTGCCGGATCGACGGGTTGTTTTCCCAGATCGACATCGTTGTGAGCTACTTGGTCGATCACCGCCGGAGCAAGGTGAGCAATGCCCTCTTCCCTGATCTCAAAAAGATCCCTCTTCAATCGTAGTCCTTCTTTCAAATTTCTCGGCAACTTTGGTGATAGGGCGTGAGTGTTTCTACCGGTGAACGAACAAAGAGAAGGAAGGTTCTTTGTCAATGGGAGAGGTCCGCCCGTGCCCCAATTCGAAACCAAGATCTGTCTCCACTTGAAGCCTTCCTCTATCGTGAACTCGCACTTACGCCACGGCTTAGGTCTCCGATGAGATTCGTGGACCGTTCTTGATCGATTTCAGATGATTTTTGCTCGATTGTCATTGCCATTTTTGGTGGGTATAGCACCGTGATTGTGATGAAAATAATGTGAATAAGGTCGTCATCTCCCATCTAAATTGTTTGTGCAGATTTTACACTGAGTTGGAATAAGATGCTGGTAGAGGAAGTGATACTTGATAGGCTGTGGACAATTGGATTGACGTGAGGTGAGTGTAGATTTTGGAATTCTGGAAATTAGGTTTTGATTTGCAGTACGTTTATTATCGGTATATTGTACAGCTGCAAATGGGCGAAGGGGGTGATCCAAGAAGGGTGAATTTCATATACGATTTGAGTAAATGCAAATTTGATATCCTATACTTGGTAGGAAGTGGTGTGGATGATACAAGCTCGGTAAGTTCATAATTGATATCATATGGTTGTGTAATATTCTTACCGTTAGCTTTGTTGTGGATGTGATTATTTAAAAAGTCCACAAAGAAGGGGGTTAATCCTTTGGTTGAATTTTTGGATTAGATTCTTATTCCTACAGTTTGATTATACTAGCACATGGTTATATCGGATTCTACCCTTTCAGATATTGGATTCGAGGTAGAGATCCTGGATGCAAAGACCATCAATATGAGCTACATAACAGGTGGGTAATTTCCTACCTGGTCCGGGTAGTTATATTTCATTCAGATTTAGTCATTGATATGAGCATGTTAGGTGTTCATATTACCTTGACCCTGTTCTTTTTTTTATCGTATGCTTGATCTTTTACCATTGGCTATTAACTCCATTGTTGATATCATGTTATTTTACCATGATTAGGAGTTATACATATAGGTGATGCAAGTAACTTAGAATTGATTTAAGTTAAGTGCAAATGGTAAAGTCCGGATGACAACCTGATTGTACATTGGGCAAAAAGGTCATCCGTGTTGGTGCAGTGGGCACCTAAGTCAAACCTATGTTTTGATTATAGCAAACGATACAAAGTTAATCTTATATTGTTATCTCACGAGCTAAATCAAGTGTGCAGAAAAGTCTCAATGCTGGAGCTGAAGGCTAGCGACACCCGGAGGAAGCCGCGGTGGTCGGGCGACACTCGAGTTACTTCGGAGGGAGCCGAAGGAATCGAGTGGAAGGCCGGAAGCAAAAGCGACAAGTAAGTATCGAGGTAAGCTCGTGTGTGCAAGCGTAAGTGAGGTCGTGTCCTTTGTACGGGGACGTCCTTAGGCGACGATCCAACCCAAGACTTCCTATGGAAGGTCTATGTTGAGATCGGACGGCAAGTGGCCGTCGAATTCACTTGTATTTTGAGCTAAACTCCTTTTTTAGTCAAAAATCGTGGCTGCCGATTCAAGCGCCAGTTCAACCGGCGGCGATTCAAGCGTGGCGGTTCAACCGGCGATTCAACCGTGGCGATTCAACCGGCGATTCAGCCGGTGGTCAATCATCGAGAGTCAAGCTTTATCACCATTTTTCAAGGAGTTTTGTGCCCATTTGTGATTGGTTGAAGACCCATTCGTTGAGGGGCTTAAAGGCTATAAAGGAGGGCCAAACCTAGGGTTTTTCATCAATTCAAAAGCTTCCAAGTGCTTCCGATCGCTCCGACTCTCCAGACATCCCTCGACGAGCTACCTCCAATCCTTGAAGTCGTCGGTATAATCTTTAATTTTGTATAAGTTGTCTTTATTTTCAAGCTTTAAATCATATCAAGGAGAGGGGGAGTGTCCCTCTACCTTGAATCTTTATTGAGTTTTTGTATTCGCATAACTCCTATCTCTATCGAGAAGGAGTTCGTTTAATATATGCCCTCCGAGCGTGGTCAAGGACCATTAGGGCGTAGGAGTAGTAGACGTAGGCTACGAACCAAGTAAAAACCCCTCGTGTTTTTATTTATTTATTGCTATCTTTCCGCTCGTTTACTCTGCCAATTCGACGATTACGAAAAGTTTTTTCTTAGCGCTTATTCACCCCCTCTAGCGCTTAAATCGATCCAACAATTGGTATCGAGTCGGGGTTGGTAATATTTGGTGAAACCACGAATCTAGTTTTTTTTTACAGATTTATTTTCTTTTAATTCTGTTTATTTCTATTTATTTTGTTTGTTAAATTCTCTCCCGCACTACTAATCCAAGACGCGAGTCTTGGTACTTGTTTTGAGTTTTTGTCTTTGCTAGCTTTTGGTCTTAGTCTCTTTTGTCTTTTTGTTTCAATGGCCCATCTCGAGGGTTTTAGCACCGCCTGACCTCCGTTTTATAACGGAGATGACTTCCGTTATTGGAAGGGTCGGATGGAATGCTTTCTCAAAACCCAACTCGAGATGTGGATCATAATCCAAACGGGTTTCACACTTCCGACTAATGAAGTGGGTGACTCCTTGGATTATGATCAATGGACCGTTGCAACAAAACGACAAGTCGAAGCCGACGCCAAGGCAACACAAATCCTCCAATGCGGCCTATCCAAGGAGGAGTTAAATCGCGTCGGCCCCTTCATAAGCGCAAAGGATCTTTGGACTAAACTAATCGAGTTACACGAAGGATCGGATCAAGCCAAGGTATGTAAGCGTGATTTGTTATTCAATAAATTGTACACACTAAAAATGCAGGAACACACTAATCCGACGCAACTCCACGCCCGTGTCCGTGACATCATCAACAACTTACACGCAATCGGGCAAAAGGTCGAAAACCGCGACCTTATAAGGTATGTTCTAAACTCTTTTCCGAGGACTACCTTGTGGGCATCCATGGTCGATGCCTACAAGGTCTCCAAGGATCTTTCTAAAATTAGGTTAGATGAACTCTTTTCCGATTTCGAATTACATGAACAATCCAACTCGGAACCCGAGAGGGGTATAGCTTTATTTGCAGGATCAAAGAAGAAGAAAATCGCAAGCAAGCCACCACCAACCGAGGAGGAAGACGAGTCCGAAGAAGAAGTTGACTCGGAATTGACTGCCGAACTAATGAACCTAGCTCGAAGAATAGCCAAGGGACGAAAGCGAACCACGACTCGACCCAACCAAGGTAAACCTAAAAGTTCTAATATTAGGTGTTATGAGTGTAACAGGTTTGGACATATCAAGTCCGAGTGCCCCAAGCTCAACCACCAAGGACTTAAGCACAAGAAGGCCCTCAACGCGACATGGGAAGAAGCGTCATCCGAAGAAGACGAAGACCACGTCTTCATGGCGAAATCAATTGAGTCGACACGAGACCGAACCTGAACTTGAGTCAGAACCTGAGGATGACTTGGACTACGAAGCTACCTTCAAGTCAAGCCACGGATACGCATCCGGTTCAAAAGATACCCTTAGGGTGAGTCGTACTTTATTTAATACTTTACATAATACGGTTAGGTTTTTGTCTAGGAAGTTAGCTAAGTCCAAGTCCAAGGTCGAGACCCTGGTTGAGGAAGTTAAACTCCTCAAACACGAGGTCTCCCTAACCTCTTCGACTAGTCGAGTTCAAGAGAAGGACTCAACTCGGGTTGAAAAACTCGAAGTTGAGAACTCACTCTTGAAAAGTCAAGTCGAAGATCTTAGGAATACGTTGGAAAGGTTTACTTTGGGATCCAAAGGACTTGACCTCCTACTTGGATCGCAAAGGGCCGTGTACAACAAGGCCGGACTAGGGTTTAGCTCAAACACGACCAATAAGTCGTATATGTCAATCGTAAGTAGACATAAAAAATGTGTCCAAGCATGGGTCCCTAAGACCACTTTGATTTCAACTCTAGGATCTAACTCGTATTGGGTTCCCAAGGACCAAATCCACTATGTGGATAGACCGAACCGATTCAACCGTCTAGGGGGAGCCAGTACAAAACATGTTTGTGCTTTAACTTAGAAATTGCATGCTTAGTTTTTTTTGTTATTTTTTTCTTTTAACTCACTTGGAATACACAAATAACCAACTAAAAAATCCTTCGAAAAGATTGAGCCTCGGGGAGCCTCTTTTCAAATAACCAACTAAAATCCTTCGAAAAGATTGAGCCTCGGGGAGCCTCTTTTCAAATAACCAACTAAAATCCTTCGAAAAGATTGAGCCTCGGGGAGCCTCTTTTCAAAAATAACTAGTTAGACTAGGAAATAGTCTTAGGTGAGTCAAGTCATCATTTTCTTGAACATGGCTTTGTCTAAGGAAGTGGTCGATGATCCGATAAAAGAAGGCCCCTGTGCCTCGCCACGACCTGGAAGCCATGATCTTGAAAAGGTAAACTTGACAAGCCTTGGGTTAAATCCAAATCTTACTTGAACCTAAATCCACTTAATCAATTTAATTGAAAATCATCTCAACATAAAATCACTTAAACCTAAATCCACTTAATAAATTTAATTGGGAGTCATCTCACAAAAAACACATAAGTATAACATGCTTGATCATATAGACTCGGGTGAGATGACCTAGGTTTAACAACTTACAACCAATTTAAAAATAAAAATCTAACATCCAATCCAACCACCTTGTGTGTAGGATCAATGGATGTTGGACAGTGGTTGCTCCCGACACATGACCGGGGATCAACTCAAATTCACAAAGCTTCGATTCAAACGACAAGGATCGGTAGCCTTTGGGAATAACGGCAAGCTCAAAATCATCGGATCAGGTGATATCGAGCTTAACTCGATTTTTGTTATTAAAAATGTATTACTTGTAGAGAATTTTGAATATAACCTGCTTAGCGTAAGCCAATTGTGTGACAATAACTATAAGGTCGTATTTTTAGAAAATGAATGTGTAATTAAAACAAATGAAACAGCTAAAACAATACTCAAAGGAACTAGGACAAATAACATTTATACAATGAACTTAATCAAATCCTCAGCCAAATGTCTTATGACACAGGAAGAGGAATCATGGTTGTGGCACCGACGACTCGGTCACTCGCACCCAAGACTCGTCCACAAGATGAGTCAGAGTGGCTTAGTCAGAGGTTTACCCAACCTCAACAACTTGGTTAATAAAATCTGTAATGCTTGTCAACAAGGAAAACAACCTAGGACACAACACAAGTTAACTAACCAAGAACGAACCTCAAGTGTACTTGAGCTCCTGCATATGGATCTATTCGATTCACATGGAACCAAGTCACTCAATAAAAGTCAATATTGCTTAGTCATAATTGACGACTACTCCAGGTTTACCTGGGTTAGGTTCATCAAACATAAAAATGATACCCTAGATCAATTAATCAATCTATTCAAATTAATCGAGAATCAAAAAGACCTTAAGGTTAAATGACTTAGAAGCGATCATGGTGGTGAATTCGAAAATCAAAGGTTCACCGACTTCTGTAACCTAAACGGATACCACCATGAATTCTCTTGCCCTAGGACCCCTCAACAAAATGGCCTAGTGGAGCGGAAAAACCGAACTCTACAAGAAGCCGCTAGGACCATGTTAAACGAATATAACCCTACGATAGGTTTTGGGCGGCCAGTTAGCGCGGCCTTATGGTAAAGAGGCACCTTAAGACCTCGTGTATGAGATTTATCACGATAAAATACCTAACATCAAGTACTTTAGGGTATTTGGGTGTAAGGTACATATTCTAAACACTAAGGATTACCTAGGAAATTTACATCCAAAATCACGAAATATTTCTAGGATACTCGACTACAAGCCGAGCTTATAGAGTATATAACCACGACACCCTTAGAGTCGAGGAGACTATCAATGTAGTATTTGATGAAGGACACGAACCTACAAAACCCCCGACAACCCCAATTAGCGAGCCTACTCATACTAGACCTAACTCTGACCCTGAGATCGAATCTAATCCACATCAACCAACTTCTCTTGTCGACCAAGTGACAAGTGATCCGAGTCAAACTAGTGTTCAACCAAGTCACCCCATTGATCAAGCATTAGGTGACACAAACCCAATCTAGGATTCGGACTAACCACCCTATCGATCAAGTGATAGGAGATCCTAATCTAGGAGTTCGAACTAGAGCATCCTATAGGAACCTTAGTCAAATTTCCTTAATTTCAAAGATAGAACCCAAATCAATTGAACAAGCTCTTCTTGATCCCGATTGGATTATTGCAATGCAAGAAGAGCTAGCTCAATTTACTAGGAATGAAGTGTGGGAATTAGTACCACCACCTAAAGACAAAACGACAATTGGAACAAGGTGGGTGTTTAGAAATAAGCTTGATGATAAAGGTGAAGTAGTTAGAAACAAGGCTAGGTTAGTCGCCAAAGGGTTCAATAAGTCGAAGGCTTAGATTACGACGAAACCTATGCCCCGAGCTAGACTCGAATCCATTCAAATGTTGCTAGCTTCGCCGCGACATCGAGGATTTAAGCCGTTTTCAAATGGATGTTAAGTCGGCATTCCTAAATGGATACATTAAAGAAGAAGTTTATGTTAGCCAACCCCCCGGATTCGAAAATCTAGATAAACCCGACCATGTTCTAAAACTTAAGAAAGCTCTCTATGGACTTAAACAAGCTCCTCGAGCTTGGTACGAGAGACTTTCAATCCATCTTAAGTCAAAAGGGTTTAACCAAGGCTTAATTGACCCAACTCTTCAGAAAAACCTTAGGTAAAGAAATATTCATAGCTCAAATTTACGAGATCGATATAATTTTTGGAACCTCTAACTCAAATTTTACTAAACGAGTTCGCTTCACTCATGGAAAGTGAGTTTGAAATGAACTTGGTAGGCGAGTTAAGTTTCTTTTTAGGTCTACAAATTAAACAAACTAAGGATGGTATATACCTATATCAACAAAAATACACTAAGGAGTTAATTAAAAGATTTGGAATGCAAGACGCTAAGATAATAAACACCCCAATGGCGATTAATGTTAACATAGGAGAAGACCTAGAAAGTAAGTCCATTGACTTAAAGTACTATAGGAGCGCGATAGAAAGTCTCCTATACTTAACTGCGAGTCGACCCGACATCCTATTCACAGTAAGTATGTGCACCAAGTTTCAAACATGTGCTAAAGAGTCTCACCTAACCCTAGTTAAGCGTATCCTTAGATATCTTAAGGGTACACTTAACGTTGGTATTTGGTACCCTAGATCTACGGAGTTCGAACTAATCGGCTACTCCGATTCGGATTATGCCGGTAGTAAACTCGATAGAAAGAGCACGAGTGGTTGTTGTCAACTACTCGGCTCAAGTCTAGTGAGTTGGTGCAGTAGGAAGCAACATTGTGTTGCCTTATCTACCACCGAATACATGTGATGGGTGAGTGTGTAACTCAGCTTCTTTGGATGAAGCACACTCTCCGAGACTTTAGGTTGGACTTCACCAAAACTAAATTTTTGTAGACAACATAAGTTCGATAAATCTAACTAAGAACCCTATATGCCATTCAAGAACAAAGCATATAGAGGTAAAACACCATTTCATTCGAGAACATGTAGCCAACGGCTCCATACAACTCGAATATGTCGACTCAAGTCTAACCTAGCGTATATATTTACTAAACCACTACCCGGTTTAATTTAGTCTCTTGAGACGAAAATTAGGCATGTGCGTAATAGAATAGGTTTTGCAAATTATATTACTACTATTTATTACTTTTTCATGAAACTAGCATAGGTCATACCTTAGATATCATGCACCTATAGATTTAAGGAGCCAATACATCTCACAACACATAGGACTAATGTGTTTGTGTACTTAGCCACGTAGATGGGCGTGAGATGTTAGGACCTTACTCCTGGTTCCAGATGTAGAGCTAGTGCATCGCTATGAACCATGGAGTATAATCATACATACTAACCGACTCCGACCAGGACTGGTTGATCCTTCATATCAATCAAGCCAAATATGAGTCGAACATTTCATAGATGAGCTTATTTTCAATATACTATTTTAATAAAAAATGTGGAACATGCTTGGACTTTAAATTTAGCAATTATTTTGATTTCCACACACCCCTTACTCTTTTCGATATACGGCAAAAGGGGGAGAAAAAGGCCAAAGTTAAGGGGTCAAATTTTTTCAAATTTCTTGATAACTTAACTCTTACTTCATGTTTAAACCAAAAGTTAACTTTAGGTTTTAAGAACTTATTTAACTTTTGACAAAAGGCCAAGTTAAGATAATTCTTAACTTATTTATGTCGTTAGTGTTTTACTTAAGGGGGAGAAAGGGCTTAACTAAAACGTTTTACTAAAGCTAATTTTAAAACGTTTTACTAAAGCTAATTTTAAGTAATGTTAATTACTTAAAGCAACCCTCAAGGGGGAGGATTAAGGTCTTTCTTCAAAGACTCACCCTCGGTCAAGGGGGAGGTTTCCTCAAGGGGGAGTACTTGAAGAAAATTCTTACTACTCCAACTTAATCTTTATTTTTTTTCTCTCATGCACATTATTATTCTTCATGCTTGCTTAACTTTGTATGTGGGTTTGCCATAAATCAAAAAGGGGGAGATTGTTGGTGCAGTGGGCACCTAAGTCAAACCTATGTTTTGATTATAGCAAACGATACAAAGTTAAGCTTATATTGTTATCTCACGAGCTAAATCAAGTGTGCAGAAAAGTCTCAATGCTGGAGCTGAAGGCTAGCGACACCCGGAGGAAGCCGCGGTGGTCGGGCGACACTCGAGTTACTTCGGAGGGAGCCGAAGGAATCGAGTGGAAGGCCGGAAGCAAAAGCGACAAGTAAGTATCGAGGTAAGCTCGTGTGTACAAGCGTAAGTGAGGTCGTGTCCTTTGTACGGGGACGTCCTTAGGCGACGATCCAACCCAAGACTTCCTATGGAAGGTCTATGTTGAGATCGGACGGCAAGTGGCCGTCGAATTCACTTGTATTTTGAGCTAAACTCCTTTTTTAGTCAAAAATCGTGGCAGTTCAATCGGCCAGATTCAACCGGGCGATTCAACCGGCCTAATCAATCGGCGTAGCTCAACCGCCGCTTCAACCGGTGGTCAAAAATCAGCCTCGAGGAGTCAAGCTTTATCACCATTTTTCAAGGAGTTTTGTGCCCATTTGTGATTGGTTGAAGACCCATTCGTTGAGGGGCTTAAAGGCTATAAAAGGAGGGCCAAACCTAGGGTTTTTCATCAATTCAAAAGCTTCCAAGTGCTTCCGATACGCTCCGACTCTCCGACATCCCTACGACAAAGCGCTGCCGAGACGACGACTAAAGCTTCAACCTCCAATCCTTGAAGTCGTCGGTATAATCTTTAATTTTGTATAAGTTGTCTTTATTTTCAAGCTTTAAATCATATCAAGGAGAGGGGGAGTGTCCCTCTACCTTGAATCTTTATTGAGTTTTTGTATTCGCTTAACTCCTATCTCTATCGAGAAGGAGTTCGTTTAATATTTGCCCTCCGTGCGTGGTCAAGGACCATTAGGGCCTTGGAGTAGTAGCCGTAGGCTACGAACCAAGTAAAAACCCCTCGTGTTTTTATTTATTTATTGCTATCTTTCCGCTGCGTTTACTCGTGCAAATTCGAACGATTACGAAAAGTTTTTTCTTAGCGCTATTCACCCCCCCCCCTCTAGCGCTCAAATCGATCCAACAATCCGTAGGTAGATAATGACTTTAACCTAGGGTTAGTTCTAGTACCCTTAGATTGTATGTTACCACCGAACATGTGTTGTGTAAATGGTCAGAGGAATGATACTTAGGGTATCGCTACGGACCGGTGGTCCTAGCTTGTTATAATCAGATGAGTACGACTCTCTACAGGATAGAGAGTGCGTCGAGTAGATTAGTATGACTCTCTACAGGATAGAGAGTATTATGATCAGTTGAGTACGACTCTCTACAGGATAGAGAGTGCGTCGATTAGATTGGTATGACTCTCTACAGGATAGAGAGTGCGTCGAGTAGATTAGTATGACTCTCTACAGGATAGAGAGTATTATGATCAGTTGAGTACGACTCTCTACAGGATAGAGAGTGCATCGAGTAGATTGGTATGACTCTCTACAGGATAGAGAGTCTATGGTGGATGTCTGTATGTGAGACATTGCATTCATGCATTTACATGCACGCTGGCGACGAGGTCTCCCTTGTGGTTGAGAGGGTCGCCAGTCATCCTGCCTCCACGGTTACTCATAGGAGGAGTAACCGGTGTGAGGGCAGAGCATTGAGGTGCCGCACTCTACCACTATAGACGGTGGTAGTTGGATTTGCGTGCCGTAGTCCTGCGTGTGTGGTACTCGACCACTCATGGGTAGTGACTGTCGGAGTGACCAACAGCAGGGACCCCCATCGTGTAGCTTGCTCTTTACGCTTATATGCTACTCGATCATACTGCCCACTCAGCCACTCGAGAGTAGTGGTTGGTGTTGAGTTGGGACAGTTGTCATGCTCGAGCCACCGAGGCCACACTGGGGTCGTGGTAGCTTTAGGGTGAGCCGACATGACCATGCATGCCGTCTCTGATGGCGCTTTGCATATTACCATATATATATACATATATGCATGTATATATATATATATGGATGGTTGAGATTAATATATATATAGATACAGTCTATATATATATGATTATTGTGATGTTGCATTTGTTTGTACTATGCTTGCTGCATTTGGGTGGACATCATATTCATGCATGTTTCTTGCATATGTTATCTTGTCGATATTGATATGTGTTGGATAGACCATAGATACCTTGACCTGTAGCTAGAGTATATTTTGAGTTGATCTACTATTCCTGTTATATATATATATATATGTTGGATATATATTGAGTTGGATCGAGTAGCGAACTTGAGTATATGCATTTTATGTTGTTCATTGATTGACTAGGCGGTATATGCTTGTATTTATATACTATCTTTGATATACATTGTACATCTAGATTATGTTGTGAAATACATGTGATATTACATATATACATGTTTTCTATTACCTCGAGTTTTACTCACCACCCATGGACTCGGTTTTCATCGCCGCCTGAGTAGCAGTGACTTCGTGATGGACTTGGAGCACCGCTGGCTGGCATCATCTCATCTCAACTCCGAGAGTCCGGATTTTTGGTGTTATCATTTGTATTCCGTTATGGATTTGTGTTATGTGATGTACGCACATGTTGGTGCGGGTTTTGACGAGGCTTCTTTATGTTCTGGTGTTAGTCATACCGGTATGCACTCTGTGGGATTGTATTGTTGTCGTGTTGTTTCCGCTGTGTCTTGTGTAGTTTTTGTTTTTATACATATATATTGTTGTTATTGTGGGCCTACGGGCCTTGTATTAACCCGAAATGTTGCCACGTACAGGGGAGGTGCCGTCCGTTTGATTTTCGGTTCGGCATGCTCTCGGGGCGTGACATACACAACCACTGAAGCTTAGTTGACGCTCCTCCCTCCAACCGGTTCTCCCTCTGAAATTTTCCCAATTCGCCGGAAAGCTCCACCTCTGGTCGGAACGCCCAA
Organism: Wurfbainia villosa; assembly: GCA_025175895.1. Taxonomy (NCBI): domain Eukaryota; kingdom Viridiplantae; phylum Streptophyta; class Magnoliopsida; order Zingiberales; family Zingiberaceae; genus Wurfbainia; species Wurfbainia villosa. The sequence goes on from JAKLTH010000147.1 coordinate 478,134, forward strand.
CCGTAGTGCCGTCGTGGACGAGCAGTTCGCGTGAGAAAACACACGGAGATGGAAAGGATCGATTGAAATCACCCAAGGAACGTGCCCTAACCTTACTCCGGCGACCACCGTGTGTCCCTGTTCACCGGCGAAGTCAATACCCCCAAAGCACAGCCCTAGCCCCCACTGGAACTCCCGATTTCGACAGCGCTTGAGAAGTTCGGCTCCTGATCGACCTGCTGCCGTCCCGAATTCCCGACCACCCACGTCGATGCTTGTCGGCCTCCTCTCCTACAGCCGGATCTCCACCGGCAAAGCCTCGACAGTGGTTGGGATGCGATGGAGACGAAGGGCAGAGAGAGAGAGAGAGAGATCACGGGAGAGAAGAAGGAACTTCGAGAGTTAGGAAGAAGAGACAAGGCTGGGCGGCTAAACTAAGTCGCCAGCGTGAAACGCTCGCGCAGAAGAAATCGTCGGCGTGAACGGAAAGGGGAAAAGCGGCTGCGTTATATTGGTTTAGCGGGTTGGATTTTTTTTCACTAACGGGCTGGATTTTAATCTATAACCAATTTACCTTTGGTTTAATTAACCCAAGATTCAATTAATTAAACCCAATAGAATTTTGTTTAAGTCCAGGAAAATTTCTATAAATTTCTGAAAAATTCCACAAGATAATTTCCCAATTAGCAAGGGATATATATATATATATATATATATATATATATATATATATTCCGGTATTTTACAATTATTTACTTTATTTTAGCTATAAATTTAGATTGAGTCTATTTTATTTATTTATTATATTTAATATTTTCATATATAATTAATTGAAAAGTATCAAGAGCAAAAGTAAAATCTACACATGATATTCACTTATTTAAAAAAGTTTATAATAGAGTCACAAAAGAAATTATATTGATAATTATTTTAAAAAATATTAACATAATATATTTGAACTAATTAAGGAATATATGAGGAAGTAATGACCAAAGTGAATACTTCAAGTGAATTAACTAAAGTATTTCCAATAAAAGATAGAATTACATCAATAATCAACTCTAAGTTATTATTTTTTTACACTAATTATGAACGAACTCACTCGATATTATTTTTTTACACTAATTATGGACGAACTCACTCGACATTACACTAATTATCTAATTAATTTTCAGTCACTAACTACTGTTAATTTTTTTTCCATGATGATTAGTGACCGAAAAGTAATTTAGTCACTAATTTAGAGACCGTATTAATTTTCGGTCACTAATCACTATTAATTAATATTTTCAATCGAAAATAAATAAATAATAATTAGTGATCGAAATAATTTTCGGTCACTAATTACTATTAATTAATATTTTCAATGGAAAATAAATAAATAATGATTAGTGACCGAAAATTAATTTTCGGTCACTAACTATTATTAATTTATTTTTTCCATAAAAAAGGAATTAATGATGATTAGTGATTGAATATTAATTCGATCACTAATTTAGTTATTGTATTACTAATTCGATCACTATTAATTAATGTTTTCAATAGAAAATAAATAAATGATAATTAGTGACCACAATAATCTTTAATTTATTATTTAAAGATTAGTGATCGAAAATTAATTCGGTCACTAATTATTGACCATATTAATTTTCGGTCACTAATCACTATCAATTAATGCTTTCAATCGAAAATAAATAAATGATATTTAGTGACCGAATATTATTTGGTCACTAAATTAGTAACCGAAATAATATTCGGTCACTAAATTAGTGACTGAAATAATATTCGGTCACTAAATTAGTGACCGAAATAATATTCGGTCACTATTTATTATGATCAGTGACCGAAATTTATTGTGTGACCTAATTAATTTTCGGTCACAAACTACTACTATTTTTTTCTGTTGTAAAGAAATTAATGATAATTAGTGATCGAAAATTAATTCGGTCACTAAATTAGTGATCGCAATAATATTCAGTCACTAATTATCATGATTATTGATCTAAAATTATTTCGGTTACTAATTTAGTGACACAATTAATTTTCGGTCACTAACTATTATTAATTTATTTTTTCAATCGAAAAGAAATTAATAAAGATTAGTGACCGAAAATTAATTCGGTCACTAATTTAGTGACCGTATTAATCTTCGATCACTGATTACTATTAATATTGTTAAATAAATAAATGATGATTAGTGGTAGAATATTATTTCGATCACTAAATTATTGACCGAATTAATTTTGATCACTAACCACTGTTAATTTATTTTTTCTATCGAAAATTAAATAATTATGATTAGTGACCAAAAATTATTTCGGTCACTAAATTAGTAGCTGAAATAATATTCAATTACTAACTATTATTTTTCAATTACTAATCACTGTTAATTTATTGTTTATCATTGAAAATAAATTAATGATAATTAGTGAGTCACTATTTTTAATACAAAAATTTATTATCGCTATTTTATATATGAAAAAAAAATTCTTCTTTAAATTATAATAATTTGTAGTAGAAGATAAAATTTGATATTTAAATTATTAAAAAATCAATAAATTATTATTAATTGAGGAATCTATAATTTACTTGCAAATCTAATTAGTCTATTAATTAATGACATAGAAAATTTTATTATTTAATTAAATAAGAAATAAAAATTAGTGGCGACGGCCGAAGCTAGTGGCGACGATAGTACTACAACTTGTCTCAGGGAAGGCGAGAGACGAGGATACACTGTCCGCGGTCGAGACACGGGGCAGGTAGCCGACGGAGCAAATAGCGACGATCGAGAAGCTACTGGTCTCGATCTTGGCAATGACAACGTGAGGGAGAGAACAACGACGACGTTTTACCAGCGTCAGGTTCGGGAGGAAAAAAAAAGAGGGTGGCGGGGAGGGGGGGGATAAGGCACGGGAGAATGAGGCGATATGAAGAAATAAAAACTTAGGCTTAGATTAATATGGCGGTTCAAATTTTTTACTATAAAAATCCCATTTAAATTCCAAAAATAAAAAATCTATAAGTTAATTACCTAATTAATCATTATTATTTCATCTTTATTTTAGCTATAAATTTAGATTGAGTCTATTTTATTTATTTATTATATTTAATATTTTCACATACAATTAATTGGAAAGTATATCAAGAGAAAAAGTATGATCTATACATGATATTCACTTATTTAAAAAGTTTATGATAGAGTCACAAAAGAAATTATATTGAGATTTTTTAAAAAAAAATATTAATGTAATATATTTGAATTAATTAAGGAATATATGATGAAGTAATGACCAGAGTGAATACTTCAAGTGGATTAACTAAAGTATTTCCAATAAAAGATAGAATTACATCAATGATCAACTCTAAGTTATTATCTTTTTACATTAATTATGGACGAACTCACTCGACACATTCAAGATAGTAGTGTGATGCATGTTATTTGCTAATGATATTGTTTTAGTAGAGTGAGACATGTGAGGGAGTAAAAAGTTTTAGACCTAACAGAGTAAGATAGAATTTAAGTTTAGTAATATTAGATGTAACGAGACAATTATTAAGATAAGAAATGATGAGTTATCTAGAACTAAGAGATTAAATATTTAGGATCATTTTTGCAAGATGATGAAGAGATTGAAAGAGATATTTTACATAAAATACAAGTGAAGTAGTTGAAATGGAAGAGAGTGTCGGATGTTTTATGTGATTATAAAATATTTTTAAAATTTAAAAGAAAGCTCTGCAAAATGACGATTAGACCAACAAATTTTGATAATTCCTAAAAAATAAATAAATAAATTAGAGAAAAACACTATAGCCCCCACAAATTAGCGCAGTTGATATCTACGTAGATATATATTCTATGAGATATTGAAATCAATTCTCAATTGATGTGAAATATCAATTAAATTATTTTTAAAGGAAATAATATAATGCTAATATTATCCAACAAAATTTTAATATTATAGAGAATTTGGAAAATTAGAGGCAAGAAAATAATCCTTTAAGGAAACAAACACGGCGAATGTGAAAAAAATCAATAATGCAATTCCAAATATGAGAAGGAAAAGAGTAGAGAGTCGAATGAATAGTAAAAGACCTTTGTTCGTGCAATTTCAAACAAGGCGATAAAAAAAAGTTTTGAAGTAGACAAGTGAGCTAGCCAATTGTCGTGTAATGAAGGACATAAACAATGAATTGAAGAGGTGACAATTGTCATTTATCTCCTTTATTAATAGGAACAATCAGAGAGGATCATTAATATGACGATTCATTTTTTTTCTAGGAGACGACAACTGCAAGTGTTCTAAGGAGTGATAGGACAACAAGGCAACAAACTTACTAGAGCAATACGATTTAGAGCCAATTTATGACTTTACGAAAACTCTAATCCAACCAAAGACAATAATTTCATTATACAGTTCAAAGAGACAAATGGTGATATGTGAGATAGCGACCACTATTATAAAATACCACGAATAAATTTCTAAGGAATAATATTATTATTGGATAAAATAAATTAATGACGCATGGTTAGGGATTAATTTGAACCTAACCCATTGAAGCTTATGGACTAATTAAACCTAACCTAGGTTTAGGGCTTATATAAGGGGATCCGGGGTTTTTTTAAGCCAATTCAAGTTCCCCCCCCCCTTTTTTTTTTCTTTTTCTTCCTTTTCCTCTCCGCCGCACGTGACCCCTCTCCCCCTCACAATTTCTTCTCGCACCCCCTCCTCACGCACGATCTGCGATCTCCGCTCCTCTTCTTCGCCGAACGACCAACTGCCGATGCTCTCCCTCTCTTGGTGGGAGATCCAGCAGAAGGGAAGGACACCAACCGGGCTTGAGTAGTGTGGAGGCTCTTCTTGGGGAGTTGAGAAGTGGTAGTGAGCGAGCTGTCGGTTGAGGGATTTCGCTGTCGATCGTCACCAGAGCTAGGTAAGAGCTGGTCTTCTTCGTACTTTGGGACAAGATCTAAGTTCTAGTTGTGGATTCCTCGTTTAGTTTGGATCTGTTGTTGGGCAGTGTTTTGGAGCGCGGATTCCTCCGGTGAATAGGCGATAAGGGAGGTGGTTGCCGGTGGAGATTTAGGGTCGGTAAGCTTTATTTACCCTTTTTTGTTTCATCTATAATTGCTGCATTTTATGGCGTGTCAATGCCTTTGGAAAATCTGATGCAAAGAGAAGGAAAATCGCCATTCTCTTGGATTCCTCCTCGTGCTCGCCTGGATACTTTGGATTTCTCCTCCGTCCATCTTCGGTGATCTCCTCCGTCCGTCCCGACGATCTCCTCCCAAGTATGATCTTCCCTTCTCCCCTCTTCCATCAGTGTGTCGCTCCGTTCTCGACGTCAATCATAGCCGAGCTCAACCTCGGTTGCGGCCGTGACCATGGTTGAGCGCTACCTAGGGCTGGGGCAGGACCAAGTGTGACCTCGGGCGTGGTCGCGGCCTAGGTCTCCGGCCACTTGGGTCTCCGCCGCTGTGGCCGACCGCGATCGCGACCGTGATCTCAGCCGCCGCAGCTGAGCGCAACTTCGGTCGCGACCGTGGCAGAGCACCACCTGGGCCTTCGCTGCAGATGAGTGCCATCTGCGCCTCCACTGTGACCAAGTACCAACTCGGCCTCCACTGTAGCCGAGTGCCACCTCAGCCTCAGCCATGGGCGAGTGTGTCACGCCCCGAGAGTATGCGAGCCGAAAATCAAACGGATGAGATCTCTTCTGTACGTGGCAACATATCCTGTTAATACAAGACCCTTGGGCCCACAATAAACATAACATATACAACTGAAGAAAAATAACAACATAATAAAACACAGCAGAAATAACACAACACCAATACAATCCCACACACCCTGCATATCGGTATGACTAACACCAAACTAAGAAACACCATAATAAAAACAGAAAAGAAAGGTACAACAACAATAGTGCCACAGACTACAAATCATCACATAAAAACCAAAGACATCGAAACATCAACGATAAATCCCAAAAACTCGGACCCTCAGAGTTGAGATGAGACGATGTCAGCCAGCGGTGCTCTAAGCTATCACGAAGACTTCTACATGTTACCTGGGCGACAAAAAAAACTCAGGGTCCGTGGTGGTGAGTATAACTCAGCAGGTAATAGGAAAAATATGTATATATCAAATATCACATGTAATTCAACAGAAAAATCTACAGATACATCAGGTAAACACCAGCATGATAACATATACATGCATATACCTTCTAACCAAAAGAACAATGTAAAATGCAGACATACCTGAAAGTCCGCTACGCTACCTATCCAATCCTGAGCACATATCCACAATGTATGTATATAACAGGAAATCTGGTCTAAACCATACAACATCATAAATACTAGTCAAGAATGCAATAGTCTAACTAACAAGTATATAGGTATCCGACACAACCATATAATAGATGCGGGTAGCATGTATGAAGATGATGTACAACCAAATGCAACAAGCATAGTACAATCAAATGCAACATCACAATAAGCATATATATATAGACTGCACCTATATATATATACTAATCACAATCATTCATATATATATATATATATATACATGCATATATGTATATATATGACAATATGCAAAAATGTCATAAGTCACGGCAATGCAGCATGCATGGTCATGCCGACTCACCCTAAAGCTACCACGACCCCAGTGTGGCCTCAGTGGCTCGATATGACAACTGTCCCAACTTAACACCAACCACTACTCTCGAGTGGTCGAGTGGGCAGTATGATCGAGTAGCATATAAGCGTGAAGAGCAAGCTACTCGACGGGGGTCCCTGCTGTTGGCCACTCCGACAGTCACTACCCATGAGTGGTCGAGTGCCACAAATGCAGGACTACGACACGCAAATCCAACTACCACCATCTATAGTGGTAGAGTGCGGCACCCCAATGCTCTGCCTTCACACCGGTTACTCCTCCTATGAGTAACCGTGGAGGCAGGATGACTGACGACCCTCTCAACCATAAGGGAGACTACGTCGCCAGTATGCATGCAAATGACATGAATGCTCGGTCACACAAATAGACATCCACCACAGACTCTCTATTCTACAGAGAGTCATACCAATCTGATCTACGCACTCTCTATCTTGCAGAGAGTTATATTCAACTGATCATAGCACTCTCTATCCTGTAGATGTTGGTGCAGGGGCACTAGATAATCGAACCTGTGTTTTGATTATGGAAAAGACACAAAGTTAAGTTTATATCGTTATCTCATGAGCTATCGAGTGTACAGAAAAGTATTAAAGCTGGAGCTGAAGGCTAGCGACACCAGGAGGAAGCCGTGGTGGTCGGGCGACACTCGAGTGACTTCGGAGGGAGCCAAAGGAATCGAGTGGAAGGCCGGAAGCAAGAGCTACTATCGAGGTAAGCTCGTGTGAGTGAGAGATTGTAAGGTCGTGTCCTCTTTACGGGGATGACCGTAGGCGACGATCCGACTAAGACTTCCTGTGGAAGGTCTAGGTCGAGATCGGACGGTTAGAAACCGTCGTACTTATCATTTTCCGAGCTAACCTCTTGCTGCAGGGAAGTGGCCTGCGCCTGATCTTTGGACATGGAAGCGATCGATGCCCATCACGATCGGTGATGAGGCATCGATCGTGATGGCGACGATTCAGCTTTTGCGCTAGGTCAAAATGGATAACGTTTGACGCGGCCACTTTGCGATAAAAATTTGGAAAAATTCATGATCCGTTCCAAAGAAATAGGAGACAAATTCAGAGGCTAAAGTCTATAAAAGGAGGGGAGGATTCATCTCCAAAGATCATCAATTTTATTCATCAAGTGCTCCTACAACGCCAACGCTCCAACATCGTCATAACGTCGACGCGACGCCAAGTTCCAATCTTCTTCGTCGGCAGCAGATTCAAGTAATATTTTTGATATTGTATTCTTTGTTTTTCTTCATAACGAGGTGAGGTAGGCTTGTTGCCTCATCCTCGTATATTCGGTTTTGTGATCGTTGTCTCCTACCTCCAACGAGGAGGAGACGTTATAGTGCTTTGCCCTCCGTACGCGGTCTAGGACCGATAGGGCCTTGGAGTAGCAACCAAGTAAAATAAACGTGTCATTTTATTTTCCGCTGCTTACTCGCTTACTCGTGCCTTAACGAACGATTACGAACGAAAGATTTTCGATCGCTATTCACCCTCCCTCTAGCGACGCTTTTCGATCCAACAGTAGAGAGTCGTACTCAACTGATCGACGTACTCTCTATCCTATAGAGAGTCGCACTTAACTAATCATAACACTCTATCCGATAGAGAGTCATACTTACTGATTGACGCACTCTCTATCCTGTAGAGATTCGTACTCAACTGATCATAACAAGCTAAGACCACCGGTCTATAGCGACACACTAAGCACAATTCACCTGACAATTTACATAATACATGGTCAGTAGTAAACATGCAACCTAAGGATATTAGAATTAACCCTACGTACAAGGCATTACCTACCCACGGATGATCTTTTTGCCCAATTTACAATCAGGTCGTCATCCGTACTTCACTATTTGCACCTAACTAAGCAATTCTAGGATTACTTACATCACATCTGTAACTCCTAATCATGAAGTGAAATATGATAACAATAATAGAGTATAACAACCAAAGATAAGGTATCAAGCGCAGGAGTAAATAAGAGCGGAGTCAAGGTGACATGATCATATAAGATGATCATATATCTAAATCTGCATGCATTAAAACTACCTGACCAGGGTAGAAAATTACCCACCTGCTTTGTAAACACCAATCGTCTTCACGTCCGTGAATATCTCGAACCAAAAATCCTGCAACGTGGAATATGCATATCAATAGATCTCTAGCATAACCCTAAATCAATCCAAACTCTGATTAGTTAACCCCTACTAATCATTCCCTTTATGAATTCATATAGTTCACGATTTCATATAATACACGGTCATCTCTAAGATACCCAAACACTATATATAAATTCACAAATGGAACCAATAGTAAACTAGCAATAGATCTAGATCACATCCTTAATACCTAGATTACATTTTCCTCACTACGTTCCATTTAACCATTTATTCTTGAATCAATATCAGATTAACTACCAATAAATCATATACTACTATATCATGTTCCAATCTAAACTTACCTCACATAGAATCCACAAGTAATTCGACACACCCTTCTACAATATATACCTTTAAATACACCCATCGGAATTTATCTTACACTGCCAATACAAATCTTGCTTCCCAGCTCAACTTCAAACATTGCAACCGATCCATGATCCAAGCCTCCTGCCTGCTGCCTCGGATCATCATCCAACAGCTAGGTTTTCTGCCCAAATCGAACACCAATCATCGATTCACTCCTCTGCACTCGGAGTTCACAGCTTGTCATCAAGCAAAGAACCCATGACTCGCATCAGAAATCATCGGCAACGACAGGTTTAGAACACCGAAATGAAAAGATGCTGACCCTGGCGGTATCGCGTGCGAACGGAGGCTGAGGGAGGAGATGACGGTGGCAGATCGAACTGGGCTCGTTGCTGTTTGCATCAACGGAGGGCGGTGATTGGACCATACTCGAGCAACAACAAAAATCTGACCTTGAGCGACGATGAGAATGCGTGCGGGGAAGAGGAAGCCAATGACAGAACGCAACTCACGATGGCGGCTTGTTGTGACAGTCAGAGGGAGACCGCGAATGGGCAGAGCGAAGGCAAGCCGACCGGCACAGTGAGCTGGCTTGGGGCGCTAACGATCGAAGAGCAAGGAGGGCTCATGGTGAATGATTCGGCGACGGTGACAAAGAGAAGGAGAAGAAAAGAATCGCGATGGAAAAAGGAATCGGGAAACCTAAGAAGAAAGAAACGCTCGAGACCTAATAAAAGGGAAGACTACGGAGGAGAAGAACGGAAGAAACACTCGGGTTTAGCCAAACGGGTCAGATCCATTAACGGGTTGGGCTTTAACACCCTATAAGCCATTAACCCTATATCCATTCAATTAATCCATACGATTTAGACTTAGGTTAGGTTTAAATTAATTCCTAACCATCCATCTTGAATTTAATTTACCCCATAGACTCGGATTTAAGTTCATTTTAAATCCTAAAAAATTTCTAAAAACTCTCAAAAAATTCCCCAAGATAATCCCTACTTAGCGAGGGATTTTTTTCGGTATCTTACATTCTCCCCCACTTAATAAAATTTGGTCCCCAAATTTCGTACTTACCTATAAGAACCAATACAAGAAATATCCGGAATGACCACATACCACAAGTGACTAGATGAGGGTACCGAGCTCGGATAGTATCTTCCAGCTCTCACATAGCCTCCTCATCGGTATGATGCTGTCATCCAACCTTTACAAGTCGGATGGTTTGTTCCGTACTGTCACTCCTTGTGACTAAGAATTCACACCAGAATCTCCTCATAGGTCGCATTAGACTGAGGTAGAATCGGAACCTCTTTCAGAACATGATCTGAACGCGGAACATATTTCCTCAGCATATAAACATGAAATATGTTATGAACATCAGCAAGTGTCGGAGGTAAAGCCAACCGATAAACTACACCCCCAATTCGCTCCAATATCTCAAATAGACCAATGTAGTGTGGAGATAACTTTCCTTTTAGCCCAAATCATTTCACCCCTTTCGTAGGTGAAACACGTAGAAATACCTAATTCCCAATTGAGAATTTCAAAGGCCTTTGCCTCCGGTCTGTGTAACTCTTCTGTCGATCCTGTACCTCCAATAACCATCATCCGATGACGCGCACCAACTCTGCATCATGTTGGATACTCTGTGACCCCAATAACTGTCGTTCCCCGACTTCCTCCCACAACACGGGAGATCTACAGAGTCTACCGTATAGGGCCTTGAATGGAGCTATTTGAATATAAGAGTGGTAACTGTTATTATAGGCAAATTCCACTAAATGAATGTGATCCTCCCAACTACCTCCTGTAGCAACTCTTTCTTAAGTGGATGCGTGTCCGGAACACACATCCATATTAGAGACGAAAAATTATCTTCTCACAAGAGAAGTCCATCTACCGTCCAAAATCCACTCCACACACTCGGTAAGTGCATGGAAGACTAAAGCGACCAATCTCCCTTGTCGTGTTCCAGTAACTCTATAATAACTACCCAATAGCTAGTCAAAACCCCACGAGCATTTCTTCTCCATACATCCACAAATCAAGATACTAACTACTAAAGTCACGTCATATATATGACAGCTTATCTCGTAGTTCCTTAGCTGTCGTAAGCATGAGATACATCTCATCCAACAACATCGGAATCACTCCATTCACTGAAGCGATGCATTTGTGTACAATACCCTTCCATCCACATCGGAAGGATTAACTAATACTCGTGTAAAAGTTAACCGCCGTCTAAGTCCCGTAACTAGTTTCACCAGCTTCCGACTAAATGATTTTCATCATCACCTTTGTCAAACAAGTCTGTGGTATAGTAATGCTAAAACACTCTATCCACATCTACAGCAATAACCATATCCTATAAGGAAACCACCATCTACGGTGGTTGAGTGTGCAACTCCAACTACCACAATCAACAGTGGCTAAGTTACGCAACTCCAACAACCACGAACTGATCCAATTGTGTCCCAAATACATGATTTCTCAAATCCATGGACGACTAAATCGTTAAATACGTCTAATATCATTAACAACAACTCGTAAATTCATACTAAGTATGAAATATCGTCCTCCATACACCTACATTATATTTACTCGAAGATGATGATATATCAATCATCACAACGACAATGATAATTGTATGACATCATGTCACTACAATATCAACACTCCAGTCGTAAACCAATCCTAGAGCATACACAGGTGTCTTTAGCTGATCTAAACAGATCATCTATCCACAATGAAGGATATTCATTCTCAACAACTATCGCATTCCATCATCGATAATCGATGCATAATCTCAAAGGTCCATCTCCCTTTTAACAAAGAGTTCTGGATCCTCTCTAGAAGAAATACTTGTTGGTGCAGTGCTCGATCCAACAATACTGGAACAGATAAATATCTCATCCAGCATCTCCTATAATCGCAACTTACATTCTTCTAATTTCCATAGTGTTTAGTAACACTGATATCAATAAAATTATCCCTCGTATGAGGTATTCAATATCGATACTATCTTCGAAATCACTCCGATCGCCTACTCCACTTGCCTATGCAGCGACAAGCCTAGGAGTTCATCAAAAACTACATCTGACTACTCTCGGATTATTCGCACATCTTAGAGACATAATCATACCATAATCTCTACAATTTGACCATCCGTAAGGATATGTCTACAGTAAAGGTATGTCTATCAGAATCTAAGGGTATCCCTTGACTTCTTAATTGTTGATCCCCACCTCACCTAACAGTAGAGATACCACCGACCCACAAGTTGATGTAAAGGAACCCTTCTAATCAGAACTAAAAATGTTCTAGACAAGGATACCTGTAACCTACAAGTATCTCTCAATATATTAACTTAAAGGGTAAAATTAAAGTAATACCCTAAATGATCAATTGTCTGCCAATCTGATACAAAGGCTCCCCGTAGGTCTCGACCTTTCTCCGAAGAGAAACAAGATAAGATCCAACAATTCGCGATAAAGCGGTCGCATTTCTACGATGAATGACCCAAGGATTTTTCTAGATCATCTGATCCCATCACTTAATCCTACGAGTTGCAATTGTAGAATACCGAATAGATACAACCATCGTCGTATACTCTCTCCTCTGTACAAAGCCAATCGACATCTGGGGGTAACTGTTGTTGTTGTCTGCATGAGTCTTCTACAATATCTTCTGTTGATACTGTTGCATAAATCACTTTCCTTGAAGGGAAGTATCATGGAACTCTAACCATGCCTGAGGTAGTAGGTCGCTGCTGATGAGATAACTCAATCTTCTATGCTGATCTCTGCTGTCGAGACTGTGCATCATCCTCCCGGAACACCATCGATAGTCTTCAACTGAGTCTTCAAAATACACCTCCTCAACTATACTGGTTGCTTACAATAGCAACAGATGAACTGATCCAACGGATAATCTGACTTCGCGTGTCTTCGTGATCGGCACTGCACGCACATAATCCCTTTGGAGTCTTTGTTCTGATTTCGCTGATGTGCACGAGAACATCCTGATGATCTACGGTTGGTCTTCTATAATTGGAAAGTAGCTTAAGGCCTATGAATCCGATCTTGCTCCTTTTATCCAATAGTCGGAGACTTCTGACTCTAATAAGTTGACCTGCAATATCTGCTTATCGATCTCTAACTCTTAAATACTCGTACAGAGTCATTTCTAAGCTCCTGACTCAATCCAACGTCTTTCGACAGGATCTGTTATCCAATCATCTTAATCCAACAGTAAGCCAACAACCGTGGGTGGCTGATCGAACGATTTTAATTGTCGCAATATCATTCCCAAATTATTTACCGAACCCCCTAACTACACTAATGCAGTATAGGACTGACTCGGATCGTCTCCCAACGAACCTAATGACTAGATGTTTGTTTTTAAACAGAAATAAACACTGGGGTTTTTTATATTTATCAAAATAATTAAAATGCAAAATCAAAAACAAACATGAGAATTAAACATGCAAAATGTAAACCTAACTACCAATTATTAATTCCCGGAAAGCTAACCTAATGTGCAAAAGTAAGTAATCACGCACCGCACTGTCACTATATGGTACAATGATCAAGAAACAAATGTGAACAATTCAACCAAGAACCGCATTGTCACTATATGGCACAGTGATCAAACAATCACTGAAAAACTTAACTAACAGGAAGAAAATATTTCAACCAAGCACCGTACTGTCACTATACGACACAGTGGTCGAAGACTAACTAAAAACTAAATGCAAGGAAAGTAAACAATTCAACCAGGCACCGCACTGTCACTATATGGTACACTGGCCAAATGTAAATGAAATCTAAACTAATAACGAAAGCAATTCAACCAAGTATCGCACTGTCACTATATGGTACATTGGTCAAATGTAGATAAAAGCTAAACTAAGCATGATCAACATAATAGACAGAACTAAACATGATAAACATAGCCTAACAAATTAACCGTAATAGAACAAACATAACAAAGTAAACTATCCAATTAAATGGACTGAATTCAAATATAAGCAATCGGTAACCCCACGATGGCCGCAACATATCAAACAGTCACTCCGGCGATTAATGCGAAGCTGCCCCAATCAGCGCAGCAGGAAGGAAGGATAGATGGAGGAATGCAATCACTGTTCTGACGACTCTGGATTGCCCGACAGTGGAGGGAATCTTCACCGGCGGATGGGCTACGGAGTTGTCCAATCGGCGCAGCTGGTGGGTGACTTCGGCGAGATGGAACGACCTATCCCAGTCGTTGGAATGGAGTGGAATGCCGGTGAAGGATGAACTCACTGGAATCCTGCCTCGCCCCACTTCGGATCAGCTGCCCCAATCAGCGCATCTAGATCTGCCGTCGAGGATCGGTTGGGATTGCCACCGGCTGTCGGAGGGAAGGTCGCCGGAAAGGACTGTCGGATTGTCGCTGTCGCGCATGAAAAGGGGGAAAAATGCCTCGGCTCGAGTTTCTGCTGCTCGTCGCGATATTGAAGGACCTCCTTCTGTGCGTCATCGGCGACTCCTGTACGATCCCGCCGCCACTCGCGCGGAAGCGGAAGAGGACGCCGCCGTCGCTCGCGAGGAAGAAGACCCGATCTGTTCTTCGCGATTTGCTGCGCTGCGCCGATTTAGGAAAATAGGTTGATTAAAGGACTTTTGTGAGCCGTCTGATCATTTCGCCCACGATCTCAGCCGTCCATTTGAAGCTAGGGCTTGATTAAGTTGATTAATCCATTAAGAAGGTTGTGATCCAACGACTGTGATTCCTCTGATTTTGAATGGATGTATTTGATCCATCTGAAGGGATAATTACGATCGGTCGAATCGGGAAGAAGGGGTCAGATGTCCAGATCGAAATGTATGGACTGGATCTCTTCAGATCTGGATAGATGGCTCAGAATCAACGGCTTTCATCGAACGGTCCATAATGTTCAGATCTAATCCCTTGATCGATTTGCATTCGATCACGATGAAAGACTCAGATTAATCTAGTTTGGAATGATTCTTCTAGTCCTAGATGAAGCCATATTTGATCCAACTTAAGTCTAGTCCAGTGGCCCATCTCGATCTCCTAAAATTAAAGATAAATTTTGCATATAAATCCAAAATATAGGAAAATTTACAATTAGGTCCAAAAGATGATCCAACTCATAAAACATGCAAATAGTCAACAATTAAACACACATGAGGATTAAAACAATGATATTAAGGACCAAAATAATACAACAAAATGACAGTTATCAATTCCCCCACACTTATTTTTGCACGTCCCGAACAATAATAAAAATAAAGAAACTGACTCACTAACCCATTCCCCCAAACAATACCCATATCAATAATTCAGAGATAGGAAAAATAAGTTACTTAGGATCACCAAATTGATTCGGATCCTAGGTAGTCAAAAAATTCGACTCCTACAACAGTCAACATGTATGATGATTTACAGTAAAATCAAATAGACAAAGCCTGATACAAAACCTCCCAAAATGGGTAAATGCACTGATGCTCACATAATAAACGTAGGAGTGGGCACCCTCAAAACAACATGCAATCATGTACTACCATATGCTTGCTTATCATCTACTTCTCTACTGCTATCAATACATCTCATACATGAATCAAAAAGATTTATCAAGAATAATAATGAGACCAAAAGTAGACCGCAAATAAAGCATACAAAGAGAAGTACAAGCCAAAGGTACAATGAATAGGGAACAATAGAAGAATTAGAGAAATAAACCTGATGAGTTGCTCTATGAAATACTCAGTAACCAGCAATATGGGAAGAGGCTAGGACAATTGGAAACTTTAGACTTGGATTCAAGATCAAATGGCTCTATCCAACACATTGCAATTCCGTTTGCCTGCATTACAATCGCATATTTTTTTTTTTTACAAAAGAAACATCAATGGCGCCATTTTATTTTTTGTGTGCAGAAAATCAAGTACTAATCACAGGCAAATATAGCTTAGGACCAATGACTTCTGAAAACTATTCCTTCCATATCATGTTTCCAACAAAAATAATATAGCTCCTCCCCCACACTTAAAAATTTTGTCCGTCTCGGACAATACAACCCATCAAACTATTCCTCCAATATGGAAAATAATAGATATGAAAAAGATAATCCACAAAGATACAAAGACAATGGATAGCAAATGAAAAGATAAGACAAGTAAGACATGGAAGATGGAAGTATCAAGTGGATTAGACAATCAAACAAAGTCAGGAAAAGAGTCAAGAATGAAATCCTTCATCATATTCATGCAAGTAAATGTTACTGCAGTTTTGAAAAGATTCAAAACCAGTTCTAGAGTAACAAGGATCACATGTGTTATCACACAAAAGTGGGTAGATGATAAGAATGACTTGCAACCTCACTAGGTGAATCAAAATCAAGCTTAGTCTATCAATAAAAAGAGTTCACCATCATAACAAGTGACTGCATGTAAGTGAAGTCTCCTATCATACACAAAAATCCACAATTTGATGATCAAACTTAACTAATTTTTACCACCTCTGAAATGATACTAAGGCATGCATAGAGAATATTATTTGACTCGACAACAACAAACCAACCTAGGTAAACAGGCAAACAAGCAATCAACCCATACAAATTATTCTGAACATGAAAGGAAGAAAATAAATGCAGTGAATAAAGAACACACTCCCCTTTCAAGTCAGAGAAAAAACATCATCATGTCTAGCCCCACCGTATTCTCCAGAATAGACTTGATCTCTTTGCTCGACACTTCATGAGTCTGTTGCAAAAGTGAGACCCTTGATCACTAATGATCTCCCTGGGAACTCCAAATCTATAAAATATGTGAGACCTAACAAAATCCACGACAACTAGAGAATCATCAGTCCTGGTGGGGATGGCCTCCACCCATTTAGAAACATAATCATATGCCAAAAGAATATATGAAAATCCCAAAAGACACAGGACACGGTCCCATAAAAGTAATACCCCAAATATCAAAAATCTCACAGAATAACAAAAGTTGTTGAGGCATTTCATTTCTACGTCCTATGTTCCCTGTTCGTTGACATCACTCACAAGACTTGTAGAATTCAAAGGCATCATGAAATAAGGTGGGCCAATACAAACTAGACGATACAACTTTTCTAGCAGTCCTTTGGGGGTCCAAAATACCCCCCACAAGGCAAAGAATAATAAAAAGTAAGTATGTATGGAATGAAACTCATAATCAAGTCCACATCATCTAATAATCTGATCACTACAAAATTTTCAATGATAAAGATCATCCCATATATAATACTTAGCATCACTTTTCAATTTCTGGACTTGTGCATGAGTAAAATGTGAAGGTACAACACAACAACTAAATAAATAGCAAGATCTGCATACCATGGTGTCTTACCCTATAGGTGAAAAATTGCTCATCTGGAAAAGAATCTGTTATGGGGGTGGACTCGATCTCCATCACAATCCTGGTCAAACTGAAATACCACCTCCTTCTGCAATAAGTTGGTCAAGGGTAGGGCAAACTAAAGTCTCTGGTAAAACGTCTATAGAAACCTGCATAATCCAGAAAAGCACGAACTTCCCACACAGAAGCGGGGTAAGATAAAGAAGATATAACATGAATTTTAACAGGATCTACTTCAATACCATACACAGAGATAATACAACCTAAGACTATCCCATGCTCGACCATGAAATGACATTTCTTACCACCATCTGATAGAAGTGATCCTTGGGGAGTCACCTGAAGCGTGCAAGTCCCTACACATTCCATATCCCTGTCTACAATAAAGAGGGCCCACAGATAGGTCCTAACAACGAATCATTATCAACATCAGAATCAACAGAATCAATAAAATCACAACAAAATATAGAAGGTGCAGAGATATCCAAATGAAAAAAATAGACTAAGAAATAAAGTTTATGCAGTCCAACTCATCAGCTATAACCACGCTAAGAATATAAAGATTCTCCATCGGGTACCTCATAGCGTCCAAAATACTGAACCGAACTACAGTATCTCCTACCTGTGGCAATCGAACTGCCAGTGAACCAGGTAAGCCCGGTTTGAGAAAAGTGTATCAGTCGAACCGGCGATAAGCGCCAGTCGACTGATATCAGTCTGATAGGCTTTTTGGCTAGATTAAAAAATGCATAATTAATTCAATAAAGATCAAAAAATTGCAAAATTTTATGGTTAACTTTGTTAGATCATTTCCTATCACGGAAAAATTATTTTAAAAATATGTCACCTCTAGATTTTGGTATTGACACAAACTCGAGATTTTGCAAAAGTTATGATATTTTGGCAAGCTTTGTATCACTTTTGCTTATCAATTGAAAATTGTTTTACAAAGTTTGATAGACATAGTTTAAATTTTATTTTATTTGACATTTCCAATCATATTCTTGGAGCTATATGCATATTAATTGTGCATAAGTCTTCCCAATGATTGGTCCAATGAGGGATTAATGTCTCTAGATGGCACTTTGGTTCAAAGTAATGCATCATAACAAGCATGATGAACCAAGTGCATCTTCCTAACATCTCAGATGATGTCTAAGTGTCTAAATACACAAATCATGGTTTCTTAGGTCTATTGTGAGATGTTTAGAGGTATAAAACCTAGATTTTCTATGGGATCATGCAAACCTACACTTCTATTCTACAAAGCACATTCCAAGTTCTCTCCTAAGTGATGAAAATTCTATTTCGGGGAGAGGCTTGGTAAAGATGTCGGCTATGTTGGACTTAGATTCAATGTAATTGAGCTCAATGTCCCCCTTAGCCACATGATCCCTAATGAAGTGATGTTTCACTTCAATGTGCTTGGTCCTAGAGTGATGCACCGGATTTTTGGTCAAATTTATGGTGCTCACATTACCACAAAATACTTTTATGTTGGAGTAAGATAGCTCATAGTCTTCTAAAGTATGTTTCATCCATAGTAATTGAGCTACACAACCACCCATAGCCACATACTCGGCCTTGGTGGTAGATAGGGCAACACAAGGTTGCTTCATACTACTCCAACTAACTAGGGAGGACCCAAGGAATTGGCATCCACCACTAGTACTCTTCCGATCCAATTTGCAACCGACATAATCGGAATTGGTGTACCCTACCAAATCAAAAGCCCTAGTCCTAGGGTACCATAGTTCTACATTTAGTGTGCCTTTAATATATCTTAAGATTCTCTTAACGACAACTAAATGAGATTCTTTGGCATATGATTGGTATCTAGCACACATACCAACCGCAAATAATATATCAGGTCTACTAGAGGTTAGATACAAAAGGCTACCAATCATACTCCTATAGAGTGTAAGATCAATTTGTTTTCCTTCATGATCATTATCTATTTTTGTATTAGTTGCCATAGGGGTTGACACTACTTTAGCATTTTCCAAACCAAATTTCTTAATCATTTCCTTAGCATATTTGGTTTGGTAAATATAAATTCCTTCACTTGTTTGTTTGACTTGTAAACCTAGGAAGAAATTTAGTTCCCCAACTAGACTCATCTCAAACTCATTTTCCATATTTTTAATAAAGTCTTGAAGAAGTTCATCATTTGTTGACCCAAAGATAATGTCATCAACATATACTTGGGCTACAAAGATGTCCTTTGATGTTGACTTTATAAATAGAGTTTGATCTACACTACCCCTCTTAAAGTCCTTAGAGATCAAGAAAGATGATAATCTTTCATACCAAGCCCGGGGAGCTTGTTTCAAACCATACAAAGCTTTTCTAAGCTTGTATACATGGTTTGGATAGTCCATATTCTCAAACCCGGGAGGTTGTTCTACATATATCTCTTCCTTAATGAACCCATTTAGGAATGCCGATTTAACATCCATATGATGGAGTTTGAAATCCATATAAGAGGCATACCCTAATAGGATCCTAATAGACTCTAATCTAGCAACCGGGGCATATGTTTCATCATAGTCAAGTCCTTCAACTTGATTAAAGCCCCTTGCAACTAACCTTGCCTTATTCCTAGTAATATTTCCTTGGTCATCTAGTTTGTTCTTAAAGACCCATCTTGTAGTAATGATGGTGTTGTCATTAGGTCTAGGAACTAATTCTCATACTTGAATCCTTTCAAATTGAGCCAATTCATCTTGCATTGCTAAGATCCAATCCGGATCAAGTAATGCATCTTTGATTGTTTTGGGCTCAATTTGAGAGATTAGAGCTATATGACTAGAGGGATCCCTATGAAATGACCTAGTCCTAACACCTTGAGATAATTCACCTACAATTTGATCTAGAGGATGATTTTGATGAACTCTTATTGTTCTAGGAGGTGTATTAATTTGATCTTGATCATGATTATCCTCAATCCTTCTTTCATCATCGGAATCACCTCTTACTTCCCCTTTATTTGACTCTCCCCCTTGATCATTACCCCCTAAAGTTAAATCTTGAAATTTTTGGGTAATTTCTTGATTTTTATCATTGATATCATCATCAATGGGGGATTTCTTAGGGTATGTATTAGAGGTTTCATCAAATTGGACATTTGAAGATTCCTCAATCTTTTGAGTTCTTTTATTGTACCCTACACTAGTGGATGAGTAACCAACTAGGATTCCCTCATCCGCTTTGGACTCAAATTTACCTAGGTTGTCTTTGGTGTTTAAAATGTAAACTTTGCATCCAAAGACCTTAAAATAGTGAATTGTTGGAATTGTACCATTCCATAATTCAAAAGGGGCTTTGCCTAAAAACCTATGAATTAAAACCCTATTTTGGATATAGCAAGCGGTGTTAACCGCTTCCGCCCACAAGTAGCTAGGTAAAGAATATGCATTAAGCATAGTCCTAGCCGCTTCTTGTAGGACACGATTTTTCCTTTCCACAACCCCATTTTGTTGGGGTGTTCTAAGACAAGAAAATTCGTGCTTGTACCCTTGTTCTAAGCAAAAGTTTGAGAAATTAGAATTCTCAAATTCTCCACCATGATCACTACGGATCCAGTTGATTTTGAGGTTTCTTTCATTTTCTACTCTCTTGCTAGATCCTATGATTATTCCTAGGGGTTCATCCTTATTTTTCATGAAAAATACCCAAGTAAATCTAGAAAAATCATCTACTATCACTAAGAAATATTTACTATCAATCATGGAAGGAGTACTATGACAATCAAATAAGTCCATATGCAATAATTCTAAAGGTAAAGCGGTACTAAGTAAAATTTTACCTTTGTATGATGTTTTTGATTGTTTCCCTTCTTGGCATGCATCACACATTTTGTCCTTGAGGTACTTGACTTTTGGCAACCCCTTGACTAACTTCATTTTGGCTGTTTTGGCAATGTTCTTCATATTGATGTGCCCTAGCCTTCTATGCCAAAGCCAACTCTCTTCTTCTTTTGCAACAAGACACTTAGTAGAAACATTAGTAGCATAGGATAAATCAACATAATATATATTTGATTTCCTAAAACCTACTAACATGCAATCATTTAAAGTTTTGTGTCTTATGAAACATTTTGAAGCATCAAATTGAACATCAAAATTGGCATCGCATAGTTGACTTACACTAAGCAAATTAAATTTCATGTTTTTAACTAATAAAACTTTATGAATGGCAAAATTTGGGGATACCTCAATTGTACCTTTTCCTAGTATCTTAAGTTTACCACTATTCCCAAAAGATACCTTCCCCTTGCTAGTGTGGTTGATGGTTGAAAATTTGCTCTCATCATCGGTCATGTGTTTTGAGCACCCACTATCAACAATCCATAAGCTTGGTTCTTCTACCTATACAACACGAAAAATGCAAGCCTTAGGCACCCAAATTTTAGGACCACTAGCATCAATCAAAAACTTCTTAGGGACCCAAGCCTTTCTAACCTTGCTCCTAAAGGTGAATTTTCTACTAACAAGAGATGTAAATGCTACCTCCTTTTCCTTTGGCCTATATCCTATTCCGGTCTTGTTGTAAATAGCCCTTCGATCCTTAATTATCATATCTAGGTATTTAGAGCCATTTGTAAATTTTTCTAAGCATACTCTTAGTTCACCTATTTCTTTTCTTAATTCATCATTTTCATCTCTAAGTGTACATGTATCATTACAAATTGGTTCTACATTTTTAAGTGACTTAATTTCTACTTTTAAGTCTTTAATCCTAGTTTTTGATCTATTTAGGGCATTTTGAAGACATGCAATGGTTTTATAAAGTAAATCTACCCTAGGGGAGTTGCTTACCTCATCATCACTTGATGATGATTCTTCGCTTGAGGAAGAGGATGAAGACTCCTCACTTGAGCTTCCGACTTCCTCTTCCAAGACCATGAGGGCTAGATTCCGGGTGGCATGACACACTTCTTCATCGTCGGAAGAGTCCTCCAAGCTTAGTGTGTCCCATGTTTGTGCCACCATTGCCTCCTTCTTCTTCTTCTCCTTCTTTTCTTTCTTCTCCTTATGCTTCTTTTCCTTCTCCTCTTTCTTCTTTAGTTCCGGGCAATTTGGCTTGATATGCCCTTTCTTGTTGCAACCATAACAAGTTACGTTAGATGTAGGAATTAAACTAGTTGAGGTTTTACCTTTGGAGGATTGGAACATCCTCCTCACATCTTTCTTGGTGAGTTTCCTTGACCTCCCACCAAACTTCTTGACGTAATGAGCCACCTCGCTTGCCGATAGCTCATCTTCACTACTAGATGAATCTTCATTGGATTCGGATGAGGAAGACATTTCTTTCTTCTCCTTGTTCTTTTTGTCCTTCTTCCCTACAAAAAGAGCTATACCTTTCTCTTTTGATAAAGTATTAGCTTGCTCATGCAATTCAAATTCACAAAAAAGCTCATCTAATTTTACCAAAGAAAGATCCCTAGAGACCTTATAGCCATCCACCATTGAAGCCCATAAGGTTGTTCTAGGGAAGGCTTGGAGTACATACCTCACAAGGTCTCGGTTGTCGACCTTCTCACCTATCACATGTAGTCCATTGACTACTTCCTTGAAGCGACCATGCATTTGGCTCATGGTCTCGTTGGTCTTCATGGTGAAGCTTTGAAGTTGACCTATCAATAGGTCTCTTTTGGCTCTTCTAGTCTCCTTTGATCCTTCATTCAATTCGATGAGCTTCTCCCAAAGCTCTTTTGTGGAGTTGAAAGGCCTGACTTTGGAAAGTTGCTCCTTGGATAGACCACATTGTGGTCATTGCTTTTGCATTAGCTTATGCTTTCTTTGCCATCTCTCTTGTCCAATCTTTTGTCGGTAGTGGTGCTCCGAATTCGTCGATCGACTTTTCGAATCCATCTACAATACTAAACCAATTTTCGATGTCATTCATAAGGTAGTATTTCATCCTACCTTTCCAATAGCCAAAATCATTGTCGTCGAAGAATGGAGGCCTCGCCGTACTATATCCCTCTTGAAATGTCATGCTTCGGTTGATGGTTAGATCTTCTGATGCGATTCGGGCTCTGATACCACTTGTAAGGGATCCTTGGATGGATAGAGGGGGGTGAATAGCCTCTTTTTATTTTCTACAAAAATGATTAGTGGAAACACAACAAATACAATAATAATAGAAATGAAAATGCAATGCTAACACGGAAGCTTTTATGTGGTTCGGAGATAACGCTCCTACTCCACGGCGATCCTTAAGGTGGATCAACCCAAATCGATCTTCACTAATAAGCTTTCTCTTTTACAAAACCTCCTCTTCTTACAAAGGATGAAAATAAAGATTAGAGAAGAGGAAGGGAATTAAAACACTTAGAAAGCTTAGAAAATTTGTGGGAGCTTAAGAGAATGATCAGAATATAAGCATTAGGCTCATCTTGCTCCCCTTGGGCTCTTTTTATAGGAAAGAGCCTCTTTTTTCCATTGGAGGGCCATCAGTCGACTGATGAATTACATCAGTCGACTGTCGTCGCGACTAACGGCTTCTGAACATCCGGATTCGTGGGATTTGTAGTCGTCATCACCAACGGGAAGACTATCGATCGCCCGCCAGCGATGCCGATCGATGTTGTCCGTAGCCATCGATCGGCTACAAGACTTCTTCGCTCGTGGCGATCGACGCCAATAATGGAAGTCGGCTCGCCACCAGGCGATCGGCAGCCCGAAGTCGACTATCATCGCTCGATCGATAACTCGATCATTGCCAGCACTCTCGACCTTTAATCTTTGTATTTTGAAGGCTAGCTCGACTGGCACAATGCTCTAGTCGACTGGCACACCCCAAGTATGACTAATTCATACTTGAAAACATACCCTAAGCCTAGACTTAACCTGCTAGCTTCTCCATCAGCCTTGCGCCTCCAGGATTTCTTTGAGTCCACGACTCCATCCATGTGCTTGCCTTCAAAAGCTTCCTTCAGTTTCGTTATGGTTTGGGTTTCTTCTTTGCCAAAGTACGCTTGGACTTTACGCTACCAAGACTACATGCTTGGACTTATGCCGCCAAGACTTGCCTTTTGTCATGCCCCGAGAGTATGCCGTGCCGAAAAGCAAACGGACGACATCTCCCCCGTATGTGGCAACATATCGAGTTAATACAAGGCCCGTAGGCCCACAACAACATGACATATATATGGACAATACCAAACAATACATCCACAACAACACAAAAGGTGCACACCGGTGCGACTCTAACATACTACACTAAAAACAACATACAAACCAACAGCCAAATACAACACTGATTATACATGGTCATAATACAAAACAACAGCGGAAGCAAATACGTGGAAAACCCCAATGGTTCGGTGTGAGATGGGATCAGCTGGCGGAGCTCCGAACGTCCAAGGAATCTTCTACCTGTTATCTAGGCGACAGGAAACCCAGGGTCCAGGGGTGGTGAGTATAAACTCAAGGGTAATATGTAGAAAGTGCATTAACAATATATAAGGATATAGAAATCTACAAGTATACATGTGAAGATCTACAGGTATACAGCATGAGTCCAATAGACATACAGTCATATCCAAATCTGATAACAAGTAACCATAGTATAGTCATACTCAATGTATATACTAAACTGATCAACTGAACATGAAGTAATGTACTAATGTACCTGATGGTCTGCAACACCATATGCTATATCATCCTGAACAGATATACAATAACATAACCCATATAATGTGCAAAGTCAATCCCATACCTGACCAACACTCATACATATGAACAGTATATAATCACATGTAATAACATCCCAGTCCATACCACACTATGACATGACGCTAATCAAACGCATACAACAGTCTGGACCAACACATATATCATGCTCAATACACAACAGTATATAAAATGCAAATGGCATGTATCATGATGAACAACCATATGCAGCAACCAAATGCAGCATCTCACAGGCATATGTAAAACATATATCAAATACATGCATATATATATATATATCGGCAATGCATATGCATGGCCATGTCTGCAGACCCGTCCAACCACGACCCCAGTATGACCCGGGTGGCACGACATGACAACTAGCCCATCTCCAGCTGCCACTACTCTCGAGTGACCGAGTTGGGTAGTATGAATAAGTAGCATATAAGCGTAAAAAGCTAACTACTCCCCGGGGGTCCCTGCTGCTGATCGCTCCGTCACTACCCATGAGTAGACGAGCTCCGTACACAGGACAACTGCACGTCACACAACCACCGTCTATAGTAGGCGAGTGCTAACACCACTCTGCTCAGTGGCCAGGTGCACATCTCCAGCTACCACCGTATATATAGTGGCCGAGCGTGGCACATCCAATGCTCTGTCCTCAACCCTGCTACCACTACCCCGAGTGACCGAGGAGGCAGGATGACTGACGACCCTTCTTAACCACAAGGGAGACCCAGTCAACAGCATGCATGCAATGTAATGATGCATAACTCCACACAAGTATCCTCGCAACACTCCCTATCCCACGGGGAGTCCTGGTCAACCAAAAGTCAACTATGGAAGGACTACAATCCACAAGACTCTCTCTATCGCACAAAGAGTCATACTCATCTGACAGTCAACCACGCTAAGACCTCTAGTCAGTAGCGATATACTATCGATCATTCATATAACCTTACACAGGCACACAATTCATAATGGATATACCATCACGCTAGGACCTCTAGTCCATGGTCACATACTGACAACCACACTTATCTATGCACAGACACTAGATCCACCATAGATGCACCACTAATACGGGTATGATATAACAATCGACTCCATAATCCAATCCATCACCTAACCCTAGTGATGTAACACAGTAACCCAATTTGAGGTCACAAAGATAACCCTAACCACATGTACCTACTGAACATCTATCAGCTAACACATAATAGGGTTTGTAGTTCATATCCATGATAGATAATCAATGAAATAACAGCAATATATCTCAAAGGTCAAAGGCAGTACAAGAATATGATTAAACATGAGTGGATTTAAGGTAAACATGTATAAACATATATCCAAATTCATGCACTGGAATTTGGTCAAAACTACCAGACCAGGTAGATATTGTTGGTGCAGTAGGCACCTAAGTCGAACCTGAGTTTTGATTATAGCAAACGATACAAAGTTAAGCTCATGTCGTTATCTCACGAGCTGAATCGAGTGTGCAGAAAAATTGCTATAGCTAGAGCTGAAGGCTAGCGACACCCGGAGGAAGCCGCGGTGGTCGGGCGACACTCGAGCGACTTCGGAGGGAGCCGAAGGAATCGAGTTGAAGGTCGGAAGCGAAATCAACACAGTAAGTATCGAGGTAAGCTCGTGTGTGTGCGAGAGTAAGTGAGGTCGTATCCTCTTTATGGGGATGATCTTAGGCGTAGATCCGACCGAAGACATCCTATAGGTGGTCTAGGTCGAGATCGGATGGTCGGAGGTCGTCGAATTAATGTTTTTGTTAAGCTAAATTTGCCTTGCGGCTAGCATCAGTCGACTGCCATCTTGGAGGACTCGACTGTCGTCCAACAGTCGACTGCCTGAGGTCAGCATTCGACTGATGCTACCGTCAATCGACTGATGATGGCCATCAGTCGACTGATGGTCAAGGATCAACCTCGAGGAGTCAAGCCTTATCACCATTTTTCAAGGAGCCATGTGCCAAAACTCTATTGGGTGAAGTTCCTCTCGAAAAGGGGCTCAAAGGCTATAAAAGGAGGGCCAAACCTAGGGTTTCATCATCAATTCTAAGCTTCCAAAAGCCTCCGCCAAGCTGCAACTTTCCGACAATGAAGTGCTTCCTCTCCGACGTCTAGGTCTTGATTGCTTTCTTTTTGTAACGTCGGTTTAATCTTTTATTTCAGTTCATTACTGCAATTTCTCGAAGCTTTTATCGTAACGAGGAGAGGGGGAGTGTCCCTCTACCTCAAGCTTTGTTTTTATTTGTATCGATCAACTCCTACCTCTAACGAGGAGGAGTTCTTTAGTGTTTTTTCCCTCCGTACGTGGTCAAGAACCGCTAGGGCCTTGGAGTAGTAGCCTAAGGCTACGAACCAAGTAAAAATATTTGTCTCCTTTGTTTATTGCTTATCTTTCCGCTGTAATTACTTATCTACTCGGGTTTTAACGAACGAAACGAAAGAAAAGTTTTTATCGCTATTCACCCCCCCCCCTCTAGCGATCCGCTTCGATCCAACAAATATTACCCACAACTAATCAATTCAATACATCCACCGAATAGATCAATCGGACACATTTACAACACCTAATTCATCCACAGATCAACCAATCATAAATTGGACTTCACAATTCAACAACACTGAATCAATGATAGCGAACCCAACAATGCCTAAACCACAATCGGTATCATTCTAACCGCAGCTTCCAATTCTACAATTGGAATACCACTCCATCGAATCCCATAGCTTCCTTACCAAGGATCACCATCATCCAGCCTCACTCTCAGCCCTGCACAGCTTCATACACCATGCATACACAGAATATCAACTGAAACCATCAACGCAACACTGAATAACACCTAAAACAATCGGATATACTCCAATCTCAACCGCCAAACACCAATCCATTGCCAGAAAACTCATCGAATCCCCAAATACATGGACACACCCCAAATTCACATCAATTTACAGATGAAACAAAAGGGATAAACACACTTACCGGCCAAATCTTCACCGGCAGACACCTCCCTCAGTAGCTCTGTTCACTGGCGAAATTCGAGCTCCAAAACACTGCCCAAAACCGATCCAAGCTAAATCAGAAACCCGCATCGAGATCTCATCTCAAAAGAGGAAGAAGATAGACCTTTACCTACCCTCGGCAGGAATCGTGAAACCTAGCTCACAATCGGAGACCCGATAGAACCGCCGTCGACCCCTAGCTCCCAGCGAAGACATTTCGTCGAAATCTTGCTCGGGAACCCGTGATCGAAGGTCTCCCAGCGAGGTGAACCTCTACTGCATTTGCATCGACGGCAGCCGCGCCCAAAAGAGGAGATGGGAATGGCGCTCACGCGAAGGATCACTGAGACCTCGAAGGACCAGTATCAGCTGGGGCGGCGACTTCGCCAAGCTGCGCTCACATGGATTCCGACGAGCTGAGATCGGCCGACGAGATTGCGTAGAGAGATGAAATCGTGCAGAAACGAAGGACAAGTCGCGGTGGAAGAAGGAGCTTCGGCAGCATTGAGGAAGAAAATGAAATCGCGATTTGAAGAAGTGAGGAATCGCGATTGACTTGTATAAGTTGATTCGCCTCAACTTGAACCGGCCTTAGGTTAAAACCTAACCTAAGTTGGACCCAAGCTAACCTAGGTTTAACCCAAATACTCATTTAGGCTTAAATCCTCGTATGAACTCCTTTTTACTCCGAAAAAAATTTCTAAAAATTCCATGAGCTAATTCTCAATTAGCAAGGGCTATTATTTTATTTTATTTTATTTTTTTCATATCTTACATTCTCCCCCACTAATAAAAATTTGGTCCCTAAATTTCTGACTCATGTACGAGTACGAGATGTCACAACAACCATCTCAAATATATAGAAAAGTCACACACCTTAAGTGACTAAGTGGAATACTGAGCTCAAATATTACATTCCAGCTCTTATATACACTCTCAACCAACCTATTAAAAGGTAAATAACTGTACCAGAGTGGAGCTCTATATTCATGACATGTTGGAGTCGTTGCTAGAATCAGAAGATGAATCATGAATCCCTATCAGAAATGGCACTCAAAGATACTCCATGGATATAATTCCGTCAAGCAATCCAACGAAGTCCATCTTACGGCTCGGAAGAAAACGAGCAGACTTAGCTAATCGATCACCGATTACCCAAATCACATCAAGTCCTTTCCGAATTCTAGATAATCTCCCAACACAGTCTAACATACTAGTCTCTCACTTCATCACGGTACGTAACCCTACCGATCACAATATTCACCTTTGCTTGTTGGCATACCCAACATCAAACTACGGAATCAACCATATCCCATATCTCATTCCACCAACAGGAACGTCCCAATACTCACTATTTTCGGATACACTCCGAATAAATCATCACTCTCGAATGAAGAGTCTCCTGAAACAACTCTTCCTAAAGCGAATGCGACTCTGAGAACCACCATCCTTCCCAGAGACGGAGATTTATTCTCACAAGAGAAATTAATCCAATGTCCAAAATTCACTCTGTCACCCAGAACTGAAAGTAACTGGAAGACTATAATGACTAATCTCGCTAGTTTCTCAACTAGCATACACATAATATACGTCTCATTCAACTGCATCGAGATTGCTCCTAATCCCTGAAATGATTCATCTGCGTACAATACCCTTCCATCCATATCGAACGGATTAACTAACACTGACACAAAAGTCAGCCCCCTTCTAGGCCTTGAAACCTAGCTTCCCAAGCTTTCGACCAAGTGATTTCCATCACCTTCCTGGTCCAACAAATCAGCGATATAGTCATGCTAGTAACATCCTATCAACCTCTACTGTAATAGCCAACTCAATCTAGGGAAACCATAACTTCCCTTAAGATTGTGAGTATATCCATAAATATATCCTCCACAGATATGATGACAATCGATCTCAAATACTCCAAGAGTATTTAATTCCTCCAAATCCATGAATGACTAAATCGTCGATAAGTATAACAACATTATCCACATCTCCTAAAATTCATACCAAGTATGAAATGTCATCTTCTACACACCTGCATCCTTTTACTCTACGCTACAGATAGCTCAATCATCACACCAACAATGATAATTGTATGCCACTAAGTCACTACAATATCAACCCTCCAGTCGTAGATCAACCCTAGGGTATACACAAGTGTCATTTAGCTGATCTAAACAGATCCTTTGTCCATAACGAAGGATACTCATTCCCAACTATTGCATTCCAATCATCGATAATCGATGCATAACCTCAAAGGTCTATCTCTCTTTTAACAAAGAATTTCGGATCTTCTCAAGAAGAACCACTAGGACAGATAAATCTCCCATCCAATACCTCATGTAATCACAACCTATGCTCTTCCAATTTCCCCAGTGTTTAGCAACACTGATACTAATAAAATCATCTCCCGGTATGAGGTCTCAATATCGGAACTATTTCCGAAATCACCCCCCAATCGCATATTCCTACTTGCCCATGCAGTGGCAAGCCCGAGAGTTCATCCGAAACTATATCCGAATACTCTCAGATTATACGCACATCCGAGATACACGTTATACCTCATTTCAACAATTTAACTATCCATAAGGATATGTCTATAGTAGAGGTATGTCTAGTAAAGGCTAAGGGTATCTCCTTGACTTCTCAGTTGTTGATCAATATCTCACCTGACGGTAGAGAAAAATCACCAACCCACAAGTCGATAGAAACCCTTCCAATCCTATCTAATAAGGTTCTAGACCTGGCTACCTGTAACTATCAGTATCTCTCAATATATCCACACAAGGTAAACTAAGGTAATACCCTGAATGACTAACTCTTCGGTCTACTATATCTCTTCTCGAGTAATCATGTAAACTCGCCCAATATCTGTTCTTGACGGCTGAGCTTAAGTAGCTACAAAAGTCTGTCATGGGGGAACTGAAGTCAACTGCTGAACTGAGGTACAAACTGAAACAACTGCAACGGAGATGGTAAACACTGTTGTACTGGCAAGGGTACACATCCGACTGTAAAATACTGAAGAACTGCCAACATCGTAGCCCGCTCCGACTCTGTGAAAGGTATAGCTGCAACTGGAGAATACTACATAGATACGACCATCATCATAAAATCTCTCCTCTGTATAAAGCATAACCACGTCTAGGAAAGTAATAGTTGTCGTCATCTGGAAAGATAACAGTTATTGTCTGAATGTCTGAATCTTCTGAGATGTCTTTGGCTGATACTGCTGAGTAACTTGCTTCTTCCGGATAGAAGTATCAAAGAACTCCACTATGTCTGAGGTAGTAGATCGTTGCTGACGTGATAACTCAATCTTCTGCGATGATCTTGGCTCCCGAGGTTGTGGATCGTTCTCTCGAAAGCATCATCCATAGTCTTCATCTGAGTCTTCAAAGTACATACTCTCCTCGTAGATACTGACAGTTTATAGTAGAAACGAACAAAATGATCCATCGGATAATCTGACTCTGTGTGTCGTCGTGACCCATACTTCACACACATAATCTTCCTTCGGAGTCTTTCTTCTGATTTCACTGATAAACATGAGAAGATGCTGACGATCTACAATCGGTCTTCTATGATCAGAAAACTCTCCAATAGTAGCTCATGACTCATGACTCTAATCTTGCTCCTTTTTTCAAAGATTCGAAGACTTCCAATTCCAATAATTTGACTTGCAATATCTGCTTATCAAATCCCCAACTCTTAAAACACTTGCTACGGAGTCATTTCTATATACATGACTCGGTCTAAGGACTTCCAGTAGGATCTGGTAGAAGATCCAAACATCATGATCAAGATGTCAACTGATAAACCATGGGTGGCTTAAGACATGTCAATCACATTCTCGAGCTATTAGGTAGTCGTAACCCTCGCAAGTCTAGCGACTCTGCATGGTACCTTTGTTACCAAACGATCACCCTACTCGATGCCCAAGAATTCCCTGACAATGAGTCAAAGAAGATGTCATGGGGAAATACTCTCTCACAACATCACTAAACTGTGACCAAGTGATACCTTATTTCCCGTAGATTATTTCCTATATCTTCCACCAAATACCGGCTAGATCCGGATAATGGTATTCAACTAACACTACTTTCTTCGTATAACACAAGTTAAGTACTCAAAAGTACCCTCAAAGTTATACAACCCAGCATGACTAATTCAGGGATCAAAATCCCTATGAATATCTCCAAACTAATCCTCTACTATCTGCATTAGCAATAGTATACTCGCTTGTCCATTATCCCATAGGTAATGATCTGACTAACATAATTAGTGAAAATCCTTAGGACTGTAATCCTTGATCTCCACAAGGGATGTAACTACCTAATCCCTGCTTTCCGACTCGGTATCAGTCGGCTCTCAAAGGCAATTTACCTTTTCGATAGCAGGTACATGACTCAATAAGTCATTCCCGTGATCATCTCAAACCACGATTACAGATAGTGACTAACACACTACAAGTCATCCATGTTATAAGCAACTAAATGCATAACCAATAGAAGGATATGTAATAACAGTTAACATACCTTAATCCTTGTAGCTCAGAGATGTCCGCAACAGCCAGATCCTAGAACTCACAAAACCAAAATCGAGTAAAGCAAAACTCGATGTCCGAACGAAATAAAATCCGAAAATGGACTTCGCAACCTAGGTCTCTGATACCAATAAAATTGTCATGCCTCGAGAGTATGTCGTGCCGAAAAGCAAACGGACGGCATCTCCCCCGTACGTGGCAACATATCGGGTTAATACAAGGCCCGTAGGCCCACAACAACATGACATATATATGAACAATACCAAACAATACATCCACAACAACACAAAAGGTGCGCACCAGTGCGACTCTAACATACTACACCAAAAATAACATACAAACCAATAGCCAAATACAACACTGATTATACATGGTCATAATACAAAACAACAACGGAAGCAAATATGTGGAAAACCCCAATGGTTCGGTGTGAGATGGGATCAGCTAGCGGAGCTCAGAATGTCCAAGGAATCTTCTACCTGTTATATGGGCGAAAGGAAACCCAGGGTCCATGGGTGGTGAGTATAAACTCAGGGGTAATATGTAGAAAGTGCATGAACAACATATAAGGATATAGAAATCTACAAGTATACATGTGAAGATCTACAGGTATACAGTATGAGTCCAATAGACATACAGTCCTATCCAAATCTGATAACAAGTAACCACAGTATAGTCATACTCAATGTATATACTAAACTGATCAACTGAACATGAAGTAATGTACCAACATACCTGAGGGTCTGCAACACCATATGCTATATCATCCTGAACATATATACAATAACATAACCCAAATAATGTGCAAAGTCAATCTCATACCTGACCAACACTCAGACATATGAACAGTATATAATCACATGTAATAACATCCCGGTCCATACCACACTATGACATGATGCTAATCAAATGCATACAACAGTCTGGACCAACACATATATCATGCTCAACACACAGCAGTATATAAAATGCAAATGACATGTATCATGATGAACAACCATATGAAGCAACCAAATGCAGCATCTCATAGGCATATGTAAAACATATATCAAATACATGCATACATATATATCAGCAATGCATATGCATGGTCATGTCTGCGGACCCGTCCAACCACGACCCCAGTATGGTCCGGGTGGCACGACATGACGACTAGCCCGACTCCAGCTGCCACTACTCTCGAGTGACCGAGTTGTGTAGTATGAATGAGTAGCATATAAGCGTAAAAAGCTAACTACTCCCCGGGGGTCCCTGCTGCTAGCCGCTCCGTCACTACCCATGAGAAGATGAGCTCTGCACACAGGACAACTGCACGTTACACAACCACCGTCTATAGGGGGCGAGTGCTAACACCACTCTGCTCAGTGGCCAGGTGCGCATCTCAAGCTACCACCGTATATATAGTGGTCGAGCGCGGCACATCCAATGCTCTGCCCTCAACCCTGCTACCACTACCCCGAGTGGCCGAGGAGGCAGGATGACTAATGACCCGTCTCAACCACAAGGGAGACCCAGTCAACAGCATGCATACAATGTAATGATGCATAGCTCCACACAAGTATCCTCGCAACACTCCCTATCCCACGGGGAGTCCTGGTTAACCAAAAGTCAACTATGCAAGGACTACAATCTGTTAGGAATATTGTAACGGCTAGAGGGGGGGTGAATAGCGTCAATGTAATTCTTTCACGTTTGTTTCTACAATTTCATTAGCGCAGCGGAAATAGAAATTGTAATAACGATAATGAAATGCACAACACGCTAACACAACGATATAACATGGTTCGGAACCGCACGGTTCCTACTCCACGGATCGAGCTCTACGAGCTCTAGTGATGCACATGCAACCACTAATAAACACTCCTTCTCGGAACAATCCGGAGGCGGAGAAACCTCGTACAATAATGATTACAATAATAATCAATTAGATACAAGCAAATACAATATGAAATACAAATGCAAGTAAAGGAAAAACACTTTACAAGAGCTTTGGATTGCTTGATCTTTGATTGCCATGAACTAGCTTTGAAGGACTGGAAAGCACCAACTTCCCCCTTCAATTTCGCCCAAGAAAATCTCTATCTTTTCCTCCATCACGAGCTCCTTATATAGCTTCAACCTGTGCTGGAAAAGGTCGATCAGTCGACTGATCGGGACCATCAGTCGATTGATCACACTGTTGCTATGAGACAACGGTGTAATCCACGCTGGAAAAAATCCAACGGCTAGGATATCAGTCGACTGATCATGACCATCAGTCGACTGATGGGCCATCACTCGACTGCTCGTCTCAGCAGTCGAGTGAGACTCCATTCTATGGTCAAAAATCCGAGCATCAGTCGACTAATCACATGATCATCGCTGCCATCATCGATCGCCTAACAATGGCAATGGCGATCGCAGGCCACTTCCCGCAGTCAAACCCTAGTTGACTTGGTCCAGTCGACTGCCACATGGCATCAGTCGACTGACACACCTCAACCATGAGGTTTTAACCCAAGTATGGTTCCCCCATACTTGCTAGACCACCCTTAGCCTAGACCTAAGCCTTCTAGCCACCTCCATCAGCCTCACGCCTCTCGGATCCCTCTAAGTCATCCATGACTTGTTCATCCATCACGCTAGCCTTCAGGTGCTTCCATCGGCTATGTCATGCTAACGGTGTCTACACCGCCAAGGCACATTGGACTTACACCGCCAAGACTCCGCTTGGACTTTACGCCGCCAACTATTGGACTTATGCTGCCAATATCAAACCCTTGGACTTCTCAAATGCCAAGGCTCAAGCTTGGACTTTCCCTTGCCAACCCATGTTGGACTTTCCATGCCAAGACCATGCTTGGACTTTTCATGTGCCAAGTACTCAAGACTTGGACTTTACCAAATGACAATTACATTGTCATATGTTTTTGTCGAAACATCAAAACATCACTCAAGTCTCGAGTCCGTCCGTCATTGACTGGGCGATGCCAACAATCTCCCCCTTTTTGATGTTTGACAAAAACCAAACAAATGATTGAGTTAGAACACTAACTCAAATCTTTTACCAATTATCCCAAATTGGTAAATACTCTCCAAATGTTCTCCCCCAATCATTCTCCCCCTTTTTGACTAACATCAAAAAGGTTTTCTCTCCAAGGAGGTCAATGTCTCATGTCCCAATGAGATCTTACAATCTCCCCCTTGGTCCAAAAATACCTAGGATGCCTACCATCTTCCTAGTGATAAGTCATATATCACTCAAGAGAGGCAATCCTATTTACTCTCCCAATTTCCAAATTGGGTATCAAAAACCCATCAATTTTCCCAATTGATGATACTTTCCCAATAACTTTTTCTTTTCAAGGAGAAAAACACATCCATCATCCCAAGATGGATACCTCCCCCTAAAGGCTTGCTCCCCCTTGACCATTGCACCAACAATGTCCTTGGGAAGCCCCTAAGCCAATAGGAACTCTAAGCCATCAAAAATTAAGGGTAGAAATTCAACATTGAACTTTCTAACACCTTGAAATTGATACAAACCCTAAACACTTCTCCTAATCCATATCCAATGGATTTTCACCCTTCATCATGCTTCCCAAGGCATATCGTAGGGTCAGGAGTGGTTAGGGACCTTAACCGCAGCTGAAATCGGGTTAAACAACTTTGGTTACCTCGAAATTAGGCTATCAGTCGACTCTGTCGATATCGATCGTGATGTGTCCATCGATCGGCCGCACGAGGCAACAATGAGTGATACAGTCACGATCGAGTCCAATCTGCCCATCGATCGTGATCAGAAGATAATTGGAAATTCATAAGTAATTCTCGTAAATCAAAAATCACGAAACTTGATACGTATATTACTTATCACACATACAATCAGTGAAAAATTTTGGAAAAATATTTTTACCATTGAAATAGGAGATTGATACAAAGTTCAAAACTATTAAAAACTTTAAAGTTTTTGATCCACTTTGTATCAACTTCTATAATGATGATGGTTATCAAAAGATAGACTTCACCAAGATTTTCTAAATTGATTTTAAAATGTTTTTGAAAACCTATTTTGAACCATAATTTATTGGCTAAATATACATAACTTGTATATTAGCTTTCCTTATGATTCTTGGTGATAGTTGAAATAAGTTTGAGTTCATCTAGATGCACTACCTATGCACCTTGAACCTAACTTATTATCCTAGCATCTCACATGTATCTAGGGTGTATAAATACACATACATGTCAATGTGATGTGAGATGTGGGTTTTGATTTACTTTATCTAGGGTTTCATGCATTTTCTAGGCAACTCTACTTGATTCCCTTATAAGTGAGACTTCAAGTCATGCCATTTTCCTTAAATCAATGTTCAATCAAATTAATGCATGAAATGATCATGGCATAGTGATGGCAAAATAAAAACATGACCAATGATCATGATGTCATGGCATATGATGAACTTTAAGAACACATGACATCTAAAATAACCCTAAACAACGACATGACATGGTATATGATAGGATGCGATTTCATGTCATGATATATCAACTTTTATAAGCAATACAATAATACAAGTACTCATCCAGACACACAAGATTTTCAGAAACAAAAATTTCATTTAACTTAAAATTTTAGTCTTTTACATTCAAAATGGAGATTGGCTATGCTCAATCTCACTACAAAAACTGACAACCACAGAAAATCTAATATCCTCAATATCTAATCGTCTGCAGGAGGTGGCGGTGGAGGAGGCTGCTGACTCAAGGTCCAGGCCCGCATCATCTCTAACATATCGAGCTGATGCTGCTCGATGCGGCTCTGGGACTCCTCCATCCGATCAAGACGTGTGCCGAAGGATGCCTGGCCTGCCAATATCTCTGACAGCCTAGAGTCAACCGACTGCTGATAGTCCTGAAATCTAGACTCCAACCGGCCACGACGATCTGATGGACCCGCCTCTGATGTGTCTGCCGGCATCTGATCATCCTCATCAGTGGCGTCTGCATCCTCGTAGTCCTCTGTTGCCTCTCTGGGTACCGAAGGAGGCTCTCTGCGTGCCCTGGGTGGTGGTCGAGGCGCCAACTCCATCTGTCCAACCCCCATCCGTAGCTTTGCTAATGAGAAGTTATGAACTGATATACAGTCGTACACCTCCGATAGCGCTCTCAGAGAACCCCTGTGGATGTTAATGCCTACGGACTCTAGCCATGCTATGATGATATGACCATATGGCATATGCACTTTCCCTTGTACAGGGGAAGTGAAATGCACAATGCAATGAAACATGTTTAGTGCAAAGTTAATGTCTAACCTATGACGCATGGCGTATAA
Source organism: Wurfbainia villosa (assembly GCA_025175895.1). NCBI lineage: Eukaryota > Viridiplantae > Streptophyta > Magnoliopsida > Zingiberales > Zingiberaceae > Wurfbainia > Wurfbainia villosa. The sequence goes on from JAKLTH010000147.1 coordinate 516,257, forward strand.
AAGAAAGAGATGGGGAGGCCGAATCTTGGTCAGACCCCGAGTAACGATAGGAAGAAAACACCCAACAATGACCTTGTAAAGTACATTGTCAGGTGCAGATAACTCAGTGATAGGGAATAAATTCTGGGCCGGTGGACAAGGATAACCAAAGATATGCTCATGCATGGACTCCATAGAGATATGGTCAAAGGGCTCGGGTAAAGGAAAATCCATGGTAGGAAAAAAGATAAAGGTATCATCTGAGGTCCTACACTCGAAACTCTGCAGATGCTCGCAGGAGTGAACTCTAACTCGCGTTTTGCAATGCGAGTAGTGTAGGTAGGGCCGTCATCCACCTTTTTTAGGTTTTGATAAAATTCCTTAAGAAGGTCATCATTAATTGGATGCGTGCATAAGACGATTTTCATGAGATTGTAGTATGAAATTAATTCCATGACATCACTACAATGGCGGTTGAAAAAGTCCCTATCGATGTACCTAACCAACATAGGTTGGTACAATCGAGATTCACCCTCTGGTGGATCATTCCTACGAGCTCTCCTATTATGAATGCAATGTAATGATATGACATGCAAGGACATAATACATGATTAGATAAAAACTAAACTCTAATGGGAAGACAAATTAGGGCTTGGGTAAGAAGAGTGTTACTTAGGCGCCATTTGGAGGTGTGGCCGGAGGAAATGCTCAAATATTGCTGAAGAGTCGCCGGAAGGTTCGCCGGAGAACTCAGACGTCGGAACCTAATCGGAAAAACAAACCCTAAAATGCGTGAACTAGGGCTCAAAATACGTGAAAAATGGAAGAGGAGAGGCTTATCTATCAAACCTAACACCTTGGGCGGCTGGCACGGCCGGAAAGATCGGTCGGAGAAGGAGATGGCGATCGGAGAAGGAGAAAAAAAAATGAAGGCGCGTCGAGTGAAGACGCTGAACCCTAGCGGTTCGGCGTTATAAAATCGCGATGCAATCGACTGATGTGAGCATCAGTCGACTGATCGCGGTTTATTATCGGGGTTTCCGAGCCGACAGTCGACTGATCCGGTTCGGCAATCGATCGAACCTTCGTGGCGTGCTCTGATATCATCGATCGGTGATGTTGCTCATCACGATCGGTGATCGCATCGATCGGTGATCGTCGAGCACTCATTCGATGACCCTCGACCTTGGTGAGCGATACTATCGGTCGGTGATGCTGATGTTCAAGTACGAAATATGAGAAGCCGATCGATGATCCGATCGTATCGCGCTACGTTGTTATCAAATGATCGATATTTATTTCATTCAAATTCCCATTTCTTCATCTAATTAATCCATTTTATCATGTTTATTCTTGTATATCGAATATATTGATGTTACACTTACATTCATGTATTTGTTAATGTGTTTTAATGTTTTATTTCATTTTTGCAAACATTAACATTCAATGATTTCCAAATCCTAACATCTCACCCTTTCTAAGTGTTGAAATACACAATCAAGGTAAAAGACTTGTTTTGTGAGATGCAATCCATCCTAGACATTCCTTCCATGCAAACATATGGTAAAACATATGAAGCATGGTGAGTACAAGACATCAAGTTGTGTGACACTTGAGTATCACTCTTGATGTTACTTTTACATGAACTTTTAAAGTGTGTCAACAATCAAGTTACACACTATGACCTCTAAATCTAGATTGTTCCACTTTTATTGATTTTCATGTTTTTCAAAAACTATATTGGCACATCCTAAAATCCTTTTAGGATTAAAGCTCAAATGTTTTTCCAAGGCACCCATAACCTTGAAAATAACCTAAAGTGCCATCTTTACCATGGTTGAGTTAACTACTCATCCAATCATGGTTGGCACATTCTAATCCATTTAACGTGAATCAATCACGCTCTTTGGAACCCAAAATCTATTTGAGCTCATTGAATTAACTAGGTATTCCTTAGGGATAACCTCCCTAGATACCTTCCTAATGACCTTTCTAGGCTTATTAGCCTTGGTCATTTTGGTCTTGCCTAGGTTAACCTTAAGGATTGCCTCCCTAACAACCTTCTTAGGTGCCACCCTAGGTTTCTTCAAAACCTTGGCCACGAGGAACAAACCTTGGTCAACTCTAGGGATGATTTCCCCATTGACCTTGGTCTTCCTAGACCTAGTTAGTGTTCCATAGTCAAATGGAACACTATGATAAGTCACCTTGGACTTAGGTTTGTGACCCAAACCATTCTTGCCCTTGGTTGACTTTTGACTCTTAGGTCCTAGATGTTGACTTTGACTTCTTGACCTAGGAGTTTGACCATTATACCCTTTAAAATGATTTTGCATAGTGTTGAGGGTCTTCTCAAGTTTTTCAAGCCTTGACCTCAAGGCTTGGTTTTCTAATTCTAATTGCCCAATTTTAGAATTTTGATTTAAATCTTGGGCATTGGACTTCCTTGGCATACGCCTAGTCCATTTTGGATTAAAACCTAGATGTTCTTGTATTTTCTTAATAGATTCCCTAGGTATGGTTTTTCTAGGACATTAGTCCCAAATTTCTCCTTATTACTAAATTGGACACTTTTAGCTCCTAATAAAAAACATTTATTCCTATTAGCATGCTTTTTAACATTTAAATTAGAAGATGCACTACTAAAATGTACCTTAGGGTTTACCTTAGCTCCCCCTACTTGTGATGCTTCTTCTTGGGTCTTTTTCCTCCCCCTAGAGCATTGACTTCTATAATGCCCCTTTTGATGGCACTTGAAGCATATAATATGCTCCTTGCTCTTTTGACTTGGGGAACCGGCATCCTTTGACTTTTGTTGACTTTTGGGCGCCGGAGAAGCTTTCCTAACCTTCTTTGGGCATTTTCTCTTGTAATGCTCATACTCCCTACACTCAAAGCATATTATATGATTTTTATTTGAAGATAAAGTGTTTGAGTTACCTAGGGTGGTGGTAGGTGCCGGAGTTGAATTTTGAGCTTCCTCATCTTGATCGGATGTTGAAGGCTCTTCTTGAGGTTGCTCCGGTGTAGAGGATGGTCTCTCCTCCTCAATCCTAGAAGTAGATGCTTCTTCCACCTCTTCTACTTCTTCTTTCTCCGATTCAGAAGTTGACTCCATCTCAACTTCCGATTCCTCACTTTCACTTGAGGATGAACCCTCCTCATGGAGTCTTGCCAATTTTTTCCATAGCTCCTTGGTATATATGTAATCCCCTAGCTTGCACAAAACATCATTAGGGATTAAATCTTCCAAAAGTTTCGTTACCTTAACTTCGGTCTTGAGCTTTTGGCGTTGCTCTTGGGTCCACTTTTTCAATTTTAGGATATTCCCCTTCTTATCCCTAGGGGGTTCAAGGCCTTCAACGAGGATGAACCAATCCTCTATGTTCATCATTAAGAATGTTTCCATTCTTGCTCTCCACGCCGGAAAATCTTCTGGATCATATGGAGGTGGAGTATTGATATCCCATCCAAGCTTGTCTTGGAATTCCATCTTCACCCTCTAGCCTTTTGTCTTAGCTCCCGGCGGTTAGTCCATAGAAGAGCCCCGGGCTCTGATACCACTTGTTAGGAATATTGTAATGGCTAGAGGGGGGGTGAATAGCGTCAATGTAATTCGTTCACGTTTGTTTCTACAATTTCGTTAGCGCAGCAGAAATAGAAATTGTAATAACGATAACGAAATGCACAACACGCTAACACAACGATATAACGTGGTTCGAAACTACACGGTTCCTACTCCACGGATCGAGCTCTACGAGCTCTAGTGATGCACATGCAACCACTAATAAACACTCCTTCTCGGAACAATCCGGAGGCGGAGAAACCTCGTACAATAATGATTACAACAATAATCAATTAGATACAAGCAAATACAATATGAAATACAAATGCAAGTAAAGGAAAAACACTTTACAAGAGCTTTGGATTGCTTGATCTTTGATTGCCTTGAACTAGCTTTGAAGGACTGGAAAGCACCAACTTCCCCCCTTCAATTTCGCCCAAGAAAATATCTATCTTTTCCTCCATCACGAGCTCCTTATATAGCGATCGATGATCGGGACCATCGATCGTGACCGCTGTTCGTGAGACAACGGTGTAATCCACGCTGGAAAAAATCCAACGGCTAGGATATCAGTCGACTGATCATGACCATCAGTCGACTGATGGGCCATCACTCAACCGCGCTCTCGAATGAGTGAGACTCCATTCTGCGGCGAAAATTTGAGCATCGATGGTCGATCACATGATCACCGATCGCAGGCCACTTCCCGCAGTCAAACCCTAGTTGACTTGGTCCAGTCGACTGCCACATGGCATCAGTCAACTGACACACCTCAACCATGAGGTTTTAACCCAAGTATGGTTCCCCCATACTTGCTAGACCACCCTTAGCCTAGACCTAAGCCTTCTAGCCACCTTCATCAGCCTCACGCCTCTCGGATCCCTCCAAGTCATCCATGACTTGTTCATCCATCGCGCTAGACTTCAGGTGCTTCCATCGGCTATGTCATGCTAACGGTGTCTACACCGCCAAGGCACATTGGACTTACGCCGCCAAGACTCCGCTTGGACTTTACGCCGCCAACCATTGGACTTATGCTGCCAATATCAAACCCTTGGACTTCTCAAATGCCAAGGCTCAAGCTTGGACTTTCCCTTGCCAACCCATGTTGGACTTTCCATGCCAAGACCATGCTTGGACTTTCCATGCCAAGACCCATGCTTGGACTTTCCTTGCCAACCCATGTTGGACTTCTCAAATGCCAAGACCATGCTTGGACTTTTCATGTGCCAAGTACTCAAGACTTGGACTTTACCAAATGACAATTACATTGTCATATGTTTTTGTCGAAACATCGAAACATCACTCAAGTCAAACTCGAGTCCTGGTCAATCGTGACCTGGGCCGATTGCACCAACACAATCCACAAGACTCTCTCTATTGCACAAAGAGTCATACTCATCTGACAGTCAACCACGCAAAGACCTCTAGTTAGTAGCGCTATACTATCGACCGTCCATATAACCTTACACAGGGACACAATCCATAATGGATATACCATCACGCTAGGACCTCTAGTTCATGGTCACATACTGACAACCACACACTTATCTATGCACAGACATTAGATCCACCATAGATGCACCACTAATACGGGTATGATATAACAATCGACTCCATAATCCAATCCATCACCTAACCCTAGTGATGTAACACAGTAACCCAATTTAAAGTCACAAAGATAACCCTAACCACATGTACTTACTGAACATCTATCAGCTAACACATAATAGGGTTTGTAGTTCATATCCATGATAGATAATCAATGAAATAACAGTAATATATCTCAAAGGTCAAAGGCAGTACAAGCATATGATTAAACATGAGTGGATTTAAGGTAAACAGGTATAAACATATATCCAAATTCATGCACTAGAATTTGGTCAAAACTACCGGACCAGATAGATATTACCCACAACTAATCAATTTAATACATCCACCGAATAGATCAATCGGACACATTTACAACACCTAATTCATCCACAGAATCAATGATAGCGAACCCAACAATGCCTAAACCACAATCGGTATCATTCTAACTGCAGCTTCCAATTCTATAATTGGAATACCACTCCATCGAATCCCACAGCTTCCTTACCAAGGATCACCATCATCCAGCCTCACTCTCAACCCTGCACAGCTTCATACACCATGCATACATAGAATATCAACTGAAACCATCAACGCAACACTAAATAACACCTAAAACAATCGGATATACTCCAATCTCAACCGCCAAACACCAATCCAATGCCAGAAAACTCATCGGATCCCCAAATACATGGACACACCCCAAATTCACATCAATTTACAGATGAAACAAAAGGGATAAACACACTTACCGGCCAAATCTTCACCGGCAGACACCTCCCTCAGTAGCTCTGTTCACTGGCTAAATCCGAGCTCCAAAACACTGCCCAAAATCGATCCAAGCTAAATCAGAAACCCGCATCGAGATCTCATCTCACAAGAGGAAGAAGATAGACCTTTACCTACCCTCGGCAGGAATCGTGAAACCTAGCTCACGATTGGAGACCCGATAGAACCGTCGTCGACCCCTAGCTCCCAGCGAAGACATTTCGTCGAAATCTTGCTCGGGAACCCGCGATCGAAGGTCTCCCAGCGAGGTGATCCTCTACTGCATTTGCATCGACGGCAGCCGCGCCCAAAAGAGGATATGGGAACGGCGCTCGCGCGAAGGATCACTGAGACCTAGTATCAGCTGGGGAGGTGACTTCGCCGAGCTGCGCTCACTTGGACGCCGGTGAGCTAAGATCGGCCGACGAGATTGCGCAGAGAGACAAAATCGTGCAGAAACGAAGGATAAGTCGCAGTGGAAGAAGGAGCTTCGACAACGTTGAGGAAGAAAACGAAATCGCGATTTGAAGAAGTGAGGAATCGTGATCGGCTTATATAAGTTGATCCGCCTCAACTTGAACCGGCCTTAGGTTAAAACCTAACCTAAGTTGAACCCAAGCTAACCTAGGTTTAACCCAAATACTCATTTAGGCTTAAATCCTCGTATGAACTCCTTTTTAATCCGAAAAAAAATTCTAAAAATTCCTAAAAACTCCATGAGCTAATTCTCAATTAGCAAGGGCTATTATTTTTTTTTTTCATATCTTACACCTTTGGTCTTCCTTCGCCAAGGGCTGCTTGGACTTTACGCCGCCAAGACTACATGCTTGGACTTACGCCGCCAAGACATTTCCTTTGACTTCTCTTTGCCAAGATCACACTTGGACTTGTCTTTTACCAAGTCTTCATACTTGAATTTTCCTGTCACTTAAACATGTTTACAATTAGATCACAAAGCATTGCCTAACATAGATGATTATCCAAACATCAAAACATATAAATGTTTGGGGCATTGTTGCACCAACACCTGCTGTTGGCCACTCCGACAGTCACTACCCATGAGTGATCGAGTGCCACACACATAGGACTACGACATGCAAATCCAATTACCACCATCTATAGTGGTAGAGTGCAGCACCACAATGCTCTGCCCTCACACCGGTTACTCCTCCTATGAGTAACCATGGAGGCAGGATGACTGACGACCCTCTCAACCATAAGGAAAACCACGTCGCCAGCATGCATGCAAATGACATGAATGCTCGATCACACAAATAGACATCCACCACAGACTATCTATTCTACAAAGAGTCATACCAATCTGATCTAGGCACTCTCTATTCTGCAGAGAGTCGTACTCAATTGATCATAGCACTCTCTATCCTATAGAGAGTCATACTCAATTGATTGACGCACTCTCTATCCTGTAGAGAGTCGTACTTAACTAATCATAGCACTCTCTATCCTATAGAGAGTCGTACTCAACTGATCATAACAAGCTAGGACCACCGATCCATAGCGACACACTAAGCACAATTCACCTGACCATTTACACAATACATGGTCGGTAGTAAACATGCAACCTAAGGGTATTAGAATCAACCCTACGTACAAGGCATTACCTACCCACGGATGACCTTTTTGCCCAATTTATAATCAGGTCGTCATCTGTACTTCACTATTTACACCTAACTAAGCAATTCTAGGATTACTTACATCACATCTATAACTCCTAATCATGAAGTGAAATATGATAACAACAATAGAGTATAACAGCCAAAGATAAGGTATCAAGTGCAAGAGTAAATAAGAGCGGAGTCAAGGTGACATGATCATATATCTAAATCTGCATGCATTAAAACTACCTGACCAGGGTAGGAAATTACTCATCTGCTTTGCAAACACCAATCATCTTCACGTCCGTGAATATCTCGAACCAAAATCCTGCAACGTGCAATATGCATATCAATAGATCTCTAGCATAACCCTAAATCAATCCAAACTCTGATTAGTTAACCCCTACTAATCATTCCCTTTATGAATTCATATAATTCACAGTTTCATATAATTCATGGTCATCTCTAAGATACCCAAACACTATATATAAATTCACAAATGGAACCAATAGTAAACTAGCAATAGATCTAGATCACATCCTTAATACCTAGATTACATTTTCCTCACTACGTTCCATTTAACCATTTATTCTTGAATCAATATCAGATTAACTGCCAATAAATCATATACTACTATATCATGTTCCAATCTACACTTACCTCACATAGAATCCACAAGTAATTCGACATGCCCTTCTACAATATATACCTTTAAATACACCCATCAGAATTTACCTTACACTGCCAATACAAATCTTGCTTCCCAACTCAACTTCAAACACTGCAACTGATCCATGATCCAAGCCTCCTACCTCCTGCCTCGAATCATCATCCAACAGCTAGGTTTTCTGCCCAAATCGAACACCAATCATCGATTCACTCCTCTGCACTCGAAGTTCACAGCCTGTCATCAAGCAAAGAACCCATGACTCGCATCAAAAATCATCGGCAATAACAGGTTTAGAACACCGAAATGAAAAGATGCCGACCCTGGCGGTATCGCGTGTGGGTGGAGGCTGAGGGAGGAGACGACGATGGCAGATCGAACTGGGCTCGCTGTTGTTTGCATCAACGGAGGGCAGCGACTGGACCATACTCGAACAACGACAAAAATCTGACCTCGAGCGACGATGAGAATACGCGCGGGGAAGAGGAAGCCAACGACAGAATGCAGCTCACGGTGGCGGCTTGTTGCGATGGTCAGAGGGTGACCATGAATGGGCAGAGCGAAGGTAAGCCGACTGGCATAGCGAGCTGGCTTGGGGCACCAGCGATCGAAGAGCAAGGAGGGTTCACGGTGAATGATTCGGTGGCGGCGACAAAGAGAAGGAGAAGAAAAGAATCGCGATGAAGTTGCGGTGAAGAAAGGAATCGGGAAACCGAAGAAGAAAGAAATGCTCGGGACCTAATAAAAGGGAAGACTACGGAGGAGAGGAACAGAAGAAATGCTCAGGTTTACCCAAATGGGTCAGATCCATTAACGGGTTGGGCTTTAAACCCTATAAGCCAATTGGACTTCCTGCCATTTGTTCAGTCCTCCCGACCCAACTAGACTTCTTGCCTGGTGTCTGGTTCTCTTGATCCGGACATGGGAGCTCAACTTCCTTCGTTCGAGGTTCATGGATTGACATGGACTATGACTCTGATACCAATTGTTGGTGTATTGGAAATACAATCAAAGTCCCACATTAGTAAGACATAAAAAAGATCATGTGCTTATAAGATGAAAAGATATCTCCATTGGTATGAGGCCTTTTGGGTAGAGCCCAAAAATAAAACCATGAGGGTTTAAGCCCAAAGTGGACAATATCATATCATTGTGGAGATATGTGGATCTTATAGGTACCAACAGAGTGCCACCTTGGCCTTGCCTGTGGCCGAACGTTACCTCAACCTGGCAGCGACGGGCAGGCTTCCATCGAGCATGATTGAAGTGAAAGGATTTGTCCTGGTAGCGATCGATTAGGCATGGGTCTAATGCGGCCTCGAGCGTAGCCCAACAAAGCCCGGCTAGGCATCTGCCTAGCGCGACCTCGTGTGTGGCTCGGTAATGCCCGACTAGGCATCTACCTAGCGCGACCTCGCCCATGGCCAGACATCTGAGTTGCAATCAGAACTAGTTCATGACCAGGTTGCAAATTGTAATTGCGACCAAAGAAATTGCATCCTGTTTTTAGAATTTTTTTCTTTCCATGTAATTTGAATAATTTAATAATATGCATGTTAAAGTTTACAAGTTTAATCATGATACAAATTTATTTCTCTTTAGGTTACAATGTATAAGAATAAAGCTTGGATGTATAATAGGTTAGTAAATGGATTTATCACTAATGAATATTTTGATGGAGTAGAAGAGTTTGTGAACTTCACTAAACGACATCCAACCTGTATGGATGATGACAAATTACGTTGTCCGTGTAATCATTGCAAAAGTAGAAATACAACTTTTCATGATGAGGATACTGTGAAAGTACATCTAGGTAAAAATGGTTTTGTTTCAAATTATTACAATTGGTACTGTCATGGTGAGCCTTATGTGTTTGAGCCAATTGGACCTTCTGGTGCTTCATCATCCAACTCTATTGCTCGCGAGGAATCATCATCTAATGACAATGCAATGCAATCAATGGTTTATGACGCAATGAATGCTCTTACCTAGAGATACCGCCACCTGAAATCCAAAAACTGTATGACATGTTAAAGGCTAGTGAAAGAGAAGTTTGGGAAGGTATTCCCTCGGGTCATTCCCAATTATCAGCTATTGCAAGACTATTAAACATCAAGGCAGAACATCATTTCTCAGAAAGATGTTACAATGACATTTGTCAATTGATGTCAGAGTTGCTTCCTGCTGATAACATAATGACCGATAACTTTTACAATACAAAAAAACTTGTCAAGGGTTTAGGTTTGTCTGTAACAAAGATTGATTATTGTATAAATAATTGTATAATCTTTTGGAATGAAGATAGTGAACTTATCGAATGCAAAATGTGTGATCACCCTCGCTATAGGCAGCGTAATCGGATATTAGGGAAGATGAAGAAAAATTTAGCATGGAAAGTTATGTATTACTTCCCATTAACTGCTAGACTTCAACGCTTTTATGCATCTGCAACAACAACAAGCCACATGAGGTGGAATCAGGATCATGTACACGAAGGAAATATAATGTGTCATCCTTCTGACTCCCCTGCATGGAAACATTTTGATTCAACATTTCCCTCATTTGCAAATGAACCACGAAATGTAACATTAGGACTTTCAACTGATGGATTTCAACCATTTGGTTAATCTGGACAACAATATTCATCTTGGCCAGTCATATTAACACCATATAACTTACCACCATGGATGTGCATGAAAGATGAATATATGTTTCTTATTGTGCTTATTCTAGGTCCAAAGAATCCGAAAGAGAAGATAGATATTTCTTTTTACAGCCTCTGATTACTGAGCTAAACGAATTATGGAATGTAGGGTCGAAGACTTATGATATTGAAAGTAAAACTAATTTTACCTTGCATGCTGCTTTATTATGGACAATTAGTGATTTTCCAGCTTACTCAATGTTATCAGGATGGAGCACAACTGGTAAGTTAGCATGTCCACATTGTATGACAGAGTCTGATGCATTTTCATTACCTTGTAGTGGTCATTGTAAATTTTTACCTCTGGAGCATCCTTTTAGGCGAAATAAGAAAGAGTTCATAAAGAATGAAGTTGTCACAAAACTTCCACCCATAATTATGTCGGGAGAGGAAATCTTAGAGGAAATAGATAATTATGGATTTGTTCCAGTAACTCAAATGGGTTCAGATAATATCAATAAATACATTGCTAGGGTGTGTAAGTGTGGTTGGAAGAAATAGAGCATATTTTGGGAGTTGCCATATTGGAAATATCTGCTCATTGGATATAATTTAGATGTGATGCATGTTGAGAAAAAAAATCGATAATATTTTCAATATTGTGATGAATATTCCAGGAAAAACTAAAGACACAGCAAAATCATGCAACAAATTGAAAATATTGGTAAATAGACTTCAGTTGCATCAGAATGAAATAAACCATAAATTTCCAAAGGCTTGCTATACATTGGACAAAGATAGTAAGCAAATATTATGTACTTGGTTGAAAGAAATCAAATTTCCTGATGGGTAAGTCTCAAATATGGCTCGATGTGTGGATATGAATAAATTAAAAAAAAATTGGAATGAAGAGTCATGACTGTCACATGTTTATGCAAAGACTTATTCCAATCGCCTTTCATGATCTACTTCCTAACAATGTTTGACAATCACTCACAGAATTGAGCCTTTTTTTCAAAAATTTGACATCAAGAATTATTATGGTAGGGGAGATGCTTGGGATGGAAATAGAAATACGAATTATACTCTGTAAACTTGAGCGTATATTCCCACCTAATTTTTTTGATTCAATGGAACATCTACCGATTCATTTAGCTTACAAGGCACAACTAGCTGGTCCTTGTAGGGTTTCATTGAGTGATCCGTGAGGGGAAACTTCGCTTCCCACTTCAACTCGGTCGCTTGTTCATGGCGATCCCATCGATGTCCCCGGATTAAAATTTTAATCCTAGACAAAAGGGAACACCCAAGCAACCTTGTCATCGTCGTGCTATTCGTTTAGAGTAGTCACTTGAACAAACTTGTTGTTCAAGCGACCAACCTCTATTCCACGAATAGCCGCGGAATAGGCGATGTACGGATCATCGGTTTTTGTGTTTATGTTCGGGATCCAAGTATTATTTAGCCACAAAATAGAATATATCATGCACATAATTGAAAAACAAATATAAACATGATACAAGAGAAAATAGAGAATCGATATACCTCTCAATCTTCTATTGTATGACCTTCCTCCTTTCGGACGTCGTGTGGGCGATGATCTACCAAAAGTTGAAGCTCCTAGATCGCCAATCTTCCTTCCTTACTCGTTCCGAGCAAGAGGGAGAATAGAAACAAGGCTCTTTTCCTTCTTTCAACCAACCACCAACCTCCAAGGATGGAGCTTGCCGCCGGCCAAGAAGGAAGAGGAGATTATGATGGAAACCGGCCAAGACACCAAGGGAAAGCCCTAAATCTTGTTACCACCGGCCAAGGGGAAGGAGAAGGGAATCTTTGGCCACTAGCCAAGGTGAGGAAGGAGCTGTTTGGGCACCGGCAAGCTTGAGGAAGAAGGAGATAAGGAAATAAATTCCTTATTTGGTGCCGCCAACCCCTATTCTTCTTGCCGCCCAAAACCCTAGTCCTTTCTCTATTGGAATTCTACTCCACGCCAACCCCTTGTTCTCCTTTTATAGAGATAGGGATAAGCCTCCTTTTAATCTCCACCATTGGTTCTAGGGATTTAATCTCAATCATCGGATCTAGAGATTTAATTTCAACCGTCGGATCTAGAGATTTAATCTCTACCTTTGGATCTAGAGTTTTGTTTCTATCCATTGGATCTAAGCTTCATGAGGTTTTAATAGGCTACAATAGGTATCATGAGGAGGAGTTGAATCTTGGCCACCCATGGATCAAGCCCACATAAAGTCTAATCCATTAATGATAATCCAATCCACTAAAGGATTATCATTGATCTACCTCACCAACATCCATAAGTTAATATGGGCTCCATATATTATTTGTACATTTTCTCCCCGTGTTTAAGATCTCGAATGTTCGTCGATTAATTAATTTACTGACCATTAATTAATCAACATCTAACTCCATGAGTAGTACCACTCAACCTTTTCATCATGCCGGACCAAGTCCACCTGCAGGGTTTACATGATGAACCTTATGAGCTCCTCAAGGAGATATCATCATCCTAATATATAGGACACGGTTTCCTCCTATAATCAACGGCACACCATATAATAATATCATCTCCCAACTTACTGAGCCTATCAATTTAATCTATAAATCTCACCCATTGGTAAATCAAAGAGATGAATACTAAGTATATGTGCCCGTTATTATATCGGGATTAAGAGTATGTACAATATAATATCTGAGGTCTGATTCGATTATGTAGTCAGTAATAAATTGAATCACCTCTAAGTCAGTCCTGCTTAATACACACGAAGTGCACTAGTGTGATTCTATGGTCAAGATAAACCAATCCCAAATCACACTACAACCATTCCAATGGTTTGTCCAAAGTCATCTCGGTTGTGAGCCTTTACTTATACTTCACAAGGAACCGATAATATGATCTCCCGTGTGACACCACACACCATGTTATCTACAATGTAATGTATTAGACAATATGCATAGTCATAAAAATATGCAAACAATGATCATGTGATTCTTATTTCAAAATAAAGATGTTCATACAAAAGATAAACTTTTCAGTATACATCCCAACAATCTCCCACTTATACTAAAAGACTATGTTGTCCTCAAACTACCATACATCTGATCCCCATTCCCTCCACATGCCTATCAAAAGCTCTCTCCAGAAGGGCCTTAGTGAAAGGGTGTACCAGGTCATCCTCTGATGCAATCTAGGCGACAGTAACTTCTACCTCCTTTACGATTTCTCGTATTAGGTGGTACTTGCGCTCTATGTGTTTACTTGCCTTATGGGCTCGTGGTTCCTTCGAGTTTGCAACTGCACCATTATTATCACAATAAATTGTGATAGTTTTGGACAAACCAGGAATCACATCCAAGTCCATCAAGAAGTTCCTGAGCCACACAGCTTCTTTGGTCGTCTCAGAGGCTGCCACATACTCAGCTTCCATGGTAGAGTCCGCCACACATTTCTGCTTGACACTCCTCTATACAATGGCTCCACCTCCCAAAGTAAACACAAAACCTGAGGTAGACTTACTATTATCCCTATCTAATTGGAAGTCAAAATCTGTGTAACCCACAGGGAATAATTGATCTACCTAGTAAACTAGCATATAATCCCTAGTCCTTCTCAGGTACTTCAATATATGCTTTATCACAGTCCAATGTCCCTGTCCTGGATTATTCTGATATCTGCTGACCATGCCCATGACATAGCATCGCATACATGAGGCTTCCTACCGCTGAAGCATAAGGAACCGCCTTCATCTCCTCTATCTCCTCAGATGTTCTAGGACACATCTCCTTAGATAAAGGAACTCCATGCCTGAAAGGTAGAAAACCCTTCTTGAAGTTTTGCATGCTAAAACGATCCATAATCGTGTCTATGTATGAAGCTTGGGATAGGCACAACATCCTTTTCCTGCGATCCCTTATAACCTTGATCCCAAGGATGTGTTCCACTTCTCCCAAGTCCTTCATATCAAACTGTTTGGACAACCATACCCTTACGTCCGATAACACCTTGATATTGTTTCCAATCAACAAAATGTCATCTACGTATAGTACAAGAAATACCACTACGTTTCCGTCACATCTCTTGTATACACAAGACTCATCCGGACTTTGAATAAATCCATAAGACTGGATTACTTCATCAAATCGGATGTTCCAAGACCTCGAAGCTTGTTTCAATCCATAAATGGACCGATTAAGCTTACATACAAGATGCTCTTTTCCCTTAGCAATGAATCCCTCTGGTTGCTTCATATAGATGTTTTCCTCAAGACTTCCATTAAGGAAAGCTGTCTTGACATCCATCTGCCACACCTCATAATCCATATGAGCTGCTATGCATAAGAGAATTCGGATAGACTTAAGCATGGCCACCGGCGAAAAGGTCTCCTCATAATCGATACCCTCTTTCTGAGTATACCCCTTCGCAACAAGCCTCTCTTTGAAGGTCTCAACCTTCCCATCTATTCCTCTCTTTCTTTTGTAGATCCACTTGCATCCAATGGTTTTTACACCATCGAGTAGTTCTACTAGCTCCCAGACCTGATTTGAATCCATAGATTCAATCTCAGTATTCATTGCACTTTTCCAAGATGATGCATCTTTATCTTGGATTGCCTCGTCATATGTCCAGGGATCAGGTTCATGTTCGCCAGGGACCAAATCAGAAGATTCTCCCAAGAACATGAATCTATCAGGCTATCTCACAACCCTCCCACTACGACGAGGTATCTCCTGTGTATCCTCTATGACACGCGGTGCAGTGACTTGTGGTATATCCTCTTGTACCAGTGGTACTGAAGAAGTGACTTTGTTAAATACTAAAAATTTTAAATATTAAATTTAATGGCCAAATAGTTAAGGAAATAATCCAGGAAATTTTTTCAGGATTTTTAGGGAATTTTAGGAATTTTTCTGGAATTTTTTTGGATTTAAACGGACTTCGTACAAGATTTTTACGGGGATAAAATAAATAGGCTTTTGTGGAGTCTATTTAAGGGGTATAAACCTAAACACAAAAACCTAAATTTATTTCCCTTTTTCTTTTTCCCCGTCGTGCCACGACCCCTTCTTCTCTTTCGGTTTCTTTTCTCGCGCGAGCCCTAATTGCCCTTCTCGCCACAGCACCGCCGCCATTGACAGTGTCGTCCGACGCCGCTACCTCCCCTCCGCGGCCACAAAACTTCCCGACAGCGCGCTGTGCTTCTTTCGTCGGTGACGCCCTTTTTCCTGAGCCCTTCTCTTCACTCACGATTCCACCACCGCCACCCACAGCATCGTCCGACACCGAGGGCGCGTCGTCGTTGTTGCTCACCGGCAGCGCTCGCCTTCGCTTCTCCTCGCACGCCGCCACAGCCGCCTGAGCCCCAGACGCGACGGTCAGGACACGGGCCGTGCTGCAGCCAGCAACCGTCGTGGGTGCCCCTTTTCATCGCTGATCATCTGAGCCACAGTGTTCGCCACTTCGGCCGATCTCTCCTTCTCTATCGGGCCATCCTCCACCTAACCTCCGCAGGTAGGGATCGGCACCGCAGGAAATCGCCAAGGGGAAACTTCTAATTTCCGGGTAGTAGGGAAGGAAACTGTGGCCGGCTGAGAGGGGTTGATCGACAGAGGATTAGGGGTGGTAAGCAGTCAGGAAGGTTTTTCCTAGCGCAGGTATATCTCGGTTGTTGATTTTGTTAAATTGCTATTGGTTGATCTTAAGGATTTTTGTAGGTGATGAATTAGGTTAGGTGATTAGGAACTATTTGGGTAAATGGATTGGTACAATAATTGGATAAATTAAAAGCCATAGAATTTTTATTTATTTGGCTTAGGTTGTAAAAATGCGGGATAATCCAGGTTTAATTGATTAATTAGCTTATCATTAATTAATCAAAGTTTTATCAATTGATTTAGTGGGCTAAATTAATTGTATGGATATTTGTGGTAGGAAAAGATTAATAAGATGGTTGGAAAATTAGTGAAAATTGGAAATAGTTTGGGTTAATTGGGTTATGAGGTAAATCGATTAAGTATTCGATTTGTCGATGAATTGCATTTTTGTGCTTAACTATAGTTATGCTATATGCAGGTTTTGGTCACGAGGCAGGTCCCCGGTCGTGACATTTTCATTCTTGCGGATATTTATATTCAGGCGGGTATTTTGACTTATCTTTTAGATATAGTCATTGTTGATATGCTAGTTAGGATAACATGCAATAATTTTCATGTTTATATGCCTAGTATATGTTTGGTGCCTACTTGATATATGCATGTGATAGGTTATGATTTTATCTTCCCTGTTTTTATTTGGATCATAGTTATTTGGATTATGGATATGTACATATTGATTGTACATATTATTCGGATAGGTATTTTGAGTAGGATTTACATGCTTTAGTATCATGCACCATTTTTGCATGATTGCATGTTGGCTGGACGGGGTTCCATTATTGTTGAGCCCGCAGCCAGTTACATGGCCTGCACACACTTCCACTCATGGGTTAGTGGTACATCAGGAGGATGTGTGTAGTTGCTCTGTCAGGCTCCGCTGGTCCGCTCATGGGTAGCGATGAGGCAGCGTGGTAGCGGGCAGGGATCCCTCCTCTGGTCTATGACACCGGGAGATGAGAGCTTAGCTCCCCCACTTTGTTTGGGGCAGGAGGATAGGTGTACTCCGACATCCTCGCCCACTGATCACTCAGAGCGATGATGGCAGAGTGCACAGTTGTCATAGCCCTACCCACTCGGCTTCACCATCGCGTGTGAGGCGGCTGACTGGCGTCAGGGGTGACCATGTCATTTGCACGGAATGCACTTTGCACGGATTGCATTTGTATTGTGTTTGCTGCATTATTGTATTGATGCCTTGGATGTTGCATATGATTGCCATGCATACAGGATACATATTTGTATATGGTGATGACTCTTATAGTAGGGCACATGCTCCTATTTCAGGGTAGGAGTTTCAAGTGAGTACAGTCATTTTTCATTTATTTCTTGCTTACCCTATATGTGAGACTGTACTGGCATGATTTTTATTGTTAGCTATATCTTACTTTGCATATCGACTATACCCGCTGAGTTCTTTGAACTTACCCCGTTGATTTATATTTATTTCAGGATGAAGCTGTTAGGAGAGTGCAGCTGTCGAACCCCACTCGTCGAAGTTATTATTTGTTATTTGTTTCTACGGTTTAGACATTTTGATTAGAGGGCATGTCTAGGTTTGGAGATTGATATTTGTATTTCGTGGATTTTTTGGTGTCCTTATGGACCTTTATTCGGTTTTGGTTTGGATTAGTTTTGGTTGAGTATTCCTGCCCAGATGGCAGAAGGGGTAAGTCTAGTTGTGATAGATGTTACTCATTTATTTTGGTTGATGGCCAGAGGCCTATTTTTTTTATTATCTGCGTGTGTGTTTGGATTCCGGTAGTGTTGACCGATGTATGGTGACCGTGTAGGCCTTGTATGTAAATTTGTATTGTCACCCGTACAGGGGAGATGCTGCCAGATTTTCGTCTGGCGGGGTCTCCTTCGGGGCGTGACAGACTTCCCCTTTTATTTCCTCCAGAACACTCTTACTCTTGGGCTTGTGGCTCATCACATAGTCTTCCTCTAGAAATCTGGCGTTCATGATAACGATCACCTTCTGATCTCTAGGAATATAAAACAAACCACACTTCGTTCCTCTAGGATAGCCAACGAACATGTGTACTTCTGTACGAGGTTCCAACTTACCAGTATCCGCCTTCAGCACATGTGTTGGACTCCCCCATATCCGAATATGTCTTAGACTAGGCTTTTGCCCAGTCCACAATTTTGTGGGAGTAGAAGTCACTGATTTAGATGGAACCAAGTTCAGAATGTACACCGCCGTATCTAGAGCATATCCCTAGAACGAATTTGGCAACTCAGAATAACTCATCATCGATCTAACCATCTCCATAAGAGTCATATTCCTTCGCTCTGCTACACCATTCTGCTGGGGTGTGCCAGGTGCAGACAATTGAGATTGAATCCCAGCCTCTGATAAGTAATTCCTAAACTCTCCCAAGAGGTACTCACCACCACAATCAGATCGTAGTGTCTTGATACTTTTACCTTGACGTTTCTCCACATCAGCCTTGAATTCTTTGAATTTGTCAAAGCATTCAGACTTGCAGTGCATCGGGTAAATGTATCCATATCTCGAATAATCGTCTATAAAAAAGACGAAATACTCAAAACCACCTCTAGCCTGGATAGACATAGGACCACACAAATCAGAATGAACCAATTCTAACACATCTTTGGCTCTATACCCCTTGGCCTTAAAAGGCCTCTTGGTCATTTTACCTTCCAAGCAAGATTTGCAGGTTGGGAAATCTTCCACCACTAATGAACCCAGAGGTCCATCAGCTATCAACCTTTGAATTCTACTTAGGTTAATATGACCAAGTCTTAGATGCCAAAGATATGTTTGGTTCATCTTCGAAGGTTCTTTTCTCTTATTGGAATTAGAAGATGAGTTATTAACTTCAATTTGCATCGTGGGAGGTTTTGGTTCAAGTGTGTATAGATTTCCTATCAATGCACCTAAACAGATAATGTCCCTATTCCTTTTTATAACAACTCTATCATTAAATGAAATAGAATATCCATCCATAAACAATTTAGAAATCGAAATTAAATTCTTTCTAAATAAAGGTACATAAAGGCAATTCTTAAGAACTAAATATTTATTTTTCTCAAAAGATAAATAAACCCCACTACAACAGCCGCCACCTTCGTGGCATTGCCCAAGTAAATGGTAATCTCCCCTTTAGCTAGTCATCGGGTTTCCTGGAACCCCTGCAAAGTATTGCAGACATGATCAGTGACTCCCGTATCTACACACCAAGTGTCAGTAGATAACACCGCTAAACATGTTTCAATGACTAGACCAAAGGATATACCTTTGTTCTGTTTTGGATTGAGGGCAGTCCTTCTTCCAATGTCCAGTCTGCTTGCAAGTGAAGCACTTGCCTTTCGGCTTCTTCACTCCTCCCTGAGATCCTCCCACCAGCTTTGCTCCACCTTGTTTCTTCTTCTTCTTGCCTTTCGGCTTAGAAGTAGAAACCTTCTGAGCAACCATGGCCTGAGCCTGAGCAAGCCTTTCTGTCGACTGGAGAGTGATATCGACCTGGGTTTCCCCATCGATCTCAGCTCCAAGGACTTCCAGCTTATTCGCAGGCTTAGGAGGACACTCTTCGAAGAGTACATACTTGTACTCCTTAGCAGTTAAGACAATATCTAGATTCTTTTCCAATCAACATTATTTGGGTACAGTAAGTTTATTTTCCTTTAGTATCACAGCAAGTGGACTGAAAGTCATTTTTGAAAATCCTAAGAATCACATAGATCATTACTTTAGATTTCAAAAAATTATTGATTCCTCAAACAATAAAATTTTAAAATCAACCAATACCTCAAAAACACCGAGAATATCGTATGCCACGATCGTGTGGACGTATACGAATTCTACATTTGTAAGAAGAGGTTTTACCTATTAATTTTACTATCTTGTCAACCTAACTTTTGACAAGTAAAATTAATAGTTGGTTTCTCTTCGGCCCTACAAATAAAAACAGTGACTCCGATGGGGAGGATACTTATATTTGTATCTAAGTGTTCACCATTACTCGATACCAAGTTAATTATCTCGGGTTATGTGCCTTCCAATGGGGAAGTACACACGCTCCTCAATAATTTCCTATAACCATATTTGACCTTGTGATCCACAAACAAACTCATCCGATGGGGAGGAAGACACTCAGAGCCGACGCGCAAGTTTGTTTGCATCACATGTCAAATTGTAATGGAGGTCGTGGGAATTTATAAAAATATCCCTCTCCCACTTACTAATTTGAAATTGAGGAATTTTCTAGCCTACGACATGCATATCAAACAATAAGAAATAAATATGAAAAATAAATTATTTTCCAACTATTATGGCTTTTGTCTTCAATATGTCTCCCGTCGCATCGCCTTCTTGTCCGCTCCTCCTACGCCATGTACGAGCCATGCGGAGATCCGAGCCGAGACTAAAATCTATTTTAATTTACATCCATAGATCCTATACTCTACGAGGGAGTGTACATGAAATCTAGATCGAAAGTAAACTAAAATAAAAAGAGTGGCTAAACAATGTCGTATCTAATTTACAAAAAATTAAATACTAGCCTCGTCAACCCCGAGGATTCAACAAACTATACTATTAGACACATACAATCACATACGCACATATGGCCATAATAGTCGGATCTTATGCCTGCAACCAAAGAGTTAACCTACGCATATCCTACTATTATCCGACATATATAATATATGGAAAAAATGCATAAGAGTAACTGAATCCTAAACACACAAAACCGAAAACCGTGGCTCTAATACCAATTGTAGGGTTTCATTGAGTGATCTGTGAGGGGAAACTTCGTTTCCCACTTCAACTCGGTCGCTTGTTCATGGCGATCCCATCGATGTCCCCGGATTAAAAATTTAATCCTAGACAAAAGGGAACACCCAAGCAACCTTGTCATCATCGTGCTATTCGTTTAGAGTAGCCACTTGAACAAACTTGTTGTTCAAGCGACCAACCTCTATTCCACGAATAGCCGCGGAATAGACGATGTACGGATCATCGGTTTTTGTGTTTATGTTTGGGATCCAAGTATTATTTAGCCACAAAATAGAATATATCATGCACATAATTGAAAAACAAATATAAACATGATACAAGAGAAAATAGAGAATCGATATACCTCTCGATCTTCTATTGTATGACCTTCCTCCTTTCGGACGTCGTGTGGGCGATGATCTACCAAAAGTTGAAGCTCCTAGATCGCCAATCTTCCTTCCTTACTCGTTCCGAGCAAGAGGGAGAATAGAAACAAGGCTCTTTTCCTTCTTTTAACCAACCACCAACCTCCAAGGATGGAGCTTGCCGTCGGCCAAGAAGGAAGAGGAGATTATGATGGAAATCGGCCAAGACACCAAGGGAAAGCCCTAAATCTTGTTACCACCGGCCAAGGAGAAGGAGAAGGGAAGCTTTGGCCACTGGCCAAGGTGAGGAAGGATATATTTGGGCGCCGACAAGCTTGAGGAAGAAGGAGATAAGGAAATAAATTCCTTATTTGGTGCCGCCAACCCCTATTCTTCTTGCCGCCCAAAACCCTAGTCCTTTCTCTATTGGAATTCTACTCCACGCCAACCCCTTGTTCTCCTTTTATAGAGTTAGGGATAAGCCTCCTTTTAATCTCCACCATTGGTTCTAGGGATTTAATCTCAATCGTCGGATCTAGAGATTTAATCTCAACCGTCGGATCTAGAGATTTAATCTCTACCTTTGGATCTAGAGTTTTGTTTCTATCCATTGGATCTAAGCTTCATGAGGTTTAATAGGGCACAATAAGGACCATGAGGAGGAGTTGGATCTTGGCCACCCATGGATCAAGCCCACATAAAGTCCGATCCATTAATGATAATCCAATCCACTAAAGGATTATCATTGATCTACCTCACCAACCCCCATAAGTTAATATGGGCTCCATATATTATTTGTACATTTTCTCCCCGTGTTTAAGATCTCGAATGTTCATCGATTAATTAATTTACTGACCATTAATTAATCAACATCTAACTCCATGAGTAGTACCACTCAACCTTTTCATCATGCCGGACCAAGTCCACCTGTAGGGTTTACATGATGAACCTTATGAGCTCCTCAAGGGGACATCATCATCCTAATATATAGGACATGGTTTCCTCCTATAATCAATGACACACCATATAAATAATATCATCTCCCAACTTACCGAGCCTATCGATTTAATCTATAAATCTCGCCCATTGGTAAATCAAAGAGATGAATACTAAGTATATGTGCCCATTATTATATCGGGATTAAGAGTATGTACAATATAATATCTGAGGTCTGATTCGATTATGTAGTCAGCAATAAATCGAATCACCTCTAAGTCGGTCCTGCTTAATACACACGAAGTGCACTAGTGTGATTCTATGGTCAAGACAAACCAATCCCAAATCACACTACAACCATTCCAATGGTTTGTCCAAAGTCATCTCGGTTGTGAGCCTTTACTTATACTTCACAAGGAATCGATAACATGATCTCCTGTGTGACACCACACACCATGTTATCTACAATGTAATGTATTAGACAATATGCATAGTCATAAAAATATGCAAACAATGATCATGTGATTCTTATTTCAAAATAAAGATGTTCATACAAAAGATAGACTTTTCAGTATACATCCCAACAGTCCTATGCAATACAGATGGATGTATCCATTTGAACATTTTTTGAGGAGATTGAAGAATAATGTACGTAACAAAGCTAAAGTTGAGGGGTCAATATGTAATGCTTATTTGGTTGAAAAAGCATCTTCTTTCTGCTCATATTATTTTGCTGATAATGTGCAAACCAGACATCGCAAGTGTCCTCAAAATTCTGATGATATTCAATCGATAGATCCAGAGATATTATCTATTTTCAAGTTTCATGGTAGGTCATTTGGTGCATCTGTTTATAGATGGTTAAATCACAAAGAATACCATGCAGCAAGAACTTATATACTTCTGAACTATGATGAGGTTAAACCCTATATTATGTGAGTTTACTTCTACAGTTAAATATTTCCCCACTTTTGTTATAGGGGTGGGGAAAATACCATATTTCTTAAAAATACATTCCTTGATAGCTTGTTCGAACAACAAAAACAACTACAGAATCCAGGAATAGCTGCAAGTGAGATAGAAAAAAAGCTAGAGACAGAATTTGCATTCTGGTTTGAAATCTATGTAAGTTAGAGAATAAAGTATTTTCTTCAATTGTATTATATAATTACAATTTATATCATAACTACTTTTCTAGGTCAAGGAAAATAGATCAGATGGGCAAGATCAAATGTTATTGGATCTTGCATCAGGATCTCTCCATAACATAAGAGTCTACTCTGGTTACTATGTTAATGGCTTCAAATTTCACGTGGCACAATATGATTCACACACACTGGCCTATAATTCAGGTGTTTGTGTAAAAGGATCTATCAACAATATTAATACTGAATTTGATTACTATGGTAGACTTGATGAAATCATTGAGGTTGAATATCCGAATTTACCCATAAAGAGGTGTGTGTTATTCAAATGTTCATGGTATGATCCGACTCCAAGAATAGGTACTAGAATACATTCAAAGTACAATTCAGTTGAAGTTAATGCAAACAAAAGATTCAACAAGTTTGAACCTTTCATTTTTGCAGTACAAGTTGGTCAAGTTTTCTATCTTGAATACCCAACGAAGAGAAGAAGATATAGTGAATGGTTAGCAGTTTGCCAAATGAAGCCTCGCTCAACTATAGAAATGTCAAACTCCATCATGACCCAAACCCATGATACATTTCAAAATGACGAAGTGGAGATACATTTTATTGATTCACACATCCAAAATACATCTCAATTACTTGTAGATGTAAATGTCACTTATGAGGAAATAGATGATGGAAAGATGTCCAACAGTGAAGAGTTTAATGTACTAATAACGTCTAGTGATGAAGACTTAGAAAATATTAATGTTAATGATTCAGATTATAATGATGATTAAATTTTAGGATTGAAATTTGTTGGTGCAATCGGCCCAGGTCACGATTGACCGGACTCGAGTTTGACTCGAGCGATGTTTTGATATTTGACATGGAAGTTTGACATTGATGTCGACATTAATGTCTGATAATATTTTGGGTAGATTGTTGGTGCAATCGACCCGGGTCATGATTGACCGGACTCGAGTTTGACTCGAGAGGGATTTTGATGGTTGACTAGGGTTGACCATGTGATTATGGTAAAGTCCAAGTCATGGGTACTTGGCATGTAAAGTCCAAGCATGGGTCTTGGCAAGAAAAAGTCCAAGCATGGGTCTTGGCATGGAAAGTCCAACATGGGTTGGCAAGGGAAAGTCCAAGCTTGAGTCTTGGCATTTGAGAAGTCCAAGGGGTTTGATATTGGCGGCATAAAGTCCAAGCGGGAGTCTTGGCGGCATAAGTCCAATGGTTGACGATGTAAAGTCCAAGCGGAGTCTTGGCAGCGTAAGTCCAATGTGCCTTGGCGGTGTAGACATCATTAGCATGACATAGGCGATGGAAGCACCTGAAGGCTAGCGTATGGATGAACAAGTCATGGATGACTTGGAGGGATCCGATAGGCGCGAGGCTGACGGAGGTGGCTAGAAGGCTTAGGTCTAGGCTACGGGTGGTCTAGCGAGTATGGGGACATCATACTTGGGTTAAAACCTCATGTTTGAGGTGTATCAGTCGACTAGTACCATGGGGCAGTCAACTGGTGTGAGTCAACTAGGGTTTGACTACGGGAAGTATCCTAGCAATCGACTGCCAGAGGTGGGAAGTCGACTGCTGGCCCTAGTAGTCGAATGATCTATTGATCAGTCGACTGATGCTCGAGAATTCGGCCACAGAATGGAGTCGGACTCGACTACTTAGGTTAACAGTCGAGTGAAGGCTCTATCAGTTGACTAATGGGTATGATCAATTGACTGATGGTGTAACCGTTGGACTTATCCGACGTGTTTCTTGTCGTTGTGAGACAATGGCTACAGGGGCAGTCGACTGATGGTCCCGATCAGTCGACTGCCAGGCAAAAATTAGCCCAAGGAGCAGCTTTAAAGGGAGCTTGAGAAGGGAGGTTTTGGCACCAGTTCTTGAGGAGTTTTGGGGTGATTTGCTGCTGCAAATTAGGGTCTCCAAGTGCAATTCAAGCAACCACAAAGCAAGCGATCAAATGAGCAATTGTAAAGTATTTTTCTTTACTTGTATTATATTTCATTATTATAATTGCTTGTATTTATTTCTTACTGTTGTAAGATCATTTGTATGAGGTTTCTCCACCTCCGGATTGTTCCGAGAAGGAGTATTTGTGATTAGTAGTGTGTGTTTGCATTGCTAGGGCTTTTAGAGCTCAATCCGTGGAGTAGGAACCATTCGGTTCTGAACCATGTTATATCGTTGTGTTTGCGTGTTTGTATCGTGTTATTATTCCACTGTGCACTAACACGACTTGTAGACACAATCGCGATCGTAATCCATCAAGCTTCGACGACGCTATTCACCCCCCCCCTCTAGCGGTCACAACGGTCCTAACAATTGGTATCAGAGCCCGGGGCTCTTCTACGGACTAACCGCCGGGAGCAAAATCGCTAGAGGAAGAAGATGGAGTTTGAAGAAACACTTGGATGGGATATCAATACGCCTGTCCCGTACACCTTCTGTGGACAAGAAGGGTTTAGGAAATGGAAGACAAGAATTGAAGATTTCTTGATGATGAGGGACTTTGAGGAGTGGTCCATCCTAATGGAAGGATTCCAATACCCAAGAGGACCCAAGGGAGGCTTCCTCAAAATGAAGAAATGGACTGAGGAGCAACTTCAAGGGTTTGATAAAAATAAGAAGATAATAAAATTTTTGATTGATTTAATACCTAACAACATTGTGTCTAGTTTAGGGGACTACATGGATGTCAAGGAGCTATGGAGCCAAGTGGCAAGATTTCATGAAGACCCATCACTGGCTCAAGAAGAGGAGGCCGAAGAAGAAGAAAATTCTTCCTCACAAGCAAGTGAGGTTTCGGAAATTGATAGAGAATCAACATCCGGATCCGAATCGGAAGAGGAAGAAGTGGAAGAGGCCTCAACCTCTAGGATTGAGAGGGAGGAGAGGATTTCCACTCTGGAGCATCAAGAAGAAGAGCCATCTACCTCCGGGAAAGATGAAGAAGCTCAAACTCCGGAAACTACCACCACCCTAGGTAACTCAAACATATCAATTCGTAATAAAAATCATATCATATATTTTGAGTGAAGGGAATCCGGACACTACAAGAGTAAGTGTCCTAAACGGGTCAAGAAATCTCCATCGGCTCCAAAGGTCAAGAGTGTCGGTCCCCCCAACACATAAAAGCAAGGAGGACATTATTTGCATCAAATGTCGACAATCGGGTCATTACCGGAGTCAATGTTCTAGGGGGAAGAAAAAGACCCAAGAGGGAGCATCACAAGTAGGGGGAGCTTTAAGAGCTAACCCTAAGGTAAAATCTATTAATGCTTCTTCTTTAATTAATAGTCAAAAGCATGTTAGGAGTAATCTTGCTATTTATCATGAAAAGCATGCTAGGAATAATAAATACTTTTGTCTAGGGGCTAAGAATGTCCACATTTCAAATAAGGATAAATTTGGGACTAATGTCCCTAGAAAAACCTTACCTAGGGAATCTATCAAGAAAATAGAAGACCACCTAGGTTTTAACCCCAAATGGACTAGGCATATGCCTAGGAAGAACAATGCCCAAAGACCAAATGAAAAATCGAAAATTAGGCAATTAGAATTGGAAAACCAAGCCTTGAGGTCAAGGCTTGAGAAATTAGAAAAGACTCTTAAGAAAATACAAAATCAATTGCAAGGGTCAAATGGTCAAACTCTAGGGTCTATGAGTCAAAGTCAAAGACCTAGAAATCAAGAGTCAACCAAGGGCAATCCTAAGCCCAAAAAGACCTACCATAGTGTTCCATTTGACTATGGAACTAAACCTAGGTCTAGGAAGACCAAGGTTACTAGAGAAGTCATCCCTAAGGGTAACCAAGGTATGTGCCTAGTGGCTAGGGTTTCGAAGAAACCTAGGAAAGTCACTAAGAAGGTTACAAGGGGAGTCACCCCTAGAGTTAACCTAGGCAAGACCCAAATGACCAAGGCTAACAAGCCTAGAAGGGTCATTAGGAGAGTATCTAGGGAGGTTATCCCTAAGAAATACCTAGTAAACCCAAGGAGCTCAAATAGGTATTGGGTTCCTAGGAGCGTGATTGATTCACGCTAGATGGGTTTAGGTGTGCCAACTTAAATGGATAGGTAGTTAACCTAACCATGGTAAAAGTGGCACTTTAGGTCATTTCCAAGGTTATGGGTATCTTGGAAATAAGTTTGAATTTTAATCCTAAAAGATTTTAGGATGTGCCAATATTATTTAAGAAGTTTGATAAATCAATCAAATTGGCACAATTTAGGTTTAGAGGTTGTAGTGTGTCATTTTGGGTTTTTGGCACACTTGGGGGATTAGTAGCAATATGACAAAATATACTTAATAATAATAAATGGAAATTAATATTCAATTTTAGGTATTGTTATACCTATACATTTTATATGTCATGTTTTGTTTGTCATATAACATGTCATGACATACAATCTATTTTTAAGTATTTTATATGTCATGATCATGTTTAGGATTAAGGTTTAATATCATGTGTTTTTAGATTATATCATATTCTAAGGGATCTGAGGCCGCTAGAGGGGGGTGAATAGCGTCGCATGATCGTACGATGATGGAATTCTTTCACGTTTGATCGTCTACAATCTTGTTAGCACAGCGGAATAGTAATAGCAAATAAATATAACAAGATACACAATCACAACACGGTCATATAACGTGGTTCGGAACCTCAAGGTTCCTACTCCACGGATCGGGCTCAAACAAGCCCTAGCGATGCCAATCACACACCACTAATAAACACTCCTTCTCGGAACGATCCGGAGGCGGAGAAACCTTGTACAATGGTTTACAACAATAAACTAATAACAATCAAGCAAATAAGATGAAATACAATGCACTACGAGTAAAGAAAATGCTTTACAAATGCCTTTAGATTGCTTGCTTGTTGATCGCTTGAACCGTGGTTGAAGACTCTGATTTGCAACAGCAAATCACCTCAAAAACATCCAAGAAATCGCTTGGTTTTTCCTTCATCACGAGCTCCATTTAAAGCTTTAATCTGTGCTGGAAAAAGTCGATCAGTCGACTGCTCGGGACCATCAGTCGACTGATGCCACTGTTGTCGTGAGACAATGGCTAGATCCACACTGGATAAGTCCAACGAATCCATCATCAGTCGACTGATGATACCCATCAATTGACTGATGGAGCCTCACTCGACCAGTCGAGTCTCGACTCCATTCTGTGCTCGATTTCACGAGCACCAGTCGACTGATCACAAGATCAGTCGACTGCTGAGCCCATCAGTCGACTGCCCACCTATGGCAATCGACTGCTAGAGCAATTCTCATAGTCAAACCCTAGTTGACTCAGTCCAGTCGACTACCACATGACACCAGTCAAACATGAGGTTTTAGCCCAAGTATGGTTTCCCCATACTTGCTAGACCACCCTTAGCCTAGACCTAGGCCTTCTAGCTACCTCCATCAGCCTCACGCCTCTCGGATCCCTCCAAGTCATCCATGACTTGTTCATCCATCGCGCTAGCCTTCAGGTGCTTCCATCGGCTATGTCATGCTAACGGTGTCTACACCGCCAAGGCACATTGGACTTACGCCGTCAAGACTCCGCTTGGACTTTACGCCGCCAACCATTGGACTTATGCTGCCAAGACTCCCGCTTAGACTTTACGCCGCCAATATCAATTCCCTTGGACTTCTCAAATGCCAAGACTCAAGCTTGGACTTTCCCTTGCCACCCCATGTTGGACTTTCCATGCCAAGACCCATGCTTGGACTTACCTAAATGCCAAGTGTCCCACTTGGACTTTCCATGCCAAGAACCCATGACTTGGACTTTACCTTGCCAAGTGTCCCACTTGGACTTTCCATGCCAAGTACCCATGACTTGGACTTTACCATGACAATTACATTGTCATATGTTTTTGTCTAACATCAAAACATCTCTCGAGCCAAGCTTGAGTCCTGGTCAATCGTGACCTGGGCCGATTGCACCAACAATCTCCCCCTTTTTGATGTTTGACAAAAACCAAACAAAACAAACCATTTGAGTTAGACCATCTAACTCAAAAACTCCTTACCAATTATCCCAAATTAGTAATTTAACCTTCTCCAAAATATTCTTTCCCAAATATTCTCCCCTTTTTTGACTAACATCAAAAAGGTTATCTCTCCAAGGAGGTCAATGTCTCATGTCCCAATGAGATCTTACAATCTCCCCCTTGATCCAAAAATTCCTAGGATGCCTACCATCTTCCTAGTGATAAGTCCCATATCACTCAAGAGAGGCAATCCTATACTCTCTCCCAATTTCCAAATTGGGTTTCTCAAAAATACCTAGGATGCCTACTATCTTCCTAGTGATAAGTCCCATATCACTTAAGAGAGGCAATCCTATTCACTCTCCCAATTTCCAAATTGGGTTTCTCAAAATCCCATCAATTTTCCCAATTGATGATACTCTCCCAATAACTTCTCCCCCTTCAAGAAGAGAAACACATTCATCATCCCAAAATGGATAACTCCCCCTAAAGGCTTGCTCCC
Organism: Wurfbainia villosa; assembly: GCA_025175895.1. NCBI lineage: Eukaryota > Viridiplantae > Streptophyta > Magnoliopsida > Zingiberales > Zingiberaceae > Wurfbainia > Wurfbainia villosa. The sequence continues at coordinate 546,459 of JAKLTH010000147.1, forward strand.
CCTTGACCATTGCACCAACAATGTCCTTGGGAAGTCCCTAAGCCAATAGGAACTCTAAGCCATCAAAAATAAGGTTAAAAGTTTAAACATGAACTCTCCCCACCTTAAATTTGATACATTATCCTAACACCTCTCCTAATCAATATCCAATGGATTTTCACCCTTTATAATGCTTCCCAAAGCATATCCTAGGGTTAGGAGTGGTTAGGAACCTTAACCGCAGCTGAACACGGGCTAAACAAACCTTATTTTCCTACCATAATCGATCAAGATCTACATCACCGATCGCCACCCATGAAGCGATCGATAACTGAAAATCTCGATTTTCAGTTATCAGAAATGAGATTTGAAAAGTCATAAGTAATTCTACGTATATCGAAAAATCACAAAATTTGATACGTATATTACTTATAGTCAATACAATGGGTGAAAAATATTTGAAAATTATTTTACCCATAAAATACTGAAATTGATACAAAATTTAAAAGTGAAGAAAACTTCTAAGTTTTGGCTCACTTTGTATCAATCTCATCAATGGTGATTGCTATCAAAAGATAGACTTCACTAAGGTTTTTCAAAATGATTTTAAAATATTTTCAAAACCTTATTTTGGATCATATTCCTTGGGCTTTATGTACATGACTTGTACACATGCTCTCCCAATGATCCACTTGTTGGTTAAAGATGAGTTTTAGTTCATCTAGATGCAAAAACTATGCACCATGAACTTAACTCATATCCTAACATCTCACATATATCTAGGATGTATAAATACACATACATGTCAATGTGATGTGAGATGTGGGTTTTGTTCATCCTAATCTAGGGTTTCATGCATTCTCTAAGGCAACACTACTTGATTCCCTTATAAGTGGGACTCCAAGTCATGCCAAAGTCCTTAAATCAATTTTCATTAATTTAAATGCATGAAGTATGATCGTGGCATAAATGATAGCATAATAGAGCATGACCAATGATCATGATGTCATGTCATATGATTAAATCTAAAAACACATGACATTGAATCCTTAATCCTAAACATGATCATGACATTTAAATGATAAAAGTAAACATGATGTCATGGCATGTTATATGGCAAACAAAACATGGCAAATAAAATACATAGGTATAATAATACCTAAATTTTAATATTAATTGTCATTTGATATAATTAAGTATATTTTGCCATATTATTACTTTTCTCCCTAGTGTGCCAAAAACCCAAAATGGCACACTAACCTCTAAACCTAAATTGTGCCAATTTAATCATTTTATCAAACTTCTCAATTAATATTGGCACATCCTAAAATCTTTTAGGATTAAAGATCAAATGTATTTCCAAGGTACCCATACCCTTGAAAATAACCTAAAGTGCCACCTTTATCATGGTTGAGTTAACTACCCACCCAATCAAGGTTGACACACCCTAAACCCATCTAGCGTGAATCAATCACGCTCTTAGGAACCCAAAACCTATTTGAGCTCCTAGAGTTAACTAGGTATTCCTTAGGGATAACCTCCCTAGATACCTTCCTAATGACCCTTCTAGGCTTGTTAGCCTTGGTCATTGTGGTCTTGCCTAGGTTGACTCTAGAGGTAACTCCCCTTGCAACCTTCTTAGTGACTACCCTAGGTTTCCTAGAAACCCTAGCCACTAGGCACAAACCTTGGTTACTCTTAGGGATAACTTCCCTAGTAACCTTGGTCTTCCTAGATCTAGTTAGTGTTCCATAATATAATGGAACACTATGATAAGTCACCTTAGGCTTAGGTTTGTGACCAAAACCTTGCTTGCCCTTGGTTGACTTTTGACTCTTAGGTCTTAGGTGTTGACTTTGACTTTTGGACCTAGACTTTTGATCACTTGACCCTTTAAATTGATTTTGCATAATTTTAAGGGTCTTCTCAAGTTTTTCAAGCCTTGATCTCAAGGCTTGGTTCTCTAATTCTAATTGCCCAATTTTAGAATTTTGATTTAATCCTTGGGCATGGTTCTTTCTAGGCATATGCCTAGTCCATTTGGAATTAAAACCTAGGTGCTCTTGCACCTTTCTAATTGTCTCCCTAGGTAAAATTGGTCTAGTGTTATTTGACCTAGGTTTGTCCTTAGATGAATTATTTTTAGGGACATTAGCCCCAAATTTCTCCTTATTTTCAAAATAAAGGTTCTTAGCTCCTAAACAAATGTACTTGTTCCTATTAGCATGCTTTTCATAAATTGCAAGAGAATTAAAATTCCTAGCATGCTTTTTAACATTTAAATTAGAAGGAGCATTATTTAGATATACCTTAGGGTTTGCCTTAGAGGCTCCCCCTACTTATGATGCTCCATTTTGCCTCTTCCTTTCCTCCTTCGGACATTGATTCCGGTAATGTCCCGGTTGTTGGCACTTGAAGCAAATGACATGCTCTTTGCTTCTTCTAGTGGGGGCACCGGCATCTTTTGATCTTTCTTGAGGTTTTGATGCCGGAGGGGTCTTCTTGACTCTCTTTGAGCACTTACTCTTATAATGCCCAAATTCCCTACACTCAAAACACATAATATTATTTTTATTTTGAATTACCATGTTTGAGTTACCTAGGATGGAGGTGAGATTCTCTTGAGCTTGCTCTTTCTCTCTGCCGGATGTAGATGGTTCTTCTTGTTGCTCTGGTGTTGAGGATGCTCTAGTCTCCTCCCCCTCAATCCTTGAGGTGGAGGTCTCCTCTAATTCTTCTTCTTCCTCTTCCTCCTTGGATGTTGATGGTCTCTCAACCTCCAAGTCCTCACTTCCTTGTGAGGATGATGTGTTTGCCTCTTCGGTCCCTTCCTCTTGGACCGGTGATGGACTTTCATGGAGCTTTGCCACTTGGCTCCATAGCTCCTTGGCATCTACATAATTTCCTAACATGCACAAGATATTGTTAGGTATTAAATCGATTAAAAACTTCAATACCTTATTATTTTTCTCGAAGGCTTGGACTTGCTCTTCGGTCCATCTCTTTTTCTTGAGGAACCTTCCCTTTGGTCCTATTGGATAGCTATACCCCTCCATTAAAATTGACCATTCTTCGAAGTCCCTCATCATTAGGAAGTCTTCGATCCTTGCCTTCCATTGTCTAAACCCTTCTTGTCCATAGAAGGTATAAGGGATAGGTGTGTTGATATCCCATCCGAGTTGTCCTTGGAATTCCATCTTCTCTCTAGCTCCTTTAGCTCCCGGCGGTTAATCTGTAGAAGAGCCCCGAGATCTGATACTAATTGTAAGGGATTTAAGGCCGCTAGAGGGGGTGAATAGCGTCGCATGATCGTACGATGATGGAATTCTTTCGCGTTTGATCGTCTACTATCTTGTTAGCACAGCAGAATAGTAATAACAAATAAATATAACAAGATACACAATCACAACACGGTCATATAACGTGGTTCGGAACCTCAAGGTTCCTACTCCACGGATCGAGCTCAAACGAGCGCTAGCGATGCCAATCACACACCACTAATAAACACTCCTTCTCGGAACGATCCAGAGGCGGAGAAACCTCGTACAATAGTTTACAACAATAAACTAATAACAATCAAGCAAATAAGATGAAATACAATGCACTATAAGTAAAGAAAATGCTTTACAAATGCCTTTAGATTTCTTGCTTGTTGATTGCTTGAACCGTGGTTGAAGACCCTGATTTGCAGCAGCAAATCGCCTCAAAAATGTCCAAGAAATTGCTTGGTTTTTCCTCCATCACGAGCTCCATTTAAAGCTTCAACCTGTGCTAGAAAAAGTCGATCAGTCGACTGCTCGGGACCATCAGTCGACTGATGCCACTGTTGTCGTGAGACAACGGCTAGATCCACGCTGGATAAGTCCAACGGATCCATCATCAGTCGACTGATGATACCCATCAGTCCACTGATGGAGCCTCACTCGACCAGTCGATTCTCAACTCCATTCTGTGCTCGATTTTTAGCACCACCGACCGATCACAAGATCGACGATCGTTGAGCCCATCACCGATCGGCCCACCTATGGCAGTCGACTGCTAGAGCAATTCTCACAGTCAAACCCTAGTTGACTCAGTCCAGTCGACTGCCACATGGCACCAGTCGACTGGCACACCTCAAACATGAGGTTTTATCCCAAGTATGGTTCCCCCATACTTGCTAGACCACCCTTAGCCTAGACCTAAGCCTTCTAGCCACCTCCATCAGCCTCACGCCTCTCGGATCCCTCCAAGTCATCCATGACTTGTTCATCCATCGCGCTAGCCTTCAGGTGCTTCCATCGGCTATGTCATGCTAACGGTGTCTACACCGCCAAGGCACATTGGACTTACGCCGCCAAAACTCTACTTGGACTTTACGCCGCCAACCATTGGACTTATGTTGCCAAGACTCCCGCTTGGACTTTACGCCGCCAATATCAATCCCCTTGGACTTCTCAAATGCCAAGACTCAATCTTGGACTTTCCCTTGCCAACCCATGTTGGACTTTCCATGCCAAGACCCATGCTTGGACTTCCCTAAATGCCAAGTGTCCCACTTGGACTTTCCATGCCAAGTACCCATGACTTGGACTTTACCTTGCCAAGTGTCCCACTTGGACTTTCCATGCCAAGTACCCATGACTTGGACTTTACCATGACAATTACATTGTCATATGTTTTTGTCTAACATCAAAACATCTCTCAAGCCAAGCTCGAGTCCTGGTCAATTGTGACCTGGGTCGATTGCACCAACACATATGTCATGACATCATGATCATTGGTCATGCTTAATTATGTTATTATTTATGTCATGATCATTCATGCATTTAAAGGAATTAAAATTGATTTAAGGACAATGGCATGACTTGAAGTCCCATTTATAAGGGAATCAAGTAGTGTTGCCTTAAAAAATATATGAGACCTTAGCTTAAGATAAACCAAAATCCACATCTCACATCTAAATTGACATGTATGTGTATTTATACACCCTAGATACATGTGAGATGATAGGATATGAGTTAAGTTCAAGGTGCATAGTTTTTGCATCTAGATGAACTCAAACTCATCTAAAATCATGGGTGGATCGTTGGGAAAGCCTATGTTCAAGCCATGTGCATTAAGCCCAAGGAACATGATCCAATATAGGTTTTCAAAAATATTTTAAAATCATTTTAGAAAACCTTGGTGAAGTCTATCTTTTGATAGCAATCACCATTGATGAAGTTGATTCAAAGTGAGCTCAAACATTGAAGCTTTTCTTCATTTTTGAACTGTGTATAAATTTTGCTATTTTATGGGTAAAATATTTTTCTAATATTTTTCACCCATTGTATGTGTCATTAGTATTATACGTATGAATTTTCACGATTTTTTGATATACGTAGAATTACTTATGCTTTTTTGAAATTCAATTCTGATAATTGAAATTCGGAAATTTCAGTTATCAGTCGACTGATTGACACGACAGTCAACTATTGTCTGATAGAGTCGACTGCCAATGCTGATTTCGGGAAAAACAAGGTTGTTTAGCCCATTTTCAGCTATGGTAAGATTCCCTAACCACTCCTAACCCTAGAATATACTTTGGAAAGCATTATAAAGGGTGAAAATCCATTGGATATGGATTAGGAGAGTTGTTAGGATGATGTATCAAATTTAAGGGTGGAAAAGTTCAATGTTGAACTTTAAACCTTATTTTTGATGGTTTAAAGTTCCTATTGGCTTAGGGACTTCCCAAGGACATTGTTGGTGCAATGGTCAAGGGGGAGCACGCCTTTATGGGGAGGTATCCATCATGAGATAATGGATGGTATTTTTCCTCATGAGGGGGAAATGGAAATTTTGAGATACCCAATTTGGAAATTGGGAGAGTTTGTAGGATTGCATCTCTTGAGTGATATGGGACTTATCACTAGGAATATTGTAGGCATCCTAGGTATTTTTGGACCAAGGGGGAGATTGTAAGATCTCATTGGAACATGAGACATTAACCTCCTTGGAGAAAACCTTTTTGATGTTAGTCAAAAAGGGGGAGAATTTATGGGAGAAGTTATGGGATTACCAATTTGGGATAATTGGTAAGGAGATTTGAGTTAGTGTTCTAACTCAAAGGTATGTGGTTTTGTCAAACATCACATAGAGGGAGATTGTTGGTGTAATCGACCCAGGTCACGATTGACCGGACTCGAGTTTGACTCGAGCGATGTTTTGACGTTTGACATGGAAGTTTGACATTGATGTCTGATAATGTTTTGGGTAGATTGTTAGTGTAATCGACCCGGGTCATGATTGACCGGACTCGAGTTTGACTCGAGAGGGATTTTGATGGTTGACTAGGGTTGACCATGTGATTATGGTAAAGTCCAAGTCATGGGTACTTGGCATGTAAAGTCCAAACATGGGTCTTGGCAAGGAAAAATCCAAGCATGGGTCTTGGCATGGAAAGTCCAACATGGGTTGGCAAGGGAAAGTCCAAGCTTGAGTCTTGGCATTTGAGAAGTCCAAGGGGTTTGATATTGGCGGCGTAAAGTCCAAGCAGGAGTCTTGGCAGCATAAGTCCAATGGTTGGCGGCGTAAAGTCCAAGCGGAGTCTTGGCAGCGTAAGTCCAATGTGCCTTGGCGGTGTAGACATCGTTAGCATGACATAGCCGATGGAAGCACCTGAAGGCTAGTGTATGGATGAACAAGTCATGGATGACTTGAAGGGATCCGATAGGCACGAGGCTGACAGAGGTGGATAAAAGACTTAGGTCTAGGCTACGGGTGGTCTAGCAAGTATGGGGACACCATACTTGGGTTAAAATCTCATGTTTATGGTGTATTAGTCGACTAGTACCATGGGGCAGTCGACTAGTGTGAGTCAACTAGGGTTTGACTACGAGAAGTGTCCTAGCAGTCGACTTCCAGAGGTGGCCAGTCAACTGCTGGCCCTAGTAGTCGAATGATCTGGTGATCAGTCGACTAATGCTCGAGAATTCGAGCACAGAATGGAGTCGGGCTCGACTACTTGGGTTAACAGTCGAGTAAAGGCTCTATCAGTCGACTGATGGGTATGATCAGTTGACTGATGGTGTAACCGTTGGACTTATTCGACGTGTTTCTTGTCGTTGTGAGACAACGGCTACAGGGGCAGTCGACTGATGGTCCCGATAAGTCGATTGCCAAGCAAAAATTAGCCCAAGGAGCAACTTTAAAGAGAGCTCGAGAAGGGAGGTTTTGGCACCAGTTCTTGAGGAGTTTTAGGGTGATTTGCTATTGCAAATCAGGGTCTCCAAGTGCAATTCAAGCAACCACAAAGCAAGCGATCAAAAGAGCAATTGTAAAGTGTTTTTCTTTACTTGCATTGTATTTCATTATTGTAATTGCTTGTATTTATTTCTTACTGTTGTAAGATCATTTGTACAAGGTTTCTCCACCTCCGGATTGTTCCGAGAAGGAGTATTTGTGATTAGTCGTGCGTGTTTGCATTGCTAGGGTTTTTAGAGCCTAATCCGTGGAGTAGGAACCATTCGGTTCCAAACCACGTTATATCATTGTGTTTGTGTGTTTGTATTATGTTATTGTTTTTATTGTTATTATTCCGCTGTGCACTAACACGACTTGTAGACGCAATCGCGATCGTAATCCATCAAGCATCGACAACGCTATTCACCCCCCCCCCCTCATTCAAAGTACAATTCAGTTGAAGTTAATGCAAACAAAAGATTCAACAAGTTTGAACCTTTCATTTTTGCGGTACAAGTTGGTCAAGTTTTCTATCTTGAATACCCAACGAAGAGAAGAAGATATAGTGAATGGTTAGCAGTTTGTCAAATGAAGCCTCGCTCAACTATAGAAATGTCAAACTCCATCATGACCCAAACCCATGATGCATTTCAAAATGAGGAAGTGGAGATACATTTTGTTGATTCACACATCCAAAATACATCTCAATTACTTGTAGATGTAAATGTCACTTACGAGGAAATAGATGATGGAAAGATGTCCAACAGTGAAGAGTTTAATGTACTAATAACGTCTAGTGATGAAGACTTAGAAAATGTTAATGTTAATGATTCAGATTATAATGATGATTAAATTTTAGGATTGAAAACTATATACGATAAAGTGATAGTTATATTATTAAATTTTAGCATTAATGTTAATGATTGAGTTATGCATATGCTTGCTTTTTACATGTAAATCTCACTAGTTTTATCAGATATATTAATTATTATTTTGATTTAATTATTAGTTGGAATGAGTATGTGTTGTAATGTCATTTTGCAGATCTAATCATGGAGGATATTACACCAGTACGTGATAGCCAGATTATATTGAGAGTTATTAGGGATTGGTAAATATTGATGCATGTTTATTTTATGCAGTTTTATTCCCAATGGTCATAGTATAGCTGTGTACATCACAAAAAAATTTAAAGAACGTCAGTGCACTTTCGGATCTACATGGAGGCATGTAGATCAACGTCTAAAAGATTTTTATTATCATGAAATTTTGGTAAGTAAATTGAATATTAATAATGTTGTAAAATATCATTTTATACTTATTTTCTTGATATTGTTGTAGAAAAAATATATATGGGAACCCGGACATTAAATAGAATTTAAAGAAACATGGAATAAATATTGTAAAAAACAATATAAGAACTTGTTATACAATTGGAGAAGCAACGGAACAAGACTGTCCTATGTACTAGATGAGATTTGGAATGCATGGAAAAGTAAATGGGCTGAAGAAAAATGACAGCATAATTCATCGATTGCTCAAAAAAATAGAAATATTGAGCTCGCTGGCCTAGACTCGGGATGCACAAAGCATACGGGTGGATCACGATCTATTATGAAGCATGCATTAGATTTAGTGAGTTTACCATAAAGTTATATAAATTTTTTATATTTATTAATCAACTTGTTTTGAATTGAAGATCTTTGGATCACATAATAATATTGTCTTGAATCAATTAAATAAGTTTTGTTGCTGTGTTGTTACTTGTATTAAAATCTAAGTTGTTAATGTGTCCATACATGAACCAATATATTAAAACCTCTTGTTTATGTGTGCAGGGATCTAGCTTTAAATATGTAAGTACTAGAAATTTGTATAATTATTAATTAATTTATTTTAATTTATAAAGATATGTGCATGCAGGGAACTATCTTAGATAGACCTGACAATTGTTGGGAGGTATTTCGGAGTACACATAGAAAAAAAGATGGTAATTTTGTTGATGCTCGATCTAAAGCAATAGATGTAAGAATAAACACTTTATTACTGATCAGATTTTATTTCTATTTGATAATACTAATATTTATTCCGTAGGACGATATGAATGATAGAGTTGCATAGGCATCTCAGCCTGTGATAGTGTAAAATACCGCAAAGGAATGGCTAAAGAGTGAAAAAAATGATGGATGGTTAGGGATAAATCAAACCTAACCGAGGTTGGAGCTTATGAGATTAATTAAACCTAACCTGTTAAATATGAGAAATTTAAAATACTAAATTAAATGTCCAAAATTTAGGGAAAATAATTCTAGGAATTTTTCGAGATTTTCGAAGAAATTTTAGGAATTTTTCCAGAATTTTTCTGGGTTTAAACGGAGTTCTTATGATATTATATATGGAAAGAGTTAACAGGATTTTATAAGGCATGTTTGGATTATCTGTATTGAGGGGTTAATAAATTTTATTAACCTAAAGTTTTGAATAGAAATTTAGGGGTGTTTGGTTCGTAGAGAATTTTCTGTTTTCTGTTTTCATTCTCTCGTTTTCCAGAAAATAGAAAATGAGTTTTTTTTTGTTTTCCAGTTTTCCAGAAAATGCTCTTTTATTTTTTGGAAAACGAAAATGGAAACAAAAAATGATTATTTCTCGTTTTCCAATTTTCCAGAAAATGCTCCTTTATTTTCTGGAAAATGGAGATAGAAAACGCGAACCAAACGCGTTTTCTCATTTTCGCAGAAAATGAAAATGGAAAACGGAGAAGAAAACAGATACCAAACGCCCCACCCCTTTTCTTTTCCCATTGCACCCGACTCCCTCTTCGCTCGATTTTTCTTCGGCGGCGCTTCGCACGATTGTTTTTCCTTCTCCCGACCTCATGCAACCGTCGCCTTCACCCGCAAGCACCGTCGCCGTTCCTTCCCTTCGCGCGCACCTGCTGCCACCGCCGCAAGCCGCCATCGTTCCTTGCCTTCCCCGCAGTCAAGCAAGGGCGGTGGGTTTGCGCCAATGGCAAACGGCGGTAGACTCCTCCCACCGTCTTCTTCCTCTCGGCATCTTCTTCCTCTCGTCCCTCCTTCTCTGCGAGCGACAGCGAGGGGAGCAGCCTCGTCGGTCTCCACATACGAGAGGGCAGCGCATGTGTGGGCGGCTGGGAGCTTGCGTCGACAGCATCCTCTCTTCATTCTGAATGGGAGCTGCGATCTCTGTCAGAGCCGACGGTGAACAGAGTTGTCGGATCGAAGGGGGGGTGTTATGGCTGGTCGTCGTCAGGGTTAGGTAAGGGCTGGTTTCTTCTTGTTATCTTGGAAGACATCAACTGTCTGCTGTGAGTTTATTGTTAGGCGAGTTGTGAACGGTCGTACGATTGTGGGACAGAGAATTAACGGTTGTAAACAGCTGTGATGGCTGTGAATGGGTTAGATCCCTAAATTAGTGAAATTGGGAGTTGATTTGGGAAGGAATTATATTTTGATATGGCAGTGAGTGATCGTTTAGGTGGATAGCTTAACCCATTAGGTTTTGGACTTGATATTAGGGTTTGCAATATAATCTGAGTATATTATGTTTTATGCAGGTTTCGGTCACGAGACAGGTCCACGGGCGTGAAGATTTCATTTTTTTTTAGCATTTTATCAGGCGGGTATTTTGACTTATCTTTTAGATATTGTCGTGTTGATATGCTTAGTTGGTTATAGCTTGCAATAATTTTTATGTTTTATCTGCCTATGTCACTGTGTCATACATGATACATGCATTGCTATTTTAGTCGATACTATCTTGATACATACACTTGATTAGCTTTTGAATATACCTTCCATGTTTTACTTAGGACATTGATATGTACCCATTTGTTTGTGCATATTATTCGGAGACGTATTTTAGTCGGTGTCACATGCTTTAGTGTCATGCACCATCTTGCATGATTGCATGCTGGCTGGACGGGGTTCCTTTGTAGTTGAGCCCGCAGCCAGTTACATGTTCTGCACACACAGCCACTCACGGGTTAGTGGTACATCAAGAGGGTGTGGGCAGTAGCTCTGTCAGGCTCCGCTGGTCCGCTCAAGGGTAGCGGTGAGGCAGCGTGGTAGCGGGCAGGGATCCCTCCTCTGGTCTATGACATCGGGAGATGAGAGCTTTGCTCCCCCCACTCTGTTTGGGGTAGGAGGATAGGTGTACTCCGATAGCATCCTGTCCACTCGGTCACTTAGGAGCAGTGATGGCAGAGTGCACAATTGTCATAGCCCTACCCACTCGGCTTCACCATCGCGTGTGAGGCGGCTGACTTGCGTCAGGGGTGACCATGTCATTTGCATCGCATGCATATTGCATGGATGGCATTTGTATTGTGTTTGCTGCATATTGGTTGCTGCCTTGGATGTTGCATATGATTGACATGCATATAGGATACATTTTTTGTATTTGGTCTGACGACCTTATTTCTGCTAGTATGGTTTATACTCCTATGTCAGGATAGGAGATTCAAGTAAGTACAGTCTTTCCGCATTTCTTTCTTGCATTTTCTATTATTGATTAGGAGACTGTACTGGCATGATTATTATTGTTAGATATATCTTACTATGCATATCGACTATTATCCGCTGAGTTCATTGAACTTACCCCGTTGCTTTATATCTTTTTCAGGATGAAACTGCCTGGAGAGTCCAGCTGTCAATCCCCCTCGTTGAAATGGATTTGTTTTTGTTGGTCTTATGGTTTCAGTTTTTGACTAGAAGAAATGTGTAGGACTTGTATTTTGGTTATGTACTTGTGGATGTTTTGGTGATATTTGTTATGTCCTTATGGACTTCTATTCGGACTTTTATACGATTGGTTTTGGTTGAGTATTCCTGCTCAGATGGCAGAAGGGGTAAGTCTAGATATTGTAGACTTTTGTTATTTACTTTGATTGTTGGCCTGAGGCCTATTTATGATCTGCATGTGTGGTTTTTGTTCCGATCATGTTGACTGATGTATAGTAGGTCGTGTGGGCCTTATATGTAAATTTTGTATTGTCACCCGTACAAGGGAGATGCCGCCGAATTTTTATCTGGCGGGGACTCCCCTGGGACGTGACAATTTATTTGGTATCAAAGCCCTAGGTTTTCGAGTTCCTAGGGGTTTTTGTATTTTTCGGAGTTCGCCACGTTTGGCAGGTTTTTGCGAGTCAATCTTGGAATTTTTGGATTGGTATGGATTTCCGATGATTTTTATGTTTCGAAAATTCGAGGTATTATTGATGAGGTCAATTTGGGGATTTGGTGGCGACGGGACCTCTCCTGGCGGCAAATAGGTAAGATGATTATTTTATATATGTTTTTACTTGTAGTAACATAAGGGTAATAATTTAACAGATATGAGACGAGGTGGGCGTGCTCCTGCGTCGAGACGTGGTGCGGGGCGGCCACGCAAGAGGACATTGAGATCTTTGGCGACGGAGTTGCCAGAAAGATCTACTGAGGGTGAACATGTTGATCAGGGTCAGTTTCCACATGGTGTTGCGGGTGTCGTGGGTTCTCAGTCCCCGACGGTTCCTCCTCCAGAGATACCCACTTCTGGGGTATCCGATGTACTATCGGTAGACCCTACTGCTACACACCAGACACCCCCACCAGTAGCACCTGCTACTGCATACCCGGAGGTACCACCGTTAGTACCTACTGCTACACACCAGACACCCCCGCCAGTAGGGCCTACTATTGCATACTCGACAGGCCCACAAGTGGTGTCGGTCGGTCCTTACTCAGTATCTGCCCCTGTGTATGCAGCGGCACCATCTACAGTAGTTCCGCCAACTCCTGCGATGGTCCCTACTCATCCTACTGATGTGACTGCGGCATGAGATCGGATCCCCATTTTAGCCAAGTTGATGAAAAGTCGATTCACACTATTCTGTGGAGAGACTGATCCGAGCGTGGCTCAGTCTTGGATTGAGAATATGGAGCGTACTTTCCTCTACATGGTTTGCTCCGAGTGGGAGAAGGCAGAGTTGGAGGCCTTCCATTTACGAGGCGAGGCCGAGGTCTGGTGGGACATGCAGCGCTCGATCATCGGCGAGCAGCAGATTACCTTGGTGAGATTCAGGGAGGACTTTGAGAGTCAGTACTTTCCTCGATCATATCAGATGATGCGCCGTCAGGATTTTCTGAGTCTTTGACAAAATAATCACACAGTGATGGAGTATAATGCAGAATTTAATCGGTTAGCTAGATTTTGTCCAGAGTTAGTCGTTGAGGACAAGTCGTGCATGATTCAATTTGTTTAGGGACTAGATGGGCATCTTCAGGTCAAGATGGCAGGCTTTGGCAGTTCTTCCTACCGAGAGGCATTGGATAGAGCTTTGTTGATCGAGTCAGCTCAACAGAGAGCTAAGTCTGATAGGAAGAGGAAGCATGTAATGAGCGAACCACAAGGCAGACCAGCAGCCACGGACTCTTGGGCCCGGTAGTAAAGTAGGGCATCTAGCTGGCCTCAGAAATCAAGATGATCTTCAGCTGGACCCTCCTGGTCATCTCAGCAGAATCGGAGGCCGCCTACTAGTGACACTTACTGTACTTGTTGTGGGTCGAGAGAGCATACCATCTAGCCTGCACCTTGGGACAGTCAGTTTGCTATTATTGCAAACTGCCTGGACACCTGAGCCATGATTGTTCGTTGAAGGCTCAGCATGTGGCTTCCGGGGTTTCTATTCGTGGAGGACAGTTTTGTCAGTCTGGGACTCAGAGAGAGGGGCAAACAGCCAAACCTTCACAACGCCAGTAGAGGACAGCTCCCCCTACAGTAGTAGCATATGGCATGCACGGACAGGAATACTCCAGTGCCTGTACGATGTCACAGGGTTCTGTTTCAAGACCTCAGTATCAGATGCAGCCCATACAGTACATGCGATCGTAGCCTCATCCACCGATTCAAGATCAAGCAGCACTTCGCCATCGTTCAGACCAACCACTACGATAAGATGCGATTCGATCGGCCTTATCGGCCTCAACATTACTAGAGAGGATGCGCAGCGAGCCAACGAATCCATTTTCCATGGTACGGTTTCACTTTATGCATTTTCAGCTAATATGCTAATTGATACTGGCAGTTCGCATTCATTTATTTCTCGTGCATTTATGAGGGAGATTGGTAGAATACCTACTATTAGATCACAGCGATTAATTGTCTCCCTACCGTCCGGTGATACGTTGGATGTTACCCAGGAGGTACGAGGTTGTCCATTAGATTTCGGTAACATTATACTTACTGTAGATTTATTGGTACTGGAAATGGTCGAGTTCGACATTATCCTTGGCATGGATTGGCTGTCAGCATATCATGCCATAGTTGATTGCCAGACGAGGGTGGTCACATTCTGACCTCCGAACCAACCCTCGTGGGATTTCACTGGCATCCGGAACGATGACATATCGACCATTTTTGCGATTCAGGCTCAGAAGCTTCTATCACACAGTTGCTAGGGGTTTCTATTATCATTGATCAATGTAGAAGACAGTGGTGACTCTCAGATCTCGGACATTCCTATTGTCCGAGAATATTTGAATGTCTTTCCAGAGGAGTTACCGGGCCTCCCTCCCAGAAGGCAAGTGGAGTTCACGATTAAGTTAATTCCTAGGACATCGCCAGCATCGAAAGCTCCTTATCGTATGACCCCGAGAGAGTTGGATGAGTTAAAGGTCCAGCTCCAGGAGCTTTTAGACAGAGGTTTTATTCGCCCTAGCGTATCTCCCTGGGGTTCTCCGGTTCTCTTCATGAAGAAGAAAGACGATTCGATGAGATTATGCATCGACTACAGGCAGTTGAACGTCGTCACCATCAAGAATAAATATCCCCTGCCACGTATTGAGGACTTATTTGATCAGCTCAGAGGTACATCAGTATATTCTAAGATTGATCTACAGTCCGGATATCATCAACTAAGGGTTAGAGTCTCAGACATTCAGAAGATAGCATTCCGTACCAGATATGGACACTATGAGTTTTTGGTAATGCCATTTGGGCATACCAATGCTCCAGTAATATTCATGGATTTGATGAACCGTGAATTTATAGATTTCCTAGATCGGTTGGTCATTGTCTTTATTGACGACATTCTAGTCTATTCTCGTTCTGAAGAGGAACACGCGCAGCATCTTCGCCTTATTTTGGATAGACTCCGACAAAAGTGACTATATGAGAAGTTCAGTAAGTGCGCGTTCTGGTTACCCTCAGTCGATTTTCTGGGACATGTGGTTTCTAGTAGAGGCATTTCAGTTGACTCCCAGAAAATCTAGGTTGTCACTAGTTGGGAGCAGCCAAAATCAGTTCAGGAGGTTCACAGTTTCTTAGGCTTGGCCGGTTATTACAGATGGTTCGTTGAGGGTTTCTCGAGCATTGCTATGCCGTTGACACGCCTTACCAGAAAGGGCATGAAGTTCACGTGGTCAGAGGCGTGCGAGACCAGTTTCCAAGAGTTGAAGAAGAGACTGGTGTCAGCATCGATCCTGGTATTGCCATCAGGGGATGACGGTTTCGTCCTTTATACTGATGTGTCTCTCCAGGGTTTAGGTGCAGTACTGATGTAGCACAGCAGGGTGGTCTCTTATGCTTCTCGCCAGTTGAAGGAGCATGAGAAAAACTACCTAGTACATGATCTAGAGTTAGCTGCTATTATCTTTGCCTTGAAGATTTAGAGACATCATCTGTATGATATTACATTTGAGATTCTCACTGATCATAAGAGTCTCAAATATCTGTTTACGTAGAAGGAACTCAATCTCCAACAGAGGAGATGGATGGAGTTCTTGAAGGATTATGACTGTACCATTAGCTACCACCCAGGGAAAGCCAATGTGGTTGCCGATGCACTTAGCCGGAAGTCTCGAGGGACTTTAGCTTGCTACTGAGTTTTAGTCATGGATTTGATTCAGAGTTTTTCCGAGTTGGGCCTTGAGGAGGGACCGACTAAGCAGGGCGTTCTTGTTACCATGGTTGCTCAGTCATCTATCCGGACGAGAGTCGGAGAAGCTCAGGCCAGTGATCAACACTTACAGCTTCATCGCGCCGATAACCTCCGATGCAGACTAAGTTCACCCGAGATGACGAAGGTATAATTTATTTTCGAGGCAGTTTATGCGTACCTCAGTCTCACCCGATTATAGAGGAGTTACTTCAGGAGGCCCATCGCTCTCGATTTGCAATCCACCCAGGCGGAACCCGCATGTATCATGATTTAAGGCGTTTGTATTGGTGGAACGGCATGAAGAAAGACATCGCAGATTTTATAGCTAGATGTCTAGTTTGTCAACAGGTGAAGGCTGAGCACCAGAGACCAGCCGGACTACTTCAGAGGATTCCTATTCCCGAGTGGAAGTGGGATCACATTACCATGGATTTTGTTGTGGGTTTGCCTAGGACATGTCAAGGTCATGATGCGATTTGGGTAGTCATTGACCGACTAACCAAATCTGTGCACTTCTTAGCGATTCGGAAGATAGACTCTTTGGATCGTTTGGCAGAGTTATATTGTCGGGAGATCATCAGATTGCATGGTGTTCCTTTGAGCATTATATCATATAGAGATCCCCGATTCACGTCCCAGTTCTGGCAGAGTCTGCAGTAGGTCTTAGGCACGCAACTTCATTTTAGTACTGCATTTCATCCGTAGACAGATGGATAGTATGAGCGGACCATTTAGACATTAGAGGACTTGCTGAGGTCATGTGTTATGGATTTCGGGGGCAACTGGGAGGACCACTTGCCATTAGTGGAATTCGCCTACAATAATAGCTATCATTCGGCTATCCAAATGACCTCATTTGAAGCATTGTATGGTAGACAGTGTCGTACACCCACCCTCTGGGAGGAGGTTGCAGAGGCCCAGTTGCTCGGACCCCAGAGAGCTCAGCATGAGGCAGAGTTGGTCCGTACTATCAGACGTAGGATGGCAGAGGCACAGGATCGTCAGAAGAGTTATGCAGATCGGAGACAGAGACCTCTGGAGTTCTCTATCGGTGATCATGTATTCCTGCGAGTCTCACCCACGAAAGGAGTGAAGAGATTTAGCCTCCCTGGTAAGCTAGCTCCTAGGTACATTGGTCCGTTTGAGATTTTGGAGAGGATCGGAGCAGTCTCTTACCGCCTAGCACTACCACCATCTTTGACGGGTATTCATGATGTGTTCCATGTGTCCATGCTGAGGAAGTATGTGCTAGACTCTACACATATTCTGTCAGATGTGTTAGGTTTCATTCAACCTGATGCTACTTACACAGAGGTTCCGGTATGGATTATGGATCACAAGGAACGACAGTTGCAGAACAAGATTGTGCGACTTGTCAAGGTCGGGTGGAGTCACCACACCGATGAGGAGGCTACTTGGGAGCTTGAGGAAAAGATCATAGCTCAATACCCCCACCTGTTTACTTAAGGTACGTGAGATATATTTTCAGTACTTGTGGTATCTCTTACTCATTATGCATCTGAGTAGGAAATTTGGGGACCAATTTTTTATTAGTGGGAGAGAATGTTAAATATGAGAAATTTAAAATACTAAATTAAATGTCCAACATTTAGGAAAAATAATTCTAGGAATTTTTCGAGATTTTTAGAGAAATTTTAAGAATTTTTCTGGGTTTAAACGGAGTTCTTATGATATTATATATGGAAAGAGTTAATAGCCTTTTACAAGGCATGTTTGGATTATCTGTATTGAGGGGTTAATAAATTTTATTAACCTAAAGTTTTAAATAGAAAACCTAGGTTTTCTATTTCCCCTTTTCTTTTCCCGTTGCGCCCAACTCCCTCTTCGCTTGATTTTTCTTCGGCGCCGCTTCGCACAATTGTTTTTCCTTCTCCCAACCTCGCGCAACCATCGCCTTCACCCACAAGCACAGCCACCGTTCCTTCCCCTCGTGAGCACCTACTTCCATCGCCGCAAGCTGCCATCGTTCCTTGCCTTCCCCACGGTCAAGCAAGAGCGGCGGGTTTGCACCGACGGCAAACAACATTAGACTCCTCCCGCCGTCTTCTTCCTCTCGTCCCTCCTTCTCTGCGAGCGGCAGAGAGGGGAGCAGCCTCACCGGTCTCCACATACGAGAGGGCAGCGCGTGTGTGGGTGACTGGGAGCTTGTGTCGGCAGCGTCCTCTCTTCGTTCTGAACGTGAGCTGCGATCTCTGCCGAAGCCGACGGTGAACAGAGCCGTCAGATCGAAGGGGGGGTGTTATTGCTGGTCGTCATTGGGGTTAGGTAAGGGGTTAGGTAATATACCTTCCCTGTTTTACTTAGGTCATTGATATGTACCCATTTGTTTGTGCATATTATTCGGAGACGTATTTTAGTTGGTGTTACATGCTTTAGTGTCATGCACCATCTTGCTTGATTGCATGCTGGCTGGATGGGGTTCCTTTGTAGTTGAGCCCGTAGCTAGTTACATGTTCTGCACACAGCCACTCATGGGTTAGTGGTACATCAGAAGGGTGTGTGCAGTAGCTCTGTCAGGCTCCGCTGGTCCGCTCATGGGTAGCGGTGAGGCAGCGTGGTAGCGGGCAGGGATCCCTCCTCTGGTCTACGACACCGGGAGATGAGAGCTTTGCTCCCCCACTCTGTTTGGGGTAGGAGGATAGGTGTACTCCGACAGTATCCTGTCCACTCAGTCACTCAGGAGCAGTGATGACAGAGTGCACAGATGTCATAGCCCTACCCACTCGGCTTCACCATCGCGAGTGAGGTGGCTGACTGGCGTCAGGGATGACCATGTCATTTGCATCGCATGCATATTGCATGGATGACATTTGTATTGTGTTTGCTGCATATTGGTTGTTGCCTTGGATGTTGCATATGATTGACAATCATATAGGATACATTTTTTATATTTGGTCTGACGACCTTATTTCTGCTAGTATGGCTCATACTCCTATGTCAGGATAGGAGATTCAGGTAAGTACAGTCTTTCTGGATTTTCTTTCTTGCATTTCCTATTATTGATTAGGAGACTGTACTGGCATGATTATTATTGTTAGATATATCTTACTATGCATATCAACTATTATCCGCTGAGTTCATTGAACTTACCCCGTTGCTTTATATCTTTTTCAGGATGAAACTGCCAGGAGAGTCCAGCTGCCAATCCCCCTCATTGAAATGGATTTGTTTTTGTTGGTCTTATGGTTTCGGTTTTTGACTAGAAGAAATGTGTAGGAATTGTGTTTTGGTTATGTACTTGTGGATGTTTTGGTGATATTTGTTATGTCCTTATGGACTTCTATTCGAACTTTTATTCGATTGGTTTTGGTTAAGTATTCCTGCTCAGATGGCAGAAGGGGTAAGTCTAGATATTGTAGACTTTTGTTATTTACTTTGATTGTTGGCCTGAGGCCTATTTATGACCTGCATGTGTGGTTTTTGTTCCGGTCGTGTTGACCGATGTATAGTAGGTCGTGTGGGCCTTGTATGCAAATTTCGTATTGTCACCTGTACAAGGGAGATGCTGCCGGATTTTTTTCTGGCGGGGACTCCCCCGGGGCATGACATAACCTAAGTTTAATAGCTTTTAAATGGATATGTTTAAACGCTTAATCTGACCTGTTTTAAACCCGTCCTTTAATTCCTCGCCGTCGCTCTATAATTCCCCAAGCGTTATTTCTTCATTCATCTTCTCGCGATATTTCTTCTCCCGTACCATCACTCGATGGTCTTCTTCCCCGCGACTTCTTCTAATCTCCTCTTCATTTTCTTCTCGTGACCACACCCCTTCCTCACCGCAACTCCTCCTTCTCACTGTGGCATTAAATTGTAATTGATGATATTTACAGGACGTGGATACGAGACAGATTCACGAATGTGAGTTCTTTATTATTACGAGCATTACAGCAGGTGGGTAATTTCCTACCCTGGTCAGGTAGTTGTTGTTGCATGCAGATTTAGATATATGATCGTATTACCTTGACTCCACTCTTATTTATTCTTGTGCTTGATACTTTGTCTTTGGCCTATATGCTCTATTGTTGTTATTACATTTCCTTCATCATGATTAGGAGTTACAAATGTGATGCAGGTAAATCTATAAATGCTTAGTTATGTGTAAATAGTGGAGTACAGATGATGACCTGATTTGTAAATTGGGTAAAAGGTCATCCGTAAGTAGGTAATGTTCTGAACGTAGGATTGATATCAATACCTTTATGTTGTTTGTTTACTACCGATCATGTGTTGTGTAAATGGTCAGATAAATTATGATTAGTGTGTCGCTACGGACCGGTGGTCCTAGCTTGTTATGATCAGTTGAGTACGACTCCCTGCAGGATAGAGAGTGCGTCGATCAAATTGGTATGACTCTCTACAGGATAGAGAGTGTTATGATCAATTGAGTACGACTCTCTGCAGGATAGAGAGTGCATTGATCAGACTGGTATGATATATATATATATATATATGATTGTGATTAGCATATATATAGATGCAGTCTATATATATGCTTACTGTGATGTTACATTTGTTTGTACTATGCTTGCAACATTTGTTTGTACATCATCATACATGCTACTGCATCTGCTATATGATAGTGTATGGGATACCGCGTATGAGTTGGTTAGACTATTGTATTTTTTTTTTACCAATATTCATGATGTAGTATGAGTTAGACTAGATTTCCTTTTATATATTGTGGATATATGCTCAAGTTGGATCAGAGTAGCGTAGCGGACTTTCAGGTATGTCTGCATTTTACGTTGTTCATTTGGTTAGACGGTATATGCATGTATATGTTTATTATGCTAGTGTTTATCCGATATACCTGTAGGTTATATTGTTGAATTACATGTGATATTTGACATATATACATGTTCTCTCATATTACCACTGAGTTATACTTGTTGGTGCAATCTGCCCAGGTCACGATTGACCGGACTCGAGTTTGACTCGAGCGATGTTTTGATGTTTGACATGAAGGTTTGACATTGATGTCTGATAATGTTTTGGGAAGATTGTTGTTTCAATCGACCCGGGTCATGATTAACCGGACTCGAGTTTGACTCGAGGGGGATTTTGATGGTTGACTAGGGTTGACCATGTGATGAAGAAAGTCCAAGTCTTGAGTACTTGGCATGTAAAGTCCAAGCATGGGTCTTGGCAAGGAAAAGTCCAAGCATGGGTCTTGGCATGGAAAGTCCAACATGGGTTGGCAAGAGAAAGTCCAAGCTTGAGTCTTGGCATTTGAGAAGTCCAAGGGGTTTGATATTGGCGGCGTAAAGTCCAAGGGTGGAGTCTTGGCAGCATAAGTCCAATGGTTGGCGGCGTAAAGTCCAAGTGGAGTCTTGGCAGCATAAGTCCAATGTACCTTGGCGGTGTAGACACCGTTAGCATGACATAACCGATGGAAGCACCTGAAGGCTAGCGTTTGGATGAACAAGTCATGGATGACTTGGAGGTATCTGATAGGCGCGAGGCTGACGGAGGTGGCTAGAAGGCTTAGGTCTAAGCTAAGGGTGATCTAGCAAGTATAGGGGCATCATACTTGGGTTAAAATCTCATGTTTGAGGTGTATCAGTCGACTGATACCATGTGGCAGTCGACTAATGTGAGTCAACTAAGATTTGACTGCGGGAAGTGCCCTGCCAGTCGACTGCCAGAGGTGGGCAGTCGACTGCTAGCCTGAGCAGTCAACTGATCAAGGTGATCAGTCGACTGATGGTCGAATTCTCGGGCATAGAATGTTCTCCAATCGAGTGATCGGCCCGACCACTCGACTAATTGAGCCAGCAGTCAACTGATGGGGATGATCAGTCGACTGATGGTGTATCCGTTGGAATTTTTCAACGTGGATTAGCCATTGTCTCACGACAACAGTGGCATCAGTCAACTGATGGTCCCGAGCAGTCGACTGATAGGTGAAAATCCATCCCGATTGCAAGTTATAAAAGCAGCTCGGAAGAAGGATTTTTGCAGCGATTTTCTTGGGCGATTTGGAGCGATTTGCTGTTGCAAATCAGGGTCTTCAAGGCTAGTCCAAGACAATCAACAAGCAAGCATTCCAAAGCAATAGTTGTAAAGTTTTCTTTATATTGTTTTGTATTTTCATCTTGTATTTGCTTGTTTACTTTGTATTACTTGTTGTAATTCATTGTACATGGTTTCTCCACCTCCGACTTGTTGGCGAGAAGGAGTTTATTGGATTAGTAGTGCGTGTTTGCATTGCTAGGGCTTTTAGAGTCCGATCCGTGGAGTAGGAACCATTCGGTTCCGAACCATGTTATATTCTTGTGTTTGTGATTGTGTATCATGTTATTGTCTTTATTATTATTCCGCTGTGCACTAACACGATTTGTAGACGCGATCGCAAACGAAATCCATCAAGCATCGACATCGCTATTCACCCCCCCCCCTCTAGCGGTCACCGAATCCTCAACAATTGGTATCAGAGCCCGGGGCTCTTCTATGGACTAACCGCCGGGAGCAAAGACGCTAGAAGGAAGAAGATGGAATTTGAAGAACGATTGGGTTGGGACATCAACACCCTAATCCCATATGCTTTCTATGGACGGGAAGGATGCAACCAATGGAAGGCAAGAATTGAAGACTTCCTAATGATGAGAGATTTTGAGGAGTGGTCCATCTTAATGGAAGGATTTAATTATCTAAGAGGACCAAAGGGAGGCTTCCTCAAGAAGAAGAGATGGACCGAGGAGCAACTCCAACAATTTGACAAAAATAAGAAGGTAAAATTTATTTTTGATCTAATTCCTAATGATATCGTGTGTAGCCTAGGGGATTGCATGGATGCCAAGGAACTTTGGAGGGAATTGGCAAGATTCCATGAAGGCCCATCACCAGTTCAAGAAGAGAAAACCGAAGATGAATCCTCATCCTCACAAGCAAGTGAGGATTCGGAAGTTGATAGAGAGTCAACCTCCGAATCGGTGGAAGAAGAGGTGGAATTGGAAGAAGCCTCCACCTCTAGGATTGAGGGGGAGGAGATTAGACCTTCCACACCGAAGGAACCTCAAGAAGAACCATCCACCTCCGGTCGAGAGGAAGAGGAAGCTCGGGACTCCACTACCGTGGAAGGTAACTCAAACACACCGTTTCAAAATAAAATTCATATAATGTGTTTTGAGTGTAGGGAGTTTGGGCACTATAAGAGCAAGTGCCCAAAGAAGGTCAAGAAAAGTCCACCGGTGCCTAAAAGTCAAGAAAAGTCAAAGGATGCCAGTGTCCCCACCAAGAAGACCAAGGAGCTCGTAGTATGCTTCAAGTGTCATAAGAAGGGGCACTATAGAAGTCAATGCCCTAGGAAGAAGGAAATCAAAGATAAGGAAGGAGAATCACATGTAGGGGGAGCTAAGGCTAACCCTAAGGTATATTTTAAGTATGCATCTTCTAGTTTAAATGTCAAAAAGCATGCTAGAAATTTTAATTCTCTTGCAATTTATCATGAAAAGCATGCTAGAAATAACAAATACTTTTGTTTAGGAGCTAAGAATATCCACATTTCAAATAAGGAGAAATTTGGGACTAATGTCCCTAGAAAAATCTTACCTAGGGAATCGATCAAGAAAATAGAAGACCACCTAGGTTTTAACTCCAAATGGACTAGGCATATGCCTAGGAAAAACAATGCCCAAAGACCAAATGAAAAATCAAAAATTTGGCAATTAGAATTGGAAAACCAAGCCTTGAGGTCAAGGCTTGAGAAACTTGAAAAGACTCTTGCAAAAATGACAAATCAAATGCAAAGGTCAAATGGTAAAACTCTAGGGTCTAGAAGTCAAAGTCAAAGATCTAGAAATCAAGAGTCAACCAAGGGCAAGCCTAAGCCCAAAAAGACCTACCATAATGTTCCATTTGACTATGGAACTAAACCTAGGTCTAGGAAGACCAAGGTCAATAGGGAAGTCATCCCTAAGGTTGACCAAGGTGTATGCCTAGTGGCTAGGATTTCAAAGAAATATAGGAAAGCCACTAAGAAGGTTACAAGGGGAGTCACCCCTAGAGTTAACCATGGCAAGACCACAATGACCAAGGCTAACAAGCCTAGAAGGGTCATTAAGAAGGTATCTAGGGAGTTTATCCCTAAGGAATACCTAGTAAACCCAAGGAGCTCCAATAGGTATTGGGTTCCTAGGAGCGTGATCGATTCATGCTAGATGGGTTTAGGTGTGCCAACTTTAAATGGATAGGTAGTTAACCTAACCATAGTAAACGTGACACTTTAGGTCATTTTCAAGATTATGGGTATCTTGGAAATAAGTTTGATTTTTAATCCCAAAAGATTTTAGGATGTGCCAATATACCTTAAGGAATTATGAAAAATCAATTAAATTGGTACAATTTAGGTTTAGAGGTTGTAGTGTGTCATTTTGGGTTTTTGGCACACTTGAGAGATTAGTAGCAATATGGAAAAATATACTTAATAATAACAAATGGAAATTAATATTAAATTTTAGGTATTGTTATACCTATACATTTTATATGTCATGCTTTGTTTGTCATATAACATGTCATGACATCATTTTTTTTTTATCATTTAATATGTCATGATCATGTTTAGGATTAAGGTTAAATGTCATGTGTTTTTAGATTATATCATATGTCATGACATCATGATCATTAGTCATGCTTAATTATGTTATCATTTATGTCATGATCATACTTCATGCATTTAATTTGATTAAAATTGATTTAAGGACAATGGCATGACTTGAAGTCTCATGTATAAGGGAATCAAGTAGTGTTGCCTTAGAAAATGCATGAGGCCTTAGCTTAAGATAAACCAAAACCCACATCTCACATCTAAATTGACATGTATGTGTATTTATACACCCTAGATACATGTGAGATGCTAGGATATAAGTTAAGTTCAAGCTGCATAGTTTTTGCATCTAGATGAACTAAAACTCATCTTATCTCATTTGTGGATCATTGAGAAAGTTTATGTTCAAGTCATGTACATTAAGCCCAAGGAATATGATCCAATAAAGGTTTTAAAAAATATTTTAAAATTATTTTAGAAAACCTTGGTGAAGTCTATCTTTTGATAGCAATCACCATTGATAAAGTTGATACAAAGTAAGCTAAAACATTGAAGTTTTTCTTCACTTTTGAACTTTGTAACAATTTCACTATTTTATGGGTAAAATATTTTTCTAATATTTTTCACCAATTGTATGTGTCATAAGTATTATACGTATGAAGTTTCATGATTTTTTGAATTATGTATAATTATTTATGCATTTCTGAAATTCATTTCTGATAATTGAAATTCAGAAATTTGATTATCGATCATTGCCCTTGTTGGCGATCGATTGATAGTGATCATTTGCTTACGATTAAACAAGGTTGTTTAGCCCAATTTCAGCTATGTTAAGGTTTCCTAACCACTCCTAACCCTAGGATATGCTTTGGGAAGCATTATAAAGGGTGAAAATCCATTGGATATGGATTAGGAGAGTTGTTAGGGTGATGTATCAAATTTAAGGGTGGGAAGTTCAATGTTGAACTTTAAACCTTATTTTTGATAATTTAGAGTTCCTATTGGCTTAGGGACTTCCCAAAGACATTGTTGGTGCAATGGTCAAGGGGGAGCAAGTATTTAGGGGGAGATATCCATCATGGGATGATGGATGGTATTTTTTTCTCATGAGGGGGAAATGGGAATTTTGAGATACCCAATTTGGAAATTAGGAGAGATTGTAGGATTGCCTCTCTTGAGTGATATGTGACTTATCACTAGGAAGATTGTAGGCGTCCTAGGTATTTTTGGACAAAGGGGGAGATTGTAAGATCTCATTGGGACATGAGACATTGACCTCCTTAGAGAAAACCTTTTTGATGTTAGTCAAAAAGGGGGAGAAGTTTTGGGAGAAGTTTTGGAGAATGTTTGGGAGAATTTATGGCATTACCAATTTGGGATAATTGGTAAGGAGATTTGAGTTAGTGTTCTAACTCAAAGATATGTGGTTTTGTCAAACATCAAAAAGGGGGAGATTGTTGGTGCAATCGACCCAGGTCACGATTGACCGGACTCGAGTTTGACTCGAGCGATGTTTTGATGTTTGACATGAAGGTTTGACATTGATGTCTGATAATGTTTTGGGAGATTATTGGTGTAATCGATCCGGGTCATGATTAATCGGACTCGAGTTTGACTCGAGGGGGATTTGAATGGTTGACTAGGGTTGACCATGTGATGAAGAAAGTCCAAGTCTTGAGTACTTGGCATGTAAAGTCCAAGCATGGGTCTTGGCAAGGAAAAGTCCAAGCATGGGTCTTGGCATGGAAAGTCCAACATGGGTTGGCAAGGGAAAGTCCAAGCTTGAGTCTTGGCATTTGAGAAGTCCAAGGTGTTTGATATTGGCGGCGTAAAGTCCAAGGGTGGAGTCTTGGCAACATAAGTCCAATGGTTGGCGACGTAAAGTCCAAGCGGAGTCTTGGCAGCATAAGTCCAATGTGCCTTAGCGGTGTAGACACCGTTAACATGACATAACCAATAGAAGCACGTGAAGGCTAGCGTATGGATGAACAAGTCATAGATGACTTGGAGGGATCCGATAGGCGCGAGGCTGACGGAGGTGGCTAGAAGGCTTAGGTCTAGGCTAAGGGTGATCTAGCAAGTATGGGTGCACCATACTTGGGTTAAAACCTCATGTTTGAGGTGTATCAGTCGACTGATACTATGTGGTAGTCGACTGGTGTGAGTCAACTAGGGTTTGACTACTGGAAGTACCACTCGGATGCCGAGGTGGGCGATCGATTCTTGGCTGGCGGTTGATCGATCAAGGTGATCGATCGTGATGGCCGGATTATCGCATGAGAATGTTCTCGATCAGTGATCGGCTCGATCACTCGGCTGATTGTGCCAGCAGTCGACTGATGGAGATGATCAGTCGACTGATGGTGTATCCGTTGGATTTTTTCAGTGTGGATGTAGTCGTTGTCTCACGACAATCGGGTGGCATCGATCGATGGTCTGAGCAAAGCGATCGTGATGGTAATCTAGCCCAATTGTAGGTTATAAAAGTAGCTCGGAAGAAGGATTTTAGCAGCGATTTTCTTGGGTGATTTGGAATGATTTGCTGTTGCAAATCAGAGTCTTCAAGGCTAGTCCAAGGCAATCAACAAGCAAGCATTCCAAAGCAATAGTTGTAAAGTTTTCTTTACATTGTTTTGTATTGTCATCTTGTATTTGCTTGTTTACTTTGTATTACTTGTTGTAATTCATTGTATGCAAGATTTTTCCACCTCCGACTTGTTGTCGAGAAGAAGTTTATTGGATTAGTAGTGCGTGTTTGCATTGCTAGGGCTTTTAGAGCCCGATCCGTGGAGTATGAACCATTTGGTTCCGAACCATGTTATATTCTTGTGTTTGTGATTGTGTATCGTGTTATTGTCTTTATTATTATTCCGCTGTGCACTAACACGATTTATAGATGTGATTGCAAACGAAATCCATCAAGCATCGACATCGCTATTCACCCCCCTCTAGCGGTCACCGAATCCTCAACAATACTCACCACCACAGACCGTGAGTTTTTCTATCACCCAGGTAACAGGTAGTCGACTTCGTGATCGACTTGAAGCACAGTTGACTGACATCATCTCATCTCAACTCTGAGGGTCCGAGCTTTTTGAGTATTCCGTGTATTTCTCGATATGTATTTGGTTTTATGCGATGATTTGTGGTGTTGGACACTGCTGTTTTTGTACCATTCTTTCTGATTTTGTTACGGTGTTTTCTTAGTTTGGTGTTAGTCATACCGGTATGCAGGGTGTGTGATTTGTATTATAGTTCTGTTAATTCCGCTGTGCTTTGTTGTGTTGTTATGTTTATAGTTGTATATGTTATTTTTATTGTGGGCCCAAAGGCCTTGTATTAACAGGATATGTTGCCATGTACAGGGGAGATATCGTCCGTTTGCTTTTCGGCTTGGCATACTCTCGGAGCGTGACAGATAGAGGGAGAGGAATTACAGACTCTATCACACGATGCTATAAATGATATATATTATGAGGTTATTGGTGGAAGGAAAAAAAACTCCCTCTATGGCCTTTGCTCCCAAGCAAAAGTTGTATATGATCGGTTGATGACTCCTAGATTCAGGGGTCGTTCTAGTTCTTTATCTACTGAAGTGGAAACGTTAAGAAAAGAAAATCAAGAATTGAGGAATGAGGTGACGGAATTAAAGCAATCGATAGACGATCGGGTCAAGACTGCAGTAAAGCAGACGATAGAAGATCGTGTCAAGACTACAGTAGAGCGGCAAATACATGACTACTTTTCTTGATATTCATTAATGAGCCCTTATGCTTTTCCAATGCCATAAACGACGTATAGGTTTGATTCACATGAGACTCAAGACCCCAACACTACTGACAACTCCAGATCCTTTTGAGGTATTTTTTTATTTATCACTCTATAAATATGCACAAAAAAAATTCATGACAGAAGTAGCTAATGATTACTCCTTACTAATACTTTTCGCACATTAGATGAGAGTCTTCCTAATTAGTCATCAGTTTTAGTCTAATATTAACAATTTCATGGTTTTTGAAGCAAATGGAGCTGGGAAGTGTATGGCTATTAGGCAAGCAAATGCTGCAGTGACCAAGGGAGTGATGTTCTTGTAAGATTTCTTCCCGTTATATTTTTTGTTTTACTTCTTGTGGTTTAGGAAATGTGTGTTAATATTTGTTTCTAGTGTGAAATAAAGGTGTTAGAAGCACAATGAACAAGTATAATTTGAAGGCAATGAACACTTCATGACTATTGAACAACAATTTTTTATCCGTTTTTCTTTTTTATTCTGGTGTGAAATCAAATGAATGGAACCATTCGAGTTTGTCTTCTTTTTACTGTGAGTGCTTTACTTTGAATTACAATTGGCTTAATCAATGATTGACATGATAGTATTCTTTCTTAAGCATCCCAATGAGATTACATGCTTATTGGAAGAATGATTTTTCTGAACAGGACATGCATGACAGATTGGCACAGGACAGTCTAGATGAAAGCACACAAGAAGATGAGCTCTAGTAGATAGTCTTTCTTTTGTCGATGGCAGTTTGTATCTTGGCACTTTATAGTTCATCAAATGTCAATTTCTTGTTGTTTATGCATGCTTCTGTCATACGAATTCCCGAGGCACAATAGACATTCAGAAATAGCATTATTGTTGAAGTATTAACTGCACTAAATATTAATTCATGTGCTCGTCTCATAAAGCATGTCCGATAAAGACATCCTTTTATTTCTTCTTTGATGAATCATGTTCTCCATTGAAAATGTGAGTTGGTTACATTGTCGATGGCCAATTTTCTTGGCATTTTGGAGTCTTGATTGCTATGATTGTTTTGTTTGGTTAATGAACTTTATATGACAAAGTACTTGAATTCTTGTTTTCTTGAATTTTCATATCTTGTTCATGTATTGTCTACATGAACTTAACCAGACACTTGGAAATTTGTACTGCTATAATTATCTTTCCAAATAATTCAAATATTTTGTTGGGTTCGGAGTATGTGAATTCGTATTTCATAAACAGATATTTTACGAGATTTTTTTTTCATTTGTTATAGTCTAAATATTCACAGATGGTTCATTTTTTCGTAAAATTTATTGAGATGCACTTTATTTGTATTTATTTTATTTATTTTTTTAATAGATTATTTACTTTTTTTTTGGGTTGTTAGAATGGGCGAAAGAAGAGTTTTATTATTCATCACAGTAAAATTAAATTTATTTTTAAAGAATTATTTTTAATTTGTGTATATATATAAGCAATATATATATCGTAATTAAAAATTATTTTAAGAATTTATTAATTTTTCATATATGGCAAGTAGACTCGGCAAAGGTCCGGGTCGGACCCAGACCCGACTCAAAACCGGACCGTGGTCAACGGTCCGGTTAACCAGGTCAATGGGTTTGACCCGGACCCGTGACCGGACCGCCTAATAGGGGATCCGATCACGGTTTTTTAAAAAACAGGAATGGCCCAAAAAAAAAAAATCAACGGCCACGATTTCGTGGTCGTTGATCATCAACGACCACCATTTCGTGGCCGTTGTGCAACGGCCGACCCGCGGGGTCGGCCCGAACCGGACCCGACAGATCGACCGTTAATTTTAAAAAAAAAATGATGGCCATGATTTCGTGGTCGTTGATGATCAACGGCCACGATTTACGTGTCGTTGCAGTAACGATCGACCCAGATCGTCGACCCGACAGACCCCGGTCGATTCAAAATAGTTTTTTTTTAAAAAAAATTTCCTATAAATTCTTCCCCACTCCCTCTATCAAATCACAACTTCTCTTCTCTAAATCTCTAATTCTCATTGCCTCATTTGCTCTCAAGTCATATTTTTACAAATATCTGGAGCCGGATCGAGTCATAAGGGTGCGTCCGATGCCAAAGGAAAGGGAAAGAGCATAATGTCACCATCGCCCGAGTCCAAGTTCGAGCAAGGCGGCGATTCACCTCAATTCGATATCGGTGACTATTATCTTGATATTTCCGGTGATGAATATCAAATACGTCATCATCAAAGTCAAGAAAGTAGGAGCAATACATCCAGTATGATGGCGGGTTCTACGACTATAAGACCAACTCGAGTGTCTCGCCCGGCATCCGATATCTTCACCAAACATTTCGAAAAAGTAATGCTCCCTCCCGGTGATATGCAAGAAAAATGCAAATATTGTTCGAAATGTTACAAATTTCAACAAGGAGGAGGTTATGGAACTCTTACTCGACATGTAGAGAGAAATCATCAGGTGGAAATTGGTATCGATCGTTCTCAAACTCAAATTCTGACATTCTCTTCTCAATCGGGTTGGGGTAACGAATCTAAACTTTTTAAATTTGACGAATCTAGATTTAGAGAAGAAACTCCTAAATTTTGTGCGATTGAACAACTTTCTTTTAGTTTTAGTGATAAATTATCTTTTGAAAATTGACTTTCTACAAGTGTAAATCCTTCTATTAAACGTATCCCAAGAAATACTCTAAAACGCACACTTTTAAAATTAGTCTTAGAACAAAAAAAAAGAATTGATTAATGAATTTTCTAGTTTAAACAATAAAGTTTCTTTATGTTCCAATATTTGGAGTGATAATTGACAAAGTTGTTCATATATGAGTATTACTTGTCATTGGATTGATAATAATTGGAACATTCAAAAAAGATTGCTAGCATATAAATGTTTTAACGAAACACACACGGCACAAAATATTTCACAACTTATCTTTGTTATTTTAGAAGAATATGGTCTAACTTCTAAAGTTTTTTCAATTTCTTTTGATAATGCTAGTGCAAATACCTCTAGTATTAGTGAGCTTATTGATATATGTAAACCATCAATAGGTGAAAGATTTTTTTCATATTAGGTATACATGTCACATTTTAAATTTGTATGTTCAAGATGGACTTAAAAATTTAGGATCACATATTCAACCAATTAGGAGTGCAATTCATTATTTATGGACACATCCTCAAGTTATGAAACAATGGAGAAAATTTTGCAAAATAAATGGTATGAAGCTTAAACGGTTTGCATGTGACGTCCCACCTCGTTGGAATTCTACTTACAAAATATTGTTATCTACTTTTGAATACAAAAATTTAGTATGCATATTTTTTCATCGACATGTTCAATCACGTGATATTTATTTGTTTTCAAATCAATGGAATATATGCACTAGTATTTGTGAAATTTTAAAAGTTTTTAGTGATGCTAGTGACTAATTATCCGGTGTTTATTATCTGATGCGGTGAAGAAGATCTGTCGACTTCCTTTCGATGCGATGAAGCACGAAGGAAGCTTAGGGGGTTCTCTCCGGTCGCAACAGTAAAGATGAAAGCGTAAAGCAGAGAAGCGCAAACTAACATAGACAACAAAACCAAGACACAGGATGTAACGTGGTTCGGAATAAGGAGTCCTACTCCATGGAGGTGAGCTCTCTCACCGGATGTAGTGCCAAAGCACTTTCACTATGAACGTCCTCCTTCCCGGAAAGGAAACTTTCGGAGGTGGAGGAGGAAACCTCTTACAGTCAAATTAAGATACAAGAAAAAGTAAATAGAGAACTCCAGGTGGCTACTTCGCCGGAAAATGGCTGGCAAACTCTAGCGGTTGTGACAGAACTTCACCTTTGCCTGGGAAGAAGAAGACTGAGCTGGCAATATGTTCTGATGTGGCACCCCTTAACTGAGTTGGACCAATAACTGGGGGACGAGGACTCCAAAGTAGGCTCAACGACTGTGAAGCGTGGAATTTGAATTTAAATATAAAGGGTTAACGGGTTGATGTCCGCAAATTGCTAGTGGTAAGTAACTGGGATATTGGCATGGCATCTGGCCGGCCGGCAAGAAGGGGCTGGAAGAGAATGGATATCCAGGGAATAGCAACCAGGAACACTGGAGAAAATGGCCAAACGAACCCCCTTATAAAACTATCATTGCAGATAGAACAATCAGTGTTAGAACAACAAAAACACCCAGCAAACGGAGGTGGTCGGGGGAACCAGCAACCGGAGCACGCGCAGGGAACGAGAAGATGGGTGGATCTCTTTAAAATAAATAGGATATGTTCAGAGGATACAGCCCTACAATCAGTGACCAAGCAGTCTGATAAGATCAAACTAACAGTTGAAGATTAGGAGACAATTGAGAAATCAGTTGGATTTTGTTTAATAGGAAGATTCCTGGGGCGTTTCCCGGGATGGAAGGCAGTTAAGGAGCTCACGGCGAGATGGAAAACACCGCACAAGCTTCTCACTCACAATTCCCTCTGGCTGGTGTTTAAATTCACTTCGCAAGAACTTAGTGATAGTGTGCTTAAGGGAGGACCGTATATTGCTTATGGGTGCCCTTTGTATTTGAAAGCCATGCCCCAATGCTTCACATTCCAAGCAAGCATTCAAAATCATCTTCCAATATGGCTGCAAATATACGGATTGCCAATTGACTGCTGGACAATTTCTGCACTGAGTAAAATCACGTCCCAAATTGGCACACAGCTCTTTACTGATAAATTCACCAAGAACAGAGAAAGGGTCAATTATGCGTGAGCTTTAGTGGAAGTGGACATCACAAAACCACCACAAGATAGCTTGGAAATCACGCTGCCAGATGGTCAAGAGTGAAGTTGGAATTTAAATATGAGGCAAAACTGAAATTCTGTGTTAACTGCAGGCAAACTGGCCACTATCAGGATATCTGCACTGTTGCTGGCCGGCCGGCGACCGAAGGTCCTCCGGGGAAGTCAACAGGCAAGACTGGACATGATCAAGAAGATTTACAACTGGTTGAGGGAGACTACATATCAAATTCAGTAACTAGTAAGCAAGTTGGCACGCTACAGTGTCAACCTGGGAAACAACAGGAAAACTGTAAGCAAACTAACCTAATCGAGCCAGCTCAAGCTTCAGTATCAATGGTAACCCCGAGATCAGCTCTTAAGATCAAGGAATACAGAACTAAAAGGAAAATGCAAAGTCCACAAGAGGCCAGTAAAGATACAAACTCGACAGCAATTGCAGATGGGACTGTAGCAGAAACAAATGCAGTATCAGTATTAACATCAGCTGCTACTTTAGTTCTGCAACCGCCAGTAATGAGATTGGTAAGTCAACAGTCAAATAAAATGAACAACCAAGAGGAAGGAGAAGTCTACCATGTCACGGGATTGGGAGAACATATTCAGACCACACAGTCAAAGGACCTGGAAAGAAATGGGCTGGCAGAATCAGCAGTCTCTGTAACTCCAATGTCAGTATCAGAAACTGGCAAGGCAAATAACCTGCACGACAACTTGCAATCCATCACAGCAAGGAAGGTAGACACACATGGGGGGAACATTATGTGCAATAAGCAGGAGGTAAAGACTCACAGGCAAAACAAAGGAAAGGAGAAGATAAATGTTGAACATGGAAAATCATGTTATGATAGAGCTGTCCGATTCAAACACCCTGAGTTTCAAAAGAAACATCAAGCACAGCCACAGATGGATCGAAGGATAACCATTATAGCAAGGAAGCAGAAGCAAAACATATGGAAGGAAGGGCAGTCCGGATCTGGTCAGATGATACGGGCTCAAGGCAGAACATCAGCAAATCAAGGGATTAAAAATCAGAATCAGACTACACTTACAGTGGTACCAGAAGATATGCCAGTAACTGACATCAGAAATGGGTTGGTTGGAACAGAAGCATTAACTATAATTGAAACAGCAACTCGAGGGCAAAGAATGGAGAAAAAGTCAGGTGCATAGGGGCACATGGACAAATCAGCACGGCAGCAAGACCAACTGGCACATGGACAGCAAAGTGCAGGTCAAGTGATTCAAGAATGTGAGGGCCAACCCAATGCAGTAACATTGCTAGGGAAAAAGGGAAACTACAATGGTGATGCTGAAATTGAAACTCATTCTGCCAATGGGACAAATGACCCAAATATACAAGACAAAGAATCCAAAGACAGTGTAGGGAGCCCAGGCAAAACACAAACTCGATCTAGAACATATAAACTTGCACAGCAGAATATACATATGGCACAAGGAAGTCATAAGGAAAACCAAGCAACAAAAGGAGGGGGAAATTGCAGAGGTCAATGTGGTGGATCAGCATTGCAAGGAGGGAAAGAGGAATCTAGTGGCACAGAACTGAAGAACCTGGAAACCGAAATTCAGCATGACAGTGGACAGCAGGAAGAAACACAAGAGGCAAATGTCCCTATTATGCAAACACAGATATACAAAGAAGATGAGGGGAGTCCTTGGAAAATTCAAACCAGATCTCGAACATACAAGAAGAAAGCAAGGTTGGAAGTGGCAATGAAGCAAAAGCATTTACCCCAACAGCAAAGCCAAAAGCTGGACAAACAGAAACAGAAACAGACATCACTGGAATTACACACAGCAGCAGCAGTAATTGGAAATCTCCAACAGTTGGCCGAAACACAGATCCAATGGGCTGATAGTATAGATCAAGAGGAGGGTGAAATTCTCCCGGAATTATTCATTGAAAGGGCACACCCGTTAGTCACAGAAATAGACAGTCCAGTTTCTGACAGTATGGAAGCAGATGAGAGGGAGATAGGGGAAAAAGGGACTACATCCAAGGACCCCATAATCATACTTGGGCTCCCAACTTCAGAGTGGCTAAAGAACAAATATAAAGGAAAAGATCATGGTTTGAAGTAGGTAGCTCAGATTGGGAATGCAGAACAGAATCCAAGGCAACAGAATGGTACAGAGGGAAAGGAAAGTCAAGCTGCAATTGAGGGGCAGAAGGAAGGAACCAAGAAGCAAGAGAGAAATATTAAACATTGTTGCCGGCAAACGTCGGCAAGGATATTATGAAGATAGGGGCATGGAATATCCGAGGCCTCAACACAGGCCTCAAACAGAGGGAAGTCACAAGACTCCTCAAAATGCAGAATTTAAGTGTGTTATGTCTGATGGAATCAAAACTGACCAATCAAGCTTACCATCATTTCAAATTCAATAGCCTACAACAATGGGAATCAAGTCAGCAACTGGGGGAATCTGGAAGGAGTAGGATGCTACTCATATAGGATGCTAGATACATTACCCTCACCATACAACAATGGGAAGACCAATTCATTCATGCAATAATTTTGGACAAAGGCACCAAGGAAACATATGCACTCACTTTTGTCTATGGGCAGTTATCAATTACCTCTCGTAGGGATATGTGGTCTGGGCTCAAACTTTTGGTAGGAAGAATGGCATTACCTTGGCTCATAATGGGAGATTTCAACTCTCCTCTGGTACCATCAGATAAGAGAGGGGGCATGAATGTCACAACCTATACAACTGCAAACTTCCAAGAGTTCACAATGCTTGCAGGAGTGGAGGACCTTCATTCCTTGGGATGCCAATACACGTGGACAAATGGTAGAGTTGTGAGTAAGTTTGACCATGCCATGGTCAACCGGTTATGGCTAGAGATGGACCAAAGCAGTTTTGCAGAATTTAAAGCACCAAGAGTTCACTCAGATCATGCATCATGTGTGGTTTCAGTTCTGGAGAAACAAACTAGTAAAGTCAAACCTTTCAAGTTTTTTAACATGTGGATCCAACACCCTCAATTCCACCAGCTAGTGCAAGAAGAATGGATTCAAGCCACAACATGGTGCTCACAAGGAACGGCTCAGTATAGGCTTAAAAGGAAACTTGTCATACTTAAGAAGGGATTGAAACTCTTAAACCAACAACATTTCCAATACATACAAAGCAGGTCAAAGAATGCCCAAGAGCAACTTCAAATTCTGCAAAGTAGTGCTCTAGGTCAAGGGATCATGGATGATCACTACAAGGAGACAAAGCAAAAAGCGGATAAACTTGCCAAAGCAGAATATCTTTTCTACCTTCAAAAGGCCAAGCACAAATACTTCAAGGAAGTGGACCGAAATACTCCTTTCTTTCATTCTTTGGTCAAGAGGAGGGAGATAGTGGCGGTGGAAAAATTAAATGGAGAGATCACTATGGATGCCGGTGAGGTAGCTCAAATATTTGTGGATCATTTCCAAGGACAACTGGGAGGTAGGAGGGACCGATCCACATACCGGGATGATTGTATGCAACACGGGAAGATGCTTACTAGAGAGCAGAAAATTCAGCTAACCCGTATGCCTACCACTGAGGAAATCAAGAAGACACTGTTTAACATAGGTAAACTCAAAGCTCCAGGGCTTGACGGATATAGCTCCAAATTCTACAAAGAAGCATGGACAACAATCGAACAAGACTTCACGGAAGCTATTATGGAATTCTTTCGAAATGGGAAACTCCTCAAATCGTGGAATCACACGCTCATCAGTCTGGTTCCAAAGAGTGAACATGCTAGCAAAGTGCAAGACTATAGACCCATATCTTGTTGCACAGTGTTTTACAAGGTCATTTCCAAACTCCTTACTAGCAGATTATCAGAAGTTACAGACCACCTGCTAAACCTGGCACAGACAGCATTTGTCAAGGGAAGAACCATCACAGATAACATCCAGCTAGCCCAGGAGTTATTGAGACATTACACTAGGAAGCGTATCTTTCCTAGATGTACCCTGAAAGTGGACCTACAGAAAGCATTTGATTATGTACATTGGGATTTCTTATTGGACGTCCTCAACTCCCTACATTTCCCGTCCACTTACATCGCATGGATCAGAGAATGTATCACCACCACATCATTCTCTGTAGTGATCAATGGGTACACGCATGGACATTTCCAGGGGGCAAAGGGCTTAGGCAAGGAGATCCGCTCTCACCTTATCTATTTGGCATTTGCATGGAGTATCTATCCAGGTCCTTGGTGAGGGCTACTACCAGGTCCGATTTCAGATTTCACCCCAAATGTGAGCACTTGGGGATCTCCCACCTGATATATGCAGATGATCTACTGCTCCTATCCCGCGGAGATGTACCTTCGGTTAGAAGACTGGTTGATTGTTTGGCACAGTTTTCACAGATGGCAGGACTTATGGCCAACGCAACCAAGTCTAGCTGCTACATGGCGGGTATAGATGAGCATATCAAAGCCTAGATATGTACTATCACCGGCTTCCAGAAGGGAGAGATGTCTTTCAGATACTTGGGAATCCCACTGGCCTCAAAGAAGCTGAAAATTTCAGATTATGGGATACTTTTAGAGGGCCTCTCCAGGAGGATTAACGCATGGCCGAAACAAAGCCTCTCCTATGCAGGGAAAGCCCAGCTTATTGCATCGGTTATGCAGGGGGTTGAGTGTTACTGGATGTCCATACTACCCCTTCTAACCGGAGTTATTGAGCGCATTCACAGTATGTGTCGGGCATTCATGTGGACGAGCAAGAAACCCCCCATTGCGTGGTCGGCTATATGTGGGACGAAGGAGGAGGGTGGTCTAGGCTTGAGGGACTTGAAGTCTTGGAACCTTGCATTGCTAGCAAAGGTCCTATGGCGTATACAGGATAAGCCAGACTCACTATGGATACGATGGGTACATCAACATTACCTCCGCCAGTCCAGTATTTGGGGACAGACATTGAGGCACACGGACTCTCCACTTATGAAAAAGATCTTGTACATCAGAAATAGTATAATGGCTACTGCAGGGAGCCCCATCGTAGCAACACACACTTTGACTACATGGTTCACCAGAGGGACAGGTGGAGTGGGGCGGGCTTATGATCATTTCAGAGAGCACCGACCGAAGAGAGCATGGATCGGGACTGTATGGCAGAAGGACATTCAGCCAAGCCACCAGTTCACACTGTGGCTATTGGCAAATGGGAGGTTGCCCACTAGAGACCAGCAGACCTACATAGAGGACAAGAGATGTGCCTTTTGTAGGCTGGAGGAGGAGACGAATGCACACGTATTTTTCAGATGCCAAGTTATCAGGCAGTTATGGGGACGGGTGAGGGGGTGGCTGCAGATGAGACCAGAGATGAGCACGTATAGACGAGCACTATGTATCTTCAGACTGCATTATCGGAGGGACTCAATCTGCATGAGAGCACGACATCTGGCCCTAAGAGCGATGGTACATTTTGTTTGGATGGCTAGGAATGAGATCAGATTTGAGGATTCTCGGTTTGATGAGGAGAGGATATTTAGGAGGATACAGATACATGTATATAGAGCCCTTGAGGTACCCCATGTAGTGTAAAAAAAAAACACGGAAGAGGCAGGTCATTTTGGTTATCTTGGTATGTACTGTATTGATCTTAAAAAAAACGGTGTGGCCTGTACTATATTGATTTTTTTTTAAAAAAAAGCAGTGTGGCCTGTACTGTATTGATTTAAAAAAAAGTGTGGTTTTGTGCATAAGGTGTATTTTGATGGTGAATAGATCCACCATAAAGATCTATCTAGTCTGCAGCAAACGACTCACGGTAAAGACTAGCCAAATCCGTTTATGGCTGCGGCTTTGCCTAAAAGTTGTGCTGGTGAATAGGCCCATCGGAATGGCCTATCTAGTCCGCAGCAAACGACTCACGGTAAAGACATACCAAATCCATTTTTGGCTAGGGCTTGGCCAATAAGCCTGTTCGGTGAATAGATCCACCGTAATGGTCTATCTAGTCCGCAGCAAATGACTCACGGTAAAGACACCACAAATCCGTTGACGGCTGACCACTAGCTAAAAGTGGATCTACGACATTGGAGACGATGCAGATAGATAATGGAGGATAGAAAACTCAGATAGGATGTATGGTCTGGCTCATGGGACCAGGCCGGCAGGGACTGCATCAGGATGGGGTGCATCCAAATACAGGATGAGAGATTGCCACAGGATGCGGTCATACTTCCATCTACCGTAGCATGATGGGAGAGGGAGGACTGACCGCAGTATACAGAAGGGTTTTGATACAGTGAGTGTGATGGTACTCTTGAGAGCACATGTACTTTCTGCCCTGGATGTCTACTCAGATCGGACATTTCGTCCGATATGACATGTGTAGACTCCTTGGATCATGTATGATGGTGTTATTTTGATGATATATATATTTACCTTCATAAAAAAAAGATACAAGAAAAAGTACACGAAAGGCGAAGATCACTACTCTCCTTCTCCGGCAAAGTGGTAGCTCTCCTTCTCCCAATGCGTCTTCGTTTCTTGCTGGTTGGAAAAAATGCGGATCCCCCTTTCCTTTTGTCCTCTCCCTCCCTTTTATTCTCCTCCTTTGATCAGTTGTTGCCTTACAAGCTTTCCCCATCGTACACGTAGCCACCACGTCCACCTGGAGAATAATTCTGTTACAAGTACGAGGAGCGAAAGCTCCTCGGAATATTGTGTGAGGACCCCCCCTTCTGTTGTATAACACCTTTTCATCTACATTTTGGGCACTAGGCTAGCCTGTCCCTCTCAACCACTTGCCTTTGGTGAAACTAATCTAGACCTATAGCTCACATGTGGCATAGCCCTTGGGCTCTTTAGCAGCCCGAACCGACTCCCCTTCTTTCTGCACCAAACTACTTCCGAACTAACTAGACCGAGTCGATTCTCATCCATCCCATCTACTTCTAGGCCTACTAAGCCGAACCGACTTTCGTTCATCTCCTAGCGAAGCAATCTCCACCTTTGCTTCGCCATGCCAATTACTTCACCTGGCTCTCCCGTATCAATTGTCCCAGGCGATCGCGCCCGAACCATTCCTCCTTTCTTTCTTCGCCGAACCGATTGTTTGGTTCGGATAGTGTTTTACATGCGAGTCCTTCTACTCGGTTCACAGAGAAAAAGGTAACAGCGGTATCATTAGTCAACCCCAAAATAGTCAAGAGAAGTCATAAGCTTGATTGTATAAAGTCTCTACTCTATCCTTTGCTGATCAATTCAAATTCACTCTCCTCTTACAGCCCCACCCTATGTACTTGAGGCGGCCTAATGGGCCCATGGGCCCCGCTTCTCTCCTTCTCTCGTATAGTCGAACCGTCGTGCAAAATCCTATATAAATCTCCGCCTCTTCCTTTTATGCATGACTTAGCATGCCTAACAATCCCGTCCTTTCCTCTTCTTCCCTCCAGCGGTTTCCTCCGGCGGCATTTCAGCGACCCAACCTTTCCTTTTCCACACGTTTCTCCTTCAACCCTCAAGTAAGTGCTCTACCCTATTTTATACCTATGGCCCCTAAGACCACTACCTCGCATCTTTGGTATGAGCACACCATTACACAACTAAGCTGCGACCATTATTTCTTTAACCTTAAAGATCAGTTCATAGATCCTTCCATAAAATGTTGTTTCACTACTAAGACTCACCGAACACACCGTCCTCCCCCCGGTCTGACCTGCTTCTTTTCTGAATAGTTCCTTAATGACTTGTTTCTACCTGCACCCTCCCCCTATCTAGAAATCTTAGATTTTTATGGGTTGCCTCTAAACCAATTTACCCCCAATTCTTTTCGCATTTTATCGAGGGTCATTATAGTATTTCAACACCTAAATCTCCCTTTATCCCCTCAAATATTCCACTGCTTCTTCTAATTAAAATCCTCTAAGGCAGGCCTTTTTACCTTTCTAGCCGCACGAACTACCAGTTCTTAATGAATATGCCTACTTTCCATAAAGGATGGGAAGAATTGTATTTCTTTGTTCAGCTTCCAACACCTCTACCCCACTCAGACACCTGGAATCTAGAACATCCTGAACTACCTCCCTTCCGTGAAATGATGACCCAATGTCCTTTCTCAAAGGTTTATAAAGTACTGGGAGAATCCCACTATTGCTCGAACCACCTAATGAAAAACCCTCTCCTGAGTCACTTCAGGCTGTCCCTTTCCCCTCAACGGCCCTGGCCGCCATAGGTAGGATGACATTCACACTTTAATATAGCTTCTTATTTATATCGGCCAATCTTTCTTATCAACGAATTCTGCAAATAACCTAATGCAGGATGCTCTAGTAAAGGGAGAAGAGATCGAGGCCGCCAAGAAGAAGAAAACCTCTACCAAGCGAGGTAAGTCCGTGGCAGTCCCTTCTTCCCCTCGGAAGAGATTGCGGTTGATTAAGGAAGGAGCTCCCAGCTCATCATTTCCTCCTTCGTCCTCTTCCAATCAACATGAATCCCTGCCTCTAACCATCTACGAACCGAGGACGAGGGATACCACCTTATCCGCCCTATCCTCTTCTCCCCAAGGGGAGATTCTCCTTCCCATTCTCCTGTTTCATCCCCCCTTCACCGTGATTCTCCCACACCTTCCCGAACCGAATCTGCTTCAGTCCCTATTCCCTCAGAAACACATACCCCTGTCGCCCCTCTTCAGCAAGCAGGTCTCGCTCCCCCTTCGGAGGGAGAAAATATTCTTTCCCCGAGCCCTTCCATGGCTATATTGGGGTCCCTGCTGAGGATCTGTCACCTTTCAGAGGTGAAGTTTTTCAACCAATCAAGCATACAAGGCCCTTGCCACCAAGTGAGCAAACTGCTGGCTAAGGTAATTACTTTTCCCTTTTAACCTTCAACATATATATACATGTATATACAACTATATGTCAACACTTGACAATTGCATTCTCTTTCCTTCAGGCCTCGGCCAAGCATAACAAAATGATATCTCAAATAGCCCAATTTCAGTCCAACATGGAGACGCGCCACTTTGCTTCCTTGGCACATCAAAAGCAACTTACTCAGCAACTGAGCGAGAAGGAACAAAAAGAATTAGATCTGAGGGGCCAATGTGAATACTCCATGACGCAATTGGCCTTGGTTTAGAGTGAAAAGGAGGAGCTTCAACGAAAAAATGAAGACCTC
This sequence comes from Wurfbainia villosa, assembly GCA_025175895.1. Lineage (NCBI taxonomy): Eukaryota > Viridiplantae > Streptophyta > Magnoliopsida > Zingiberales > Zingiberaceae > Wurfbainia > Wurfbainia villosa. The sequence goes on from JAKLTH010000147.1 coordinate 588,867, forward strand.
GAACAACAAATCTTCCTGCAGTCCAGCGAGCTTCAGCAGGTGGATCTTCTCACCCATGAATTAACAGGGTATAAAAGACAGCTTGGGGATGCCATTATTCAAGCTACTGATTCTTCAACTACAATTCAGCAACTTCGACAAGAACGCCAATAGCTTCGGCAAGAACGCCAAGCATGGGAGGCCACCCAAAAGTCTTGTTTAGAGAAGTGTCAAGAACTCTCTTCAATGGTGACTACCCTTCCTCAAGCCCTATCAGCAGTGGCTCGGCAGCAAACAGAACTTCATCGAGAATACTCCGAGACTCTTTCGACTCTGGGTCAGCGAGCCATAAAAGCAATAACCGAGAAAGATGCCCTGGCAACCCAACTAGCCGAAAGTCAGGCCCAGCTAGCCACGTGTCAAGCTCAACTAGCTAGTTGTCAGTCTCAACTGAAGGAGTAGGAGGCTGACCTGAAGGGACGTTACATCAAGAAGGGAGTGGATCTATTTATACTTGGCTTCGACGGGTCCTCGGCCTTAAATGTTGAATGAGGATATCCTCCCCCGGCACGGACACTAGCTATTTAAACCCCGTCGATGCTTTATCCAAGTGCCCCCCCCCCCGAACTTTTCGAACTATAATTTACCACATTGTGATCCTTGTAATGACTTTTTAATGTTGAAGAATGTTTGTGTTGATCCGGCTTTTTGTTGTTCATCTTGGTATGGGTCGGGGATTTTAGGTTGGTTCTGTGCTTCCTTCTTTTTTGCAATTGCACCCCATCTTCCGTCTCGCATGGAGCGATTACATTCTTCGCTCGGGAACCCACTCGGAAGGTCCCGGATGATCTTCTTCATGCCCGACCCAATTTTGGCTCGACTAAAGATCAAGTTACTTCCGTCACTTGATCTTTTTCGTCTACCTTGCTGCTTCGGAAGCGATATCTTGACAAGTACCTATGCTGATGTCATTATGATATTAGTCTCTTCATCTTCTTCTCCTTCCCGAGAACGAATGCAGTTCTTCTTCCCTCGACTATAAATTATCATCCCCTATGTCTTTGTCCATCCATCTCACTCTCATGGCTTCGGCGGAGCACCCCATTGAGATTTCTTCAGATCTAACTCTTTTGAGATGCACGACTGGACCACTGAAGACTCAGAGGAATCTGAGACACGTTTGACGGAAACTTCGGCCTTTCGCCCCTTCCTTTTCCACCTTTAACCACTGTTCCTTCCCCTCCGGCAAGGAGATCCTTCCGAGCACCCTTCCCTTCCTTCCGCAATCGGGTATGGAACCCTCCTATGACATGGGAATACACAATAGGAGATCCCCAGGCCAATGCTGAACTTCCTCCACTTCTGCCGGCCCTGGCGTTCGTTCCAGTCTCTCCGGCGAGGATTCGTCCGCCCTCTTTTGATGAAGCTCCTCCAGCAATACCTTCAGTTCAAGGCGATCTTTACAGAGTCGTCTTGGCACCTTCTCCTCCGGAGGACCCTTCCAACGATCCTCCTGTTAAGAATAACCCTAAAAACTTGTATAAGGGTTAGCCTAAAGGATGTAAATATGATCAAAAATATTAATAAAAAGGAAAAAGAGGGTACTGAGACTTCTCTTTGTCGTTTTCCTATAAATGTAAGACAACTGTCACCAAAAAAGACTGTCATCCCGTCTGAACATACTTCTCCTTACTGCTTTCATGGAATTTAAGTTGTCCTTCCCAAAGTTACTGCGCTACTAATTTCCACCCACTATCTTTACGTTTCTCCTTCTTTACTAGCATTTATTATTTTACCTTCTCCACGAGTTAATGCATCTTCTTCCTTCACCGTTATAAGGACCTCGCACCTTCGCCGCTTAACCTTCATCTTCTCTTTTTCTTCTCCCTGTCATGGAAGAAACTTCTGAACAGGGCAGCAGTTCTTGTCCCCCCGAGGGAAAAACTGAAGAACAACGCTATATCGCCAACCTGGAGGAGCAAGTGGCATATTTGCAGCGGCGCTTGAGGGAAGCTTCCACCAGCAACTACTCTTTGCGTCAGCAACTAGCAATGTCCCAGAAGGATCTATCTAAGCACATCTTCATACAACAATCTTACCTTCGGCAGCTACGACATCAACCCCAGCCACGCCAGTACCTCCCAATAAAGAACTGTAATACCCTATAAATAAGGGTTCCTTTCGCTATTTTCTTCTTGTGGGGGAATTGTAATATATAATTTTTTCCAAGGTAATGAACTTTCTGCAATATAAGCCTTCGTCTATATCCCTCCCCGCTCATCTTCTTCTTTCGGTATTCTTCTGGTAGTGTCAAAAATAATATGCAGTTGAGAGATAAACTCAACTCTTCCGTTCCGTCATCGCACGGGGATAAAAATAATATGCAGTTGAGAGATAAACTCAACTCTTCCATTCCGCCACCGCACGGGATAAAATAATATATAGTTGAGGAATGAACTCAACTTTTCCATTTCACGGGGATAAAATAATATGCAGTTGAAGAGTAACCTCAACTTTTCCGTTCCGCCACCACACGAGGATAAAAATAATATACAGTTGAGAGATATACTCAACTCTTCCGTTCCGCCACCACATGGGGATAAAAATAATATGCAGTTGAGAGATACGCTCAACTCTTCCGTTCTGCCACCACACGGGGGATAAAATAATATGCAGTTGAGAGATAAACTCAACTCTTCCGTTCCGCCACCACACGGGGATATACATAATATGCAGTTGAGAGATAAACTCAACTCTTCCGTTCCGCCACCGTACGGGGATAAAAATAATATATAGTTGAGGAATGAACTCAACTCTTCCGTTTCATGGGGATAAAATAATATGCAGTTGAGGAGTAACCTTAATCTTCCGTTCCGCCACCACACAGGGATAAAAATAATATGCACTTAAGGAGTAACCTCAACTCTTCCGTTCCGCCACCACACGGGGATAAAAATAATATGCAGTTGAGGAGTAACCTCAACTCTTCCGTTTCGCCACCGCACGGGGATAAAATAATATGCAGTTGAGATATAAACTCAACTCTTCCGTTCCACCATCGCATGGGGATATACATAATATGCAGTTGAGAGATAAACTCAACTCTTCCGTTCCGCCACCGCACGGGGATAAAAATAATATATAGTTGAGGAATAAACTCAACTCTTCCGTTTCACGGGGATAAAATAATATGCAGTTGAGGAGTAACCTCAACTCTTCCGTTCCGCCACCACACGGGGATAAAAATAATATGCAGTTGAGGAGTAACCTCAACTCTTCCGTTCCGCCACCACACCGGGATAAAAATAATATGCAGTTGAGGAGTAACCTCAACTCTTCCGTTCCGCCACCGCACGGGGATAAAATAATATGCAGTTGAGAGATAAACTCAACTCTTCCGTTCCGCCACTGCACGGGGATAAAAATAATATCGACCAAGGCCTTCTATATAAAGAGTGTGCTGCTTTCGTGCCGCTATTCTTTCTTCCTTCATCTTGAAGGTGAACACCTTCATCCCTCCCCTCATATAAAAGGAAGGGTTTTAACAAATAACGGGCCATCAAAGGAATAAATCATCATTTTTCTTCTTCTTAGGGTCTCTCTTTTTATAAACTAGGAGCCCAAGAGTCATCGCAAGCCCATTCCCCCCTCCTTTTATAGGGGGAGTTTCGTCTTTCCTTTCTTCTATTACCGTCATTCCTTCTGCCTTTTCGTCTCCTTCTTCTTCGTCTGTTCTTCTTTCCGCCGCCATCCTCCGGTGCCCCAATCACTAACTCCAGTGCTTATCTTCTTTCTACAATGGGCAGGATGCATTCCTCTTTCTACCGAGAAATAGCAAGCCGTTACTCACACATCAAAAAGGGTGAGGGTCAGCCGCTAGCATCAGCTTCACCCTCACCCTCGTCTGTTACCATCCCACCTGCCTCATCTCTCCCTTCTTCTCCGCCTTCGCCTGAAACCCTTGTCCCATCCGCCCCAGATGAAACTGGAGTAGCCAGCCCATCCTCATCTCCCATGTTACTTATAAACCCTAACTCTCCCATTTTCTCCCCCTTCGCCTTGGGTATTCGGAAGTCACCCCCTCTCTCATCACAACCTGAAGATGAACCCAAAGAGGTGGTGCGTCAATGCCAGTCAACTACAGACACTTCTGCATCCCCGCCTTCTCTTTCCCCGAAACATTCCACTGCCCTTGAACCCATGGTAGTTGATATTCATCCATTGCCCATTTCCCCCCATGCTCATAATTTGGAGAGCCCTTCACCTTCTATGGGCACTAGCCCGGGTCCTTCCACTTTTCGCCTTCCCAACGAAGAGTTCTCCATCCCGATGCTCTCTATATCTTCCTCCCCAGATTCCTCGCCAAACCAATCCCCTTTCGCAAATTCTTGCGTGCCAATCTCGCAGCCAACCACATTGAACCTTCCACCTCAGGCTCTCGATTCTTTGCCCCCGGCCTCTATCCCACTGAGCCTCTTTACCAGTGCTGCTTCTTCTTTTCCCTTGGAACCTCCGACACAACCTCTGGCTCCTACCCTTCTCTTCCCCATTATAAGTAAGCCTCCACCTTAGGTATCATTCGTCCCTTCTTCTTCCCCTTCTCCCTGGGATCTTCGAATCTTAAATTTAGAAGAACTGGTTCCCCGGATGGAAGGCCTGCGTCATGCTCTGGAACTGGTATGTTTCTCAGATTGAGTTACCTGACCTTCTTCATTTTATGCCTCCTTTTTGATACACGACTTACAGGCCCTCACCAATTATCAAGAATTGGATCGCTCCATCCAGCAATATCAGGCTCAATCCCTGAAATGGGAGCAACAACGGCGAGAGGATCAGACAGCTGCCCAGAACCGAGAGCAACTTCTATCTCAGCAGCTTAAACAGTGTCAGGAACAACTGGCAGAGGCTCGTTCCCAACATCACAAGGATGCCGAAATTATAGCGGCATTACAAGAACAACAACAGACTCATACAGAATTATTATCTATCCGGCGGGACGTTCAACCAGCACAGCCTGACAAAGAGACTCCCACTCCTTAAGAATTAACAGACCTTCGAAAGCAGGTAGCGGAACTTCTACATGAGAAACAAAGGGACTCTGAGGTCATCGCAAACCTGCAAATCCGACACCAGAGGGCGGAGGACAAGATAGGGGATCTCCGCACCGCACAGCAGAAAACTCCTCCTTAATAACTTCTAGGGCGCATGCTCACGCCCATATACGCAGGCAAGAAACATCCCTCCCAAGGCTGGGCAATGAACTGGTCCGCACCAGATCCTATACAGAGATGGTAGAGGGAATTTCAGCTTCAATACGCCAGAACATGATGGATATGACTAATCTCCTTTAGCACGACCAAACTTCCCGAGCAGATGATATCTCGGTCCTGGCGGACGCCATTATGGAAGTATCCCAGTGTTATAGTGAAATGAGCCGAGCCCTCCGGGAGCAACAAGAGAAGTGTCACAGGCTCCATCGGAATCGGAGTCCTGACCGCCCGAATCGGCAAGAGCGGTTGGCCATCCTGATGTGCGCCACCTATCAAGATGGGTTTAATGAGGCGGTTCGGCAGTATGCTGATCAAGGACTTCCCCCTGTGAACCATCCCACTCTCTCCTTAAATTGGGAGGTCGACTTCTGACGTTATCCTTCCGATCGGTTTAAGTTATAACTTGATGTATTGCTTCGGGACATGGCTCCCTTTTTATCTTCTTTTCTTTTCATAGCTCGCTACAAGGGCTATAGTACTACTGTAAATAACTCATCAATCAAACTTGGATTCGCTATACATCTAATAAATACAATAAATTATCAAGTACATCCCTTCGGGAGCCTCCCAACTCCTTTTCTTAAAGGTTTCAAGTGGATAGCGTTCCAGGGTCGAGGAAATTCCTTGCCCTGGTCATCCTTTAGATAATACGTTGACCCTGCTACGCGACGCGTCACTTCATAGGGCCCCTCCCAGTTTGGAGCTAACTTTCCAGGATCTCCAGCGGGATTAACTTTACGCAGAACCAAATCCCCCTCTTGAAATCTTCGGGGCATCACCTTTTTGTTAAAGGCTTGATGCACTCTCCGCTTGTAAAACTCCGCTCGCCTCCATACCGTCTCCCTCTTTTCTTCCACCAAGTCTGACTCAGTGCTTCGAATAATTTGGTTCTGCTCTGGTTCGTAAACTTCCACTCGGGCGCTACTTAAAAGGGCTTCCACTGGAATAACGACCTCCGTCCCGTATACCAGGTTGAAAGGAGTTTCTCCCGTTGTAGTTTTTGGTGTGGTTCGGTAGGCCCGCAAGGTTCCAGGCAGTTCTTCCACCCAATTCCCCCTCTGGGCCCCCAATTTAGTCTTCAACCCTTGAATAAGAATTATATTAGTGACTTTAACTTGCCTATTAGCTTGGGGGTGGGCTACTGAAGTGAAAGTTTGCTGGATATTGAGACTTTGACACCATTCTTTGATCTTCTTGCCCTGGAATTATCGTCCGTTATCGCTAACTAACCTCCGGGGAATACTGTACTGACAGATAATATTCTTTCACAGGAATTGTATTACAACATTCTCAGTAATTTTGGCAAGAGGCTCTGCTTCCACCCACTTGAAGAAATAAATCCACAGCCACCAATAGGAATTTTTTCTGCAATGGTGCCACAGGCATAGGACCCACTATATCCATTCCCCACTGATTAAAAGGGCATGAAGCAACCCACAGCTTTCATTAATTCAGCCAGTCGTTCGGATCGGTTACTATGCTTTTGACAGGCTGGGCAAGTTTGCACTATATGAGCTGCATCTTGTTGGAGGGTAGGCCAGAAATATCCCGCTAACAAGGCCTTCCTCGTCAAAGCTCTCCCTCCCAAATGATTACTACAACAACCTTCGTGGATCTCCCGAAGTACCCATTCAGCATCCTCCTTTCCCAAACACTTCAGCAGGGGTCATCCAAAAGATGTTTTGTATAAGTCTCCGTTTAAGAGGGTGAATCATTTGACTCTGTTCATTAAAGCAAATGTCGCCCCTTTTTCTTCCGGGACCTTTCCATGTTGTAGATAAGCTGTGATGTCAGTCCTCCAATCAAGGATCGGATCAGGTTCGGGCACAACCTCCTCCACATTGCATATCGTCAGAGAAGTAGGGATTTCCACACAGACCGTTTCAAATGGTTTTACTCCTTCCATCGCGCTAGCCAACCGAGTCAATTCATCTGCCTTCCCATTGTTCTCCCTTGGAATCTGCTTCAACATGACCTGATGAAAATGAGCCTTTTCTTTCTCAAAAGCCTTCAAGTATTTGTGCAATCTTTCTTCTTGAACCGTGAAAGAGCCTTGAAGTTGTTATACCGCCAACTGAGAATCCGAGTGGATTATAATTGAGGTGACCCCTACAGCTTTGGCAACCTGTAGCCCCGCTAGAATGGCTTCATACTCCGCTTCGTTATTAGATGTCCGATATCCCAGGCGCACGACTATGCGCGTCTCCTCTCTATCAAGGGAAATTAACAAGACTCCAACTCCACTACCCGTGGATCTCGAAGAACCGTCCACAAATACATTCCATGTATCTGACCCTTCTTCTTTTGTTAACGAGCTATTTTCTGAACCAACAGGTGCTTCAGCCAGAAAGTCAGCAAACACCTGAGCCTTGATAACGGTTCGGGGTTGGTAATGGATGTCATATTCGCTTAGTTCTACCACCCATTTAGTCAATCTCCCGAAAAAATTAGGCTTGGTGGCCACCTTACCCAATTCACTATGGGTCAAAACAGTGATAGTATGAGCCAAAAAGTATGGCCTCAATTTACGGGCTGTCAAGACTAGAATATATGTCAACTTCTCCAGCTCTGTGTAACGGGATTCAGCCCCCTTCGGAATATGGTTGGTATAATAAATGGGTTGTTGATGAGAACATTCTTTCTTTAACAAAACTGAACTGATAGCTCCCTCTGAGACGGCCAAGTACATCCACAATGGCTCTCCTGCCATTGGCTTGGCTAGTAATGGAAGTCCGGCTAGATACTTCTTCAACTCTTGGAAAGCCTGCTCACACTGATCATCCCATTGAAACTTGGTAGCTTTGCGCAGGATCTTGAAGAAAGGTAGCCCTTTGTCTGCTGATCTAGCTATAAATCGAGATAAAGAAACAATCCTCCCCACTAGCTTTTGAGTCTCTCGCAAATTAGTGGGTGACTTCATATTGCACAGTGCTTGCTCCTTCTCTGGGTTAGCCTGTAGCCCCTTCTCAGTTACTATATATCCCAAGAATTTCCTGCTTTTCACCCCGAACAGGCATTTTTAGGATTCAGCTTCATATTATACCGTCTCAATGTAGCGAAAGTTTCATTTAGATCCTTAACCAAATTCCGAGTGGTATTTGATTTGACTAGGATATCGTCCACATAAACTTCCATATTTTTCCCTTTTTGCTTTGCGAAGATCTTATCCATGAGCCGTTGGTAGGTGGCCCCCGCATTTTTTAGGCCGAAGGGCATTACCACATAAGCATATAACCCTTCTACCGTCACAAAACTAACCCTCTTATGATCTTCTCTAGCCAAGGGTATTTGATGATATCCCTGGTATGCATCCATCAAGGACACCACTTCATATCCCACTGTAGAATCCATTAATTGATTAATACGAGGCAAGGGGTAGCAGTCTTTAGGGTACGTTTTATTCAAATCACGAAAGTCAATACACATCCTCCACTGCCCAGAAGGCTTGGGGACCAAGACTACATTGGATACCCACTCAGGGAATTGGATTTCTTTCACATGACCCGCTTCTAATAATTTATCTACTTCCTCGGCTATAACCTTGTCCTTCTCAGGTCCAAAGTGTCGCCACTTCTGCTGGACAGGTCGGACTCCTCTAGTTATGTTAAGATGGTGTTCAGCAACGCGAGGGTCAATTCTCGTAAGGTCATGCACGTCTCCTGCGAAGATGTCTTCGTTCTTCTTCAGGCAGGCCACCAACTCCTCCTTGGCCTCCAGCTGTTGTGCCACCCGTGTGGCCTTTCCCGGAGCTATCTCCACCAGCTCCCCTTCCTCTATCTTGTCCGCCTTGGGAGGAGATTCTTCCAGGACGCAGACATCAGAAATGACGATGGACTTTCCTTTGGGGTCATCAGTTCGGGCCTTCTTCTGATCATCCCAGACCATTTGCACATAACAGCTCCTAGCGGCTTTCTGCTCGCCTTGGACTTCTCCCACCAACTGTCCGACTGGGAATTTCACCTTCTGGTGGTACGGGGAAGCCACCGCCTGAAAAATGACAAGGAAAGGACGACCAAGAATGGCATTATAAGTGGACAGAGCATCCATAATGAGGAAGGGGACTATACTGGTTTTTTGGCTGGGCTTTGTGCCCAGAATCAGGGGCAATGAAATCTGCCCTATGGGGTGGACCACATGTCCCGCAAACCCGAAGAAGGGTGTGGCGACATCTTCTAGTTGGGCATTTCCCAGCTGCATCTGTCCAAAGGCCTCCTGAAAGAGGATGTTGACAGAGCTTCCTGAATCAACTAATACCCTGGCCACTTCGTAGTTGGCCAGGAAAATACGGATTACTAAGGCATCCATGTGGGGCAGCAGGATGCCTCGGAGATCTTCCGGCCCGAACGAGATCGGCGGCGCGGTTTGGACAGTCTGGTCGGTGATGATGGTCAGACTTTCCACGAGGCGAGTGTATGACTTCTGCGCCCGATTGGAGTCTCCGTCAGTGGGTCCTCCTGCAATGACATGAATAACCCCCCGTGTGGGGGCATTATTTGGACCGGATAATAGGCCCTCACCTAATGGGCCTCCTTGAGAAATAACCTCCTGGGACAGGGTTTGGGGGTCCGGAGGAAAAGTAACTTGCGGTGGTTGGTTATATAGCTCTGGACGAGCCACATTGGGTCATTGCCCTCGCCGTGTCGGCCCTCCCGTCTGAGGCCGCAATTGTGGGTAGGCGGATCGGAGGCGCTCCAACTCCTCCTGCATCTTGAAACATCGGTCGCTAGCGTGGCCATACTCCATGTGGTACTGGTAGAAGAATGGGGTGGGAGGATTGCGAGGTACTCCCCGGTACCCTGAGGGTCGCTGTAGTAGACCCTGTTGATCATAGAATTCCATCTCCCGCTCCTTCCAAGTCCTCGCGGGAGGAACTGCATCGGCAACCATAATCTGTAATGGCTGCGCAGGGCGAGCACCCTGTAGCAATAACCGAGGTCTGGGAGCCTCCAGTAAAAGAGGTCGCGCATATCCCTGCCAGGGAGGCGCTTGAGGGGCGGCGGGGCGATTTCTTTCAGCATGGACTCTTGCGGCAGCTCTTTCGGCCCTCCGCACTTTCAGTCCCTCTTCCTCGTTGATGTACTTTTCCACACGGCTTAACAACTCCTCGTAGCTGTTAGCGGGCTTTCTTTAAAGGGAGATGAGGAAGGGGCCCTCCTTCAGCCCGTGCAGGATGGCTACTCTGAAAGCCTCCGACCTCGCGGAAGGGATGCTTCTAGCGGCGGAGGTGAACCGATGAAGATACCCTCTAAGTGATTCTGAGGGCCCCTGCATAATGTGTAGCAGGATAGAGGCATCGTGCTTATACACCTTGCAGCTGGCGAACTCTTGGCGAAACATCCCCTGAAAATCAGCAAAACAAGTGATAGACCCCGGGGGCAGGGTGTTGAACCATTTTTGTGTCGAACTGGTTAAGGTGGTCCGGAAGACTCGGCACTTGAGGGCATCGGTATAGCAGTGGAGCGAGGCCGCTCCCGTAAATTACGATAGGTGTTCTTCCGGATCCGTTGAACCGTCGTACTTCTCTACTTGGGGATTCCGGAAGTATGATGGGGGGACTTCTGAAAGGATATCCATGGCAAAAGGGTTGGGCTCATAAACCTCTGGAGCCCTAGTTGATCGACTTTCGCCTTGTTCTTCTCGTCGATTATGGGTTAATGGTATAGTGTTCTAATGTGCTCGTCCTCCCAGCCCTTCTCCAGGCAATGCTTCAATGTTAGTGGTTGTACGGGGTAGAGGAAGCACCTCTGGTGGTGGTCCGCGGGAAGAAGGTTCACCAGAATGAGGATGAAGATATCCCCTTTCTCTGGCGAGGGCCTCAGTCACGGTGTGGTCCACCAAGGTTCTCAGTTGTGATGGTAGTATTTTAATGGGGTTTTCCTCCGCAGTGGAGGCAACTGGGTGTTGTATTTCTTCTAGCTGCATCTCTACATCTTGCTCAAATAAGTTTCCACAGACGACGCCAACTGATGCGGTGAAGAAGATATGTCAACTTCCTTTCGATGCCATGAAGCACGAAGGAAGCTTAGGGGGTTCTCTCCGGCCGCAACAGTAAAGATGAAAGCGTAAAGCAGAAAAGCACAAACCAACACAGACAACAAAACCAAGACACAGGATGTAACGTGGTTCGTAATAAGGATTCCTACTCCACGGAGGTGAGCTCTCTCACCGGATGTAGTGCCAAAGCACTTTCACTATGAACGTCCTCCTTCCCGGAAAGGAAACTTCCGGAGGTGGAGGAGGAAACCTCTTATAGTCAAATCAAGATACAAGAAAAAGTACACGAAAGACGAAGATCACTACTCTCCTTCTCCGGCAAAGTGGTAGCTCTCCTTCTCCCAATGCGTCTTCGTTTCTTGCTGGTTGGAAAAAAATATGGATCCCCCTTTCCTTCTGTCCTCTCCCTCCCTTTTATTCTCCTCCTCTGATCAGTTGTTGCCTCGCAAGCTTTCCCCATCGTACACGTGACTATCACGTCCACCTGGAGAATAATTCTGTTACAGGTACGAGGAGCGAAGGCTCCTCGGAATATTGTGTGGGGACCCCCCCCCTTCTGTTGTATAACACCTTCTCATCTACATTTTGGGCACTAGGCTAGCATGTCCCTCTCAACCACTTGCCTTTGGTGAAACTGATCTAGACCTATAGCTCACATGTGGCATAGCCCTTGGGCTCTTCAGCAGCCCGAACCGACTCCCCTTCTTTCCGCACCAAACTACTTTCGAACTAACTAGGCCGAGTCGATTCTCATCCATCCCATCTACTTCTAGGCCTACTAAGCCGAACCGACTTTCGTTCATCTCCTAGCGAAGCAATCTCCACCTTTGCTTCGCCATGCCAATTACTTCACCTGGCTCTCCCGTATCAATTGTCCCAGGCGATCGCGCCCGAACTATTCTTCCTTTCTTTCTTCCCCGAACCGATTGTTTGGTTCGAATAGTGTTTTACATGCGAGCCCTTCTACTCGATTCACAGAGAAAAAGGTAACAACAATATCATTATCCCAACTTCACATTTAGTTTTAACACATTGTTATAATATTGCATGTATTTTTAATGAACATATTCAATCAAATGATAATTATTTATCTCAATGTATTTATGTAATGAAAGAAAAATGAAAAAAATATTTCTTAAATATTCCTGAAATATTTTTATGTGCTTTTGTTTTATATTCTAGACTTAAATTAGATGGTTTGCAAGATATGTTAGCATTATATTATGAATTTTAAGCCTTATTACCGAAACTACTCCTAATATTCCTTTGATTTTGTTTAATATTAAAACTCATTTACATGATATTTATAATGAATATAACATTAAATAGGGTGAACAAACTATTGGACATGAAACACATCAATCCACTATAACTAGTATTATTACTTCTAAACTCACTAAAGCACAAATGTTATTAAGGGAACGGATTAAACGTCCACGATGATCCTCAAGTTCCAGTCAGGAACTTGAGAATTATTTTACCACTTCTTTTGATTTTAGTGATACAGATGAAGAAAGCTTCGACATTCTAAAATGGTGGTCGCAAAGAACTCAAATATTTTCAATCTTATCTATAATGGCAAAAGAAATTCTAATTTGTCCAGTTTCAACGGTTACAGTGGAACAAACTTTTAGTATTGGAGGAATTACATTGGACGAGAGATGTTCTAGCTTAAGGTCGAAAAATTTGGAAGCGCAATGTTTACTCAATGATTGGTCAAAAGTTGCAAGTCGAACCCAACATATTAAAAGTGACGAAGAAGACCAAGATGAAACAGAGGAAACATCCGAAACTACGATGGGAGGAAATACGACTGAAAATTGAAATGTAATTGATTTTTTTTATTGTAATAAGTTTTTTATTTAAGTCCAAGATGTTGAAATTTGAGATGTAATATATTTTTTATTAAGATAATGAAATATTTGATAGAGTTTTTATAAATTCAATTGTGAAATTTTTTTATTTTAATTATTTATATTATTCTTTAAATTTGTATTTATTTAACTAAGACGGCGATTAATCAGACCCGGATCCGGACCGGAACTGACGGTTCCACAATCCAGACCATAACCGGCCACGAGCAGACTAGTTAAGGGTCGGTATTTTACCAACTCAGACCCGACGGTTCTGACTCAGACCCGGACCATGGCCAGATCTAATGGGAAGAAGAAAAATCCACTCAATCAACATCACATCCAAATTATATTAAGCAGTATGGTGCAAGCAATCACAGTATATTTTATGATAGGATGAAAATATATTTTTATCATAAAATTAGCGATGGAAATTAAATTTCCGTCATTATTTTTTATTTTTTGTGACGGAATGAAAATATATTTTTATTACAAAATTAGCGACGGAAATTTAATTTTCATCGCTAAATTAGCGATGAAAAATTAATTTCTGTCACAAAAATTAGCGACGAATATTTAATTTCCGTCGTTAATTTAGCGACAAAAAATTAATTTCCGTCAAAAAAATTAGCGACGAAAATTTAATATCTGTCGTTAAATTAGCGACGGAAATAAATTTCCGACGCTAAAATAGAGACAACAATATTTTGTTATCGAAAAATTTTAACATAAAATTAATGACGAAACGTTGATTCCGTCACTATTTCCGTCACTAATTTAGCGACGGAATATATATTCCATCGTTAAATTTAATGATGGAAATTTATTTCGATCACAAATTTAACGACGGAATATAAATTTCGTCACTAATTCAAATAGCGACTAAACAAAATATGACGGATTTTTTCGGTGACTAATCGGTCACTAAATCTATTTAGTGACGAATTAGTGATCAAAATTTAGGTCACTATTTTATGTATTGTTGTAGTGTATTTCTTGAGAAAAACAAGTTATTAATTTTCTTAAAAAATAAGTGAAATCACTGTGTCTACGGTTCCTTAAAATGGTCCCAGACAAAAATAAATTAAAAAGTATTGACAGTCTCCGCAATTTCAACTTGCTTAATTTGTCATTTTGTTTAATAGAAAATTCTGTAAATCGTTGTAAAAGTTAGGAATCTGTCTAATTAGTAGTCTTCTCTTCTGTCATCCATTCCAAAGTACTGACGAGAGGAAAATAAATTACGGAGGAATAAAGTCCCTTGATACGGTGGTAAAATAGAGAGGGATCCATCTAAAGTCATGAGAAATTTTAGATCCCTCATCCGGAATCGAATCATGTTCATTCTATAAGCAATCCCTATCTTATCATCACGTGTCTTCCGTGGGAACCGTAGTTCTGTAAATCTCGAACTATAAATATATAAAAATCGAATTGAATTTTCTACCACACTACCGTAGTTCAGAGCCAAGCACTTTGATTTGAGGCCCAAAATAAGCTATTAATTTTCTAACTAGCTAGAGTTGTCGTTAAGACGGTATTTTTGGCCTATTAGCAATTATTTTTATAACATTGAATTTGGACTTTTGAGGAGACACAACTAAAGAAGCCGATTAAAATACATATAAATATATATTCACTAAAAAATCCTCCATTTTAGTAGGAAGTAAAAATTTTTATTAATGAGAATCTATCAAAGACTCATTTAATTTTACAAAAGTGCACTATGTTTAAACATTTATTAAAGGATATATTTGTTTTCCAAATCCCTCCTTTGTACGTTTCAACCAAAGCATTTAATTGATTATTATAGACTTTATTTCATCAATCATGTCTACTCAAAAATATTTAATAACCTTAAAGACATAGTCAAGTGATACCGTTACATTTCTAATAGTATCTATCTAGAGTTTAAATTCATATTATTTTTTTTATAAAAAATTTAAATTTATTTACAATTTACGTCATTACATTTTTAATTTTAGTGCGTGAAAATCTCTCTCTGGGATTATCTGAATCTAGAAAGGAGTTTTAGATCTTCTTTCAAAATCGATTCATATCAATTCTATAAATGTCACACTACCCCAGTCAACGCGTCATCCCCATGGGGATAGACTGACGGGGATTCTAAGTTGGCGATTCTAACCTTTGTAGTTAGGAGTGTAAATATAACGTAAATTCAAAAGTACCGCTACATTAACACCCCCATTATCCCACGCTTTTAGGAGGGAGATAAAATCATGAATTAATATTGAAAAGTGCATGAGCAAAGGGCACCCCCAATGGAAATTGAATCTTAGACTTTTACGATCCACTCTTATGCACTTACCAACTGAGAGCACTTTGTTGGGATCGTGAGTTGCGCTAGAAGGAGTGAATATCGTCTCCAACTCGATTGATGATTTCATTCGATCGTTCGTGTGTTTGCCTATAAAGCGTTAGCGGTGGAAACAAAAATAAACATGAATAACATTAAACACAACTCACAGAACACTGCTTCGGGATTTTACATGGTTCGAAATCCTTGATTCCCACCCCACAATCTAGCTTCTAGCGATGTACCACCACTATGACTTTCTCTTTCTCAGAATCACACCGAATGTGGAGAAACCTTTTACCACACTTGGAGCTTACAACAAGACAACCAAATACAAGTATGAATCAAAAAACAAATGAAAATAGCTTTACTAGAATGCTTTTGCTTGATCACTTATTTGGTTGATGTGGAATGACTTTTGAAGATTTGGAATACAATAACACTTCTTCTTCAAAGACTCCAAGAATCGACTCTTCAACTCATTGCCAAATCTTCCTTTTATAAGCTCCGCAATGGGCTAATTTTCTCCTACCAGTCCATTGGTCCACCTTCAATTGACTGATCATTCGACCATTATCTCACAACGGCTCAATCCATATTGGATTTCAGTGCACCAATCAACTGTCATACATCCATCAGTCGAATACAGAATTCTTTGTGATTTGCTATAATGATACCAGTCGACTGCTAGAATACAACAGTCGATTGATTCGTTGGGGCTAGTGTTTCTCATTTTCCCCGAGTCACCCGAGCACTCACAGTGCCAAGCACTATTTCTTTATGCGCTCGCCTATAGCCTGACTTATCAAGTCCAAGCACTGAGTCTCGAGCCCCGCTCGAGGCTTCCTGAGCACCGTGGTTGCTGCCCTGAGCATCTGCGACTGAGCACCCCCGAGTCCCCGTGCGCGAGCGCCGAAGGAGTCGGGTTCTTTGGCACGCGTTGAGGAATGGAAGTCTCGAGCGGGCCTTGGGAAGTCTGTCTTGAGCGATGCTGCCACGAGCACCCGTGACCGAGTGCACCCGAGTCCTCAACTCGTGCATTTCCCATCACCTGAATGCCCGAGTGTCGCTCAACTCAAGCACCTGCTCGCGCTCCCAAGCGACAAGTCCCGAGCCCCACTTGGGACATACTTCCCGAGCTCTGCGTGCTTTTGCACGCCTGAGCACCCGAGTCTCCGACTAAAGATTTCCTAATCGTCCGAGCACCTCGACTACCAGTCGAGTTGCTAGTTGAGGACAACTCGCTTTTGTTCGTCTGCAACAACGACTAGTTAACTGAAATAAAATATCAGTCAACTGGTATACCTCAAAATTGATATTTAACGTATCAAGTATGATCCTCTCATACTTGATACTGACCCTTAGTCTATACCTAAGCATTCATGCTTCTTCATGTTGCGATGTATAATGAAAGTCTAGCCTTTGTATGAATATCTTCAATTTGAAATAAGAATCACATGATCATTATTTGCATTTTATATTTATGTATATTGTCTAATACTTTACATTGTAGATAATATGGTGTGTGATGTCGCACAGAAGATCATGTTATCAGTTCCTTGTAGAGTATAAATAGAGACTCACAACCAAGATGGTTTTAAACAAACCATTGGTATGGTTGTAGTGTAATTTGGTATTGATTTATCTTGACCATAGAATTACATTAGTACACTTTGTGTGTATTGAGCAGGACTGATTCAGAGGTGATTCAATTTATACTAACTATATAATTGAATCAGACTTCAGATATTATAGTGTACATGCTCTTAATCTCGATATAATAACGGACACATATACTTAGTATTTATTTCTTTGATTTACCAATGGATGAGATTTATGTGTTAAATCAATAGGCCTGGTAAGTTGAAAAATAATATTATTTACATGGTGTGTCGTTTATTATAGGAGAAAACTGTGTCATATATACTAGGATGATGATGTCCCCTTGAGGAGCTCATAAAGTTCATCATGTAAATCTTGCAGGTGGAGTTGGTCTAACATGATAATAAGGATGAGTTGTACTACTCATGAAGTTAGATATTAATTAATTAAATTGTCAGTAATTTAATTAATTAATGGACATTCGATATCTTAAACACGGGGAGATATTTTGTACAAATAATATGTGGAGCCCATATTTAATTATGGGGGTTGGTGAGGTAGATCAATGATGATCCTCTAGTGGAATGAATCATCATTAATGGATCGGATTATATGTGGTTCGGATCCATTGGGTGACCAAAATCCAACTCCTCCTCATGGTCCTTATTGTAGCCTATTATAAATATCTCATGAAGCCTAGACCTAAAGGATGATTGTTAGTTGGCGTTGGAGAGGCTTGGGCGGCAAGGGAGAAAGGGTGTGCTAGGGTTTTGCATCACTTTGGCCGACGACAACAAGGGCTAGGGTTTCTCCTCCTTCCTCCTTGGCTGGCGCCTCCTTTCTCTTTCCTATAGCCAGCGACGCCTCTTCTCCCTTTCCAAGGGTCGGCGCTGTAGGGTTTTGCTTATCGAGTCCGTGAGGGGAAACTTCGCTTCTCACTTCACCTCGGTAGCTTGTACATGGCGATCCCTTCGATGTCCCCGGATTAAAAAAATTTAATCCTAAACAAAAGGGATTGCCAAAGCAACCAAGTCATCGTCGTGCTATTCGTTTAGAGAGGTCACTTGAACAAACTAGTTGTTCAAGCGACCATCCTCTATTCTACGAGTAGCCGCGGAATAGACGATGTCCGGATCACCGATTTTTGTATTTATGCTCGGGATCCAAGTATTATTTAGCCATATACAGATTTATATCATGCTCATAAATGAAAAACAAATACAAACATGTAACATATAAAATTAGAGAATCGATATACCTCTCGATCTTCTAATGTATGTCCTTCCTCCTTTCGGACGTCGTGTGGGCGACGCTCTACCAAAAGTCGGAGCTCCTAGATCGTACATCTTCCTTCCTTGCTCATCCAAAGCAAGAGGAAGAATAGAAACAAGGCTCATCTCCTTCCTATGGCCAACCAACAAGCAACAAAAGAAATGCTTGCCGCCGGCCAACAAGGAGAAGGAGATAATGGTGGAAACTGACCAAGACATCAAGGGAAACCCCTAAGTCTTGTTTCCACCACCCAAGGAGAAGGAGAAGGTGTCTTTGGATGCTGCCCAAGGGCTGGAAAGAGTGATATAGGCGCCGGCCACCAAAGCATGAAGAAGAAAGGAAGAAACCTTCCTTATTTGGTGCCACCCAAACCTCCTAAACCCTAAGCTTCCAAACCCTAATCCAAGCTCACCTTATGGCCGGCCATGGAAGTGAGGAAGAAGATTAGGATGAGCTCAAGCCAAGGTAGAGAGGAGAAGCATAGTGGTCGGCCAACCTTTGGAAGAAGAAGGAACCCCTCCTTGAGTTGCCGCCCACCCCTAGCTCTCAAAACCCTGGCCACCCAAACCCTAATCCTAACTTACCTTATTTCTGGCCATGGAAGAGGGGAAGAAGAATAGGATAAGCTCAAGCTAAGGTAGAGAGGAGAAGCATAGTGGCCGACCAACCCTAGGAAGAAGAAGGAAAGCCTCCTTTAGTTGCCGCCCACCCTTGCTCCCAAAACCCTAGCCACCAAACCCAATCCTAAACCAACTAGGATTCCTAGCCACCAAAGGAAGCAAACCCTAATCCCTCTTTCATTGTTGTTGCCGTCCACCCTAAGCCACCCTTTTATAGAGTTAGGGATAAGCCTTGGTTTAATCTCCACCATTGGTTCTAGGGATTTAATCTCAACCGTCGGATCTAGAGATTTAATCTCAACCGTCGGATCTTAGAGATTTAATCTCTACCAATGGATCTTAGAGTTTTGTTTCTATCCATTGGATCTAAGCATCATGAGGTGTTAATAGGCTACATTAGAGACCATGAGAAGGAGTTGGGTCTTGTCCACCCATGGATCAAGCCCACATAAAGTCCGATCCACTAATGATGATCCAATCCACTAAAGGTTCATCATTGATCTACCTCACCAACCCCCATATGATAATATGGGCTCCATATATTATTTGTACATTTTCTTCCCGTGTTTAAGATCTCGAATGTCCGTCGATGAATTAATTTACTGACCATTAATTAATCAACATCTAACTCCTTGAGTAGTACCACTCAACCTTTTCATCATGCCGGACCAAGTCCACCTGCAGGGTTTACATGATGAACCTTATGAGATCCTCAAGGGGACATCATCATCCTAATATATAGGACACGGTTTCCTCCTATAATCAACGGCACACCATATAAATAATATCATCTCCCAACTTACCGAGCCTATCGATTTAATCTATAAATCTCGCCAATTGGTAAATCAAAGAGAAGAGTACTAAGTATATGTGCCCGTTATTATATCGGGATTAAGAGCATGTACTAAATAATATCTGATGTACGATTCGATTAAGTAGTCAGCAATAAATCGAATCACCTCTATGTCGGTCCTTCTCAATATACACAAAGTGCACTAGTGTGATTCTATGGTCAAGACAAACCAACACCAAATCACACTACAACCATTCCGATGGTTTGTCCAAAGTCATCTCGGTTGTGAGCCTTTACTTATACTTTTCAAGGGGTCGATAACATGATCTCTTGTGTGACACCACACACCATGTTATCTACAATGTAAAGTATTAGACAATATTGCATAACCATAAAAATATGCAAACAATGATCGTGTGATTCTTATTTCAAAAATAAAGATGTTCATAGAAAAGATAGACTTTTCAGTATACATCCCTACAATCTCCCACTTATACTAAAAGACTATGCTGTCCTCTTACTGCCATACATCTGATTCCCCTTCCCTCCACATGCCTATCAAAGCTCTCGCTAGAGTGGCCTTAGTGAAAGAGTCTACCAGGTCATCCTCTGATGCAATCTAGGCGACAGCAACTTCTACCTCCTTTACGATTTCTCGTATCAGGTGGTACTTGCGCTCTATGCATTTACTTACCTTATGGGCTCGTGGTTCCTTCGAGTTTGCAACTGCACCATTATTATCGCAATAAATTGCGATAGTTCTGGGCAAACCAGGAATCACATCCAAGTCCATCAGGAAGTTCCTGAGCCATACAGCTTCTTTGGCCGCCTTAGAGGCTGTCACATACTCAGCTTCCATGGTGGAGTCCACCACGCATTTCTGTTGGACACTCCTCCATACAATGGCTCCACCTCCCAAGGTAAACACAAAACCTAAGGTAGACTTACTGTTATCCCTATCTGATTGGAAGTCGCAATCCATGTAACCCACAGGGAGTAATTGGTCTGCCCGGTAAACTAGCATATAATCTCGAGTCCTTCTCAGGCACTACAATATATGCTTTACCACAGTCCAATGTCCTTATCCTGGATTACTCTGATATCTGTTGACCATGCCCACAACAAAGTAGATATCGAGTCTCGTACATAGCATCGCATACATGAGGCTTCCTACTACCGAAGCATAAGGAACCGCCTTCATCTCCTCTATCTCCTCAGATGATCTAGGACACATCTCCTTAGATAAAGGAACTCCATACCGGAAAGGTAGAAAAACCCTTCTTGGAGTTCTGCATGCTAAAACGATCCAAAATCGTGTCTATGTATGAAGCTTGGGATAAGCACAATATCCTTTTCCTGCGATCCCTTATAACCTTGATCCCAAGGATGTGTCCTGCTTCTCCCAAGTCCTTCATATCAAACTGTTTGGACAACCATACCCTTACGCCCGATAACACTTTGATATTGTTGTCAATCACCAAAATGTTATCTACGTATAGTACAAGAAATACTACTACGTTTTTCGTCACATCTCTTGTATACACAAGACTCATCCGGACTTTGAATAAATCCATAAGACTGGATTTACCTCATCAAAGCGGATGTCCCAAGAACTCGAAGCTTGCTTCAATCCATAAACGGACCGATTAAGCTTACATACAAGACGCTCTTTGCCCTTGGCAATGAATGCCTCTGGTTGCTTCATGTAGATGTTTTCCTCAAGACTTCCATTAAAGAAAGCTGTCTTGACATCCATCTGCCACACCTCATAATCCATATGAGCTGCTATGCATAAGAGAATCCGGATAGACTTAAGCATGGCTACCAGCGAAAAGGTCTCCTCATAATCGATACCCTCTTTCTGAGTATACCCCTTCGTAACAAGCCTCGCTTTGAAGGTCTCAACCTTCCCATCTATTCCTCTCTTTCTCTTGTAGATCCACTTGCATCCAATGGTTTTTATACCATCGGGTGGTTCTACTATCTCCCAAACCTGATTTGAATCCATAGATTCAATCTCAGCATTCATTGCACTTTGCCAAGATACTACATCTTTATCTTGGATTGCCTCGTCATATGTCCAGGGATCAGGTTCATGTTCACCAAGGACCAAATCAGAAGATTCTCCCAAGAACATGAATCTATCATGCTGTCTCACAACCCTCCCACTACGATGAGGTATCACCTGTGTATCTTCTGTGACACGCGGTGCAGTGACATGTGGTATATCCTCTTATACCGGCGGTACTAAAGAAGTGACTTCCCCTTTTAACTCCTCCAGAATAATTTTACTCTTAGGCTTGTGGCTCATCACATAGTCTCCCTCTAGAAATCTGGCGTCCGTGCTAACGATCACCCTCTGATCTCTAGGACTATAAAACAATCCACCCTTCGTTCCTCTAGGATAGCCAACGAACAAGCATACTTCTGTACGAGGTTCCAACTTACCAGCATCTGCCTTCAGCACATGAGCTGGACTCCCCCATATCCGAATATGTCTTAGACTAGGCTTTCGCCCAATCCACAATTCTGTGGGAGTAGAAGGCACTGATTTAGATGGTACCAAGTTCAGAATGTACACCGCCGTATCTAGAGCATATCCCCAGAATGAATCTGGCAAGTCAAAATAACTCATCATCGATCTAATCATCTCCATAAGAGTTTTATTCCTTCTCTCTACTACACCATTTTGCTGGGGTGTGCAAGGTGCAGTCAATTGGGATTGAATCCCAGCCTCTGATAAGTAGTTCCTAAACTCTCCCAAGAGGTACTCACCGCCACGATCAGATCGTAGTGTCTTGATACTTTTACCTTGACATTTCTCCACATCATCCTTGAATTTTTTGAACTTGTCAAAGCATTCAGACTTGCGGTGCATCAGGTAAATATATCCATATCTTGAGTAATCATCTATAAAAGAGAGGAAATACTTAAAACCACCTCTAGCTTGGATAGACATAGGACTACACAAATCAGAATGAACCAATTCTAACACATCTTTGGCTCTATACCCCTTGGCCTTAAAAGGCCTCTTGGTCATCTTACCCTCCAAGCAAGATTCACAGGTTGGGAGATCCTCCACCACTAATGAACCCAAAGGTCCATCAGCTATCAACCTTTGAATTCTGCTTAGGTTAATGTGACCAAGCCTAAGATGCCAAAGATATGTTTGGTTCATCTTCGAAGGTTCTTTTCTCTTATTGGAATTAGAAGATGAGTTATTAACTTCAATTTGCATCGTGGGAGGTTTTGGTTCAAGTGTATCCAAATTTCCTATCAATGTACCTGAACAGATATTCTCCCTATTCCTTTTTATAACAACTCTATCATTAAAAGAAATAGAATATCCATCCATAAACAATTTAGAAACTGAAACTAAGTTCTTTCTAAATAAAGGTACATAAAGAGAATTTTTCAAAACCTAAGTTTTATTTTTCTCAAGAGATAAATAAAACTTCTCCCACTGCAATAGCTGTCATCTTCATGGCATTGCCCAAGTAAATGGTAATCTTCCTTTTAGCTCGTCGTTGGGTTTCCTGGAACCCCTGCAAAGTATTGCAGACATGATTAGTGGCTCTCGTATCTACACATCAGGTGCCGGTAGATAACACCGCTAATCATATTTCAATGACTAGTCCAAAGGATATATCATTGTTCTGCTTTGGATTGGGACAATCCTTCTTCCAAAGTCCATCCTGCTTATAAGTGAAGTACTTGCCTTTCGGCTTCTTCACTCTTCCCTGAGATCCTCCCACCACCTTTTCTCTACCTTGTTTCTCCTTCTTCTTGCCTTTCGGCTTAGAAGTAGAAACCTTTTTGAGCAACCATGGCTTGAGGACACTCTTCGAAGAGTGCATACTTGTACTCCTTAGCAGATAAGACAATATCTAGATTCTTTTCCAATCATTATTGTTTGGGTACAGTAAGTTTATTTCCTTTAGTATCATAGTAAGTGGACTGAAAGTCATTCTTGAAAATCCTAATAATCACATAGATCATTACTGTAGATTTTAAAAAATTATTGACTCCTCAAACAATAAAATTTTAAAATCAACCAACACCTCTAAACACCGAGAATATCGCATGCCACGATCGTGTGGACGTATACGAATTCTACATTTGTAAGAGGAGGTTTTACCCATTAATTTTACTATCTTGTCAACCTAACTTTTTGACAAGTAAAATTAATAGTTGGTTTCTCTTCGGCCCTACAAATAAAAGCAGTGACTTCGATGGGGAGGATACTTATATTTGTATCTAAGTGTTCACCATTACTCGGTACCAAGATAATTATCTCGGGTTATGTGCCTTACGATGGACAAGTACACATGCTCCTTAATAATTTCCTATAACCATATTCGACCTTGTGATCCGTAAACAAACTCATCCGATATGGAGGAAGGGACTCAGAGCCAACGCGCAAGTTTGTTTGCATCACTTGTCAAATCGTAATGGAGGCCACGGGAATTTATAAAAATATCCCTCTCCCACTTAGTAATTTGAAATTGATGAATTTTCCTAGCCTACGACATGCATATCAAACAAAAAGCAATAAATATGAAAAATAAATTATTTTCCAACTATTATGACTTTTGTCTTCAATATGACTCCCGTCGCATCGCCATCTCGTCCGCTCCTCCTACGCCATGTACGAGCCATCCGGAGATCCGAGCCGAGATTAAAACCTATTTTAATTTACATCCATCGATCTTATACTCCACGAGGGAGTGTACATGAAATCTAGATCGAAAGTAAAATAAAATAAAGAGTGGCTAAACAATGTCGTATTTAATTTACAAAAACTAAATACTAGCCTCATCAACCCCGAGGATTCAACAAAATAAATATTTACACACATACAATCACATACACACACATGGCCATAATAGTCGGATCTTATGCCTGCAACCAAAGAGTTAAACTACGCATATCCTACTATTATCCGACACATATAATATATGAAAAAGTACATAAAAATTAATCGAATCCTAAACACACAAAACCGGAAACCTTGGCTCTGATACCAATTGAAGGGTCTTGCCCCGGAAGCTCTCCTACTAATTTTTGAAAGTCATTTTTGAAAATCCTAAGAATCCTAAGAAACCTTAGTACATATATCGATCCTTTAGTATCATAGTAAGTGGACTGAAAATCATTTTTGAAAATCCTAAGAATCACATAGATCATTACTGTAGATTTCAAAAAATTATTGATTCCTCAAACAATAAAATTTCAAAATCAACCAACACCTCTAAACACCGAGAATATCGCATGCCATGATCGTGTGGACGTATACGAATTCTTCATTTGTAAGAGGAGGTTTTACCCATTAATTTTACTATCTTGTCAACCTAACTTTTTGACAAGTAAAATTAATAGTTGGTTTCTCTTCGGCCCTACAAATAAAAGCAGTGACTCCGATGGGGAGGATACTTATATTTGCATCTAAGTGTTCACCATTACTTAGTACTAAGGTAATTATCTCGGGTTATGTGCCTTACGATGGGCAAGTACACACGCTCCTTAATAATTACCTATAACCATATTCGACCCTATGATCCACAAACAAACTCATCCGATGGGGAGGAAGACACTCAGAGCCGACGCGCAAGTTTGCTTGCATCACATGTCAAATCGTAATGGAGGCCGTGGGAATTTATAAAAATATCCCTCTCCCACTTAGTAATTTGAAAATGAGGAATTTTCTAGCCTACGACATGCATATCAAACAAAAAGCAATAAATATAAAAAATAAAATTATTTTCCAACTATTATGGCTTTTGTCTTCAATATGACTCCCGTCGCATCGCCATCTCGTCCGCTCCTCCTACGCCATGTACAAGCCATCCGGAGATCCGAGCCGAGACTAAAACCTATTTTAATTTACATCCATCGATCCTATACTCCACGAGAAAGTGTACATGAAATCTAGATCGAAAGTAAAATAAAATAAAGAGCGGCTAAACAATGCCGTATTTAATTTACCAAAAACTAAATACTAGCCTCGTCAACCCCGAGGATTCAACAAAATAAATATTTACACACATACAATCACATACACACATATGGTCATAATAGTCGTATCTTATGCTTGCAACCAAAGAGTTAAACTACGCATATCCTACTATTATCCGGAACATATAATATATGAAAAAGCGCATAAAAATTAACCGAATCCTAAACATACAAAACTAGAAACCTTGGCTCTGATACCAATAGTAGGGTTGTTTGCCCCGGAAGCTCTCCTACTAATTGTAGGGTTTTGCTTATCGAGTCCGTGAGGGGAAACTTTGCTTTCCACTTCACCTCGGTAGCTTCCTTCATGGCAATCCCTTCTATGTCCCCAGATTAAAAATTTAATCCTAGACAAAAGGGATTGTCAAAGCAACCAAGCCATCGTCGTGCTATTCATTTAGAGAGGTCACTTGAACAAACTAGTTGTTCAAGCGACCATCCTCAATTCTACGAGTAGCCGCAGAATAGACGATGTCTGGATCGCCGGTTTTTGTGTTTATGCTCGGGATCCAAGTATTATTTAGCCATATACAGATTTATATCATGCTCATAAATGAAAAACAAATACAAACATGTAACATATAAAATTAGAGAATCGATATACCTCTCGATCTTCTAATGTATGTCCTTCCTCCTTTCGGACGTCGTGTGGGCGACGCTCTACCAAAAGTCGAAGCTCCTAGATCGCATATCTTCCTTCCTTGCTCATCCAAAGCAAGAGGAAGAATAAAAACAAGGCTCATCTCCTTCCTATGGCCAACCAACAAGCAACAAAAGAAATGCTTGTCGCCGGCCAACAAGGAGAAGGAGATAATGGTGGAAACCGACCAAGACATCAAGGGAAACCCCTAAGTCTTGTTTCCACCACCCAAGGAGAAGGAGAAGGTGTCTTCGGATGCTGCCCAAGGGCTGGAAAGAGTGATATGGGCGCCGGCCACCAAAGCATGAAGAAGAAAGGAAGAAACCTTCCTTATTTGGTGCCACCCAAACCTCCTAAACCCTAAGCTTCCAAACCCTAATCCAAGCTCACCTTATGGCCGACCATGGAAGTGAGGAAGAAGATTAGGATGAGCTCAAGCCAAGGTAGAGAGGAGAAGCATAGTGGTCGGCCAACCTTTGGAAGAAGAAGGAACCCCTCCTTGAGTTGCCGCCCACCCCTAGCTCTCAAAACTCTAGCCACCCAAACCCTAATCCTAACTTACCTTATTTCCGTCCATGGAAGAGGGGAAGAAGAATAGGATGAGCTCAAGCTAAGGTAGAGAGGAGAAGCATAGTGGCCGGGCAACCCTAGGAAGAAGAAGGAAAGCCTCCTTTAGTTGCCGCCCACCCTTGCTCCCAAAACCCTAGCCACCAAACCCAATCCTAAACCAACTAGGATTCCTAGCCACCAAAGGAAGCAAACCCTAATCCCTCTTTCATTGTTGTTGCCATCCACCCTAAGCCACCCTTTTATAGAGTTAGGGATAAGCCTTGATTTAATCTCCACCATTGGTTCTAGGGATTTAATCTCAACCGTCGGATCTAGAGATTTAATCTCAACCGTCGGATCTTAGAGATTTAATCTCTACCAATGGATCTTAGAGTTTTGTTTCTATCCATTGGATCTAAGCATCATGAGGTGTTAATAGGCTATATTAGGGACCATGAGGAGGAGTTGGGTCTTGGCTACCCATGGATCAAGTCCACATAAAGTCCGATCCACTAATGATGATCCAATCCACTAAAGGTTCATCATTGATCTACCTCACCAACCCCCATATGATAATATGGGCTCCATATGTTATTTGTACATTTTCTCCCCGTGTTTAAGATCCCGAATTTCCGTCGATTAATTAATTTACTGACCATTAATTAATCAACATCTAACTCCTTGAGTAGTACCACTCAACCTTTTCATCATGCCGGACCAAGTCCACCTGCAGGGTTTACATGATGAACCTTATGAGCTCCTCAAGGGGACATCATCATCCTAATATATAGGACACGGTTTCCTCCTATAATCAACGGTACACCATATAAATAATATCATCTCCCAACTTACCGAGCCTATCGATTTAATCTATAAATCTCGCCAATTGGTAAATCAAAGAGAAGAGTACTAAGTATATGTGCCCGTTATTATATCGGGATTAAGAGCATGTACTAAATAATATCTGAGGTCCGATTCGATTAAGTAGTCAGCAATAAATCGAATCACCTCTATGTCAGTCCTGCTCAATACACACAAAGTGCACTAGTGTGATTCTATGGTCAAGACAAACCAACACCAAATCACACTACAACCATTCCGATGGTTTGTCCAAAGTCATCTCGGTTGTGAGCCTTTACTTATACTTTTCAAGGGGCCGATAACATGATCTCCTGTGTGACACCACACACTATGTTATCTACAATGTAAAGTATTAGACAATATTGCATAACCATAAAAATATGCAAACAATGATCATGTGATTCTTATTTCAAAAATAAAGATGTTCATAGAAAAGATAGACTTTTCAGTATACATCCCTACAGGCGCCACCTTCTCCCTCTCCTAGGGTTGGCGGCAACACAAGGAGGAAGGTTCTCTTCCTCAATCTCTTCTCTTATCCTAGGGCTGACGGACACCACCTCTTGGAGTTTTGGTGGTCGGCACAAGCAAGGAGAAGAGGAGGTTTTGTGTTCGGCACGAGATAGGAGAAGAAGGGAGGATTTTCTTCCCTTGTTCGGAGCGAGCAAGGAAAGGAAGATACGTGGTCTAGGAGGCTTCGATTCTTGGAAGATCGTCACCCACACGACGTCCAAAAAGAGGATAGGAATACAATAGAAGATCAAGAGGTAAAACAAGAGGTATAATCTTATTTAATTTTGATTCTTGCTCTCTTGTATTTTGTATGTTATTGATTGACATAGACCCCGATGATAAACACAAAAATCGACGATCTGCTCATCATCTATTCCGCTGCTAATCAAGGAAAATGGTTAGATTTCTTGAACAACAAGTTTGTTCAAGCGACCACTCAAATCGAATAGCACGATGATGAATCGGTTGCTTGGGTAATCCATCACCGTCCGGATTAATTTTAATTAATAAAATTTTAATCCGGAGACGTGAGACAAGATCACCATGCACAAGCGACCGAAGCGAAACACGACTTTCCCTTCACTTCCATCAACCTCACACCTTTAAGATGCATCCGAATCCACGACTCCTCACCCATTTGCCTTCAAGTATTTCCTTCAACTTTGTCATGTCATCAGAGTCTTCCTTTGCCAAGAGGCCGCACCTCCGAAACTTTCCTTGTCAAAACTCTATATCTGTATTTTCACTTGTCAAGTCTCCATACTTTGACTTTTCTTTTGCCAAGTCTCTATACTTGGACTTTTCTTACCAAGCATGATCACCCATTGACTTGTCGAGACTTCACTTGCCAAGTACAATCTTCCAGACCTGTCGGGACTTCACCTTTGCGAACTCTCAGTTGGACTTTACTTATCCAGTCATATTGTCAAAACATCGAAACTCTACTCGAGTCTTACTCGAGCTTGGTCAATATTGACCTAAGATTGATTGTGCCATCAATCTCTCCAACACACTTTTATCCAAAGTAGTTAATCCTCATAAATTATTTTTTAATTTTTTTATAAAAAAAGGAACTTACATATGAGAATAGACCAAGACTCGAGCACAAATATAATATGAGAGTTATATAGATGAACATGTGGATATATAAGAATGGATAAAATAAAAAATGAAAAATGAAAATATTAAAGCAAAAATTAAGATTGCATCTAAGAAAAACTTTGGAAATATTTTTAAGATGATAAAAATAAATACTACAATAGATAAATACTTCAGTTAGGTAATATAAATATATTACAAATATACAAATAAAAAAAAAAAGAAAAAAAAAATTGATTAGTAATGATAAAATAATATAAAATTTATTTAAATATAAATAATAATATAATAGAGAATAATATAGAAGAATTTATATAATCGGTCCTATTTAATAAAATAAAATTGAATAGATGTTACTAGTAGATGAATTTAGAGATTTTTATCGATTTGCTAAGAATTCAAGGCTTCGTATAAATAAAACTTTTAAGCAAAAGTGTTACTAAGAGGACTCATGTGTTTTTGTTTATTACTGTGGTTTGATTCGGTTGAGCATGCAATGATGGTTCGAGGTTTCGGTTTGAATATACAAAAGACAGAAGGACATTTTGAGAAATATATACATCCTTTACCTATCTATCTATCTATCTATCTATCTATCTATATATACTGCGCGATGAATTCCTCCATGCTCGTCCGCTCCACGCAGACCCCGTGCCATTGTCGGCGTCGCCGCTGTGTCGTCTGGTCACCGTCAGTCGCCGGACCAGGCACGATCGACGCGTAACTTGTCGGCGATCCGATAAGACTCGGCTTCCGGCCGATTAGCGTCGGAATCTGACACTAATGGTCGGAAATTCGTCGCGTCACACGGCCGGCAGGGGCACACTCACTGTCGACCGCGATCGGGCCGGATTCCGACCAAATTGCAATCGGAATTCAACGACGGAAGGATCGACGTCGGCTGCTGGTCCGTCCGTCGTCGGATTTCGACTGCAATTCGATCGGAATCTGGCCCGATCGCAGCTAAAATCTATCGCCCGATTTTGGCGGTCGATTTTGGCTGTGATTCGGTCAGTCGACGACCGAATAACGACTGATTGATTATACCGGATGGACCAGCGTCGGCTGTCGGTCCGTCCGACGTCGGATTCCGGCCACAATTCAGGCAGAATCCGGCCCGATCGCGGCCAAAATTGGCTGCCCGATTCTGGCGGTCGATTTCGATCGTGATTCGGCCGGGCGACGGTCGAATGACGGTCGGCTGATTATACCGAACAGACCGACATCGGCTGTCGGTCCGTTCGACGTCGGATTCCGACCGTAATTCGATTGGAATCTAACCTGATCGTGGCTGGCAGTGGCCACGCCACTGTCGGCCGCGTGGTTCGGTCATTTTCGGCCTGTTTGCGCGGGATTCCGAGTACTAACCGGCCAGAATCTGAGCTCCGTCGGACCGCTAGCGAGTTGCGCGTCGATCGCGCCCGGTCCGGCAGCAGGCGATGGTCGGACAATGCGACGGCGACGGTGGCAACACGTGTGGCTCGCACTATGCTCGCGGTTGATCGGACGGTTAGAAGCGCATCGCAGCGCAAGAATGAGTCGTGCAAGTGATTAAAACTCTCTCTCTCTCTCTCTCTCTCTCTCTCTCTCTCTATATATATATATATATATATATATATATATCATTCGATTTCGTCGCTTCGCTTGTTTAGAGAGAGAAGTTGTCGCCGCTCTCTTCGAACGGTGACGAGGGAAGGATGAAGCCTGGCACTGTGATCAACGGTAGGAGAAGGATCCATCGAAGGAAATCCAACGGCTGTGTGTTTTTTTTCAACGGTGTCTCTGATCTAACGGCAGGTAAGTGGTCATCAAAGGAAATCAAATGGTCGTGATTTTTTTCAGCGGTGCTACAGTGATTAATTAAATTCACTGTTCGTCGGAGGAGTTTGCTTGGATTGACGGTCGGCGAGATGGAGTTGGATCCGGAAAACCTGGCAGAAGCTTCGTCGGGTTTAGGAGAAGTTGAATCTGTAATGTGCTGGTCTTCTTGAGCCTTCTGGTGCGAGAACGATAGGTGGTGATGCCAGACTCATTCTGGCGATCCACGGCAAATCGAACCTCTGGAGACAGCCAGCTAAGCGGGGGAAATAGCCAGGGCGGAAGACAACCACATGGCCGATGACAAAGGTGGAATGGCGTTGTTGGCAGGTACCGACAGGCGACGCTAGTTTTCCTCTATTCTGAACAGAGGAATTGAGCGGACTTTAGGCGAACTCTTGGAACTCTGGTAGCTGCTGCTGAACGGAATAATTTCGGGCTTGTAAGACTACTGCAGACGCAAGGAGGGGTTTTACTAGTTGGATTGCCAGAGATGGCTCACCTTGACGGTGTTCTAGGTCATCTTTTTGCCGGAACTAATACACACTGCAACATACAACAGGAAAACCCTTGTACGTTGGTCGGAAGATAGATTAATGGGGTGTCCACACATTAGGATGCTACTGAACGGCTGAGGGAACTCCAGGCTACCGGAAAGTGGCTAGGAACAGTGGCAGGTGCATACAGCTTGAAACGGCGCAAGGAAGAAGAAGGTTGAGTTGGCAGAAAATTGATGCGCTGGCATTACTTATTTGAGGTGGACCAGTTTTAAGTAGACACGTGGCAAGTCTTGGTCAGTGGAGGCATCAAACGGTCGGGAGAAGACCAAATTTTGAATTTCAAATGTGCGGGTTGTTGGATATCAGCCTGCATCCGCTTAAGGTTTGAGAAGCAGAATGGCCCACCGTCGGCCGACAAGGAGAGGTTGGCGTCGGCTAGAACTTGTAGATGAACCGCAATGACAACGGGATGAAGTTGAAGTACAAGTACCGGCCAGGAAGACAATCCCACAATACTACCCGAGGTTGTGCCTCATAAGAGAAGACCTGATACACGAGCAGGAAAAACCGGCGCAGGAGCAAGGGTTGTCGGTGCAGACGAGCATGGATACTGGACAGGAAGGCACATGGGCTGGCTTCTTTAAGACGAACAGGGAGTGTTCCTTAGACACTGCTCTTCAAACTTTCAGCAAATCCATAGACAAGATCATTCTAACGGAGGGGGATCAGGAAGCTATAGAGGAGGTCATTGGCTTCTGTTTGGTAGGCAAGTTCTTAGGAAGATTCCCTGGATGGAATGTTGTTACTGAACTCACAAAAAGGTGGAATGCTCCGCACACAATGCTCACACATAACTCACGGTGGCTGCTTTTCAAATTCACTTCGCAGGAACTGTGTGACAGGGTGCTTAAAGATGACCCATACATTGCTTACGGATGCCCACTCTACCTTAAAATAATGCCTCCATGTTTCACCTTTCAATCAGGGTCCAGAATAACTTACCCCTGTGGATGCAAATTCATGGCTTACCCATCGATTGTTAGATGAAGATAGGGTTGAGCAAAATTGCATCACAGGTGGGCACTCCCTTGTTCACGGATATGGTCACCAGAAGTAGGGAGCGACTCAACTTTGCTAGGGTTCTAGTGGAAGTAGACATCACCCAACCTCCCCTCCTTAGCATGGAAATCACACTCCCGAATGGACAAGACTTAGATCTGGAGCTACGATATGAGACTAAATTGAAGCTATGTGCCAAATGTCGAGAGATGGGCCATTATCAAGAGCACTGCCCTGAAGAAATTTCAAAGAATAATGGAGAAAAGGGGAAGTAATTATGTACAGCTAAGGCATTTCCATCCCAACGTACACAGAGTAAAAGATCAACGCATAAGGAGAACACCAGCATGAAGGAGACAGTCAGTCAAAATGGCACACTGGCATGCCAGTCTGAAAAACAAAGTATTGGGACACAGGATATAATTGAATCTGATAAAGGACCATCAGAATCATCTGGACATGGGGCCAACACATTGCAGATGAAGGAAATCACTAGCAAACATGCACATAAAGGAAAACAAAAGATAATAAATCTACTAAAAATCGACTAGCATCGATAAATTGGAAAGGCTTGTATACAGCCAGCGGTGAGTTGAGATCGATCGAGGCACATAGAAATCACCCGACAAAGAGAATCGAGCGATTGTAGATGTTGCAAATGTTTTTTTCAAGCGCTAGGTATCAGATGGGGTGTAATGACGGTTGGGAAAATTTGGACAAAAATCGCCGTGCCAGTGATAGCCTCGGAAGCGATGTCGTGCAATCGATCTATGGGAAGGATCTTGGCGAGCGAGGCAACCAAGAAGCGACTTTAGGTTATGTGATTTAAAGCTGATTAATGATACAAGGGTGATCGGGGCCAACTGCAATGGAACCAGCATTAATTCTGAAACTGCACAAAATCTGGGAGAGTTTGTGGTTGTTTCAAAGCATAACCAGGGAACCACAGTGATCGTGGACTCCCTTTCCAGCAAAGGAAAACAATTTGAGGATAATAGCAATGCATTTCGGCTCCAGGATGGCAAAGGAACCTGGATGGAAGTTGATGATTTGCTACAACTGGGAGATGCGTCTGATAACCATCAAATTGCTGATAATGGGGAAGGGCCTCAAACTGGCACACTGTTGCCACAAACTGGGCAGCAAACGTCTGTGCCATCTGATGCCTTCACAGTATTAGCCAAGCATTCAGGATATGGAAAAGACATAATGCAGAGGACAAGAGGGAATGGGAACATGAAATCCAAAGATAATCGAGCTCCACTTCAAGTGACAGGAGGACAGGCCTTGGCTGCAAAGAATTCTGGTCAATTATCCATCAAAGTTAACTCCTCAAATAAGTCAAGGGGCAATCAGAAAGGAGGTAACAAGATTGGCACGAAAACGTGCCAGTCTGAAATTCTGATAAAAATAGCATATACTGAAATTAGTGCTGCACATGTGGAGTATCAGCCCGCTGGCAAAGTCCAAGGAAATGCAGTCAGGCCTATGAAACAACATCAACATAGGGATTTAAATGATGTGCTAACTAAGGAAGGTGATACAAGACAGAAATCTGACCACCAGAATGCAGTATCAGAAATGCAGAAATAGCAGGTCCCAACTTCTTCAATGGCACAGAATCGGATGGAGCTTTCTGGTAACACTTATCAGAAACAACACCAACTTAGAGTCTTAAATGGTGTGCAAGATCATGGATTCTGAGCAGATTTACGAGCGAGAAGGTTGTATCGTAAATCAAAGCTGCGGTATTAGCGATCTTTGTAGCGCGAGAACGATTTAAGCATTGAAGCGTGAAAGCAGATTACAACACAGGATGGACTTCCAGCAGACATTTTGATTGTGGAGGAACAGGATAAGGATCAGATGGTGTAGACACACATTGCAGACTTTCCAAACCCAGCTGAGGTTAATGTTCCACATGTTTTGCATCAGGGAAGCAGCAGATTTTTATAAGCAGATCCAGATTTTCCAATTTCAGTTTCAAAATCAGCTGAAATGTTAAACACACCAGAGTTTGGAAATCAGGTAGATTTTGGAATCAAGGTAGCCACTTCAGATCCAGTCACAGACATTGGCACGCAGGATTTTGAGCTGGAAAGGGCAGTGGACAGTGTGCTTCCTCAGGAAAGGGCAGTGCAACAAGCTGAGGAACCTAACAGAGAAACAATGCGATTGGGACTACTTCCTATATCAGTTACAGGGCCAGATGTTATCCCTGATAATCAGCAACAATTTTTACATAGACCTGAAACAACACAGGATAGCAGCCCATGAAAAATTCAAACCAGATCAAGAACCCAACGCAAGATAAAAAAGGCTAATGGGACTGCTCAGAATGTAGACATCCCAGAAGAGGGAGAATTCAGACCGGAGGGAATCAAGCAGGATCAAATTCCAATGGTGCAACAGGAGACTGATGAAGTTGACCTTCCTCCCATCATTGTTGGACTGTCGGCAATGGACTGGTTTAAAGCACACTACATTGAGGAGGAGGAAATATGCTTGCAGGAAGGAAGTAAAGAGGACAAACCAAAGAAACTGAGGAGCCGGCAAGTGCTGGCCAAGGTGACATGAAGATTGGAGCTTGGAATATAAGAGGCCTTAACAAAGGCCTCAAGCAGAAGGAGATGATGCATCTCCTCCACACACAGTCATTAAGTGTGTTCTGCATTTTGGAAGCTAAGCTAACCACTCGTCGATATCAAGGTCTAAAGACAACAACTTTGCATCATTTGGGAAGCTACCAACAAGTGGGCGAGCGGGATAGAAGCCATATGCTCTTAATCTGGAACCCTCAATTGGTTGATCTCTCAATCCAACAATCGGAGGACCAATATATACACACACTTATCCGGAATAGAGAGAATAATCAGCTATATGCAGTTACCTTTGTCTATGGACAACTCACTATACTCTCTAGGAAAATGCTATGGGATGGCCTCCAACATATAGCAAGCTCAATGCAATTGCCATGACTCATCATGGGGGATTTTAACTCGCCCTTGACGACTAGAGATAAGCAAGGGGGAATGGATGTCACTACCTATGCTATAGCAGATTTCTAGAATTTTGTGGCCACGGCTGGATTAGAAGACCTCAAATCAGTGGGATGCTATTATACTTGGACAAACAGCAGGGTGGTTAGCAAGCTTGACAGGGCAATGGTTAATAGTTTATGGATGGAGAAGGAAACTAGTTCATATGCAGATTTTCGACCCCCTGGAGTTCACTCAGGTCATGCAACTTGTTATGTCTCCTTAATGGACAAAAGAGGGCAGAAAAATAGACCTTTCAAGTTCTTCAACATGTGGACCACCCACCCCAACTTCAAAAATCTGGTGGAACAACTTTGGGTGCAAGCAAGTAGCTATATTTCTATTGGGACAAATAACAACCAAAATGAGCAGTTTGCACATGATCAAAAGGGGGCTAAGGCAGCTTAATAATCAAAGCTTTGGGCATGTACAAACCCGGTCTAGAATGACACAAAGCCGGTTGGAGGAAATACAACAAGAAGGACTAGTAAATGGTCACATGGAGGAGCAATATAAAGATGCTAAGAGGGATGCTGATCGATGGGCCCAAGCAGAATACCTCTTTTATCTCCAGAAAGTCAAGCATAAATATTTCAAAGAGGTGGATCGCAATACTCCTTTCTTCCACTCACTAGTTAAGAGAAACACCAAGAGAAGAGAGATTGTGACAATTGAAAAGAGGGATGGGGGAATAACAACCATGGTAGATGAAGTGGCAAAAGAATTCACGGATTATTTCCAATCACATTTAGGGGTCCAACATGAGCGCAGTACTTTCCAAGAGGGGTGTATGCAGCATGGGAGAGTCCTCACATCCGAGCAACAAGCCAAGCTTACACGCATTCCCACGGTAGAAGAAATCAAGCAAGCACTTTTTGACATCGGGAACCTTAAAGCCCCGGGGCTGGATGGATACAACTCTAGGTCCTATAAAGAATCATGGGATATACTTGGACAGGATTTTCTGGATGCAGTCTTGGGATTTTTTAGGAATGGGCAGCTGCTTAAAGCTTGGAATCACACGCTCATTGCCCTAATCCCCAAAACTGACAATGCTACCAAGGTCCAGGACTACAGACCTATTTCCTGCTGCACAGTTTTCTACAAAGTCATCTCCAAGATTTTAGCTGCACGATTGGCAGACGTTTTAGATCACCTACTCCACTCTGCTCAGACTGCATTTATTCAGGGGCGTACTATCACAGACAGTATACAGTTAGCCCAGGAGTTCTTTCGCAGCTACTCCAAAAAAAGGATATCACCCCGATGCACGCTCAAGGTCGACTTACAGAAGGCTTTTGACTCAGTGAACTGGGATTTCTTACATGATGTGTTACATGTCTTGCATTTTCCTCTCGTTTATATCGCATGGATCAGAGAGTGCATCACCACCTCCTCATTCTCTGTAGTGATTAACGGGAGCATGTATGAGCACTTTAGGGGAAAGCGAGGGCTACGACAGGGGGATCCCCTCTCTCCTTACCTGTTTGGCATCTCTATGGAGTACCTGTCCAGATTCCTTGCCAGAGCCACTACGAGATCAGATTTTCACTTCCATCCTAGATGTGGACACCTGGGGATAGCACACATAGTTTATACTGATGACTTATTACTGCTATCGCATGGTGATATATCCTCAGTCTCTGTTTTGGTCTCTGTTCTATCACAGTTCTCTCAGATGGCAGGCCTCACAGCTAACCTCAACAAATCCAGCATATTCATGGCAGGGGTTGATGACCGGATGAAGGGAAGACTTCTAGATATCACAGGTTTTTGTGAGGGGGATATGCCATTCAGATATCTAGAAATCCCATTGACCTCACAAAAACTAAAATTTTTGGAATATAGCATGTTGCTGGATTCGATAGCCACTAGGATAAACTCCTGGCCGAGGCATATCATCTCATATGCAGGGAAGGCACAGTTTATTGCATCAGTACTGCAGGGAGTGGAGTGTTATTGGATGTCCATCCTCCCCCTCCCGAGCGGAGTGATCGATCGTATTCATAATATGTGCCGGGCTTTTATGTGGACATCACGTAATCCCCCTATTGCATGGTCGGAGTTATGCAGGCCGAAGGAGGAGGGTGGTCTTGGCTTGAGGGATCTGAAAGCATGGAACCTTGCTCTGCTTGCAAAGGTCCTATGGCACATTTAGGACAAGCAAGACACCCTTTGGCTTAGGTGGGTACATCACACATATCTACAGCAGGTGGGGATATGGGAGTGGCAAGCTAAGCATACAGACTCCCCGTTGATCAAATCGCTACTGTTGGTGCAATCGGCCCAGGTCACGATTGACCAGGACTCGAGTTTGGCTCGAGTGAAGTTTTGATGTGTTTTGATGTTTCGACAAAAACATGTGACAATATAATTGTCAAGGAAAGTCCAAGCATGAGTCTTGGCAAATGGAAAGTCCAACATGAGTTGGCAAGGAAAGTCCAAGCATGGTCTTGGCATGGAAAGTCTAACATGGGTTAGCATTTGAAGTCCAAGGGGTTTAATATTGGCGGCGTAAAGTCTAAGCGGTAGTCTTGGCAGCACAAGTCCAATGGTTGGCGGCGTAAAGTCCAAGCGGAGTCTTGGTGGCGTAAGTCCAATGTGCCTTGGCGGTGTAGACACCGTTAGCATGACATAGCCGATGGAAGCACCTGAAGGCTAGCGCGATGGATGAACAAGTCATGGATGACTTGGAGGGATCCGAGAGGCGTGAGGCTGATGGAGGTGGCTAGAAGGCTTAGGACTAGGCTAAGAGTGGTCTAGCAAGTATGGGGGAACCATACTTGAGTTAAAACCTCATGTTTGAGGTGTGCCCGGTCATTGGTGCCATGTAGCGATCGTGGACCGTCAACTAGGGTTTATTTGCGGGTTATGGCCTAACGATCGCCATAGGTTAGCGGTCGGTGATGCTTCAGCGATCGGATCGTGTGATCGGTCGGCGGTGCTCGAATTCGACCCTGAGAATGGAGTCGAGACTCGGTGGTCAGTGAGGACTCCATCGGTCGTCGATGGTCACAATTCGATCGATGGTAGTTCTTGGACTTATCCAGCGTGGAACTAGCCGTTGTCTCCGCGACAACGATGGCATCGATCGTGATGGTCCCGATCGATCGGTGATAGACTTTTTCCAGCACAGGTTGAAGCTATATATGGAGCTCGTGGTGGAGGAAAAAGTAATCGGTTCTTGAGGGCTATTGGGACGATTTGTTGGTGCAAATCAGGTCTCCAAGTGCAAGCAAGCAACCAAGCATTCAAGCAATCAAAACAAGTGTTGTAAAGTCTTTTCTTTACTTGTATTTCATATTTACATTGTATATTGCTTGTATTTCATTCTTACTGTTGTAAGATTTATTGTAAGGGGTTTCTCCGCCTCCGACTTGTGTCGAGAAGGAGTGTTTATCATTAGTGAGTGCGTGTGCATCATTAGGGCTCTTTAGAGCTCGATCCGTGGAGTAGGAACCGTGCGGTTCCGAACCACGTTATATCATTGTGTTAGCTTATTGTCTATTTCGTATTGCTTTTATCATTATATATATTCCGCTGCGCTAACGAAATTGTAGACACAAACGAGATCGAATTACATCTTCGCTATTCACCCCCCTCTAGCCGTTCCAATATCTCTAACAGCTACTACATATCCGAGATAGTATCCTTATACATGCAGGGGGCCCAGTGGCTGCAGCGCACACACTTGCCAGTTGGTTTGACCGGGGCAAAGGAGGGGTGAGAGTGGCTTATGATCATTTTAGAGAGAGCAGGCCAAGGAAGGTTTGGGCAAGGACGGTTTGGCAGAATTATATCCAACCAAGCCACCAGTTCACACTTTGGCTACTTGCTCACCGGAGACTTCCTACCCGGGACAGACAGGAGTACCTGGAGGATCAGGTTTGTGTTTTCTGTAGAGGCAATTTGGAGTCACAGGACCATCTCTTTTTCAGATGTCAGCTGATTAGCCTGCTGTGGGGTCGACTGAGGTCATGGTTGCACATGAGACCCCCGATGATCACATACCGACGGATGTTTCGGATTTTCAGGTGTCACTACAGAGGTACCTCTACTTTGACCAGGGCACGACATTTAGCTATAGTCGTCATGGTACATTTTGTTTGGTGGGCAAGGAATAGCATTAGGTTTGATGGAGCGCAGTGGGATCCAGAGTTAGTGTTGCGAAGGATCCAGATCCATGTATACTGCTTACTTGAGAGCCACTTCGATGTACATTGAAAAAAAAACGTTTATAGATAGGGTTTCCAAACCCTAATCCCCATTTTGGGGTTTGGTGTGTTAGGGTTTAGGGTCCCCAAACCCTAACAGGAAAAAAAAACAACAACGGTTATAGATAGGGTTTCCAAACCCTAATCCCCATTTTTGGGGTTTGGTGTTTTAGGGTTTAGGGTCCCTAAACCCAAAAAAAAATAACTTTTAGAGGTAGGGTTTAGAGATAGGTTTTCCAAACCCTAATCCCAATTTTTAGGGTTTGGTGTTTTAGGGTTTAGGGTCCCCAAACCCTAACCCTTGGAGGAAAAAAAACCTTTAGAGGTAGGTTTTAAAGATAGGATTTTCAGACCCTAACCCTCATTTTTTTGGATTTGTTTGTTTTAGGGTTTAGGGGCCCCAAACCCTAGGGAAAAAAAAAAATTCAAACCCTGGGGTAAATAGTGCCCTGTACCCACACTTACCAAAAAAAAAAGACACTGTTTGGAATAGTGCCCTGGGTACTATTTACCCCAGGCACTATTCCCACTTTTTTATAAAAAGAAAAAAAAAATTTGTAGGCGCTGGTTGGAATAGTGCCCTGGGCACTATTTACCCCAGGCATTATTACCACATTTATAAAAAAAAAAAAAAAGAGTTGTTGTTGTTGGTTTCAGGAAAATGTTGTGTTGGACTTTGTGAGCTTGTTTGGACCTCTGGGTTTTGATTTATTTGTGCTCTTGATTGAGTGGTAGAGCTTGGATTGATGAGAGGACTTTGAGGTGATGGTGAATAGGTCCACCAGGATGACCTATCTAGTCCACAGATAACGCCTGTGGTAAAGACACATCAAATCTGTTGACGGCTGAGGCTTTGTCAAAAAGCCTAGAGTAGGTGAATAGGTCCACCTAAATGACCTATTTAGTCCGTGGTAACGACCACGATAAAGACACATCAAATCCGTTGTTAACTGACTACTTACTTAAAGTGGATTTTACGAGGAGCGATACATGAGGAGGATGACCACATTAGACACAGTACATGGAGATCTGCTGGCACATATGCAGAGGATTGACTGGCGCACCCAGTCAGAGAGGATGGACACTGTCGACACATGATCCCTGACGTCAGTAAGGGATGAGAGCACGACCAGATTGAGGGATATGTTTCATCAGGAGGTCTTTTTTTATATGGATGTTAGTTTTGTACTCTACTATGACTCCTTGCTCAGATTTGACATTTCGTCAGATATGACCGGTGCTTAGATCTAGGTGTACGACTGTATTGTACTTTTCTTTGATGATATATATATTTATCTGTTCATAAAAAAAAAAAAAAAAAAATATATATATATATATATATAAAATAAAAGCAGGATGCACATTTGTAACGTTTGATAAAGTTAAGTGCTAAATTGCCATTTTATTTATTAACTCTTTTAATGCTTCAAGCAATTGCTTTCGGTTCGATTTAATATTTTTTATATTGACTTAAAATATATTTTTAATTAAAGTGCTTTGAACAATGCTAGCTTTTGCAGGGAGATTCGCTCTGTTTTCTTCTGTGGTTGTTGGATGGAAGAATAAAAATGTTTTTATTAGGGTAATTTTTGTACCCGATTTTAAAAAATATTAAAATGCGATTATATTAATTTATGAGAAAGTGCATTTTTTTTTAAATTAATTTTTTTTCCCACCTAAACTTTATATCTCGAGACTTGAGCACTTATGGTCTCCGTGAACAAACTTAAATGGTCAGCGGAATAATATATTAAAAAATAAATATGGATCAATTATCGTTAAAAATAAATATCCATTCTCTATTATATTATGTATTATTTCTCTTTGTATATCTATGATACTAATCTTAAATAGTCCTTAGAGTGACAATGTTATCTTTTTTTAAGATTGAGCACGTATCGCAATAAGCCAACGGTGAAGTTCACTGTCTAAATATTGGTCAGATCCAATAGCTGTGATTGATAGCAAAATCATGGTTAGAAATAGTGATTAACTTGTAAAATCACTGTCTTCAAATGAAATGATAAATCAAAGATATTGTAACTATTGAGGCTGTGTACATAAACACTTTTTAATTTATTCGATGAAGCATATTTTCATTTAAAATTATTTAACATTTCGTTAAATTTGTGACCAGACGATTATAATTTTATTGTGACTGTGAATTTGACCGTTAGTTGCGAATGCTCAAATTTACTAGTGTTTTTTTTGCTTATGGTTTTATTTTTTGTTTTTTTTTACGAAGAGGAAAAATAATATTAAAAACAAAGTGTATTTTGAATATTTTTATTTTATTTACTTATTCCCAACTAAATCAGGCGTAAATGGAAAAAAATGAATTTAAAAATTATATAAATCAAATGGAATACATGGACAAAATGATCAAATCCCATTAGGGAAAAAAATTAAATTATATTAACTCAAAATATGATCAATACATCATATATTAATTCATTTTTTAATTAAAAAAATATGATTTATTGTTTTTTAAAATAATTAAAAAATATAATTTTTATAATAAAAATCTAACAAAATTTTCTTTAAAAATCAATAACTTTTGAATGATTGAAATAATTTTTAATAAATTAAATTGCGTCGTATACCATTAAATACAATAAATTATTTTCATTAAAATAATTTCATTTCATCTCTCTCTTATTTTCTAACCTCCAAGTAAATTATTTTTATAATATTATTTTAAATTCTCAAAATATTTTTAAAAAACGCATTTTTTTCTCTCTCGCATATATCCAAAGACGAAAGTTGTTATTTGACCAGGCTTACGTTCTGTCGTTTACTGACGCCGTCTCATTCTAAATAGGGCTAAAAAAAAAAAGCGAAAAAAAGGTTAAAGAACATTTCAGTATTTTATACTATTTTCCTTCACCGGCTTCTCATTCTCTCTCCCTACGAGGATCACCCGCCCACCGAACGAGATCGGACGGAAACGAACGCGGGGCGATCACGGCGATCGCTGCACCGATCTCGCCTGTCCAAGTCTTGGCTCTCGATTATTGGGGTTGTCCAACTGATTGTTTATCCGGCGAGCTGATCGCTGCTGCACTCGGAAGTCGCCCTTCGTCGGCGAGGGATTCTAGGGTTTCGGCAGCGGAGGTGGTGTTCTAATGCCAAGATCTGAGGGAGAGAAGGGTATCTTTTGGTCTTACGATCCTGATTTCTGGATTTTGGCGTGAGGTGTGGAGGTGTGGGAGGGAGGGGAAGGGGAGTGGAGGGGGAGGATCAGTGCGATTGGATGCTGGTGGCGGGGAGGAGGAGGGAGGATGGGAGGAAAGGGTTAGGTTTCGGAGGTGGAGGGGGCATGGAGGAGGACAACGAGCTCGAGGAAGGGGAGGCGTTCTCTGGCGAGGAGGACGACCGCTTCATCGACCCGAATGCTCTCTCCTACATTGTATGACCTCCCAGTTGATTTCTATCTTTGCAGTTTGAATTCTCGCCCTTAAGGATTGATCTGGAGATTTTGACATTGGGATATTTAGATCATGATGGAACTTTACTGAAATCAGTAAATCTATGCAAACACTTTTCTGGGATTTTATTATTTTTTATTTTACTTTTTTTTTTTTTTTTTTGCAATGACATTGTTTAAGGTTAACGGAGTTTGTGAGTTTTGGACATTGA
Organism: Wurfbainia villosa; assembly: GCA_025175895.1. NCBI lineage: Eukaryota > Viridiplantae > Streptophyta > Magnoliopsida > Zingiberales > Zingiberaceae > Wurfbainia > Wurfbainia villosa. The sequence continues at coordinate 632,511 of JAKLTH010000147.1, forward strand.
TGAATGATGATCTTACTACAGCCGGATCCTTTAGGCTTGAGAATAGAAAAATAACATCACTTATAGAGGGAAACCACAGAGATCCCTTCCAATATTTTGAACTGTCTTTCGTTAAAGAGGAGTGACAATCTGAAATGTCCTCAGAATTAAGCTCTTGTTTCCAATACCATGCCATTAGAGCAGTTCGTTGTAGCATGAATTCCTGCTATATCTCCAGTATCTAAGGTTTTTGTTTTTTTTGTTCCATGTAAAATAACTAGTTTGTGTAAACTGGTTTCCAAGGAAAAGTTTTACTAGGAAAATTAAGTATTTCCCCTTTATGGCTGTGATACAATGAAGGTATTTTTCTTTATTTTCTCCTTCCATGAGGTTGGAGTTGGAGTTCCTTTCTTGCATGCCTACTTGCCGCCACCTGTGATCACTGAGAGGTGGGGTAAGGCATGAGGTTGGTGTTGCAAAATGGGTTTCTATTGGAGGTGATGATGGTTGGGTCGCTTTGGTTGGAAGAGGGAGGGGGTTATTTGGTGGAGACGTGATGGAGAGGGCAGTCGATTGGCTGTTTGGTGGAGATGGGATTGGCGAGCATAGATTGGCTAGATGGGATGTGAAGGCTTGGGTAGAAGGCTAGTAAGCTAGTTGGGTGGATGTTAGTGGTGAGGAGGGGGAGATTTGGTTCAGTGGAATGACGCTGATAGGGTCACACAGGGAAGATGCAAATTGTTTTTTTGAGTGGTTCAACAGTTGGGTCTTAGAGAAGGTTTGATAGTGGAGAAGGCGATAGAGCTGTTTGAGAAAATGTGTTCGGCTTGCTATTTAACGGCGATGAAGTTCGCTTGGGTGGTGGTGGTGGTGGGGAGGTGCGCTCAAAGGAGGGACATCAGCTGGTTGTTTAATGGAGACTGGAGGGTCAGTGTAGAACAGTTGGAGTGTGATGGTTTGGCTCACTTGGGATAGGAATAGGTTAGTGAGAAAACTTCCACTCATTTTGAAAAAAAGTTGTTTTTATCAAAAAAGAGACTATTTTTCATTAACTAACATGATATCTTCCATTGATCTAGATTTTACATTACTGATTTTTTTTTTTTTGGGGGGGGATTTCCCAAGAAAATAACTATACGAAACAAAGGGACTATAAACGCATAGCTATTTACACTTTCCTATGTGGTTTGGATGATTCTTAATCAAATGAATCCAAGGTAATTTCCTTGAAGCATCTAAAGTTCTTATCTAGATGGAATTCATGCTTACTTTCTGAAAACTTTGTTGATTGCAACCATTTTTATTATAAATTTTTGTTTCAAAATATTTGGTGATTGTAACCTGTTTGACTATGATTTTCTTGATTTTTTATTTTTATATTTTGCAGGATGAGAAATTACAGAATGTCTTGGGACATTTTCAGAAAGAGTTTGAAGCTGGTGTCTCTGCAGAGAACTTGGGTAGGGAAGTAGTCTCCAAGAGCATGTTAAACATCCAATTTGTACTGGTCTCTTGAGTTCTGAGAATTCAACTAATCTGTAGGCTCAAAATTTGGAGGATATGGTTCATTCCTACCTACCTACCAGCGTTCTCCTGCAATTTCATGTCACCCTAGAAATCCACATAAAATGGAAATTCAAACTGTTACCAAATCTTCCTGTAACATGCCAGTTGAGGTACACTTTTTTGTTTAAAATGATGTAAGTTATATGTTGTCATTCGAATGGAAAGTTTACTATATATAATACCTGATTTTTTGCAATGGCTATTTGACATCTTGCTTTTCCTCACTATTTGACATCTTTCAATGGCTACTTGATATGTTTTTCAAGAGGAATCATTCACAGGATCCATGCCACTTGCTAGATGATGTTTGGTAGTAAATAAGATTCTGAGTTCGTCAGCTTCTACATACAGGTTACAAACCCGAAGACTTCAGTGACATTGAGTTCATCTCTTCCTAAAAGTAATGCTGCAGCAGTATCATTAGAAGAAAATTCATGTAAACAGGACATCTGTTTGAGTAATCCAGGCATTCAGGACCCTAGTTTGCTGCAAACTTCATTTAGCAAGACAACTAATGGCTCTGACCACAAATCACTGAAGCTTCGCATTAAAGTGGGTCCTGACAATAACTTGGCTAGAAATAATGCTGCTATTTATAGTGGTCTAGGTTTAGATATTTCTCCATCTTCATCATCGGAGGACAGTCCTGATGGGAATAATGGAATTTGTCCTGAATTACAAGATGGCCCCGATGAATCTCCTATGACTATTCTGCAGGTAATTCTGATATTTATCTATGTTAATCTTGTGTTTTATGTTTTCTGATTCTTAATTAAACTATTTAAGCAGGCTATGACATGTTTTCCAGCGCCTGATGTCCATTTACTTTCGCCTCTGCAAGATTGTTTTTTCCAATTAGTGGAAAAGGATCTCTTTGTAAGAAAACAATCCAAAATAGGAAAATCCTCCAAGGGAGGGTTTGAGATTACTGCAGACTTTACTGACTTCACTATACATTCAAGAGAACTAAATGGTCAGCCTGAGAAGCCAACTAAATTGAGCCAGTTGAATGGGAGAAAAGGTGAAATAACGTATTTAGAAGGTAAAGGTATTATAGATAGGGTAACTCGTGTTGAAGCTCAACCAGAACAAGGGCTTGCTTATAATGCTTTTGATAGGGTTTCCTCCATTTCAGAAAATACTAGAAAAGCACATGGGCAGATAAATGAGAACATGATAAAGACAGAAATTAATCCGCTGGATCAGCTTATGAAACTCCAAATGGCCTCGTCAACAGACAAGCCAATTGCTGATTCAGCTAAGGATAACATTGAGTTAGTTGATTGCACAATAAATCATGAGGCTGGCTATTCATCAAACAAACTGGATCAGTCGAAAGGTAAATTTGGTGAAAAAGCAAGCATCATGGCAAGGGCATTGGAGAACCAAAATGCAAATAATCAAAAGGATAGGGAATTTAATATGCAGAGAGAAAGAAGGATCAAGATGGATAAGGATTCTGATTTTCGAAATACTGACGTAAATGAAGAGAAGAGAAGGAATGAACATTCAGTCGAAGCTATTGACAACATTACGCTCACTTCTTCATCTAGAGAGAGAATATTGCAAGGGAAGGAACAAATATCTAACAAGAAAAGAAAAGTGATTAGCCAAACCAATTCTATAGAAGTTATGAAGGACAACCTTAGTGGAAGCTCTTCTGCAACACTAAAAGAAAAGAAGAAAAACACTTATGCAAAAGGCAAACATGTTGAGAATAAGTCCAAAGGTCTAAAATCACATAACGATTTGAATAGATCCACCATCAAGAAATATCATGCAAATAGAAATTGTGATGTCAAAGATGAAGAGAATGGAGCTCCTTCATCAAATCATTTAAAGATTAAGAATAAGGCTATGAAGCGTAAGCATGAAGAATCCATTGTGCTTAGTCAGCCTCTCAAGGAAAGGTCTGGTGGTAAAAATATTGAGAATGGTGCAGTTTCAGGCTTATCTGTTAGCGAACGAGTACCTGTACCTTTGACGTGCAATGCTCCTGCTGTAGATGCAACTATTGCCCCTCAAGCCCCTGTTGTTGTTGAAGATAATTGGGTATGTTGTGACATCTGCCAAAAATGGCGCCTCTTACCGTACAGGACAAATCCAGGTGATTTACCCCTCAAATGGCAGTGCAGTTTACTGAATTGGTTGTAAGTCTCTTTTCATCAACAACATGGATTAATTCTTTGCTTAGGCTTATGATTATATTTCCCTTTTTTTTTAATTCTTTGTAAATATATATTTGTATAGGCCGGGGATGAATAGTTGTCATGTTAGTGAGGATGACACAACTAATGCTCTACATGCACTGTATGCTGCCCCTGCTCCAGAAAATGTTGCTAGCATAGATGGTCTGAAATCTCCTGCTGCTAGCACACCATTGGCTAGAGGAGATCATCTCGGTGTGCCTGCTATTGTGAAGAAGAAAAGTGCTCAAAAAGATGCTTCTAATGTACTGAATCAATCAACCTCTGTTGAGTTTCTTAATGCTGTAAAGAAGGATAATGAGTTCTCTGTTAAATGTAAAAGTGTAAATGATACAAATCAGTGTCTACCTGCCGAGGCAAACTTGTTGAATAAAAGTGGGATTGGTACTTTAGGCAGCTCTTCTGATTTCAGAACACAGAAGTACAAGTCAAAGCAAAAAGATGGGCAAGGAAATCATGAAGGCCATTCACGTGCAGGTATGTTTTTGCTTGTCTATCTTTTCTAGGCTTTCTAATTATATTATATATTTTTCTTGTTGATCATTTTTAGGAGATGTAATCAGACATTATTACCTGTGCATGCTTTATCTTTCAGATGAACACAGCAGGAAAAATGGGAAACATCCAAAAGCAAAAGTAAAGAGAATGAATGATCGAGATGATTTTATAGCATCGAAGAAGCATAAGAATGAAATCTTGCGGAACACAGAATGCAATAGAAAAGACTATCCCTCTACATTATCTAATGAAGCCCACGATGATGTTTGGTTTCTCACTAATTTCGAGACCAGTGAACATTTCAGCGCTTCAGATATAAAGTCCCTTTCAGGAAAGGAGAATGTTGACTGGCAAGATAGTCAGCAGAAGGTGCTTGTGACTAGCCAATATGAGGATAACAGGGTTATTGCGAAAGCAACTTTTGGTCAGCCAGACTATTCTCCAGAAAAAAATGCTGATTTGTCTGTCTCCAAAGGAAAGAGATGCAAGATAACTAAGCATAATAATGGGATGGAGAAAACGCAATCAACTAAAATGGTTTTGGCTGCTTGTGGAGCACCCAGTGAAGTGGACAAGGCTATCAATTTTATCGAGAAAAAGCACCACAATCCGGAATTTGGCTTCTCGAAAAGGGATTTCAAAAAGAGGGATGCCAGCTCTGTGCAACCTGTAGTAGCAACTAATTCAAGTTCTTCAAAGGTTTCTGGTTCCCAGAGAAGTAGATCCAATCTTCCAGAAGCAAAGGGTTCTCCTGTTGAATCAGTTTCTTCATCACCTCTGAGGGTATCAAGTAGGGAAAATCAATCATGGAAAAGGATTTCAGATAAAAAGCATGATATGATTAATGCTGATTATTCTGCATTGGAAAGCCCCAGAAGATGTTCAGATATTGAAGTTGATGGGGGAAGCAGACCTGCAAAGTCTAGGGAGGAGATGGGCGTTTATGATAAAAAACAATCATTGGACAATCATAAGGCAACAAATACTGGTATTCTGGATTCTTCAATGGAGAAAGTTGATCACTTGGGGAAGGTGAGAACCCAATCAACTGCTGGTAGATCTGATGAAAAAATGCTTGTGAAACAGGGTGCTCATGATAAACTTTTGCCTAAAGAACATGGAGAAAATATATACAAGGATGATTATCAGGATACGATGAAAGTCAATAAGCACTGCCAAGTGATTGGCCCTACTCAGCTGAAGTCTAGTAAGAAATCTTCAGGGTTTAAAGAAAAACATAGAGGTTCAAAATCTGATTCACGTAAGAATAGGCTTAAGGTTTCAGGCTTTCATGTTGATTTCAAAAATTTGAAGCCTCCAAGCAATACCAAAAGCTGCAGACACGAGCTTACTACTGGTTCCTGTAAGGATGAAAATGATGATTTTCATGAAAAGTCTGCAAAGGATTGCTTGCTGAAAAAAGAACATAGTTCCAGTTGGATGACTGCTTTGCAAAATAACATGGACATGAATGGTTCTTCAATGCTTCCCAATCAACAAAGAAATTTAGATTCTAAAATTCATGAAAAATCAATGAATCAACATGGATCATCTAAGATACATAAGCCATCACTATTGACTGGACAAGGTAATTCAAAGTTCAAGCTATCCTTGGGGAATAAGCAAGAAACTCAAGGATTGGATTTGTCACCTCTCAAGGCGCATATATCAAAAGTTGAGATAGATGATGCAGTAAAATATGATGCATCAAAAGTGGTGAAACAACATAAGCATCCAGATAATTATAGTGGATTGTGCCATAATAATATGAGACATGACACTCCTAATGGCCCTGATGCATCCAGTCCAATTAGAAAGGAAAACTATTCGGTTCTTATTAAAGAAGCAAGAGATCTCAAGCACACGGCCAATCGCTTGAAGGTAAATAAAATGCCTGCATATATCACTCTGCTTGTATTTTCAATATGATTGTAAATAAATTTCTTCTTTCAAATGGCTTTGCAGAATGAAGGACTAGAGCTTGAAAGCACTAGCCTATACTTTGAGGCTGCCTTGAAATTTCTCTATATTGCTGCACGTATGGAATTTGTCAATTTTGGTTGGACTAAGCTAGCAGCACAGATGTACTTTGAAACTGCAAAACTTTGCCAGTAAGTTGAGTTGTTTGAGCACCTAACTGGAAGTTACTGTGGCTTATCTCACATTTTAACTTAGTACCCACAAGGACAGTCTTACTCATGTCGCCAGTTATTATAATAGCACGTGGATGTTAAGGACCATTTTGACTTTGACATATCGCTGACTTTCGTTAGGCTAGAATCACCAACATTGATTCATATTTTCTTGTTTTAGTATGTTATTAAGCATTTACATGATTAAAGAAACATTTTATGCTGCTTGCTAATCCTAAGTAAGATGAATTAATACCTAGTTTGCTACTGATTTGAAACAACTTCTTGCATTGTATTGTATTAGTTATAGACTAGGCAGGGCAATAACTTATGTTGCCTAGAATTGCAAAAAGATTAATGAAACTTGAAAAAAAAAAGACTAATAGTGAACATATTGGTGGGTGCTAGTCCTTGTCCGGATTTGTCTTATTGTGTGTATGCACTGGTGTCTGAAATGATGTATATTTAAATAAAGCAAGCTCAATCTGATAAGTTTTGGAGGACCTTAACTATATTATCTTAAATTCCATGGCTAGGATCCTATTGCTTTCTGTGCCAGTAGTGTTAACGCAATGCAGCATATTCTGTCCACCCTTGATTCTGTTATGTCTATATGACCCAGCCCAACCGATGACCTGCTTTCTGTGATTTGATCTCTTTGCGGTTGTTCCAGCAGTGGACTGGGTGCAACTTGTATTTAAATTCTGTTGTTTCTAACTTTCTAGTCCAGTTTGTGTAATTGAATCAGGTAAGTTATTATGTGATTTTTTTTTATTTGCATGTGAATGTCGGCTGTTTATGAAGTAGGATTGTTGTAATTGATGGTGTGGGGTGGTGACCTAGTGGGAAGCAAATGACTGCATTATCAGGGAAACGTTGTTCTAGATGATAGAGTGTTTTGGTTGGACTTATGTAAGAATTATTTGTACATGAGAAAAATGATAGCCTGGAATGTGTATCAGATTCCAATTCAATCTCATGCTCATCACTGCTAAAAACAGGAACATAATGGTTATTATTATAAAATAGGAATACTCAAGTATTATCTTGGACTATAAACTCTTCCATGAATTAATGCAATACGACATCACAATCAAGATGAAAAAGCTATCTCATGCATTTATTGAGAGAGATAAATGGTTGGTCTTAATTTCGATCATGTTAATATGGTAGCAAGTAGACCTGGCACATATTCAGTACAATGGAGTTGATATGCATTTGGGAGGATACATAAAGGATCTATTTAGATTTTAGGCAACATTTTGTGTATGTAACGAAGTGTGGAAATTTATACCAAATAATGAAGAGATAAATAAATGATGTTATGAGAATAACGATGCAATAATGCCGTCCTAATTTGATATCTAAGGGATAATGAATATAAATATATAAAGCCAAAAATCACATTGTCACTTTATTTTGACAGATTTGTTGCCTGTGAATATGAGAGAATCAAGGACATGGCTGCAGCTGCTCTAGCATACAAATGCATTGAAGTCGCCTATCTGAAGGCTGCATACTGTAAAATTCCTAATATGAGCAGAGATCGATATGAGTTGCAAACTGCTTTGCAGCTTCTTCCTTCAGGTCTGTGGAACGTGTTGCACTTAAAGTAGTTTTGTGTCGGAGGTTTATTAAATTTTTCTTGCAAACAATCAGGCTGTATGTGATGCTTAGAATTTTTTGCTTCTAGGATTATATTGAGAACGCTTGCTTTATTTGTTCAAGGTTGACTATAGTTATGCGAGTTAGGTTATTTTATTAGCTATATATAGGTTTTAGAATTCTTGGAAAAAAAATAATCATGCAACGGATAAGTTGCTAGCCTATTCTTTTTGCGCACCACAATATTTTCCTATAGCAATTAGTTTTTAATGTTCATTTTTTAACTCTGTAGGAATGTTGCAACTTGCTACTAAAGTGTCTTAATGGAACCAACAAATAATGGACAAGTATTCTTCCAAAAAAATTCTATTTAGTATTAACTGAAGGAACCTAGTTGAAACTATAGTGTGTCAATGAAGCTTCTGTTTAGCAAATCCATGCAAACAAGCTCATGTTTTTATTTTATATTTCGCTGTGTGACACATACAAGTTCAATAGAGACCCTTAAATGCAATAATTATGAGATGATTTGATGATGCAAAGTGAGGTAGAGTTAGACCGGGAAGATTCATTTTCAATGCATGAAACAAGAGAGTGGATTGATGACATAATCAGATGATGCTCTTTCACTTTAAGCATCATCACAGTTGATTCCAAACACTTGGAATTTTTATAGCTTCACTGTATTCAGTGAATGATCATAGCTTTGTGGTTACCTTTGCAAACGTGCTTCTCGTCCATTAATAATACTAGTACACTTGTAGTCAGATTCTGTAGATTTTAATTTGCCGATTAACATTTTTGTTATATTTTCTCCCTTGAATATGATTCTCAGTATATCGACTTGTTTAAATAATCACTTACCGACTCCTTGATTGTTTGTTAATATTAAGGATTCTGGTCATGGATTTTTTTTAGTCTGATGCTTTGCAAAAGTTCTCGTAATTCTCTTTATTTAATCATGATGCGATGTACTTTCAAAGCTGAAAGTATAATTTTGTTGGTCAATTGTGATTGCCTTTGCATTGGCACATTCTCTTCAAATTTATTCCTCTAATTTTCTTTTTTCATTGAATTGCAGATTATTCTCATGTTAATTTAGCATTTGATGCACTGATCTTGATTCCCCCCTTTGTGTATTAGGTGAATCACCATCATCTTCCGCATCTGATGTTGATAATTTAAACAATCTATCATTATTAGGTAAGAATGCTTCGGCTAAGGGTGTTAGTTCTCCTCAAGCTTCTGGCAACCATGTTTTAGCTGCCCACCACCATCATCAAGTTATGCGGTTACTTCATTATGTAAGTTAGCCAATTATTATTTTTAATTTCGTACTATGATTTGAATATATGCACGGTACTTTCAATATGCTTTTGAGAAAAAATACGTAACATAAAGATGACTGGATCATTGTTCCTTCAATGTGAAGCATGCTTTTCATGGTTTTGTAAAAATAACTCTGCCATCTCTTTGATGATAGTTCATTTTTTATTATTCTTTCTTTATTTTTGTACTAATATCAGCCTAAACGTGCTTGATGGCAGACAAATGACCTAAACTGTGCATTTGAAGCCACTAGGAAATCACAAATTTCCATTTCAGCTGCTAGTGCTAACTTGGACAAGGATCGGTTGGATGGCTTATCCTCAGTGAGAAAGGCTCTTGATTTCAACTTTCATAATGTAGAAGGGTTGCTAAGACTTATAAGACTCTCCATGGAGTCTATCGGCCGTTGAAAGTTTTAGACTAGCAGAGAGTACTTCTGTGAATAGGACCTGTAGGCTTCAGTCTCATTTTTGGTTGACATGCAGTGCTCAGAACCTTCCCTACTGCTTCAAATAATGTTTGTCTCTGAAGAGACTGGCAATTTTTTGGGCTCGGTCAATGGAAAATCTGTATCGATAAACTGGCTAACAATTTTTTCTTAAGACACTGAGCTTTGCATTCTTTGACGTTTTAGATACTGACAATGGTTAGGCAACCAGCCAAAAAGTACAAGAGGAAAAATGGATGTTTTGCAGGCTTATACGTAATTGCATTATGGCAAGGTTCCGTGATCAGATATATTGACATGTTAGGGTTTCTTTTCAAGGCGAAATGGATTGTGCCTTGCAGCCTCAGGCATATTTTCTCTGGCAAGGTTCCATGATCAGATATATTGACATATTAGGGTTTTGTTACAAAACATCAGCGAACATTACTGGAACCATTACAGTGTACATGAAAATAGCATAACAAAGCGAGCCATCATATTACAGACACGGTATGTCACCCCTTGTGTTTGCAGCTTCGAGTTGTTTTACCACTATAAACTTTTATTATACCAAATATTTGACATTCTTGTTTGCCACATAGGTTTCCATTGTCATCAAGACAGGTTGACATTTTTTTTTGTCTGAAGTCGTTTGTCTGTTGAGTTCCGCTGACGATTCTGCAAGAGGTAAAACCATCAAAAGCTCTGATTCTAGTTTTGATTTCTTTGTCAATGATATGAGAATTATCTTTTCGCAGGGCGTATGTATTTTGATCCGAAATATTTTAACTTGCGTTAACTGAGCTGGGGAAGAGTGAAGCAGCAAAGAGTGTCGTGGAAGCTGCGAAACCTCGGAAAAATTTCTATCAATAACAAAATATTTACAGTTGAATAGTAAGTGAATTATTATTAAGCTATTCTAGCTCAAAAAGCATGTGCATAAGCATAGAGAAAATCACAACAATAGACGGCCTCTCATCGATTCCTTTTTGACCGCAATCAGTTCATAATTGTTTTCTTCCCCGCCATATATGTTATAAGGATAAATTGCTATATACATTTGCAATTTATTTATATAGACCTCGCAATTTATTGGCGATATTCCATGTACATCGCATTTCTATTTTCTTTTTTTAAATATCTTAGTTCATCATGTAACATTCAGTTTGATAAAAATAGAGTTACAATTATCAATAGTTGTTTGGATTAATCTCAATCGAGCTTGATCCTGTAAATTTTTAATTAAAATTTAGACAAACCAAGTGCAAAACTATTGGATAGTTTTTTGAATGGCATCGATCAATTATAAAGTTAGAATTAAAATACAAATAAATTAAACAACATAAAAATAAACCAAAGTTATAGTGAGGTCCACTAATTAACTCCACTGTTTCTTCTTTGGCTAGGTCTCTAATTTCAGAATCCATATAGCCAAATCTCTTTCTTGTTTCCAGGTTCTTGATATTCTGGATATCCAGCGCAAGGAACAATACATAAGCATACAAAATTCTTGTTGCATGAACGAAAAATATTTCCAGCACTCTAAAGAAAACAGACTTTCACAGTGTACCACAACTGTATCGCCGAACCAATGGTCGGCATTTAGGATCTTCTACGTTTGTCGACTCACTTCTGAAGCAAGTCTTGATTGGCCGCTTGACATAGTAGGTTTTGGATTCCTTTTCTATCCGTGAACAATATGCATCGAATGTGTCTACGGTCACATGAAGTCTGAAATCTAAACTGAATAAGAAGTTGAGCTCTAGTCTATTCATTTCCGGTGTGCTGATCCCTCCAACTCTTGCATAGTATGCGTTGCTGCAGAAACTGCAGCCAAACAAACACGAACGTCACTCACATAACATGCATGAAATTCTCAAGTCATTACAGATAGTGCAAACAGAGCAAAAAAAAAAAAAAAAAAGTGGCTTGGAATTACGAGGAATCAATGACAAACAACAACGAACTCTTTAAAAGCAAAAGTTTCTGCCAATACAGAAGCAATAAGAAACAATCGTACATCTCATTTTGCTATCCACTTGAACACTAACTCCATGCAAAAGTTATTAAGTTAATTGCAACCGACTGATCTTGTATAACGCTTAGGATTCTCATTTAAACGGTATAACAGACTGCAATACTAATACTCACCACAAAGCCAAATTTTCTACCACATCTTTTGATTACACAATCAGCTCGAAAGGATAGATGTATGCAACTTCCAGGATACAAGGCTTTACATTCGACCATTGACTAAATAGAGTCAATAGTTAGGAGTGAAATGACAAAAGTTTGAAAATTCTTAGGGGTATTTTTGAAAAGGAAATAAACTTTGGCGGTAAAGTGAAAACTACCCTACTTATGCCTATGGAAAAATGATATGCATGGCAGGAGGTTCTTGTGAATTTCTCTTCTCTTGCTTCCCTAAGGTTTTCGCAACAACCACCAATCAGGATGTTGCACATTAACATGGCTCAGACCGAAATATATGAGGTTAGTTCACTTCCTTAAGGTTGCTAATTTATACCACATTGTAAGAGGCCAATTGCTCTACAATCTTCATAGACCTGGTCTTGTTCCTTTGAAATAAAAGATTAACATGATCTTGCTAATATAACATGCAAATGCAAAACATAACGCTGGAGATTTTCCATTTCATTCGATATTTTAATCGTTTCAGTAACTAATTAGTGTACAGATGGCCAAAGGAGCTGTGTTTATTATATTAACCAAAAACAGAGAAGAATAAGAACTTACCTGTCATCCATAAACTTGGCACCGACAACGACACTTGTGATGATCAACCGATGGACATTAAGGGAGGTCAAACAAATGTTTGGTTGTCGAAGGAATCTCTCAATGTATATGTATCCAAGAAGAAAGCAAGATGGGCTGCAATTTGCATACTTGAAGATGCGCTCAATGTACCTCTGTATACTAAGTGTTGGTGCTCTCATACCATTGAAGACGCTTGCAGTTTCCTTTATTTCAAAGAAATCAAATTTGTTTTCCGTCTTCTCCACGGTCGTCTCAAGAATTGAGGATATAAGGGACAATATCCTTGGGAACCCGTCGACCTTCTTGCATGATGTGCTCAGACCCAATGATAGGTAGCCCTCACGATTTGCAGCTTCAGTGTTAGTTATCATCAATCTCATATTATTTCTTCCTTACCACTCAAAATCACTGCACATTTAGGAGAATATAATTTTAGACCTACAAAACCATCTCAGATAAGATGCTGATAACAATGTCAATGTGCTTCGTTTTTGCATTGATTAGGGAGATTTCCACACTTAAAAAAAAAAAAAAAATCCAGCCTGAGCCTACAAAATATTGTGCCAATAGAAGTGAACAAGAGAATTCACAAGTCAAATTTAATTCTTCTTCCCCTATAATGATGTAGCATGGTCAGACAAATGAAAAGCAATCAGTAAAATTGAAGAAAACTATACACCTTGAAGAATAATTAGGGACCCAATCAACTATGACAAGAAGAGATCTCCACAAGCTATCTATGTGAACTCTATTGCTTCCTCCACAATCATGTAATTTTCTCAAACAGTCAATAATAACTAGCAAAATGTCTTTTTGGAAAAAACAACACTAACTAGCAAAAATAAGGAAAACATCCTGGCGTTCATATAAAAACTTGAAGCACTAGGAAAGAACCTACTGTTATATTCAGTTATTCAAAATTGCATTTTATGTTTATTGTAAATATCCTAATTATAATGCAACAGCAAAAAAGCATTAACTATTTATTTAGGGTCAATCACTTTAGTCGTTTCTTCATTTAGCTTAGTGTCTAAACCAACTGCAAGTTTCTGATGCAGTTTTCTTAGGCCCCAGTTGACCTATATTATAACACCCGTCTTCATTAAACATCTTTTGACCATATTCTGAGGGAATATTATGTACATTGACCACGTCCATGGGTCTGTCGAACTATTGTTAGCTTTGGGAGTAGACCTTCACTTGCTCACTTTTAGAAGGCTCCTTGAAGAAGCGAAGATCCCTGTGAGGCTTTGACCAATAAGACTCCTCACTTTTTGTCAATGTGGTACTAAAACCATCTTGAACATCTTAGACATTTTCTTGGATCTCATCTACTACAATTGAACCAAATTATCGTGAAGGATAACTTTTTCTTTGTTTCTTCTTTCCACATTGATATTCTATGCAACCTAATTTCACCTTGCCTAAACTAATTTTTTCATATTATTCTCTTTCACATCAGCCAACTCCCTGTCAATGGAGCATTGCTCATCACAAAACCGTGTATCACGACTTCTCTAGTAACCAAAGAAATATCAATCATTTTCTCCAGTTGAATAATATATTCAAAATATTTAGAAAATTTAATTGCACATATTTTATGTTCATCTAACCACACTACTTTCTGAGCTCCCATTCTCAAATTGCATAACAAATATATAGTATTAGTTTTAATCAACTTTGTAAAATCGACTCAATAACTAATAATGCCAATTCTGATGCATTCTCCTTCTTAATTTTCTAAAATCAAACCAAAAAACCACTAAACTTTAAAATATTCATATGATGTCTGACCTGCCACAGCTCTTCTATCTATGCATATGTTTGAATCAGAAGTGAGCTGATACCCCGTTAGGGTTTTTCCTTGATTACTCACGCACCCTGATGAAATTGTAACAAAATCTGCTAATGTGGAAAAAGAAGCTCCTAAAACTTCTCACTTCACGTGAAACTTCTGCTATCACAGCAGTAGCCTCTTCGTGACTTGTCCATAGTACGAAGAAAGCCCCAAAAATGACGCAACTTTTCTGGAAAGAAGGGGACACAGAAGATTAAATTCTAAGCAGACCAAACTGTCAGCTAAGAAAATGGACTATTAATTGTGAAACTGAAAAAGAAATGGAGTCATGACCTCTTCTCCCATCTACGGAAATTCATCTAACACAATTAGAATCACTGTAGTTGAGATACACACCCAAATAACGAGCCCAAGAACCGATTTTGACCAAGTTCTCCTAAAATTCAAAGGCCGTGGAAAAAAAATCCAGACAAGTTGAATGAATCACTTACAGTTTGTTCATGAACTGGTCTTCTCTTCCCCCTTTTCCTTCCTCGCCTCCGAACTCATGGATAAGAATAGATCTACCTCTCTTCCGCGGGCATTCCGCCACCTATTTCTTTCCTCAGCAATAACAACGGCGATCAATGATGGGAGAACAACTCACCTACCACTAGCAATTTAATGGTGCCTTGTCCAACTCCACTTGTTGGTGGAGGAGGGCGAAAATGGCGATGGAGAAGCGATGGTACAATGGAGCAGAAAATATCAAAACAAAAACAAAAATCGCGGAATAATACCCCGCTATCTGTCGGTGGGCTTCGGCGCCGGTAGTGGTCGGCACCAACTATTCCCCAACGTGCTACCAGCCAGTCAATTGGCTGATGACATGTCCCTGCAATTTTTGTCCACCCTCGAGGAAGGTACCTCGGCGGTGGCCGTGGTAAAAACAAGCGCTGAGATGGGCGGATGGGTTAGTTAATCTACAACTGGAATTGGACCGAATCCCAGCCCCGGTCTCACTGTTATTTACATGAATCCGCTCTCGATCCCAGACATCGTCCACACAGTTACACCGCCTAGGAAAGTGAGGCGGGCCGAGGGAACCGTACGTGTTGGGTTTTCTTTTGCTACAATTTCGTGTGCGATGTTTTGGGCTAGAGAGCGATAGAGGAGCCGCGTGCCTTGCCAGCTTACCCACTCGTTTCGTTGGTTGTACCTGATTTAGTGGGTTGTGTTTTCGAGTACTAATAATAAGCTGGGTAAAGATTATAACAATAATAATACTTTATATTATATTTATGTAAAGGTAAATTTTCATTTAAAACCTATACTTTCTAAAAATCTTCAAAAATACCCTTAAGGTTTTCAAATTGTAATCGTTCGTTTACCTCCCATAAGGGAGGGAAAGGAGAATGCACATTTTGAAATTCTGTCATCCATTTGTGTATACGAGGAAGAAGCTTTTTTTACTTCTTCGTAAAGTATTTTGAAGTAGAATTAAATGACAAATGAGACTTTGGTGATTCATTGAAGAGCGCATCTCAAATTCTTTAGAATTATTCAAACATAGTCTCATAATTTTATATTTATCAAAAGACACATCTTATTCTTTTTTTTATCCCTTTTGCCAAACGTGGATATCAAACTGGCAAAAAAAAAAATGGTGCTGAGAATTATACTCCCAAGAATATAATGATCATGAGATTTGAATTCGTAACATCATTTTTTTTGGACAATTGATATTGTACATAGTGCTGAGAATTTAAATCACAGTATCATTGTGTTCCTGAGAATATAATTCTCAGTACCATCTTTTTTCTAGGATAACTTGATATTATATGTGGTGTTATGAATTGAAATTCCAAGATTACTGTGTTCTTGGGAATATAATTTTCAGCACCATCTTTTTTTAGACGAGCTTGATATTATACGTGGTGCTGAAAATTCAAATCCTATAACCACTGTATTCTTGGGAATATAATTCTCAGCACCATATTTTTTTCGATCAGCTTGATATCCATGTTTGATGGAAGGGATAAAAAAGAAATGAAGTGTGCCCTTTAATAAATGTAAAATTATAAGACGATGTTTAAACAATTCTAAATTTGAAATGCACCTTAGACTTTTGTTAAGGTTCAAGATTGCAATAGCATCGTTGTCATTGTAAATCATGAGCATTGTAAAATGAGGTCACAAGCAAGGCTATGTTGATACTAATACAAGTTACTAGTTGGACAGATTCTCAATTTTCACCGATACTAATGCAATAAGTTCAAAAGCAAATGTTAAACGTCACAATTATCATCTGTAGTGAGCCACGTGGCTGAGTGCGTAGATAAAGTGACAATTAGAATTAGGATGAAATATAAATTCATTATTATTTTTATTAATTCTCTTATTCTTTGCCTAAATAAATACAAATATGTAAGTCTCCTTTTTGTCTCTCGCTTTTCTCAACATCTCTTCTCATCCAAGTAAAAATAATCTTTAAATGATAATTAAAATGATGATACAATAAATTCTATACAGTTTATAACAAACCCCATTAAGATTATGTTTGTGGATGATAACGAAAATCATTCTACTGAAATTTAAAATTTTCGGGGATATTTAGAGAGAAATAAAGTCTGGGGAGTGAACTGAAAATTTTCCTTCTACTAAAATATCTAATGTTTGGTGCTGCTTCACTGACACCACCCACCAAACTAGTAACTATCTATTTATCAATAGCAAGGTTAGATCCTCGATTAATGTCCGCGTTGTATCATTTTATTGTAAATTATTGAAATAATAAATGAATCGATGTGATGCTCGATACAAAATGTGCTAGATTTACCACAAAGTTACAAGTATATAACAAAAATTCACATAGACACGAAGGCAGTGCACCAAAACAACACATATATGTACAATGAGAAGAAAAGCATAAACCAGTTGCAATGGCTAACAAAGAAATTAAACCTACCATGATCATATGATTTACAGTTACGCAAAAAACCTACATGGTCATTCAAGAAGGAGCTTCGAATTCTCAAGAACAAGAGGTTTAAAAAAAAATTCCCAACGTGCTCAGAAGAATCGAATAATTTTCCTCGAGATGCTATCGAGTGTAAATATATATATAATTATATATAGCTAGCCTACCAGGGCCTGGTTTGCATTAACAAGAACTCAAAGCTACTGCAACTTCACCTTCTTACTTGCTTCGGGATAGTCATCGAGCAAAACAAGGTCGTCGTCGTCGTCGACAAGGATTGAGAGAACCTCGTGGCCTTCTTCTTGATGTCCTTTTCTTTCCGATGCATCATCGAGCAGTTTTCTCTTAGCGTCGAGCATTTCTGCAGCTAATTCAACCGCTTCACACTCCGTTGCTTCTTCTGCTGTTATTTGGTGATCAGGAGATGTGCTTCCTCTATTGCTTGTAGCCGTATCGATTCTCTGAGGAGCTGTCCATCCTGATAGGACCATTCCATCGGGTTCTTTCTTCTCATCGAAGTCGTCCCTGCATGATGGAGAAACAACAGCCAGTGATGATCAATAACAAGTAGAGCTGTAAATGAGCCAAGCAAAGTCAAATTGTACGGTATTCAGATTTGTTTGATAAGAAAATCAAATCGAGCTAAGTCAAATTTAAAATTAACCGAACTATTAAAAAATTCGTTCAAGTTTGATTTGATTTTTTTTTTTTAGAGATTGAGTTTGACTTGATTTGGCTAGTTTATTGAGTATCAAGTTGCTAATCAAGCTCGCCTTATTTAAGTTCAATTTATTTAAACGTTATCAAACTCTCAAGTTAAGTTTGTTTGTTTATTTTAAATTTTTAATATTTTAATCTTTGTTCATAAATGAGTATAAATACTTATAAATATTTTTTAAATGAGTTTGTTCATGAACACTGTTCATGAATACTGTTCACGAATATTAACAAGTTGAATACATATGTGTTCAAGTTTGTTTATTTAATTTATCAAGTTGTTTAAATTTGTTTATTAATTGACTTTGATGCATATTGGACGAACGTAAACAAATTCTTATCGAGTCAAATATCAAACTTATTCATGAATACTTGATTCGTTTACAACCCTAATAACAAGACTGATTCGACAACAGTAGCAAAATACAATTCAGTGAGACCACTACCTACGTATACTGTGGTGAGCTGGAAACTCAAATAAACAACCAAAGAGGCAAAAATAAAGAAGAAAGCATATGGAACGAGGAAAGCATCACTGCAGTGCATCAACTAGAAAATATGTTAGTCTGTCTACATGCACAGGGATCCTATCTGAGAAAAAAATAAATAAAATAAAATAAAATAAAAATTAAAAATTAAAAAATATCAAGACTTTTCTCACTTGAATCCTATTCTAAGTCAACATCATTGGATTTAACTCTCTATTATATCATCATTTATATTGAAATGAATTTTATCTATTTTATCGTTGCTAATCAAGTTCTTTTTTATCTTCCTTTTTCTCTATTAATATATGTATTTGTCATAGTCTTACGTTATCTAATTAAGATATTTATTGGACGTCTAAATATATCTCTATACTATTTTAAATGTCTTTTCAAGTTTTTCTTTAACGGACACAATTCTAACTTACTCTTTACTATTTTTGTTTCTTATTCTATCCATCGTTACATCTATTTTAACATTCTCATCTTTTGCTTTGATACTCACTCCCTGACCATTTGTCTTCAGCCTAACTAGATCTAGAGCTGACTCAGGCCCGAACCCGGCACGTAGGCAGGTCCAAAACTTCAAACATGGCCATAAACAATGATCACATAGACAACACTTTGTTAGGCATTGCGGAGGAGCCATAAAAAAAAAAAGTAGAACTAACAAGAAAGAGTAACCCAGGGATTATAAGTCCAATAGCAAGAAAAGACCTGTGTTTAATGTTTATATGACACTTTAATTCCTGCTGAAAATCTTCGACCGTGAGCACGGTGCCATCGTTAATTGGTGCAGGGAGGTCTACTAACCTCTGAAAGATAAAAGATGCAGAACAAAATTGTAAGCGACACAATAAAAGGAAAATAATCAGAAAATATGGAAAAAAATCCAGAAGAGTTGACAACCTTGTCGAGGTTTAAGGCATAATTAGCAGCGACATCTTCTTCCAGATCGTCGCCCACCTCATATACAAGGGTTGTAGCTTGCATTACCATGGGAAGATTCATGCCCAATTTGACTTTTATTACTTTGTCAACAATGTCTCTTAGTGTTGCTGTTCGAGTGTTGACTTCGAGCAGTAAGGTTGTCTGTTTACAATCAGCATTGTGAAAAAATTCAGAGAAAAAAACAACAAAGAAAAAGATGAAAACAAAAGTGGATGGAGAAGTTCACCTCAGAACAGACATAACAAGATTTGCTAGGCTCGAACGGCTCCACGGGCATGAGAAGCATTTTTCTAGATGGATGTTCAAGACAATATGTCATCCTGAATAGTGAACGTATCAATTAATGTTTGACAAAGTATCAAAGAAGAAAGTGAAAGTCCTGTAAGTATGATGCATGAGGCTGTTGCTAATGCAAAGTGTGAGTCCACAGCCATAGCCTTTTAAGAACACTAATTGCCAACTGAAAATAAGTAGCTTGTTGTTGATGATAAAGTTATCCACAGAATATAAATAAACTTTCTAGTTTATATGCATATAGAGAAGGAACCGACGACCACATGAAATGTCAAGAAAAGATAGAGCTGAATTTTGAGATGAGGCACATATTCTGAAACTCCAGCCATGGTGTGACCCATTTGTCGAAAACTTAAACAAAATAGGTGCAAAATTGTGTATGCACTTGTCAAAAGTTCACTGCATGCCAAGAATAGTGCAGTAGTGAAATCTCAGATATGGAATGAATGAAAGATTTTGAGTAAATTTCAGAATTTTCAAACATAAGTTCCTTCTCCAATGCAAGTGCCTCAGCTGTAAAGTGCCAAATGTTTTTGAAATGAAAAAACTAAAATGAGAAGAATTGACCAAGGTTCATCAAAACACACCTACAATTCTCAAAGTCTTCTTGGAGTATCTTGATAGCTTCGATCACAATCAAACCAGCAACAATAGCATTAGTTGTTGCAACAGCATGCACAATGTTGCCAGCAATTCCCTTAGCATCGAAAAGGCTATGTAAAGGTATACCAAAGCAAGTTGCCCTAATATTTGCGGCGGCAGTAACAAATTCTACAGCCAATTGATCATCTTTGTCAAAGATGAGGTTGCCAATATCCTGAAAATCAAAACAGAAATCATAATCAGGCAACCTGAAAATAGAAGTCCAAATAACATATCACAAGCAAAACAATAAGGACCTTCTCTCGCTGCTCAATGAATAACTGAAATGAGTCTAAGAACACTCTTGAATTCTCAGCAAGATTCCAAACCTCCTGTGGGTTGTTCAGACCGAGAAAGGGTAGGACAGACAATGACAAATCGTCTGTCAAGCCGCCATTTTCAGGATTACTATTCTGCAAGATGAGTTTCTCGGGCAAAACATCTCTAAGAAAGATTGGCCTAGGCTGTTTTCTGTTTTTCCATGTCTCTTCATTAGCCAAAGCAGATTCAATGTTATATCCGAAAACATGGTCATAGATCTTTTTTCCAAACTGCTTGGGATCCTCATCTGGGGCTCGCTTAAATATGTCTTGCATAGGCTTTTCAAAATTAGATGCATCAGTACCGCTACGTACAAAGAGATCATTCTCTTGACTTTTATCACCAAACAATTTTGTGAAGAGCAGGTCCTTTGCCCAAACAATGCAGTGAATAAACTATAAAAATAAAATAAATGATTAGAAGATAGAAGAAGAAAAAATAAAGAAGCTAGAAAGCCATCTAGTATTGTTTAACAAAAAGATAACATTGAATTGTGTATCTAACAATACACACACACGAAAAGATCATTAAGAGAGTAGGAGGATTTAGGGTTTGTGATGCAAAATGATCCAAATTAATCACTGTAAAATATGTCATGCAAGGATTCAAAATGGTATATATTAATCCAGGCTAAGTACTTGCTCGCTAGCTTAAAAATTGAAACAAGGGTGATTACCAGATTTATTTTTTCAACCTCTACTACATCTAATGGTACAAGAACAGCCTCATTGAGATTTTAAATTAATGTTAAAGAGGTAGTGAACAAAAAATCACACAAGAGAAACTATGCAAGCAAAAAATTCAAAGAAGAGATTCCATGTCAAAGCAAATGTTGAGCAATAATAAGGTGAGTATGACTACCTATAAAAAGGGTTAGAAAAGAAATAACCAAGTTTGGTGATAATGATAACCACCCAAAAAGATTTTGAGATTCAACCTTTGATGGAGTACTGGTGACTGTGCAGACAGGATAAGTCTTTGGCATTGGTTTCGGTTGACATTCGTAGCACTCAGTTCTACCCTTAACATGAACAGTAACCTGGAGATATGGAAAAAATATATGCATTAACCAAATAAACACACGAAATTGTATGTAATTCACAGTGATACAGGATAAAAAAAAAAGAGAGAGTAAACTAACTTCTGTATATCATAAACAGAATGAGTGATCTACAATACATACAGGAAAATCAAAATAAAAGGAGATTAACTAAAGCTTCAGGAACCAAACATTGTTTAAGTGTTGCCTAGTAGTTTGGAGAAGTGATGAATAATCAAATTAAAGCTTGCATTCGATGAAGTGTAGGCCAGGTCGTTTGCTCACCTATTAGCATCAAATTTGTTGAAGGCAATCATGAAAACACGTACTGGTGTGATGAAACAAAATAATTTGTTCTACATCCATAATGATTGAGTTTGCTAAATGCTTAGAGACATATAAATATTGAAAAAAAAATCAAGATGAAAATGGATAGAATGGAATATGTTGTTCACTCATTATGTGACCAGAATTATAAGCGTTTACTGAGCAATGATGCTACAAACCAAGGGAATAATGTACTGAAATTTACATAATACATTCACAACAATGAGATCCAAACATCAATAATATGTTATCCAAGGGAATGAATAAGTTTATTATGACAAGCTGTGGCCTGGCAAATGGTTGCCACAATAATTAACCCATTCTTGCAATACATGAACACCATTTTGAAAATGTTAAAGAGATTTAAGGAGTCATCATGTCTTGGTTTGACATAAGACATTTCAGCTTAGTCTTGAAAAACATATGACAAAATTCAATTTATTATTCACACTGTTGATGTATGGGAACTAAATTGGTTTGAAACTATTGTTGGTAATGTCATGTGAGTCATTCCTTGAAAAAAATACATTTTCTTGAATCTAGTATATTAGTGCAACTGACAAATTGGTATCTGATGATTTAACTGACAAATTGAAAGTTGGGAAGCATGTGACCACATAGATGCTATCTGGTGCACATGTGGATGCATCTATAGGCCAATTGCAATATGATAGTGCAACTGCTTTTCAGAACAATATTCAAGAAGCTATCTCTTCAGTTGCTTTTTTGTGCAAATACCAACAGCAAATTTGCAGGAGGGTGTTGACATATTGCTTGTGAATGAATCTCTTTTAGAGTTTAACAAAGAAAGAAGCATGGCATTGCAAATAGTTCTACAATGTTTTCGAACAAACAATGCAATAGCAAAAGGTATGTTGCAGAAACGTGCACTATGAAATACTCTACACGAATCATCAACAAATACTCAATCCTACCTGCCCTAAAAATCCTGTTGTTCCACTTTCAACCAAAGGGACTTCAGCAGCCAAACAAAGACGATTAACATGTCGTCTAGCATCCAGGTTATCCAGACCATTTAATACAACATTAAATTGCTTAAAAAAATCTACATTAAAGTCAGGATCCTTCACATTTGCATGGTAAGGTGTTATATTAATGTGAGGTACAAACTTCAAGACAGCATCTCGAGCAACCTGATATTAACAGAAATGTTATGAAAGATCCAGCATTACAACAAGTACATTGTGAAGGAGGACTGAAAAATATTAACATGAATATCACATGAAAGAACAACAATTTAATCAACATACTTTGGCCTTGGACTGTCCCACATGGTTTTGTCGAAATAAAAATTGTCTATTCAGGTTACTGACTTCAATGGTGTCCATGTCAATCTGCATAATCCAAACAACATTGAAATGCACAATAAAAGCTAACTTAAGAAGGTATAGCAGAACTACTACAAGTTTAAAACTCCAACTATATGACAAATTGTATCACAAAATACTATTTTTTTACTTTATGTAGATAGTACCTAGTTCACAAGACCAATTTATTATTTTGATTGAGATTGCAAGATTTAATACAGGTATTGGAATTGTGACGAGAAAAAGATAAATACAAGAATATTTTGAAAAAAAAAATAAAAAATAGTGAAATGTGATAAAATGGAAGGTAATCTCATTTCCTAAAAATAATAGGCATTTTCTCAATGTGGCCTTTTCAGCAATCAGATCTCTTCACAGCAGCTCGATCTCTCATATCATTTTAGAAATGAACAAATACGCCATTTGTTCTAGAGAAATACTGTCATAACATCAAAGCCAACAATCCATACCAGGCATAAAATAGAAGTTCAATCATGCATCATTGCCAAAATGAAAGCAAATCTTCCTTTGTTCTCATTAAAACGGTAAGAATTTAAAACAATGAATATTTTTTGGAAAATAAACCCAGCCATTGCTCATCAATAAAATCTAGAACTTAGAAAAGCTAAAAAGTCAAAACTGTGCGGTATTTCAATTATCCAGATTAATCTATGCTAATGCAATGCTTTTCACTTGATCAATGTGTAGGGAAAAAATTTACTGAAACTTTTAAAATATCCTACAAAATTTCA
The DNA here is from genome assembly GCA_025175895.1 of Wurfbainia villosa. NCBI lineage: Eukaryota > Viridiplantae > Streptophyta > Magnoliopsida > Zingiberales > Zingiberaceae > Wurfbainia > Wurfbainia villosa. The sequence continues at coordinate 656,645 of JAKLTH010000147.1, forward strand.
TGCAAATCACCAAGAATCAATCAACAAACTAAAACGGAAGCATACTTGAATCCGCTATAAGCGCATCTTTAAATAATGATCCAACACAATGTACATATTAAATGGAACTTCATCGCAATAGAATGATTCTGCCAAACCATTTGTCATGCTAGGAGCATGGCTAGCAAATTTCTTCACCAAAACACTACTTTTGTAAATCCATTTTTTCCGCAAAAAAAAAAAAAAAACTCTTTGCTTGCAACTTTATTAGAAGTTCATCGAGCAGTGTCATAAATTCTAATTTCCTCTGACCTCCCAAAAGAATCATATTTATGCAATGAGACAAAACGATGAAGTAATATGAACATTGCCTATTTTAATCGCACCTCAGTTAATCACCAGAAATCGAACACCACATAATTGGTCAGTACTCAGTACCTCTAAATGGATTACATTTTACTAAAACCCATAGTCCACAACCTCAATACAAAACGAACATAACGATCACCGACCAAATTTATAAACAATAAAACAAAATTCTAAGCTAAAGTTTAGTTGATTACTATGTGAATATCCTGAAAGCCAGAAAGCGCGAGGGTCTTCAGCAACTCGCAACCAATGCCGCCTGCACCCACCATCAGCACCTTCGCCCGCTGCACCCAAGAAAGAAATCACGCACAAAACCCGCCTAAATTTCCACCTCGACCACCCAAAAGAAAGAGTAAAAGAAGAGAATTTCACTTCAAAATCGCACCTTAATAGCCTCCGCCTTCGAATCCGAACCCATGGGAGCAGGAGGAGCGGGAGCGCAAACGACGAGCAAAGAGAAACAGTGAGAACTTAAAGGGCAAGGAAAGAATAAAAGCGAAGGAAAAAGAGGGAAAGAATGCTTTAGTTAAATCCGGCGGTCCACCCCGCCACCAGGCCTAATTTGGCATGTGCGCAGCATAAAACATGAACCGGGTTCATCCCCGGCCTAGTTCATGGATGAACTACGGTGACAAATCACTTATTATATACAGTCATACTATTTTAATGACTAATATATATATTAAAAGCCCACTAATTTCTTTTTATTCTAATTTATAAGTTTACAAGTCAAAAGATAAATCCCCAGTAATTAAAAGTTTACCACATTTTAAACATTTAAATTATTCTAATTTTTATGTTCATTAAAGAGGTATATATAAGGAGGTGTTTCTTTATATCACTGTTTTGTCGCCTTCGGATTATGGTGCAACGGTAAGATATTCAATTTGATTCTTAGTTATTCATGATTCGATATTCAATTATGAATTTGTAAGAATTTTTTCAAATAGAATAATAAATCATGGAAGTTGAGACGGTTGATTAATCAAACCATATCGACCCAACTAGCTAACAACTAATTACCTTGTCCGGTTTGATCTACCAAACTGATTAGCCCAATCAATATTAGCTCAGTGAATTCTATTTCAGACCCACTCTCAACTAATTCAATCAATTCTCCCAAACATACTAATTTGCCAAGGTAAGACATCCCTTATCAGATTGAACTATCCAACTGATCACCCGATCGAAATCGACTCATTGGTTGGCTCGCTTTACTATATATATATATATATATATATATATATATATATTGATCGCTTGTGCGTGACGCGCTCTCAATCGTCCGATCAACCGCGAGCACAGTACGAGCCACGTGCGTTACTGTCGTCGCCGCCGCGCCGTCCGGCCCTCGCCGGCCGTCGGACCGGGCGCGATCGACGCGCCACTCGCCGACGATCCGGCGGGGGAAGTTTACCGGCTGGAATCCGGTACTAATTGGCCGAAAATCACCAAAGATCGCGGCCGGAATCCGGCGTCGAACGGACAGACAACCGACGCCGGTCCGTCCAGTCTAATCGGCCGACCGCCATTCGGCCGGAATTCGCCCGAATCGCGGCCGAAATCGGTTGCCCGATTCTGGCGACCAATTTCGGTCGCGATTCGGCCGGCCGATTATACCAGACGGACCGACGTCGGCTGCCGGTCCGTCCAACGCCGGATTCCGAGCGCAATTTGATCGGAATTCGGGCCGATCGCGGCCGACAGTGGGCGCGCCACTGCCGGCTGCGATCTTTGGTGATTTCCGGCCGGTTAGCACCGGATTCCGGTCGCTAACCGGCCGGGAAACTCTCCCCGTCGGACCGCCGGCGAGTGGCGCATCGATCGCGTCCGGTTCGGCGGCCTGTGATGGCCGGACGGCGCGGCGGCGACGGTGGCAGTGACGCGGGGTCGGCGAGGAGCGCACGAGCGCGGAGAAATCGATCGCGCAGGAGATCAAATACTCGATATTAATATGCAAATCACATTATTTTATGAAATCTTTCATTGAAAAAATATACATGGATATCCTGCTATGTATGGTTAGCATTTCTAAGGTCAATGCACAACTTTCAACAAAAAAAATTATCAATGAATCCATTTACAACGATGAAAGAAATCAAGGACTTGATGAAACAGATCAACATACAATGAACTTTATTTCGACTATAGAAAAAGAAAAGGACTTTTCTAATCCTAGTAATAATTTAAATACTTATTACGATTTATCTTCCTTGTCCCAAGCATATGTATTTTACAAATTATCACAAACCCAATTACTTAACAACCATCACTTTAGATCCCTACTTCAATATCGCGGTACCCATCCTTTTATTAAGGACAAGAATAAGTATTATTCTATAACCTGAGGAATATTGAACTCCAAATCAAGGTATAAGTATAAGAAAATAAAGAGTCTGGAATGAATGAATGGAAAAACGGGTGGAATGAATGAATGGAAAAACGGGTTAAAGGGTAATTATGCATACAATTTATCTCAGAGCAAATGGTCTCGATTAGTATTAGTAGTGAAAAAATGACGAAAAAAATCAATAAAAATTGTACAATTAACAATAAAGAATCAATGAAATTTTCTTCATACAAAAAAGAAAAAAATCGATCAATTCATTACAAAAAAAGAAAATTTTATACAGTGTATTTATGGCCGAATAAAAAAGAAAAATTTAAAAAACAATATGTACATGATTTAAAAATAAAAATATAAAATTCTTAAATTAAAAATAAATTATAAAAATATCGATGCATAAAATAAATACAAAAATAGATAAGAAGAAATTCATCCATCTCCCATCGATTTGACTCCTTTCCCTATAAATAAACTTCAACAACAACCCCATTTATAATTCCATCAATTATATTTCTATCAAAAAAACTGAGTTAGTTTAGTTAATCCCCTTATACCCACAGTAAAAACTCCAGTATAAAAAATATCTATATAACCCCAATTATAGGATCAATTATATATTCCATTTTTTATTTTGTCCAAGAAAATTCTTTTATGACCTCCCTTTATAAAGGAATTAATTAATTCTAAATTCTGGAACAATGAATAAGCAGACCCATATGAAACAATTATATATCTCCTGTGCGATCGATTTCTCCATGCTCGTGCGCTCCTCGCCAACCCCGTGTCACTATCATCGTCGCCGCCGCGTCATCCGACCACCGTCGACCATCGGATCGGACGCGATCGACGCGCCACTCGCCGGCGGTCCGGTGGGGGGAGTTTCCCGGTTGGTTAGCGGCCGAAATCCGACGCTAACAGACCGGAAATCACCAAAGTCACGGCCGGCAGTGGCGCGCCCACTGCCGGCCACGATCGGGCTAGATTCCGGTCAAATTGTGGTTGGAATTCGACGTCGGACGGACCGACAGTCGACGCCAGTCCGTCCGGTATAATCGGCCGGCGCCATTCGGCCGTCGGCCGGCCGAATCACAGCCGAAATCGGCCGCTAGAATCGGGCGACCGATTTCGGCCACGATCGGGCTGAATTCCGATCGAATTGCGGTCGGAATCTAGCAGCGGAAGGACTGACAGCCGACGCTGGTCCTTCCGCAGTCGGATTCCGACCGAATAGAGGTCGACCGATTAGACCGGATGGACCGACGTCGGCTGCCAGTCCGTCCGGCGCCGGATTTCGACCGCAATTTGGTCGAAATCCGACCGCGATCTTTGGTGATTTCCGACCGGTTAGCGTTGAATTCCGACCGATAAACTCCCCCCACCGAACCACCGGCGAGTGGAGCGTCGATCGCGCCGGCGGCGGCTACGACGGTGGCGGGACGAGCGGCGAGCAGCGGTAGCAATCGCGTAACACTGCGCTTTCGCGATTGATCGGACGGTGAAACACGTCACGCCGCGACAAAGACAGGATCGATCGCGCGGCGTCATATATATAACGGGGCGTCGGGTTTTTGCGCGCCTGTGTGCAAAAACCGCGATGAACAGTGATTTCACTGTTCATCGCTGAAGCTGTGAACAGTGAAATCACTGTTCACAGCTTCATTCCGCGCACAGGCACGCAGAAATCTATCGCCCAGCACAGCAACTTCTATATATATATATATATATATATACACACCGAAATCACGTAGATAAGTTTCAAAATGACTTAATCGCGTATCTCTTTTCTCTTTCCGGATTTGCCCTCTGCTCATCCGCGTGTGCGTCTCGTGCTCGCCCGAACCGAAATTTCGCTTCGAGTTGCGTCATTGCTAATTCCGAGCCACATTACCGCGATGAAAATCACCGCTCCATCCGAGGCGCATCATCGTAAAATGGTGAAGGGCGAGGGCGAAGGTGCATTTGCCGATTGTGTTCTACCGGTATGCACCACTCTGCTTGGCGTCATTTTTCGACCACTGCCTACGGTGAAGGAGAAAATACGAACGGTGCACCTTCTTCATGAAAAGGTAGTCCTAAATCGCTCCAACTCTCCTAATTTTTCCTTTTTTTGTTTTCGACGGTCTACACCAATCCTTTGGCAGCTCCTCCCTATACACGAAGCTTTAGTGACTCTATAATTTCAAAACCCGACATTAAGATATAAAGTACTGCTCCGAGGTGGAATCAACCTATTTTTAATTTTCCCATTCGCAGCTTGCCGATATCTAAAATTTTATTGAGGACGAAACTTTATGTTCTAATTAGCCCAACATGTATGTTTAATTATACCAAATTGTGAATGTAAATGTATTTTTCTTATCTATAGATTAACATGACTAATTATTTTAACTCGTTTTGTAGTTGGACTTTCATGATTTCTATTATTGTTTAGGTATTTTTAAATTTATTACTTGTATTAACAATTTAATTAATAATATAAAGTATGGTTATGATTTATAAGTTGTTTGTTATTATAATGATAGTCTAAAATGCTAGAAAGATACACATATTATGATATATCGATCTCCTCCACCCATGCAAAGTGATTTGTAAATATTCACAAACTTAACAAAATTCTTCTCACAATATTGTTAATTGCTGAATGTATCAATGCAGGGATGATGAAATTTGTGATGACATACTATCAGTTATGATGGAATCTATTGATTCAGAAATAGAGAACCGACACCGATACTTATGTGATAATCCAAATATAAATATGAGTACTACTAATATGATATCTTCAATTTCCTCTAGTGGTGTCACGCCCCGAGAGTATACTGTGCCGAATAGCAAACGGACGACATCTCCCCTGTACGTGGCAACATATCGGGTTAATACAAGGCCTGTAGGTCCACAACAACAATATAATATAAAGATATCAACATATCAAACACAGCGGAAACATACTGACAGATAAAACAAGATACAAAACTCAACTGTGCACTCTGGAGTGACTTGACACGACAAGAAAACATAATAGAAATCACACCAAAGGCTAAATACATACAACACATCCGTATATCACAAATACGGAAACGATATAGGATAAAACCCAAAACATCAATCCACAAGGATACAACAATACGAAATACATATCCATCCATTCGGTGTGAGATGAGATCAGCTGGCGGAGCTCGGAATATCCAAGGAATCTTCTACCTGTTACCTGGGTGACAGGAAACCCAGGGTCCGGGGTGGTGAGTATAAACTCAGGGGTAATATGTAGAAAGTGCATGAACAACATATAGGATAACGAGATCTACAAATATACATGTCAAGATCTATAGGTATACAACATGAGTCCAATAGACATACAGTCCTATCCAAAACTAATAACAAGTAACCACAGTATAGTCATACTCAACGTATATACTCAACTGATCAACTGAACATGAAATAATATACCAACGTAATTGACGGTCTGCAACACCATAAGCTATATCATCCTGAACAGGTATACAATAACATAACTCATATAACGTACAAAGTCAATCCATACCTGACCAACACTTAGACATATGAACAGTATATAATTACATGTAATAACAACCCGGTCCATACCACACTATGACATGACGCTAATCAAATGCATACAACAGTCTGAACCAACACATATATCATGCTCAATACACAACAATATATAAAATGCAAATGACATGTATCATGATGTACAAGCATATGCAACAATCATAGCTCAATCAAATGCAGCATCTCACAGGAATATGTGAAACATATATCAAATACATTCATACATATATATCAGCAATGCATATGCATGGTCACTATCTGCGGACCCGTCCAACCACGACCCCAGAGTGGCCAGGGTGGCACGACAATGACAACTAGCCCGACTCCAGCTACCACTACTCTTGAGTGGCCGAGTTGGGTAGTATGACTGAGTAGCGTATAAGCGTAAAGAGCTAACTACTCCTAGGGGTCCCTGCTGCAAGCCATGTCGTCCCTACCCATGAGTAGACAAACACCGCACACAAGACAACTGCATGTCACACAACCACCGTCTATAGTGGGTGAGTGCTAATACCACTCTGCACAGTGGCCGGGTGCGCATCTCCAGCTACCACCGTCTATAGTGGCCGAGCGCGGCACATCCAATGCTCTGCCCTCAACCCTGCTACCACTACCCCGAGTAGCCGAGGAGGCAGGATGACTGACGACCCATCTCAACCACAAGGGAGACCCAGTCAACAGCATGCATGCAATGTAATGATGCATAACTCCATACATGTATCCTCGCCACACTCCCTATCCCACGGGGAGTCCTGGTCAACCCCAAGTCAACTATGCAAGGAATACAATCCACAAGACTCTCTCTATCGCACAAAGAGTCATACACATCTAACAATCAACCACGCTAAGACCTCTAGTCAGTAGCGAGATACTATCGACAATCCATATAACCATACATAGATATACGATCCATAATGGATATACCATCACACTAGGACCTCTAGTCCATGACCGCATACTGACAACCACACACTTATCTATGCACAAACAACAAGATCCATCATAGATGCACCCCTAATACGGGTATGATATAACAATCGACTCCATAATCCAATCCATCACCTAACCCTAGTGATGTAATACAGTAACCCAATCTGAGGTCACAAAGATAACCCTAACCACATGTACTTACTGAACATCTATTAGCTAACACATAATAGGGTTTGTAGTTCATATCCATGATAGATAATCAATGAAATAACAACAATATATCTCAAAGGTCAAAGACAGTACAAGCATTTGATTAAACATGAGTGGATTTAAGGTAAACAGGTATAAACATATATCCAAATTCATGCACTGGAATTTGATCAAAACTACCGGACCAGGTAGATATTACCCACCTGATACGAAGCTCGAATAATCCTCACAGCGGTGGACCTGCTTCGTATCCCAAACCTTCACAATAGAACAAATTATGGTTAAGTACAAATATCCCACAATACGCAACTAAATATTACGTCATTTCTATATTCACATTCTTTTCCCCGAATATGTGTTAACAACTCTGGCTATCCCTAGATCAATTAAGATAAATAGATCCCAACAATACTCACAACAAATCCAAGCTGACCTCAATCTCCAAATCACCGCATCAAATCAATTCACACACACCTTCGTTCACTGCCATGGTAGCTCCCTCATCTACAACAACTCACAGCTATATACAAGTGCAATCGATCCACAACTAAATCATCAACATCAATCGGACACGATTCCATCGTAACATCTCCTTCCACACACAACTGGCACCAAACAGAACACCTCCAATCCATCGTCGGCAATTCCAGCATCCCGCACCGAACAGAAAACAATCTACACCATCAACCATTCGTGCCTCAAGCACAATCCATATCTTCACAGATCATAGACAAACCGACACACTATATCCAATCTAACAATTATTGAACAACACATGGGTAAGTAGGCTTACCAGTTTTAGACCTCCTCCGGCAATCCACTCTTGCTCGTCCCCTGCTCACCGATGGAAATCCCAGCTCTAATCACTGTGATTCGAGCTACCGACAGTCAGACCCACAACCAAACAGATTTAATCCCAAATCACAGCTGCAATTCCTAACAATCCAAACACCACAGTTCCGATTCTCAACTCCATCGCATCAATCAACAAACCCACCAGTTCACAACAATTACCAACATCACAAACGCATAGAAATCACTACAACTACCTAGAAATTTCAATATAGCACAGTGGAAAGAAAGAACGGATCGACTTACCAACACGGTAGATCCTCTGACGCTGATCCTCCCCTATTCCCCTGCTCACCGAACCAATCCAAGCTCCGAACACTGCCATACCATAGATCTCAGCTAAAAACTCGAAAACCCAGATCTTCACTCGAAAGGGAAAGAAACCGATTGATCCTTACCTTCCAGGGTAGCTCACCGCCGCGACAGCAACCGCGTCGTCCGTCGGCGAAGAAGCGCGACACCCCCTAGGGCGAAGCCTCGACCTCCGTCGGAGATCGACTCTGGCGGCACTGTCGAGCGGCTTTCATCGGACGCCGACGATCTGGAACCCGGCGACGCGATCGCACGGAGCGAAGAAATGTCGCGGAGAAGAAAAGGAAACGGAGATCGCGATGGTGAATGTCGCGATCGACTGTGACTTTTAAACGTCGTTCGCCTCTTGGTTCAGGTGAACCGGTCCAAATCAACCAGCCCAAGTTCGATTTCAGCCCAAGCCCAATTTCCAGCCCAAGCCCAATTTTAGTTCAAGCCCAAGCCCAATTAGCTAATCAACCCAATTAGCCCACTAATTAAACCCAATTAATTAAAGGGTTAATCCATATAATAATTTTTTTTCGTATCTTACATTCTCCCCCACTAATAAAAATTTGGTCCCCAAATTTTCGACTCATGTACGAGTATGAGATGTCACAACAACCATCTCAAGTATCCGGAGCAAAGTCACACCTCAAGTGACTAAGTGAGGTACTGAGCTCGAATATTATATTCCAGCTCTTATATACACTCTCAACCGACCTATTACAAGGTAAATCACTGTACCAAGGTGGAGCTCTATATCCATAACCGATGGGAAACTTTGCCAGAATCGTAAGGTAAATCATGAATCACTATCAGAAATGATACTCAAGGATACTCCATGGATATAATTCCATCAAGCGATCCAATGAAATCCATCTTACGGCTCGGAAGAAAATAAGCGGACCTAGCTAATCGATCATCGATTACCCACATCACCCCAAATCCTTTCCAAATTCTAGAACATCTCCCGACACAGTCTAATGTACTAGGCTCCCACCTCATCGCGGTACGTAACTCTACCGATCCCAATATTCCACCTTTGTTTGTTGGCATACCCAACATCAAACTACGCAATCAACCGTGTCCCATTTATCGTTCCACCAATATGAACGTCTCAATACTCACTATTTTCGGATACACTCCGAATAAATCATCACTCTCGAATGAAGAGTCTCATGAAACAACTCTTCCTAAAGCGAATGCAACTCTGGGAACCACCATCCTTCCCAGAGACGGAGATTTATTCTCACAAGAGAAATTAATCCAATGTCCAAAATTCACTCTGTCACCCAGAACTGAAAGTAACTGGAAGACTATAATGACTAATCTCGCTAGTTTCTCAACTAGCATACATATAATATACGTCTCATTCAACTGCATCGGGATTGCTCCTAATCCCTGAAATGATGCATCTGCGTACAATACCCTTCCATCCATATCAGACGGATTAACTAACACTGACACAAAAGTCAGCCACCTTCTAGGCCTTGAAACCTAGCTTCACAAACTTCCGACCAGGTGATTTCCATCACCTTCTTGGTCCAATAAATCATCGGTATGATAACGCTAGCAACATCCTATCCACCCCTACGGTAAATACCAAATCAATCTAGGGAAACCACAACTTCCCTCAAGATTGGGAATATATCTATAAATATATCCTCCACAGATATGATGACAATCGATCTCAAATACTCCAAGAGTACTTGATTCCTCAAATCCATGAACGACTAAATCGTCGATAAGTATAACAACATTATCAACATCTCCTAAAATTTATACCAAGTATGAAATATCGTCTTCTACACACCGACATCCTTTTACTCTACACTGATGACATATCAATCATCACACCAACAATGATCATTGTATGACACTAAGTCATTACAATATCAACCCTCCAATCGTAGATCGACCCTAGGATATATATACAGGTGTCCTTTAGCTGATCTAAACAGATCATCTATCCACAATGAAGGATACTCATTCTCAACTACTGTATTTCAATCATCGATAATCGATGCATAACCTCAAAGGTCTGTCTCTCTTTTAACAAAGAGTTACAAGTCTTCTCAAGAAGAACCACTGAGACAGATAAATCTCCCATAGTGTTTAGCAACACTGATACCAATAAAATCATCTTCCGGTATGAGGTCTTCAATATCGAAACTATTTCCGAAATCACCCTCAATCGCATATTCCACTTGCCCATACAGTGGCAAGCCCAGGAGTTCATCCGAATCTACATCCAAATACTCTCAGATTATATAAACATCCGAGATACATAGTATCCCATCATTTCAACAATTTAACTATCCGTAAGAATATCTCTATAGTAGAGGTATATCTAGCAAAGGCTAAGGGTATCCCGTGACTTCTTGGTTATTGACCAACATTTCACTTGACGGTAGAGAACAATCACCAACCCACAAGTCGATAGGAACCCTTCTAATCCTATCTAAGAATGTTCCAGATCTAGATACCTGTAAACTACTGGTATCTCTCGACATATCCGCAAATAGGGTAACCTAAAAAGTAACACTCCGAATGACCAATTCTTCGGTCTTCTATACCTCTTTCCAAGTAACCATGTAAACTCGTTCAACTTCTGCTCTTGGCGACTGAGCTCATGTAGATGCAAAAGACTGCCATGGAGGAACTGAAATCAACTGCCGAACTGAGATACAATACCCAAAATGATTGCAATGGAGATGGTAAACACTGTTGTACTAGTACTGAGTACACCACCGTCTGCAAAATACTGAATAACTGCCAACATCGTAGCATGCTCCAACTCTGCGAAAGGTATAGCTGCAACTGAAGAATACCGCATAGATATGACCATCTTCGTAAACGCTCTCCTCTGTACAAAGCATAACTATGCCTGATGAGGTAACAGTTGCTGTCGTTTGGATGTCTGAATCTTCTGAGATGTCTTCTGCTAATACTGCCGAGTAGTTTGCTTCTCCCGGTTGGAAGTATCAAAGAGCTCCACTATGTCTGAGATAAGATCGCTGCTGATGTGATAATCTAATATTCTGTAATGATCTCGGCTTTCGAGGTTGTGGATCGATTGCAATTGTATATAGGTGTGAGTTACTGTAGATGAGGGAGCTACCATGACAGTGAACGAAGGTGTGTGTGAATTGATTTGATGCGGTGATTTGGAGATTGAGGTCAGCTTGGATTTGTTGTGAGTATTGTTAGGATCTATTTATCTTAATTGATCTAGGGATAGTCGGAGTTGTTAACACATATTCAGGGAAAAGAATGTGAATATAGAAACGATGTAATATTTAGTTGCGTATTGTGGGATATTTGTACTTAACCATAATTTGTTACTATTGTGCAAGTTTGGGATACGAAGCAGGTCCGCGGCTGTGAGGATTATTTGAGCTTCGTATCAGGTGGATAATATCTACCTGGTCCGGTAGTTTTGATCAAATTCCAGTGCATGAATTTGGATATATGTTTATACCTGTTTCCCTTAAATCCACTCATGTTTAATCAAATGTTTGTACTATCTTTGACCTTTGAGATATATTGCTGTTATTTCATTGATTATCTCTCATGGATATGAACTACAAACCCTATTATATGTTAGCTGATAGATGTTCAGTAAGTACATGTGGTTAGGGTTATCTTTGTGACCTCATATTGGGTTACTGTGTTACATCACTAGGGTTAGGTGATGGATTGGATTATGGAGTTGATTGTTATATCATACCCGTATTAGGGGTGCATCTATGGTGGATCTTGTTGTCTGTGCATAGATAAGTGTGTTGTTGTCAGTATGTGGCCATGGACTAGAGGTCCTAGCGTGATGGTATATCCATTATGGATCGTATATCTGTATATGGTTATATGGATTGTCGATAGTATCTCGCTACTGACTAGAGGTCTTAGCATGGTTGATTGTCAGATGTGTATGACTCTTTGTGCGATAGAGAGAGTCTTGTGGATTGTAGTCCTTGCATAGTTGACTTTGGGTTGACCAGGACTCCCCGTAGGATAGGGAGTGTGACGAGGATACATGTATGGAGCTATGCATCATTATATTGCATGCATGTTGTTGACTGGGTCTCCCTTGTGGTTGAGACGGGTCGTCAGTCATCCTGCCTCCCCAGCCACTCAGGGTAGTGGTAGCAGGGTTGAGGGCAGAGCATTGGATGTGCCGCGCTCGACCACTATAGACGGTGGTAGCTGGAGATGCGCACATGGCCACTGTGCAGAGTGGTGTTAGCACTCGCCCACTATAGACGGTGGTTGTGTGACATGCAGTTGTCTTGTGTGCGGTGTTTGTCTACTCATGGGTAGGGACGACGTGGCTTACAGCAGGGACTCCTAGGAGTAGTTAGCTCTTTACGCTTATACACTACTCAGTTATACTACCCAACTCGGCCACTCAAGAGTAGTAGTAGCTGGAGTCGGGCTAGTTGTCATTGTCGTGCCACCCTGGCCACTCTGGGGTCGTGGTTGGACTAGTCCGCAGACAGTGACCATGCATATGCATTGCTGATATATATATATGCATGTATTTGATATATGTTTCATATATGCCTGCGAGATGCTGCATTTGATTGAGCTATGATTGTTGCATATGCTTGTACATCATGATACATGTCATTTGTATTTTATATACTGCTGTGTGTTGAGCATGATATATGTGTTGGTCCAGACTGTTGTATGCATTTGATTAGCGTCATGTCATAGTGTGGTATGGACCGGGTTGTTATTACATGTGATTATATACTGTTCATATGTCTGAGTGTTGGTCAGGTATGGATTGACTTTGTACGTTATATGGGTTATGTTATTGTATACCTGTTTAGGATGATATAGCTTATGGTGTTGCATGCAGACCGTTAGGTACGTTGGTATATTACTTCATGTTCAGTTGATCAGTTGAGTATATACATTGAGTGAATACCAATTGTTAGTGCCTATAAGATCCACATATCTCTACAATGACATGATATTGTCCACTTTAGGCCTAAGCCCTCATGGTTTTGTTTTTAGGCTTTACCCAAAAGGCCTCATGCCAATGGAGATATCTTTTTATCTTATAAGCACATGATCTTTTCCATGTCTTATCAATGTGGTCCTTCGTTTGAGGGGGGGATTATTGGGAGTATAGGGAATACAATCAAAGTCCCACATTGATAAAACATGGAAAAGATCATGTGCTTATAAGATAAAAAGATATCTCCATTGGCATGAGACCTTTTGGGTAAAGTCCAAAAACAAAACCATGAGGGCTTAGGTCTAAAGTGGACAATATCATGTCATTGTAGAGATATGTGGATCTTATAGACACTAACAAGTGGTGTGGTGAATATCGGAGAGACCACCAATTACAGATTCAATTTGAATGAACAAGCGCCACTTAGTATTGAGGAAGACCAAAGTCATACTACTACAGGTTTGCAAGATTTATTTAAGGATACGTGGTCTGAACAAGAATTTAATGACAATAGAATGGAAGTCGAAATTCAAAGGGATGTATTTAAGGATGATTACTTAGCAAATGATATGCAATATTCGTTAAGTGAGCCAGTAAATACTAACGAATATAGCGATCTTGAAGAGGAATTTTTAATAGTTGAAGATCCATATATAATAAACTCACTTGTTCCATTGTAAATACTTTAACCAGTTGACCTTAGTGAATTTTTTATTGGTCAGGTAATGAATTTTTAACTTTCTCAATATTAATTTAATTCAACTACAGTGTGCTAACATAAATATTTATTATAGGTTTATACAATGCAAAAACATTTTAAGGTCGCACTTGCTGAGTATGCTATGAAAAGACGATTCAGATACAAAATTAAGGACACAACAAAAACTAGAGTTAAAGCAATTTGTTAGGGAGAAAATTGCACATGGACAATAATTGCAAGGGGAGATATTGAGTTCACGGTTACAAAATATTTACAACATCACCAGTGCGATCTTTCCTTGAATATGACTGATCATCCTGCATGCACATCTTCTTTTATAGCTTCTCAGATTGAAAATCATTTTGTATCATCGGATAGGTATAGACCTATAAACATACAGAGAAAGATGAAATCACGATATGGAGTGCATATATCATATAGAAAGGCCTATTATGCACATCAAAAAGTTCTAAATAAGGTGGTAGGTGATTTTGATAAGGATTATAGTGATCTCCCTAGGTTTTTACGGGAGCTAAAATATATAGACCCAGAAACATATATGTTGCATTGAAATCAAATGGTTATCATAATTTTCAATGATGTTTTTAGGCATTTGGTGCATGTGGAAGAGTTTTTAGAACATATATTCGGAAACTAATTGGAATTGATGCAACACACTTAAGAGGCAAGTATCCTGACGTTTTATTGATGGTCACATTAGTAGATGACAATTGAAATCTACTTCTAGTTGCCTTTGCAATTGCTGAGGTAGAGTGTGGCCTAGCTTGGGAGTGGTTTTTAAACCATCTAAAGATATTTCTTGCAGTTGATCCATCAAGTATGACAATTATATTTGATAGACATCGTGGAATATTATCTGCAATCAATAAAGTGTATCCTACTGCTCACCATGGATTTTGTTGTTATCACATGTCTTGTAATATGGTTACAGATACATGTGACAGACCTGCACTAGGATTGTTTTGGGCAGCAGCAAGAGCAAATATAATTATACAATATGATCAAATAATGCAGACTATGTTAGAGAGACATGCAGATGCTTATAGATGGTTGCAAAATATAGAACCTAACAAATGGGCCAATGCACATTTCCCTGGTAGAAAGTACTCAATGCTGACAACGAATTATTCTGAAAGCCTGAGTGCATTATTCAAGGACACTCGAGAACTCCCAATTACAAAACTAATAAACAATACACGCAGGAAGGTTGCACAATAGTTTTATAATTGTAGGGAGGAAGTGTCTAATTTTACTGGAGTATTGACGCCATTTGGTACGAAGGAAATTGACACTAGAAGATAAAGAACTGGATCTTATACAGTATTTCCACATAGCAGAACAAAAATGAAGGTACAAAGTTTAGAATCCTCCTATATAGTTGACATGGAAAGTCATAAATGTGATTGCGGTGATTTTCAAATTTTAGGATTCCCTTGCTCACATGCTATTGCGGTGTGTTCTTATAGGAATATGGACCCATATCACTATTGTGAGCATTATTTCTTATTTGAAACTTAGAAAAGTACTTATATGGATCAAATTTATCCTTGTAGAAGCAAACAATATTGGCCAATAGTTGAACATGATTATATTGTTTTACCGCCTCGTAGCCTTGTGCAACCTGGAAGAAGAAAGAAGGCGAGGATCGAGTTGAAGCACATGGGAAAGGTTAAAAATAAGTGTAGTAGGTGCAAACAATTGGGTCACAATAAAAGATCCTGTAAAATGGCTCCACTAAGTTAAAACATATATTAGTTTGTTAATTTTGGTAACAATGAAATTTTGTATGTATTTGACCCACAAGAAAAATATTGGGATAAATATCATTGTGTCATATGTTCTTTAATATATATCTATAAACTAATTTGTGTCGATATATTCTTCATATTTCTTGCAGTTGATCTATCAAGTATGACAATTATATTTGATAGACATCATGGAATATTATCTGCAATGAATAAAGTGTATCCTACTGCTCACCATGGATTTTGTTGTTATCACATGTCTTGTAATATGGTTACAGATACACGTAACAGACCTGCACTAGGATTGTTTTGGGCAGCAGCAAGAGCAAATATAATTATACAATATGATCAAATAATGCAGACTATGTTAGAGAGACATGCAGATGCTTATAGATGGTTGCAAAATATAGAACCTAACAAATGGGCCAATGCACATTTCCCTGGTAGAAAGTACTCAATGCTGACAACGAATTATTCTGAAAGCCTGAGTGCATTATTCAAGGACACTCGAGAACTCCCAATTATAAAACTAATAAAAAATATACGCAGGAAGGTTACACAATAGTTTTATAATTGTAGGGAGGAAGTGTCTAATTTTACTGGAGTATTGACACCATTTGGTACGAAGGAAATTGACACTAGAAGACAAAGAACTGGATCTTATGCAGTATTTCCACATAGCAGAACAGAAATGGAGGTACAAAGTTTAGGATCCTCTTATATAGTTGACATGGAAAGTCATAAATGTGATTGCGGTGATTTTCAAATTTTAGGATTCCCTTGCTCACATGCTATTGCGGTGTGTTCTTATAGGAATATGGACCCATATCACTATTGTGAACATTATTTCTTATTTGAAACTTAGAAAAGTACTTATATGGATCAAATTTATCCTTGTAGAAGCAAACAATATTGGCCAATGGTTGAACATGATTATATTGTTTTACCGCCTCGTAGCCTTGTGCAACCTGGAAGTAGAAAGAAGGCAAGGATCGAGTCGAAGCACACGGAAAAGGTTAAAAATAAGTGTAGTAGGTGCAAACAATTGGGTCACAATAAAAGATCCTGTAAAATGGCTCCACTAAGTTAAAACATATATTAGTTTGTTAATTTTGGTAATAATGAAATTTTGTATGTATTTGACCCACAAGAAAAATATTGGGATAAATATCATTGTGTCATATGTTCTTTAATATATATCTATAAACTAATTTGTGTCGATATGTTCTTCATATTGTATCATCTAAAACTGGCTGATGAACCTAGAGAGCACGGAACCACATTCTACGAAGACCTATGTGCTCCGCTAGCACTCAATAATAAGTTCGTGACCTCGAAAATTATTGTGATACACCGTGTCGGGAGCAGCAATTTTTGCCACTCGTGTCCGATGTGTGAAGTGTGCTCGAAAGAACATTTTGAATGCTACGACGATGATACTCGTTGGACAAAGACACCAATGAGTTCCTGGGACTCAATCACTCATTTCGATATAAAACTTCGATTTGTTTGAATTGAATATGCCCATTAGCCGGTTTCGACCGAAACCGATTGATGGACCTAGAGAGCACGAAACCACATTCTCCAAAGACCTATATGCTCCGCTAGCATTCAATAATATGTTTGTGACCTCAGAAATCATTGCGATACACCATATCGGGAGCAGCGATTTTTGCCACTCATGCCCGACATGTGAAGTGTGCTCGACAGAATATTTTGAATGCTACGACGACGATACCCATTGGATGAATACACCAATGAGTTCTTGAGATTCAATTACTCATTCCGATATAAAACTTCGATCTTTTTGAATTGAATATGCCCATCAGTTAATTTTGGTCGAAACCGACTGATAGACCTAGAGAGCACGAAACCACATTCTTCGAAGACCTATGTGCTCCACTAGCACTCAATAATACGTTCGTGACCTCGGAAATCATTGCAATACACCGTGTCGGGAGCAACATTTTTGCCACTCGTGCCCGAAGTGTGAAGTGTTCTTGAAAGAACATTTTGAATGCTACGACTACGATACCCACTGGACGAAGACACCAATGAGTTCCTGGGACTCAATCACTCATTCCAATATAAAATGTCACGCCTTGAGGGTGTAAGTTCGGTACCCCACTTAGTGACAGTTTATAAATAAGGAAACCTAAGGGTCATATAATACAAGTAACTCAAAAGATTCGATAAAATGTCTATACTCATGAAGATAGATTTTTCTACATAGATTACAAATACATCTAGATAGAAAATCGAAGAAGTAAAATAAAGTACATCGAAATAGAAACCAAAATGGGAAGATAGTAGGTCGATATCTCTGAGCGACTCTATGTACAGTAAACTCAGTAAAATATCAAAAAGGTGCTCGAGCCTGCAAAACTGGAGGCCAAAGAAAGCAGACATTAGCATAAATTGCTAAGTGGGTAATAAAGAAAGATGTGCATGAATTTAGTCTTATTTAAGAGGCCAAAGGAGCTTGTAAAATTTCAATTTCTTCTTTTCGTTCTGTTTCAAGTCTTTTAATTTGTTTCAAGTTCTTATACATACATATATATGTATATATCATCTTTATAAACATTATCAATAATGTGAAGCTGATAAATCAACTACAATCTGATAGATCAATTACAATATGATAAAATTAACTAAACAGTAAATAACTTGAGCCAATATCATCAAAGTGTTTATAACGTCATCTGACGTATGGGATAAAAGTCTCATCACCGGTAGAATGCAACAAGGGATAACAACAAGGCATCGAAGTGCAAATAAAATGCTGACCGCGGGCGACAACACGCTACCATAACAACATATGGGTGGTCAGGTACTATGGTATCAAGTCAGGCACAAAGTTTTCACTTTTAGTTTTCTCATTCATTTCTTTAATATTCAATTTTATTCTTTTATCACACTTGTTCAACTATATGTGTACATCTTATGATGATCTGAACGATCAACTTAATTCAAGTTATTTAAACACCAACATAAGATATATATGTGCATGTTGTATCATTAAAATGTACAAGTATCAATAGAGGAATAATCATAAGGAAGGTCAAGTAATATAAACGAACAAGTATCAACGGAAGAATAAGTCAGAGTATCCATTTAAATTTTGAAAACAACTCATCCCATGTGTCACCCCATATGAAACTCACATATGAACATGAAGTAATGTCAATTATTTACCCTCCATTAATTTAATTATTTATTACCCATTTAGCTATTTTTAAATACTAATTAAGTGTCATTTTTAAAAACAGTTATACAAATATAAATAAATCAATAATCTCATTTATTCATTCACAAGGAACATGTAAAGAGTCCAAGGATAAAATGTACCCACTTCTATATACAGCAAAAGTCGTCGATTCTTGGTCGATCACCGAGCTCCGCTTGAACTAGTATCTATAAATACAATATAAAAATGATTCAAAATTCAATATAATATCCAATAATGATAATAACACAAAATTATAATATGTGACCAACATCCTTACTCGACAGTTCGATTCATAAACTCCTTATATCGATTTATTCCCATTTCCTACATGAGATCTATTTCCCCTTCGACCAACAAAACAACATTGGAAGACAGTATCCTATTATGGCTATCCGTTTAAAAGAACACAACAAAAATATTGTTCATATTGTTGAAAACAGCAACATTTATGGAAAATAAACCTTACCGTCTTTGTTATCAACCCTCGTTAGCTTCAACAAATTCCGACGATTCCTATAGCAACCCTAGGAGAGCACAAAATGGGCGAAAGTTACTGCTATTGTGGCCGAAAGGAGGGGGAAAATAACTAGGGCAGTGGCTGGGGATGAATCGGAGAAAAGAGAAAGAAGAGAAGTGGAAGGAATGGGGATAGCGACCAGAAAAATGGAAACGGAGAAGAGGGAAGAAGAAAATCTTGTCCACACCTCGCTTCTTCCCGGTGAAAGTCGACGATAGGGAAGGATGCTGCGTTTGGGAAGTAAAACCCTAGAAGAGGGGATGTCGTTGGTCGCTGGAAAAGGGGGAAGAGAAGAGGGCAGCGACTCAAGTTGCGGCTGGAAAAATCGAAATGGAGAAGGAAGAAGAATAAGAAGAAAGGACTGCACGAGGCTCGAGGTGCGTGGGTTGCATGTGCTTAAGTATGGGCTCGAGGGTGGTTGGGTGCGGGGGAAAAAGAGAGAGAAGAGAAGTTTCCTTTTTTTTCCATACTTAACATCCTTCTCCCCTAAAAGAAATTTGGTCATCAAATTTAAAAATTAAGAGATATTCGTACCTGAGAAAAATATGTGTGGATATCTGCTAATTTCATCCTTACGCTCCCAGGTTTCTTCTTGGTTGGAATGGTGTTGCCACCCAACTTTCACAAGATTGATGCTTTTGTTCCGCAATCGATGTTCCTTGCGGTCCAAAATACACACAGGGAATTCTTCGTATGACACATTGGATTGCAAAGGAATAGAAAGATCCTGCAGAACATGAGTTGGATCTGGAACATACTTCCGTAACATAGATACATGGAAGACGTTATGCACTCTGGCTAAAGCTGGGGGTAAAGCAAGTCGATATGCAACTGCACCAATCCGCTCTAGGATCTCAAAAGGTCTGATATATCTAGGAGCTAACTTTCCTTTCAAGCCAAATCTTTTAACTCCTTTAATAGGTGAAACATGGAGAAATACATGATCACTGTCACGCCCCGAAGGAGACCCCGCCAGACGAAAATCCGACAGCATCTCCCCTGTACGGGTGACAATCTCAATTTACATACAAGGCCTACACGGCCACTATACATCGGTCAACACGACCGGAATCCAAACTCACACGCAGTTATATAATTTGGCCTCAGGCCATCAACCAAAATAAATGATAAACAGTCTACCATAAATCAACTTACCCCTTCTGCCATCTGGGCAGGAATACTCACCAAAATCCAATCAAACCAAAATCCGAATAAGGTCCATACGGACACCAAAAATCCAAATACAAAATCAATCTCTAAACCTATACATGTCCTCTAACCAAAATATCCAAACCATAAAGCAAATATCCAAAATAAAACATTCACGACGAGTGGGGGTCCGGCAGCTGCACTCTCCTGACAGCTTCATCCTGAAATAGATATAAATCAACGGGGTGAGTTCAAAGAACTCTGCGGGTATAGTAGATATGCAAAATAAGGTATAGCTAACAATAAAAATATCATGCCAGTACAGTCTCACATAAATAGGGTATGCAAGCAAGAAATACAAAATGATCAGATTTACACAATCTCCTACCCTGATATAGGAGCATGTGCCTGACTAGAAGTAATAGAGTCCTGACCATATATAAACATGTATCCTGTATGCATGACAATCATATGCACATCCAAGGCATCAATACAATAATGCAGCAAACACAATACAAAATGCAATCATAAAATGCATGCCGTGCAATGACATGGTCACCCCTGACGCCAGTCAGCCGCCTCACACGCAATGGTGAAGCCGAGTGGGTAGGGCTATGACAACTGTGCACTCTGCCATCACGCTCGAGTGACCGAGATGGGCGGGATGTCGGAGTACACCTATCCTCCCGCCCCAAACATAGTGGGGAGCTAAGCTCTCATCTCCTGTCATAGACCGGAGGAGGGATCCTCGCCGCTACACACGCTGCCGCTACCCATGAGCGGACCAATGAGCTCGACAGAGCAATCGCACACACCTCCCGATGTACCACTAACCCATGAGTGGCAAGTGTCAGGAAGTTATGTAACTGGTCATGCGGCTCAACAATAATGGAACCTCGTCGGCCAAAGATGCAATCATGCAAAATGGTGCATGATACTAAAGCATGTAAATCCTACTCAAAATACCTATCCGAATAATATGTACAATCAATATGTACATATCCATAATCCAAATAACTATGATCCAAGTCAAACAGGGAAATATAATCATATCCTATCACATGCATGTATCTAGTAGGCACTAAAATCATACCAGGCATATAAACATGAAAAAGTTATTGTAAGCTATCCTAACTAGCATATCAACTTGACTTAATCTAAAAGTTAAGTCAAAATACCCGCCTGAATATATATATCCGCAAGAATGAAACCAAATCGTCACGACTGGGGACCTCGTGACCGAAACCTGCATAAAGCATGACTATAGTCAAGCACAAAAATACAATTCAACGACAAATCGAATAATTAATCGATTTCCTTTATATCCCAATTAACCCAAACTATTTCCAATTTTCCTTGTCCATAAATATCCATACAATTAATTTAGCCCAATTAATTCCAAATCAATTAACCTAATTCATCACCCACAAAAATATCCTCAAGATAAAACAATATCACCCAAATCCCATATCCTCCGAATACCGTACCGATCAACCGAATAATACCGGAATCAACCCAAATCGACCAATCAAGCTCACCCGCCTAGGAATTCCACACAACCGATACCCCCAACTCAATTTCTCAAATTCACAATGACACCCTTGCACGACCACCTCCAAAACAAAACCCTTACCTCACAACCTGGCAGTACCTCCTCCCTATTATCGCCCCTAACCTCACTCACCGATTCTCTTCAATTCCTCTCCTCACAACATCGGTCAACCAATCCCCAACAGAAACCCTTACCTACTCCGGGGACCACGGCGGAAGCAAAGAAAGGGAACAACATGCGGTCGAGATTGGCCACTGACTGATCACGGCGTCGATCGCAGAGGGTCTGCAAGGTGAATGAGCGCCAGGCGAGGGAAGAGGGTGTCTCACGTGAAGGGAAGCACACAAGGCGGTGATTGCGTTCTGCCGGTGCTTGAGAGACGACGGTCTCGGCGTCGGCAAATGGAGAGAAAAGAGGCTCGGCCGGAGAAGAGGGTCAAGGCGCCGGTCCGCGAGGAAGAAAGAAGAGGGCGCGGCGGGGGAAGAGAAGGCTCGGCTGAAGGAAACTGCCGAAGGAGGTCGCGGCGGGGAAGGAAAAAGGGAAATAAAAAAAATAGAAATTAGGGTTTCCGGTTTAGGTTAATACCCCTTAAATAAAGTCTAGTTATTTTATCGCCATAGAAATCTCATACGGAGTCCGTTTAAACCCAGAAAAATTCCGGAAAAATTCTTAAAATTCCCTAAAAATCCCGAGATATTTCCAGGATTATTTCCTTAATTATTGGGCCATTTAATTTAGTGTTTTAAATCCCCGTATTTAACATTCTCCCCTACTAATAAAAATTTGGTCCCCAAATTTCCTGCTCGTATATTAATACGAGATGTCCCAACAACCATCTCAAGCATCTGGAGACAAGTCACACCTCACGTGACTAAGTGAGGTTACTGATATCCCTTAACATCAAATCACACTTGCTTCTAATAGCCCTTCCAAAGTATTAATAGTATCTTCATATCAACCATCTATTATGAGTACCTAACGGTACCAGAGTGGAGCTCTATATCCGTGACCTGTTAAAGACTATACCATAATCCGAAGGTAAATCCTGAACCGCTATCACATACAATACTCACAGATCCTCCATGAACTGGAAATTGCCATAGCATAACCTATCCAGCGATCCAACAAACTCATCGTATGGATCGAACGAAAATGAGCGGACTTAGCTAATCATACTAAGTCCTTTCCGAATTCCAAATAATCTCCCAACACCGTCCATCATACTAGGCTCCCACTTTCCTCTTGGTACAGAACCTCGATTATTTATATACCACCTTTACGGACTTCCAAATCAACTATATTCGATGTCGTTCCTCCACGGAGAACATTTCAATACTTACTATTTTAGGATACAATCTTAAACATCGCAATATATACAACCTATTGCAATCTTGAATACCTATCAAAATATCGTGACCAAGTCTTGTGGCTCTGAGTAATGCAAAAGGCACTACTTACGCAACGACATGCTACCACGACGACTCATAGCCACAAGATGCCATGTAGCTATCTAGCCACCTACATACAAATTCCAATATCACTAATTCAACAGTAGAGCAAAAGTACAACTCTATTGTAGATGCTCTCTATCATCACAACAGGAATCTATCTGTTGTTCCCGAATCAATAGTAACTCTTCCTAAATTCAAATGCAACTACACAGTAGCTAGCTAAAACCTCATAAGCATATCTGCTCCTCACCTCTACAAAACAACATAACAACTCCTACTAGGTCCACGTCATATATATATATGACAATCCATCTCGTAGTTCCTCATTTGACGTAACCATGGGATACGTCTCAATCAACTAAATCAAAAACGTTCCCTTCTCTGAAACATTGCATCCGCATACAATACCCTTCCTTCCACCCGAGAATGATCAAACAACTCTGGTGTAAAAGTCAACCATCGTCTGAGCCCTGAAACTAGTTTCACAAGCTTCAGACCAAGTAAATTTCATCACCAATCAGCGGTGTAATACCGCTAGAGCATCCTATCCATATCCATGAAAAAAAAATCAAATCAATACCAGAAAACCATCATCTACGGTGCCCGAGTGCTCAACTCCAACTGCCACCATCATAAATGATCCAATTGTGTCCAGAATACACGATTTCCTAAATCCCTGGACGACTAAGTCGTCATAAGTCAAACAAGATAATCAAACCTCGTACAATTCATACCAACTATGAAATTGTCACCACTATACACCTGCATCCTCTTTACTCTAGGCTGATGATATATCAATCATCCCTATAACTTTGATAATTGTATGACACCCTGTCACTACAATATCAACACACCAATCATAAATCAATCCTAGAGTATACACAGGTGTCCTATAGCTGATCTAAATAGATCCTCAATCCACCATGAAGGATATTTATTTCCTTCTACCACTACCGCATTTCATCATCGATAATCGATGTATAACCTCAAAGATTCATTTCTCATTGAACAATGAGTTCCAGAGCTTCTCAAGAAATAAATTCTGGGACAAATAAATATCCCATCCAACAACTCCTATAATTGGAATTTAGATTCTTCCAATTCCCATAGTGTTAAGCAACACTGATACCAACTAAATTATCCCCTGAAAAAGCGTCATTCTAACAAATATCTCTTGGCATCATCAACCTTGCCAATTCTGAAAGACCGATCGATGACGGTATCTAAGCAACTCGATTGGATTACAGCCAATTGAATGACATTGCCTTGAGTACATCACGAGCTTTAACAACCTTGTGCACTTTACACTAGCCCTCAGCCAACGCACCATAAGTAAAAATATTAGCTCGTAAAAATAACATTACCTCAGTACCAAATAAATTATCTCACGATGGGGATCTTGATATCGAAACTATTTTGAAATTTCTCCGATCGCCTACTCTACTTGCCTATCTGTGAAGCCTAGAAGTTCCTCCAACACTACATCTGATTACTCTCGAGTTATACAGGCATCCGAGAGACCTTCTTATACCATCATGTCACAAGCATAACCTCCAAGTTAATATCCAGATATTCACATCATAACAACCAAGTCAACTATAAAACAATTAAGTCAACTCTCTCACCATAATATAACATGTCCATCAATCAACCTATAAACATCCAAAATCATTTTCATACCCCTGTGATAATCATCACAGTAATCATCTCAACATCTCATCTATCAGTGGAAACACTATTAATCCACATGATCCAAATATGAAAATCCTTTTAATCCTATCAGTGCATGTTTTAACCACAGATATATGTAAACACCTGTATCTCTCAATATATCATCAAGTAAAGTAAACTATAGTAATACCTCAATGACCAATCCTTCAACCATCAACAATTCCTTTCGAGTAAAGATGCAAACTCATCCAAGTTCTGCTCTTAACGGATTCCCTATTTCACAGTGACCTAGAATAAGAATTCGGTAGCTGTATGAATCTAGGTGTACACCTCTTCCTCTCATTTACCTCAAGAACCATACAACCAGCCTCATATCTCCACAAGTGTACAAACCACTTCTGATAGCGACATATATCTGAGGAGAAAACTTAAATCCATATTCCTATTTTCGGCTGGGAAATGAGGTGTTTCATCCATCTTTCATTCCCGGGACAGAGCCTTGATCACCACCAAAACAACACAAAATTCCAACTAAATCCTCAATCACTCAAGAGGTTGTAAACCCCCATCATCAACATCAAGTTATCATCTCTAGCAATAGACCTGATTAATATCACGCATCAACGTGGGAACGAAATAATGTCACGTGAATCCCACTAGAAGAGCATGTTCACGACTTCTACAGTTGTCTTATCAGAAGTGTAGGTTATTATCACTAGATTGACTACACTATTCTCTTGAGACACTTGTTGCAGTCATTTTTATAAATATGACTCACCCTAAGGCCTCCCGATAGGAACTGATGGAAGATCCAACTATCTTAATCCAAATGAAACCAATAAATCGTGGGTGATTGAAAACAACTCAATCACTATCTTGAGCCCTTAAGTGGGG
The DNA here is from genome assembly GCA_025175895.1 of Wurfbainia villosa. Taxonomy (NCBI): domain Eukaryota; kingdom Viridiplantae; phylum Streptophyta; class Magnoliopsida; order Zingiberales; family Zingiberaceae; genus Wurfbainia; species Wurfbainia villosa. The sequence continues at coordinate 683,091 of JAKLTH010000147.1, forward strand.
GTAAACTCTGTAATTCTAGTAAACTCTATAGTGAAATCCATTAACAATTTATCACTCAACTAAAGACTCAAGAATTCCTCAACAATGAGTCATACAAAAATAGCATAAGGAAATATTGTCTTCCGAAAACATCATGAACCCATGATCCCGTAATGGGTTATTTTCCCAAAATTCTCATACATATTCCACCAAGTAACAACTTGATCATTGCAATAGTAAGAAACTATCTCCACTCCTATATAAATAACAGTTAGGTACTTAACAGTACCTTCAATGTTATCAATCTAAGGCTCAAGCCGCTCAAGGATCAAAATCCCTATGGAACTTCGTAACTTAAACCTCCAAGGACTGTATCAACAATAGTATACATTCTTTGTCCATTGCCCCACAGAGTAATAATTTGCCTAGCATAATCAGTGAAAATCTCTGACACTGTAGTCCTTGATTTCCACAACCAATGTGACGACTTGACCCTTGCTTTTCTGACTCGGTATCAGTCAGCTCTCAAAAAGGCAATGCATCTTTTCGTCACAGGTCCAAGACTCACAAACTGAACAAGTCATTTGTGGTCAACTCCATCTACGATTACAAATAGTGACCAACACACTAAATGTTATTTCCTGTTATCCACCAACACATAGCTAATCTAACCTGGAGTATAAACACTACGGCAACTTCGGTTGGTCACCGTGGTGGGCGACCCCTATTACGAGTCTGCACATGAGTCAAAACTCAATAGACCCTTTCTGACAACTCCATAACCAGAGATCTCACTGTCCTCTTGCGTGGTTACCCTGCACCACGTCTCGGTGCAGGTGCACGCCCACCTCGTCTCATATCTGTTAAATTATTACAGATGCTACTAGAACAGATGTTACTAGAAGTAAAAATATATAAAATTTTCATCATACCTATTTTGCCGCAGGAGAGGTTCTGTCGCTGCCAAATCCCCATATTGACCTCGTCATAAATCCTCGAATTTCCGAAATATAAAATCATCGGAAATCCATATCAATCCAAAATTTTCCAAATTACCTCGTAAAACCTGCCAAACGTGGCGAACTCCGAAAAATCCAAAAACCCCTAGGAACTCGAAAACCTAGGCGCTCTGATACCAAATAAATTGTCACGCCCCGAAGGAGACCACGATGAAAATCCGGCATCTCTCCCTGACGGGTGACAATCTCAATTACATACAAGGCCTACCACGGCCACTATACATCGCCAACACGACCGAATCCAAACTCACACGCAGCGTTATATAATTTGGCCTCGTGCCATCAACCAAAATAAATGATAAATACCATAAATCAACTTACCCCTTCTGCCATCTGGGCAGGAATACTCACCAAAATCCAATCAAACCAAAATCCGAATAAGGTCCATACGGACACCAAAAATCCAAATACAAAATCAATCTCTAAACCTATACATGTCCTCTAACCAAAATATCCAAACCATAAAGCAAATATCCAAAATAAAACATTCACGACGAGTGGGGTCCGACAGCTGCACTCTCCTGACAGCTTCATCCTGAAATAGATATAAATCAACGGGGTGAGTTCAAAGAACTCTGCGGGTATAGTAGATATGCAAAATAAGGTATAGCTAACAATAAAAATATCATGCCAGTACAGTCTCACATAAATAGGGTATGCAAGCAAGAAATACAAAATGACTGTACTTACAGATCTCTACTACGATATAGGAGCATGTGCCTGACTAGAAGTAATAGAGTCCTGACCATATATAAACATGTATCTTGTATGCATGACAATCATATGCACATCCAAGGCATCGATACAATAATACAGCAAACACAATACAAAATGCAATCCGTGCAAAATGCATGTCGTGCCAATGACATGGTCACCCCTGACGCCAGTCAGCCGCCTCACACACAATGGTGAAGCCGAGTGGGTAGGGCTATGACAACTGTGCACTCTGCCATCACTGCTCCTGAGTGACCGAGTGGACAGGATGCTGTCGGAGTACACCTATCCTCCTGCCCCAAACATAGTGGGGGAGCTAAGCTCTCATCTCCCGGTGTCATAGACCAGAGGAGGGATCCCTGCCCGCTACCACGCTGCCTCGTCGCTACCCATGAGCGGACCAGCGGAGCCTGACAGAGCAACTGCACACACCCTCCTGATGTACCACTAACCCATGAGTGGCAGTGTGCGGCCATGTAATCGTCATGGGTTCAACAATAATGGAACTCAAAATGGTGCATGATACTAAAGCATGTAAATCCTACTCAAAATACCTATCCGAATAATATGTACAATCAATATGTACATATCCATAATCCAAATAACTATGATCCAAGTCAAACAGGGAAATATAATCATATCCTATCACATGCATGTATCTAGTAGGCACTAAAATCATACCAGGCATATAAACATGAAAAAGTTATTGTAAGCTATCCTAACTAGCATATCAACTTGACTTAATCTAAAAGTTAAGTCAAAATACCCGCCTGAATATATATATCCGCAAGAATGAAACCAAATCGTCACGACTGGGGACCTCGTGACCGAAACCTGCATAAAGCATGACTATAGTCAAGCACAAAAATACAATTCAACGACAAATCGAATAATTAATCGATTTCCTTTATATCCCAATTAACCCAAACTATTTCCAATTTTCCTTGTCCATAAATATCCATACAATTAATTTAGCCCAATTAATTCCAAATCAATTAACCTAATTCATCACCCACAAAAATATCCTCAAGATAAAACAATATCACCCAAATCCCATATCCTCCGAATACCGTACCGATCAACCGAATAATACCGGAATCAACCCAAATCGACCAATCAAGCTCACCCACCCTAGGAATTCCACCGACAACCGATACCCCCAACTCAATTTCTCAAATTCACAGTCGACACCCTTTCACGACCACCTCCAAAACAAAACCCTTACAGCCTTTCACAACCGGTACTTCCTTGCTGCCCTATTATTGCCCCTAACCTCACTCACCGATTCTCTTCAATTCCTCTCCTCACAACATCGGTCAACCAATCCACAAAAGAAACCCTTACCTACTCCGGCAACTACCTACCAAGAAGCCTGAAAAGGGAACAACAAGTGTCGAGATTGGCCACAGACTGATCGACGCTCCTTGAGAGGAGTCGGGCCAGGTCTGACGGCGAGCGCGAGAAAAGAGGGGCGTCGGCCGTGAAGGAAGCCTGTGGCGTCGCGACGGCTTCACGCAAGATTTGCGAGAGACGGCTTGGCCTCAGCGGCTGGAGCGGGAAAAGAAAAGGCTCGATCATTTGGAGAAGAGGGTCGGCCTGCGCAACGCTGCCGCGAGGAAGAAAGAAGAGGGCGCGGCGGGGGAAGAGAAGGCTCGGCTGAAGGAAACTGCCGAAGGAGGTCACGGCGGGGAAGGAAAAAGGGAAATAAAAAAAATAGAAATTAGGGTTTCCGGTTTAGGTTAATACCCCTTAAATAAAGCCTAGTTATTTTATCCCCATAGAAATCTCATACGGAGTCCGTTTAAACCCAGAAAAATTCCGGAAAAATTCCTAAAATTCCCTAAAAATCCTGAGATATTTCCAGGATTATTTCCTTAATTATTGGGCCATTTAATTTAGTGTTTTAAATCCCCGTATTTAACAATCACCTACTGTGAATTCCAACTATCTCCATCTACAATCTGCATAGCTTTTCTATCTACTTTGAGCAGTCAGCAATCTCTATCTAATAATACGCACTAGCTCCACATCCTGCTGAATACTCTGTGGACCTAGAAGTTGACGCTCATCAACTTCATCCCATAAGATGGGAGATCTACATGCTCTGCCATAGAGAGCCTCAAAAGGTGTCATCTGGATAGCAGAGTGGTAACTGTTATTGTAAGCAAATTCTATCAAATGTAGATGATCCTCCTGTTAGTGCCTATAAGATTCATATATCTCCACAATGATATGATATTGTCCACTTTGGGCCTAAGCCCTCATGGTTTTGTTTTTGGGCTTTACCCAAAAGGCCTCATACCAATGGAGATATCTTTTTTCTTATAAGCACATGATCTTTTCCATGTCTTACCAATGTGGGACTTTGATTGTATTCCCCATACTCCCAACAATCCCCCCCTCAAACGAAGGACCACATTGGGCCCCCCCTCAAGCCTATCCCTCCTCGAAGGATTTTCTCTGCTTGATGTCCGATCTTCAACCCACCAGGACTTCCTGCCAGTTGTTCGGTCCCCCCGACCCAACTAGACTTCCTTCCTGATGTCTGGTTCTCTTGATCCGGACGTGGGAGCTCAACTTCCTTCGTTCGAGGTTCATGGCTTGACATGGACCATGGCTCTGATACCAATTGTTAGTGCCTATAAGATTCATATATCTCCACAATGATATGATATTGTCCACTTTGGGCCTAAGCCCTCATGGTTTTGTTTTTGGGCTTTACCCAAAAGGCCTCATACCAATGGAGATATCTTTTTTCTTATAAGCACATGATCTTTTCCATGTCTTACCAATGTGGGACTTTGATTGTATTCCCCATACTCCCAACACCTCCCAGCTACCGCCAAAATCTAAAACACAAGCACGCAAAAGATCCTCCAAAGTCTAGATAGTATGCTCTGACTGTCCATCAGTCTGAGGATGAAAAGCAGTGCTAAAACATAATTCGGTACCCAACGCCTTTTGAAAACTCTGCTAGAATCTCTAAGTAAAGCGTGGGTCTCGATCAAAAATAATGTCGAGAGGAATACCGTGGAGTTTAGTGATCTCTTTGCAATATAACTCAGCTAAACGATCCAAAGAATTTCTTTTTCGGATCGGAAGAAAATGAGCTGATTTGGTCAATTGATCAACAATCACCTAAATCGAATCATGTCCCTTCTGAGTTCTTGGTAATCCCGTGATGAAATCCATGGTAATATGCTCCCATTTCCATTCTTGCATTGCGATCTTTTGGAGTAACTCAGTTGGTCTCTGATGTTCTACCTTAATTTGCTGGCAAACCAAACATCGAGCTACAAAATCTGCAATATCTTTTTTCATTCCTTTCCACCGATAAGATCGTTTCAAATCTTGATACATTCGAGTGCCACCAAGATGTACTATAAATTTTGATCGATGTGCTTCTTAAAGGAGATCTTCCTTAACAGGATGTACCTCAGGGATGCACAACCTGCCTCGGAATCGAAGGGATCTATCCACATCTCGAGAAAATTCTGGCTTGGGACCTACTTCTAATTCACTGGCTATGCTTCTAAGATACTGATCTGTCATTTGACTTTCCTTGATTCACTCAACTAATGGGGATTATGCAATCAAGGAGACCAATATACCATATTGTGTCTGCCCTATTTCAGATAAATCCAATTCTGAAAATTATATGACTATCTCAGTAACTGCCACCCGATGGCATGACAATATACCTCTGGACTTTCTACTCAAGGCATCTGCTACAACATTAGCTTTCCCAGGGTGGTAGTTGATAGTGCAGTCATAGTCCTTTAGAAATTCCATCCACCTTCTCTGTCTAATGTTTAACTCCTTTTGCGTGAAGAAATATTTCAGACTCTTATGATCAGTGAATATCTCAAAAGTAACACCGTACAAATAATGCCTCCACATCTTCAGAGCAAATATGATGACTGCTAACTCCAGATCATGAACAGGGTAATTTTTCTCGTGATCTTTCAACTGTCGAGAAACATAAGCTACCACTCGATTATGCTGCATCAAAACTGCTCCTAATCTTTGAAGAGATGCATCAGTATACAATACAAATCCATCATCTCCGAAGGGAATAATTAAATTCGGAGCACTCATCAATCTTTGCTTGAGTTCTTGAAAGCTTGCTTCACAAGCATCAGACCAAATAAACTTGACTCCTTTTCTAGTCAACTGAGTCAAGGGCGCAACAATGTTGGAAAATCCTTCTATAAATCTCCGATAATAGTTGGCTAGTCCAAGGAAACTACGGATTTCTTGTATGAATTTTGGTGGTTCCCATCTGACCATCGCTTTAATCTTTTGAGGATCTACTGAAATCCCATTGCTAAAAATTGTATGCCTTAGAAATCCCACAGAAGTAAGCCAAAAAGAACATTTACTGAACTTTGCATATAGGCGTTCCTTCTGCAACACTTCCAAAACCATTCGGAGATGATGTTCATGCTCTTCTTCTGATCGAGAATACACCAAAATATCATTAATAAAAATAATTACAAATTGGTCAAAATATTCCAAGAATACCCAATTCATTAGATCCATAAAAGCTGCATAAGCATTAGTGAGTCCAAATGACATTACCAAAAACTCATAATGTCCATATCCAGTATGGAAGGCAGTCTTCTGAATATTTGTATCTCGAACCCGTAGTTGGTGATAGCCTGATCTCAGATCAATCTTTGAGTATACACAGGTACCTCTAAGCTGATCAAATAAATTATCTATTCTAGGGAGAGGATACTTGTTCTTGATAGTCACATAATTTAACTACCTATAATCCATACAAAGCCTTAAGGATCCATCCTTCTTCTTTACGAATAGAACTGGAGCGCCCCAAGGGGAAACACTAGGATGAATGAAACCCTTGTCTAACAATTCTTGGAGTTGCACTTTTAATTCCTCCAGCTCCTTAGGTGCCATCCGGTACAGTGCTTTCAATATTGGGGTTGTGCCAAGGAGTAATTTAATAGCAAACTCAACTTGTCGTTGAGGTGGCAAACTAGGGAGTTCTTCAGGAAATACATCCAGATATTCTCGAATTATGTGGACATCAGAAGGTTGTGCTAGACTATCCACATTGGAACTTATCAAAGATAAGAGATATCCCTCACATCCTCGAGCTAACAATTGCTGAGTTTGGAGAGCTGAAATGATAGATATCACTCGATCGCTTATCCCTACAAATTTCCATGATGGTTGCTCTGAGGGGTTGAAGGTTACCACCTTAGCTCGACAATCGACGGTGGCATGATGCTCTGACATCCAATCCATTCCGAGAATAATATTAAATTCAGTCATCTGTAACACATGCAGATCTACTGCAAGGACATGACTATCAAAATTCAAGGGACAACTTTTGACCTCTTGATTTGACATCAACACTCCACCTAATGGTGTTATTACTGCTAACCCATATAAGCGAAGAGTTGGACACCTCCCAATTTTCACTACGAACTCAGGAGAAATAAAAGAATGCGAGCTACCAATGTCTATTAATATTTCAGTAGGAATATTACAAACTGAAATGGTACCTCGGATAACTGATCCTCCAGCTCACTGTGCCTCCTCACGAGTGATAGCATACACGTGTCTTGTCTCAGGACCTGAGTGTTGACCCCCCTGGGTAGAAGATGAATGACTCTTATCCTGTGACTATGCTGAGGACTGATAAGTTGGAGGTAGTACATATTGTTGGGGTACAGGCAGCAAATACTACTGTGGTCGAGGCATCAGATACTGCTGAGGTAAGGATGATACATATTGCTAAGGTGAGGGTAGCAAATACTACTGAGGTGGAGGTGTATTCTGAGATTGCAAATGATAAACTTGTGGATTTTGGGTGGACTGAATAGATGAAGAATTTCGTTATTATTCTGGTTGAGATTTCTGTGATCCTCTTTGCTGTCGAGAATGTGGGGGTTGTGGTGTAGGTTGACCCTGCTGAGTCTGAGATCTTACTACTTGATGTTCTGCTCTCAGAGTACAATCTCTACTTATGTGTCTTGGAAGTTTACAATAATAACAGATACTCTGATCTAGTGGGCATTCTGACACTTGGTGATCCCGTGCACCACATCTATAACACCTCAGAGTGCTCGTCGAAGCTGCAGCATCAGAAATCAGTCTCTGCTGAGGCACAGGTGGACGAGCAAATCCCTGTGATATCCTGGCCACCTTCTGTGGCTATGAAGAATCTCTAGTCGTACCCTGGCTACTGGGTCGATGACCTCGATTCTGCTGTCTAGGGTGTGAGGTTGGGTGACTAGTTTCCCTTTCCTGTGAGACTTGCTGCTGAGTCATCTCAATAAATATAGCCCGGTCAAGTGCATCTCGATAATTGGTAACAGAGAATCCAGATATCCTGATCTGGATATATGGTGCAAGTCCCTGGGTAAATTGAATCATACGGTCATGATCCTGTGCTATCAAGTAGGGACAAAACTTAGCAAGTCGACTAAATTCTAAATTATATTCCATCACACTTCGGTCGCCTTGCTTGAGACTCAAAAACTCTTGACGTCTAGCAATACAAAAGGCGGCAGAAAAATACTATCTTTCAAATGCCTCTTTGAACGACTGCCAAGAGATAACTTGATCCCCAAAAATGGTCATTTGCATTTCCCACTAGGTAGATGCTTGTCCCCGAAAATGATAGGCAGCTAACTCCACCTTATCTGTATTTGAACAGGACATGTACTCAAAAGTACCCTCAATATCATCTAACCAAATTCGAGCCTCCCAAGGGTCGGTGACTCCCTTGAATAATGTAAAACGATCCCTAGCTAAACTAGCAAGCAGAGGAATACAAGCTTTATCCATGATACTAGATGTCATGGGAACGACTGGATCAACTACAGGTGTCTCGAGTACCGACCGGGGTAGGTGAATGGGTGTCTCATCTACACCATGATCACCTCTCTGAGTACCAGGGGTACGTTGGCCTGCACGACCATGACTATGAACACGACTACTATCCCATCCCCGACCACGTGTACGTGGCATTGCCTACAAAATTAAATAAAATTTTTACAACCCTTTATAATCAAAAGAAATTAAAACAACAATAAAAGACCCATAAATCCTATAGCTCAGAGATACCATTCAACTTGCATTTAAATCTCTTTTTGCTCAAAACAAATTTCCGGATTTAAAACAAAACAAAGATCTAAGACATAAAACCCACCAAGAAATCGAAATTGGGCTCGGATACCACTAAAACTGTCACTCCCTAAGGGTGTCAGTTCGGTACCCCGCTCGGTGACAGTTTATAAATAAGGAAACCTAAGGGATATATAATACAAGTAACTCAAAAGATTCCATAAAATGTCTATACTCATGAAGATAGATTTTTCTACATAGACTATAAATACATCTAGATAGAAAATCGAAGAAGTAAAACAAAATGCATCGAAATAGAAATCAAACTGGGAAGACAGTAGGTTGATATCTCTGAGCGACTCTATGTACAACAAAATTAGTGAAATATCAAAAGGGTGCTCGAGCCTGCAAAACTGGAGGCCAAAGAAAGCATACATTAGCATAAATTTCTAAGCGGGTAATAAGAAAATATGTGCATGAATTTAATCTTGTTTAAGAAGCCAAAGGAGCTTGTAAAATTTCAATTTCTTCTTTTCGTTATGTTTCAAGTCTTTTAATTTATTTCAAGTTCTTATATATATATATATATATATATATATATATATATATATATATATATATATATATATATAATTATAAACATTATCAATAATGTGAAGCTGATAAATCAACTACAATCTGATAGATCAATTACAATAAAATCAACTAAACAGTGAATAACTTGAGCCAATATCATCAGAGTGTATATAATGTCATCTGACGTATGGGCTAAAAGCCCCATCATCGGCAGAATGCAACAAGGGATAACAACAAGGCGCCGAAGCACAAATAAAATACTGACCGCGAGCGATAAGGTACTATGGTATAAGACTCAAAGTTTTCACTTTTAGTTTTCTCATTCATTTCTTTAATATTCAATTTTAATTCTTTTATCACACTTGTTCAACTATATGTGTACATCTTATGATGATCTGAACGATCAACTTAATTCAAGTTATTTAAACACCAACATAAGATATATATGTGCATGTTGTATCATTAAAATGTACAAGAATCAACAGAGGAAATAATCATAAGTAAGGAAGGTCAAGCAATATAAACGAACAAGTATCAACGGACGAATAGATCAGAGTATCCATTTAAATTTTGGAAATAACCCATCCCATGTGTCATCCCATATGAAACCCACATATGAACATGAAATAATGTCAATAATTTACCCTCCATTAATTTAATTATTTATTATCCATTTCGCTATTTTTAAATACTAATTAAGTGTCCATTTTTAAAAATAGTTATACAAATATAAATAAATCAATAATCTCATTTATTCATGCACAAGGAACATGTAAAGAGTCCAAGGATAGAATGTACCCACTTCTATATACAACAAAAGTCGTCGATTCTCAGCCAATCACCGAGCTCCGCTCGAACTAGTATCTATAAATATAATATAAAAATGATTCAAAATTCAATATACTATCCAATAATGATAATAACACAAAATTATAATATGTGACCAACATCCTTGCTCGACAGTTCGATTCATAAACTCCTTATATTGATTTATTCCCATTTCTTACATGAGATCTATTTCCCCTTCGACCAACGAAACAACACTGGAAGACAGTATCCTATTATGGCTGTCCGTTTAAAAGAACACAACAAAACTGTTGTTCATATTGTTGAAAACAACAACATTTATGGAAAATAAACCTTACCATCTTCATTATCAACCCTTATTAGCTTCAACAAATTCCGATGACTCCTATAACAACCCTAGGAGAGCACAAAATGGGCGAAAGTTACTGCTATTGTGGCCGGAAGAGGAGGAAAACAACTAGGGCAGTGGTTGGGGATGAATCGGAGAAAAGGAAGGAATGGGGACAACGGCCAGAAAATGGAAACAGAGAAGAGGGAAGAAGAAAACCTTGTCCACACCTCGCTTCTTCCCGGTGAAAGCCAACGATAGGGAAGGCTGCTACGTTTGGGAAGTAAAACCCTAGAAGAGGGGCTATCGTTGGTCGCTGGAAAGGGGGCAAGAGAAGAGGGCAACAACTCAAGTTGCGGCTAGAAAAATTGAAACGGAGAAGGAAGAAGAATAAGAAGAAAGGATTGCACGAGGCTCGAGGTGCGTGGGTTGCATGTGCTTAAGTATGGGCTCGAGGATGGCTGGGTGCGGGGGAAAAAGAGAGAGAAGAGTAGTTTCCTTTTTTTTTCCATACTTAACATAAAACTTCGATTTTTTTGAATTGAATATGCCCATAAGTCGGTTTCGGCTGAAACCGACTGATGGACCTAGAGGGCACATAATTACATTCTCCAAAGACCTATGTGCTCTGCTAGCAATCAATAATATGTTTGTGACCTCGAAAATCATTGCGATACATTGTGTCGGGAGCAAAAATTTTTGCCACTCATGCCCGATGTGTGAAGTGTGCTCGAAAGAACATTTTGAATGCTACGACGATGATACCCGGTGGATGAAGCCACAAATCAGTTCTTGGGACTCAATCACTCATTCCAATATAAAACTTTGATTTTTTGAATTTAATATGCCCATCAGTCGATTTCGGCCGAAACCAGTTGATGGACCTAGAGAGCACGGAACCACATTCTCCGAAGACCTATGTGCTCCGCTAGCACTCAATAATACGTTCATGACCTTGGAAATCATTGCAATACACTTCGTCGTGAGTAGCGATTTTTGCCACTCGTGCCCGATGTGTAAAGTGTGCTCGAAATAATATTTTGAATGCTACAACAACGATACCCACTGAACGAAGCCACAAATGAGTTCTTGGGACTCAATCACTCATTCCGATATAAAACTTCGATTTTTTTGAATTGAACATGCCCATCAGCCGATTTCGGCCGAAACCGACTGATGGACTAGAGAGCACGGAACCACATTCTCTGAAGACCTATGTGCTCCACTAAAACTCAATAATATGTTCGTGACCTCGAAAATCATTGTGATACACCGTGTCGGGAGCAGCGATTTTTGTCACTCGTGACCAACGTGTGAAGTGTGCTTGAAAGAACATTTTTAATGCTACGACGACGATATCTGTTAGACGAAGACATCAATGAGTTCCTAAAACTCAATTACTCATTCTGATATAAAACTTTGATTTTTTTTTTTGAATTGAATATGCCCATCAGCGGGTTTCGGCCAAAACCCGTTGATGGACCTACCCTAGCTAGCTGAGCATCATTTCGACTCATGATAATTTTATAACATAACATGTGCTCATTTACAACAACATATGCATACACAATATTTTAACAATAATATTCATCCTTTATAATTACAAATGTAGCACTTAACTAATAACAACACTTATGTAATAATGCGATTACTGAATCATTCAAATTTACATTTCGAAAATGGTTTGTCCCTAAGAATTGATACTGCAACTTCTACTCTAAATCTATAAATGTCTTTTTGTCTGAATTCCATCTTAATATTCAACATTTAATGTCTTATATATTGCATGATGAAGAAGCCACAGTCATTCCTGTAATTTCACAAAAATAAAATAGTCATTAAAATAATCACAATGACACCGTTGAAATTTATTTATAATGTAGTAAATTTACTTACGATAGTATTTGTTGGGGACAATCTACTTTAACAGAGGTCCATTCATCTAAAGGTTGGTAATCTTGTAATCCATCGTGCATTTCTTTAAGTTTATCATCAGGAAAGCTTTTCAATGTAGATATCTGGAATCATTGGATGAACAAATAACATTCATAAAAATAGATAATCATGTGTCATAATTCTGGAATGTAATTTTTAAATGAATAATACTAACCAACAATGTGAAAGTTGCATCATATTTGGAGTTGTAGGACAACGAATTAAAATGGTAGAAGGTTTTTGTGTCAATGTCCATAACCATTAAATGATAGTGTGAACTATCAGTATTTATAGGTATAAAAATATACCTTATTTCCCGATCAACCAGATCTGTTTTTATAATTTGACGTAAAGTTGTTTCCCATAAATGTTCATATGATGACTGCAAAATTATAGATATAATTGTAAATTTATGTAATAATGTAAAAAAATATTATAAAAAGTTAAAGGAAGCAAAACTTTTACCATGAATCCGGTTGAGCAATATATCGACTTATTATATGGTCTACTAGATGAGGACGCTTTCCTGAAGAGTAATGAAACGTAAGCATCGATTACTTCTCCATCAGTGAAGATGTTGCCTAAAACATATGATAGGAAGCCATGTATTGTCAATGAGTAGTAACCTTCCTCCCATACAAACTCAGAAATAGACAATGTCTAATTTTGAAACATTGATATGAGGTAGGCCACGTATTCTTCTCGCTTTTCCTTTTTTGTCACTTTAAAATTTCCTTTCAAATACTGCAAATAGATATAACACAATGTATTTAACAAAACAATTGTGAAAGCAATAAAAATGTGTAAACATTAAATATTATTGCATAAATATAAACTTACTTTAATAGCATTCAATCTCATAGTGTTAATTCATTTTTCCCTTGCTCCTATTTTATCAACCTCTTCATCAATCTCGTCAGAGACTAAAATAGGTGGAAGCTCTTCTTGCATATCTTTTATTTTAAATTTTAGCTCCATAGACTTTATCCCCAGCTTACCCCCCTCAATATCTTTTTCTATCTTGGGCCTCTTCCTACTTGGGACCATTGCTAGCCATTTCGGTGTATCTTTAGGAGTGGACCTACGGTTATAACGACTTCTATCACGTCCTCTCCTCATTACTTTTGCTGAAAGATCTTCATGAATAGGATCCTCAGGAATAGTGGCTAGTTGAATAATAAAAACCTTCCCTTTCCAAAATGGCTACTAATTCTTCATTTAATTTAACAAGCGTTTCATTCTAGTGGATAAGACTTTGTATTTGTTTATCCTTTTCAATGCAATGTGAGCATGTAGCTGTAGAGTCTCTATCTAATTGTGCAGCTGATGTCTCAACCCTTTGTGGCCTAGATTGAGATTCAATATGGAGGGGGGGGGGGGGGGGGTCCCAAGTAAATGTGCTTCTTCAAGGGTAGGGATAATATCAACAATAATCTACAAAATGAATAAAGATAGATCATTAATTAAAAAAACCTATAACTATATAACATGAATTGGGTATTAGTTGAAATACACATATGTTTACCTAATCTAATTGTGCAGCTGATGTCTCAACCCTTTGTGGCCTAGACTGAGATTCAATATGGAGGAGGGTCCCAAGTAAATGTGCTTTTTCAAGGGTAGGGATAATATCAACAATAATCTACAAAATGAATAAAGATAGATCATTAATTAAAAAAACTTATAACTATATAACATGAATTGGGTATTAGTTGAAATACACATATGTTTACCTGGAAAGATGAGATTCCTTCTAATTTGACCCTCACTTTATTTATATGAGAATAAGTAGACCTCCACTTACTTATTCTCGGTGTTATGATGCTGCTTGGCAGTTGAATAGGGACATGCTCAAGAAACCAAGCCTATGCCATAATTAAATAATTATAAATTATTGATTATTTTTAAATGTATTAAGTAGATAATCAAAACTTACAGCTAGTAGACCAGTAAATCCCTTCATATAAGATAGTGAGATGATAGTGGTAGGAGTGTTGGATGCAAAAACATCCCCAAATATTTGAAATTGAGGTATCATATAATTATATATTACCTCAACCCAATTATACCTTCTTAGACTATCAAAATCATCTATAATATCTATAATGCCTAAAGGTAGTTTATATGTAGAAGAAGCAAATAAAACAAAAGAAAAAAGATACAAAATATAAAATTTACAAAACAATAAAACATCTATATCTGACTCCACATGGAGATAATACTTCCTTAGCAAGTATTCCAATCTTGATCGATTGAGTTCTTTACTCACAAAAAAACCTTTCAAATAATTCACCAGAAGCAACACTGGAATCCATCTGGACATATATGCCTCTATCTTGGATTCCAAGCAATAACGCAACATCTTTGGTTGTGAAGGACACAATCACATTGGAGAATCTAAATGTCTTTACTTCATATTCCCAATTTCTAAATATATTAATCAATAATCCTCTGAGACGTGAAATTTTTGGTATGGTAAGGAATGATACAAAGGGACAAGTGTTTAATATTTTGATGTGTTTTTCATGCAAATGTATATGTCTCTTGTCTTTTCCCTTGGTTAAAATTTGTGAAAAAAAATCTTTAAAATGTCCAAACTTGCTCATCCAATATAACTTTTGTCCCAAACTAAATAATTGGACCTCTATTGCAGAAGATGATCCAATTTGTTTCATTTCCTGCATGATAACAAAATAATATTTTAACTTTCAAATGTATAAACTATACTAATTAAAATGATAATCACAATATAAATAATATTCAATCTAACTTTTGGAGATGACGACAAGTTGGAATCTTTCATCTTCATCATTTGCCGAAGGATGTGAATTTCTAGCAAAATGAAATTTGCACGGAGAAAGAAAGGCACGAGAGTTTGGTCCGAGAGGTTGCCTGTGGAAGAAGAGCTTTACTAGAAAAGGGAGGAGGATTACAAAGGTTACGATATTTCTAGCAGAATATAGTTTGGCTGACTGAAAATGGTAGTGAACAGAAAATGTCCGAGAAAATAAGAAAATACTGAAAGAAGAGCTTTATCGGAATTGTTGATGCCGAAGAAAATGTCAGAGAGAAGATTTTCGCATCGTCGGAGAAAATATCACAGGATGAAAGGTTAATAGAAAATAGCGATTTTAGGATTACCTTTTGAAGAAGAAGACACTGTTCGTCAGCCATCAATGGTCAAAAATTGACGCACCGTGGTCCTCTTCGTCGGAAATACAATCGACGTCAGAAATACACCTCGTTCGTTTGGATTTTCTTCGTTGTCGCCCTCGCCACGGTCAGAAATGCACCTTTTCATTTCAATTTTGATTTTTGTAGCGATTTACTTGGCGGTAATGTGGCTCAGGATTTCAATTTGGACGAGCACGCGAATGAGCGGAGCGCAAATCCAAAAAGAGATACATGATTAGGTCATTTTGAAACTTATCTATGTGATTTCGATATTTCCCAACTTAGAGAATGCGATTTGGTAAATTGTCGATATATATATATATATATATATATATATATCGGCAATTTACCAAATCGCGTCCTCTAAGTTGGGAAATACCGAAATCACAATATATATATATATATATCTCGACAATTTACCAAATCGCATTCTCTAAGTTGGGAAATACCGAAATCACATAGATAAGTTTCAAAATGACCTAATCATGTAGAATACAAGTATTGCTCAAGTAGAATACAAAATAACTAACCCTTATTATTAGAGAATCCATACAAAATGATCATCTGAATTCTTTTTGCTACCGAAGTATAAAAATATCACTGAAAATTCATATGAAATAAAATAAGTATCTCTATAAACCACAAGCCCACAGGGTATACACACACGCACAAAAAAAAAAAAAAAAAACCATTAAAAATGCAACAAAGTTAAAATTAGGTTTTGGGGAATCTCGAATCGCACACATGATATCTACATGAAACTAGTACAGGACCCTCCCTTTAAAGTCTCAGACTTGACGTTTCTTGCTTCTTTCCAAGTCAGCTCTTACTTGTCCTTTTGGCTGGCGAGTGCTTTATCAATGTCTTTCTGAAGAGAATTTGAGAAGAAAATCAGAAAAGAGAAAGGTAAAGATATCAGTAATGGCCACTTTGAACATGATTTTGAGTACCTCGATGGACAAGGGGGCTGTGGTACTCCCATAGCGAGCAAGGACCTTGCCATCCTTATCGAGCAGAAACTTAGTGAAATTCCACTTGATTCTGTTTCCGCAAAAACCAGGTTTGCTCGCCTTGAGAAACTTGTAAACTGGTGCTGTCGCAGGGCCGTTCACTTTAACCTGTATGAAAGGCATCCAAAACACTTTTTACACAGATATGGAGCTCATCGTTAATGATCAGTAGTTAGAGATGCATAAAGAAGGGAAAGACCGAATAACTTCGTCGATTAGATTTACATTTCCAGTAAAAAAAAAGTTAAAACTTTGCGGACAAAACATGCATTAGCTATTGAATAGTAAAAAGTTCCTTTTTCTGTTTAGTGAACTAGGTATTGATTGCAAATATGCAAACTCAATATGGTCTTCGGTGATAAATGCAGAGGTCTAAAACAATGCTTGGACTGCAAGTGAATTTGAAGTGGATGGTTATTTGTTCAGAGAAAGTGATAGTTGTTGAAATTTTTATAACGAGATTATGCTTTCCACTTCATCAAAGTACAAAAAAATAACTCACTGACCCAAGCAATTTAGTAAATTTTAACCCTAAATCATCAAGGTATTCAGCCATGTATCTGAAGAGTATACAGCACACCAAATTTTGAATCAATAATCAATTAAGGAAGATAATATTGAACAGAACCTCTGGAGAGAATCGATAATAACAGATGTAATATCCGAAGAAGATGATCATGAAAGAGGATTTGCAGATCACGATAGCATTATGACAATGTTTACCATGCACTGTTCGTTACACCAAGTAACGGAAAGTTAGACCCTCCTACATTTTAGTTTTTGATACAGGATTCTTCGCCTAAGAATGTCTACAAAATTCTCCAGAATGTCAATTATACTGACCTCCAAGTGATGTTATTATTGAGCTATTAGTATGCATTAGCATGATAAATTACCAAAAAAAAGAGAAAATATATGCTAAATATAGAAAATAACATGCCTAACAAAACTCAAGTGCTGAGCCAACTTCCATCAGTCCAATGCTTAATTGGTAGGAATAGGAAGGTTAACACAAATCAAGAACCATTAGAGGAGTATAAACAAAGGTTATCAGAAATCTAGAACCATAACCTATAGAAACTTCTGAAATGTTTATTCATAAACAGTTTTTATACCAACTATCTGATGTTACTTCTAAGTTCTAAGAATGTATAAAAGACACTGTTCACATCATTATATCTTCTATTAGCAAGAAAACTAATGAGAAAGAGAACGAAACAAATTAGATAAATAAAAAAGCATAATATTAAAGGAAAGGTAATGAAAAGTCGAAAACTCAATGATCTGAATTCCGTTTGAAATAACTACATTTATTCAAGCATTTGGATTTTCCATGTTTTAGAAGAATTAGTGATATTTTAATGTCAAACACACGCACACACTGTCGTGATGTATTTAAATGAGAAAATTACCCTATAAACTTGTGAGACTCGAACACTGGCCAAATGCTTAAGCCCAACTTACTAGTAGCTCACTCACCTAAGCTTTTAAAGCTTCTTATTATCCCACAACTCACTAAATTTGAATGTCACACCAACCATAAGAACATAATGAAAATCAGATGAATCAAGAAAAAATAATATGGTAACTAAATTATCCAAATTTTTAACTGTTCTCCTAATCTATTCTTTAATATCCTTCAAATCCATTTACGAGTTAAAGTATAGTGACATCCAATTAATTTACACATGTGGCCAACTTATCCAAGTTAGGATGCGATGTGTTATTAATTTACCTAGAATATTGAACTTTTTAAAGAACTATAAATTCCATCTTTTGTTTGTTGTAAATTGTGTACATACATTATTTCAAATGGTTCGTAAAACCTATGTAGATGAAAAGCTATCGAAGTGAGACAATAATACATTTCTAAGATTGACCCCATCCTTTTGTATTTCTTGATATTAACAACCACAAGCTGGACCCATTATTATCACAAAGGCCAGTCATGCTACTTCATATTGGCGCAGTGGAAGCAGTTGTCTGAAATGATTCCCTCGTGATAATCAATTGAAACAAGTTGGAAGTATGTTTGACTAAGTTTTTTTTTAAATCATTTAAATCAATTGTTTTGTTGAACTGTTAAGTACTTCAATGGATATGGGATATTTCCAAAGTTGGAATTGCTTATTAGCACCCAGAGTCTTTTGTCTCTAAACCATCAGATACTTGTTCCTTCACGAGCATTGCATCTCCCTTAATCATGAGATCCCTTCTTTTCTTATTTCATCACTACTAATAATTGGTGCAAATCAAACATACATCCAATTAGTCATCTCTTTCTTTCTCATCTACTCTTAAGGGTATTAAGATTGTAGAACTATTAAGCTAAGTTGTTTCTAGTAAGTCTAATTGACAAAAAATAATATAAAATGCAAATACATGTTGGATGTATATGGTGTGAAGAACCACATGTAAATGTGGGCTCAACCGTGCAAATGTGGCTGCAAAGATGCTTGGCAAAATAATTCGTTTTATAAAGGTAAAGGTTATACTTTCTTAACAGGGGTTCCTTTGTGTCTATTAGTTGTATTAAACTGCAGTCATACTAAAACTATTTTTTTATAATAGATTGCAAAGCCACAATGGTTTATAAGCTCAAATCATAGCCACAATAAAATAAGATAATAACTGAAAAGATTAGGAACTAACAATCCTACAACTATAAAACTTCACCTTACGAAAAATTGGATAATCAGCTTTGAACCTTGTACAAGCAAACTCCTGTATTTTCTGATCATCCCAAGGTTCTTGTCCCAAGAACTGATTGCATGGAAATGCTAATATCTCAAAATCTGGACAAATAAAAACATGGTTCAGGAAATAGGAAAATAAGGAAAGAGTATTCTATCATAACCTGTAAGAACCTTAAAATTTCACAATTGTACATTCAAGAAACAGCTTACAGGGATATAACATGATGGAATGTGTAAACATAAAGAGGGTCATTCTAAGGATCCTGCACAATGTGTTTAGTTCACCAAATATGTGAATTGAGATGTTTTCTTCAATCTGGATTTCAGTAAATGGAAAATCAGCTTTTAATCCCTTTCCAGTTGCATTTTACAAATTTAACAACTATATGTGAGACATCATATAAGATAGAGTTTCCTAGCCATAGAAACACAGTTCTAAGTCAAGTGGAGGAAGTCTTTTACATCAATCAAATCAAACTGCATGTCATGTTACCCTGAGACTAATAACTCAGAAAAGATAATGGACACTATTTTCCCTGCAATTAAGATAACGTAACAACTATCCAGGGCAAAGGAAGCAAAAAGACTATCACTAAGAATCAGATTTTTTTTTTCTTTTCTTTTTTATCATTTATGAAAAGGAACTAACCAATTAAATATTGCAAGATAGTCAATATGTAGGTATAACGCCAAAAAATTTCTTATTGTCTAAACACTAAGCAGTCAAAAAAATTTCTTCCTCTTTTTCCCATCCAAACAAGTAAGCTCATTGGTCCCAGCAATGCTATTTATTTGCATGAATGATAATATATTTTGCAGAAGTTAATTGTAAAAATAATTAAAATATTCGAAACCATGTTCATTTTCCAATAGAATTGAAATTGAAAAAAGAATTAATTATGTGTACAAAAGGCCAAGAGCAACTTGTTCTACACCCAGAATGTGTGGTATATCAACAAATTCTTACAACATTACATCATTACCTGCACACAACTTTCGAGTTTCAAAAAAAAAAAAATCAAGGCGATGAGTTGGTGGCAAATATTTCCTACAAATTTCTCAATTACCTTCCAGATAGACTGAGTCTTTTTCTGAACATGATCCATTATTATAACTATTTTACAATAATAAAGAGTCGACGTCCATTCCAACTCAATGATGAACAAAATGTTTGATAGCAGGACTTGTGAAATAATTTCCATTCATAAGAATAGCAAAAAAATGTTCAGCTATGAACCTAGCCCAACAGGAGTCTAGAAAGGTTAATAGTGATAATGATAAAATTCGAGTAGCAAATAATGATGTATGATTGTTGGAGTTAATTAGTGAACTCAACAACTCCCAAGTATATAAACTAGCTGCTACGATATCAATTATCCATTATAATCATTTCTAGTCTTTCCATGAATATAACAATGAATATTCGACCTCACTAAATTAAAAAGATTCACTGACTAATGACTTTGAATAAAATTTTTATTGGATGTCTTTGAAGAAGTGTCATCAAATATGTTGTTTAACTTAAAACTCACTTAATCAGCCATGTTATAATTTCTTACTTTTCTCCCCGAGTAAAAGAAAATTTTCATGGTCTTTCTTTTCACCATTAAACTCTTACATCATTCTACTGAATTCTTATTATTTGTCAGTAACAAAGTTCTAAGATAAACTTTGTGCAACATTTTCATGCATGCAGGAGTTAGAGACTATTGTTTGTATCTTTGATTGGTTAGCACACATAGAGTGGGCAAGATCTAAAAGTTCTCTCCTTTAGTCCTTTTTTCCCCTCCAACTTTTAATTTCAATATACAGTTGGAAAGTTTATTAGGTCGGATATTAATTTAACTTCTCAGACTTACAAAAAGATAGAACTTTCACCAAAAATTATTCATCATTATGTCAATCATTCCATGAAAAAAAGATTTTGATTGGAATACGAAAACATACCTTTTCCTTTATACTTGTTATATAGTTCCGTCAACTGCGTGTAGTTGCTATTTGTGAACCCGCTGTTAAAAAATCACAATGGAGATATCAGTTCTCCTCACAAACCATCATCAAACAAGAAGGCGTAAAAAAAACACAGCAGATCATGATCCCAAGAAACATAAAACGTTACGATGATAAGAAGGTGGCACCATTTGGAGGCGACGTTGACGACGAGAAGGACCTTGCCCTTGTAAATCCCTAAATCCACGTCCTTGCCGATGCCATCCTGAACAAGAACAAAGAAACCCCTAAATAACCCCCCACCTCCCCCCAAAACCAAAAGATAGAACAATCGAACCAGACGCCGAAGGGAATCCGAAAGCAGTTCATTACCTTGATGGTGAATTCGTGAATGGAGGTTTCCTTCGGTGCGGATTGGGCACCCCCCATTCCCCTTGGAATATACCTCCTTTGTCGCCTCTCCACCCCTTCCCTCCTCTCTGCGCCTCCTCTGAATCGCGACGAATCCAATGACAACGGCCTCAACTACAAGCCACGGCGTAGTATTAGAGACGCGTAAATAGTCGACCACACACTAATCCCAGCGATGCTAATATTATAACGGTAAGGGAATTGTAACATTTCACGAACAAGAAACCGGTACTAATCCCAGCGATATCAATATCATAACGGTAAGTGAATTATGACATTTCCCGTTTCTCACAAGCTGTTGTTCGTTTTATAGATTATATAACTCTGTGACGATAGGATGGTAATTGGCTCCGTTTTGGCCGTTATTTCATTTGTACCGTTAAATCATTCGTAGCAGGAAAAGTCAACGTCAAAGTCAAAGCAACAAAACAGAGACAGATTGCCCAATTAGAAAGGACAGCGAGCTGGAAAAATGGAAAAAGAAAGAGGCTTCGCTGGTGACAGCCCCAAATCGAACCTTATCCATGACAATATGACATTTTTTTGGTGTATGATTTTTTTTTTATTTTAAAAATAAAATCCAGAAACAAACTAACCTCTTCGAATTTAAAAGCGGGATTAATATCCTAATGATAAATATTTATTCTTATTATAACTTTAGTATTCTGTTTTAAGAAATTAGAATTAATCCGTGTAGGAATTCTTTTATTAGATTTTTTAAAGGGAAAAATACAAATAAAAATAAAAATACGCTCCTTATATTTTATTTATAGGATAAATAAAAAGTATGTCCTATTTTTCATTTTAAAAATATCTTTATCTTTATTCTCTTAATTTTTACCACATAGTTTTATCTTCCTAAAATAAACTCTTCTATATTCTTGTTGAAATGTACTCTTCTATATTCTTATTAAAATGGACTCTTCCTTTTTAAAAAAAAAAAAAATTCTTTTCTACCCTGATGGATTTCAACCTTAAATTAATAGGATAATTAATTTTCATTAATAAAAAAAAATCTGTAATTTAAACCTGACCGAAAGTTACGGAACAATGCTGCAATGCATCGATTTCAACTCGATGCATTACTACAACGTTCTAATCTCAATCGCCACAAGCACCAACGGTTAAACTTTGAACGAAAGCATGCAGTTTTTAAATCATGAGCATCAAGAACATAAACAGCAACAAATCCACTGTATTTTATTCTTTCTCAGCTTACAACCTCCCTAGGGCGAAGAATCGGTAACATACCGTCTCGGAATACTCAGCAGGTCTTTCCCTGTAAAAGGAGATGACCAATCGTATGACCCGGACGAGTATGATGAGTCATCAGTTGCAAGACTACCACCCTGCAAGCCCATAACCGCTGAGGGTGAGTTCACAGTGCGCTTCACCATTTTCCCGCCCATGAACATGGTAGACCATGTCAAAGGCAAGTTGTTGATCTTCAGGGATGGCTTCATGAAATCCGTATCCATGCTCCAATCTATAGAGGTATAGTCGTATGTCGTCGACCCACTGGAACACCAGTCATCGGAGGACGAAGCAGACGACAGCCCAGAAGGCAAGCTAGCAAGGACACCAGGGGCAGAAGGTATTCCGGGTGACAGTGTGGATGAACTTGAAGGGTTGAACGGAGCACCCCAACCGGTCGGAAAGGACTCCACTGGGTTAGAAGCCGGTCGGAAATGATTTGGGTTAATAAATTGTTGGGCAGTAGAACCATGCAAACCCAGGTAAGATGAGTTTGGTATGAGACCTCCATTTTCCACCTTTATCAACCCCACGCTTGATGCACCATTGGGATACCATCCTGTGGAAGTCGGCGGCGATGTACTGGTGATGTTCGGGCTTGTCGATGCAGGGTTTTGTTTGGCAGGAAGAGACTGAGGCCGCTGCATCACAATGACAGGCTCCCTCAATGTCACTGATGGCAGGTTAGGTTTCATTTCATTACTAGTCATCGCATAACGATTGGTTGGAGGCACAGCTACTTGCAGAGAGGATGGCAAAGAGAATGCAGCAGATGGGGCAGAGCTACCATTTGACCACCTTTTATCCATGGAAGCAACCACTTGGGGTCTTCCCCAATCTGTCTTAGGCAGTATCCTTCTTGAAGACCGCAAATTCTTATTCACAGACTCTGCAGCTCCGGTTGCAAAAGTTTTGTTATGACTCAAATCTTGTTCTTCTCTTCGTTGTGGAGTGACAACTGGAACTGCTCCCTTCAGTTGAGGTCTTAACGACACACTTTGAACAGGCATTACAATTTTATTGTCAAGAGTCCCACTTGCTGTGACAGAGTCGTCTGCTTCTTCCAATTTCAATGGAGCAGTCTTTGCTTCCTGCTTATGTGCCTTTAAAGTATCTTCAGTCTTCTCTAAGTCACCCTCGCACGCAACAACAGCCCTTTCCACTTCCTGCTTCGTGCACTTAAATTTCATCTCCAAATCCGATATCTTTACAAGCTCTGCAGTTATATCGATTTTCAAGTTGACAGAACTGTCTATATTGGCTGCAATATGATGCTTGCTCTCTTCGGTCAGCTCAAGGAGCCATGAAATGGACTCTTCAACGCGTCCTTCATTTTGTATAATAGCCATTGTTGCCTCCTCAGAAGAGAACCCCATGGCTACAATTTTCTGAGCAAGCATCTCCAGTTTTCTAGACATGAGGTACCCAGTACAGCGCTCATGTAGCTCCTGAGCGCGTCTTTCCTTCTGCCGTTGATGCTTTCTCTCATTTTTCTGTCGAATCTTCTCCCGCTTGTCTGTGTCACAGCCAGGTATAGATTCTATGCGAGGTCCATTACTAGTGGTTTTCTCCTTCTGTTCATCTTCTCCAGAATCACCAGTGGTGCTAACAGATTGATCCTCTGTTTCATCTATAGTTCCAAAACGTCCATTGTTTTGGGCTGGCATAGAAACAGAGCTTGTCGTATCGAAATTGTGGAATGTGCCTGAATCTGGATTGTATCCACTTGACAGGACACCATTTCCATGGTTAAGAGCCAAAACAGGCTTTAAAGGGACCTTGCCTTGTTCCTTGACTGTCTTTGCAGACAGTTTCTCCATGGCCTTAGATCTAGACGCTGGCGACATTTCTCACTATTTTAACAACAACTTTCCTGCATGAAATCATTAAAAAATATTAATTGACAAGATCTCCATTAAATGGATCAGTCGCTTAACACTATGAAACTAACACAGAAACATAAACAGAAATAAAGCAAAGAAGTACCAAGGACTCGTCTCCCCACACTGCAAGTGATAGAGAAGATTATAAAATGAATACTACAACAATCAGGTGTTGCCTAAATTCTTTGGCTTAGCCTTCCTGTTGTTCCCACAAGAATTTACTCGTAGTGGTTTGAACAACAAAAGTTTATGTACATAAAGCAACTTCTGATCAAAGATTATTTTGTTTTCTCAATTACTGAGGTGCTACAAGAACCCAGATGAACCTTCAAGAAGCAAGTAGAGGGTTACAAAATCATCAGCCAGCATCAAGTCAAAGGAAGCAAGGAGTTCATAGAGTAACATCATAACCAATTTGAGGGTCATGGAATGCAAATATCCTCGTCAGCCCTAGCAACTAAGGTCCTAAAATGGGAGCATTAACTCACCATATCAACCTCAATGTGACATTGAAGGGCTCAAATCTGTAGGTCAAAGACCAGCTTCTAATATTGTCAACCACAGCTTGAAGCCATTTTTCTACAATGCAAACCTCAGAGCAATGTCACGTATGCTGAATTCTGTCAATAAGTAAAAACACACAGTACCGGCCCACAAGCACAATAAGATCGGTCACATGCCTAAATGAACAGGAAGGCTAAGTTGACACAGCAAATACAACAGAAGAGAGAAGTCCCATGAGTCCATGAAGGCATTTGCAACCCAGAATTATAGGAACAGATCTGCAGGTTGAATCAGCAGGAAAATGGGACATTATACCAATTTGAGTTCAGACACTGTCTGCAATGCACTAGATCAATGAGAGCAACAAACATTTCTTTATAGATTATACTAACAGATAAATCCCTTGTCAATTGATAATAAGGACCTTATTATTGGTCCAAATTAAGAATCTCTGTCTCACAGGTTATGAATGTTTGGTTGACCAAACAATCCAACTCAAACCTTCTTAACCAATAAAGGTCAAGTTTTTTTACTGATTTCTGAGCATTCCAAAAGGTAGGCCATGTAGAATAGAACTTCACCACTAAAATATATACAAATCTTAGTTTACAGATTCCTTCAACGTCTATAATTTAGACTTTACTGTGATGCACATACAAGTACTTCAATCTTAGATTAGCAGAAACAATAAATTGAATAGCTGTAGCGCTACATCTTTTGTTTTAGTGTTATGAACTACTTATCTCAAATTGGATGCTATGGAATTTCAATTTGTGTGATTAAAGACATCAAGTCATGCTAATATTTTATTATTTATTGCAACCAGGTTGCATTAATAATACACAAAGGTCATCAATTTTTTGATGATGTAACAGTGTGCCATTAGAACCAATAACAAGAAAAGGAGAATGATGCTTGGATTAATCATGAAGAACCTAGCTCCCTTGTACTATTCATGGAGATTGTTCCCTCAAACGAGGCACGAAAAGTAAATACCTAATGAGAAGCATTAGGCAAGCGTGTGGCATCCTATGTGTATGTTTCTAGGAAAACCCTAAGAAATAAATTCCAATTTCCACACTTAAATGACTACCATAGTTAGAAGAACATAGAAGTACCAATTACTCTGTTTATTTAGTATAGAGCAAGAAACCTAATACAATAACAATAAGAATGATATTTTTCCAGTGCACACCATAAGTTGGAAACCAGGTAACCATAAACACCAAATATAGTTTTTAGAAATACAGTTCCATATTAATCTTTTCTTTTTAAGGGTTACAAGTTTACAACACATGCAGCAGCTTCTTTGCTAACTGAGATGGAAACTAGGTGACCACAACCACCAATAGTGG
This sequence comes from Wurfbainia villosa, assembly GCA_025175895.1. NCBI lineage: Eukaryota > Viridiplantae > Streptophyta > Magnoliopsida > Zingiberales > Zingiberaceae > Wurfbainia > Wurfbainia villosa. The sequence goes on from JAKLTH010000147.1 coordinate 709,784, forward strand.
CTTTTGCAATAAGTGTTGCACAATAATCCTTGTCTTCTAGAATTCACATGTTTTTCTTCTGTTCTGGATCATATAATGCTCCCCTTAACTCTTTCCACTCCAAATCGCTCCTTAATATAGTTTCCTTTTTGACTCTACTATCTTTAACAAAGTTACTCAGCGATGTTTTCTTTCAACCTTGGTGGTCAAGATTATAATCAGAACTATTAGATCTTATAATCTAAGCATAACTAAGTGATCAACATCCAAGTAGAATACAAAATAAGCTAGGATTTTATGAATATCTAATTCTATGCTCACATACTGTTACTATACAAGAACTTGTGGGAATAGATGATTTTGTAACCATGTATCCCTAAAACTTAGGCTGAAAATATTCCATAAATCATGGATCATGATTCCATAGGTCATGGAATATGATAATGTCACTAGTTACCATAATTGATAGGATGACTTATTCTTTAAAATCTAACAAACTTCCAATAAACTTTATGGAAATTAACTATGCAATCATATACTATAATTTACAGAATCATGAATTATCCATATAATAATTCATATAATAGTTATGATTCATCTTATAGAAGTATTATTAGTTATATAAAGATAGAATACTTTAAAATTGGTAATATCTTTTTCAGATATTTGCTACACGAGTAGTTTCATTTACACTTCATGATATTAGAATTATAGTGTTTAAATGTTTATATCGATATACTACATTCAAAGTAAATCCATATGATAAATTATAAATGCCAAACATGGTTCTAAAATATTTCAATAAAAGTTATAGGATCTTACAATCCTACAATTTGAACCTATGAACTTAATCCTGTTCCTAAGTAGGATCTTGATCAAGACAACCTTGCTTGCAAATCCACCCGCTCTTAGTGTGCGTTTGGTTGGGGGTTTTTGTTGATAACCTTGTTAGGTTATCAACAAAAACCTTGTTTGGTTTAGGTTATGAACAATTTCTTTGTAATTGTTCATTACCTGGTTATGAACAAAAACCTTTTTAGGGGGAATCGGAAAACCTTGGAGAACCAAGGTTTTTGTTAATTCCCGGGATTAAGGAAATTTTTTTCCAATATTACCCCTAGCAATATATTAAATGTCAATTTGTCAAAACTCGCCGCGCCGCTCGTCGCCCTCGTCGCGCCCATTCTTCCGCCATCGCCGCCGCCTTGCTATCGCCGCCGTCCGTCATGCCGCCAGCGACAACCGTCGCCACTAATCGCCGGTCGCCGATCGGTCACCCATCGTTGTTGCCACCGATCGACCGATCGCCGTTGCCGCCGCCGATCGATCGGCCACCATCGTCGCTGTCGGCCGGTCGACCGTCGCCACCGTCGGCCGGTCACCACCGTCGGTTGATCGCTGTCGTCGTCATTAATATTTCCGTCGTCGTCGTCGAATTGATTGAGCAAAAGACAAAGGATAATTTAGTAAAATGTTAAACTAAGTTATATATTAAAATCTCCAACCAAATAAAGTTTTTATCAAAGGTTATACTTTATTCCAAGGTTATGTTTTATTCCCTGGTAATCACATAACCAAGGTTATGTATGATTACTTGAACCAAACGCACCCTTAGTGTTAAGTTGGATTTACTTGATTGGATGATTAACAGGAGGAGGTAGGGGAAGAAAAGGCACAAATAGTTAAGACAAATACAAGAGTAAATTCTTATTCTTTGAATAATACTTGCCTGCTATCCAATTTCACATCATTGTTAGTCGTTTCCTATACAAGATATTCATTTAATTTTTATTAGTATAACAAATATGATTAAAGAGTCATAGCATGCTTATAATAATCATATCGTTGCCTAGTCTGTATTTCCATAGTCCTCATATTTATCAAAGAAATACAATGAATCTACCTAAAATCTTAAAATATGAGCACTTTGCTTTGATTGAGGTAGCACCTAAGTTAACGCTTAGAAGATCAGAAAATGCTGAAACTAGTGATTTTGCCAAATACTTCATAGAATAACAACGCTACAACTTTTGCCTACAGAATGCTCTTGAACAATATGTTGTGATGCATAGCTTGTTGAATCATTTCACATACAATATTCACTATCTACCAATCTAAGCCAAACAAGGGAGTCAGTCAAACATTAGTCAATCTACCGGAATATGGTTTGAACAACTACAAATCTACTGAGATGTTTATAATCATGCATTGTTTTAGAAAGCAATCCATACAATTCATGTGTGTATGCAATGATTCACCCACTTCACATTGCAGATATATCCATATATCGCCTTTTATTTTCAAACTTGCCCAAAATAAAGTTAATTAATTAGCTCAACCTAATTTAATATCTTTGACAACAGAAAAAGAATGAGACAATGTTTCGGTTAACATTAACTTAATGCAAACTACTGAATTAAAAATAGGAGAGGAAGCTATTAGTTGGCTGAAACATAAAATGAAAAAATATGATTAATCGATAATATAAATTTTAACAGAGACATCTGTACATATAAAATGAAAAAAATATGATTGCTTGATAATAGAAATTTTAGCAGACATTTGTATATTGCATATGCCATAAAATTTAATTAACAAATTTTGATAGCTAACTAGCTAATGAGTAGTTGATGACATGGATGTCGCATTGCATACACATGCACCTAAACACCAAGATTTTAATAAACTGAAATTCAGGAAGAGTCTCAGCCAAGACTTGCATTTCATGTAGCAAATTAAATTTGTTCCATGGATTACGAACTAGCATAATAAATAATCAGATATGGAATATGCAGCTCTATTGACTCATATTGAAAGCAAAAGATAATATCAAGTTTCCGATTTAAGAAACAAATGGATGTGGAAGATTGGTTGCAGCTCTTGGGTCGATGTTCATCACAAGATGGAAAAATATAAAACCTCACAATCACTAGGCAAAAGATATGACAGTCAATATCTAATCTTCGACTCTAATTTAGATGGCCAATAAGATGAACCAGATTATCAGATAACAGATCTTGCGCACAGACACTAAGATAAATCTATCATGCACGATGACTATTTGTTAAATCACACAGCGATTCAAAAGAGAAAAATATTACGGGATTTTTTATAATATTATAACCCCAAATTATTCTACCCCGATCTCAAGCTTAATCATTTGGCACGTAGGTCTATCTCCCATCAATAGCGAGTGAAATGGTCCACAGGCAGAGGAAGATCCAAATGCACACAATCGCCATAAACAGCCAAGCGAATCAAACGGACGCAACAAGGAATCCTAATAAAGACGTTGGAGGATTCCATCGTACGGGTGCCCATCGAATCCGCGCGATCCAACACAAAAATGCGACGCCAGCGAAATGAGAATCCCGCGAATTAAAGCACCCACCGAAGTCAGCCGGCCGGATCCTCCTCCCGAGCACATCAGCCGACAGATATACACATCCACTAACAATCACATCTCCCATCGGGAACCAATAAATAGATCACCAAATCCACAAATAGCAATCACAATCGTCTGCATCTAGATCAAATCCGTAAAATACTATACAACAACCAGACGCCCAAAAAAACTGAGCGGACGAACCTACGGCGACGAATCGGAACGAAGTCCAGCTGAGGCAGGGCGGAGACGAAGACAGGAGGAGGCGCGATGGAAGGCTGGGAAAGGCAAAGGTAGGGTTTTGAAGGAACGGGAATTGGGTGAGGGGACGAGCGAAGCCGTTCGCTTTTCTTTTCTCTCCTAATTCGCTGCTGCTACGCACGGACGCGAACGCTTTATAAATCGGAATGGAGGCACTGGATTTTTGGGCTCCGCTTATTTACCATAAATACATAAATAAATATAACACAAATTTAAAAGTGCCCTTTATTTATTTTTTTGTTAATTGTAAAATATAAAAGGGAATGCATTAAAGCGCTCCAATATTAAAAAATAAATTACTACGACATAATTTGATTTCTAAGTAATTGATTAAAATTACTTTAATATTTGATTCTTATAGCTTTATTAAAATTATTGTAATTTTAAAAATATTATAACATGAAGACATTTTAATTAAAAATTATTTAAAGTATTTTCATTGAAACAACTTCAATATCGATCAAATTATTCGAGTTGATCAAAAATACGATTAAATATCTTTCGAAAAATAATGAAAATAAAAGATCTCTTTAATTTTTTACCCGTTGAAAGTCAAAATAGGTTATTATTCTGCATAAATTAATTAAATTTTTATTATAATTAATAGTTTCTCTAAAAAAAATAACACTATCTCTAATTCTTTATTTCTCACGGATTTTAATTCATGTAACAATAAATTTAAATAATTAATCTAACTATAACTTATTAGAAAAAAACAACACTATCTGTGTATTATTAGAAAAAATAAATTGATATAACTTATAAATATTGAAGTTGGATAAAAGTAAATTCGGTTCATTTAATTAAATACTTAAAATGAGTATCCCTTTAATATTTACCAATACAATATGCTTTATTAAAAAAAATTCTTTCCCAAATCAAATGGCAAAAATAAAAATAAAAATAAAATTATTTCATTAAAATTTTCACTCCAAAAGTCATTCATAGTTTTATAAAATTTCAAATTTATATTAAATTAATACCATTTCGCTTTTAGTGTCCATTCAAATATATATATTTAAGTCATTTGAATCCAACAATAACTTTCAACTTAAAGTCATTGATGTTTTTAAAAACTTATATTTATTTATGTTTATGTTGTTGCTCTCCTATTAATCCCTTAAATTTATCCACGTTATTTTCTCGAAGAATAAGCCCTTTAGAGTACTCATTAATAATTTTATGTCAAAATATTTGATATTCATTGGCCAAAAGTATTTAGTGACTTTAAAAAATCCTATATTTATACCAAATGAACACATTTGTACTCTTAATAGTTTGAAATTATCTACAGTTTAAAAAAAAAATAAAACATTTCACCTTTAGTTTAATTTCGTGATTAAGTTTTGACCGAAAGTCAAATAGTTAGCATAATGTCAGTATTGCTGCACATACATTGTGCAACTAATGCATTAGTCATTGTGACCGCATACATTGTGCAACCAATGTATTAAGAAAAAAAGGACGAAAGATTTCTGACATGGATCCGTCCAAGCTATAACAACAGAAAGAGTCACTAGCATGAAAAAGAGAGAGAGAGAGAACTTGGTGAAGAATAGAGGAAGGTCTTGCGTGAGGGACATCTGAGAAAAGAAAAGATTTGATTTTTGAACCAACTTTTCATTCTGTAAGTATCCTTTTGACGACAAGTTCAAAATCGAAAGATCTCTTCGTGGAACAGGTCCAACTCAAAAGTTCAAAACTCAACAAACTCTATAAGTGTTTACATTTATTAAATAAATTCATGCTAGTTTATCCCAAGATCCTACAATGGTATCAAAGCCATGTAGGATGCATGCTTCTTTTTTTTGTGTTCATCAAACTCACTTTCTTTGGAAAGAAGATGATGAACATTAAAATTTACCAAGTGATTATCTGATTAAGAAAAGTGTTGCCTGAGCACTTTAGGTGCTCAGGACAGTGGAGCGACGTGAAACACTCATCATTTCTCACAAATATCCCGAGTAAGAATGTTAAATACGGTGATTTAAAACCCTAAATTAAATGGCCCAAATAATTAAGGAAATAATCCTGGAAATATCTCGGGATTTTTAGGGAATTTTTAGGAATTTTTTCGGAATTTTTCTGGATTTAAACGGACTCCGTACGAGATTTTTATGGGGATAAAATAAATAGGCTTTAGAGGGGTCTATTTAAAGGGGATAAATACGCGATGGAAAACCCTAAGTTTCTATTTTTCTATTTCCCTTTATCGCCGATTCTTCACGTGATGCCTTTCTTCTGCCGTCGCCTCTTCCCTTCGCCGGCGAGCCTTTCTTCCTCAAGTCGCCACCCAAGCACCCTTGTCGCGCCAGCTCCATCGCCGCGAGCAACTGCAGTGACAGCCGGCGCCTTCGACGCCACTACTTCCCTCGCGGTAAGCGATCGGTAGTCGTTCTCTTCCTCGCCGATCCGGCGCGTCTGGCCGTCGCGACCACATAACGACCGCCGCAACCTTCCCTCTGTGTGCGCGCATCCCTCTTCTCCTCCACAAGCGCTGCCTTCCCTTCGTGTCTGCCGCCAACAGCCGACGACGAGGCCACACCGGACTCCTCAGCCTTAGACGAGGAACGCCGACCTCTACGACCATAGGACCGCCCGAGCCTCCTCCTCTGCCCTTCTCTCCGGTGGTTGCCGGAGCAGGCGATTAGGGCAAATTGGGTGGGATTGTTGCCGGTGGGGGAGCTGCCCTTCTGGCCGAGCATTGCCAGAGCAAGTGATTTAGGGCAATAAGGGAATTTGCCGGCGAACTGAGCAGTTGGGAGGTTCCCAATCGCAGGTATATTTTGGGTTATTTACTGTTGGTATGTTGGTTAATTTGGTTTGGGTAGATGGTGGTTGTGGGAGGATGTGGTCGGCTGCGAAACAGAGATTTAGTCTCCGATAAAGGCTGTGAACAGTTGGAGGTGGGTATAGAAGGTGTTTTGGGACGTTCATAGGGTGTAAAAGGTTGTGGACCTGATTTGTGGTCGACTTGGGCTGATTTTGGTGTTATTCGATTGATCGGTATGGATATTTGTGGTAGGAAAAGGATTATTAAGACGATTGGAAAAATTTGGAAGGATTGGAAATTAGTTTGGGTTAATAGGGTTATGAAGGAAATCGATTAATTATTCGATTTGTCGGTGAATTGTATTTTTGTGTTTGACTATAGTCATGCTTTATGCAGATTTCGGGCACGAGGCAGATCCCCAGTCGTGACGATTTGGTTCATTCTTGCGGATATATATATTCAGGCGGGTATTTTGACTTAACTTTTAGATTAAGTCAAATTGATATGCTAGTAGGATAGCTTACAATAACTTTTTCATGTTTATATGCCTGGTATACTTTTGGTGCCTACTAGATACATACATGTGATAGGATATGATTATATTTCCCTGTTTTGACTTGGATCATAGTTACTTGGATTATGGATATGTACATATTGATTGTACATATTATTTGGATAGGTATTTTGAGTAGGATTGACATGCTTTAGTATCATGCACCTTCTTGCATGATTGCATGCTAGCTGGACGGGGTTCCATTATTGTTGAGCATGACTAGTTACATAACTGCACACTGCCACTCATGGGTTAGTGGTACATCGAGGAGGTGTGTGCGGTTGCTCTGTCGAGCTCCATTGGTCCGCTCGTGGTAGCGATGAGGCGTGCGTGGTAGCGGCGAGATCCCTCCTCCGCAGTCTATGACAGGGAGATGAGAGCTTAGCTCCCCACTATGTTTAGGCGAGGAGGATAGGTGTACTCGCGACATCTGTCCACTCGGTCACTCAGAGCGATGATGGCGAGTGCAGTTGTCATAGCCCTACCCACTCGGCTTCACCATTGCGTGAGGGCGGTGGTAGCGTCGGGGTGACCGTATCATTAGCGACACGACATGCATTTTACGCGGATTGCATTTTGTATTGTGTTTCTGCATTATTGTATTGATGCCTTGGATGTGCATATGATTGTCATGCATCTGAGGATACATATTTATATATGGAGACTCTATTACTTCTAGTCGTGCACATGCTCCTATATCGAGTAGGAGATTGAGTAAGTCTGATCATTTTGTATTTCTTGCTTGCATACCCTATTTATGTGAGTATCTTGGCATGATATTTTTATTGTTAGCTATACCTTATTTTGCATATCTACTATACCCGCATGAGTTCTTTGAACTCACCCGTTGATTTATATCTATTTCGGGATGAAGTCGGAGAGTCCAGCCCCCTAAACCCTCGTGGAAGTGTATTTGGTTATTTGTTTTTGGTTTTGGATATCTTGTTTAGAAGATATATTTAGGACTGGAATTGGATTTATGTATTCGTGGATTTTTGGTGTCCTTATGGACCTCTATTCGGAGTTTGTTCTGGATTGGATTTTGGTTGAGTATTCCTGCCCAGATGACAGAAGGGGTAAGTTGATTTATGGTAGACTGTTTGTCATTTATTTTGGTTGATGGCCTGAGGCCAAATTATATAACTGCGTGTGAGTTTGGATTCCGGTCGTGTTGACCGATGTATAGTGGTCGTGTAGGCCTTGTATGTAAATTGAGATTGTCACCCGTACAGGGGAGATGTTGCCGGATTTTCGTCTGGCGGGGTCTCCTTCGGGGCGTGACAAAGAATCACGACACTCTCGACTGAGAAATGACACTGCCTGAGTGGGAACAATGTGTCATGTGAAAGATCTGCCTTGGTTGAGAACTTTGGGTGCTCGACACTAAGGAACGAGTAGGGCACCCTACTGTGCATGCTCGAGTGTCCAAGTCCGAGTACTGAGATGCTTGGGAAAGAGGTGGATTGCTCGGTGCTTGGGCTATGCACTTAGTGTTTGGGTGATGCGGTGCTCAGGTGAGAAGTGCGAAGGCACTCAATGTTCGGGTTGTACGCTTGGTACTCAGTTGTGCATTTAGTGCTCGGGTGATGCGGTGCTCGGGCACAACATAACTCGAGTTGGGCACATAATGCTTGAGCATAGGAGTACTAGGGTAAGTGCTCGGATTACTACCCGAGTGGGAGAATGCCCTGTCGTAGGTATTGTACGTGCTCGGGCGATAGAAAGCAATGTTAGGTTTGAGGTCCTTGACAAACTATGCTCGGGCTCGAGTGCTCGACAATACTCGGGGCTCGGGTGCTCGTCAGCACTTGGTGCTCGGGCTCAAGAGCTCGGGAGCACAAGGTGCTCGGGCAAGAAGCGTGCGGTGCTCGTACTTAGCACAAAGCATAGACATGTGGTCCTCAGTGCGTTCTGCATATGGTGCTCAGAATTGAGAAAGACACGATGCATATGAGCACAAATTGCTCGAGGTAGAGTGCTGAGGGTGTGGGTGCTCAACTTCTCTTGCGAAGGAGCACTCGGTGCTCTGGATTACACAGTGCTCGGGGAATGAGAGCGATGATTGGTACTCAGATGAGGAACGGTGCTCAACCTTGTGTGCTCGGTGTTTGGGCTCTGGTGCTCGGGGCGGAAAAATGAGTGTAGAGAAGATGCATAGGCGTGGTGCTTAGGCACAGAGTGCTCGACACGGAATGAAAGTGCAGTGCTCAGCTCGATAGAGTCCTCAGGATAGTAAGACATCAATCGACTAGTCTAAGGAGCTAGTCAACTGAAACTCCTAAAATCAATGATTTTTCCTTGATTATATGGGTCAGTTCTATGCCTGTATAAATTGAATTAAATTGATTTTGTACTAGTTAGTTGGTTTCAAACTGATTTGATTAATCTTAATTTCATATGGCATGAATGATTACTATAATGACCGTTTGTGATGTGTTGCAAAATAAGCTGAGGGAAGCTATCTAACAGATAGTTTATAACTCTGCTTTGGGGTCAGTGGACACATTAAGAGGTTCGATGGCCTTTTCTGGAGGCTTGAGATCCAAGAGTTTTCGATACTGGACAACTATTAGATTTGAGCCTTAGTGCATTCTCTACCAAACAATCTCAGTGTAGTTGCACATCACGTATGAAGGGGCTATGAAAGGTGCATAACATATGCTAAGTTATGTTGGCAACTACTTCAACACAAGGATGAAGTGGTTCCCGAGGAGATTTGAGAGAATTCTGAAGTTAGTCAACCTAAGAATATCCTAGTGGAGCCTGGGAAGATAGGACTTAAAATTATTACTACCATGCTAATGTTTATCCCAGTGAGAGTAGTAATAATCTATCTAGTATACGAATAAAAGGATGTTATATGTTAATAGTCTTTTCTTTCTTAAAGTATGTTATATATTAACAAACTTTTGAATAATAAATGATTAGTTTATGTACTAAATTAATGATTAGCTCATTAAATGAGATGTAAATAATATAGCTTATCTATCAGATTGGAACATACAAATAATGAGTAGAAACAAAGTTGTCACTTGATTTTGTAAATCAATTCAGACTTACATTGAGTTAATCAGAAATTGCATACATATGATTTACACTGAAAAACTAAATAATATATTTATCTATGGTAGATTATGATAACTAAAAATATCATAATTGAACTCAATAAAAGTGAGAAATTGAATGGGGACAATTACAAAATCTAGCACCTCAAGATACAATATATTTTTTAGGAACAAGAAATTCTAGAGGTTCCATCAGGTCATAGAAGAACCTGATGATGGTACAAATGCACATCACAGACTATACCTTGATGCCTATAAGGCATGGAAGAAAAAGAACTCTATTACTAAGAATATTGATTAGTTCAATGATAGATGACTTGGTTTTTGAGTATGAGTCATATTCATTGGCTCATGCGGTCTAGGTAGCCTTTAGAGATAAATATAGTGAAGTGAGTCTAAGCAAGCTTCGACAGCTGATAATTAAGTTTAAGCGCCTGAATGTCTCCATGATTTAACACGTGAGAGAGATGTCAAATATAATTCGTGAGCTAAAAATTACTGGTTATGAGTTGACTGATGAATAATAGGTTCAAACAGTTATATGTTCCCTTCCCGATTCTTGGGAAACCATAAAGCAAAATCTCACTCACGGTGAGAGTATCAAGACTTTAACTAATGTCTCACGCCATATTGAATTGGAGGCGGATAGAGTTGAATCCACGAGGATTTCGGGACAAATTTATATAGTTGTCGGTTCTACTGGATCGTCTGGATCCAAGAAGAAGAAATGGTTTAAGAAGAGAAAATGAAAGGCAAAGGAAGCTGCTGCTGGGTAGGGCCCAAACAAGAAGAAAGGAAAGAAGATTGAGGAGAAACCTAAAAGCAATCTAACTTGCTTTAATTGTGATAAAAGGGCTACTTCGCTCGAGAATATACCGAGCCGAAAAAGGTAAATTCAAATTTACATTCTTTCCTGAGCATTATGTTACTAGTTCTATATTGTTAGCTGATTCTTATTCTTTGTGGATTATATATTCAAAAGCAACCAACTATATAGCTCGAGAGGGAGTTACATTCATGTATTATCGGGTATCAATTAACAACAAGTGGATATATGTAGAAAATAATGCAAGGGTTAAAGTCAAATGAGTTAACATATACAAACTCAACCTTCGTAGTAGGCGTACCTTGTTTTCACATGATTTCCTGGATGCTCTTGAGATATGACAGAATTTAGTTTTCGTGATATGTCTTCTTGATTTGGGATATAAAATGAAATCTTTCAGTTGTCGTGTATAACTTAAAATTGACTCTGTGTTAATATGATATGATTTTTTAACTAATGGTTTCATGGTTCTTGATATATAATCAAATGTCAATTATGAAAGTGATGGTTGTTTTTCAAACATTGCTCTTACTAGTGATGTAGATATATCTGATGATATTTAGTATGCTATATAAGGACATATAGGACAAGAACATATGTATTGTTTAGCAAGAGAGGGTCTGTTGGACACTCGTGCTAAGATTATATTATCTATATATGAGTATTGTCTTGCTGGAAAAATAACTAGGAAATCATTTAGTAAGGCTATTAGGATTGATTCATCATTGCAATTAATTCATTCAGATATTTGTGGTTCAATGAATATGAAGGCTAGATATAAAGCTTTCTATTTCATTACATTCATTGATGATTTCACCCATTTTGGTCATATGTATTTGATATCTCATAAATCTGAAGCATTGGATTGCTTCATTCATTATATGAATGAATTAGAGAATCAATTGGAATATAAGGTTAACACCTTACGCGCAGACCGTGGAGATGAATATTTGTCTTATTTTTTATATTTATGAGAACTTTCATGAACATAGACAGCTGACCCTAAGGTCTCAGATTACTCAAATTTAGTTTCCTGTCTGTCCAACGTTTATATGGGGTAGATAAAACTAATTTAGAAGATACTCTGTCAAGTATATAGGTTGCTGCTAATAATGTATCTCCCTAATAAAAAATTGACAAATTAGCATGAGCCATTATGGACCTAACTATTTCTAGAAAAGTCATATTTCTTCTTTCAACAATCTCATTTTGTTGTGGAGTTTCCGGGATTGTTAGTTGTCTAATAATTCTTTTTCCATTATAAATTGTCTTGAATTGATTAGACAAATAATATTCACCTCCATGATCAGTGTTTAAGGTTTTAACCTTACGTTCCAATTGATTCTCAACTTCATTCATATAATAATTGAAGCAATCTAATGATTCATCTTTATGAGAAATCATCAATAAATGTAATAAAATAGGAACCTTATGTATAGATTTCACATTCATTAGACTGTAAATATCTGAATGGATTAATTATAATGGTGAATCAACCCTAATATCCTTATCAAATGGTTTTCTAGTTGCTTTTCTAGCAAAATAATACTCACATATAGGCAAGTTAACCTTAGCATGAGAGTCCAGTAGTCTCTCCTTAGCTAATTGATTCATCCACTCATGTCCTATATGTTCTAATCTAGCATTCTAAACCTCAACAGTTATTTTTGCATTACTAGTAAGAGCAATGTTTGGAAAACAACTATCAATTCCACAATTGATATTCGATTCTACATCAAGAACCATGAAATCATTCGTTAAAAATCATATCCAATTAATACAAAGTTAATTTGAAGTTCTACACAACGATTATAAAATTTAATACAATAACCCAAATCAAGAAGACATTACGGAAACTAAATTCTGTCGAATCTTAAAAGCTTATAGGATATCATGTATAAATAAGGTACGCCCACCACGAAGGTTGAGTTTGCACGTGTCAACTCCTTTGACTTCGACTCTTATATTATTTCCTACATAGATATATTTGTTGTCAATTAGTACCTGATAGTACTCCACAAATATAATTCGCTTCCGAGCTACATGGTTGGTTGCTCCCGAATCTATAATCAATAAAAGATAAGAATCAGCTAACAATACTGAATTAGCAATAAAATTCTCAAGAAAAGAAGACATATTTGGATTTACTTTTTTCGGCTCAGTACACTCCCGAGCGAAGTGACCATTCTTGCCACAGTTAAAGCAAGTCATCTTTCTTTTAGGTTTCTTTCAGTCTTCTTTCCTTTCTTCTTGTTTGGGCCTGGCTTAGCAGCAACAACTTCCTTCGCCTTTCCCTTTCCCTTCTTGAACCATTTCTTCTTTTTGGATCCTAATGATCCTATAGAATCAATAGCTATAAAAGCTTGTTTAGAAATCTTTGCGAATTCAACTCTCTCCGCCTTCAATTCAACTTGACGTGACACATTAGCGAAAGTCTGGATACTCTCACTGTGAATTAGGTTCTACTCATGGTCTCCCAAGAATTAAGAAGGGAACGTATAACTACTTGAACCTGTTGTTCATCAGTTAACTCATGACCAATAATTTTAAGCTCTCGAATCATATTTAATATCTCCCTTAGGTGTTTAACCATGGAGACATTTGGGCACTTCTTGTTTGATTTGTTCGATTGATAATAAAATATCAATCGACTGATGATAAAAAATTTAGTTTGTTCAATTTTCAACCTAATTAATCAATTTTTTATCGGTTCAGTTTGTTCGATTTTGTTGAAAAGTTCGGTCAGTTTAGTTTGTTCAAAAAAGTTTGGTTTATTCGATTTTGATTTAATCGGTTCGATTATTAACCGATTGCTCACTCCTAACTGTAATTCTTTCTGAAGGCTACTCAAACTGCATGAGAAAATCAGGTCATGCACCATTAAACTAATCAATATACCCTTAGCAGTGGAGTCTTTTTTCTTCCATGTCTTATAGGCATCAAGATCTCATTTGTACTATGCAGTAAGGCCTTCAACAGGTTCTTCCTTAACTTGATGTACAACTTCTAGAACTTCTTGTTCTTCAAGAACATATTATATCTTAAGGTGCTAGATCTTTTAGTTATCTCTATTAATTTCTCACCCTTATTGAGTTCAACTATGATGTTTTAAATTGTCATAATCTAACATAAATAAAAATATTATTTAGTTATTCAGTGTAAACATATGTATACAATTTTTGATATACTCAACATAAATCAGAATTGGTTTATAAAATCAAGTGACAACTATATTTCCACTCATCATTCATATGTTTCAGTCTGACTAACATTGATAAACTAAATCACATACATTAGACTCATCTAATGAACTAATTATTATATTATTAGATGAACTAATCATTTAATGATATATACTAATAATGAACTAATCATTAAGAGTATCATTCAAGAGCATACAACATTAAATGAACTAATTATTGAAATGAACTCATCATTAACTTAAACATGTTGTACATTGTTAACATATAACAAATTCTTTAAAGATATTAACACATGACATTCCTTTTTTTTTACTCATAACATAAACAACTCTAACATACTAGATAGGTGTTATGTTTGAGAGGTGTCCTAAGGCAATCGTCTTATGACTATTTATTTGATAAATAAAGATTCACTATTTGAGTGCACATCTCATAGGTGTTTGATTGGATCTTAAACTCATTTATTGAATGTTCGCAATACGATTCATAGTATGAGAAAATTTGTGATTGGATCATAACTAGTGAGTATCTCTACATGTGTAATTATGAAGTATTGAAATATTCCCTAGTTGATAAATTGATGAGTTCGAACATCATCGATTCTGTGAGACTAGTACGGATTATACTTCTTGATTTATCCAAGTAGTTGTTTCTCACTGGCTGGAGACATTGTGATGTCGAGAGTTAAACGTGGATGTTGGTTATGGATAACTAGTTCATTGGAGTGACCTACTGTAAGATTTCACATGGTTCTCTACATATAAGATATGTCAGTTAAGTTATTACTGTAGCTCAAGTGCGAGTTTCCTTCGACTTGAGGTATTCAAGTCATCTTGGTCATGGAGACTTATACTTTGACATCTTAGTCGATACATCTCTACGAAGGTGTGGGTAAGGGATGATTGGGTATAAGTTGAAGTGTCCAAAGGTGATTGAATAGCTAACAAAGGATTCACCACTCATTGTGAGGAGATGTATACCCTATGACCATTCGTCAGATTATTACTCAAAGTATTTGACCAAAGCATTGCATATGAAGAGTATGGTACTCTTGGATACATGTCGAAATAATTAAAATCCACTGGACGAGGAAGTATTACTTGGGTTAGGTGTGACGTAATCAGCCTAGTGGGGACTGACACAATAGACCATATCTCGAACCAAGTGGGTATAAGACGAGTGAAAGGAACGAGACATGATTCATTGTAATTGTTGAAGGGTTCGGAAATGGTTTCGAGATCAATCGTTGATTTTTTGGTTAATTGGAGATCATGATGTACTACTAGGTGCCACTCATGATCATTCCATAATTAATGGTTAATTATGTTGGTGCAATCGGCCCGGGTCATGATTGACCGGACTCGAGTTTGACTCGAGTGGTGTTTTGATGCTTGACATTGATGTTTGACAAAAGGAGATGGTTGACTAGGGATGACCATGTGATGAAAAAAGTTCAAGTCATAAGTACTTGGTATGGAAAGTTCAAGTGAGACACTTGACATTTGGGAAAGTCCAAGTCTTGTGTACTTGGCATGAAAAGTCCAAGCATGGGTCTTAGCAAGGGAAAGTCCAAGCTTGAGTATTGGTAATTGGAAAGTTCAACATGAAGTTGGCATGAAAAGTCCAAGGGTGTAGTCTTGGCCAAGTAAGTCCAAGGGTGTAGTCTTGACGGTGAAAGTCCAAGTCATGGGTACTTGACAATTGAGAAGTCCAAGGGAAATATTGAGGCGTAAAGTCCAAGGGTGGAGTCTTGGCAGTATAAATCCAATGGTTGGCGACATAAAGTCTAAGCGTGGTCTTGGTAGCGTAAGTCCAATGTGCCTTGGCGGTGTAGACACCGTTAGCATGACAATAGTCGATGGAAGCACCTGAAGGCTAGCGTATAGATGAACAAGTCACGGATGACTTAGACGGATCCAATAGGTGCGAGGCTGATGGAGGTGGCTAAAAGGTTTAGGTCTAGGCTAAGGGTGGTCTAGCAAGTATGGGGACACCATACTTAGGGTTAAACCTCATATTTGAGGTTATCGATTGACCGGGGCTTTATACCGGTTGGATGGTCAAGTGTTTGACACTTGGCAACCGAGTCGACACTCAGCAGTCGATTGGGATTATGATCAGTTCGACTGTTGTGAGTCGACTAGTGCTTGACTGTGATTTAAGGTCGAAAAAGCCTTGGCAATGATCGCTATCGAGTCGATCTCATTGGTTCGTTGTATGCTCCATAATGCTCCATAATACACTAATATGACACTCGCATCGCTGGCAATCGATCGCCTTGATGACGTTAGAATTTTCCAGCATGGATCGAGCCGTTGTCTCACAATGGAACTGTTGGCAGTCGACTACCAAGCGCAAAATCAACCCATTGCAGGTTAAAAGGAGTAGCTCGAGGGGGATTTCGTCATTGGTTCTTGGAGAGATTTCTTGAGGCAATTTAGAGGCGAAGTGCAGGTGCATTTCAGGGTCCTTCAAGCTCGTTCAAGCAACCAATAAGCAAAGCGCTCAAACCCTAGTTTGTAAAGTGTTCTTTACATTTCAGTTGTAATTTTCTTGTATTTCTTTGTATTGCTCTTGTATTCATTTGTACGAAATTTCTCCACCTCCGACGTGTTGTTGAGAAGGAGTATTTGAGTAGTGGTGTGTGTTTGCATCGCTAGAGCTCATTTGAGCTCAATCCGTGGAGTATGAACCATAAGGTTACAAACCACGTTATATTTTGGTGTTGTGATTGTGCTTGTGTGTTTAGTTTGTTTATTTCATTATTTCCGCTGCGTACTAACATTGTGTAGCAAGCACACGAACGAATTCCATCGAATTAATGACAACGCTATTCACCCCCCTCTAGCGGGCGCATAAGTCCTAACAAATTATGGACGACCAACATAAACCGAGAACCTATAAGGTCACATGCATAACAAATCCTTCGAAGAGACTTAAAGACGAGTTTGAGAATTAGATTCTCAAGATCGAGAGAGATCGAGTTTGGTTGGACCAAATACATGATAAATATGGAAATATTTGTCAAGTTGGAAATGCGAAAGGAGCACGTCTTATGAAGACAGGTTGGGCATTAAGAGGTTTAATTAAAACCAAACCCGTTTGGTTTTAATTAAATGAGTTTTCTTTTGGTTAAGGGCCCAATTAGGATTTAATGGATGAGATTAAGCCTTAATAGTTATGGACTTATGAATTTAATCCACTAACTCATAACCCATTAGGTTTAGAGCCTATATAAAGAGTTATAAAGGCTAAAACCTAATTAATGGTCGTGCTTAATCCCCTTCTCTTCCTCCTTGTCGCCTACTCCTTCTTCTCCTTCCTCTTCTTGCCGCCAATAAGAGTTGTTGGGGTTTTCCTTGCCGCCGACCCTAGCAAGTCCATCTCTTTCTTTAGGTCCAACCAACTCCTCCCCAAGGGAGTGGGGAACTTCGGCTAAGGCTTGGAACAAAAGTTTCTTCCTTTGTGCCCTTGGCCGAACCTAGGAGAGTTGGGTTTTGGAGCTTGCCGCTGGCCACCAAGGAAACAAGAGTTGTTTCTTATTTTTGTTGGGGCAGCTTACTTGCTCTCCGATCGCCCGACCTTCTTGCTTCGTTTAGTAGCGAAGAGAAGGTCAAACTCGTGGTTTAGAGAAGTCATCCCTTCGAAGATTCGGCGTTGACACGAGTAGAGACGAAGCTCCGCGAGCATCGTACGGTTGATGCCCTTCCGGCTCAACATCATCCGAAATATATACCTAGGATAAAATTGATTTTATTCTTAATCAAAGTAAAATTTTATTTGACGGATATGTCAGCACGTGTTATAATCTTGCATGTGTGGATGTGTGTGTTGTAATAATTTAGGAAATTATTATATTTTATTCCGCTACGTTCATTTATGAAACGACAAAAGCGCATCTACGCATCGATCGTAACCCTACAGTGGTATCAGAGCCAGACCGTACTTTGACATATTCGTAAAATAGATTTTATGAAGTCGTTGTTGATCGTAGAATTATTTTGGAAAATTTCCTATTTTGAAAAAAAAATCTATTTTTGGAAAGTTTCCTAATTTGTTAGGAAAAATTCTAAATATGAAAAATCCGTAATTTAGGAAATTGTATTTTTTGAAATATTTGATCAAGCGAGATTAATTTGGAATTTGTTTTTTAATTAATTGGATTTTCTTGATAGGTATTTGTTTCCTTAAATAAAGTATGTGACTAAATTGAAAATTATTTTCTAATTTAATTTTTGAATTTTGATTTATGGAAATCATATTCTATAACATATTTTATTTCTGAAAATATTTACCAAATAAAATATGAAATTAATTTCGGAATTAATTTCTTATTTAATTAGAGAATAATGATTTATAGAAATCAAGATTCTAAATCATATTTTATTTCTAATATATTTCATATATAAAATATAATATTAAATTCGGATTTAAATCCTTATTTAATTAAAGAATCATGATTTATGAAATCTAGATTCTAAAATATATTTTATCTTTAATATTTTCTCCTAGATAAAAATATGATATTAAATTTGGAAATTATTTCCTAATTTAATAAAAAATGTTGATTTATGAAAGTCAAATTCCTAATCAATTTTTATTCCAAAATAATATAATGACAATTATGACATAATCATGTCATTTCACATGTCATGTAGTATGTCATGATTAGATGCATTTTATCATGTATGTGTTGTGACATGTCATCATATATGTCATGCATGCGATGTCATATAGGTAGAACATATGCATGAGGATGAGACCTAAAATTCTTATACAAATTTTAAAGCTTACACTTATCGTTAATATGGTAAGAATCAGAGTCTAATTTTTTGTTTGAGTTGTTGGCCCACGTCAAGCTCAACCTGAACTTAGATATGTTCAAACCATAGAGATACGATCTCATGATTAACGGGTTAGCTTTAACTTGAAGCATGAGCTTGTTGACCTCATGCCAAGGTCAATGTGGATAGAGGTGAAGTCGAGTGATATACATTTGATGTATACTTGTTAATGTGTTAACAACCCGATATTTATGCGAACTTTCAAATAGTTGATAGCATAATGTGATAGTTACATATACGCGATATGTAATCGGTATACTTGATACCTACCACTATAGTTAAGAATAGCTTATTGGCCTAACGTCAAGGTTGTTCTTATCTATAGTGGATATCAATCCACTCGGAGAAAATCTACGATCTCCCGAATTCAAAGTAAGAGCTCTTGAATTCGAAAAGTGAGTGGGAGCCTAATATATAAATTGTTTATATATCAAATCATCTATCTTACATTCTTGATTTTATATTTCTAGGTTAATCATTTGATAATGTCGTCTGTTAATCTGCGTTTGATTTTGGAATCAAACAAACTGACTGGGCTAACTTCTTGGACTGATTTTGAAACTTGAGAACTGTTCTCAAGACTGAGAAGCTTGCTTATGTCCTTGAAGAACTTCTTCCCATCAGTCTTGAATACGATGCAACTCTGGACCAAATGTTGGCCCATCAGAAACATACAACTAATTCTGAGCTTGCCAGTTGCATCATACTAGCAACAATGACTCCTGAGCTGCAAAAGTAGCATAAGCATATGGATGCTTACTAACCATCTTCATGAACTCTTCGATAAGCAGTCGAGATCTGAAATATTTGAGGTCTCGAAGCTTCTCTTTAGCTCGAAGATGGAGGAGAGTTCATCTACAGTACAGTTTGTACTAAAGATGAATGGGTACATCGAGCAGCTAGGATCACAAGGGTTTGATGGATCATGAATTAAGTATTGATTTAATTATGCATAGTTTTCCCAAGAGTTACTCACAATTTGTGATGAACTATCGGATAAGCAATCTTGAATCCACCATTCCCAAGCTGATCAATATGCTCAAGACTGTAGAACCTTCTATGACTAAAGAATAAAAGACGGTGATGTTGGTTGGCTCCTCAAAAAAAGGTTCTAAGAGGAAGTCAAAGCAATAGCCAAAGGGGAAGAAGAGGAAGGCCAAGACTGGAGAGTCGGCTCCAAAGGGCACATGTCATCACTGTGACAAGATGGGTCATTGGCGAAAGAACTGCAAGATATATCTTGAGTCTTTGAAGAAGAAGACAACATCTGATGCCCCATCATCTTTAGGTATCTTCGTTATTGACTGTCATGTTATTTCCTTTGACGCTTGGATATTAGATATCGGGTGTGACTCACATATATGTAATGACATACATGAGCTAAGGAATAGCAGAAGACTTGTTAAGTGAGAAGTAAATATGTGAGTCGACAATGGAGCAAAGGTTGCAACTATCGCCGTCGGAACATATTTGCTGAAGCTTCCTAGTAGACTTGTCTTAGAACTGGACAATTATTATTTTGTTCTTGCATTAATAAAGAATATTGTTTCTATTTCTTGTTTAAATAGAAAGAGTTACCATTTGACGTTTAGTAACAATTGTTGTTATATAATCTTGAATGACGTTCTTTATGACACTAGACTTTATGCAATGATATTTACATGTTAGATACATCCAGTGACGTATTCAATATCGAAGTGAGTAACAAACATGCTCGAAAGGATGATCAGTTAACCTCCTACGCGTGGCATTGTCGCCTTGGCCATATAAGCAAGAAGCGCATGTCAGAGTTACACAAGAGAGGAAATCTAGAATCTTTTGAATTGAATTCATTTGATACATGTGAATCATGCTTACAAGGCAAGACGACAAAGTTGACCTTTTCTAGAAAGGGTAAGCCAGTGGAAGAGTTACTTGGTCTCATACATACTGATGTATGTGGACCAATGTCAATTCATACTCAAGGAGGTTACAATTACTCCATTACCTCTATCGATGATCACTCACGATTTGGGTATGTATATCTTATGAGATATAAATCTGAAGCCTTTGAAAAGTTTAAAGAATTCAAAAATGAAGTAGAGAAACAACTTGGTAAAAGTATTAAGATACTTCGATCCGATTGAGGTGGTGAGTACTTAAACCAAGAGTTTTAAGATTATCTAAGGGACAATGGTATATTGTTTCAATAGACTTCACCTTATACACTGCAACATAATGGTCTATTGGAAAGGCGAAATCGAACCTTGTTGGACATGGTGAAATCGATGATGAATCATGCAAGTCTTCCTAAATCCTTTTGGGATTACACACTTGAGACAACTATTCACTTGTTGAATAGAGTCCCGACTAAGACGGTCTCTACTACTCCATATCATATATGGACTGGTAAGAAACCCCAGTTGTCTTATTTGAAGACATGGGGATGCCCTGCTTACGTGAAGAAGACTACATCAGACAAGCTAGATGCTAAGTCTGATATGTATCTATTTATTGAATACCCCAAAGAAACAAGGGGTTACCAATTCTATCATCCCTTAGAATAAAAGGTGTTTGTTTCAAAGAATGTTGCATTTCTAGAGAAAGAGTTTCTCTTGCAAGAAAATAGTGGGAGTCAGCTTGAACTTGAGGAAGTTCAAGAAACTCCAATAAACACTAAAGAGATGCATATACCGAAATCATAGTCGATTATTCATGATGATGAGATAATGATTGAACCTATCATTACACCACCTCTTCGCAGATCTGGCAGGTCACATAAGATTCCAAAGAGATATAGATTTCTTGTAAGTGAATCTAATGATGTGTTACTCATTGAGGATGAGGAACCTACTAGTTACGAAGAAGTTTTGAAAAGTTCAGAAAGAGATAAATGACTGGTAGTCATGAAATCGGAAATGAATTCCATGTATGAAAACCAAGTTTGGAACTTGGTGGATCCACCTGAAGGCATCACGCCTATTGGGTGTAAGTGGATTTTCAAGAAGAAAACTGACATAGATGGTAATGTGATTACCTATAAAGCTAAATTGGTAGCAAAAAATTATCGTCAAAAGCAAGGTGTTGACTATGATGAAACCTTCTCACCAGTTGTCATGCTTAAATCTATTCGGATACTCCTAACCATAGCAGCTCATTATGATTATGAGATATGACAGATGGATGTGAAAATAACTTTCCTTAATGGAAACCTGCATGAGGATGTGTATATGATACAACCCAAGGATTTCACATCGTTTGACAAAACCAAAGTATGCAAGCTTCAACGATCCATTTATGGACTGAAGCAAGCATCTAGGAGTTGGAATATCCGTTTTGATAAGGCGATCAAAGAGTTTGATTTCTCACAAAATTATGACAAACCTTGTGTGTACAAGAAGGTTAATGGGAGTGTGATCGTGTTCCTAATATTATATGTTGATGACATATTACTCATAGGAAATGATATATCTGTCTTACAATTAGTCAAAGTTTAGTTATCCAAAATGTTCTCCATGAAAGACATGGGAGAATCGGCCTACATCCTCGGGATTAAGATCTATAGAGATAGATTGAAAATGTTACTTGGTCTTTTACAGTCTACATATATAAATAGAGTGCTAAAGCGGTTTAGCATGTCTGAATCCAAGAAAGGTTATATAGCCATAAGACATGGGATTCACCTTTTAAAGTTTGTATCCCCGCATAGAAGACGAGAGAATTTGCATGAATAAGATTCCTTAAGCTTCTGTAATAGGATTTATTATGTATATTATGTTATGTACGAGGCACAACTATCATATGCTCTGAGTGTCATGAGTAGATACCAGTCAGATCCAGGAATGAATCATTGGGTGGATGTCAAGGCAATCTTTAAGTACTTGAAAAGAACTAAAGATATGTTCTTGGTATATGGAGGAGGTGATATGGTTACACACGGGTATATAGATGTCAACTTCTAGACAGACAAGGATGACTCCAAGTCAGTTTGGGTACATATTCACACTGAATGGAGTGAGTTGGAAAAGCTCTAAACAAGACATAGTTGTTGATTCTACCACGGAGGTATAATACATTACAGCTTCTAAAGCAACAAAGGAAGCAGTTTGGATCAAGAAGTTCATCTCCGAACTTGGGATGGTTCCGTCCATTGTTGAAGCATTACCAATTTACTGCGACAACAATGGAGCTATCGCACAGAAAAAGGAACCCATGTCTCACCAACGATCAAAACACATGCTTCGGCGATATCATCTGATCAGAGAAATCATCAGTAGGAAAGAAATACAAATCGAGAAGATTCCCATAAAAAGGAACCTAGCGGATCTTTTGACAAAGACTCTATCACAAAGTAAGTTTGAGAGTCACATCACGGACTATGAGATTAAATACCATGGCGATTGGTTTTAGGCCAAGTGGGAGTCTGTTATGTTTGAGAGGTGTCCTAAGACAATCATCTTATGACTATTTATTTGATAAATAAATATTCACTATTTGAGTGCACATCTCATATGTGTTTGATTGAATCTTAAATTCATTTATTGAATGTCCGCAATACGATTATCTTCCTCGACACTGTTCATCGTCTTCTTCACGAAGACAGTGGAAAATCGACAAATAGCATAAGATTCATGTAAACATATGTTTTGCTCTAATGCCAATGTAGGATTTTGAAACTTTGTATAAATTAATAAAGTTGTAATCACTTATAGTGATTTCGTCGATTTCTCTAAACCTCAAGAGGTCAGGCTTGTAGTAGAAGTTATGATAATCAAGAGCTTGTTGTCAGTAAGACAATTACAATACAAAAAGTCCTCTACTGATCCACAAACCAAATCCTTACTGTTCGTCTTGGATGGTTTTATCTTTCAAACACTCCATTTGAATTTTGACAGAGCTTCCGCCAAATTCTTTATCACGCACCCTCGTTCATCACTTGGACAATCCATTTAAATGGATTGGATTTCTGGGTAGTACACTACGTGCACCACGTACTTGCATGAGTACACCACGTGCACTCTATTCATGATGTGATAACTGCTCAAGTAGCAATAACTGCGTATGCACAAGACAGTAATGACAACAAGGAGTAGTGATCAAAGAGGATGATGCATACATCGCACATCGCGCCACCACCCACTCGCAATGACCCGTTGTCCACGTCGACTACCGACCTGCTCTCTTCTGTGGAGAAGATGGATGATGAAATACAAAAAGAAGAGGGTTGAGGTAGTTGTTTTATAGGATCAGTGCATAAACTACCATTTGAACTTGATATCCATACTGACGCTTGGTACAGTGGAAAACAAACACTCTACTTTTGAGGGGGATTAATCTATGTTCATCATTTGCATATTTGCACTGCATTAACCATCCAAACAATAAATATAATCACATTTGAACCCAAAATATTTAATCTATTAAAAAAATTGCCCATTGCGTTGTCGTGTTTCACGTTTTGGTGTTTCCTATCGGGAGTCGTCGTCCCATGAACGATGTCACCGACAACGTGCAATCAATGATGTGGTTCACTATTTACTTCACTACAAAATACATCAAAATAGCGATGAAATATAACAACGAAAATTTTTTGTTGCAAATTTGCAAAAAAAATTGCGACGAATTATTAAATCATCACAAATTAGTAACGAAATTTTCAATAATTTTTTTTTATTACAAAAATAAGAACATTTGTAACAAATTAAATTTCATCACAAATATTATCTCAATTTTGCAATGAATTTGATTTTTCATCGCAAATTTGCGATGAAAAATCAATTTCATTGCAAAATTTTGCAACAAAATATAAATTCGTCGCAGAATTTACAATGAAATTGGAATTCGATGTAAATTCTGCGACGAATTCTATTTTCATTACTAGAGCTGTCAAACGGGCTGACCCATGGTGGGGCGGGCCAACCCATCATAAATTCAACATTTAACGGGGATGGGCGGGTGGACCCGTCATTCTGGCGGGTTGAGAAATTTCCAACCCAACCCAACCTAAGGCGGATTACGGATTAGGCGAGCCAACCCACGGGCCAAGAAAAAAAATCCAAAATTATTGAGGTGTTGAGGGGGTGAGGCGATAATTGGTAAGACAGATAGAATATCATAATAAAAATGTATGCATTTGAAGCAACTAAAATATTATAATTGAGATCTAATTATTGATCGACAATATTAGATACAAATATTTTTTATTCTTTTAATACTTTAAAATATTCAAATCTTGATAATATGCAAATTCAAATTTTGACTCCTCTAAATAGAGATCTAATTGAGATTTTTCAACACTTGTAATTGGTTGATTTTGATATGTCATCATTTCCTATATTAATTGAAATAGTAATGATAAAATAATTATAAACTAATTAGAGTATATCAAAAAAAATATTAAAGTACTTAAATCAAATATTCTTTATTATTTTCTCTAACTTCTCTTACATTTGGTCGATGTGTATGTATGATAGAAGATGATTGTGATTATGAGAAAATTATCTTTTTAGTATTAGAATATTGGTTAAAAAGCTTAAACAAATTTTTTTCACAAGTTTTATCTTCTTTTATCATTTCTCAACCCGCGGGCCAACCCGTCTAGACCCGCAACACGTGCGGGTTGATTCATTTAGGCCCGCCAAAATGACGAGTTGATAAAATTTCAACCCAACCCGTCTAAATTACTTGGCGGGGCCAGCCAACCCGACGGGCCTAACCCAACTTGACGACTATATTCATTACAAATTTTGCAATGAATCTAGAATTTGTTGCAAATATTTTGACAAATTTGATGACGAAATATTTTTATCGGACATTTTCAATTATTTGGCGAAAAAGAGAACGGTGGGAATTAGGAGATTTACGACGAATTTAATATACGTCACTAATATGACAACGAATTTAATTTTCATCGCCAATTTTGCGACGAAAAATAAAATTTATCACAGAATGTTGCGACGAAATATGAATTCATCGTAGAATTTGCAACGATTTAATAATTCGTTGTAAATTTTTGCGACGAATATTTGATTCGTCGTAGAATTAGCGACGAACACAATATTTGTCGTAGAATTTGTAATGAATTATAAATCGTCATCAAATTCCACCTAATTATCGTACATCTCCACCCCTTTCCATTTCTCGTGCTTAGATCGATCCTCCCCGATATGCGTCTCTCCCTCTCCTCTTCCTTGCTCTTCAGTTTATACATTGAATAAAGATCAGAGATGGATTGTTTGTGAATGGTTTGAAATCATTGAGATTTCCTGATGGTTATGTCTCTAATCTTGGTAGATGCGTTGATTTGAAGGAATACAAATTGATTGGTTTAAAAAGTCATGAATGTCATATATTCATGGAAAGACTAATTCCTATTGTTTTTAAGGAAATGTTACCAAATTTTGTATAGGGCGCAATTACGAAATTAAGTATTTTTTTTCATGATATTTGCTCGACAGTATTGAGTTATTCACATATGGATACATTAGAGAGAGACATTCTAATCATTTTGTGTAACTTAGAAAGAATACTTCCACCGATATTTTTTGATTCTATGAAACATCTTTTGGTTCACTTGTCATATGAGGCCAAAGTTAAAGGTCCTGTTCAATATAATTTCAATAGATGTATCCATTTGGAAGGTGAACTTTTTCTTTTTTTATCATTATTAGTGCATTTGATTAATTTTAGTATAAGTTAATTTTTAATACATTTTATTTTATTACTATTAGATTGCTCTATCACTTGAAAAAAAGGGTAAAAAATAAGGCACATGTTGAGGCTTCCATTGTTAATGCATATATTGTGGAGGAAGTTACAACTTTTGTATCATATTATTTTGAACCTCACGTTCAATGCAAAAGTCGGAGAGCAGGAAGAAATGATGAGGGTCCTATTGATCCCAATTTGAAGTCATTCTCAATTTTTAACTATCTTAGTCGACCGAGTGAATCTTGTACACGTAGATACTTAACTGGTCAAGAGTGGCGATCATCCCACACATATATATTTTTCTGAATTGTCTAGAAGTAATGTCGTATTTCGAGTGAGTATATACATGTTATATCATATATTTCATATATCGTAAATTATTGTGCATGTTATATTTATTTTTATGGTAGGGTTTTTCAAACCCTATATTCGGAGCTTCCGAAGCATGAGTTTGATCGTTTCTGCGATGAAGAATTTGCACCATGACTCAAAAAATATGTAAGTAGTTTATATATGATAATAAATTGGTTAAATCTTGACTTTAATACATGCTTATTTGACTTTAGGTTCTTGATAATCACGCTTATATTGAATAAGAATTAGTAAACCATCTGTCATGGAGTCCAAACTCAATGGTGAAAACTTGGTCAATATATTTCATAAATGGATCTAATTTTCATACTCAAGAATATGGAATGAGCAAAGCTACAATGAATAAAGGGGTTTGTTTTCAATCATCTAATGGTGGAGGTGCAAGAAATGATTTTTATGGTTTGCTAGATGAAATTTTAGAGGTAGAGTACTCAAGCTCAGATTTGCGAGTTGTTTTATTTATGTGTCATTGGTTTGACCCTATCAAAGGCATGAGGGTGCATCCACAGTTTAATTTGATTGAAATAAATTATAAAAAATTATACAAGAGCTATGAACCATTTGTGTTAACATAACAAGCAATTCAAGTATTTTATGCTTCATATCCTAGTCTAAGATGAGACAAAAGTGATTGGTGTTTGTAAAACAAAAGCACGTAAAAAAATTGAAGAACATTGGGAAGATATAGCATATCAACAAGACGAAGTTGTCAATATATTTCAGATCGAAGAATATAAAATTTCAACATTACGAGATCCCAACGGCATAGTAATAGACGTCGATGTAAGTGAAATGAATAATGATGAAGATGAGTAATTTAATTTAGAGGAGGATGATGACGATGACGATGACAATGACGATCGAGATCAGGATGAAAATCAAAATGAGGACTTCGATTTATAATTATGGGTAACTTTTATTCAATATTAATTATGTTCCTATTTACTGTCTAATTCTAAATTTCATATATTTGATATATTAATAAAACTATTTTTTTTATAGATTATCCAGTTGCTTTAAATATGATAATTTTTTCGTATTGTTCATATTATAACTTCGATATGAAAATGAAATTATTTTTTACTTTCATATTCTAATAATTATGATTGTTAGTTTTGACGTGATGGTCATAGATAGAGTAGCGATGGAAGATTACAGTCTTCCTCTGCTTCAGCCCTTGCACAGTCTGATGCTCTTGCAGGAAATATGCCCTCGACCTCTTCTCCAGTTGCAAGATCTTCTAGTTCTCAATAGATCCCTGCTAATGTATCTTCTCCAATATAACAATCACTCATTGAGAGGGAAGATATGCGAGATTTGATATCTCCGTGCGGAGATTCGTAAGTATTCAAGTTTTAAATTATCTATGTTTTTAATAAGATATGTATTTTTATAAATATCTACCATGGTTTGTTTTTATTTCATGATAGATTTATAAATTTTGTACATGTTATTCATGAGGTGAATAAAATAGTGAATAATCATTGGGGCAGAGTTTCGATGACTTATACGAGCACGTCGCAAGAAACGAAAACTCTGTGGTGGAATGAATTCAAGGTAAGCTATGTAAATCAATTTATATATAAAAATTCAGTTAATATAATAAATTCATTTTTTTCTCTACTGCAACATATATTTACTTGGGATGAACATGAAACACTAGAGATAAGAAGAATTTTCAAGAAAAAGTGTAATGATTATATTAGAAACATATTAAATCATGCAAAAACCAGAGGTAAAAAGTCACACTGCATAACCGGGGAGAATTGAAATAAGATTGTTGAATATTGGACATTAGAGGATAGCAAACGAAGGAGTGAACAAAATAGAAAAAATTAAATTTTTAATTATGGTGCTTTGTCTGTGACGTATGCGAGTGGGTTAATCAATATCGATGGACATAGACATCGATTGGTGAGTTTTTTCAAATCCTAATTTTTTAATCTAATATGCACTAATTTTTTATTTATAACAATGTTTGTTTGGGCTTAGGAAACAGAGATTGAGTCATTATTCATAGACACTTTCACTCGTACATTCCAAAAGAAAGATAAAACATGGAGTGGGGAGAGAGTTAGACTAATGAAGGTTTGTAATTTAAAAAATTTAAATTCTTATGTTAGTATTTAACTTTTTTTTTTTCAAAAACGGAGAAATACGATGAACTTGCACAGAGAAATTCGAGTGCAAGTGATGATGCAGTCGAATCTAAGTCATCTATTGGAAATATAAATCTATGGCTCGAAGCGACTGTCGGGTCGAAAAGTGGAAAAATAATTGGACTGGGTTTTTTGAGACGAACTTATAAAGTCTCTGGTGCTTCTTCTTCATCTTCACCGGCAGTCAGAACAGAAATAAATCAATTGACCGAAGAGGTAAGCCATTTAAAGGAGCTACTAGCATAAAAAGAAAATGAATCAAGATAAGGAGATCAAGAAATAAAGGAATTAAATGACCAGATGAATGAATTTCACAGACAATAGATGTTAATTATGCATCATCTTCAATTATCCTTTGGTTCTTGTCAACTTCCTCCTTCTCGATCTCCTCCCGTAGATGCTTGTAATAACCCATAGATGTTTGTAATAATGATAATGAAGATGAATTTTTTTACGATGATGGAGATGATAGTGGTTATGTTTGAATTGTTAACTCTAAATTTTACCTGGCTTGTCCCATTTGATATCATTGTATTATAAGTTATGTTTCGTACGATAAATTATGTATTGTTATATGTAATGAATTGGTATTGAATCATTTTGAATGATTATATATATGTTTATGAAAACTCCGCCCATGATAAGTTAACCTTGTCGTGGCCGGTCCCAAGCCCGGATAAAGGAGGAGGGTTGCGTTAGGTTGCCAACCATCGTTAAACTAAGGCAAATGTTCAATGAATGGATCAATCAAACTATTGTGCTAATGCTAGGTTGTTCCCCGGAAGGAACGCGTTACAGGGTCCGACTGTAATGTCTCGGCAAGGACCGCTACATTTTCAGAACTCGGGTGTAGTGAAAAATATGCTAGAGTTCACGTTGCAGGGTCCGACTGCAACGTATCGGCAAGGACCGCTACATCTCCATGAGAACTTGGGTGTAGTGTTAAATAAGCAAGAGTTCTCACACCATAGGTTGGGTAAGAACAAATATTATAGAAAAACTAGTAGTCTAAGATTTGGTACATGGAACATATGAACCCTCACTGGTAAAACAATGGAGATAGTAGATACGATGATTAGAAGAAAAATTAATATTGTATGTGTACAAGAGACAAAATGGGTTGGTGAGAAGGCAAAGATGATAGAGAACTCGGGTTTTAAGTTATGGTATACAGGGAAGAGTAAAACAAGAAATGGAGTGGGTATTATTGTTGATAGTTCGTTAAAGGATGAAGTTGTAGGAGTAATTAGAAAGGGGGATAGAATTATAGCTCTCAAAATAGTAGTGGAGAAACTATGAATGTAATTAGTGTATATGCACAAATAGGATTAGATGAAAATACCAAATTAAGATTTTGGGAGGACTTGGATGAAGTATTACAAAATATTCCACAAATGAGATGATTTTAATAGGAGGTGATTTAAATGGGCATGTCGATTGTGAAAAATGATTTAATACGAGAGGTGCATGGGGGTTATGGATTTGGAACAAAAAATGAAGAGGTAAAACTATATTGAATTTGCAAGAGCATATGATCTTATACTAGCTAATACATTTTTTAAGAAAAGAGAAGAACACTTGGTCACGTTTAAAAGTGGAAATAATAAATCACAAATTGACTTTCTTATGGTTAGGAAGAGAGATAGAAAGATTTGTAAAGATTGTAAGGTCATTCATGGAGAAAGTTTAACTACTCAACATAGGTTAGTAGTATTGGATATACGCCTCAAACATAATATTAATAGAAGGAAAATATATACGACTCCTAGAATTAAGTGGTGGAAGTTAAAGGATGAGAAACTAAATATATTCAAAGAGAAGGTAGGAGTACAAGTATTAGATGAAATATACAGTGACCCTAATACGACATGGGATAAAATGGTATCAAAATTGAAAATAGTAACTAAGAGTGTACTCGGTGAGTCAGTGATAGCACCACCAAGTAAAGAATCTTGGTGGTGGAATGAGAAAGTACAGGAGAAAGGTAAAGAAAAACGAACCGCATATACGAAATTATATATTTGTAAAAATGAGGAAAATTTAAAAAATATACAATAGCCAAGAAAGAAGCTAAGAAAGCAATGAACGGTTAAGATCAAACTTTTGAACGGTTATATCGAAAATTAGATACAAAAGAAGGGGAAAGAGACATTTATAGAATAGCTAAAGTGAGAAAGAGGAAGACAAAAGATTTTATTCAAATAAGATGTATTAAAGATGAATGCAATAGGGTACTAATAAATAATGAAGAAATAAAAGAGTGGTAGAGATATTTTTATCAACTTTTTAATGAAGGTTTAGGAGACCAACTTAATTTAGGTAATTTAAGTAGGTCAAATGAGTATAGAAATTTAAATTTTTATCGTAGAATTCAAATTTCAGAAGTAGAACAAGCTTTAAATGGAATGCAAAATGGAAAAGCCGTTGGACCAGATGATATTCCAATAGAGTTATGGAAGTGTCTAGGGAAACAAGGTATTGAATGACTTGCAAAATTATTTAACATGATATTGAAAACAAAAAGGATGCCTGATCAATGGAGGGTAAGTATCCTAATTCCCTTATATAAGAATAAGGGAGACATACAAACTTGTGAAAACTATAGGGGTATTAAACTAATGAGTCATACCATGAAACTTTGGGAAAAAATAATAGAAAAAAGATTAAGGAAGGAGACCATGGTTCTCGAAAATCAATTTGGATTAATGCCAGGAAGGTCAAATTTACATTATAGCCGACCCCACCTAGTGGGATAAGGCTTTGTTGTTGTTATTGTTATTGTATATATATGTTTATGAAGTTTTGTATATGAATTAGTTTATATTGTTGGATGTGTTTGTTATAAAACAGGTAAAAACATGTAGGATTTAATATGTTTTTTTTCCTATTTTTCCATATTTGCGATGAAAATAAGATTTGTCGTAGATTTGGCGACGAAAAAAAATTTCATCGTAGATTTGGCGATGAAAAAAAAAATTCGTCGCATATTTTGTGACGAAAATATCTTTTCGTTGCAAAAAATGAATATCAGTCGACTGATGATCGACTAGTCGATTAATCACTGGAGTATCAATCAGTTGACTGATAATACTGTATCAGTTCACAGAAACTTTTTTAGTCGACTTGTCAGTCGACTGATAGATACATTAGTCGACTGATTTTGCAACGAAGTCTCGATTTGTCATAGATTAAGCAACAAAATTCGTTTTCGTTGCAAATTAAATTCCATCAGTCGACTGATATTACTGTATCAGTCCACATAACCTTTTCTAGTCGACTAATCAGTCGACTGGTCCAGGATCAATCAACTGATCCTATATGCAGTCAACTAATGTTAACTATTTTACAATGAAAACTCGAATTGTCGTAGATTTGGCGACGAAATTTATTTTCGTCGCCACTTAAAAACATGGTTAATAAATTTATCTATGTTTGTCGACAAAACATATTTTAGTTGTTGATTTGGCGACGAAAACTATTTTTGTCATAAATTTTGGTGACAAAATTATTTTTCGTTACAAATATCTGCGACGAAAAATATTTTCGTTGCAAATTTTGGCGACAGCAAAAATTTTCGTTGCAAATATCTACGATGAAAACTATTTTCGTCACAAATTTTGGCGACAAAAAAAAATCGTTGTAAATATTTGCGATGAAAACTATTTTTGTCGCAGATATTTGTAACGGAAATAGTTTTTGTCGCAGATATTTGCGACGAAAATTATTTTCATCGTAAATTTGGCAACAAAAGATAGTTTCGTCTCAAATATTTAGCAACGAATTTTGCAACGAAATATTATTCATCGCAATTTTTATGACGAATTTTTTATTTTCGTTGCAAATTTTTGTGATGAATTATTTGCAATGAAAATTTTTTCATTTCAAATAATTTTTGCAACGAATTTTTATTCAAAATTCGTTGCAAAATTAGAGTTTTTTTTTGTAGCGCTTGCACGTCCATTGATGTCATCGCCTCAATCGTAACGTTAATTCCTTTTGATATCCCTTTTCAAAAAAATATGGAACTACTATATTAACGATCCCCTCCGATTGTCCTTATCGGTGAAAGAGGTAAATCAAAAAGTTAGTTGACAAGTACAAAGGAGGAGATCGATTGATAGCTTAGAGTAATGATTTCTTTGAAAATTAACCTCTGTCTATTTAAAAGTTATCCTTTTGTACTTAACAATTAGGTTAGCCGCGAGAGCTACTGTAATTTGGTAAAAATAGTATAATTTGTTAATTATTTTATTTAGTGATTAATTTTGATATCCCTTTCCAGCGTATGAAGAAGGTGGTCCAACGTGTAAATATCTCAAAACGTTGTGTCCTATTTCTCTCCGTCCAAACCCTAAGCTACGCGCCAAAATTGACGAGCGAACGATGCAGTGACGTGTCGCGATGGCACCTCCTTGGAAGCTTCCGGAAAGTCACTCGGATACACAGCACCTCTTTTGACAGGTCCCATCAACGACGCGGTTGGACTGGTTTTTTTTGTTTCCATTTCAGATTCTCAAAATTAATCAATAAATAAAATAATTAACAAATTCTACTATTTTTACCAAATTACGCTCTGATATCAATTTTGTCCCCATATAATAGACACCAAAAATTACAGAGGTGATTTAGAATCCCTCTAACTTAATTTTGCATAAATTTTATTTTACTCCAAAAAACTAATTTGATAACTTACGTAAGTTTTAAAAAATTACAAAGAATCATTTTTTTCAAAATTAATTTATGTAATAGTGTATATTTGAATTTTTTTTTAAAATAAAAGTCATTGAATGACGATGACGAACGCGGCTTCGCCGGTCGGCAGTTGCTTTTAAAAGCTTCCATCGTGGCCATTTGCTTCCAATCCACTCGCTGCTTCCGACGAGCTGCCTACAGCAATTAGCATGGCAGAGAACTGCTCGGTGCTCGATCCGTGGGTGCGCCGCCCGGACTCGCCCTGGATCAGCGAGGTCTCCGCCCGCGAGGACGCCGCCCTCACCAGAGCTCTCCAGATGTCCCTCTCCGACACCACCACCACCACCAGCTCCTCCTCCGCCTCTTCCTCCTCACTCTCCTCCACCGATACCATCTCCTCGCCTACGATCCCGTATCGTGTTGCCCCCTCCTCGCCGTCTCCCTCGGATGCTTCCGCCGGAGACGCGTCTCTTCTCCGCAGCGCCGCCCTCGGGCCCTCGGCCGCCGGGAGGGTCTCCAAGCGGAAGACGCGCCCGGGGAAGCGGGCGGCCACGACCTACATCAAGGTGGATCTGCAGAACTTCCGGGAGATGGTGCAGCGGGTGACGGGAATCCGGGGAGACTGGGAGCCTTCAGTGTCGGTGGTGGAGCCGGAGCCTCTGCGGCCCGCGTCGGCTGCCCTGCAGCAGATCTGCCTGCCGACGCTCGACACGTCGGCGATTCTGCTGGGAAAAAGGGCGGTGGAAATCGCAGCGGAAGGCTGTGGGTTCTTCGGGCGCCCACCCCCGACGCCGGCGGAGATGCCCTCCTTCGATCTCGACTCCCTCGTCCCGGCGTTCCCGACTCTTGATTCGCGGGGCGTCTTATGACACGTGTTCATGGGTTGAAGAATGGACGGCCCAGATCGTCCTTTGTTTTTTTTTTGTGAAAAAAATAAATATGAGATGAATATCAAGCTGCTTCCCTAATTCATTCTACCGTTTAGTGGTATAAAACGGCAGTTCGCCGCAAGTTGAGCAAAGAGCATTCTTTTTTTTCTCACCACTGAAATTAAAACAATGATTTTAAATAAGTATAATAATTAACACGAAAAAAAAACAAATGATAAAAAAGATACACATTAAAAAAAAAAAGTACGAACTGTATGAGCCCCATCTGACCATGTTATGGAGCCATATCCATATCCCTTGCTTGCTCCCTTGGCCTCAAGTGACGTCGTACGAGGCCTTTACCAACTTCGCAGGCGAGACCTTGACGATGGCCCCGATGGGGGCATCCACAGCAGCGGTGTAGGTTGCGTTCGGGCCCTATATTGGTCGCTGATGGTTATATGCCCGGCGTATAATTCACACGTGGATAATGAGTGATTATCCATTATCTCATGTTTTCTATCTCTTTTCATCTCCTCTTCTCTCTTATAAAAGTAATTTTCTCGAGAAGAAGGTATGGTTAGTTAGCCAAGTGTGAGAGAAATTTTGTACACGATTGAAGCAAGAAACGAGAAGGTTTCTTGTGCTGCGGGAAGACAATCGAGAGTTCTTGTTCTTATGCGAAGTACTTCACTTAAAAAACTCTTCTTGTTGAGTTGAATAAGAGGAATCGTCGTCATCGAGTTTAAGAGTTACGACGTTGTGATACTGTGGCGGAAGTTCGATTTAACTATCGTGATTTTCATTCCGACTGCGAGGGTTTCGAGAGGATCTGAGAAGTTTCTGATCAGAGCAGTTCCAGTAGCTTCGACATCTAAGGTATATTTATGTTTTCGCAATTTTCATAAGTATACAAGTTTATGTGTCATAGTTTATTTTAACATTGGTATCAGAGCTAGGTTGAACAGAATAACGTTCAATGAATTTCTTGAGTTAAAACTCAGAAAAAAGGCTACTGGTCGCGGAACACAATTCTCGTCAAAGACAATGAATAGTGCTCCGTAGGGCGAGCATGAGGAAGATGCTTTGTCACATTGTTTCTCAGTCGTGTACAAGGTACACCTATCGCGCATCGCGAGCCGAAACAACAATGGTGAACCATTGTTGTTGCTCAGGTGTGCAACGGAGAAGACGATGAATAGTGAACTTACCGAGAAGTTCCCGAGTGGGAAACTACTTACCGAGTAGTTCCCAAGTAGTTACAGGCGTTCCCAAGCAGTTCTCGAGTAGTTCCCGAAAGTGTTCGGGATTTCTATATATTGCTCGGGATTTCTATATACTTCTCGAGATTCCTATTGGTTGCTCAGAATTTCTAACGGTTGCTCGGCCGACGTAGCACGTGAAGGTGCTCGTCTGCACAGTGCTCGGGATTCCTATAGGTTGCTCGGGATTCCTAAAAACTGTTTGGCCAGAGCACTAACTGCTCGCCCAAAGCACTAACTACTCGACCAGAGCAATAACTGCTCGGCCAGAGCACTAACTGCTCGACAAAAACACTAATTGCTCGGCAAGAGCACTAACTGCTCGGCAAGAGCATGTGGAGCTTGGGACTTGTTGTGTGGAGCTTAGAAGTATTTTAAGAAGTCGACAAAGTGGTCAACGACACTTGTGAGAGCTCGGTACATGCAAGGTCCTAAGTTTTCAAGGTCGCTCAAGATCTCGAGAGCTTGATACGAGTAGAGAAACTCGGGTTGCACTGAATTTTTTGACACATAGAAGTGTTATGTCGGGTATTCAAAACCAAGTGAGATTTTGAGTTTATTCAAAATCTAATCTGAAGGTCGAGAAGGATTTTCAGATGGAACTCGACCTAAGTCGAGAGTCTTGGAAACGACGAAGAGGTCTAACTCCGAGATGTGTGGACCATTACGGGGGGTGTGTAGGCTTACCGTAAACGCTACCACTATATGGCAGTGCGTAGATTTTCACGGCAGCATGTAGGTTTGCTTTGAAAGTATAATGTGACTATTTGTGTACCGTATCTTAATTCAAATGGTGAGATGTAATTCTAGATTGTGGTGTATGGTGTCTGTTGATTCATACACTCATCATAGAATATGTATTCAAGTTATTTGAGTTTTGATGATTAATAGGGTACACAAATATTGAGACATTAAGCATCAATAGTCACTAAAGTCTCTTTATCTGTGCGACAGATACATGGCTGCGACAAAGAGTGTCATAATGAATCTCGTGAAGGGAGACAAACTGAACGATGACAATTATGAGATTTGACATTGGAAGGTTCAGTTCGTCTTCGAGGAGTAAGAACTCGGGGAGGTTCTTAAACATGAGATGGTGGACCCCGGGGAGGGTACCATGACATAAGCTAGACGGGATCAGGAGGTGTATCGTGCATGGAAGAAAAATGATGGTCAAGCTAGGGTAATTCTTTTTAGTAACATGCATGATAAGCTAATCCAAATTTATGAACATTATTCTACCGCTTTGACGGTCTGGCATGCTCTGAGAGAGCAATATGGAACCCCTTCAGCTCCTAAGCTGAGGATGTTGACATATAAGTTTATTACTTATAAGAAGAGGTTTGATCATACTATGAAACAATATTTAATGCATATGTCGAGTATGATTGCCTCTTTGAAAAATATGAAGGAGTCCATGTCGAATGAGCTTCAGGTATTGGGTGTGATACAGTCATTGCCTGACTTCTGGGAGATAGTTAAGAGTTAAGACCTATCTCACACACACCGAAAGTATTCATACTTTCACGGATGTGAGTAGGCACTGCGAGTTCGAGGAGGAGCGACAGGAGGTGACCAAGTCTGCTTCAAGTCATGCTAATATTGCGGAGTCGAGTAAGTACTCCCGAGGTACCAAGCGCAAGTGGCACAAGCATGAGAAAAAGACCAAGGGTACTAGAAAGAAGAAGCCAAAGACTAATGAGAAGGAACAGAAAAGCAAGAAGAAGGAGCTTGTAAAAAGCAAAGTCCGATGCTACGTATGTGGTAAGCTGGGACATTTCGCACGCGAATATCGTGAGTGAAAGGTAGATACTTCTTCTTTACATGGTTTGAGTAATGTGTCATCCAGTGTGATGTTTGCTAACTCTTCTCCTTTGTGGATTGTAGACTCAGGGGCAACAGACCATATAGCTTGAGATAGGAGTGCTTATATAGATTTTCGTCGTATTAGTCTACATGCGAGAAGGCTATATGTGGGGAACAGAGCATTCGTGGAGGTGAGAGGGATTGATGTAGGAACGTCAGTGAGCGCTAGAGGGGGGGGTGAATGACGTTTTCGTTCGCTTGGTGGAAATCGATCCTGCTTGTCTCTATAAAATGATTAGTGCGCAGCGGAAAATAAAAGAACAAACTAAAACAAAGACAAACAACACAATCACACGAATACGGTAATATAACGTGGTTCAGAACCTTAGGGTTCCTACTCTACGGATTGAGCTCAAATGAGTTCTAATGATGCAAATACCACCACTAATTAAAAACACTCCTTCTCGACAACAAGTCGGAGGCGTAGAAACCTCTTACAACAGATTACAAAAGTAATACAAGATAAAACAAGCAAATACAAATGAAATACACAAAATAACGTAAAGAAAACTTTACAGCTATTGCTTTGGATGCTTGCTTGTTTGATTGCTTGAATTGCACTTGAAGACCCTGATTTACACCAGCAAATCGCTCCAAATCGCCCAAGAAATCACTGCCAAAATCCTTCTCCTCAAGCTCCCTTTAAAGCTGCAACTCGGGCTAGATTTCGCCTAGCAGTCGACTGATCGTGACCATCAATCGATTGCTCCTGTAGCCGTTGTGAGACAACGACTTAATCCACATTGGATAAGTTCCAACGGATAGACCATCAGTTAACTGATCATACTCATCAGTCGACTGATCATGCCTCCATTCGACTGCCAAACCCTAGTAGTCGACTCGGAAACATTTTGTGCCTGTGTCCTCGACCATTAGTCGATTACCATCCATGGTAGTCGATTGATGCGTAGTCGAGCGTCGATCGGTAGTCGTAATCGATTGGCGCTCGAGTCAACTTCGGTCGCCAAGTGTCAAAACACTTGACCAGTCGACTGCTATACCTCAACCATGAGATTTACTCCAAGTATGATACCCTCATACTTGCTAGGCCACCCTTAACCTAGATCTAAGCCTACTAGTCACCTCCATCAGCCTTACGCATATTGGATCCCTCCAAGTCATCCATGACTTGTTCATCCATATGCTAACATTCAGGTGCTTCCATCGGCTATTGTCATGCTAAGCTGGTCTACACTGCCAAGGCACATTGGGCTTACGCTGCCAAGACACACGCTTGGACTTTACGTCACCAACCATTGAACTTATGCTGCCAAGACTCCACCCTTGGACTTTACGCCACCAATATCAACCCTTGGACTTCCCTTGCAACCCATGTTGGAATTTTCATTTGTCAAGACTCAAGCTTGGACTTTCCCTTGCCAACCCATGTTGGACTTTTCATTTGCTAAGACTCAAACTTAGACTTTCTCTTGCTAAGACCCATGCTTGGACTTTTCATGCCAAGTGTCCCACTTGGACTTCTCCATCATATGGTTAATCCCATGTCAACCATATAGTCAACTCATTGTCAAACAATGGTCAACTCATTGTAAATATCAAAACACAAATATCAAACCACTACTCGAGTCAAACTCGAGTCTGGTCAATCGTGGCCTGGGCCGACTGCACCAACAATCTCCCCCTTTTTGATGTTTGACAAAAAACCAAACTTTTGAGTTAGAACACTGACTCAATCAAATCCTCCCAATTTTCAAAATTAGAAATTCCCAAATTCTCTCCCTTTTTGAC
The DNA here is from genome assembly GCA_025175895.1 of Wurfbainia villosa. Classification (NCBI taxonomy): domain Eukaryota; kingdom Viridiplantae; phylum Streptophyta; class Magnoliopsida; order Zingiberales; family Zingiberaceae; genus Wurfbainia; species Wurfbainia villosa. Next base: position 749,331 of record JAKLTH010000147.1, read on the forward strand.
ATACATCAAAAAGGCTCTTCCCAAGGGTGTCAATGTCTCATATTCCAATGAGATCTTACAATCTCCCCCTTGGTCCAACAACACCTAGGATGTCTTCACTTTTCCTAATGATAAGTCTCATATCACTCAAGAGAGGCAATCCTACAAACTCTCCAACTCTCCAAATTCTCCTCCTCATGAGGAAGAACACATCCATCATCCCATGATGGATAACCTCCTCCTAAAGGCTTGCTCCCCCTTAACCATTGCACCAACAATGTCCTTGGAGAGTCCCTAAGCCTATAGGAACACTAAATCATCAAAATTAAGGTCAAAAGTTAAAATTTGAACTTTCACACACCTTAAAATTGATACACACCCCAAACAACTCTTCTAATCCATATCCAATGGATTTTCACCCTTTCCAATGATTTTCAAAGCATATCCTAGGGTTAGGAGCAGTTATGGTAGCCTAACATAGCTGAAACATGGGCTAAACATGCTTGTTTACCCTAAATCTCGATCGACGCGCGGTCACCGCCATCCATGGCAATCGACTGATTTATGTAAATGCAGAAATCTAGTTTTCAGAATTGAAATTACAAAAATCATAAATAATTATACATAAATTGAAAAATCACGAAAATTCATATGTATAATACTTATAACAAATACAATGGGTGAAAAATATTTGAAAAATAAATTATCCATTCACTACAAGAAAAATGGAGAATAGCGACGAATAATTTTCGTCGCTAATAACACTAATTCGCTGCTAAATATATTTTGCGACGAAAGTAATTCGTCGCTAGATTCGTCGTAATAAGCTTGTCGCTAAGACACATTCACGACGAATTAAAATAATTTCGTCGTTAATATTACCGACGGAACTTAAAACGTCATAAAAAATAAATCTTTCGTCGCAAATTCTTGACATCGAAAACTATGAAATTCACCAATATTAGCAACGAAATATACACAAATCGTTGCTAATAATCAGAAACTTTACTGACGAAATATCTTATTTCATCGCTAACATCTATTTTTTGGCCAACCAGAGAAGTGGGAGCCCCTCGACTGGCACCTCAACTGGAGATTATTTTTGCGACGAAAGTTATACACTTCGTCACCAAAGTCCTACAGCAGTCGAACGCGTCGACTGACGACTCGATTGATACTCCAACTCTAGTGACGAAATCTATATTTTCGTCACTAACCTGCAAAATCCTGAAGCCGTATATCGACAGTTAGCGACGAAATTTCAAAAAATCGTCGCTAACTAAGAAAATACAGATTTCCAGGATCCATTTTATTTGTATTCAAAATCTTGTAATACAATATCAACCACGCAATTTAAATTAACAACATACCACTCACACAATAAAACCAATATATACAATTAAAAACAACTAACATAACATCAAATTTAAGTATCCAAAACATCCATTTCCACACATTTATAGTATTAAAATGCAAACACATACAAATCAAGCACAATTTCACTAGCTCAATATTTAAATGGTCACAAACTCTAAGGAGAAGGAGGAGGTGGAGCTGAAGCTGAAGAGGACTCATGCATCAATGATTGTAATGCTCCAGGTGCAAGTCAATTCAGAATTAATTCAAACATATCTTGTCTTGATCTCATTGATGTCAACTCATCTTCGGTGCTAGCTAATCGAACTTGAGTATTTGCTAGCTCCTCTTTCGCCCTCGCCAATTCTTGCTGGGCTGACTGAAGTTGTTCATGCAGTGCTACGTTAGTTGTTCTGGAGGAAGAGCTGGCATATGAAGAAGTGGATCTAACTAGTTTTGACCCACTTCTAAGTCCTCTGATATATCCAGAGCGAACACCGAGTATTTGATCACACACCTGATTTGCAATCTGAACTGCATCGATGTCATCTCCAGTTTCTTGTGACTGGATGTGTTCATCTCGCAGTCTCACCATTTCACCCTAAGAATAACAAAAACATTATCAATATGTTTACAAAGAATTACTAATATTTAAAAATAACTTTACTAAATTTTATGGATTATATCTTACGTATGCAGCCTCGGCTCTCTCCCCACTCCATCCTTTTGACGAAGTACAGTGGGTTGTATTAAAGACAGTAATCCAATCTTTTCTTTGAGACTGATCGGTATAAAAAATATTATAATGCGTTAATATTAAAAATACCAACCAATATACTATACCTATAAAATTTGTACTTACACCGTCGTAACTGTACTGAATGAAGGATTTTGAGCCACCTCGATGGGTAAATGGTAGTTGTGCTCGATTTTGGGCATTTATTGCCGATCGTGTCTACAATATCAAAATTTGTTAAGATAAAACTTAAAACATGAGTTGCACATATTTTAATTTACATATAACACAGATAATTGGTATAGATTGAGTTACCTAAAATTTCTCTGATTCAAATAGATCGCACATGTAGTTCCAATCTTCGTGCGTCTCACAAAACTCGCTCGACATATAAAGTCGCCGCTCGGTGGGGGGAAGATGCAGTAGACTCTTATAATGAGTGTGCATCTTATTTCGATTATCTCTATACCTTGCACTCATTAATCTGTCGATCTCCTTCCTTACCGACGTTGCCTCCTCGGCAAAACTTATATTGAAAGCAGCCTAAAAAAATATCAATATTGAATTTTAATAATGAATGATGGTTGATTCTTTAATTAGAAAAATACTCGTACTTATTGATAATCGGTCATATATCATCTGTTTATTATCCGCAGGGATATGCTTTCAGCCCTTAGCTTGTAGGGGAGTGAACTTCTTAATCGACAGACCTAACTCTGTAATAAAAGCAGTTGCATTGGTCCCGATAGGGTGACCATCGCTCTTACAAAATGTAATGGGTAATCTACCCCATTCCTCGATTGTTAGTGTGTAGCGGTCTCTACGCGCGCTGATGAATCAGGAATCAAAGGATGCTAACAATTAACAAGTTAAATAAATAGCAAACAGAATAAATGTATTTAAAACCATATAACTAACCAGTAGGAGCAAGAACACTGTCATCGTCAGGCGTAGACACAACTGGGGAGTGCTCAATTCTCTTAGATAGCATAGCTGTGACATAAACATTATATATAGATCGACGTATAAAAAAAGATTATATTAAATACATGAAATATAAATGAAGAACAATATAAATACAGTGTAAATACATCTAATCACTATCATCATCTAAAAATGATAAATAATCATCTGCCTCAGTGTCAATTTCATTATCTTCGCCATCGGCAATACGATTACTTTGAGCGCCCATATCTAGATCCACTTGTGCATTTGCCATATTAATTTGGTGATGTTCAACATCTAATCGACAAAGTTAAGTTATTTCTAAGTCTTTATCGACTACTGAAGTTGAATCATTGGATGAAATCTCTTGGTTTGGCTCTATGATCAAGATATTACCACCCTCAAAATCTTCAGATACTTCATCAACTTCAGTTACTTCGTATATATCGCGGTGGTGAACCCTTTGCACGATCTTCCAATGACCTCCACGTTTGATATCATTTAAATAATACACTTGATTTGCTTGGTTTGCCAAAATGAATGGGTCATCATCATACCATATTTTAGAAGTGTCAATACACATGAGATCATACTCTTCCACCAATGATTTTTTTTTGGATTACATTGGAACCATTCACACCAAAATAATTGAACTTTATACTGGAAAGAGTAAAATATTTGGACCACATCCTTCAACACACCGAAAAAATCCAAATTGTCCCCATCGTCAGAGGATGGTATACTGACCCCACTATTCTGAGTAGTTCTGTGTGAATAACGAGACGTCGTATGATATCGAATCCCATTTACTATGCATACATCATATAGTTGAACTTCAGCATCATGTCCCATTGCTAAATAATACAACTCATCTGTGATATCTGAATTTGTTAAATTTTTTAGGGCTACAATTTTATCCCTAAACCACAATGGGAAATTTTGCTTGTGATTTTGCATCACTTGATCAACATGAACCTTTTGGGACACAAGTTGTAGATGCTCACTGTATAAAACTTAATCGATTTAAACTCTATGAATAAAAAAGAATTAAAGTAATAACTTAATGTAAACACTTACTTTCGATATCGGTCGACTTCTTTACAATTGTTTAGAATGTACCAATGTGCTTTCTTAAACAATGAAAATGGTAATTTTCGGTGTTGTTGGTTGCCAAAGACTCTTGTTTCATATGAGAAAACACTTAATTTGCATTTTGATGGTTGGACATCTTTATTCCGTTCCGACCTAGAAAAACTTGTCTCAATCTGACTCATATACAACGAACTAAAAGTCAAAGCCTCATTTACAATATACCCCTCTGCAATAGATCCTTCAGGTCGTGCTTTATTATGAACATATTTTTTTAGCCTTCCCAAATATCGCTCAAAGGGATACATCCATCGTGACGAAACTGACCCAGCCAACATAGCTTCACGAGGTAAATGGACTGTCAAATGGACCATAATGTCAAAAAATGTCGGAGGAAATATCCATTCTATCTTACACAATATCAGGATTATTTGCTCCTCCATTTTACATATGTTCGTTGTGTGTAAAGATATTGCAGTGATCTTTTTGAAGAAATCACATAGCTCAATCAGTGGACTACATATATCCTTTGGGAAAAATTTATGTACAACAACTGGAAGTATTCTTTGCAACAATCTTTGACAATCATGTGATTTTAGTTCATATATCTTTGTTTCATTTGCATTCACATGTCTAGATATATTAGCAGCATAACCATATGGAAACTTAACTGATTTTAAAAATTCACAAAATTCACGCTTTTCTTCCAATGTCAACGTGTAACTTGCATACGACTTCTTGAATTTGTCTCCTACCGACTGTAAATGCAACTCACTCCTTATCCCCATATCTTGCAAGTCTAATCTTGCTTTAAGAGTATCCTTTGACTTTCCATCTATATTTAATGATGTGTCAATTAAAGCATCACAGACATTCTTTTCAATATGCATCACATCAAAATTGTGTCTCAACTTTAAACCTGACCAATATGGTAACTAAAAAAATATAGACTTCTTTACCCAATTTGTATCATCCGAAGATCGCTACCATTTTTTACTGAATAAAGGATACTTACTGAATGTCAATTGGGGCAAGGCGTCTAATTGCGCTAAAATCTCATATCCATTCATTAATCATGGTGGTCTTTTTTCAACCTTTCCATTGAAATCTTTATTTCTACACCATGGGTGGTGCACATCCAAGAATCGACGGTGACATGTGTAACATATTTTACTCCTTAATTCTTGAGATTTGGTTTCATTCAGACATACTGGACATGCCTTATAGCCCTTTGTGCTCCATCCAGAAACTGTTCCGTATGATGGAAAGTCGTGAATGATCCACATCACAGCAACATTTAATTGAAAGACTTGTTCAGTCAATGCATCATATGCTTCCACCCCGTCATCTCATAGCTCCTTCAGTTCATTTATCAGAGGTCGTAGGTATACATCTATCTCTTTGCCAGGTGATCTAGGCCCAGGAATTAATAGAGACATAATCATATATGGCGGCTTCATCATTTTCCATGGTGACAAATTATAATTCACAAGTATAACATACCACATACTATAAGCATTTGACATATTTCCAAATGGATTAAACCCATCAGTAGCCAACCCTAAACGAATATTTTGTGGATCACCTGCAAATATTTCATATGCATTGACAAATTCTTTCCATGATTCACTATCAGCTGGGTGTCTTAATACACCATCTATTTCAACTCGCTTTTCTTTATGTCATCTCATCTCTTTAGTCGTATGCTTCGTAATAAATATCCTCTTAAGTCTCGATTTCAGAGGAAAATATCGAACAATTTTTTGAGAATTCTTTTTCTTATTCATCCCTTCGTACTTGTATCTGAGCTCCTTACACACTGGACATGCATCCTTATTCGCGTGCTCATCCCAAAATAATATACAATCATTCTTACATACATGTATCTTCTCATATGTCAATCCTAACTCTTTCAATAATTTTTTGGTTTCATAATAAGAGTTTGGAATCACATTCGGTTTAGGAAACACCTCTTGCAATAACTGAAGTAACATATCAAAAGATTTATTGCTCCAGCCATTTAATACCTTCACATGCATTAGCTTCACCACAAAATTGAAAACCGAAAAACTAGTTCAATTGGGATAGAGTTCTTTTTGTGCTTCTTCCAACATTGAAATATAATTTCATCTACAATCATTTGCATTTGTGTTTACATTTATATCATTTGATTGAGGCTCGTTGTTGGTTATATTTTCTACATTTTGTAAATCAGTAAATATGTCTTCAAAATCGTCTTCGAAATCATCTACTTCAACATCAAAATCATTCTCATATTGATTGATAATATTTATACTACCGGATGATGTAGAAGCTTCTCCATGAAAGTTTCAGACTTTATATAGTCTATCGAATCCCCACCTATACAGATGTTCTCGCACATAATCCAATTCAAACTGAAACAAATTACCACACCATCAACATGGACAATGAATTTTCGATAAATTCAGACTGATCATGTAATTTTCTGTCATACTCATAAATTGATTCAACCTATTTATATATTCAGGATTAATCCGATTCTGATTCGTTATCCAACTTTTATCCATATTTTTGAACCCTGGTTAAACATATATAAAATAATTTATCAACTTAAATGTAGTTATCAGATACAAAATAATTAAAAAACTTATAATTTAAACCTCACACAACATAACTTACAATTTGCATTATAACTCTTGTTTGTCATTGAACATTATAATCTAAGAATAAAAAAACTTAAACTTATCCTATAACTTGAGATTGTGTGTATTGCGAAAAACAACACACAATGAGTAATTAATCTTACGAAAAACAACACACAATGAGCCCTTAACCAAGTTTGAGATACTATTGTTGAGCACAAAGTGCATGAATTTAAAAGTTGACTAGCTTCGGATCGGCAAGGTTAGGTAGTGCACTAGTGTAGAAAGATGACTCCCATTTAATTGCACAAATTGAGCTTAATTTTACCATGAATAAGTCCAAATCTAAATGATAAAAAACCCTAAATTCTTTATCTAACCCCATTCAAAATCCTAATGATATATGATTAATCTACAATAACCTTATACCATAACAAAATCCTAAATTCATCATCTAAACACTAAATTTATCAAGCGAATTGACAAATGTAATTTCATGTGCAACAAATAGATATCAAAATAAAGTTGTTACCGATCAAGCCGGAGTGCCGAGCTGTTGTCTGCGCTGGAGAAGGAGGCCGAAGGATGGAGGCCGAAGGGTCGAGCTATCGCCGACGTTAGAGAAGGAGGGTGGAGTTGTCGCCGGAGTCGGTCGTGGGAGATAAGTGTCGAGAAGAAGTCAATCACGCGCGAGAGGAAGCTAGGGGATGGGACCGGAGCTGGTCACCGAAATTGGTCGTCGGAGAGTTGCACAGAGAGTCGTCGGAGAGCAGAATCGCCGGAAGAGATGAGAAGTCGCACGGAGAAAATGGGAGAATCGATGCGGGCTAGGATTTTTTCGCGTATATTAGCGACGGAATATGATTTATTCGTCGCTAATATTTATTATATTAGCAATGAAAATTTAATAATTCGTCGCTAATATTGATCATCAGTCGACTAGTGGGATTTACGACTCGACTGACAGTAATTTGGCCGTAGGTACAGAATCGAGTAAACTCGACTGGCGCCTCGACTGAATTATTTGCGATGAAATTTAAATATATCGTCGCTAATGTTCACCGACGGATCGACGACTGACCGCCTTCTAATTACGTAATTCATTTACTCGACTAGCAAATGATCGAATAATTTACTTTAAAATATTAAATTTCGTCGCTAAATAATTTACGATGAATATATATTTATTCGTTGCTAATAACATTTTATGCCGAATATTTTTATATCGTCGTTAATATATACTATATTGGCGACGAAATTTTATTATTTTGTCGCAAATATAAAATTATTTGCGACGATTGATAAATTCGCCGTAAATATCTAGTGTTAGCGATGAATAACTAATTCGTCGCCAATATTTCGTCGCTATTTTCTATTTTTCTTGTAGTGATTAAATAGTGAGTTTGACACAAAGTTCAAAACCATTAAAAAGTTTAATGTTTTGGCCCTACTTTGTATCAACTTTATTAATGGTGATTGCTATCAAAAGATAGACTTCACCAAAGTTTTCTAAAATATTTTTGAAATATTTTTAAAATCTTATATTGAATCATGGTCTATGGGCTTAGTGCACATGGCTTGTACATAAACTTTTCTCATGATTCATCCATGGTATAAGATAAGTTTGAGTTCATATAGATGCAAAAACTAAGCACCTTGAACTTAACTCATTTCCTAGCATCTCACATATGTCTAGAGTGTATGAATACACACACATGTCAATTTGATGTGCGATGTGAGTTTTGTTCATCCTAATCTAAGGTCTCATGTATTTTCTAAGGCAATACTACTTGATTCCCTTATACATGGGACTTCAAGTCATGCCATAGTCTTTAAATCAATTTTAATTAATGCATGAATGATCATGACATAAATGATAACATAAATAAACATTGTCAAAAATCATGATGTCATGACATATAAATAAGATCTAAATACACATGACATAAAAAAAAAAACCCTAAGCATGATCATGACATTTTATATGATTAAAAATAAGAATGATGTCATGACATGTTATATGGTAATCAAGGCATGCCAAATAAAATATAAGGCATAAAAATATCTAAATTTTAATATTAGTTGTCATTTATTAGGATTAAGTCCATTTTGTCATATTACCTACTTATCTCCCAAGTGTGCCAAAATCCAAAATGACACACTATGACCTCTAAACCTAATTTGTGCCAATTTGATCAATTTATCAAACTTCTTAAATGATATTGGCACATCCTAAAATATTTTAGGATTAAATCTCAACCTCTATTTCCAAGGTATCACATAACCTTGAAAATGACCTAAAGTGTCAACTCTACTATGGTTAGGTTAACTACCCATCCACTTAGGGTTGACACACCCTAACCCATTTAGTGTGAATCGATCATGCTCCTAAGAACCCAATACCTATTGGAGCTCCTTGGGTTAACAAGGTATTCACTAGGGATAACTTCCTTAGATACCCTCCTAATGACCCTTCTAGGCTTAGAAGCCTTGGTCATTTGGGTCTTACCTAGGTTAACTCTAGGGGTGACTCCCCTTGTAACCTTCTTAGTAGCTTCCTTAGGTTTCTTCGAAACCTTAGCCGCTAGGCACTTGCCATGGTCAACCTTAGGGATGACTTCCCTAGTAACCTTGGCTCTCCCAGATCTAAGTTGAATTCCATAATTAAATGAAACATTGTAGTAGGTCTCCTTGGGCTTAGGTTTGTGACCCAAACCTTTATTGCCCTTGGATGAGCCTTGCCTCATAAACCCTAGGTTTTGACTCCTAGACCCTTCAATTTGATTTTGCATTTTCCTAAGGGTCTTCTCTAATTTTTCAAGTTTTTCCCTCAAAACTTGATTTTCCAATTCTAATTGCTCAATCTTTGATTTTTCATTTTGTTTTTGGGCATTACCATTTCCTCTAGGCATATGCCTACCCTTCTTAGGGTTAATGCCTAAATAGTTTTCTACCTTCCTAATAGTTTCTCTAGGTAGAATTGTTTTAGGGATATTAGTCCCAAATTTCTCCTTATTTCTAAGATTGACATGTTTAGCCCCTAAGCAATAAAATTTATTATTTCTAGCATGCTCTTTATGATAAATTGTGAGTGAATTAAAATCATGTTTTTTGGCCTTATATAAAGAATGAGCATTACTTAAATTTACCTTAGAGTTTGCTTTAGAAGCTCCCCCTACATTTGATGCTCCTTCTTCACCCTTGCTAGGCTTCCTCCCCCTAGGGCATTGGCTTCTATAGTGCCCCTTTTGATGGCATTTGAAGCAAATGACATGCTCCTTGCTCTTTTGTCTTTGGGCACCGGTTTCCTTGGTCTTTGGCATGACTTGTGTCGTCTTCTTGACCTTTTTCGAGCACTTGCTCTTGTAGTGTCCGACTTCCCTACACTCAAAATATATTATATGAATTTTATTATTAATACATGTGTTTGAATTACCTAGGGTGGTGGTGGAATTTTGAACTTCCTCTTATTCTTGACCGGAGATAGATGGTTCATGTTCTTCTTGCTCCGGCATTGAGGATGATCTAATGTCCTCCCCCTCAATCCTAGAGGTGGAGGCTTCTCCTACTTCTTCCACCTCTTCTTCCTCCTCGGATGCCGAACACTCCTCGACCTCTGATCTGGATGTTGAATCCTTCTCAACTTTCGAATCCTTACTTTCTTATGATGATGAGCTTGCTTCTTCGGCCTCTTCCTCCAATTTAGTCGATGATGGTTCTTGTTCTTTGGGTTCCTCTATTTCTTGAGTCGTTGAGGGTTCTTCATGATATTTCGCCAACTTTCTCCAAAGGGCCTTGGCATCTTTACAATCTCCTATCTTGATCAAAATATCATTAGGAATTACACTAAGTAATATACCCATTACCTTATTGTGTATGTTGGAGTATCGGATTTGCTCCTCGCTCCACTTCTTATTCTTGAGTATTTTTCCATTCTCATCCTTAGGAGCATCGAACCCTACTAAAATACTAATCCAATTGTCATAATCACACATAAGAAAATACATCATTCTACCTTTCCAATATACAAAATCTTTGCAGTCGAAGGAAGGCAGGATGTTGATGTCGTCACCTAATTTCTCTTGAAGATCCATCTTGTCCTCTAGCGCGTTTGCTCCTTGGTGGTTAGTCCAAATGAAGAGCGGCGTTGCTTTGATACCAATTGTAGGAATGTCGGTGAGCACTAGAGGGGGGGGGGGTGAATGACGCTTTCGTTCGCTCGGCGAAAATTGATCGTGCTTGTCTCTATAAAATGATTAGTGCGTAGCGGAAAATAAAAGCACAAACGAAAATAAAGACAAACAACACAATCACACGAATATGACAATATAACGTAGTTCGAAACATTAGGGTTCCTACTCCATAGATTGAGCTCAAATGAGCTCTAGCGATGCAAATACCACCACTAATAAAAAACACTCATTCTCGACAACAAGTCGGAGGCGAAGAAATCTCTTACAACAAATTACAAAAGTAATACAAGATAAAACAAACAAATACAAATGAAATACACAAAACAATGTAAAGAAAACATTATAACTATTGCTTTGGATGCTAGCTTGTTTGATTACTTGAACCACACTTGAAGACCCTGATTTGCACCAACAAATTGCTCCAAATCGCCCAAGAAACCACTGCCAAAATTCTTCTTCTCGAACTCCCTTTAAAGTTGTAACTCGGGCTGGATTCCATCTAACAGTCGACTGATCGCGACATCAGTCGACTGCTCCTGTATGTTGGTGCAACAATGTCCCAAACATTTATGTATTTTGATGTTTGGATAATCATTTATAGTTAGGCAATATTTGTGATCTAACTATGAATATGTCAAGTGATAGGAAAATCCAAGTGTGAAGACTTAGTAAAGGAAAGTCCAAGTATGATCTTGGCAAGAGAAGTCCAAGGGAAGGTCTTGGTGGCATAAGTCCAAGCATGTAGTCTTGGCGGCGTAAAGTCCAAGCAGATTTTGGCAAAGGAAGTCCAAAGGCAAGGTCTTGGAAACATAAGACCAAGCATGTAATCTTGGCGGCGTAAAATCCAAGCAAACTTTGGCAAAAGAGAAACCCAAGACATGATAAAATCGAGGGAAGCTCTTGTAAGCAAGCGCAAGGATGAAGAAGTCGCGGACTCGGAGGGATTTTGGAGGTGCAAGGCTGAAGGAAGAGCTAGAAGGTTGAGTCTAGGTCTAAGGAGTTGAGTTCAAGTATGATTTGATCATACTTAAAGTGTATCAGTCGACTGGTACTTCGTCCCAGTCGACTGATCAGTCAGCCAACTAAAGATGACTGAGTTCTGTAGCCAATAGTCGATTGTTAGAGTTTGACAGTCGACTGGTCCACCATCAGTCGACTGCTATACCCTAGCAGTCGACTGTTAGAAGTGGACATGGGCACAGAGGGTTTTGAGTCGATTGATCACTCGGAGCAGTCAATTGATGACTCAATCAGTCAACTGATCAGACTCCTGTTGGGCAGTGACGATTGCAGATCTAACTCATCAGAAGCCGTTTAATGGAGGCTCAATGAAAAAATTAGCCCCTTCTCTATAAAAAGGGACCTTGGGAGGATTGAGGAAGCTAGTGCTTTCATTCCTAACAATACTCTCAAGCTCCCCACATTTTCTTAAGCTTTCTATTGTTTTCAAACCTCCTCTTCACTAATCTTCATCTCTATCATTTGTAAGAAAAGGAGTGCTTTGTAAGAGAAGCTTTTTAGTGAAAGATTTTCTTGGGTTGATCCACCTTACGGATCGCTGTGGAGTAGGAGCATAATCTCCGAACCACATTAAATATTCCGTGTTAGCGTTTGTGCTTAGTTTCTTAATTTCGTTTATATTCATTTTGCTTCCGCTAATCATTCTTGTAGAAATGAAAAGAGGTTATTCACCCCCCCCTCTAGCCTTCCAAGGATCCCCAACAAGTGGTATCAGAGTCTGGATCGGGTCAAAAGATCTAACCATCAACCGGAGCACAATGGCATTTCAAGAGGGATATAGCACGACGCGACCTTCGTTCTTTGACGGCAACGGCTTCAGCTATTGGAAAGGTAGGATGGAATACTACCTTATGAATGATATTGAGAATTAGTTTAGTATTATAGATGGATTCGAGAAGTCGATCAATGAATTGGGAGCACCAATACCAACGAAGGATTGGACAAGGGAAATGGCGAAGAAGGCTCAAGCCAACGAAAAAGAAACGATCACACTTCAATGTGGTCTATCCAAGGAGCAACTATCCAAGGTCGGCCCCTTCAACTCTGCAAAAGAGCTTTGGGAGAAGCTCATCGAATAAAATGAAGGGTCAAAGGAGACAAGAAGAGCCAAAAGGGACCTATTGATAGGTCAACTCTAAAGCTTTAGCATGAAGACCAATGAGACCGTGGGCCAAATGTACGGTCGATTCAAGGAGGTAGTCAACGGACTACACGTAATATGTGAGAAGGTTGAAAATCGAGACCTCGTAAGGTATGTGCTTCAAGCTTTCCCTAGAACAACTCTATGGGCATCAATGGTAGATGCTTATAAAGTTTCTAGGGACCTTTCTTCAGTTAAGTTAGATGAATTATTTTGTGAATTTGAACTACATGAGCAAGCTAACACTTCATCGAAGGAGAAAGGTTTGGCTCTTGTTGTATGTAAAAAGGATAATAAGAAGAAAGAAAAGAAGGAGGTCTCCTCATTATCCGAGTCGGAGGACGAATCATCTAGTAGTGATGAAGAACTATCGGCTAGTGAGGTGGCCCACTACGTTAAGAAGTTTGGTGGGAGATCAAGGAAACTCACCAAGAAGGATGTGAGGAGGATGTTCCAATCCTCAAAAGGTAAATCTACTAGTAGTTCAGTTTTTAACACTAATGTGACTTGCTATGGTTGTAATAAGAAAGGGCATATCAAGCCGAATTGCCCGGACCTAAAGAAGGAGGAGAAGGAAAAGAAGAAGAAGGATAAGAAAGAAAAGAAGAAGAAGGAGGTCATGGTAGCACAAACATGGGATACACAAAGTCTAGAAGATTCATCCGATGATGAGGAGTTATGCCACATTACAAGACATGTAGCACTCATGACTTTGGAAGATGAAGCCGGAAGCTCAAGTGAGGAGTCATCATCATCATCAAGCGATGAATCGTCCTCTAGCGACGATGAGGTAAGAGACTCCCTAGGGTAAAATTACTTTACAAGACTATTGCATATCTTAAGAATGTCTTAGATAAATCTAAAACTAGGATTAAGGATTTGAAAGTAGAAATTAAGACAATTAGGAATGTAGAGCTTTCATGTAATGATGCATGCTCATTTAAGGATGAAAATGATGAACTTAAAAAAGAAATAGGTGAATTAAGAGCATGTTTAGAAAAATTCACAAATGGTTCTAAATATCTAGACATGATACTTAGGGACCAAAGGGCTATCTACAACAAGGTCGGAATAGGATATAGACCTAAGGAAAAGGAAGTAGCCTTTACCTCCCTCATTAGTAGAAAATCAACACTTAGGAGCAAGGTTAAAAAGGCATGGGTTCCCAAGAGTTTTGTAGTCGATGCTACCAGTCCAAAAATTTGGGTGTCTAAGGCTTGTGTTTTTCATGTCATTTAGGTAGAAGGACCAAACATATGGATTATTGATAGTGGTTTCTCAAGACATATGACCAGAGATGTGAGCAAATTTTCCACAATCAACCACATTAACAAGGGAATCGTGTCATTTGGTAATAGTGGTAAACTCAAAATTCTAGGAAAAGACACAATTGAGGTATCCCCAAAACTTGCTATTCATAAAGTTTTTCTAGTTAAAAATATGAAATTCAACTTGCTTAGTGTTAGCCAATTATGTGATGTCAACTTTAGTGTTGAATTTACTTCTACTAAATGCTTTATAAGACACAAGAAATTGAATGATTGCATGTTAGTAGGATATAGGAAATCAAATATTTACTATGTTGATTTATCCTATACTTCTAACATTTCCCCTAAGTGTCTTATGGCAAAAGAAGAAGAAAGTTAGTTATGACATAGGAGACTTAGGCACACCAACATGAAGAATATTGTTAAGATAGCCAAGATGGATCTAGTCAAAGGGTTGCCAAAAGTGAAGTACATCAAGAATAAGATGTATGATGCATGCCAAGAAGGAAAACAATCAAAGTCATCACACAAGGGTACAACTTTAATTAATACTTCTTTACCGTTAGAGCTTTTACACTTAGATTTATTTGATTGTCATAACATTTCTTCTTTGATTGGTAGTAAATATTGCTTAGTTATAGTGGATGATTTTTCTAGATACACATGGGTATATTTTATGAAACATAAGGATGAAACCCTAGGAATAATCATAGGTTTTAGCAAAAGAGTAGAGAATGAAAGAAATCTCAAAATCAACCGGATTCGTAGTGATCATAGTAGAGAATTTGAGAATTCTAATTTCTCAAAATTTTGCTTAGAATAAGAGTACAAACATGAATTCTCTTGTCTTAGAACACCCCAACAAAATGGGATGATGGAAAGGAGAAATCGTGCCCTACAAGAGGCGGCTAGGACTATGCTTAATGCATATTCACTTCCTAGCTACTTGTGGGCGGAAGCGATTAATACCGCTTGCTATATCCAAAATAGGGTCTTGATCCATAGGTTTTTAAGAAAAACACCCTTTAAATTATGGAATGACACAATTCCTACAATTCATTACTTCGAAGTCTTTGGATGCAAAGTTTACATCTTAAATACTAAAGACAATTTAGGAAAATTTGAGTCCAAAGCGGATGAGAGAATCCTAGTTGGATACTCATCCACTAGTAGAGAGTATAGAGTTTATAACAAGAGAACTCAAAAGGTTGAGGAATCCTTAAATGTTCAATTTGATAAAACCTCTACCACTTACCCTAGGAAATCCCCCATTGATAATGATATCAATGTCAAAAATCAAGATATTACCCAAAAACATCAAAACTTGACCTTAGGGGGTAATGATCAATGGGGAGGATTAGATCAAGGGGGAGGGAGAGGAGATTCCGATAATGAAAGGAGAAAAGAGGATAACGATGATCTAAATCAACTGGATACACCTCCTAGAGCATTAAGAATTCATCAAAATCATCCTCTAGACCAAGTTGTAGGAGAATTATCTTAAGGTGTTAGAACTAGGTCTTTTCATAGAACCCCCACTAGTCAAATAGCTCTCATCTCACAATTTGAGCCCAAATCAATCAATGATGCATTACTTGATCCAGATTGGATCTTAGCAATGCAAGAAGAATTGACTCAATTTGAGAGGAGTCAAGTATGAGAGATAGTCTCTAGACCCAATGACAACACCATTGTTACTACAAGATGGGTCTTTAGGAATAAATTAGATGATCAAGGTAACATAACTAGAAATAAAGCTAGGTTAGTTGCAAGGGGCTTTAATCAAGTTGAAGGACTTGACTATGATGAAACTTATGCCCCAGTTGCTAGGTTAGAGTCGATTAGAATCCTATTAGGATATGCCTCTTACATGGGTTTTAAACTCCATCAAATGGATGTAAAATCGACATTCCTAAACAGGTTCATTAAGAAAGAAGTGTATGTAGAACAATCTCTCGGGTTTGAGAGTGTAGAATATCCAAACCATGTATGCAAGCTTAGAAAAACTTTATACGGGTTAAAACAAGCTCCCCGGGCTTAGTATGAAAGATTATCATCTTTCTTAGTTTCTAAGGGTTTTAGAAGGGGTCAAGTAGATCAAACTCTCTTCATTAAGTCAAAGTCAAAGGATATCTTTATGGCCCAAGTATATGTAGATGTCATCATTTTTGGGTCAACAAATGATGAGCTCCTTCAAGACTTTATCAAAAATATGGAGAATGAGTTTAAAATGAGTCTAGTTAGAGAATTAAATTTCTTCTTAGGTTTATAAGTCAAACAAACTAATGAAGGAATCCATGTATACCAAACCAAATATGTTAAAGAAATGATCAAGAAATTTGGTTTGGAAAATGTTAAGGTAGTTTCAACCCCAATGACAACTAATACTAAAATAGACAATGACCATGAAGGTAAATCAATTGACCTAAAACTTTATAGGAGTATGATTGGTAGTCTATTATACCTAACCGCTAGTAGACTCAATATCTTATTTGCGGTAGGTATGTGTGTAAGATACCAATCTTGTGCCAAAGAGTCCTACTTAGTAGCCGTTAAGAGAATTTTAAGATATATCAAAGGCACACTAAATGTAGGACTTTGGTACCCTAGGACTAAGTCTTTTGATTTGGTTGGGTACACCAATTCCGACTATGCGGGTTGCAAGTTGGATCGGAAGAGTACTAGTGGTGGATGTCAATTTCTTGGATCCTCCCTAATTAGTTGGAGTAGTAGAAAACAACCTTGTGTTGCTTTATCCACCACCGAGGCTGAGTATGTGGCTATGGGTGGTTGTGTAGCTATTGCTTTGGATGAGACACACTCTAGAGGACTATGAGCTACACTACTCTAATGTCAAAGTTTATTGTGATAATGTGAGTACCATAAATTTGACCAAAAATCCGGTACATCGCTCTAGGACAAAACACATTGAAGTGAAACATCACTTCATTAGAGATCATGTGGCAAAAGGGGACATTGAACTCAATTACATAGAATCTAAGTCCAAACTTGTCGACATTTTTACCAAGGCTCTCTCCGAAGCAGATTTTTCACCACTTAGGAGAGAACTTGGAATATGCTTAGTAGAGTAGAGGTTTAGGCTTACTTGATCCTATAGAAAATCTAGGACTATACCTCTAAGCATCTCACAATACACCTAAGAATCCATGATTTTTGTATTGAGCCACTTAAACATCATGTGAGATGTTAAGTAAGATGCACTTGGTTCATCATGCTTGTTATGATGCATTACTATGAACCAAAGTGTCATCTAGAGACATTGATCCTTAAGTGGAAAAATCATTGGGAAGGCTTGTGTACAATTGATGTGCATATAGCTCTAAGAACATGATCGAAAATGTTAAACAAAATATATTTTAAACTATGTTTATCATATTTTGAAAAATAGTTTTTAATTGATAAGCAAAAGTGACACAAAGTCTTTAAAACCTTAAAGTTTTTGCTAGTTTTCAAAATTGTATCATTTTCGAAATATGAAAAGGATATATTTTTAAAATTATTTTTCCTTGATAGAAAATGATTTCAAAAATGTTTCTACAAAATTTCATGATTTTTCAATGTTTCTTAAATTTTTGGCGCATTTATGAAGTTTGGCTGAAATCCTGAAATTGACGTTTCAGGCTTGGCAGTCGACTACTTCAATATTCAGTCAACTGTCACGTTGCTTTTTCTGTAAAATAGCCTTGTTTTTTTGTCTTATGTTCAATCTTGAGTGTCCTAACCCTATGGTATGATAATCCTAGCAAATAAGGGGGTGTAGGACTAATTGATGCATTATTTTAGGGGGAGTTTCATTGTAAAATCTTTTCATCCCCAAAATTTATATTGTTGGTGCAAAGTTAGGACATATTTTCATATTATGCTTTGCTTAACATGTTCTTTACACATCATGAACTATGTCTTGGATTAAGGGGGAGTAGTACATCTATTTTATACCTTAGTTCAAGGTATTACCAATTTAATTCTTTCATGAACTTACTTTGTATGAATCCTTCTCTTTTTGATGTATGTCAAGGGGGGAGAAGGAGACTTTAAGTTACAATTCATATTAGAAATACGATGTTTTCATTATGTGCATATTTCAAGACCTAACTTAAATGATTGCCAAACATCAAAAAGGGGGGAGATTATTGGTGCAACAATGCCCCAAGCATTTATGCATTTTGATGTTTGGATAATCATTTATAGTTAGACAATATTTGTGATCTAACTATGAATATGTCAAGTGACAAAAAAATCCAAGTGTGAAGACTTGGTAAAGGAAAATCCAAGTGTGATCTTGGCAAGAGAAGTCCAAGGGAAGGTCTTGGCGGTGTAAGTCCAAGCATGTAGTCTTGGCGGCGTAAAGTCCAAGCGGACATTGGCAAAAGAAGTCTAAAGGTAAGGTCTTGGCAGTGTAAGATCAAGCATGTAGTCTTGGTGGCATAAAATCCAAGCAATCTTTGGCAAAAGAGAAACCCAAGACATGACGAAACCGAGGGAAGCTCTTGGAAGCAAGCGCAAGGATGAAGGAGTCACAGACTCGGAGGGATCCTGAAGGCGCAAGGATGAAGGAGTCGCAGACTCGGAGGGATCCTGGAGGCGCAAGGCTGAAGGAAGAGCTAGAAGGTTGAGTCCAGGTCTAGGAAGTTGAGTTCAAGTATGATTTGATAATACTTGAAGTGTATCACCGACCGTACTTCATCCCATCATTGATCGATCGATCAACTAAAGACAAGAGTTCTGCCAGACGATCGCTAGGGTTTGGCGATCGTCCACCATTAGTCGACTGTTATAAGTGGACACGGGCACAGAAGGGTTTTGAGTCGATTGATCACTCAGAGCAGTCGATTGATGACTCAATCAGTCAACTGATTAGACTCCCATTGGGCAGTGACGATCGCAGATCTGGCTCGTCAGAAGTCGTTGGATGAGGTTAGCTACAGCAACAGTCGACTAATTCTGTACATCAGTCGACTGATAGAGGCTCAACGAGAAAATTATCCCCTTCTCTATAAAAAGGGACCTTGGGAGACTTGAGGAGGCTAGTGCTTTCATTCCTAACAATGCTCTCAAGATCCCCACGCTTTCTTAAGCTTTCTATTGTTTTCAAACCTCCTCTTCACTAATCTTCATCTCTATCATTTGTAAGAAGAGGAGTGCTTTGTAAGATAAGCTTTTTAGTGAAAGATTTGCTTGGGTTGATCCACCTTACGGATCGCCGTAGAGTAGGAGCATAATCTCCGAACCACGTTAAATATTCCGTGTTACCGTTTGTGCTTAGTTTCTTAATTTCATTTATATTCATTTTACTTCTGCTAATCATTCTTGTAGAAACGAAAAGAGGCTATTCATTCCCCTCTAGCCTTCCAAAGATCTCTAACATTGTAGTCGTTGTGAGATAACGACTTAATTCACGTTGGACAAGTTCCAACGGATAGACCATCAGTCGACTAATTATATCCATCAGTCGACTGATCATGCCTCCACTCAACTACCAAACCCTAGCAATGACTGAAACATTCGTATCGTTGTCCTCGTCATGGCAATCGGTCGATCAAACCATCAACCGATCGCCTTTGGCGCGCTTGATCGAAGGTCACGTGACCACAATCGAACGCTAGTCGACTCCCAGCCAGTCAACTGATCATAATTTCAGTCGACTGCTCAGAGTCAACTCGATTGTCAAGTGTCAAAACACTTGACCAGTCGACTGATATACCTCAACCATGAGGTTTACCCCAAGTATGATGCCCTCATACTTGCTAGATCACCCTTAGCCTAGACCTAAGCCTTCTAGCCATCTCCATCAACCTCACGCCTATTGGATCCTTCCAAGTCATCCATGACTTGTTCATCCATACGCTAACCTTCAAGTACTTTCATCGGCTATTGTCATGCTAAGCTGGCCTACACCGGCAAGGCACATTGGGCTTACGCTGCCAAGACACACGCTTGGACTTTACGCCGCTAACCATTGGACTTATGTTGTCAAGACTCCACCCTTGGATTTTACGCCATCAATATCAACCCTTGGACTTCCCTTGCCAACCCATGTTGGACTTTCCATTTGCCAAGACTCAAGCTTGGACTTTCCCTTGTCAACCCATGTTAGACTTTCCATTTGCCAAGACTCAAGCTTGGACTTTCCCTTGCCAAGACCCATGTTTGGACTTTCCATGCCAAGTGTCCCACTTGAACTTCTCCATCATATGGCTAACCCCATGTCAACCATATAGTCAACTCATTGTCAAACAATGGTCAACTCGTAGTTAAACATCAAAACACAAATGATACAGCTGTTACCTCTTCTTTATGGATTAGGTAGGAAAGCTTACCAACAAGGTGTTCTCGAACCAATTAGCAGGTTCAGTAGAGGAAAAAGAGAGGAATGGTTCGGGCGCAAGCGCCTGAAATAATTGGCACGGGAGAGCTAGGGAAGGTAATTGACACGGCAAAGCGAAGGCAGAAGGAAATGCTTCGCTAGGAAATAAGCCAGAATCGGCTCGGCCACATAAGCCCAAAGGCATACGGGGCGGATAAGAATCGGTTCCGTCATATAAGCCCAAAGGCATATGGGGCGGATAAGAATCGGTTCAGTCAGATAAGCCCAAAGGCAGGCGGGGCGGATAAGAATCGGTTCGGTCAGATAATCCTAAGGGCAGACGGGACAAATAAGAATCGGTTCGCCCAGATGAGCCCAAAGGCTATATCATCCGCAAGCTATGGACCTAAGTTAGTTTCATCAGAAGTGGATGGTTGAGGGGGACAGGCTAACATAGTTTCCTGAGATATAGATGAGGAGGTGTTATATAACAGAGGAGAGGTCCCCACATAATATTCCGAGGAGCCTTCATCCCTCGTATTTGTAACAGAATTATTCTCCAGGTGGACGCGCGAGGTAGCGATGGATGAGAGGAGGAGGATAAAGGGAGGAAAAGGACAGCAAGAAGGGGGGATCCGCAATCATTCCAACCCAGCAAGAGAGGAGAAGACGCAAGGGAAGAGGGGGAGCGACAACCACCTCGCCGGAGAAGAAGGGCAGGGATCTATTATTATTACATCTCTTGTATCTTTTCTCGTCTGGTGATACCATTGTAAGAGGTTTTTCTCCTCCACCTCCGAAAACTTCTTTTCCGTAAGGGAGGACCTTCATAGTGAAAGTGCTTAGGCACTGCACCCGGTGAGAAAGCTCACCTCCGTGGAGTAGGAATCCTCATTCTGAACCACGTTACATCTTGTGTCTGAGTTTATATTGCTGGCACCGGTTTTTGCATTTCATCTGCTTCATCTTCTTATTCTCTACTGATCGCGGCCTGTAAGAACCCTCTGAGATCTCCCTCAGTGCTTTACTGTATTGAAAAGGAGTGAACAGATTTTCCTCATCGCATCAGTTGGCGCCGTCTGTGGGAACCATTGAGCTAGACGTCGAGATGCAACCTGAAGAGGTACAACAACCCGCTACCTCTACAGCGGAGGAGCGCCCCATCACCCTTCTATCATCACAGTTGAAGGCCTTGATGGATGACGCTATTACCGAGGCCCTTGCTAGGGAAAGGAGAAGGATCGGATATCTGCATCTGCATTCCGGTGAACCTTCTTCCCGAGGCCCACCCCCAGAAATGCCTCCCCCATCTCGTACAGCCGTCAATGTGAAAATATTGCCTGGAAGAGGACTTGGGGGAAGAACACCTCGGAACACTATGCCCTTCACCCAAATGCGCGGGGAAGAACAGGGCGAAAGTCAATCAACCAGACCTCCGGAAGTATATGAGCCCAGTCCCTTTACAATGGACATTCTCTCTGAAGTCCCTCCGTCCTACTTCTGGAATCCTCAGATCGATAAGTATGATGGTTCGACGGATCCCGAAGAGCACATATCTCAATTTGACGGAGCGACCTCGCTCCACTGTTATACCGATGCTCTCAAATGCCGAGTTTTTCGGACCACCTTAGCCGGCTCAGCACAAAAGTGGTTTAATACTCTGCCCCCAGGATCCATCACTTGTTTCGTGGATTTTCGGGGAATGTTCAGTCGGGAGTTTGCCAGCTGCAAGGTGTATAAACATGATGCCTCTATATTAATGCATATCACCCAGGGACCCTCAGAATCCCTTAGAGGGTATCTCCATCGATTTACTTCTGCAGCTAGGGGAATCCCCTCTGCCAGATCAGAAGCTTTCAGAGGCGCTATTCAGCACGGGTTGAAGGAGGGCCCCTTCCTCAGTTCTTTGTTAAGACAACCTACGAACAATTATGAGGAGCTACTAAGCCGTGCGGAGCAGTTTATCTGCGAAGAGGAAGGATTGAAGGTGAGGAGAGATGAACGGGCTGCCGCAGCAGTTCCAACTGAAAGAGCTCGCCCCACCTCTCTTCAAGCACCCCCTCGGCGGGAATATGTGCGACCTTTTTGACAAGGGGCTCCTAGGCCTCGTCCACTGCTACAAGGCGTTCGCCCCGTGCCGCCGCTACAAATTATGGCCACTGAAGCACTTCCTCCTGCAAGGACTTGGAAGGAGCGGGAGATGGAGTTCCGCCGCACGACCCTTAGGATACAGGGGGATCCCACGTAATCCCCCCGCCCCATTCTTCTGTCAATATCATACAGAATATGGCCACGCCAGTGGCCGATGTTTTAAGCTACAGGAGGAACTGGATCGCCTCCACACCGCATATCTGCAAGTGCGGTTCCAGGCGGGAGGACCGGCGCAGCGAGGCCCCCGACCCAATGTAATCTGTCCAGGGTCGTATAGTCAACAACCTCAAGTCACTTTCCCCCAAACGCCGTCCCAGGAGGTTGTCTCTCAAGAAGGCCCATCGGGTGAGGGCCCCTCGTCCAATCTAGATAACGCTCCCACAAGGGGGGTTATTCATGTTATAGCTGGAGGACCTACCGACGGGGATTCTAACCGAGCGCGGAAGTCATATGCCTGTCTCATGGAGAGTTTGGCCATCGTCACTGGCTAGACTGTTCAAATTGCACCGCCCGTTTCGTTCGGGCCGGAAGATCTACAAGGTGTCCTGCTGCCCCATACGGACGCCTTGGTTATTCGTATATCCTTGGCCAATTATGAAGTGGCCAGGGTGTTGGTCGATTCGGGAAGCTCCGTCAATATCCTTTTCCAGGAAGCTTTCGGACAGATGCAGCTGGGAAATGCCCAGCTGGAAGATGTGGCCACCCCCCTCTTTGGATTCGCAGGGCATGTGGTCCACCCTACATGGCAGATTTCATTGCCTCTGACTCTGGGTGTAAAGCCCAGCCAAAAAACCAGTATAATCCCTTTCCTTATCGTGGACGCTCCATCCACTTATAATGCTATTCTTGGGCGTCCTTTCCTTACCCTTTTTCAGGCGGTAGCTTCCCCGTACCACCAGAAGCTAAAATTTCCAGTGGGACAGTTGGTGGGAGAAGTCCGTGGAGAACAGAAGGCCTCCAGAAGCTGCTACGTGCAAATGGTTCGGGATGATCAAAAGAAGGCCCGAACCGATGACCTCAAAGGCAAAGCTATCGTCATTTCGGACGTCTGCGTCCTGGAAGAATCCCGCCCTCCCCCCCCCCCCCCCCAAGGCCGACAAAATAGAGGAAGGAGAGCTAGTGGAAATCGCTTCGGGAAAGACTACGCGGGTAGCACAGCAGCTGGAAGCCAAGGAGAAGCTGGTAGCCTGCCTGAAGGAGAATGAAGACATCTTTGTGAGAGATGTGCATGATCTCACTGGGATCAACCCTCACATGGTTGAACACCATCTTTATATAACCAGACGAGTCTGACCTGTCCAACAGAAGAGGAGACATTTTGGACCGGAGAAGGACAAGGTCATAGCGGAAGAGGTGGAGAAAATGCTAAAAGCGGGTCATGTAAAGGAAATCCAATTTCCCGAGTGGGGTTCCAATGTAGTCTTGGTCCCCAAGCCTTCGGGGCAGTAGAGGATGTGTATTGATTTTCGTGATTTAAATAAAGCATGCCCTAAAGACTGCTACCCCTTGCCTCGTATCGATCAGTTGGTAGATTCCACTGTGGGATACGAAGTGGTGTCTCTAATGGATGCATACCAAGGGTACCATCAGATACCTTTGGCCAAAGAAGATCAAAAGAGGGTTAGCTTTGTGACGGCAGGGGGATTATACGCTTATGTGGTGATGTCGTTCGGATTAAAAAATGCCGGGGCCACCTACCAGCGCCTCATGGATACGATTTTTGCAGAGCAGAAAGGGAAAAATGTGGAAGTCTACGTGGATGACATCTTGGTCAAATCAAAGACCACTTAGGATCTAGTCAATGATTTAAATGAAACCTTCACTACATTGAGACGGTTTAATATGAAGCTAAACCCTAACAAATGCCTGTTCGGGGTAAAAAGTGGCAAGTTCTTGGGGTACATAGTGACTGAGAAGGGGTTGCAAGCCAACCCTGAGAAGATGCAGGCACTGTGCAACATGAAATCACCCACTAATCTGCGAGAGACCCAGAAGTTGGTGGGCAGGATTGTTTCCTTATCCCGATTCATAGCCAGATCAGCAGACAAGGGGCTGCCTTTCTTCAAGATCCTGCGCAAGGCTACTAAATTTCAGTGGGACGATCAATGTGAACAGGCTTTCCAGGAGTTGAAGAAATATTTGGCTGGACTCCCACTGCTAGCCAAACCAATAGTCGGAGAACCATTATGGATGTATCTGGCCGTCTCGGAAGGAGCTATTAGTTCGGTTTTATTGAAACAAGAAGGCTCTCACCAGCAACCTATTTATTATACCAGCCATATCCTGAAGGGGGCTGAATTCCGTTATACAGAGCTAGAAAAGCTGGCATATATCCTAGTGTTAACCGCCCGCAAATTGAGGCCGTACTTTTTGGCTCATCCCATCACTGTTCTAACTCACAGTGAATTGGGCAAGGTCGTCACTAAGCCCAATTTCTCCAAAAGATTGGCCAAATGGGTGGTAGAACTAAGCGAGTATGATATTCACTACCAACCCCGAACGGTTGTTAAGGCCCAAGCGCTCGCTGACTTTCTAGCAGAGGTACCTTGCGGCCTGGAAGATGGTTCATCAACAAAAGAGGAGGGATCAGATGCATGGAATATATTCGTAGACAGTTCTTCAGGATCTACGGGCAGCGGCGTCGGTGTTCTATTAATTTCCCCTGATAAGGAGGAAACTCGCATAGTCGTTCGCCTGGGATATCGGGCATCCAATAATAAGGCAGAATATGAAGCCATTCTAGCGGGATTGCAGGCTGCTAAAGCGGTAGGGGCTTATTCAATTGTAATCCATTCAGATTCCCAGTTGGTAATATCCCAACTTCAAGGTTCTTTCGCGGTTCGGGAGGAAAGGCTGCATAAGTACTTGAAGGCTTTTGAGAAAGAAAAAGCTCAATTCCGTCAAGTCCTCTTAAAGCAAATCCCGCGGGAGAATAACGGGAAGGCAGATGAATTGGCTCGGATGGCTAGTGCTATGGAAGGAGTGAAGTCCTTGGAGACGGTCCATGCGGAAATCTATACTTCCTTAGCAATATGCAACGTGGAGGAAGACGCACCCGAATCAAGCCTAATTCCTGATTGGAGGACTGACATCATAGCTTATTTACGGCACAGGAAGGTCCCTGAGGAGAAAGCAGCGACATCTGCTTTAATAAGCCGAACCAAACGGTTTACCCTCTTAAATGGAGATTTATACAAGACTTCTTTCGGACGATCGTTATTGAAATGCTTGGAGAGTGAGGATGCGGAATGGGTACTCCGAGAAATTCATGAAAGTTGTTGCAGTAATCATCTAGGAGGTAGAGCTTTAGCAAGAAAGACCTTATTAGCAGGATATTTTTGGCCTACTCTCCAGCAAGATGCTGTTCGTATAGTGCAAGCTTGCCCCGCTTGTCAAAAGCATAACAACCGTTCCGAACGGCCGGCTGAGTTAATGAAAGTCGTGGTCTCTTCATGCCCTTTTGATCAATGGGGAATGGATATAGTGGGTCCGATGCCAGTGGCACCTTTACAGAGGAAGTTTTTGTTGGTGGTCGTAGATTATTTCTCCAAATGGGTGGAGGCAGAGCCCCTAGCCAAAATTACTGAGAATGCTGTGATACAGTTCTTATGGAGGAATATTATTTGTCGATATGGTATTCCTCGGAAAATAGTCAGTGACAATGGACGACAGTTCTAAGGGAAAAAGATCAAAGAGTGGTGCCAAAGTCTCAACATTCAGCAGGCTTTCACTTCAGTAGCTCACCCTCAAGCTAACGGGCAAGTGGAAGTGACTAACAGAATTCTCATTCAAGGATTAAAGACCAAACTGGGGGCTCAGAGAGGAAACTGGGTAGAAGAATTACCAGGAGTCCTGTGGGCCTACCGAACTACACCAAAGACTGCAACAGGGGAAACTCTCTTCAGTCTAGTGTACGGGACGGAAGCTGTTATTCCGGTCGAAGTTCTCTTAGATAGCGCCCGAATAGAGACGTACGAACCAAATCAGAACCACCTTATCCGAAGCACTGAATTGGATTTGGTGGAGGAAAATCGGGAGACGACACGGAGGCAAGCAGAATTTTACAAGCAAAGAGTGCAGCGAGCCTTTAATAAGAAAGTGATGCCTCGAAGATTTCAAGAGGGGGATTGGGTTTTGCGTAAAGTTAATCCCGCGGGAGACCCTGCAAAGCTAGCTCCAAACTGGGAAGGACCCTATGAAGTAACATGCCGCGTAGCGGGGTCAGCATATTATCTGAAAGATGACCAAGGCAGAGAATTTCCATGACCTTGGAATGCCATTCATTTAAAACTTTTTCACACTGTATGAGAAGTGGGGAATAGAAGAAGAGGAATTATGAGACTCCGAAGGGGTGTACTTCCTAACTTGATTGCATTAATTAGACGCGAAGTACCCCCCAAATTTCATTAATGAGTCATTTACAAGTGCAATACGGTACTGTTAATAAATTTTGATAAAGAGAAAGAAGATGGAGAGGAAGCTCCCGTTTCGAAACAATACATCAAATTACAGCTTAAATCGGTCGGGAGGATAACGTCGAAAGCCAGCCTCCCAATTTAAAGAAAATGAAGGATAAGTGGGAGGAGGTAATCCTTGATCAGCGTATTGCCGAACCACTTCATTAAATCCGTCCTGATAAGTGGTGCGTAGCAAAATGATGAGTCGCTCTTCGCGGTTCGGACGGTCAGGGCTCCGATCCCGATGCAGCCTACGACATTTCTCTTGTTGTTCCTGAAGATTTCGACGTACGTTAACATAGCGTCGTGACACCTCCATAATAGCATCGGCTAGAATGGAAACATCATCGGCCCGGGAATTTTGATCCTGCTGTACAAGGTGCGTCATCTCCATCATGTTCTTACGCATAGAGGCTGAAATCCCCTCTACCGCTTCGGAGTAGGATCTGGTGCGGGTAAGCTCAGTGCTCAATCTCTTGAGGGATGTTTCTTGCCTGCGTAGACGGGCGTGAGCATGCGCCCTAGAGTTTATGAGGGATGAGTTTTCTTGTACCTCCTTGCATAAGCGGGTGCAGAGGTCTCCTATTTTATCCTGTGCTTGCCGGTGTTGAACCTGAAGACGAGCGATGGTGTCAGAGTCCTGTTGCTTCCCCTGGAGGAGCTCTGCTACCTGCCCTTGAAGGCGTATTAATTCTTGAGCAGAGGAAGACCCCTCATCAAGAGGAGCCAGTTGAACTTCCCGCTGGGGAACGGGTGGCTCCACACCCACTCGCTGTTGTCCCCGTAATGCTACAATAGTATCAGTATCCTTTCGAATTTGTTGGCAAGCTTCGGCTAATTGCTCCTGGCACAGGTGTAGTTGTTGCAACAGGAGCCGTTCTTGATTCTGAGCATTCACCAAATCTTCCCGTTGCTGTCGTTCCGATTCCAGAGCTTGAGCTCGGTATTGATGTAGAGAGCGGTTCAACTCTTGATGGTTGGTCAGGGCCTGCATGTCAGTCGTAGAAAAGAAATTGGTTAGTAAGATAAAGCTAAGGAAGCTAATTGAGAAAACATACCAAATCCAGAGCATGGCGTAGGCCTTCCATGCGAGGAACCACTTCCTCTAAGTTCAGGATCCGAAGACTCCTGGGGGAAAGGGAAGAAGATGGGATAGATGATGTTGAGGGAGGAATTTCACTTATAATGGGAAGAATGGGGGTGGTATCCATGGGTTGAGAAGGGAAAGAAGGAGGGGCATCCATTAGAAGGCTCGTAGGGGTGGTAGTCAGGGGCAGCAGACCGAGAGGCGGAGTGGGAACATGTGTCGTGGCCGGTTGTGAGGTAAGCATGGCAGAAGGAATGGAGAGAAGCTGGTTGGACGAGGAATCCGGAGAGGATGATATGATGAGCACAAGGCTGGAGGAGCCTTTGGTGGGAAAGAAAGAGGTAAAAGGACCCTGGCTAGTGCCCATAGGAGGAGAGGGGCTCTTCAGGTGATGAGTAGAGGGGGAAGTAGGCGGTGAGGAGGTATCAATCGCCATGGGTTCCGAGGTGGAATCGTATTCAAGGGAAAAAGAAGGCAGAGGTGAGCCAACCTCTGTCATTGGCTGACATGGAAGTACAACCTCCCCGTGTTTATTCTCAGATTGAGGTGAAGGAAAAGGCGATTTCCGAACATTTATGGCGGAAGGAGAAAGAGTGGGAGAGCTAGGGTTTGTAAAGGACGGAGGAAATAAGGAGGGGCTGGTTGCCCCGGTTTCCTCTGGGATGGAGGTAACAAGGGTTCCAGGAGGAGGAGAGGAAGAAGGGTGAGATGGAGCAGGTGTCGTGGTGATCGGGGAAAGTGAAGAAGAAGACGAAGCTGGCGGCTGACCGTCGCCTCACTTGAGGTGTGAGTAACGGCTTGCTATTTCTTGAAAGAAGGTGGAATGCATCTTGCTGGTCTGAGAATAAGGAAAAAGGGTTGAAATAGGGGGATTGAGGCAATGGAATATGGCGGCGGAAAAACAAACAGACGAAGAAGAGGGAGACGAAAAGGCGAAGGGATGAAGATAGCAAGAGAAACGAAGACGAAGGACCCCCTATAAAAGGAGGGAAGAATGGGCTTATAACCACTATTGGGCTCCTCGTTTATAGTGAAGGAGGCCCTAAATGAAATGGAAAGAAGGGTTTATTTTTCTAAATGGCCCATTATGTACTAAAGCCCTCATTTGCATGGGAAGGGGCAGATACAGGCGTTCCCCTTCAGGAGGAAGGCCAAAAGAGGGATGATATGAAGGCGTCGCCTCCTTTATGCTGATGGCCTTTGAGCAATGTATACTCGATTTTTATCCCCACGAAGCGGAAGAAATCCCCGTGTGGTGGTGGAACGGAAGAACCGAAATTCATTCGGTTATTCTTAATTTTTATCCCCGCGAAGCGGAAGAAATCCCCGTGTGGTGGTGGAATGGAAGAACCGAAATTCATTCGATTATACTTAATTTTTATCCCTGCGAAGCGGAAGAAATCCCCGTGTGGTGGTGGAACGGAAGAACCGAAATTCATTCGGTTATACTTAATTTTTATCCCCGCGAAGCGGAAGAAATCCTCGTGTGGTGGTGGAACGGAAGAACCGAAATTCATTCGGTTATACTTAATTTTTATCCCAGCGAAGTGGAAAATATCCCCGTGTGGTGGTGGAACGGAAGAACTGAGATTCCTCGGTTATATATTAATTTTTATCCCCGCGAAGCGGAAGATATCCCCGTGTGGTGGTGGAACGGAAGAACCGAGATTCCTCGGTTATGTATTATATTATTTTTATCCCCGCGAAGCGGAAGAAATCCCCGTGTGGTGGTGGAACGGAAGAACCGAAATTCATTCGGTTATACTTAATTTTTATCCCCGCGAAGCGAAAGATATCCCCGTGTGGTGGTGGAACGGAAGAACCGAGATTCCTCGGTTATGTATTGTATTATTCTTATCCCCGCGAAGGCGAAGATATCCCCGTGTGGTGGTGGAACGGAAGAACCGAAATTCATTCGGTTATACTTAATTTTTATCCCCGCGAAGCGGAAGATATTCCCGTGTGGTGGTGAAACGGAAGAGCCGAGATTCCTCGGTTATGTATTGTATTATTCTTATCCTCGCGAAGTAGAAGAAATCCCCGTGTGGTGGTGGAATGGAAGAACCGAAATTCATTCAGTTATACTTAATTTTTATCCCCGCGAAGCGGAAGAAATCCCCGTGTGGTGGCGGAACGGAAGAACTGAGGTCTCCTCAGTTATATATCATTTTTGTCCCCGTAAAGTGGGAGAAGTTGAAGTCCTTATTTAACTTTATATTATTTTATTCCTGTAGAGCAGCAGAGTTGGCTCATTTAGTGGTTCTATATTCCCGGTAGGGTAAAAAGGCAGAAGAGTCAAAATATGCCTCAGCTATATGTCAGTCTATGTGAATACGGAAAAAGTAAAGCGTGGCACAACTCAAGAGATACTGGAAGAAGAAGATAAACAGGAAAAGTTCACTGATGTGGGAAAATTACATATTCTGAGTCATTTACAAGGGGGAGATAACAAAAGAAACCCTTATACATCTAGGGTATTACAGTTCTTTGTTGGGAGGAACGGATGGAGCTCCTTTGTGCGGTCGAGATTGGCACAGTAATTGCCGACGGTAAGACTGCTGCAGGAAGATTTGCTTGGATAGCTCCTTTTGGGACCCGACCAGTTGCTGATGCAGAGAGCGATTACTGGCAGAAGCTTCCTTCAGTTGTTGTTGCAAATACCTTACCTGCTCCTCCAGGGTAGCTATGTAGCGGCGATCATCTATCTGTTCTTCAACAGGAGAGGAACCGCTGCCCTGTTCAGATATTCTGTCCATGGCGAAGGAAAGGAAAGGGAAAAGATGGAAGCTATTTGGTAAGGGTCGGAAGTCTTTATAGCGATGAAGAAGAAGAGCGCATTTATTTACAGAAGAAATAGGGACAATAAATGCCAGTAAAGAAGAGGAAGTGTAGTGGCAGTAGGTGGAAGGTCGCCGGAACTATAACCGTAATTAAGAGGGTCCGAATCTCCGGGAGATGGTAAAAGAAGGTATGTTCGGACCAGATTATAGTCCTTCTGAAGACAGAAACCTTACTTCTACGAGAAAAAGACGAAAGCAAATATCAGTTCCCTCGCTCATTTATTATTAACATATTTGAAATGATTACATCAGCTTAATCTATGAAAATCTTCTCTGATTACTTCTATCGGATGAAGCGGGAGAGGTCTCTTTGGGGGGAGAAGGCACCAGGATGACCTTGAAGCGCTCGCCTTGAGCCGGAGGAACAACCGATGGACCTTCATCGGAAGGAGGAGGATGAGATCTCGCCGAGAAGATTGGTATGAAAGCCAGCGCTGGTGGAAGTGGGGGAAGTTCAGCAACTGCACGGGGATCTCCCACTGTATACTCCCATGTGAAGGGAGGATTCCACACCCTATTGCGGAATGAGGGGAATGGGGCACGAAAGGACTTTCCTGTAGGAGAGGTTGGAGTTGGAATGGAAGGCGGAAAAGGAAGGGGGCGGAAGGCTGAAGTGGCGGTTGAGCGGGTCTCCGAATATTCAATGTCTTCAGAAATCCAGTCTTGCAGCTCAAAAGATTTTGATTCTGAAGAAATTTCGATGGGGTGCCCCGCTGAAGTCATGACAGTGAGATAGAAGGACGAAGACATGGAGGGCGATGATTTATAGTGAAAGGAAAGCGACGGCAGAAGTTCTTGGGAAGGGGAAGAAGATGAAGAGACTGGTATTGTTTCCGAAGCAGTAAGGGGGATAGGGAAGATCAACAGATAAAGGTCATTTAAAGTGTTGGTCGAACCAAAATCGGGACGGATATGAATCATATCAGGCAAGACCCTTCGAGCGAATCCCCGAACCAAAATCAGGTCGGATATGAACAATGTCATTCGAGACCTTCCAGGCAAGTTATGGTTCTAAAGAGGAAAGATTGAAGTTGGCCAAGAATCTTCGACTCGCGAGAAGACATACAAGAATGATGATAAAAGTTATGGTTAACACAATTGTTTTTCATTACAAGAAGCGGAACATTAGGGGCTACAATTCGAATAGTTCAGGAGGACACTTGGCTAGGGCATCTACAGGATTTAAGTAGCTGGTGTCCGTACCAGGGGTGGGTACCCTCGTTCGGCATTTTGAGCTGAAGACCCCTCAAAGCCTAATATAAATAGGTCCACCCCCTTCTTGACATAGCGTCCTCTAAGATCGGCTTCTTGCTCTTTCAGCTGGTCTTGACATTTGGCCAGCTGGGCCTGACTTTCCGCCAATTCGGCTACCAAAGTATCTTTTTCGGTGGCTGCTTGTATTGCTCGTCATCCCAGAGTTGAAAGAGCCTCGAAATATTCTTGGTGAAGGGTGGACTGTTGCTGAGCCACCGGTGATAAGGCATTAGGAAGAGCCGCCACCATGGATTAAAGTTCCCGACATTTTTCTATACAGGATTTCTTGGTGGCTTCCCAAGCTCGACACTCCAACTGAAGCCTGTAGCGTTCTTGCTGAAGCTGTAGAATTATAGTTGAGGAGTCAACATCTTTGATCATGGCGTCCCCAAGGTGCCCTTTATATTCCTTCAGTTCATGGGCCAGTACGTCCACCTGTTGCAATTCACTAGATTGGAGGAAAACTCGTTGTTCGAGTTCCTCATTCTTTCGCTGCAGTTCCTCCTTCTCGCTTTGGACCAGGGTCAATTGCATCATTGCATCTTCACACTGGCCCTTTAGGTCCGCTTCCTTCGCCTCTTGCTCGCTCAACTGCCGAACGAGCTCTTTTTGTTGCGCTATGGTGGCGAAGTGGTGGGTCTCCACACTGGATTGGAACTGAGCCAGCTGGACTACCATGTTGTGGTGTTGGGATGAGGCCTGGAAGAAGGAAATCAACGTCAATATATGCCAATGAATAGAGACATATGCTAGAGATGAGAAAGAAATAGTAGAGACCTCCGCCAATAGCTTGCACACTTGTTCGCAAGGGCCTTGTATGCCCGACTGATTGAAAATTTTCACCTCCGAGGGACGCCAAATCTTCAGCAAGGACCCCAATGTGGCCCTCGGAGGAGCGGGAAGGGGAAGATCCTCCCCTTCAGAGGAAAGTGGGGGTCTGATACGCCGAAGGGGGGTAGGAGAAGCTCTTGCATTGGAAGGGATAGGAGCTTGTAGAGGCTCAGTATGAGAAGGTGTGGGTGAATTCTATGCAGATGGGGAGGAATGGAGAAAATGGGAGGGGGAGTCCCCTCCTTGAGGAAATGGAGAAGGGACAGATGAGGTATTGCCTTCTCTTCTTGGCTCATAGATGGTTAGGGACTGAGACCCTGGCTGGTTGGGAGACGAGGGGAGAAGAGAAGATGAACTTGAGGCTCCTTTCTTAGAGAGCCGCAGCTTTTTTCGAGGGGATGACGGAGCTGCTACTGAGTTACCTCTTTTAGTTGAGGTTTTCTTCTTTCTAGCAGCCTCAATCGCCTCCCCTTCTACCAAAGCTTTCTGCATTAGATTATCTGCAAAGTATACTGGTGAAAAAGATGAATAATATAGAAAGGAAGTCATACTGCAGGGTAAGTATCACCCTACCTACAGCAATCGAAGTCGTCAAAGGTAGAGGAGACAATCCAAAGTGGCTCAAAAGGGGAATTTCTATTAGGTGGTTTGAGCAGTAATGTAACTCTCCTAATACTCTATAAACCTCCGGGAAGGGGCATTTGGTCCTCATGTCCCGGAAGGGAGGCAACTCAGGGAGGTCTACCTTCCAGGTATCAGAATAAGGTAGAGATTCTGGAAGCTGTACAAAAAAGTATAATTCTTCCCATCCCTTGTGGGAAGTAGGCAGGTTCACTAAGAATTGGCAGTCTGAGCAGCTAGATAAATAGAAGAGACCTGCCTTGGAAGATTTCAATTGGAAAAAGCAATGGAATATTTCAGGGGTTAAAGAGAGGTTTAGATGTTAAAACACTATAGAGGCCCCCGACAGAATTCGAAAGGAATTAGGGGTAAATTGGTTCAAGGGTAGTCTATAAAAGTCTAAAATGTCTAAGTAAATGGAAGGTGCGGGTAGAGACAGACCATTCAGGAATTGTTCGGAGAAGAAGCAAGTTAGACCAGGAGGAGGACAGTGTGGTCTATGCCTTTTGGTCGTAAAACAACATTTCAAGGAAGGGTCGATAAACCTATCTTTTAAGTTAAAGAAATAATGGTTACAGTCTAGTTGGGTTACGGTGTGTTCGTACCACGCAGAAGAAGGGATGGTCTTAAGGGCCATGGGTATAGAACAGGATAGGTTACTTACTTGGGGGTTGGAGGAGGAGCGTGTAAGAAAGGAAGGGTTGGGTTGCTGAAACACTGCTGGTGAAAATCGCAGGAAGGAAGAAGTTGAAGAGACGGGATGGCCGGGCACGCTAAGTAATACCTAAAAGAAAAAAGGCAGAGGTTTATATAGGGTTTTTCCGTGACGGTTCAGCTACAGGAGAGAAAAGAGGAGCGGGGCCCATGGGCCCATTAGGTCGCCTCAAGTATATATGGTAAAGCTTTAAGAAAGGAGTAAATTTGAATTAGTAAGGTCAAGGATGGAGTAGGAACCTTATATATAATGGGAAAGTCAAGCTTATAACTTTGCTTGACTATTTTTTTGGGTTGACTAATGATACAGTCGTTACCTCTTCTTTATGGATTAGGTAGGAAAGCTTACCAACAAGGTGTTCTCGAACCAATTAGCAAGTTCAGTAGAGGAAAAAGAGAGGAACGGTTCGGGTGCAAGCGCCTGAAATAATTGGCACGGAAGAGCTAGGGAAGGTAATTGACACGGCAAAGAGAAGGCGGAAGGAAACGCTTCGCTAGGAAATAAGCCAGAATCGGCTCGGCCACATAAGCCCAAAGGCATACGGGGCAGATAAGAATCGGTTCCGTCGTATAAGCCCAAAGGCATACGAGGCGGATAAGAATCGGTTCCGTCAGATAAGCCCAAAGGCAGGCGGGGCGGATAAGAATCGGTTCGGTCAGATAATCCTAAGGGCAGACGGGACAAATAAGAATCGGTTCGCCCAGATGAGTCCAAAGGCTATATCATCCGTAAGCTATGGACCTAAGTTAGTTTCATCAGAAGTGGATGGTTGAGGGGGACAGGCTAACCTAGTTTCCTGAGATATAGATGAGGAGGTGTTATGTAACAGAGGAGAGGTCCCCACATAATATTCCGAGGAGCCTTTATCCCTCGTATCTGTAACAGAATTATTCTCCAGGTGGACGTGGTAGCTACGTGGACGATGGAGATGGCCCGCGAGGTAGCGATGGATGAGAGGAGGAGGATAAAGGGAGAAAAAGGATAGCAAGAAGGGGGGATCCGCAATCATTCCAACCCAGCAAGAGAGGAGAAGACGCAAGGGAAGAGGGGGAGCGACAACCACCTCGCCGGAGAAGAAGGGCAGGGACCTGTTGTTATTACATCTCTTGTATCTTTTCTCATCTGGTGATACCATTGTAAGAGGTTTTTCTCCTCCACCTCCGGAAACTTCTTTTCCGTAAGGGAGGACCTTCATAGTGAAAGTGCTTAGGCACTGTACCCGGTGAGAAAGCTCACCTCCGTGGAGTAGGAATCCTCATTCCGAACCACGTTACATCTTATGTCTGAGTTTATATTGCTGGCACCGGTTTTTGCATTTCATCTGCTTCATCTTCTTATTCTCTACTGATCGCGGCCTATAAGAACCCTCTGAGATCTCCCTCAGTGCTTTACTGCATTGAAAAGGAGTGAACAGATTTTCCTCGTCGCATCAACAAACATCAAACCACTACTCAAGTTTGGTCAATCGTGGCTTGGGCCGATTGCACCAACAATTGACACTTGCAAGCTGATGCTACAAAGTAATCAAGTCATGTATCTCCATGATGTGTTGTATGCTCCGGAGATTAGGTAAAATCTTGTTTCTGTCCGTAGTCTAGACCAGTTAGGATATAATATTTGTATAGGAAACTCTAAAGTTTTTGTCTCGTATGATAACTCTTTAATATGTTCTGGTATAGTCCATGAGGGACTATATGCACTTAATTTGATTTCATTTTACGAGTCTTATCCTAAGTCTCATATTACTTTTGCATCTGACAGTGTAGTCGATGATGTGAGTATATGACATAGTAGAATTGGCCATATAGGGAAAGAGAGGATGGGTTGGTTAGTAGCATGTGGCGTGTTAGTTCATCTAACCAAGGTCGAGTTGGCCTTATGTGAATTTTGCCTAGCAGACAAATCTAAGAGAAAACCATTTGAGAAAACAGTGAGAGCTGAGACTCCATTGCAGTTGGTTCATTCCGATTTTTGCGGACCCATGAATGTGAGAGCACGAAATGGAGCCACATATTTTATTACGTTTATAGATGATTACACGCGTTTCGATTATGTCTATCTGATCTCGCACAAGCTGAGGCATTGGAGTGCTTCAGGAGGTTTATAAGCGAGGTTGAAAATCATCTAGACTTGAGAGTGAAAACTCTTAGAACCGATCATGGGTGCGAGTATTTATCTGAGCAGTTTAAAGAGCTCTGTTTTGAAAAAGGCATTACATGACAACTAACTATTCCTGCTACTCCTCAGCAGAACGGAGTCACTAAGAGAAGGAATATGACTCTTTTGGAAATGGTAAGGTCTATGATGGCGCAAGCCAATTTACAAATCTCCCATTGGGGGGATGCGTTATTGACTGCAGCTTATGTCCTTAATCGTGTTCCAACTAAGTCCGTAGTCAGTACCCCATATGAACTTTAGACGGGGAGGCAATCTGTCCTTAGTCATTTGAGACCATGGGGTTGTGTCTAGAGCTGTCAAACGGGTTGACCCGCCATCTTGGCGAGTTGAGAAATTCCCAACCCAACCCAACCTAAGGTGGGTTGCGGGTTAGGCGGGTCAACCCGCAGGCCACACAAATTTAAAAAATATATCTAAAATTACTGAGGTGTTGAGGTCTTGAAGTAATGATCTGTAAGACAGATAGAGTACCATGATTAAAAAAATAAGTATTTGAAGTAACTAAAATTTTATAATTGAGATTCAATTATAGACTTACAAAATTGAGTACCGATATTTTTGATTTCTTTCCAATGTTCCAAAATATCTAAATCTTAATAATATGTAAATGTAAATTTTTGCTCTTTCAAATAGAGATTAAATTGAGATTTTTTAGCGTGGGTAATTATTTGATTTTGATATGTCATTATTTCTTATATTGATTAGAATAGTAGTGACAAGATAATAAAAAATAATTAGAGTATAAAAAATATTCTTTTTATTCTTTACTCTTAACTTCTTTTATACTCTGTTGAGGTGTATGTGTGATAGAAGAAGATTGTAATGGTGAAAAACTTGTCTTTTGACATTTCTCAACCTGCGGACTAACCCGTGCCACGGCGGGCCAACCCGTCTAGACCCGCAACCCGTGTAGGTCAATCCATTTAGGCCCGCCAAAATGGTGGTGATGCGGGTGCGGGGGAAAAATTCGTTCGCTCCGTTTTCAAGGCAATGAGGCGATGAGGGAGGTCTCGGAGTATTCTCCCCCGGCAGCGATCAGTAAAGAATAAGAAAATGAAGTAGACGAAACGCGAAAACCCGACACCAGCAATCGAGATTCAGACACGAGATGTAACGTGGTTCGGAATAAGGATTCCTACTCCACGGGGGTGAGGTTTCTCACCAGATGCGGTGCCTAAGCACTTTCACTATGAAAATCCTCCTTTACAGAAAGCAAGTTTCCGAAGGTGGAGGAGAAATGACCTCTTACAATGATGTTACAAGATGAGGAAAATATAAGAGACTTAACCAACAGCAGATCTCCGTCCTCCTTCTCCGGCGAGACCGTTCTTCCTTTTTCTCTCGTCCCCTCTTCTCTCTTGCTGGATGTGAATGATTGCGGATCCCCTCTTCTCTCTTGCCTCCCTCTCTCCCTTTTATCTTCCCTCCTCCTTCAACGTAACGTCGCGGATTATCTCCATCGTACACGTGGCCACCTCCTCTTCCTGGAGAATAATTCTGTTACAAATATGAGGAACGAGGACTTCCCCGAATATTGCGTGGGGCCCCCCAAGCCGTTGCATAGCACCTTTCCCTTTACTTTTTCAGGCGACGAGGTTAAACTGTTTCCCTCACCTCTCTGCTTTGGGTGAAGTTACCTTAGGCCCCTATACCATAGGTGACCTAGCTTTAGGGTTTCTCCCTAAACCGAACCAATTCTCCTTTTTCCCGTACCAAACTTCTTTCGCGTCGATTAGGTTGAGTTGACCCTTCCTCCATCCCATTGGCTTCCGGACTTGCCTAGTTGAACCAGTTCCTAGTCCTCTGTTAGCGAAGTGCCTTCCGCCTCTTTTCCACCTGCGTCCCTTGTTTCTAGCATTCGCCCATGCCGATAGCTCTCGCTACTTGCCCGTGCCGATGACTTCTGGTACTTGTGCCCGTGTCGATTACTTCCAATAACTCTCGCCCGTGCCAATGGCTTCTGATAACTCTCGCCCGTGCCAATAGCTTCTGATAACTCTCGCCCGAACTATTTCTCCTTTTCCCCTTTGGCTGAACTAGGTGTTTTGGGGACGGGTCACGGGTCACCTGCTAACTCTTCTATTGGGAATTAGGTAGAAAAAGTACCAGTAGTATCATTAGTCAACCCCGAAAAATAGTCAAGCGAAGTTATAAGCTTGACTTTCCAGATGTGCGTAAAGTTTATGCCCTACTCTTCATTCCTCCGTTTGAATCCACCTTTTCCTTTATAACTCCTTTGTGTGCCCTCGAGGCGGCCTGATGGGCCCATGGGCTCCGCTTCTCCTTCTCTCTCCGTGAAATTGAACCGTCACGGGAAACCCTATATAAACCTCTGCCTTCTCCTCTTAGGTATCATTTAGCGTGCCTAACAATCCAGTCTGTTCTTCTTCTTCCGCGATTTTCACCGGCGCTGTTTCGGCGATTCAGTCCTCCCCTTCTCACGCGATTCTCCCTTTCACCCGAGTAAGTGCTCTGTTTAGTTTAATGCCCATGGCTCCTAGGACCACCCTTCCACCCGCACTGCGAACATACCGTAACTCAGCTTAGATTGCAACCATTACTTCTTTAACATTAAGACGACTACATAGCCCCCTATAAAATCGCTTCACAACTAAAATACATCGACCTCACAACCCTCCTCCCGGCCTGACACCTTTTCTCTCGAACAATTTCTTACTTCCTATCCACTCAGTACCCTCGGTCTATTTGGACTGCTAGATTTCTATGGACTACCCCTGAACCAATTCACCCCAACTCCTTCCTGATTCTATCAGTGTTCCAACATTTGAACCTCCCTTTGACCCCAGAACTATTCCATTGCTTCTTCCAATTAAAGTCTTCTAAGGCAGGCCTCTTCTATTTGTCTAGTCGTTCGGACTGCCAATTTCTGGTGAACCTGCCTACTTCCCACAAGGGCTGGGAAGCACTATACTTCTTTGTACAACTTCCTGAGTCTTTACCTTATTCTGATACTTGGAAGGTAGACCTTCCCGAATTACCTTCCTTCCGGGACATGAGGACCAAATGTCCTTTCCCGGAGGTGTATAAAGTTTTAGGAGAGCTGCACTACTGTTCGAACCAGCTGCTAGAGACTCCCCTCTTGCGTCATTTTGGATTATCTCCTCTACCTCTGACGACTTCGGTTGCTGTAGGTAGGGTGTTATTTAACTGGCAATAGGACTTCTTTTCTGCGTTATTCATCTTTCCTGACAACATACCTTGCAGATAACCTGATGCAGAAGGCTTTGGTAGAAGGGGAGGCGATTGAGGCCGAGAAGAAGAAGAAAATGTTGGGGATCGATTGGCCGGCTAGAGGGGGGTGAATAGCCCTCGTACGTTGGACGTCGTAAATTGCTCGTCTACAAAAGATTAGCGCAAGCGGAATATACAAATACAAAGCAAAAGACAAACAATAAAACAAACGCTAACACGATGGTATAACGTGGTTCACGGCTACGCCGCTAATCCATGATCCCCGATTCGTCCTCGGTGAATCACTCCGTTAAACCAATCCACTAAATGGTCTCTCCTTTGTACCAAGCTAGGTGGAGGTAACCTTTACAAATCAAGCACACTCTTCTTACAAATAGAATGGAGTAAGAACAGGTAAGAAGAGTTTAGAGCTTGTGGGGCACTAGGAAGATTGTTTGGAGTATGAGCATTAGCCTCTCAAAGGCTTACACCCTCTCTTTTTATAGAGAGGGCTAACTTCTTCCGTTAGCGCCACCGATCATTGCCGCCCATGGCGGTCATTGCCGCCACTACAACGGCCTCGAACACGCGTCGGATCCCGACCGCTGTAGTCCAAGCGGAACTCTTGGCGATCGGTGATGGACCTCATCACGATCGGCTGCGCCTCGTAATCGATGCCCGGTATGATGAACGATTCTGCGGCGAAACCTATTGACCCGATCACGCCGCCGCGGCCCGATCGATGGTCTTGGCGATCGGCGCGTAGTAGTAGTCGCTGCCACAATCGATCGGTCGTATACCGGTCGAACTCACTCGACTCGGAAGCGATCGCCATGACATGGCGATCGGTGGTGTCGAAAACCCATCCGACACTTGGCCAAAATGGCTAAGTTTCACCTAAGAGCTACCCTTCCCGGGTTACAATCGCTCATTCTCATCTCTGAGTCCCTCGCCTTGAGTTCTCTTCGTTCTCGGCCACGTCCCCTCGAGATCAGCGCGGCTCTGCAATGCTCCTTCGCGTCTCTTGCCTCGAAGTCTACTTCCTCCGGCTTCACTCCAAGCTTCTCGTCCGGCGGTCCCTCGGATGCTCCAAGCACACGGCTTCCGCAAAGCTATCCTTCACCGACTCAAGGCACGAGTCATGAGATGTGAAACTCGCCACGGCTCCATGTGCGAATTACTAAGTCCTGCACGACTTCAACGCACATATCAAATCAATATATCAAACTAACTTAAACCCTTTGCCACACCATCAAAACCATATTACGGCAAGAGATTGCCCTAACAATCTCCCCCTTTTTGATGTGTGGCAATCCGTTTAAGTTAGGTAAAAACATTTGATATCAATTCTAAGGTAAGAAAGCATGTAAAGATAAACAT
The DNA here is from genome assembly GCA_025175895.1 of Wurfbainia villosa. Taxonomy (NCBI): domain Eukaryota; kingdom Viridiplantae; phylum Streptophyta; class Magnoliopsida; order Zingiberales; family Zingiberaceae; genus Wurfbainia; species Wurfbainia villosa. Next base: position 790,713 of record JAKLTH010000147.1, read on the forward strand.
GATATAACAACATGCCACTCCCCCTTAATCCATGAAACTCTCTATACAAATTTTCTCCCCCTATCATATATTTCTCCCCCTAAAATAATTAACTTAAACATAATTATTTCTACCCCTTTGACACCATCAAAAAGATTAACACGAAGTTATAAACTTATGGCATCAAGTATAACGGAGGGAAAATACCAAAAACATGATTAAAATCTGAAATCAAAAAATTGCAGGCTGATTTTCAGGTGAAGCGATCATTGCTATCGATATAGCGATCGTGGCACCAATTGATTCAAATTACGATTTTAAATTTGAAATGCATTAGAAATTTCAGAAAATTCAAAAAATCATGAAATTTGAGGAGCATATTTCTGTTAAGTATATCTATCAAGGAAAAATAGTTTTTCATGAAAAATCATTATCTTTTCCGAGATTTGCCAAAAATCCAAACACTTGAAAAACCACTAGTTTTTGAGCATGTTAGTATCCATTTTAACACCTAGTTTTGCATCCAATTGTTTCAAAACATGAATACTTGTATTTTAAAGTAAGAAATTGTTTTGAAAACATATGAAATATCCAACCATGATCTTTGGGCAATATGTCTATGAATTAAACATAAGTCTTCCCTATGATTGGTCTATTATTGCTATTTTGATACTTTAAATGACCATCTAAATGTCATAGGCATTAGTGGACATTTGTATCATCCTAACATCTCACTCATGCTAAGTTTTCAATCAAAATAGCTTATAGTGAGTGTGAGATGCATCCTAGGGGGTATTTGTATATACTTAACCAATATATTCATGCAATTCTATCATGGTTAAGTATCAACCTAACAACCTACATGATCATAATGACATATATGATTTAATTTCACATTATGATCATGAAGTACATGTTTTCATCAATTTATAACCATGCATTAGGTATTTTGTGATGATAATAAACAAATTATCACCTAAAGCATGATTTAAACCTATTTCTCATGATGATGTGCCCAATATCATAAATCATGATTACAAATATACATAACAATTACAATAATCATCATGATTTAAGCATTATTACCTATTTATGGGCACGTTATCATCACCCAACACTATCTAAAAAATGTTGTCCCGTCATCCTAAGTCAACCAACATATGATATAGGTCAAGTTCATATGGTTGACTACCCTAGGGGTTTTCTAACCCTTAAGGATGGATTTTGGAACCCAAAATAAATTCTTTCCTATTGGGTTCACTAAATACTCCTTGGGGATCCATTTCCTAGCAATTACTTTCTTTTTATCTTGTCCCCTAGCTATTAAGCATTTGTAGGCCTTTTCATTTTTCTTTTCCTTATATCCTAGACCTTTCTTATTAAAGCTAGCTCTTTGGCTCCTTATGATCATATTTAATGTGTTGGAGCCAATTGTGAATTTCTCTAGGGCTTTGGTTAAATAATCTACCTTTTCCCTTAATGCCCTATTTTCCTCTATGCATGCATCATTAACATCCAAAGGCATATAATCATGTGAGCATGCATCATCATGGCAAGAAGAGGTATCATTATTATTTAAACATGTATTTTCTAGCTTATATTCTAATGCCTTAATTTTATCTAGCATGCTCTTATTTTTCTTTTTCATGCCAAATAAGTCCTTAGTTAAATTAGAGATTATGGAAACTATTTTCTTAGGAGAAGCTTTCGTTACCATAGTTTCCATATCTTCTTCTTCTTCTTCGGATGAGGAGGATGTAGAAGCTCCCCCTTCATTTGAGCTCTCTCCTCTTGAGCTTGATTCTTCATTTTCGGATGAAGAGCAATCCAAGTCATCAAAGGCCATCAAGGCCAAATTGGTGACAAAGGCATTCTCCTCATCCGATGATGATGAGGAGGATGAGGATGGGTCATCCCAAGTCCTTGCCTTTAGAGCTTTGGCCTTCCCTTTTTCTTTTGTCTTCTTCTCCTCTTCCTTCTTTTTCTTGCTCCCCTTTTTCTTCTTCTTTTCTTCTTTATTTTTCCTCTCTTCCTTGCTCTTGTTTAGGAGAGGACAATTATCCCTTATATGTCCCTCTCCTTGGCAATTATAGCATATGACCTTCCCCCTTGGTCTTCTATTCCTATCATTAGATTTATCAAATCTAAAATTCTTAAATGCACGTCTTACCCTCCTTACCATATAGGCTTCTTCGGTGCTATCCATGGAGGAGGAGGAAGACGCTTCGTCATCGGAGGAGGAGGGGATTTCCATCTTCTTCTTCCCCTTATTTGCCAACAATGCTACTCCTCTTGAGGGTTGAATTCTAGGCTCCTCTTGTATTCCTTCAAGCCTAGTTTCGTGGAGCTCCATTGTTGAGAAAAATTCCTCCAAGGTACTTACTTCCAAGTTCTTGGAGATGTAGAACGAATCCACCATGGAGCTCCACTTTGAGGACCGGGGAAAGGCATCTATAGCCTTCATGAGCATGTCCCGGTTTGATAGCTTCTCACCTACACTTGTTAGCCCAATTAAAATTTCTTTAAACCTAGAGTGTAGTGAGGTTACCTTTTCTCCCTTTTCTAGTTTTATATTGGATAGTTGGGAGTGGAGGAGGTCTCTCCTTGCTAGCTTGGCCTCGGATGTGCCTTCATGGAGTTCTATAAGCTTCTCCCACATCTCTTTGGCGCTAGCACATTCTCCGATCCGGTTGATCTCTTGTTGGGGGAGCACATTGAAAAGATGATGTTTTGCCTTTGAATTCGCAAGGTGCTCCTCTCTTTGCTTCTTAGTCCATCGTGATTTTTCGATTTGTTCACCCTTTTCATCCCTAGGCAACTCGAACCCATTTTCCATTATTAGCATAATATCAAAATCGGTCTCGAAGAATACCTCCATTCTCTTTTTCCACCAAGAGAATTCGCCGTCGAACTTCGGAATGTTGCTTGTTGTGGCGGTTAGTCCTCGACAAGCTTTCCTTGGCTCTGATACCACTTGTTGGGGATCGATTGGCCGGCTAGAGGGGGGTGAATAGCCCTCGTACGTTGGACGTCGTAAATTGCTCGTCTACAAAAGATTAGCGCAAGCGGAATATACAAATACAAAGCAAAAGACAAACAATAAAACAAACGCTAACACGATGGTATAACGTGGTTCACGGCTATGCCGCTAATCCATGGTCCCCGATTCGTCCTCGGTGAATCACTCCGTTAAACCAATCCACTAAATGGTCTCTCCTTTGCACCAAGCTAGGTGGAGGTAACCTTTACAAATCAAGCACACTCTTCTTACAAATAGAATGGAGTAAGAACAGGTAAGAAGAGTTTAGAGCTTGTGGGGCACTAGGAAGATTGTTTGGAGTATGAGCATTAGCCTCTCAAAGGCTTACACCCTCTCTTTTTATAGAGAGGGCTAACTTCTTCCGTTGGCGCCACTACGATGCCACCCATGGCGCCGCTACTACAACGGCCTCGAACACGTCGGATCCCGGACCGGGTAGTCAACGGAACTCTTGGCACGATGATGGACCTCATCGATCACGCTTCTCCGTAGTCGATCGCCCGATCGGCTATGAATGGTTCTGGCGAAACCTATTGACCCGATCGCGCTTGGCCGATCGATGGTCTTGGCAATGATCGCCATCGATGGTAGTCGATCGCCGCCACAATCCGATCGTATCGAACTCACTCGACTCGGGCGATCGCCATGACATGGCGATCGGCCCGTGTCGAAAAACCCATCCGACACTTGGCCAAATGGCCAAGTTTCACCTAAGAGCTACCCTTCCCCGGGTTACAATCGCTCATTCTCATCTCTCGGAGTCCCTCGCCTTCGAAGTTCTCTTCGTTCTCGGCCACGTCCCTCGGCAGCATCAGGCGCACGACTCTGCAATGCTCCTTCGCGTCTCTTGCCTCGAAGTCTACTTCCTACGGCTTCACTCCAAGCTTCTCGTCCGGCGGTCCCTCGGATGCTCCAAGCGCACGGCTTCCGCAAAGCTATCCTTCACCGACTCAAGGCACGAGTCATGAGATGTGAAACTCGCCATGACTCCATGTGCGAATTACTAAGTCCTGCACGACTTCAACGCACATATCAAATCAATATATCAAACTAACTTAAACCCTTTGCCACACCATCAAAATCATATTACGGCAAGAGATTGCCCTAACAGAAAACCTCGACCAAAAGAGGTAAATCAACCGCAGCTCCATCATCTCCTCGTAAAAAGCTACGGCTTATTAAGAAAGGAGCCTCGAGTTCCTCGGCTCTTCCTCCCTCATCTTCGGACCCGCTAGAGTCTCGTTCCCTAGCCATTTATGAACCAAGGAGAGGAGGCAATACTTCCCCTGCCCCTTCTTCATCCCCTCACGGAGAGGATTCCCCCTCCCATTTTTTACATTCTTCCCCATCCGCCTGCCAGTGCCCCCATCCTCTCCTACAGAACTTTCCCCCGCTCCCAAACCTTCCGACCCGAGGGAGGCTCCTATTCCCCGTCGTCGTATCGGACCTTCCGCCTCTGCTGAAGGAAGACCTCTATTCCGTTCCTCCGAGGGCCACATTAGGATCCTTCTTGAAAATTCGGCATCCTTGAGGTGAAGTTCTTCAATCAATCAGGCGTCTGAGGCCCTTGTGAACAAGTAGGCAAACTACTGGCGGAGGTATCTATTGTTTCTTCGTTTCTTCTTCACCTTGCCTATTTTCATATACTGGCATGCACCAATAGCTTGTTCTTCTTCAGGCCGCCACCCAATATAGTAGTATGATAACTCATCTGGCCCGGTTCCAATCAACTGTGGAGACTCGCCACTTTGCCGCCGTGTCTCAGCGAAAAAAGCTCAAATCCGGCAAGCGAGCAAGAGGCGAAAGAAAAGGATATGAGGGGCCAATGCGAAGACGCAATGATGCAAGTGGCTCTGCTTCAGAGTGAGAAAGAAGAGCTGCAGCGGAAGAATGAGGAATTGGAGCAGCGAATTTTCCTCCAGTCTAGTGAGTTGCAACAGATAGATGAATTGGCGCGGAAACTGAGGGAGTATAAAGGGCACCTGGGAAATGCCATGATTGACTCTGCAAAATCCTCAACCACCATCCTACAGCTTCAGCAGGAGCGCTCCAGGCTCCAATTGGAGCGTCAAGCTTGGGAGGCCACCAGGAAATCTTGTACAGAGAAATGCGCGGAGCTCTCTTCCCTGGTGGCAGCTCTTCCTCAAACCTTGTCCACAATGGCTCAGCAGCAAGCCCTTCTTCATCAAGAATATCATGAAGCTCTTTCAGTGGGTCAACCATCTGTGCCACCGAGAAAGATGCTCTGGCGACTGAACTGGCGGACAGTCGAGCCCAACTAGCCCAGTGTCAAAATCAAATGAAGGAGCAGGAAGCTGACCTCAAGAGCAGATACGTCAAGAAGGGAGTAGACTTGTTCATATTAGGTTTCGAGGGGGCTGTGGCTCAAAACGCCGAACAAGGATATCCGCCTCCTGGCGCGAACACTAGTTACTTAGATCCTGTAGCGGCGTTGGCTAATTGTTCCCCCGAACGATTTGAACTGTAACCTCCAGTACTGTCTTTTCTGTAATAACTTTTTCTTTACTGTTAAGAGCTGACTTTTATCAATATGTCTGTCCTTGCGGGTTCCCTAACGAGTCGGGGTTTCTGGGCCAATTTTGAGCTTCCCCTTGTCATTTCTTTACCCGTACCACATAACGCCATCGCCTGGCTAGCTCGGGGTCTCTCTTATGGGATTTTGCATACTAGTATCCATATCCGCCCCGATTTTGGTTCGGACGTCACTTTAAATGGCCTTTTGCCTGTTGATTTTCCCTATCCTTCCTCCTGCTTCGGAAAAGATGCCAGCCTCTTCGTCTTCTCCCCCTTCCCCAGATCTTGTTCGCCAGTCTCCTTCCATTATTAATCCTTCGTCCCCTTGTCTCTTGCTATCTTACCATCATGGCTTCAAAGCAGGCATCCCATTGAAATTTCTTGGAATCGAATCTTTTGAAATACAGGATCTGGTCTCAAGATGATCACGGTCTGAGACCCGATCAACCGCCACTGATCTTCCATCCCCTACCTTTTCCGCCTTCGGTCCAACTCCCACCCCTCCAATGGGAGATCCTTCCGCGCTCCTTTTCTCCTCCTTGCAGGGTGTGGAATCCTCCCTTCACGTGGGAGTATACGGTGGGAGATCCTCATGCGGCCGTTGATCTTCCCCCACTTTCGCCAGCATTGGCTTTCGTGCCGATTCCTTTAGCGAGGACTCATCCTTCCCCTTTCGATGAAGGTCCACCAGTTCTTCCTCCACCTCAAAGGCGGCGTTTTGAGTCATATTGGCTCCTTCTCCCCCAAAGAGACATCTCCGTCTCATCTGTCAAGAGTAATCGGGGAAAGTCTGTATAAATCAAGCCAATGTAATTATTTCAAGTATATTAATGAAACAAAGAAGGAAAACGATATCTGCTTTCGTCTTTTTTCTGTAGAAATAAGGTTTCTGTTTTCAAAAGGATGGTACCCGGATCCGAACACACACTTTTCTGTCAGTTCTCAGGGATTCGGACCCTCTTAATTACGGTTGTCTTCCCGTCGACCTTCCCACTACCGCCTACACGTTTCCCTTTCTTTTCTGGCATTTATGGTCCCTACCCCTTCTACCAATAAATGCATTCCTCCCCTTCATTGCTATAAAAATCCACCGACCTTTACCTGATAGTCTCCACCATTCTCCTTTTCCCTTGGCTTGTCATGGGAGAATATCGAACAAGGTAGCGATTCCTCGCCTTCTAAAGAAACAGATAAATGACCGCGATACATAGTCATTTTGGAGGAACAAGTGAAGTGTTTACACAAGAATAGAGAAACCTCCGCCAACAATCGTTCCTTGCGCCAACAATCGATCGGGTCCCAAAAGAAGCGTCAAGAAAATCTTCTTGAAGCGCTTTTATCTTCACACTACTGCGCCAACCCCGATCACAAGAAAGAAATTCCATCCGTTCCGCCTAACAAAGAATTATAATATACCTAGATGTATTAGGGTTTCTCTTGTTGTTTCTCCTTGTAGATGGTCGGGAGTATGTAGTTCTCCGTATCATCGAACTTCCTAGTTTATCTCTTTCCTCTAGGACCTTACAGTTGTACTACTCTTTACTCCTTTTGTATTTACATGTAATTTGGGGCATATTTGGCTCTTAGTCTTTTTCAATCTTCGTGGTATATAGACACCTTAGACGAGACGACTCTGCTATTGCACAATAATAAAATCATATAAAGTTAATTGATATAGAACAAATAATAAACGAGGAAGATAAACTTCGGCCTCAAGGGGATAGCATTTTTGTATATAGAGTAACTAGTGACCGAGTACTCTCGGTTCTTCCGTTCCACCACCACACGGGGATAAACTTCATCAAGGGGATAGCATTTTGTATATAGAGTAAATAGTAACCGAGGAGTATCGGTTCTTCCGTTCCACCACCACACGGGGATAAACTTCCGCTCTGCGGGGATAGCATTTTGTATATAGAGTAAATAGTAACCGAGGAGTCTCGGTTCTTCCGTTCCACCACCACACGGGGATAAACTTCCGCTCTGAGGGGATAGCATTTTGTATATAGAGTAAATAGTAACCGAGGAGTCTCGGTTCTTCCGTTCCACCACCACACGGGGATAAACTTCCGCCTCATGGGATAGCATTTTATATAGAGTAAATAGTAACCGAGGAGTCTCTGCTTCTTCCGCTCCACCACCACACGGGATAAACTTCCGCCTGTGGGGATAGCATTTTGTATATAGAGTAAATAATGCAGGAGTCTCGGTTCTTCCGCTCCACCACCACACGGGGATAAACTTCGCTCAAGGGATGTTGTTTTTGTATATAATGGGCTATTTAGGAAAAATAAACCCTTCTTTCCCTTTCACTACCGAAGCCCATTAACAGCAAGCCCATTCTTCCTCCTTTTATAGGGGGGGACCCTTTCGCTTTCGCTTTCTTCCGCTACCTTCATCCCTCGCCTTTGGTTTCCTTCTTCTTCACTCGCTTGCTTCCTCCGCCAAATTTTGTTTCTTCGATCTTTTCTTCCTGCCTCGCCTTTCGCTATTTTCAGATATCCGAGATGCATTCCACCTTCTTTCAGAAATAGCGCCACGCCGAATCGCAAATGGGGTATCACCAACCCTTAGCTTCTTCTTCTTCTTCACCTCCTTCGATCACCACCATACAGAATCACCTCATCGTTTCTCCCTCTCCTCCTTGGTGACTTTCGCTACCCCCATCCCGGCGAAGCCGGTCATCACCCCTCTTCACTTCCTCGCATAAGCATAAGCCCTAACTTTCCCCTTTGCCTCCTTCACAACGATATTCGAATTGCCCTCTTCTTCCTCGAACTGGGGAGGCATCTGGGAAGGAGGTTCTTTCATGTCCGCCAATAATAGAGGTTATACCGCCCCTGTCTTCTCCTTCCTCGGCCCATCATTCCTCTCCTGAACCCATGGCGGTTGACATTCCTTCGCTGCCAACCTCCCCCTTCGCTTATCGCCCGCAAAGTCCTCCTCTTCCTATAGACCCTAATCAGGAGCCTTCTACTTCTAAAATTCTCATTGAAGGCTTCCCCGACCCAGTGCTCATCATCTCATCTTCTTCAAGACCCTCCACCGATCAGCCTCCTTCGATTTTTCCTTCCGACTTCACCTCCCAGACAACTGTGACGCCCGTTCTCCCCGCATCTCCGGATATGCCATCCTTGACCACAACTTCCACGGGCCTTTTGAATGAGACTCCTCCCTCTCTCCGTTCTCCACCAATGAATACCGCCTCCATTCTCCCCTTTGCGGCTGAAATTCACCCTTCGACATCATCCGTCCCATCTTCTTCCCTTTCTCCCAGGAGTCTTCGGATCCTGAACTTAGAGGAGATGACTCCTCGTATGGAAGGCCTGCGTCACACTTTGGACCTGGTACGTGTTGGTGCAATCGGCCCAGGTCACGATTGACCAGGACTCGAGTTTGACTCGAGTGATGTTTTGATGTTTGACAAAGTATGTTTGACAAAGTATGTTAGACATAGGATTGACATTGATGTTTGACATTAATGTCGGTTAATATGTTGGGGAGATTGTTTATACAATCGACTCAGGTTATAATTGACTTGATGGTTGACCAGGGTTGACCATGTGATTATGGGAAAGTCCAAGCATGGGTCTTGGCAAGGGAAAGTCCAAGTCATGGGTACTTGGCATGGAAAGTCCAAGTGGGACACTTGGCAATTGGGAAAGTCCAAGTCTTGAGCACTTGGCATGAGAAGTCCAAGCATGGGTCTTGGAAAATGGAAAGTCCAAGCATGGGTCTTGGCATGGAAAGTCCAACATCTGTTGGCAAGGAAAAGTCCAAGCTTGAGTCTTGGCATTTGGGAAGTCCAAGGGGATTGATATTGGCGGCGTAAAGTCCAAGCGGAGTCTTGGCGGCGTAAGTCCAATGTGCCTTGGCGGTGTAGACACCGTTAGCATGACATAGCCGATGGAAGCACCTGAAGGCTAGCGCGATGGATGAACAAGTCATGGATGACTTGGAGGGATCCGAGAGGCGTGAGGCTGATGGAGGTGGCTAGAAGGCTTAGGTCTAGGCTAAGGGTGGTCTAGCAAGTATGGGGCACCATACTTGGGTTAAAACCTCATTCTGAGGTTGGCGACCGGCATTATGGCGGTTCGATCACGAGTCGACTCGAGTTCGATTGCCGGTTGAGAGCTTTAAGGTTTAGCGAATGACCGCTCATGGGAGCCGATCGTCGACGGCAATGATCGCTAAGGGATGGCAATGATCACGGCCGAGTTTGAGTTAATAACGCTCCGTGAGCCGATCGGGCGCCGACTACGGCGTTAGCCGATCGCCAATGTTGGCGATCGGTGAGAGTCCCGTTGGAACATGTCCAACGTGGATTTAGCCAATGTCTCACATACGGTGTTAGCGATCGGTGATTTATGGCGATCCGCCAGACGGAAATCCAAATCGACGCGAGATAAAAGGAAGCCGCTCGTGGAGATTGCGATCGTTCGGGGAGCTTTCGAGGCGATTTGAAGGCGATTTGCAGGTGCATTTCAGGGCCCTTCAACCTCATCCAAGCAACCAACAAGCAAAGCGCTCAAACCCTAGTTTTGTAAAGTGTTCTTTACATTTCCTTTGTATTTGCTTGTATTTCTTTAGATTATTGTTGTAATCTTGTGTACGAGGTTTCTCCACCTCCGACTTGTTGTCGAGAAGGAGTTTATTGATTAGTGATTGCATTGGCATCGCTAGAGCTCGTTAGAGCTCAATCCGTGGAGTAGGAACCGTGTGGTTCCGAACCACGTTATATGATCGTGTTGTGATTGTGTGTCTTGTTATATTTATTTGTTATTACTATTCCGCTGTGCTAACAAGATTGTAGATGATCGAACGCAAAAGAATTCCATCTACGTACGGTATCACGCTATTCACCCCCCCTCTAGCGGCGTCAAATTTCCAACAAGTGGTATCAGAGCCTGGTGGCTCTTCAACGGATTAACAACCGGGAGCAATACGCTAGAGGATAAAGATGGAATTCCAAGACAAACTTGGATGGGACATCAACACACCGGTCCCGTACTCATTATATGGACAAGAAGGCTTCGATTCTTGGAAGAGAAGAATTGAAGATTTTTTGATGATGAAGGACTTCGAGGAATGGTCTCTATTAATGGAAGGATTTGAGTATCCTAGAGGACCAAAAGGTGGCTTCCTCAAGAAGAAGAGATGGAGTGAAGATCAACTCCAAAGATTCGAGAAAAATAAGAAGGTAATCAAATTCATTTTTGATTTAATTCCAAATGAATTCTTGTGTAGCCTAGGTGAATGCATGGATGCTAAGGAGCTATGGAGCGATTTGGCAAAGCTCCATGAAAGCCCATCAATGGTCCAAGAAGAAGAAGAAGAAGAGGAGTGCTCACCCTCTCAAGCTCAAGAAAGTTCACCATCAATTCAAGAAGATAAGGAGGGTGAAGAAGAGAGATCATCCTCACAAGGAAGTGAGGATTCGGAGGTTGATAGGGAATCAACATCCGGATCGGAAGATGTGAAGGAAGTGGAAGAAGCATCCACTTCAAGGATTGAGGGGGAGGAGAGAACTTCCATACCGGAACATCAAGAAGAAGCTTCGACATCGGTCCAAGATGAAGAAGCCCAAAGTCCAATTCCGGTCTCCATTAACCTAGGTAACTCAAACATATGTGTTAATAATAAAATACATATAATATGTTTTGAGTGTAGGAAACTGCACTATAAGAGCAAGTGCCCAAAGAAGATTAGGAAAGCTCCACCGGCTCCAAAAGTCAAGGATGCCGGTTCCCAAATATCAAGAGCAAGGAGCATATCATATGCTTCAAGTAACTCAAGGGGACATTATAGGAATCAATGTCCTAGGGGAAGCAAAAAGACCAAAGAGGGAGCTACACATGTAGGGGGAGCCTCTAGGGCAAACCCTAAGGTATATTTCAATAATGCACCTTCTTTAGTTAATAGGCAAAGGCATGCTAGGAATTTAAATTCTCTTGCAATTTATGAAAAGCATGCTAATAGAAATAAATATTTTTGCTTAGGAGCTAAAAGTGTCCATTTTAGTAATAAGGAGAAATTTGGGACTAATGTCCTGGAAAACCAGACCTAGTGAATCTATTAAGAAAATACAAGAACATCTAGGTTTCAATCCCAAGTGGACTAGGCATATGCCTAGAAAGTCTCATGCCCATGATTTAAATCAAAATTCAAAAATTGGGCAATTAGAGTTAGAGAATCAAGTCTTAAGGTCAAGGCTCTTGAGAAGACCCTTAAAATTATACAAAATCAATTTAAAGGGTCAAAAGATCAAAAGTCAAGGTCCAAAAGTCAAAGTCAACACCAAGGACCTAAGAGTCAAAAGTCAACCAAGGGCAAACAAGGTTTGGGTCACAAACCTAAGCCTAAGGTGTACCATAGTGTTCCATTAGATTATGGAACACTAACTAGGTCTAGAAAGACCAAGGTCAATAGGGAAGTCATCCCTAGAGTTGACCAAAGGGTGTGTCTAGTGGCTAGGGTCTCTAGGAAACCTAGGGTGGCCACTAAGAAGGTTGCAAGGGGAGTTACCCCTAGAGTCAACCTAGGTGAGACCCAAATGACCAAGGCTAATAAGCCTAGGAGGGTCATTAGGAAGGTATCTAGGAGGTTATCCCTAGGGAATACCTAATTAACCCTAGGAGCTCAAATAGGTTTTGGGTTCCTAAGAGCGTGATTGATTCACGCTAGATGGGTTTAGAGTGTGCCAACCTTGATTGGATGGGTAGTTAACTCAACCATGATAAAGGTGGCACTTTAGGATATTTTCAAGGTTATGGTCACCTTGGAAATACATTTGAGCTATAATCCTAAAAGTTTTTAGGATGTGCCAATATTACTTGAGAAGTTTGATAAAATGATCAAAATTGGCACAATTTAGGTTTAGAGGTTAGTGTGCCATTTTGGATTTTTGGCACACTTGGGAGAAAACTAGAAATATGGCAAAATATAATTAATTATATGAAATGGCAATTAATATTAAAATTTAGGTATTACTATACCTATATATTTTATATGTCATGCTTTGTTTGCCATATAACATGCCATGACATCATGCTTATTTTTTAATCATTCTATATGTCATGTTCATGTTTAGGATTTAGGTAAATGTCATGTGGTTTTAGATCTTATTTTATGCCATGACATCATGATTATGAGCATATGCTTATTTATATCATCGTTAATGTCATAATCATTCATGCATTTAAGAAAATTTGATTAAAATTGATTTAAGGACTATGGCATGACTTGGAGTCCCATTTATAAGGGAATCAAGTAGAGTTGCCTTAGAAAAATGCATGAAACCCTAGTTTAGGGAGAACAAAACCCACATCTCACATCCAATTGACATGTATGTGTATTTATACACCCTAGATACATGTGAGATGCTAGGATATGAGTTGCGTTCAAGGTGCATAGTTTTTGCATCTAGTTGAACCAAAACTCATCTAATTTTATTGGTGGATCATTGGGAAAGCTTGTGTACAAGTCATGTACTTAGAGCCCAAGGAATATGATCCAAAATAAGGTTTTGAAATCATTTTAAAATCAATTTAGAAAACCTTGGTGAAGTCTATCTTTTGATAGCAATCACCATTGATGAAGTTGATACAAAATAGGGCCAAAACATTGAAAATTTCAATGGTTTTGAGTTTTGTATCAAACTCACTATTTTATGGGTAAAATATTTTTCAAACATTTTTCACCCATTATTTTAGTCATAAGTATTATACGTATCAAATTTAGTAATTTTTCGATATAATGATAATTAGTTATGAATTTCGAAATTCGATCCGATAGTGAAATTCGAATTTTATTACAATGATCGCCACTTGGTGGCATGATCGATGTATGGCGTGACGATTTGATTCGCCAGTCGATCGCTGTGTCTGATTTCGGGTTAACAAGGTTTGTTTAGCCCATTTTCAGCTATGGTAAAGGTTCCTAACCACTCCTAACCCTAGGATATGCTTTGGGAAGCATTATGAAGGGTGAAAATCCATTGGATATGGATTAGGAGTTGTGTTAGGTCAAAGTATCAAATTTAGGGTGAGTAAAAGTTCTATGTTGAACTTAGAACCTTAATTTTGATGGTTTAGAGTTCCTATTGGCTTAGGGGCTTTCCAAGGACATTGTTGGTGCAATGGTCAAGGGGGAGCAAGCCTTTAGGGGGAGGTATCCATCTTGGGATGATGGATGTTTTTTATGGGGAGAATGTTATCAATTGAAAATTGATGGGTGTTTGATACCCAATTTGGAAATTGGGAGAGTGAGATAGGAGTGCCTCTCTTGAGTGATATGGGACTTATCACTAGGAAGATGGTAGGCATCCTAGGTATTTTTGATTAAGGGGGAGATTGTAAGATCTCATTGGGACATGAGACATTGACCTCCTTGGAGAGATAACCTTTTTGATGTTAGTCAAAAAGGGGGAGAATGTTTGGGGGAGAACATTTGATTTACATTTTCACTTAAATGTTTGGGGGAGAACATTTGGTGAGTGTTTACCAATTTGGGATAATTGGTAAGGGATTTGAGTTAGTGTTCTAACTCTTGATTTGATTCTAACTCTTGATTTGATTGGTTTTTGTCAAACATCAAAAAGGGGGAGATTGTTGGTGCAATCGGCCCAGGTCACGATTGACCAGGACTCGAGTTTGACTCGAGTGATGTTTTGATGTTTGACAAAGTATGTTTGACAAAGTATGTTAGACATAGGATTGACATTGATGTTTGACATTAATGTCGGTTAATATGTTGGGGAGATTGTTTATACAATCGACTCAGGTTATAATTGACTTGATGGTTGACCAGGGTTGACCATGTGATTATGGGAAAGTCCAAGCATGGGTCTTGGCAAGGGAAAGTCCAAGTCATGGGTACTTGGCATGGAAAGTCCAAGTGGGACACTTGGCAATTGGGAAAGTCCAAGTCTTGAGCACTTGGCATGAGAAGTCCAAGCATGGGTCTTGGCAAATGGAAAGTCCAAGCATGGGTCTTGGCATGGAAAGTCCAACATCTGGCTAAGGAAAAGTCCAAGCTTGAGTCTTGGCATTTGGGAAGTCGAGGATTGATATTGGCGGCGTAAAAGTCCAAGCGGAGTCTTGGCGGCGTAAGTCCAATGTGCCTTGGCGGTGTAGACACCGTTAGCATGACATAGCCGATGGAAGCACCTGAAGGCTAGCGCGATGGATGAACAAGTCATGGATGACTTGGAGGGATCTGAGAGGCGTGAGGCTGATGGAGGTGGCTAGAAGGCTTAGGTCTAGGCTAAGGGTGGTCTAGAAAGTATGGGGGCACCATACTTGGGTTAAAACCTCATTCTTGAGGTTGGCAGTCGACTGGCATTATGGCTCGATCGCCGAGTCGACTTCGAGTTCATTGGGTTGAGAGCTTTAAGAGCTGGCGATCATCGCTCATGGGAGGCCGATCGGTGTCGACGACCGCTGCCAAGGGATGGCGATCGATTGCCGAGTCGATGAGCTGAAGCGCTCCGTAGCCGATCAAGCGACTACGGCGTTAGCGATCGGCCGCCAATGTTGGCGATCGATCCCGGAGAGTCCGTTGGAACTTGTCCAACGTGGATTGAGCCGTTGTCTCACGCTACTGATGTTAGCGTCGATCGGGTGATTTATGGCGATCGATCGCGACGAAATCCAATCGACGCGCGAGATAAAAGGAAGCTGTTCGTGGAGATTGCGGCATCAGTTCTTGGGGAGCTTTCTTGAGGCGATTTGAAGGCGATTTGCAGGTGCATTTCAGGGCCCTTCAACCTCATCCAAGCAACCAACAAGCAAAGCGCTCAAACCCTAGTTTTGTAAAGTGTTCTTTACATTTCCTTTGTATTTGCTTGTATTTCTTTAGATTATTGTTGTAATCTTGTGTACGAGGTTTCTCCACCTCCGACTTGTTGTCGAGAAGGAGTTTATTGATTAGTGATTGCATTGGCATCGCTAGAGCTCGTTAGAGCTCAATCCGTGGAGTAGGAACCGTGTGGTTCCGAACCACGTTATATGATCGTGTTGTGATTGTGTGTCTTGTTATATTTATTTGTTATTACTATTCCGCTGTGCTAACAAGATTGTAGACGATCGAACGCAAAAGAATTCCATCTACGTACGGTATCACGCTATTCACCCCCCCTCTAGCGGCGTCAAATTTCCAACAGTACGTTTTTTTCAGTCAATTTCCTTATCTTTGTTTAACTGACTCATTTCTTTTCTCCTCAACCGGTTATGTAGGCCCTGACCAACCACCGAGAGTTGGATCGTTCCCTTCACCAATACCGGGCTCAAGCCCAAGAATGGGAACGGCAGCAACGGGAAGACTTGGCGAATGCTCAGAGCCGAGAACAACTTCTATCACAACAATTGCGCTGGTGCCAGGAGCAATTAACTGAAGCTCGCCAGCAAATTCAAAAAGATGCTGACATTATCGCAGTATTAAAGGAACGACCATGTCCGGGGGCGGGGCTACTTGTCCCTCAGTAGGAAATCCCATCAAGTTCTCTTGACACGGAACCATCCTCAGCTCAAGAGCTATTGCGTCTTCAAGGGCAGGTAGCAGAGCTCCTCAAGGGGAAGCAACAGGACGCGGACACCATCGCTCGCCTTCAAGTTCAATACCAACGAGCACAGGATAAGATAGGGGACCTCCGTACCCGCTTGTGTAAGGAGGTACAAGAAAACTCCTCCCTTATAAATTCCCGGGCGCATGCTCATGCCCGTCTACGCAGGCAAGAGACTTCCCTTCAGAGGATGAACTCTGAACTCGTCGGACTAGATCTTATTCGAAGCGGTGGAAGGATTTCGGCCTCTATGCGTCGAATATGGTGGAGATGACGATCTTGTGCAGAGACCAAAGTTCTCGAGCCGATGATGTTTCCACTGGCCGACGCAATCGAGGTGTCACGGCGCTATGTGGACGTGCGCGTAATCTTCACGAACAACAAGGCGAGGCGACATCGAGCGAAGCCACGGCCCGCCGAACCGCCCGGGAAGCGACTCGTTATTTTAATGCGCGCCACTTATCAGGACGGATTTAATGACGCAGTTAGACAATATGCTGCCCAGGGATTGCCTCCTCCAACTTATCCTTCATTTTCTTTAAATTGGGAGGCTGGGTTCAAACGTTATCCTCCCGAACGATTTAAGTTGTAATATAGTATCTCATTTTGAAACGGGGATTTCCTTTCTGCGTTTCTGTTTCTCCTTCAATACTCATTGGTAATACCGTATTGCCCTTGTAAATAACCCCTTAATGAAATTTAGAGAGCATTTGGCATTCCATCGATATAATCAATTCAATAAACACCCCCTCTGAGTTTCATAATTTCTCCCTTTCTATTTCATATTTCTCATACAGTGTGAAAGAGCTTCAAGTGAAGGGCGTTCCAAGGTCGTGGAAGCTCTTTGCCTTGGTCGTCTTTCAGATAATATGCTGACCCTGCTACGCAGCGCGTTATCTCGTAAGGTCCCTCCCAGTTGGGAGCCAACTTTCCAGGATCTCCAGCGGGATTGACCTTACGCAAAACCCAATCTCCTTCTTGAAATCTCCGAGGCACCACTTTCTTATTAAAGGCTCGCTGAACTCTCTGCTTGTAAAATTCCGCTCGCCTCCGGGCCATCTCCCGTCTTTCCTCCACCAGATCTAATTCGGTGCTTCGGATAAGTTGGTTCTGATCTGGCTCGTATGCTTTTACCCGAGCGCTATCCAACAAAACTTCGACCGGAATAACGGCCTCCGCCCCATATACCAAACTAAAGGGAGTCTCTCCTGTCGCTGTCTTAGGTGTGGTTCGATAGGCCCACAGGACGCCTGGTAGCTCTTCCACCCGCTTTCCCTCCGAGCACCCAACTTGGTCTTTAATCCTTGAATGAGGATCACATTGTTAGTTACCTCCACTTGTCCATTCGGCCGAGGGTGAGCTACCAAGTGAAAGCTTCTGAATGTTGAGACTTTGGCACCATTCTTGAATCTTTTTCCCTGGAATTGTCGCCCATTATCAGCGACTATTTTACGAGGATACCATGACAAATGATATTTCTCCATAAGAATGTATTACGGCATTCTCGGAATTTTGGCTAAGGGCTCGGCCTCCACCCATTTGGAAAAATAATTCACAATAATCCAATAAAACCTCTTACGTAGAAGGTGCGCTGGCATCGGACCCACTATATCCATTCCCCATTGATCAAAGGACAGAAGAGACTACGACTTTCATTAACTCGGTCGCTCGTAACGGTTGCTATGTTTCGACAAGCGATGCAACTTTGCACTATCTGAGCAGATCTCGTTGAAGAGTAGGCCAAAAGTATCCTAGCCAACAAGGTCTTTCTTGCTAAAGCTCTCCTCCTAAATGATTCTCGGCATCCTTCATGGATCTCCCGGAGTACCCATTCCGCATCCTCCTTTCCTAGGCATTTTAACAAGGGTCGCCCGAAAGAGGTCTTGTACAGGTCTTCATTTAAGAGGATGAACCGTTTGACTCGGTGTATTAAAGTAGATGCCGCAATTTTCCCTTCAGGAATCTTCCCGTGCCGTAAATAAGCTATGATATCGGTTCTCCAATCAAGAATTAGGCTTGATTCGGGTGCGTCTCCCTCTATGTTGCATATTGCTAAGGAAGTGTGAATTCTCGCCTGGATCATCTCCGATGATTTCATTCCTCCCACAGCACTAGCCATCTGAGCCAATTCATCGGCCTTCTCATTGTGCTCCCGCGGGATTTGCTTCAAGAGGACTTGATGAAATTGAGCTTTTTCTCTCTCAAAAGCTTTCAAGTACTTGTGCAGCCTTTCCTCCCGAACCGCAAAGAACCTCAAGTCAGATATTACCATCTGGGAATCCTAGTGGATCACAATGTAAGAATCCCCTACCGCTTTAGCGACCGCAATCTCGCTAGGATAGCTTCATATTCCGCTTCATTATTAGATGCCTGATATTCCAGGCGAACGGCTAATCGAGTTTCTTCACCCTCCGGGGTAATTAATAGAACACCAACACCACTGCTTGTAGATCCTGCTAGGATAGCTTCATATTCCGCTTCATTATTAGATGCCTGATATTCCAGGCGAATGGCTAATCGAGTTTCTTCACCCTCCGGGGTAATTAATAGAACACCAACACCACTGCCTGTAGATCCTGAGGAGCCATCTACGAATATATTCCATGCCTTTGGTTCTCTCTCCTTCATAGTTGAACCTTCTTCCGAACCACAAGGTACTTCGGCCAGAAATCGCTGAGTGCTCGGGCCTTGATGACCGTGCGAGGTTGGTAGTGTATATCATACTCGCTTAGCTCTATCACCCATTTGGCTAACCTTCCCGAGAAATTTGGCTTAGTGACGACCTTGCCCAATTCGCTGTGTGTTAAAACGGTGATAGGATGAGCCAAAAAGTATGGCCTCAGTTTGCGGGCGGTTAGCACTAGGATATACGCCAGCTTCTCTAACTCCGTATAACGGAATTCTGCCCCCTTCAGAATATGGCTGGTATAGTAAATAGGTTGCTGGTGAGAACCTTCTTGTTTCAGTAACACCGAACTAACGGCTCCTTCTGAGACGGCCAGATACATCCATAGTGGTTCTCCTTGTATTGGTTTAGCGATGGAGTCCGGCGGATATCTCTTCAACTCCGGAAAGCTTGTTCACATTGATCGTCCCACTGAAATTTAGTAGCTTTGCGCAAGATCTTGAAGAAAGGTAGCCCTTTGTCCGCCGATCTGGCTATGAATCGGGATAAAGAAACAATCCTGCCCACTAACTTCTGGGTCTCTTGCAGATTAGTAGGTGATTTCATGTTGCATAAGGCCTTCACCTTCTCGGGGTTGGCTTGCAACCCCTTCTCAGTCACAATGTACCCCAAGAACTTGCCACTTTTTACCCCGAACAAGCATTTGTTAGGGTTTAGCTTCATATTAAATCGCCTCAACGTAGCGAAGGTTTCATTCAAGTCCTTGACTAGATCCCGAGTGACCTTCGACTTGACCAGGATGTCATCCACGTAGACCTCCACATTCTTCCCTTTCTGTTCTGCAAAAATTTTGTCCATAAGGCGCTGATATGTAGCCCCGGCGTTCTTCAATCCGAACGGCATGACCACATAGGCATATAATCCCCCTGCAGTCACAAAGCTAACCCTCTTTTGATCCTCTTCGGCCAAAGGTATTTGATGATATCCCTGATAGGCATCCATCAGGGAAACCACTTCATATCCTACAGTAGAATCCACCAATTGATCAATACGAGGCAAGGGGTAGCAGTCTTTAGGGCATGCTTTATTCAAATCACGGAAGTCGATACACATCCTCCATTGCCCAGAAGGCTTGGGGACCAAGACTACATTAGAAACCCATTCGGGAAACTGGATTTCCTTTACATGGCCCGCTTTTAGTAGTTTATCCACCTCCTCAGCTATGATCTTATCTATCTCGGGTCCGAAATGTCGCCTCTTCATTGGCTGGGTGGGCTCCTCTAATGATGTTGAGGTGGTGTTCCGCTACTTGAGGATGGATACCCGTGAGATCATGCACATCTCTTGCAAAGATGTCCTCATTCTCCTTTAAGCAGGCCACCAGCTCTCCTTTGATATCCAACTGTTGTGCTATCCGTGTGGCCTTTCTTGGAGCAATCTCCACCAGTTCTCCCTCCTCTATCTTATCAGCCTTGGGGGGAAATTCCTCCAGGACGCAGACGTCGGTAGCGATGACAGCTTTGCCTTTTAGATCTTCAGTTCTGGCCTTCTTTTGATCGTCCCGAACCATTTGCACATAGCAGCTCCGGGAGGCCTTCTATTCTCCATGAACTTCTCCCACCAATTGTCCCACTGGAAATTTCAGCTTCTGGTGGTACGGGGAAGCCACGGCCTGAAAAAGGGTGAGGAAAGGGCGCCCAAGAATAGCGTTATAAGTGGATGGAGCATCCATGATAAGGAAAGGGATTATACTAGTTTTTTGGCGGGGCTTTTCACCCAGAGTTAAAGGCAATGAAATCTGCCCCACTGGGTGGACCATATGCCCTGCGAATCCGAAAAGGGGAGTGGACACATCTTCTAGCCGGGCATTTCAGTTGCATGCGCTTGAAGGCCTCTGGAAGAGGATGTTGATGTGAGCTCCCGAATCAACTAGCACTCGGGCCACTTCATTAGCGAGGATATACGGATAACCAAAGGCGTCTGTATGAGCGGCAGAACACCTGCGAGATCTTCGACCCGAACAAACAGCGCCGCATGCGATCTGTCGATGGCGATGGCCAAACTCTCCATAAGGCGGGCATATGACTTCCATGCGGTTAGAGTCCGTCGATGGGTCCTCGGCTATCACATGGATAACTCCCAGGAAGGTCATCAAGCGGAGGAAGGGCCCTCACTGATGGGCCTTCTTGGGAGACCACCTCTCGGGACGGCATTTGGGGGAAAGTGACCCGAGGTTGTTGATTATACGGCCCCGGACGGGCGACATTGGTTCGGGGACCTCGCCGTGCCGTTCCTCCGGCTTGATACCTCAATTGCGGATATGCAACATGGAGGCGATCTAGTTCTTCTTGAAACACCGATTGCTAGTGTGACCATACTCGTATGATATTGGCGTAAGAACGGGGTCGGGGATTACGCGGATCCTCTATGTCCCAAGGGTCGCCAGAGCGCACTCGCTGATCGTAGAACTCCATTTCACATTCTTTCCAAGTCCTCGCGGAGGAAGCACTTCAAGACCATGATTTGCAATGGCGGGGGGCGAACTCCCTGTAGCATTGGTCGAGGCCTCGGAGCCTCGTGCCGAAAAGGTCTTGTATACTCCCGCCGAGGGGGAGCTTGAGGAGCAGCGGGACGAGCCCTTTCAGTTGGGACTGTTGCGGCAGTTCGCTCGGCTCTCATCACCCTTAATCCTTCTTCTTCGCGGATAAACTGCTCTGCACGGCTCAGTAGCTCCTCATAGCTATCCGTAGGCTGTCTCAGCAAGGAACTAAGGAAGGGGCCCTCCTTCAGCCCGTGCTGAATGGCACCCCGGAAGGATTCAGATCGGGCTGCGGGGATTCCCCTAGCCGCTGAGGTGAATCGATGGATATACCCCCTAAGGGATTCTGAAGGTCCCTGGGTGATATGCATTAACATAGAGGCGTCTTGCTTATACGCCTTACAGCTGACAAATTCTCGACTGAACATTCTCTGGAAGTCGGTAAAGCAGTGATAGATCCCGGGGCGAGTAGTGAACCACTTTGCGCCAACCAATCAGGGTGGTCCGGAAGAATCGACACTTGAGAGCGTCAGTATAACAGTGAAGCGAGGCCGCTCCATCGAATTGCGATATGTGCTCTTCCGGATCCGTCGAACCGCCGTGCTTTTACCGACACGAGGATTTGGAAGTAGGATGGAGGAGCTCGAAAGAATGTCCATCGTGAAGGGGCTAGGTTCGTAGAACTCCGGAGGTCTGGTTGATTGACTTTCACCCTGTTCCTCCCGGCGCGTTTGGGTGAAGGGCGTAGTATTCTGGGGTGTTCTTCCCCCGAGTCCGCCTCCAGGCAACACCTCACCATGGGCGGCGGTACGAGAGGGAGGAGGCATTTCTGGGAGGGGATCTCTGGAAGAAGGTTCCCCGGAGTGCGGATGCAGATATCCGGTCTTTCTCCTTTCTCTAGCGAGGGCTTCTGTGATAGCATCATCCATTAAGGCCTTTAGTTGCGATGGTAGAAGGGTGAGGGGGCGCTCCTCCGCCACAGAGATATCAGGTTGTTGCATTTCTTCGGGTTGCATCTCAACGTCCAGCTCAAATGTTCCCACAGACGGCGCCAACTGATGCGGGTGCGGGGGAAAAATCTGTTTGCTCCGTTTTCAAGGCGATGAGGCGATGAGGGAGGTCTCGGAGTATTCTCCCGCAGCCTGATCAAGAAAGAATAAGAAAATGAAGTAGGCGAAGCGAAAACTTCGACACGAATCGAGATTCAGACACGAGATGTAACGTTGTTCGGAATAAGGATTCCTACTCCACGGGGGTGAGGTTTCTCACCAGATGCGGTGCCTAAGCACTTTCACTATGAAAATCCTCCTTTACAGAAAGCAAGTTTCCGAAGGTGGAGGAGAAATGACCTCTTACAATGATGTTACAAGATGAGGAAAATACAAGAGACTTAACCAACAGCAGATCTCCGTCCTCCTTCTCCGGCGAGACCGTTCTTCCTTTTTCTCTCGTCCCCTCTTCTCTCTTGCTGGATGTGAATGATTGCGGATCCCCTCTTCTCTCTTGCCTCCCTCTCTCCCTTTTATCTTCCCTCCTCCTTCAACGTAACGTCGCGGATTATCTCCATCGTACACGTGGCCACCTCCTCTTCCTGGAGAATAATTCTGTTACAAATATGAGGAACGAGGACTTCCCCGAATATTGCATGGGGCCCCCCAAGCCGTTGCATAGCACCTTTCCCTTTACTTTTTCAGGCGACGAGGTTAAACTGTTTCCCTCACCTCTCTACTTTGGGTGAAGTTACCTTAGGCCCCTATACCATAGGTGACCTAGCTTTAGGGTTTCTCCCTAAACCGAACCAATTCTCCTTTTTCCCGTACCAAACTTCTTTCGCGTCGATTAGTTTGAGTTGACCCTTCCTCCATCCCATTGGCTTCCGGACTTGCCTAGTTGAACCAGTTCCTAGTCCTCTGTTAGCGAAGTGCCTTCCGCCTCTTTTCCACCTGCGTCCCTTGTTTCTAGCATTCGCCCGTGCCGATAGCTCTCGCTACTTGCCCGTGCCGATGACTTCTGGTACTTGCGCCCGTGTCGATTACTTCCAATAACTCTCGCCCGTGCCAATGGCTTCTGATAACTCTCGCCCGTGCCAATAGCTTCTGATAACTCTCGCCCGAACTGTTTCTCCTTTTCCCCTTTGGCTGAACCAGGTGTTTTGGGGACGGGTCACGGGTCACCTGCTAACTCTTCTATTGGGAATTAGGTAGAAAAAGTACCAGTAGTATCAGGTGGGTTGATAAAAGTTCAATCCAACCCGCTTAAATTATTTGGAGAGGCGGGCCAACCCGGCGCGCCTAACCCAACTTGATATCTCTAGTTGTGTCGTGTATGTTAATGATCCTTCGCACAGATATGGCAAGTTAGGCCCGCGAGGAAAGAAGTGTATCTTTATTAGATACTCTGAATACTCTAAAGGATATGTGTTCCTACGAGAACATACGGACGGGAATGTCACTGAGATTGAGTCTTGTGATGTCATATTTCTTGAGAATAATTTTTCTAAGGGAGGAGAAATCTATCGAGATTTCACCTTCTATGAGATGGACGATCCTATTGGCTTAGTAGATCCCAGTGGCGGGATTCAAGTGTTGGGTTTCCGGCACCGCGGCGAGTGTGTGTTCGAACATGTTTCGTAAACATGTGCGCAACGGAAGAAATAAAAAGCAATAAATCTAATTTATTACAACATACACACCGCACGCATGCATAGTACAACATGTGTAGACATAATCACAATTTTAAATTTTACAATAAAAGGAAATTACTCTACGTATACCTGACGTATCACTTGTAGCGGGAAAGACAACAACCGGAGCGACTCTCGCTAGAATCGCTTCTATCCGTATCCACGCCGAGTATCGTTGGGATGGCTTCACAAAGCCACGAGCTTCGTCTTCTTACGAGTTACTAGCCTCGTGTCGAAGACGATGTGATCGAGAGAAGATCACGATCCGAATCAAAATTCGGATTGGAAAATGAGTCTCCCAGAACTCGCTTCTTCGAATATGAATTCGTCAACGGTTTGACGAATCCTTGGTCCTCCACCTATGAGGATTATCGGAGATCGAATCCCCGACAAGTTGGCCGCTGTCGGAGCTCCAAACGTCGTTCAAACGATGCTCCAATAAGAAGGAAACAAGCTGTCCAGAAAACTGGACAGCTTTGGTGGAGAACTTGCGCTGGCCAAATAAGGAAAGCTAGGCGCTCACCTTGTCGCCGGAGCCAAAGAAGATCACCGGAGCTCCTCCTACAGCAGCTAGACGCCAGCAGGTGGGGAGGACGGCAGCTGCTGGACGCCGACTAGTGGAGCTTGGGCGGTGGTGGGCGGCGGCAAGATGCTGGGCGTCGGCAAGAAGAGGAGAAGAGGAGAGGAAAAGATTTTCCAAAAATACCAAAAACCCTTAGGGTTCTCCAACCTCTAACCGCGCTTTTATAGAGCGCATGTTTCTTAACCATTAAGAAACCATCTCCTAGCGGTTATTGGTTCATAACCAAAACCCGTTAACTCGCTCCAATAACTTGAGTTAAAATAAACCAAACCGCATTGGTCTATTTTAAGTTAAAACGAACTGAACCAACTTTGGTTCATTCGTTTAAAACAAACCAAACCCCTTTGGTTTATTCTTCACCATTGCATTAGAACCAAATCAATTTGGTTCACCCATCATGTCTTCATAAGACACGACCCATCCATGCTTCCATTGCGACTGAAACGATTTCATGTTCGATCCTTGTTTGGTCCAACCAAATCTAGTTTCTCTCGATGTGAGAATCCCATTCTAAAGCTCGTTTTAAATTCTTCGGATTACGCTCATTATGCGTGTGACCAAATAGGTTCCCGATTTATGTTGGTCATCTATAATTAACCTTTAATTATAGATCGATCATGAGTGGCACCTAGTAGTACATCATGATCCCCAATTAATCAAAAAATCAACGGTTGACTCCAGAACCACTTCTGAAACCTTTTCAGCAGCCACAGTGAACCTGTAGGGAGTCTCAACAAAGATGTTCCAATGGCAAGTGCAGCAACCTTTGCTCCATTCCCAACACGTAAATTTGACTCTCCCTTGACGAATCTTCTTCTATTCCTTAGCCCATGTATGTCATTACATATATGTGAGTCACACCCAGTATCAAATACCCAAGTGTTTGAGGAAATAGAATGACAATCAATAATGAAGATATCTGAAGAAGATGGGGCATCTAATGTCTTATTATTCTTCACAGACTCAAGATAAATCTTGTAGTTTCTTCGCCAATGGCCCTCCTTGCCATAATGATGACAAGTGCCCTTTTGAGCTGGTTCTGCCTTTTTAGTCTTTTTCTTCTTCCCCTTCTATTGTTCCTTTGACTTCCTCTTAGAACCTTTCTTTGAGGAACCAACTAACAGCACCGTCCTCTGCTCATGTTTCTCAAAAGGCTCCACAGTCTTCAGCATGTTGAGCAGTACCACAAATGAACCTTCTTGCATCTCAGAGGTGAAGAGGAGCTTGGAGACTTCGAACCTTTTGAATCTCACTTTCTCATCAAACAACTCATAAAGATGAAGGACTATGGTATGAGCATACATATTCTCATGCTGCTTCCACAGCTCGGGTACCATCGCGGCTAGCATGATTCAACTCGTCATTTCAGAATCAATCACATGTTTCTGATAGGCCAACAATTGGTCCGGAGTTGCATTGTCACTAGGACGAGTGGGAAGAGGTGCTTCGAGGACATTCGCAAGCTTTTCAACCTTGAAAATAATTCTCAGGTTGAATCCAAAAGTCAGTCCAAGAAGTTCGACCCAGTCAATTTATTTGAATCCAAAATAGAGTGCAAATTCAAAGACATCATGATCAAGTGATTAAACTAGAAATACAAATCAAGCATATATGAGAAAGATGATTTAAAATGCATCAACATACATTCATAAATCTCATTCATTTTTTGAATTTCAAAATCCCAAAATCACTTCGGGAGATCGTAGGTCCATCTCCAAATGGGCTGATATCCAACATAGATATGAACAACCTTGGAGAGAGTCCAACAAGTCATTCATAGCTATGATGGCTGGTATCAAATATACCGATTGCATATCACATATATGCAACTATCATAATGTGCTATCAACTAATTGAATGTTCACACATACATCAGGTTGTTAACTCATTAAAAAGTATGCATCTTATGCATAGCACCCAACTTCACCTCCCTTCACATCGACCTTGGAGAGAGTCCAACAAGCCAATGCTCCAGGTTAAAGCCAACCCATTAATCGAGAAATAGTTTTAATATGGTTAGAGCGCATTCAACCAATTAGCCCGGCTTGGAGAGAGTCCAACAACCAAAGCTAACGATTGACCTCTGACTCTTACCATATTAGTATTAAACTATTTCATGGTTTAAACATGTTCAGGTTCGAGCCGGGCTTGGAGAGAGTCCAAACCCCCAAACAAGAAACAGAACTCTGGTTCTAACCATATTAATGGAAGGTGTAGGCTTTAATATTGAGTGAGGGTTTTATGTCTCATCCTCTTTGAATGCAAATAACTATTATCTACATAGAATGACATAGATGACATACATCTACATGTCACGACACGCATGGCATAATAATATGCATCTAATGAAATTACATGGCATACAATTATGGCATGTACAAAAATTTCCTTATATGTCATAACTATTTATGGAAATAAAATATATTTGAGATTTGATTTCCCAAATCAAATCATGATTAAATTAGGAAACAAATTTCCAAATCTAATCACATATTTTATTTATGTAAAGTGTTGATTGAGGAAAGTCAAATTTAATTTAGGAAACAAATTTCCTAAATTGTCAAAACTATTTATGGAAATAAAATATATTTAAGATTTGATTCCCAAATCAAATCATGATTAAATTAGAAAATAAATTTCCAAATCTAATCATATATTTTATTTATGGAAAATGTCAATTTCATAAATACTTCTAAACTTTCCAAAAGTAGAAGATTTCCATAAATACTTCTAGACTTTCCAAAATTAGAAAATTTCCATAAACACTTCTAAACTTTCCAAAAGTAGAAAATTTCCATAAATACAATTACGACTATCGCAAAACAATTTTACGATTATGTCGAAACACAATCTGGGCTCTGATACCACTGTTGGGTTTCCAGCACCGCGGCGAGTGTGTGTTCGAATATGTTTCGTAAACATGTGCTCAGCGGAAGAAATAAAAAATAATAAATCTAATTTATTACAACACACATACCACACGCATGCATAGTACAACATGTGTAGACATAATCACAATTTTAAATTTGCAATAAAAGGAAATTACTCTACATATACCTGACGTATCACGTGTAGCGGGAAAGACATCAACCGGAGCGACTCGCTAGAATCGCCTCTATCCGTATCCACGCCGAGTATCATCAGGATGACTTCACAAATCCATGAGCTTCGTCTTCTTACGAGTTACTAGCCTCGTGTCGAAAACGATGTGATCGAGAGAAGATCACGATCCGAATCAAAATTCGGATTGGAAAACGAGTCTCCCAGAACTCGCTTCTTCGAATATGAATTCGTCAACGGTTTGACGAATCCTTGGTCCTCCACCTATGAGGATTGCTGGAGATCAAATCCCTGACAAGCTAGCCACTGTCGGAGCTCCAAACATCGTCCAAATGATGCTCCAACAAGAAGGAAACAAGCTGTCCAGAAAACTGGACAGCTTTGGTGGAGAACTTGCGTCGGCCAAATAAGGAAAGCTAGGTGCTCACCTTGTCGCCGGAGCCAAGGAAGATCACCGGAGCTCCTCCGGCAGTAGCTAGACGCCGGAAGGTGGGGAGGACGGCAGTTGTTGGACGTCGGCTAGTGGAGCTTGGGCGGTGATGGGCGGCGGCAAGATGTTGGGCGCCGACAAGAAGAGGAGAAGAGGAGGAGAGGAAAAGATTTTCCAAAAATACCAAAAACCCTTAGGGCTCTCCAACCTCTAACCGCGCTTTTATAGAGCGCATGTTTCTTAACTATTAAGAAACCATCTCCTAGCAGTTATTGGTTTATAACCAAAACCCGTTAACCCGCTCCAATAACTTAAGTTAAAATAAACCAAACCGCGTTGGCCTATTTTAAGTTAAAATGAACCGAACCAACTTTGGTTCATTCGTTTAAAACAAATCAAACCCCTTTGGTTTATTCTTCACCATTGGATTAGAACCAAACCAATTTGGTTCATCCATCATGTCTTCATAAGACACGGCCCATCCACGCTTCCATTGCGACCGAAATGATTTCATGTTCGATCCTTGTTTAGTTCAACCAAACCTCGTTTCTCTCGATGTGAGAATCTCATTCTCAAGCTCATTTTAAATCCTTCGGATTACGCTCGTTGTGCGTGTGACCAAATAGGTTCCCGATTTATGTTGGCTATCTATAATTAACCTTTAATTATAGATCGATCATGAGTGGCACCTAATAGTATATCATGATCCCCAATTAATCAGAAAATCAACGGTTGACTCCAGAACCGCTTCTGAAACCTTTTCAGTAGCCACAGTGAATCGTGCCTCATTCCCTTCACTCATCTTATACCCACTTGGTTCAGGATATGGTCTATAGTGTCAGTCCCCACTAGGCTGACTACGTCACACCTAACCCAAGTATCATTTCCTCATCCTTCGGATTCTAGTTACTGCACATGTATCTAAGAGTACATTACTCTAAACATGTAATGTTTTGGCCAAAGACTTTAGTAACAATCCAACGAGAGACCTTGGGTATACATCTCCTCGCAAGGAGTGATGAATCCTTTGTAGGCTATTCAAATACCTTCGGACACTTCGACTTATACCCAATCATCCCGGGTCCACATCTCCTTGGAGATGCTTGCTTAAGATGTCAAAGTATAAGTCTCCATAACCAAGATGACTTGAATACCACAAGTCAAAGGAAAATCACACTTAATCTGTAGTAAGAACTTCATTGACATATCCATATATGTAGAGAACCATATGAAGTCTTACAGCTGGTCACTCCAATGAACTAGTTACCATAACTAGCATCCACGATTAACTCCGGACATCACAATGTCTCCAGCCAGTGAGAATCAGCTGCTTGGATACACCAAGGAGTATACCTCATACTAGTCTCAACAGAATTGATGGTGTCCAAATCCATCAATTCATTGACTAGGGATAATTCCAATACATCACAATTACACATGTAGAGATACTCACTGGTTGTGATCCAATCACAAATTCTCTCATGCTGTGAATCGTATTGTGGACATTCAGTAAATGAGTTTAAGATCTAATCAAATACATGAAAACATGTATACTCAAATAGTAAATCTTCATTTATCATATAAATGGTTTAAACATAAGGCGATTGCCTTAGGACATCTCTCATATATTACTAACATCAAGACCCTGAGATGGATCTTGGTCCTAGTAGGAGTGGTCCATCCCAAGGTGAGGATGTTCTCTCTCCTCATTAGAGTGGTCGAGGAAATGTACCTCGTCATCGTTTCCCGATTGAGAATAAGACATTCATTGTGACTCCAGAGGACGAGGAAGATCCGAGGACTCTGAGAGAGGCCCTCGAGGGCAAAAGACCAATGGTTTAAGGTCATGGAAGACGAAATGAAATCAATGAAAGTCAACAAAGTCTGGGAGCTTGTTGACTTAAGAATAGAAAGGTCATTGGGAACAAGTGGGTTCTCAAAATCAAGAGGAAGGTTGACGGATCGAGCGAGAGATATAAAGCTCGTCTAGTAGCCAAGGGCTACATTCAGACAAAGGGCATTGATTACGAGGAGACCTTCTCTCCAATAGTCAAGTTTACTTCGATCCGTTTACTTTTAACGATTGTCACGAGTCTAGATCTAGAGTTACATCAGATGGACGCGAAGATTGCCTTCCTTAATGGAAGTTTGGATGATGAGATCTACATGGAACAACCTTCTGGGTTTGTTCAAGTAGGTCAAGAAGATAAGGTCTATCGACTTCGGAAGTCGATATATGGCCTTAAGCAATCATCCAGGTGGTGGTATCTAAAATTTCATGAGGAGGTGATATCTTATGGTTTTATAATGATCGAGGAGGATCATTTTGTCTATCTGATAAGATCTAATAACTCGTTTGTGATTCTGTCATTATATGTGGATGACATAATGTTGGTTGGGAACAATATTGAATATTATTAAAATGTGGTTATCTTCCACTTTCGACATGAAAGACATGGGTGAAGTTGAGTTCATCCTTGGAGTACAAATTTAGAGGGATCGCTCGAGAAGATTTCTAGCTCTTTCACAAGAGGCTTATATTAAAAAAAATCTTTAGCGCTTTGGGATGAGTTATTGTAATCTCATAGATACTCCGATCACTAAAGGTAAGGGTTTGAGCTTGATAATGTGTCCTAAGACTCAGGAAGAGATAAGAGAAATGAGTAAAGTACCTTACTCAAGTGTAGTAGAAAGTCTAATGTACGCAATATTGTGTACAAGACCAGACATATGTTATGCAGTCGGTCTGGTATGTAGATATCAAGCAAATTCTGGAAGGGGTCACTGGAGAGCAGTGAAAAGGATTTTCAGATATATTAAAGGAACTGCATCCTTCTCTCTGTATTATGGAGGAGGCGATTTGCATCTCGTGAGATATTTAGATGTCGACTGGGGAGGCGATCTGGATAAACACAAATCTACATCAGGTTTCGCTTTCTTGCTCAATGGCAGAGCAATCTCTTGGAGCAACAAGAAGCAAACCTGTATTTCTCTATCTACAATGGAGGATGAGTTCGTGGCATGCTTAGTAACAGTTCAAGAGAGTGTTTGGCTCAGAAGACTATTGGATAACTTAGGGGTTGTAGCGGATTGTGGGAGGTCAATGATGATTTATTGTGATAATCAGGCCGTCATCGCTTACACAAGAGACCATAAGTTTCATTGTAGAACCAAACACGTAGATACCAGATATCATTGTGTAAGAGATATCATTGAGAAGAATGAAGTGACTATCAAGTACATTTCAACACACAACATGGTGGCTGACCCCTTTACCAAACCTATCACGAGAGACTCCTTTGTGGGACATAGAGAGTCATTAGGTTTGGGTGTTTTATGAAATTTCTTAACTTGTACTATAATGATAATGATGCTTAATGAAATATATGACTTAATTTGCATTTATGGTCCAATTATATTATTGCACTTGTTATATATATATATATATATATATATATATATATATATATATATATATATATATATATATATATATATATGTTATGTGATATAATAGATATGTCAGGCAGGCATATTCACTCTCTCACACGAGTGACCAACTCATAGAGTGGAGATTAGACGGTTTCTAGCTGTAAGAGGTTTTGAGAGTAACCATGCTAGAACTTAAGTCACCCTGATATGTGTTCAGGATGAGATCATGTGTGACATGACCAACATAGATTTAGTCACATCCATATGGCCTGTAAGCAACCAGATTTGAGATCTCAGATATCACCTGCAGTTTATGATACTGTCTTTGAGAGACTCTCTCTGAGATCTCTGGGTAGAATCTTATGTGTATACCGAGTCTCATACTTGCACAGTGTTAGAGAAAATCTGACATATGCTCTTATGAGAAATGGGGAATAACATTGTGACACGTGTTTCATACCGTGTGTGATAAATCGACTAGGAAAAGTGGAAGCCTTATTACTTGAGATAGTAAATTAATATCCCCGAGCTCCACTGTGTGAGATTCGAGATCCACTAGGAGGGATCTCTTGTACTCTTATTACTTTCGACTGTTTCTTGAGGCCGTGATTCAGTGTTACTACTTTAGTCTGTTTATCGATCGTCCGGAAGATAAATTGAGATCTGAGGGACAGGTCTAGGAAAGCAGTTGAGTTATGGCTAATAGATTCTAGTTTGGGAAAAGGAAAACCAATTGACATTACATCAGGATTTTAATATTCACTGACTAGTCTTTTATGTTTATCTGAGGAGAGATTAAACAAATTAATGAATATAATATCGAACAATATCTAGGGATACTTTCGATGAGGAAAGAAGTTTGATTGGATGTAATAAGTCTTGGATCTGGGGTGCAGCAAGATTGTATCTTATGATACAAAGATGGCTACTCTATCATCCTAACAGGTGTATAGGGCAATTTTTTATATGCATGTGTATTTGCAAGTCGCACGACGTCCAACTCTATGTGAAAGCTCAGTAGGGTGATGGATCGCATGAGATGTGATATAATGATGATTATAATTATATGTCCTCGTGTGCAAGTGGGAGATGATGGTTATATGCCCACGTGGGGCATATAATTCACACATGGGTAATGGGTGGTTACCCATTACCCATTACCCCATGTTCTCCATCTCCTCTCATCTCCTCTCCTCCCTTATAAAAGCAACCTTCTTGATGAGAAGAAGGTGTGGCTAGTTAGGTAAGTGTGAGGGAAATTTTGTACACGAGTGAAGCAAGAAATGAGAAGGTTTCTTGTATGTGAGTGCTGCGAGAAGGCAGCCGAGAGTTCTTGTTCTTGTACGAAGTGCTTTGCTTAAAGAACTCCTCTTATTGTTGAGTAGAACAAGAGGAATCATCATCACCGAGTTTATGGGTTGTGAAGTTGTGATATTGTGGTGGAAGTTCGATTTAACCATCTTAATTTTCATCCCGACTGCAAGGGTTTCGAGAAGATCTAAGAAGTTTCTAATCAGAGCAGTTCTAGTAGCTTTGGCATCTAAGGTATATTTATGTTTTCGTAATTTTCATAAGTATACAAGTCTATGTGTCATAGTTTATTTCAACAATCACTGTCCTACTAACCGTCTGCTTGCTCTCTAGCCTGGCAATGGAGATGGTAGGGTAGTTGATGTCGGAGATGAGGTCTGGAGAGGTGGTGTTATAGGGACAGCTGAAGTTGCTAATCAGAGATTGATCTTATGGCCTTGGTCCTTGTAGCCATAGCGGAAAAGGAAGAGGAGGTAATCTTCTATGGCAGTTTTGAAGACTAAGCTTGGACTGAGGGCTCTGAGGGGACTTATTTCTCTTGCTCCCATGTCATGGAAGCTTGCAGTGGCTAATTTTTGATTCGTCAGTGGCCCCCCGAGATTGGTGGTGACCGTGGATGCAGTAGAAGGAATCGGATCTGAGATAGAAAAGGGCGGGAAAAAAATAGTAGATGGTGATTAGGTATATGAGTCGCCATCAGCGTTGATCTTATGGCCGAAGGAGAGCATCTCAGATGAGCTAATTTTACGAAGGCACTCGCATTGACGACATTAGGGCAAGCCATTGAGGTTCCTGACTTGATGGCGAATTTTGATGGTTCTCGACCTTTAGGAATAGTTCTTGTATCAGATATCTAGATCGACGCTGCGACAATGCTGACTCCCGGAGTCATTACATCAGGTTGTTCCAAAAGAGAGAGGGTGGAAAAAAAGAAATTTAGATAGCTATCGATTGATCGATTTGAATCAAAGAGAGAAGGAGATTCTTGAACCTTAAGAATGGCTTTTGAGTCCTCCAGGACCCCTCGAAGAGAAATATGCCACAACTGGTGCAGGTTTGATCTCGCTGGCTTCCTCCGATGGCAGAATCACAGCAGAAGGCTTTCTGCATTCGCCATGAAAAGTCACTGTGAACTTTGACGATACCAATTTAGTGTAGAAGTATATCTTCGATCTAGAAAACTTACTCAGTCGAGTTTAAGTACTTCAGAATCTAAGTCCAACATCGCTCTTTGCCTCCGTGAATTGAAAGCTGCCAGAATTTCACGAGATATGTTTATAAATTTTTATTTGCTTTGGATAAGTGTAAGTGTTTTAAATTGCATGTATTGTTTATATTTTTTTTTTTCATTTAACTAATATAAAAATATATTTATTATAGGATCATAGACTCTTAAAAATCATCTTTGTATTTTCTAAAATTCTTTTCTTGCTTTGTTATAATATTACTTAATTTATTATTATAATGTTAGACACCTATTGGTATAATGTTGAATTAAAAGTTATTGAGATGTTGATGCTCAAGGATTTGAGAAAAAGAATAATATGAAACATGAATTTAAAATTTTTAAGAAGTTGATACTGAAGAATTTATCGCCTAATATGCAAGTGACTATGTCAATTTCAGATATTATTTAAAGTTGAATGCGTTACTTTAAAATTTTAACTATTCCTAGTCTATTATTTGATAATGAGAATGAGTTTTGTTCATTTTAAGTTATCAATACTTTATAGGCACACAAACTATTAGTGATAAACAATAGAATGAAAGATCATCTTGGTGTTTATTTGGTATTCTCTAAAACTCTTTTCTTGTTTTTGTTGTAATATTATTTAATATGTTGCTATAATGTTAGACAACTATTATTGTAATATTAGAAAGTTGTTGAAATATTGATAATATGTTGCTATAATGTTAAATTAATTATTATTGTAATGTTGAAAAATTATACTACACTAATAAGATGCTAAATGTTGTTTAATGTTTACTATTCATCTCTTGTTCATTACAAGAAATGAAGGAATTAGTGACAGAATATTAATTCGGTCATTAATATATTGACCGAATATTAAATCCATCATTAATTAGTGACAGAATATTAAATCTATTATTAAATAGTAATCGATTATTTTATCCATCGCTAAATTAGCGATAGATTATTATATCCATCACTTAAATAGTGACGGAAATAATTTTCGATTATTAACCACCATTAATTTATTGTTCCCATAGAGAATACATTAATGATGGTTATTGATCGAATATTATATCCGTCACTAAATTAGTGATCAAAATAATTTTCGATCACTAAATTAGTGATCAAAATAATTTTCGATCACTAAATTAGTGATAGAGATAATGTTCGATCACTAACTTCATTAATTTATTTTTCTCACAGAAAAACATTAATGATAATTAGTGACCGAAAATTATTTCGATCACTAAATTAGTAATCGAAATAATTTTTGGTCACTAATTACCATTAATTTATTTTTCTCATGAAGAATATATTAATGATGATCGGTAACCGAATATTATCTGTTAGGACCTATGCGCCCGCTAAAGGGGAGGTGAATAGAATTATCGTCGTACGATGAAATTCAATCGTGCTTGCTACAAAATGTTAGTATACGCAGCGGAAATAATAAAGATACAAACAAGTACACAACACAAGCACAAGTACACGAAGATATAACGTGGTTCGAAACCTCAAGGTTCCTACTCTACAGATTGGACTCAAACGAGCCCTAGCGATGCAAACACACACCACTAATCAATAACTCCTTCTCGACAACACGTCGGAGGTGGAGAAACCTCGTACAAATGATTACAAAAGCAATACAAAGAAATACAAGCAAAATATGAGCGCTTGCTTATTGGTTGCTTGGATGAACTTAAAGAACCCTGAAATGCACTTGCAATTCGCCTTCAAAACGTCTCAAGAAGCCTCCCCAAGAACCATTAGCGAAATCTCCCACGAACGACTCCTTTTAACTCAGACGGATCGATTTCCGATACCGATCAATATAAGGCCGATCGCTAACACTGTTGTTGTGAGACAACGGTTCGATCCACGCTTGAAAAAGTCCAACGGGACTCTCATCGATCGTACCAGAATGATCGCTTCATTGCTCGATCGATTCATCATTGCTCAATGAAGCGATCATTGCCCAACTTTCGGCTCTAAACCGCAGTCGAGCACTAGTCGATTCACAACAGTCGAACTGGTCATAATCTCAGTCGACTGTCGAGTGTCGACTCGGTTGCCAAGTGTCAAACACTTGACCATCCGACCGGTATAAAGCCTCGGTCAATCGATAACCTCAACCATGAGGTTTAACCCCAAGTATGGTGCCCCATACTTGCTAGACCACCCTTAATCTAGACCTAAGCCTTCTAGCCACCTCCGTCAGCCTCGCGCCTATTGGATCCCTCCAAGTCATCCATGACTTGTTCATCCATACGCTAGTCTTCAGGTACTTCCATCGACTATTGTCATGCTAACGGTGTCTACACCGCTAAGACACATTGGACTTACGCTGCCAAGACCACGCTTGGACTTTACGCCGTCAACCATTGGACTTATGCTTCCAACACTCCACCCTTGGACTTTACGTCGCCAATATCAACCCTTGAACTTTCCAAATGTCAAGTACCCATGACTTGGACTTTCACCGCCAAGACTACACCCTTAGACTTACGTGGTCAAGACTACACCCTTGGACTTTCCATGCCAACTCCATGTAGACCTGGCCACAGTCCGGGTCCGGGTCGAAACCGCCGGGTTCGGGTTGACAAAATCTGAGCCATACTTAAGCCGCTCGTGGCCGGTTATGGTCGAGTTTAATGGAACCGCCGATTTGATGTCTGGGTCAGGAGTTAGTCGAGTCGTGTCCGGGTTCGATCCGGTCCGGGTCCGAGTCCGGGTTCGGATCCGATCCGGTTAATCATCATCTTAGTTAAATAAATAAAAAAAATAAAAAATGATGTAAATAATTAAAATAAAAAAAATTGCACAATTAAACTTATAAAAACTCTATCAAATATTTCATTATCTCAATACAAAATATATTACATCTTGGACTTAAATAAAAAAATCTATTACAATAAAAAAATCAAATACATTTCAGTCGTATTCGGTATTTCCTCCTGTCGTCGTAGTTCCGGATGTTCCTTCTATTTCGTCTTGGTCTTCTTCGTCACTTTTAATATATTAGATTCGACTTGCAGCTTTTGACCAATCATTGAGTAAACATTGCGCTTCCAAATTTTCCGACCTTAAGCTAGAACGTCTCTCGTCCAATGTATTTCCTCCGATACTAAAAGTTTGTTCCACTGCAACCGTTGAAACTGGACAAGCTAGAATTTCTTTTGCCATTATAGATAAGATTGAAAATATTTGAGTTCTTTGCGACCACCATTTTAGAATGTCGAAGCTTTCTTCATCTGCATCACTAAAATCAAAAGAAGTGGTCAAATAATTCTCAAGTTCCTGACTGGAACTTGAGGATCCTCGTGGACGTTTAGTCCGTTGCCTTAATAACAATTGTGTTTTAGTGAGTTTAGAAGTAATAATACTAGTTGTAGTAGATTGATGTATTTCATGTCCAATAGTTTGTTCACCATATTTAATGTTATATTCATTATAAATATCATGTAAATGAGTTTTAATATTAAACAAAATCAAAGGAATATTAGGAGCAGTTTCGGTAATAGGGTTTAAAGATTCATAATATAATGCTAACATATCTTGCAAACCATCTAATTTAAGTCTAGGATCTAAAACAAAAACACATAAAAATATTTCAGGAATGTTTAAGAAATATTTTTCCCATTTTTCTTTCATTACATAAATACATTGAGATAAATAAGTATCATTTGATTGAATATGTTCATTAAAAATACATGCAATATTACAACAATATGTTAAAACTAAATGTGAAGTTGGATAATAAACACCTGATAATTGGTCACTAGCATCACTAAAAACTTTTAAAATTTCACAAATACTAGTGCATATATTCTATTGATTTGAAAACAAATAAATATCACGTGATTGAACATGTTGATGAAAAAACATACATAATAAATCTTTGTATTCAAAAGTAAATAACAACAATTTATAAGTAGAATTCCAACGAGTTGGAACGTCACGTGCAAACCGTTTAGGCTTCATACCATTTATTTTACAAAATTTTCTCCATTCTTTCATAACTTGAGGATGTGTCCATAAATAATGAATTGCACTCCTAATTGGTTGAATATGTGATCCTAAATTTTTAAGTCCATCTTGAACACACAAATTTAAAATGTGACATGTACACCTAATATGAAAAAATCTTCCACCTATTGATGGTTTACATATATCAATAAGTTCACTAATACTAGAGGTATTTGCACTAGCATTATCAAAAGAAATTGAAAAAACTTTAGAAGTTAGACCATATTCTTCTAAAATAATAAAAATAAGTTGTGAAATATTTTGTGTCGTATGTGTTTCGTTAAAACATCTATATGCTAGCAATATTTTTTGAATGTCCCAATTATTATCAATCCAATGACAAGTAATACCCATATATGAACAACTTTGCCAATGATCACTCGAATATCTAACACAAAGAAACTTTACTGTTTAAACTAGAAAATTCTTTAATCAATTCTTGTTTTTGTTCTAAGACTAATTTTAAAAGTGTACGTTTTAGAGTATTTCTTGGGATACGTTTAATAGAAGGATTTACATTTGTAGAAAGTCAATTTTCAAAGGATAATTTATCACTAAAACTAAAAGAAAGTTGTTCAATTGCACAAAATTTAGCCGTTTCTTCTCTAAATCTAGTTTCGTCAAATTTAAAGAGTTTAGATTCGTTACCCCAACCCGATTGAGAAGAGAATGTCAGAATTTGAGTTTGAGAACGATCAATATCAATTTCCACCGGATGATTTCTCTCCACATGTCAAGTAAGGGTTCCGTAACCTCCTCCTTGTTGAAATTTGTAACATTTCGAACAATATTTGCATTTTGCTTGCATATCACCGGAAGGGAGCGTTACTTTTTCGAAATGTTTGGTGAAGATATCGGATGCGGGGCGAGGCACTCGAGTTGGTCTTGTAGCCGTAGAACCCGCCATCGTACTGGATGTATTGCTCCTACTTTCTTGACTTTGATGATGATGACGTATTTGAAATTCATCACCGGAAATATCAAGATCATAGTCGGC
Organism: Wurfbainia villosa; assembly: GCA_025175895.1. Lineage (NCBI taxonomy): Eukaryota > Viridiplantae > Streptophyta > Magnoliopsida > Zingiberales > Zingiberaceae > Wurfbainia > Wurfbainia villosa. The sequence goes on from JAKLTH010000147.1 coordinate 829,710, forward strand.
GCCGATATCGAATTGAGGTGAATCGCCGCCTTGCTCGAACTCGAACTCGGGTGGTGGTGGCATTATGCTTTTTCCCTTTACGCACCCTACGCACTTACGACTTGATCGCTCTGGACATTTGTAAAAATATGACTTGAGAGTTGAGACTTGAAAGCAAATGAGGGAATGAGAATTAGAGAAGAGAAGTTGTGATTTGTGAAAAAATGAAAGGGAATGGAGGTGTATTTATAGGGAAAAAAACATTAAAAAAAAAATCCAACGGCCACGAAATTGTGGTCGTTGATCATCAACGGCCACGAAATCGTGGCCGTTGGTTTTTTTGCTTTAAAAAAGGTCGACCGCGGGTCGCCGGGCCGACCGGTGGGTCGCCTACAACGGCCACGAAATCGTGGCCGTTAATTTTTTTTTTTTTTTTTTAATCGCCGGTTCATTTTTTTTCCGGTTCGGTTTGTTAAAAAATCGGGACCGGACCGCCTAATACGAGTCGGTCCGCAGTCTGATCAAACCCGTTGACGGTTAAATGTTGGACTTTTCAATTGCCAAGACTCAAGCTTGGACTTTCCCTTGTCAGGACTCATGCTTGGACTTTTCATGTTAAGTACACAAGACTTAGACTTTCCTAAATGTCAAGTGTCCCATTTGGACTTTCCATGCCAAGTACCCATGACTTGGATTTTCTTCATCACATGGTCAACCCTAGTCAACCATCAAAATACCCCTCGAGTCTGGTCAATCATGACCCGGGTTGATTGCACCAACAATATCTCCAAAACATTGTCAAACATCAATGTCAAACATCAATGTCAAACATCAAAACACTACTCGAGTCAAACTCGAGTTGGGTCAATTGTGACCTAGGCTGATTGCACCAACATTATCTTCGTCATTATATTAGTGATCAAAATAATTTTTGATCATTAAATTAGTGATGAAGATAATATTCGGTCACTAATTTCATTAATTTATTTTTCTCTTTGAAAAAATATTAATGATAATTAGTGATCGAATATTATTTCGATCACTAAATTAGTCACCAAAATAATTTTTAGTCACTAATTACTATTAATTTATTTTTCCCATGGAGAATAAATTAATGATGATTAATGACCAAAATAATTTTCAATCAGTAAATTAGTGACGAAGATAATATTCGGTCACTAACTTCATTAATTTATTTTTCTCACGGAAAAGAAATTAATTATAATTAGTGACCGAAATAATTTTTAGTCTCTAAATTAGTGACGGAGATAATATTCGATCACTAATTTCATTAATTTATTTTTCTCATGCAAAAGAAATTAATGATAATTAGTGACCGAAAATTATTTCGATTACTAACTTCATTAATTTATTTTTCTCACGGAAAAGACATTAAAGATAATTAGTAACCGAAACTTATTTCGGTGAATAATTATCATTAATTTATTTTTTCCATCGAAAATAAATTAATGATTATTAGTGACCAAAAATTATTTTGGTTAATTACTAATTTAGTGACCGTAATAATTTTCGATCACTAACTATCATTATACAAGATAGGAAGGAATTAGTGACCGAATTAGTGACGGAATACTAATTCGATCTCTAATATAATGATCAACAATTTAATCGGTCACTAATTAGAGATGAAATATTAGATTTATCATTGATTAGCGATCAAATATTAAATTTATCATTAATTATAGATGGATTTTATATTTTTGTTACTAAATTTATTGACCGAATATTATTTTAGTCATTAATTAATTTAGTGACTAATATATATATCCATCACTAAATTAATGACCAAAATAATTTTTCGTCACTAAATTAGTAACTAAAATTAATTCGATTATTAAACATAATTAATTTATTTTCGATAGAAAAAATAAATTAATGATAGTTAATGACCGAATATAATTTCAGTCACTAATTAGTGACGGAAAAAAATTCGATCACTAAATTAATGATGAAAAATTAATTTTGTCACTAATTTAGTGACAGATAATTATTTTCGTCGCTAAAATAGTGATGAAAAAAATTTTGTCACAATTTTAGTACGGAATATTGTTTTCGTTGCTAATTTCCAATAACTTTTCATATAAAATAAATAATTGTTCATAAAACTAATTAGTTGATTAATTAATAGAGTAGAAAATTTTAATAATACTTAATTAAATTAAATAAGTAAATAATCAATGCGGCATAATAAATAGAAATTAGTGATCGAATATTAACACCGTCACAAACAGAGTGATCGATTTTACTTTGGTCGATTTTACTTTGGTCATAAATTCAATGATGGATAATTATTTTCGTCACTAGCTCAGTGACGGATAATTAATTTGGTCCCTAATTTAGCGATGCATAATTAATTCCGTCGTTAATTTTTTAAAATATATTAGTCCTAATATTAGTGACCGAATACTAATTCAATTACAAATATAATGAACGAATATTAATTCTGTTACAAAAATAGTGACTGATTATTTTATCCATCACTTAATTAGCGACGCAGTATTTTAGTCGTTACTTAAATAACCACGAAAATAAATTTCGTTGCTAATTAGTGACAGAAAACTAGTTTAGGTCGTTAATTTTGCGGCAGAAAATTTTCCGTCGCTAACTTAGCGATCAAAACTAATTTTCTATCGTTAATTAACAATTGAAATTTTTTTCATCATTAAATTAGAGACCAAAACTAATTTTTCATTGCTAATTAACGACAAAAAAAAATTCCATCACTAATTAACATTTACTCCTCTCCATTTAGGCTACGTTTGGTATGCCGTAATCTGCCTTGTAATGTAATCCAGATTACATTACAAGACAGATTCTTTTGTTTGTTATTGTCTTAGAATTGTAATGTAATGTAATCTGGATTACAAAAGGCACTAAAGTTTTGTAATCTGGATTACAAAGCAAAACCTATGTAATCCAGATTACATTACAAGCTTCTCATTTGCATGCAATAAATTACATTTGCATGCATAATTAGTTCCCGCCTCGCTAAAAAAGTTTCCCCCGACCCCTATTTAATTCTCTTTTCCTCTCTCTCCTCACGGCTCATCCCTTACTCCTCTCCTTTCCTTCGCCTTCCCCCATCAACTCTTTACACAGATTGGGATTTCTCTAGTCGGCTCCTATATCTCCCCAGCACTGGTCTCCTTTGTTCGTTCCCAGCGACCTCCTCTTCCCTAATCAGGTATGATTTTCCCCTCTCCCGCAATCTCAGTGTCGTCCGCGGCTGAGGTCTCACTCGAGCGCTACCTCGGCAACGACCAAGGTCGCGGTTGAGCATGAACTCGATCGCGACCGAGTGCAACCTCACTCTAGGCGTGACCGAGTGCGACCTTGGCCTCCGCTTCGACCAAGCGCGACCTCACTCTAGCCGCAGTCAAGCACAACCGCACCCTGGGCTACGGCCTGGCAGCGGTGGGCAGGCTTCCACTGAGCGCGATCGAAGTGCAAGATTTGTCCTGGCAGCGGCCGGCTAGGCATGGTCGGCTAGGCAACGATCGGCTAAGCATCTACCCAGTGTGACCTTACCCACGACTAAGCATCTGAGTTGCAACCATAACAAGTTCATGATCAGGTCGCAAAATGTGATTGTGGCCAAAGAAATTGCATCATGACTTTTAGAATGCTTTGTTCTTTCCATGTAATGTAAATAATTTAATAATATGCACATTAAGATTTACAAGGTTAATGATGTTACAAATTTATTTCTCTTTAGGTTACAATGTATAAGAATAAAGCTGGGATGTATAATAGGTTAGTAAATGGATTTATCACTGATGAATATTTTGATGGAGTAGAAGAATTTGTGGATTTCGCTAAGCGACATCCAAATTGTATGAATGGTGATAAGTTACGTTGTCCGTATAATCATTGCAAATGTAGAAATATAATTTTTCGTGATAAGGACACTATGAAAGTACATATAGGTAAAAATAATTTTGTTCCAAATTATTACAATTGGTACTGTCATGGTGAGTCTTATGTGCTTGAGCCAATTGGACCTTCCGGTGCTTCGTCATCCAACCTTGCTCAAGAAGAATCATCATTTAACAATGCAATGCAATCGATGGTTTACAACGTGATGAATGCCCTTGATCATTCAAATATAGACCCAGAGATACCAACACTTAAAATTCAAAAATTGTATGACATGTTAAAGGCTAGTGAAAGAGAAGTTTAGGAAGGCATTCCTTCAGGTCATTCTCAACTATCAGCTATTGCAAGACTATTAAACATCAAGGCAGAACATTTCTCAGAACGATATTATGATGACATTTGTCAATTGATGTCAGAGTTAGTTCCTGCTGATAACATAATGACCGATAGCTTCTACAGTACAAAGAAACTTATCAGGGATTTAGGTTTACTTGTAAAAAAGATTGATTGTTATATAAATAATTGTATGATCTGTTGGAAAGAAGATAGTGAACTTATTGAATGCAGAATGTGTAATCAGCCTCACTATAAGCATCGTTGTCGGATATTAGGGAAGATGAAGAAAAATTTAGCATGGAAAGTTATGTATTACTTTCCATTAATTGCTAGACTTAAACACCTATATGCATCTACAGCAACAGCAAACCACATGACGTGGCATCATGAGCATGCAAACGAAGAAGATATAATGTGTCATCCTTCTAACTCCCCTGTATGGAAACATCTTGATACAATATTTCCCTCATTTGCAAATGAAGCACGTAATATAAGACTGAGACTTTCAGCTGATGGATTTCAACCATTTGGTCAATCTGAACAACAATATTCATCTTGGTCAGTCACATTAACACCATATAACTTACCGTCATGGATGTGCATGAAAGATGAATACATGTTCCTTACTGTTCTTATTCCAGGTTCAAAGAATCTGAAAGAGAAGATAGTGTAGAGGAAATGTTGACCACTAGAGTGGGAGGTGAATAGCGTCGTGCTAGTACATTGATGGAAATCGTTCGCGTTTGTCTCTACAATTTTCGTTAGCGCGCAGCGGAATAATAATAAAGCAATAACGAAATAGACAAACACACAATTACACAAGTATTTAACGTGGTTCAGAACCGAACGGTTCCTACTCCACAGATCGAGCTCTAAAGAGCTTTAGCGATGTCAATCACACACCACTACTAAACACTCCTTCTCGACACAAGTCGGGGGCAGAGAAATCCCTTACAAATAATCTTACAACAATAAGAAATAGATACAAGCAATTACAATAATGAAATAAAATGCAAGTAAAGAAAACTACTTTACAATTGCTCTTTTGAATGCTTGATCTTTGGTTGCTTGAAATGCACTTGGAGACCTTGATTTGCAGCAGCAAATCGCCCCAAAATCCCTCAAGAAACGCTGTTGATTTCCTCCTCTACGGGCTCCCTTTAAAGCTGTTGCCTGGGCTAGAAATCGTCGATAATGGATAGGACGCTTGGTGATCATGTCCATCGATCGTGATGGAGCCTTCACTCATTGCTAACCTCGCGGTCAAGTCTCGACTCCGTTACGTGGAAATTCTCGAGCACTAGTCGGTGATCACCGCGATCGATCATTGCTCGAGCTCAATGACCGATCGGCTATTTGGGACACTTTCATGATCAAACCCTAGTTGACTCACACCAGTCGACTGTCACATGGCACCAATCGATTGGCACACCTCAAACATGAGGTTTTAACCCAAGTATGATATCCCCATACTTGCTAGACCACCCTTAGCCTAGACCTAAGCCTTCTAGCCACCTCCATCAACCTCACGCCTCTTGGATCCCTCCAAGTCATCCATGACTTGTTCATCCATGTGCTAGCCTTCAGGTGCTTCCATCGGCTATGTCATGCTAACGGTGTCTACACCGCCAAGGTACATTGGACTTACGCTGCTAAGACTCCGCTTGGACTTTACGCCGTCAACCATTGGACTTATGCTGCCAAGACTCCCGCTTGGACTTTACGCCGCCAATATCAATCCCTTGGACTTCTCAAATGCCAAGACTCAAGCTTGGACTTTCCCTTGCCAACCCATGTTGGACTTTCCTTGCCAAGACTCATGCTTGGACTTTTCCTTGCCAAGACTCCCGCTTGGACTTTTCATGACATGGTCAACCCCAGTCAACCATCAAAATCCCCCTCGAGTCAAACTCGAGTCTGGTCAATCATGACCCGGGTCGATTGCACCAACAATCTCCCTAAAATATTACCAGACATCAATGTCAAACTTCCATGTCAAACACTTCCATGTCAAACATCAAAACATACCACTTCCATGTCAAACATCAAAACATCACTCGAGTCAAACTCGAGTCCGGTCAATCGTGACCTGAGCCGATTGCACCAACAATCTCCCCCTTTTTGATGTTTGACAAAAATACATACCTTTGAGTTAGAACACTAACTCAAATCTCCTTACCAATTCTCCCAAATTGGTAATCCCAAACATTCTCCCCAATTCTCCGAATTGACAATTGATAACATCAATTGATAACACTCTCCATAACATTCTCCCCCAAAACATTCTCCTCCTTTTTGACTAACATCAAAAAGGTTTTCCCTCCAAGGAGGTCAATGTCTCATGTCCCAATGAGATCTTACAATCTTCCCCTTGGTCCAAAAATACCTAGGATGCCTACTATCTTCCTAGTGATAAGTCTCATATCACTCAAGAGAGGCAATCCTATACACTCTCCCAATTTCCAAATTGGGTATCTCAAAATCCCATTTTTCCCCTCATGAGGAAAAATACCATCCATCATCCCATGATGGATACCTCCCCCTAAAGGCTTGCTCCCCCTTGACCATTGCACCAACAATGTCCTTGGAAAGTCCCTAAGCTAATAGGAACTCTAAACTATCAAAAATAAGGTCTAAAGTTCAACCTTGAACTTTTCCACCCTTAAATTTGATACATCACCCTAACACCTCTCCTAATCTATATCCAATAGATTTTCACCCTTTATAATGCTTCCAAAAGTATATCCTAGGATTAGGAGTGGTTAGGGACCTTTATCGTAGCTGAAATGGGCTAAACAACCTTATTTTCTCGAAATCAGCCTTGGCAGTTGAGTCCTTCAGAAATTAATCGATCACATTTCCATCGATCGCCACCAAGGGCGATCGATAATCAAATTCTCAATTTGATTATCGAATCAATTTCAAAAGCATAAATAAATATACATAATTTGAAAAATCATGAAATTTCATACGTATAATACTTATGACTAATACAATGGGTGAAAAATGATAGACAAATATTTACCCATAAAATATCGAAATTGATACAAAATTCAAAAGTGAAGAAAAACTTCAAAGTTTTAGCTCACTTTGTATCAATTTCATTAATGGTGATTGTTATCAAAAGATGGACTTCACCAAGGTTTTCGAAAATGATTTTAAAATGTTTTTGAAAACTATATTGGATCATATTCTTTGGGCTTAATGTACATGATTTGTACACAAGCTTTCCCAATAATCCACATTTTTAGTTAAAGATGAGTTTTAGTTCATCTAGATGCAAAAACTATACACCTTAAACTTAACTTATATCCTAGCATCTCACATGTATCTAGGGTGTATAAATACACATACATGTCAATTTAATGTGAGATGTGGGTTTTGGTTCATCTTAGACTAAAGCCTCATGCATTTTCTAAGGCAACACTGCTTGATTCCCTTATAAATGGGACTTCAAATCATGTCATAATCCTTAAATCAATTTTAAATCAAATTAAATGCATGAATGATCATGACATAAATGATAGCAAAATTAAGCATGACCAATGATCATGATGTCATGGTATATGATATAATCTAAAAACACATGACATTAATCCTTAATCCTAACACATAATCATGACATATAAATGATAAAAATAAACATGATGTCATGACACGTTATATGACAAACAAAGCATGACACATAAAATGTATAGGTATAATAATTTCTAAATTTTAATAATTGTTGTCATTTGATATAATTATGTATATTTTGTCATATTCCTACTAATCTCCCAAGTGTGCCAAAAACCCAAAATGACACACTAACACCTCTAAACCTAAATTGTGCCAATTCAAATTATTTTTCACAATCCCAAAAAAAAAATGTATTGACACATCCTAAAATCTTTTAGGATCATAATACCAAATCTATTTCCAAGGTATTCATAACCTTGAAAATTATCTAAAGTGTCACCTTTACCATGGTTGAGTTAACTACCCATCCAATTAAAGTTAGCACACCCTAAACCCATCTAGCGTAAATCGATCATGCTCTTAGGAACCCAAAACCTATTTGAGATCCTAGGATTTACTAGGTATTCCTTAGGGATAACCTCCCTAGATACCTTCCTAATGACCCTTCTAGGCTTGTTAGCCTTAGTCATTTGGGTCTTAACTAGGTTAACCTTAGGGATTGCCTCCCTAGTAACCTTCTTAGTGGTCTTCCTAGGTTTCATGGAAACCTTGGCCACTAAGCACCTACCTTGGTCAACCTTAGGGATGACTTTCCTATTGACCTTGGTTTTCCTAGCCCTAATTTGAGTTCCATAATCGAATGGAACATTGTGATAGGTCTTTTTGGGCTTAGGCTTGCCCTTGGTTGACTCTTGTCTCTTAGGCCCTAGGTGTTGACTTCTACCATTTGACCTAGATTTTTGATCAATTGACCATAGGTCTTTTTGGGCTTAGGCTTGCCCTTGGTTGACTCTTGTCTCTTAGGCCCTAGGTGTTGACTTCTACCATTTGACCTAGATTTTTGATCAATTGACCCTTGCATTTGGTTTTGCATAATCCTAAGGGTCTTTTCAAGTTTCTCAAGCCTTGGTTTTCCAATTCTAATTGCCCAATTTTTTATTTTTCATTTGGTCTTTAGGCATTATTTTTTCTAGGTATATGTCTAGTCCATTTAGGGTTTAAGCCTAGATGATCTTTTATTTTGCTAATAGACTCCCTAGGTAAGGTTTTTCTAGGAACATTAGTCTCAAATTTCTCCTTACTTCCTAAGTTAACATTCTTAGCTCCTAGGCATTAGAATCTATTTCTACTAACATGCTTTTCATGAGTAATAGCAATTGAATTAAAAGCATATTTTTGACTTTTAAATTTAGAAGGTCCATTATTAAATTTTACCTTAGGGATTGCTTTAGAAGCTCCCCCTACATGTGATACTCCTTCTTTCCCCTTCTTCTTCCCCATAGGGCATTGATTCCTATAATGCCCCGGTTGCCGGCATTTGAAGCAAATCACTTGCTCCTTGCTTTTCTTAGTGGGAACACCGGCTTCATTGACTTTTGACACCGGTGGACTCTTCTTGACTCTTTTAGGACATTTACTCTTGTAATGTCCTACTTCCCTATACTTAAAACAAATTATATGATTTTTATTTAAACCTACATTGTTTGAGTTACCTAGAGTGGTAGTTAGGGCCTCTTGAGCTTGTTCATCACTTCTCCCGGAAGTAGATGGCTCTCCTTGCTCCGGAGTAGATGGTCTCTCCTCCTCAATCCTAGAAGTGGATGCTTCTTCCACTTCTTCCACCTCTTCTTCTACCAACCCGGAAGTTGACTCCTCAACTTTCGAATCCTCACTTGAGGTCGGTGATGGTCCTTCTTCTTGAACCGGTAATGAATCTTCATGGAGCTTTGCCACTTGGCTCCATAGCTCCTTGGCATCTATATAATTACCTAACATACACAAGATATTGTTAGGTATTAAGTCAATCAAAAATTTCATTACCTTATCATTTTTCTCGAAGGCTTAGACTTTCTCTTCGGTCCATCTCTTCTTTTTGAGGAAGCCACCTTTTGGTCCTCTTGGATATTCAAATCCTTCCATTAAGATGAACCATTCTTCGAAGTACCTCATCATTAGGAAGTCTTCGATCCTCGCCTTCCATTGTCTAAACCCTTCTTGTCCATAGAAGGTATAAGGGATAGGTGTGTTGATATCTCATCCAAGTTGTTCTTCAAACTCCATCTTCACCCTCTAGTGGTGTTGCTCCCGGGTGTTAATCCGTAGAAGAGCTCCTAGCTCTGATACCAATTGTAGAGAAAATGTTTACCGCTAGAGGGGGTGAATAGCGTCGTGCTAGTACGTTGATGGAAATCATTCGCGTTTGTCTCTACAATTTTCGTTAGCACGCAGTGGATAATAATAAAGCAATAACGAAATAGACAAACACATAATTACACAAGCATTTAATGTGGTTCAGAACCGAACGGTTCCTACTCCACGGATCGAGCTCTAAAGAGATCTAGCAATGTCAATCACACACCACTACTAAACACTCCTTCTCGACACAAGTCGGAGGTGGAGAAACCCCTTACAAATAATCTTACAATAATAAAAAATAGATACAAGCAATTACAATAATGAAATACAATGCAAGTAAAGAAAACTACTTTACAATTGCTCTTTTGAATGCTTGATCTTTGGTTGCTTGAAATGCACTTGAAGACCTTGATTTGCAGCAGCAAATTGCCCCAAAAGCCCTCAAGAAATGATGTTGATTTCCTCCTCCACGAGCTCCCTTTAAAGCTGCTGCCTGGGCTGGAAATCTCCGATCAGTCGACTGATGACACTGTTGTTGTGAGACAACGGTGTAATCCATGCTAGAAAAATCTAACGAATAGGACATCAGTCGACTGATGGACTTCATCAGTCGACTGCTAATCCCGCAATCGAGTCTCGACTCTATTCTGTGGTGAAATTCTCGAGAACCAGTTGATTGATCACATGATCAGTCGACTGCCAACCTCTGGCAGTCGACTGCTGGGACACTTCCCGTAGTCAAACCCTAATTGACTCACACCAATCGACTGCCACATGACACCAGTCGACTGGCACACCTCAAACATGAGGTTTTAACCCAAGTATGGTGCCCCCATACGTGCTAGACCACCCTTAGCCTAGACCTAAGCCTTCTAGCCACCTCCATCAGCCTCACGCCTCTCGGATCCCTCCAAGTCATCCATGACTTGTTCATCCATGCGCTAGCCTTCAGGTGCTTCCATCGGCTATGTCATGCTAACGGTGTCTACACCGTCAAGGCACATTGGACTTACGCTGCCAAGACTCCGCTTGGACTTTACGCCGCCAACCATTGGACTTATGCTGCCAAGACTCCCGCTTAGACTTTACGCCGCCAATATCAATCCCTTGGACTTCTCAAATGCCAAGACTCAAGCTTGGACTTTCTCTTTCCAACCCATGTTGGACTTTTCATGCCAAGACCCATACTTGGACTTTTCCTTGCCAAGACCCATGCTTGGACTTTTCCTTGCCAAGACTCCCGCTTGGACTTTCCATGATATGGTCAACCCCGGTCAACCATCAAAATCCCCCTCGAGTCAAATTCGAGTCCGGTCAATCATGACCCGGGTCGATTGCACCAACAATCTCCCTAAAACATTACCAGACATCAATGTCAAACTTCTATGTCAAACACTTCCATGTCAATCATCAAAACATATCACTTCCATGTCAAACATCAAAACATTACTTGAGTCAAACTCGAGTCCGGTCAATCGTGACCTGGATCGATTGCACCAACAGATAGATATTTTTTTGCAACCTCTGATTGTCGAGTTGAAAGAATTATAGAATGTAGGGTCAAAGACTTGTGATATTTCAAGTAAAACTAATTTTACCTTGCATGTTGCTTTATTATGGACAATTAGTGATTTTTCGGCTTACTTAATATTGTCAGGATAGAGCACGGCTAGTAAGTTAGCATGTCCACATTGTATGACAGAGTCTGATGCATTTTTATTACCTTGTAGTGGGAAGATATCTTGGTTCGATAATCATTATAAAATTTTACTTTTAGAGCACCATTTTAGGCGAAATAAGAAAGAGTTCATAAAGAATGAAGTTGTCACAAAACTTTCACCCGTAATCAAGTTGGGAGAGGAAATCTTGGAGGAAATAGACAATTATGGATTTGTTTCAGTAACTCAAATGAGTTTTGATGATATCAATAAATACATTGCTAGAGTGTGCAAGTGTGGTTGGAAGAAACAAAGTATATTTTGGGAGTTACCATATAGGAAATATTTGTTCATTCGATATAATTTAGATGTGATGCATGTTGGGGAAAAAATTTGATAATATTTTCAATACTGTGATGAATATTCCTGTAGGAAAAACTAAAGATACAATAAAATCATGCAACGAATTGAAAATATTGGTGAATAGACCTGAGTTGCATCAGAATAAAACAAACCATAAATTTTCAAATGCTTGTTATACATTGGACAAAGATAGTAAACAAACATTATGTAGTTGGTTAAAAGAAATTAAATTTTCTGATGAGTATCCCTCAAATTGTCACGCCCGCCCTTTCCAGGGGTTAAAGGGCGCCGCGACGCGATCATACATACATGCATTTACAACGGAAGACTATATACTTCTTACAGCGGAAGATTTTAAACTTTTTTTTTCTTTCTTTTAAACATAAGCATGCATCATCATTTCATAAGTACTTAGTTCAAGTTCATGACATTCAACTTAAAAGAAAACATGCATAAGTATGGGAAACATAACAGATCTCCTCCACCATCCCACTACCACACACACTTTGCTCCTCCTGCTGCTCCCTTTAGTTTAGCCATTCTTTACCCTTATCTGCAGTACAAGGGAACATAAAACTATAAGCACATAGGCTTAGTAAGATTATTTCCTACTCACAAAAACCATACATCGCGAATTAGACATAGAGTAGTGACATGATCTTTTAAGGACATATGAGCATAGCATGCATATAAACATACAAGAACATAAAAACATAGCGTTCATATAAACATACAAGAACATATAAGCATAGCATTCATATAAACATACAAGAACATATAAGCATAGCATTCATATAGACATACAAGAACATATAAGCATAGCATTCATATAAACATACAAGAACATATAAGCATAGCATTCATATAAACATACAAGAACATATAAGCATAGCATTCATGTAAACATACAAGAACATATAAGCATAGCATTCATATAGACATACAAGAACATATAAGCATAGCATTCATATAAACATACAAGAACATCTAAGCATAGCATTCATATAAACATAACATCCATATAAGAGAAATGACATGAGCATTCAGAAACATATAAGCATAGCAACCATATAAACATCATAATCACCTAGACATGAAATAAGGTATATGCAAGATGCTCTTTGAAAACATATATCTTATAGGTACTTAAACATAATCTCAACATATTGGGTCCGGCATTGTACCACATACATCATCATCATAGTGTGCATTCCTAATAGACCCGAGGTAACTAATCCCGAACCCACTAGAGTACTAGGCCCGTACTATGTCCGTCGGCCTAGGGGCAACATAACATAGAAGCTCATCCTAAGCTTGTACTTATGATCGTCGGCCTAGGGCATCTGGGAGCTCATCCCGTACTGAGTCCGTACTACGATCGTCGACCTAGGGGCACGTAGGAGCTCATCCCTTGGACCTTGTTAGGGTCCGGTATAAGCCATGCAGAAAGTAAAATAGCATATCATGTTCCTTATCATAACATATCATATTTCTTTTCATAAACATATCATGTTCCTTATCATGGTATATCATGTTTCTTCTTCATAGCATATCGTGTTCCTTCTTCATAACATATCGTATTTCTTTTCATAACATAGCATGTTCCTTCTTTATAACATATCATGTTTCCTTCTTCATAACATATCATATTTCTTTTCATATCATATCATGTTCCTTCTTTATGACATATCATATACTCATACAATTAACATGGCAATGAGCATAACATAATCATACATTCATACAATTAACATGGACATAAAGTAGTGGCATCAACCAATTATGCTATCATAAAATCTAACTAATATCATATTTGCATCTTTTTCTACATGTAGCATGGCATAAACACACATATAGAGTATGGCATAAACATCATGAACAAGCATAACTTGGTGTGATCTAAACTTCATGGGGTTCTCACAAAATTTTAAACCCTAAACAACTTGTACAAGATCTAACTAACCACATGTTAATTCCATCACATATAGATCATGGCATGGAAGGCCCTTAGGGGTTTACATGGGTCTTGGCCGAGAGCTTCAAGGGACTTTAAGATCAATTTCTTAAATCTAGCTTGGCTATCAACATGTTACCTTCATTTACATTCAAAACATAGCATGACAACTTATAGATCATAGCATGATAGACCATTAGGAGCCTAAATAGGTCTTGGCTGAAAGTTTAAAGGAGCTTAAAGATTAACCACTCAAATTTAGTTTAGCTAACAACATGTTATCTTCATCTACATTCAAAACATACATGACAACTTATAGATCATAACATGATAGACCATTAGGAGCCTAAATGGGTCTTGGCCGAAAGTTTCATGAAGCTTGTAAGATCAAACATTTAAGTTTAGCTTAGTTATCAACATACTATATTCATCTACAATCAAAACATAGCATGACCACATATAGAGCATAGCATAGAAAACCATTAGGGGTCAAAAGGGGACTTGGCTGAGAGTTTCATGAAGTTTGAAGGTCAACACTTAAATTTAGTTTAGCTATCAACATACTATCTTCATCTACAATCAAAACATAGCATGACCACATATAGAGCATAGCATAGAAAACCATTAGGGGTCAAAAGGGGACTTGGCCGAGAGTTTCATGAAGTTTGAAGGTCAACACTTAAATTTAGTTTAGCTATCAACATACTATCTTCATCTACAATCAAAACATAGCATGACCACATGTAGAGCATAGCATAGAAAACCATTAGGGGTCAAAAGGGGACTTGGTCGAGAGTTTCATGAAGTTTGAAGATCAAACCCTTAGACCAAACCTATCTAGTAACCTATTATCATCATATTCATACTAAACATAGCATAGACAACCATGGCAAGCATAAAAGAGGTCTTGGCCGAAAGTTTCATGTAAGGATTTTCTTAATAACATCAACCGAAACAACTTGTATGCAGGTGAGGGGATACTTACATCCTTCGCTTTGTTTAATAGTTGGAAAACACCCTAAGTGATGCCAAGCCTAGAGCCTTCTTCTTGCTTGGTTAGTTTTCGGAAAATGGAAGAGGGGGAGCTTAGGGTTTCGGTGAGGAAGAAGAAGAGAAGTGGATAATGGCAAATGTGGTTTCTCTTGTCTCCTCATTCCCCTATTTATTCACTTGAAGGTGTCCCTTAGCCTCCCTTACCCTTATCTATCATTTTTCATATCCTTCTAATAGCACAACCCTGCAGGGCTTCTGGTTATTGGATGCATCTTAAGGTTTAGCTATCTACTTGGAGGTTTGGGGTTCAAATCCTGGGTCATGCATCCTTTTTGGCTCTATTTCTTTTATTTTTTTTAAAGAGCCCACATAAAGCCCATTATAATCATGCAAAAATTCTTGTAAAATTGCTAGAAATTTTACGGGTGTTACACAAATATGGCTCAATATGTGGATATGAACAAATTAAAAAATTTTAGAATGAAGAGTCATGATTGTCACGTGTTTATGAAAGATTTATTCCAATCACCTTTCATGATTTACTTCCTAACAAAGTTTGGGAAGAACTCACAGAATTGAGCCTATTTTTCAAAATTTTGACATCAAGAGTTATTACGATAGGGGAGATGCTTGGGTTGGAAATAGAAATACCAGTTATACTCTGTAAACTTGAGCGTATATTCCCACCTAGTTTTTTTGACTCAATGGAACATCTACCGATTCATTTAGCTTATGAGGCACGACTAGTTGGTCATGTGCAATACAGATGGTTGTATCCATTTGAACGTTTTTTTAGATTGAAGAATAATGTACGTAACAAAGCCAAAGTTGAGGGGTCAATATGTAATGCTTATTTGGTTAAAGAAACATCTTCTTTCTGCTCATATTATTTTGCTGATAATGTGAAAATCAGACATCGCAAGTGTCCTCAAAATTCTGATGATATTCAATTGATAGATCCAGAGATATTATCTATTTTCAAGTTTCATGGTAGGTCATTTGGTGCATCTGTTTATAGATGGTTAAATCACAAAGAATATCATGCAGCAAGAACTTATATACTCTTGAACTGCGATGAGGTCAAACCCTACAATAAGTGAGTTTACTTCTACAGTTAAACATTTATCCACTTTTGTTTGTTTGTTATAGAAGTGGGGAAAATACCATATTTCTTAAAAAATACCTTCCTTGACAGCTTGTTCGAACAACAAATACAACTACATAATCCAGCAATAGCTGCAAGTTAGATAGAAAAAAAGTTAGAGATAGAATTTGCATTCTGGTTTGAAATCTATGTAAGTTAGAGAATAAAGTATTTTCTTCAATTGTATTATATAATTGACAATTTATATCATAACTACTTTTCTAGGTAAAGGAAAATAGATCAAATAGGCAAGATCAAAGGTTATTGGATCTTGCATCAGGACCTCTCCATAACATTAGAGTCTACTCCGGTTACTATGTTAATGGCTTCAAATTTCACGTGGCACAATGCGATTCACACACATTGGCCTATAATTCAGGTGTTTGCGTAAAAGGATCTATCAACAATACTAATACTGGATTTGATTACTATGGTAGACTTGACGAAATCATTGAGGTTGAATATCCGAATTTACCCATAAAGAGGTGTGTGTTATTCAAATGTTCATGGTATGATCCGACTCCAAGAACAGGTACTAGAATATATTCAAAGTACAATTCAGTTGAAATTAATGCAAACAAAAGATTCAACAAGTTTGACCCTTTCATTTTCACGGTACAAGTTGATCAAGTTTTCTATCTTGAATACCCAACGAATAGAAGAAGATATAGTGAATGGTTAACAGTTTGTCAAATGAAGTCTTGCTCAACTATAGAAATGTCAAACTCTATCATGACCCAAACCCATGATGCATTTCAAAATGAGGAAATGGAGATACATTCTGTTGATTCACAAATCCAAATCACATCTCAATTTCTTGTAGATGTAAATGTCACTTTCGAGGAAATAGATGATGGAGAGATGTCCAGCAGTGAAGAGTTTGATGTACTAATAACGTCTAGTGATGAAGACTTAGAAAATGTTAATGTTAATGATTCA
The DNA here is from genome assembly GCA_025175895.1 of Wurfbainia villosa. Lineage (NCBI taxonomy): Eukaryota > Viridiplantae > Streptophyta > Magnoliopsida > Zingiberales > Zingiberaceae > Wurfbainia > Wurfbainia villosa. The sequence continues at coordinate 846,787 of JAKLTH010000147.1, forward strand.
GATTGTAATGATGATTAAACTTTATGATTGAAAACTATATACAATAAAGTGATAGTTATATTATTAAATTTTAGGATTAATGTTAATGATTGAGTTATGCATATGTTTGCTTTTTATACGTAAATCTCACTAGTTCTATCAGATATCTCAATTATTATTTTAATTTAATTATTAGTTGGAACGAGTATGTATTGTAATGTCATTTTGCAGATCTAATCATGGAGGATATTGCACTCGTATATGATAGCCAGATTATATTGAGAGATATTGAGGAGTGGTAAGTATTGATGTTATTGTAATTTAAATTCATTTAATCTTGTATTAATTATTTCGAAAAATGAAATTTTGTTTTATGCAATTTTATTCCCAATAGTACAGCTGCGTACATCACACAAAATTTTAAAGAACGTCAGTGCGCTTTTGGATCTACATGGAGGCATATAGATCAACATCTGAAATATTTTTATTATCATGATTTTTTGGTAAGTAAATTGAATATTAATAATGTTGGAAAATATCATTTTATACTTATTTTCTTGATATTGGCGCAGAAAAAATTTATATGGAACCAGGACATGAAAGAGAATTTAAAGAAACATGGAATAAATATTGTAAAAAACTATATAAGAACTTGTTATATAATTGGAGAAGCAACGGAACAAGACCATCCTATGTATCATATGAGATTTTGAATGCATGGAAAAGTAAATGGGTTGAAGAAAAATGGCAGCATAATTCATCGATTGCTTAAAAAAAATAGAAATACTGAGCTCGCTGGCCCAAGCTCAAGATGCACAAAGCATACGGGTGGATCACGATCTACTGTGGAGCATGAAATAGATTTGGTGAGTTTACCATAAAGTTATATAAGATTTTTATATTTATTAATCAACTTGCATTGAATTGGAGATCTTTGGATCACATAATAATGTTACCTCGAGTCAATTAAATAAGTTATGCTATGTTGTTACTTATATTAAAATCTAAGTTGTTTATGTGTCCATACATGAACCAATATATTAAAAACTCTTGTTTATGTGTGCAGGGATCCAACTTTAAATATATAAGTACTAGAGATTTGTATAATTATTAATTAACTTATTTTAATTTATAAAAACATGTGTGTACAAGGAACTATCTAAAGGTTGAAGCTTCACTTCTCGCTTCGCCTCGGTCGCTTGTGCATGGCGATCCTATCTCGCATCCTCGGATTAAAAAAAATTAATCCGGATGAAAATGGATTACCCAAGCAATTGATTCATCATCATGCTATTCGATTTGAGTGGTCGCTTGAACAAACTTGTTGTTCAAGCAACCTAACTCTTTTCTTCGATTAGCCGCGAAATAGATGATGCACAGATCGCCGGTTTTTGTGTTTATCATCGGGGTCCAAGTAAATTAACCACATGCATGATACAAAAGAACTAAATCAAAACAAACAAGATTATACCTCTTGTTTACCTCTTGATCTCCTATTGTATGACCTATCCTCCTCTTGGACATTGTGTGGGCAACGATCTTCCAAGAGTTGAAGCCTCTTAGATCACGTATCTTCCCTTCCTTGCTCGCTCCGAACAAGGGAAGATGACCAAACTCTTCTTCTCCTTTCTAGTGCCGACCACCAAGCATCCTAGCTTGGTTGTTGCCGAAGGCCAAGGAGAGGAAGAAGGAGATGTGGGTGTCGGCCAAGAGAGGAGCTCTTGTTGTCGCCGGTCGAGGAGAAAGAGAAGGAGGCGCCGGCAATGGAGAAGGATAACTTGTTGCCGCCGGCCAAAGGAGAAGCTATCCTAGGTTTCCGCCGCCCAAGAGGAGAAGCAAACCCTATCCACCTCCAACGCCATCCTTTGCTTGCCACACAAGCCTTGGAAGCAAACCCTAATCTCCAAAAATTATCCTTGCCACCCAAGCCTCCTCTACTCCTTATATAGATTTCGCTCAAACCTCCTTTTAATCGTGTCCATTGGATCTAGACTTCATGAGAGTTTTAATAGGCTAAAATAAGGACCATGAGGAGGAGTTGGATCTTGGCCACCCAATGGATCTGGCCCACACAAAATCCGATCCATTAATAATAATTCATTCCACTAGAGGATTATCATTGATCTACCTCATCAACCCCCATAATTAAATATGGGCTCCATATATTAATTGTATAAATATCTCTACGTGTTTAAGATATCGAATGTCCGTTAATTAATTAATTTACTGACAATTAATTAATTAACATTTAACTCCATGAGTAGTACCACTCAACCTTATCATCATGCTAGACCAAGTCCACCTGCAGGATTTACATGATGATCCTTATGAGCTGCTCAAGGGGGCATCATCATCCTAATACATAGAACATGGTTTCCTCCTATAATCAACGGCACACCATGTAAATAATATCATTTTCCAACTTACCGGGTCTATTGATTTAACCCATAAATCTCGCCCATTGGTAAATCAAAGAGTACATGTGTCCGTTATTATATCGGGATTAAGAGCATGCACATCATAATATCCGAGGTCCGATTCAATTATGTAGTCAGCAATAAATTGAATCACCTCTAAGTCAGTCCTACTCAATACACACAAAGTGTACTAGTGTAATTTTATGGTCAAGATAAATCAATATCAAATTACACTACAATCATACCAATGGTTTATCCAAAATCATCTTGGTTGTGAGCCTCTACTTATACTCTACAAGGAACTGATAACATGATCCTCTGTGTGATACCACACACCATGTTATCTACAATGTAAAGTATTAGACAAGATGCACATATATAATAAGTATAAAATACAAACAATGATCATGTGATTCTTATTTCAAAATGAAGATATTCATACAAAGACTAGGCTTTCAGTATACATCCCAACACTATCTTAGATAGACCTGGCAATTATTGGGAGATATTTTTGGAGTACACAGAAAAAAGGTAGTAATTTTATTGATGCTCGATCTAAGGCCATAGATATAAGAATAAAAACTTTATTACAACTTAGATTTTATTTCTATTTGATAATACTAATATTTTTTTCCATAGGACGATATGAATTATAGAGTTGCATAAGCATTTCAGCTTGCTATAGAGGGAGAGGAATTATAGACTCTATCACACAATGCTATAAATGATATATATTTTGAGGTTGTTGGTGGAAGGAAAAAGAACTCCCTCTATGGCCTTGGCTCCCAAGCAAAAGTTGTATATGATCGATTGATGACTCCTAGATTCAGGGGTCGACCTAGTTCTTCATCTATTGAAGTGGAAGCGTTAAGAAAAGAAAATCAAGAATTGAGGGATGAGGTGACGGAATTAAAGCAATTGATAGACGATCAGGCCAAGACTATAATAGAATGGATGATAGAAGATCGTGTCAAGACTGCAGTAGAGCAGCAAATACATGAATATTTTTCTCGATGTTCATTAATAAGTCCTCCTACTTTTTCAACATCACAAATGCCGCATGGTTTTGATTCACAGGGGACTCAAACCCCAACACTACTAATAAATAACTCATAATAACAACATATTTTTTTGAGGCATTTTTTTTATTTATCACTCTATAAACATGTAAAAAAAAAATCATGACAGAAAGTAGCTAATGATTATTCCTTAATAATACTTTTCGTACATTAGATGAGAGCCTTCCTAATTAGCCATCAGTTTTAGTCTAATATTAACAATTTCATGGTTTTTCAAGCAAATGGAGCTGGGGAGATACATGAAATTCAGAATCTGAAATCTCATTATGGTGAAAAGGAAGATTTTGTTGAGCGTGTGGCTATTAGGCAAGCAAATGCAGAATGCAGTGAGCAAGGGAGTGATGCTCTTGTAAGATTTTCTTATATATATATATATTTCTTGTGGTTTAGGAAATGTGTGTTAATATTTGCTTCTAGTGTGAAATAAAGGTGTTGGAAGCACAATGTGCAAGTATAATTTGAGGACAATGAACACTTCATGACTATTAAACAACCATTTTTTTTTATCTGTTTCTCTTTTTGATTCTATAGTTAAATATGTTTTACTACAATAATAAGTTAAATCTATCCGTTGTAGTTATTTTGTGCAGAGTTCTTGTACAAGGTATGACATGGAAGCTCAAGGCACACACAAGAAACTTGAGCTGAAGCTACCGATAGCACCTGGTGCAACCATGGATCAGAGTGGGCAAAATATTCAAATGAGAAATATATTCACTAGCCATTCACATTTTATAAATTTTTATTCCTGATACAGTATTTGAAACTTTGCATAATCGAAGTTTGCTGTTTCTGAGAGACTAAGGTGGTGTTTGATTGGTGGATTTGGAACGAGAGAATGAGAATGGAAATCATATAGAGTGTTTGATTAATGGTTTTAGGAAGAAGGATTTGGGAATCAATTCTAAATAATTGGGAATCAACAAAACTCATCTCATAGATTTGATTTCATTCCGTCATTGCCGCCATCGCCGCTGACGGTCGTTGATCGCCGTTGCCGCCGCCGCTGCTGCCGCCGCCGGTCGCCGCCGCCGTTGCGTCGGTTGTCGCCGGCCGCTGATCCGCCGGCCGCTGATTGCCGCCGGCCGCTGATCGCCGCGGCCGCCGCCGGTCGCCGGCCGACGGTCGTGCCGCCGGCCGCCGGTCGCCGCCGCCGCCGTGCCGGCCGCCGCCGGCCGCCGCATCGTTTACCCGTCGCTCGGCCGGCCCGTTGGCCGTCGGGCCGCTGCCGATCGCTGGGCCGCTAATCGCCGATCGTTGCCGATCATTGCCGTTGTCGCCGATCGGCCGACCACCGTCGATCGCTTTCATTCCCAACTTATAAATCAAACAATATTATTAGAATAGCAAAACTCATTCTCATTCCCATCTACTATCAAACTCATTCTCATTCCTATTTCCACCTTCCAATCAAACGTCACCTAACTTTGCAAGACAGCAGTGAATACAACTGTAGAGGTGATACAAAATGGGCATCTTGACTGCAACAACATCGGCAATGAAACTTATGGTCAGAAACTCCATCCAGGCAGAACTTCCAAGAATGTTGAGTTGGTCCACGATTGCACATGGAAGTCGAACTTTGTGCAATTGGAGCTCTCTTTGACACGAAACGAAGGACCCTTCTCGCAGTAGCAAGAATGTGACAAATCAAGTGCAGGGAACCATTCGAGTTTGTCTGCTTTTTCACTGTGAGTGTTTTACTTTGAATTACAACGGGCTTAATGATTGACATGATAGTATTCTTTCTTAAGCAGATAACATGCACAGAATGGGAATATTGTAATACGGATTGGCACAGGACAGTCTAGATGAAAGCACACGAGAAGATAAGCTCTAGTAGGTATTGTCTTTCCTTCGTCAATGGCAGTTTGTATTGTGGCGCTTTATAGTTCATCAAATGTCAATTTTTTATTATTTTTATGTGCTCTTGTGCATGCAGACGTTACATTATAGGACAACAGATTAATCCCTAGCAAATACGAGGGTGTCGTCCCTTCATACGTTAGTTACTAGTCTCAAGGGTCAAAGGTCTACCATAATTTACCTCCCTTACGATGGTCCGGAGATGGACTGATAGGGACCGCTAGATTGACGAATTACAATCTTTGCATCATACATGCTCCTGTCGTACGAATTCTCGAGGCACAACAGACATTCAGAAATAGCAATGTTGTTGAAGTATTAACTGCACTTAGAGTCGGTCTAGGATCTAAAAAAAAAATTTATCATTAATTAGGGTTTTACTTTTAAATTTTACAATAAAAATAGTATTCAATTTTTGAATATCGTCCAAGACCTTAGAATCAAATTTTAAAATTCGAACTAACTCGGACTACACTAAATATTAATTTATGTGTTTGTCTCATAAACCATGTCCGACAAAGACAACCTTACATTGTCGATGCCCAATTTTCTTGGCATTTTGGAGTCTTAATTGCTATGATTGTTTTGTTTGGTGAATGAACCTTATATGACAAAGTATTTGAATTCTTATTTTCTTGAATTTCCTTATCTTGCTCATGTATTGTCTACATGAACTTAATCCGACATTTAAAAATTTGTACTGCTATAATTTTCTTTCCAAGTAATTCAAACATTTCATTGGGTTCTGAGCATGTGAGTTCGTATTTCATAAATAGATATTTTACGAAAAATTTTCCCATTTGTTATACTCTAAATATTCACAGATGGTTCATTTTTTCGTAAAATCTATTGAGATTACTGTTTGTTCGGAGATGCACTTTATTGGTATTTATTTTATTTAATTTTTTGGTTAGATTATTTACGTAGTTATTTTGGGTTGCTAGAATGGACGAAAGAAGAGTTTTATTATTTGTCACAGTAAAATTAAATTTATTTTTAAAGAACTATTTTTAATTTGTTTATATATATATATTCTAAATGTCTTCGCCTATGCGACTCGTGTGTGATAGTCTCTCCATCATCCAATCGATCACGATTGCACAGTAAATAAAAAATACATAGTGTTTCCTTCGCGCGCTATTTCACTGACTGTGGGCATCGATTCATTGTCGGTCGGTCGGATTACGATCGGAAACGATCGCAATCCGAGCTGTTTTCAATCGAAATCCGATCGTGATCCGGTCGACATCGGAGTCTGGTCGGATTTTGATTGAATCACGGTTGGACTTTGGTGTTGGTCGAATCGCAGTCGAATTACGATCGAACCGTCGTCGGATTTCGATCGGATCGTGGTCAAAATCTGGCCTTCTGTCGGCGAGTTCAAGCGACTGTGTCGGGCTCGATTACTATGCATTTCCTCGTCGCATACGAAATGCACAGAAATCGTCACTCAAGATATCAAAACTCTCAGTCTATATATATCGCCACGGGATGTACTCTCTGATCAATTTTTCGTATACGGCAAGCAAAAAAAATCCACTCATGAACGTCAACAAGTACATATATATTTATCGGAAATTAAATTTTCGTCTCTTAGAAGAGAAATTAAATTTCCGTCGCTATTTTTGAGGATAAAAATTAAAATTTTATCGCTAAATTAATGACGAAAATAAATTTCCATCGCTAAAATAAAGACAGAAATATTTTGTTTGCCGAAAAATTTTAACATAAAATTAGTGACAGAACCCTGATTCCATCACTAATTTAGCGATGAATAAATATTTCGTCGCTAAATTTAGTAATGAAATTTTATTTTTGTCACAAATTTAACGACGAAATATAAATTTATCGCTAATTCGAGCAGCGATGAAAATAAATATAACGGATTTTTTTCATCACTAATCAGTCACTCAATCTATTTAATGATTGATTAGTGACCGAAATTTCGATTACTATTTAATATATTTTTTATAGGGTTTTTTATTATTATCTCTCTTGTTTGTTGAATTAAATTGTATGTTTAATATTTTGTATACTATGATTTCTAAATTATTTTAAAGATTTTATTGTAATATTCATTTTTTTTCTATTTATTATAGATACTGAAGCCTTGCAAAGAAATAGATTTTTGGAGTTTCTGATAATGTTAATATTTTGTATTTGAAGATTTTAAAGAAATATTCTTTTTTATATAAATGAATATTAATTTTATAAATTTAATGATATAGTGTGTTTAAAATTTTATTAGTATCGTTAATGTATATTGTGAATAATAATGATGAAATAATATCTCTATAACAAAGCGTCATTATTATTATTAACGACAGTATATTAAATGTCGTTAAATAATTAAATAATATTAACTTATTAACTACAAAAGTTGGGAATCTGTCAACTAGCAACCCTCTATCACCCGTCTCAAGGCACTAGTGAGAGGGAATTATTAACGATGATGTATATATATATGTCGTTGTTGATATTAACGATGGTATATATAACCGTCATCGTTGTTATTAACGACGGTGTATATGATCGTCATTGTTGCCAATGGAGAAATCCATTGTTACTATCTGTTTCGGCTGAGACAGAGATGCGTAGTTTCCAATAGCGATGACGACTTGGTATTTGATGACTCAAATTGTTCGTTGACTCGGCTAGACTTGTTGAAGTGGTTGATTCGTTGACTCGGCTAGAGCAACAAATCTTCTCGGAGGGACAGCGCCGGATGACACGTCTCAAATGGGCGAGCGAAGGAGGCATGAAAAGTAAACACCGTTAAGGGCGCCGAGAGAGGTCTCGGCTAAGCCCTTCCGACGCTCAAATCAGGAATTAATAGGAAGAAAGGAGTAACGAATGCAAAGAGCAAAGAATTGGAGAAATTCCGAACCTGGAACCTCTTCTGATTTCCTCAAGTTACCTTTATATAGGCGGATCAATCTCTGTGGAGCGCTACGAAAGGTATGGACGGCATGACTCTTTAAGATGATGGTCTGCCATTTTTAGAAGTAAGAGAGAGTATTATCTTAATAAATATTGCAGGCGTATGAGGTGTAATTAATGTTGCTCGAGTGGTTGATAGGAGATAGAGCTTTTATTAATGCGGTGGATATGCCCCCTTGAGGCAGACATGGACATATGTTTTCTTATCGCATGGGGCCTTCGACAAAGGATGTCTCATTGGACATCTTGACTTCAATAACCGCCACGCCACTTAACCTGCTGAGATATAAACTGGCCGAGATATAATACTGTGGCCTGTTGTGACGCCTACCAAAATACATTACTTCCAAAATACCATACGGCTGAACTGAGATATAATGTTGTAATGTCATACGGCTAAGCTAAGATATAACGTTGTAATGTCATACGACCAAGTCAAGATATAATGTCTCCAGAATGTCATACGACTGGGGTGGAATACTGCTGAGATATAAGTCTCCTAGAACGTAATACGACCGAGATATAAATATAATGCTATCAAATTTTTGGTTAGTTTCAACTGGTATCACTATCCATAATGACGATAGTGAATACCGTCGTTAAATGCTATTAACGATGGTATTTTTATCTCCTTCATTAATCTTTTTTTAATAGGATCTTTTAGTGATAACTTTCTATGGTATTTATTACCATCATTAAAATTCATCAAAAAATTAATTATTTAATGATGGTATTTTTCATCGTTAAAGAGTCTATTTTTAACGGTGGAAGATGAACGATGAAGAAGAAAAAGAAGAGGGTTGAGGCAATTGCTTTATAGGATCGGTGCATAGACTACCATTTGAACTCGATCTCGACTTCATCAGACGACAAATACGATTTTAAACACGACTTAAGCAGTGCTTTTCTTCCTTGCAAAATATTAAAACCGTCAACCTAGCGGCTTTCATCAGTCTCTTCCACGTCCATTATGAGGAAAGTAAATTACGGAAGATCCTATGGATTTTGACGTGGTGGCTAAGACACGCAGGGATCATCTAAATTTAAAAAAACACTACAACAAATTTGACTTTTCGCGTCACAAGAATATATATATATCCGCAATACTGCGCATCGCAGCCGCGATTCAAGTCGTTAAAAGTTATAAGACATTGACAGCGTGCAGTTGCACGCTGTAGTTAAATGCATTCGCAGCGCACAGCTGCGCGCTGCAGTTAAATGTATTGGCAGCGAGCAACTGCACGCTGCGGTTAAACATATTCACAACGTACAATTAGTCTATCCACAGCGTGCATCGCGCGCTGCGAATGCACATCGACAGCGCGCAGTTGCACGCTATGGTTAATTGTATTAATAGCGTGCAGTTGCACGCTGCAATTAAATGCATCCATAGCGTAAATCAGCCTACACTGCGATTAAGTGTATTCAATTATAATACTAAATAAAAATAATTATACAATCAAAACTCAAATAATTATAATACAACACAGTTATCATACCACATACAAATACTACACAATTTTAATATCATATACACATTATTATAAAATCAAAACTAAAACAATTATAATACCATAGATATTCATCAACACCACACTTAAACAAAACAATAATTCACTTAGTCAGATAAAGCAATCCAAACTAGTAACATAAATTCACTTACATGATTTCTTTTCTACAAAAAGTATATGATAAAATCAATAAAATCTATATCAGTCATACAAAATTATAAACTTAAATAACCAAGCGACTGCGCTCCCTATTGCATCCTCGAGACAAACCATTTCATCATTTGGTCGATTAGATCCACCTTCTCCATGAATACTCTATCAATTCATACTTTCCAACAAGATCTACCAAGAGGAACATGATGCACTTTTACTTTTGGATCTGTGGATGCAATCTGAGCTTCTGCAACAACACCATCAATAGACCAATGAAGCAACTTACATTTAGTATTAGTAGAGATATCTCCACAACTCACATTCTTCAGTTTTGCCTGTATAACAATAAAGAAGGATATAAGATTACTCCAAGAAAGATAGAAAATCACTCTAAGTGCTGAAACAACATTGTCATATACCATTATGCATCAAATATTCAAGTGGTGCTGAAAAACATATGACGCTGGAATTTTTCCAAAGACAGAAATATGATCGAATTTTTCCATCACATGGTATGACTGGATTTTTCCAAACGTGGTCCAAAGACCACAAAATGTGATACTGGAATTAGGCATGGAGTTAAGAGGGCAAAAGAGCAGCCTTTGCATATGGAAAAAAAAAATCTTGATGCATTTGCAGTCTGCTATAGACCCTGCAAAAGATGCTTGCTTACATGTGAAACACACATATTTTTTCATGTTCTTCTCAGATGTAAGCAGCCATGAAGAAAAGCGAGTCATAGATCTCATGCCCAGATTGATATATTTTAGGTGCACCGTAGAAGGTGCAATTCTACTCCTAAAGATTTAGTTCATATTTGACTTCTGATACCTTGTGACAATTGACACCAAGGAATGCGATGCATGCATCTTGAAGTATAAAGGTCCAATTTTTTCACCCACTCAACAAGGAAAACGACCACCATATTCAACTAATGATACGATAGAGAGACGATTTGGTGGAATTTTTCCGGCATTTTGTGGTCTTTGGAATTTTTCCAAGATTACCACGTCGCCGGAAAAAATTCCGACCATATTTTTCCAAAGACAAACATAGCGGTTCTATAAGTTAGCAGTTCTATGTACAAATATTTTTTTCACCAAATTACTAACCTGTTCCTTTTCATTATGTAGGCTTATATTTTGAAGAAACAACGACCTCATCTCTTGCAATTCTTGTTGACATAGGCTTATTTCATTTTTGCGTCTTTTCAATTGGCTCTTTACCTGCGCATAAACAATATCACATGATACATTGTTGAAAATAAATAAGTAGAAAATAAATAAGAGAAGTATAAAATCTACACTTGAAAAGTGAAGTCATGAATCAATCACATCAATTCCACCACACTCATCCCTTGCATATGGTTCTTTTTCAATAATATTAATATCAAGTCTAGACACATCAAGAGGTGTTGTTGATATATAGGCTTCCTCTTCAATCAAGTCCATATCATGAATACTCCGAGGCGGCGCTTTTAGCACCACATACCAATTTGATTCATCATTATCCCTAGAATAGAATACTTGCTTTGCTTGTGATGCTAAAATGAAAGGATCACTTTCAAAAGTTCTTAGTCCTTGGTGTAAGTTGACTAGTGTAAAACCATCTTCTATTTTAATACCAGTTCCAATATTAGCCCAATCACATCTAAAAACAGACACTTTGAAGGAATAGTAGTCAAGTGAACCGAAATGGTAAAGAAAGTAGGTGGAAAATACCTTTCTAGTATGCATAGAGTTTCAGCAATATTTTCCTCGAGTTGTTCTAAACGATTTCTGTCTAACACCCTTTGACATAATTCATTGTAAAATGCACAAAGCATAAATAGAGCATTGCGTGGACCTTTTGGTAAAAGATTTCTCAATGCAACTGAAAGCAATTGTTGCATTAGAACATGACAATCATGAGATTTTAGGCCAATAAGCTTATGCTCTTCTATAGAAACACAATTACCAATATTTGAGCTGTAGCCATCTGGTAACTTTATTTTCTTCAACCTAGAGCAAAATATATCTATTTCTTTTTTAGACAATGTGTAAGGTGCAGCAGGCAAGTGATACATGTTTTCTCCTTTTTTTTTTAGGATGTAATTCTTCTCTAATTTTTAAGTGCATCAAATCTTTGCGGGCATTAACACCATCTTTGGTTTTTTTTCTTTACATTTAACAATGTGCCTATGACATTCTCGCAAATATTCTTTTCAACATGCATCACATCTAAATTATGACGCAACAAGAGCCCCTACAAGTAAACATCAACACATTTTAGAGTATTAGTTCAATAATATAACAAATTCATTGAAAGATAATGAATATAGTCAAATAACTTACACTCCAATATGGCAAATTGAAAAAGATGGACTTCTTCTTCCACATTTGAACTGGTTGTTGTACCTTTTTTGAATTTTCATGCTTCTTCCTCTTTTGCTTTGTAGTGTTGGTAGTCTCGCCCTTTTGTTTTTTCCCCCAATCATTTTCAATGTCTTTCACTGCATTAAGAATTTCTAACCCATTCAAAGGTTTAGGTTTCCCTTTTCTCTCTTTTTTCCCATTAAACCACTTCTTTTTTTCTCGAAATGGATGATCAGGAGCAAGGAATCTCCTATGGCCCAAGTATGAAAACTTTCTACTGTATTTAAGCCACATAGAACATATGTCTTTACCACATATCGGACAACCAAATTTACCTTTTGTGACACATCCAGCTAGGTTTCCATAAGCTGGAAAATCATTGATAGTCCACATCAAAATAGCCTTAAGATTGAACACTGACTTACTAAATGCATCAAATGCCTCCACACCTGTGTCCCACAACTCTTTCAATTCCTCCACAAGGGGTTCTAAGTAAACATCTATATCATTTCCTGGTTGCTTTGGCCCTGGAATCAGTAATGTTAGCATAAGATTTTCCTTCGCCATGCACATCAATGGAGGAAGGTTGTAATTAACCAAAATAACCGGCCAACAACTATATCTTGAACTAAGGTCACCAAAAGGATTGAATCCATCTGTTGCAAGACCAAGGCGCAGATTTCTAGGATCCGATGCAAAAGTTGGCCACTTATGATTTATTGTATCCCAAGCTACTGAATCAACTGGATGACGCATCATATGATCTTGACTTTTGTGGTTAGAGTGCCAAATCAAGTCTTCAACCTTTTCTTCTAATTTAAACATCCTTTTCAATCTAGGTATTAGAGGAAAATACCGAAGCACCTTTTCTGGAACTCCTTTACGAACTTTAGTAGAGATTTTGTCAACCTTCCATCTTGAGGAACCACACTTTGGGCATGAGTCCAAATCTTTAAGTTGCTTTCTAAATAGACAACAATCGTTCGGGCAAGCATGAATCTTCTCATATCCTAAATCAAATGGTTTCAACAACTTTCTCATTGAGTAAACATTTTCTGGAAGTGTATTTTTTTCTGGAAGCATGTCACCTAAGATCTTAAGAAGCTCATTGAAACTATTGTCACTGTGACCATTAGTAGACTTATAATTGTATAATGTGACAACTGCTGATAACTTTGTGTAAGTTGTACAACCAGGGAAGAGAGGAGTTTCTGCATCTTCTAATAAATCAACAAACTCATAGTCTTTTGTCTCAGGCATAGTGTGGCCAACCTCTTCTTCCGCCACAAAGACATCTCTATACAAGTGATATGCCTCTCTACTTTCATCCTTTTCTTCTTGAACTCTTCTTGAACTACCTTCACTTTGAAATTGTGATGTATAAGTTTCACCATGGAAGACCCAAACAGTGTAAGAAGGATCTATCCCTTTCATAATTAAGTGGTCGTACACTTGGTCAAATTTCATATATTTCTTATTTTGACAATGCTTGCAAGGACATAAAATTACTTCGCGTGTTTTGGCATAGTTCCTAGCTTGTGCAAGAAATTTTTGAACCCCTTCTTCATATTCTGGTACAAGCCTTGAAGGCAAATGCATCCAATCCTTATCCATTAGTAAATGACCAAAACCCTAAAATGTAAGTTATTCTTATTTTTGGTAATTAGATTAAAGTATGTATAGTTGAACATGAGAAAATATATCTAAAATTGACAACTTTCTAAACTTCATATAGTGCTCTTGATAAAAGTGCATAATAATAAACCATTGACGTATATTAAACATTAACTAATAAGGTTATCACTCTGATATATATCTTGAACTAAGGTTGTCATTTTGATCTATATCTTGATTATAAGACCTTTACAAGCTAAATAAAAATAATATCTATATCCTAGATTAAAACTTACAAACCTTATTAATTTTTCACAACTTAATTAGGGTTGCTATGCAAAATTGAATATTATATTGGTCTACTGTATAGATCGAGAAGTATAATGCACAAGTAGCATGTATTTCAGAATAGTATAGAAAATGAGGAAATGTTGATGTGTCATAAACAAGAGGGTTCATGTAAAAAAAGCATGAGGCAAAAAGTAAGATTTTTTCCCATATATAATAAAAGTATTAATAGGAAAATTCAGGAAAAACACTAATATAATTGAATAAAATTATTTTTATAATGAAAACATACTCCTTAGAAAGTCAATTATAAAGTAGCACATCCAATTGTTTTCGTTACTCTCCTTCTATAGCTAAAACGTTGAACCACGCCCTAATTCAACAATAACAGATAAGGAATAGGGTGCCAACTAGCTCACTCAGTTGGTAAGGGCCTTTGTAAATTTTTGTAAATGCCTTAGTTTTAAAATCTTCCTTTGCTCAAATGTGAGTGTTCGAGGAAAAAGAACAGACCTGCGAGTAAAAGTTCAAAGCTTTAGCGTATTGTCCTTTGGTACATCACTCAGTTCCCTTCTGCTTCGAGTCCAAGGCAGTTTCCTTGTTCTTCCAACAGAGTGCCAGCTCTGTCAACTCCCTAATAACCTAAAGGAAGGAATTAACAGACTTAAAATCAAAATATTTCATGAGATAGATGAGGAGGAGGGCATGTTACAAAATCCGTCCACTGCCAGCAAGGCATAAGCGTCCACCGTCATCAAAGTAGAAGAGAGATGTACTCGCCGACGAGGAGATGCACTCACTCAACGAAGCGACGGCGCTTGGAGAGGGTGGCCGACAGATGTTTGTCGGTAGCGAGAAGAAGTGGAATGGGGACGAGGAGTGGAAGGGACGGCAAGAATAGGAAGAAGAATTTGGGGGAAAAAAAATCGTTGGCTTATCTTTATTAAACCTAATATAACCACAGTTCATATTATATATAAAATATATTAATTAAGTATATTTATTACGAAATTAATTAAACGATATTGCAAAATTAATTAAACAGCATATAAACCTAATACAAACACCATTGATAAAATATATTATTAATTATATTATATTTTATATATATATATATATATATATATATATATATATATATATATATAAACTCTTGCAGGAGCACTGTGTTAATAAAGAAGCCTCACATATACGAACACATTTTTTGTTAAAGGGGAAAAGAATAAATATGACTCAACCTATGAAACTTGTAAGAAATTGTCATTCACCTTTTCCTCCAGAAGCTGCCACTGCAACACGCTCACCAGGTCTAAATAGGTTGTTATCCATAATGACTTTATGTATCTCGTCTTCAAAAACAATGTAGAAGCATTCCTTGCAGATCTACAAGAAACAAAATGAAATATTCATCAAGTGTATATCATTTTACATATTACGAAATTATATTTTTAACGGCGTACAATATTATATGCTGTGAATAAATATACATTTAACAGCATACATTAATGCGCGCTGCGATTAGTAGACTTTTAACAGCATATCTTAATGTGCGCTGCAATTAGTAGATTTTTAACGGCATACTTTTTAGTGTGTGCTGTTATTTGAAAAAATATACTACTATCCGCAGCGCACTTTATTAGGCGCGCTGTCAAAACTATTATTAACAGCACGCTGTATATGTGCGCTGTTAATGACGTACTGCGAAAAGTCATATTTGTTGTAGTGAAAAAATTAAATCTTCTCTAAAATTAACTCATGCTACTTTTACAAATATCATCATATCTTAATCATTATATCATCCTCGGGACAACTCTTTTCATCCCGTTAATATATCAAATCACATTTGGACCCGAATATTTAATTTATTAAAAAAAACGTCGTCCGTTGCGTTGCCATATTTCACGTTTTGGTGTTTTCTATCGCGAGTCGTCGTCGCGCGGACGACGTCATCGGCGACGTGTAATCCATGACGTGATCACTGATTACTCGCAACCTCCATTGACGTCATTGCCTCAATCGTAACGTTGATTCCTTTTGATATCCCTTTTCAGCTTATGAAGGGGGTGGTCCAACGTGTAAATATCTCAAAACGTTGTGTCCTATTTCTCTCCGTCCAAATCCTAAGCTACGCGCCAAAATTGACGAGGGAGCGATGCAGTGACGTGTCACGTGGCACCTCCTTGGAAGCTTACGAAAAGTCACTCGGATACACAGCACTTCGTTCGACAAGTCCCATCAATCATGAAATTGGACTATTTTTTTTTCTTCGTATTCTCAAAAGTAATCAATAAATTAATTAATTAATAAATTCTACTATTTTTACCAAGATTACGCTCTGATATCAATTTTTTCTGTCCATATAATAGACACCAAAAATTAGAGAGGTGATTTAGAATCCCTCTTACCTAATTTTGCATAAATTTTATTTTTCTCCAATAAACTAATTTGATAACTTAAATAAGTTTTAAAAAAATAATTACAAAGAATAACTTTTTTCTAAATTAATTTATGTAATAGTGTATATTTGAGTTTTTAAAAAAAATAAATAAATTAAAATAGTCATTGAATGACGATGAAGAACGCGGCTTCGCCCGTCAGCAGTTGCTTTTAAAAGCTTCCATCGTGGCCATTTGCTTCCAATCCACTCGCTGCTTCCGACGAGCTTCCTACAGCAATTGGCATGGCAGAGAACTTCTCGGTGCTCGATCTGTGGGCTCGCCGCCTGGACTCGCCCTGGATCAGCGAGGTCTCCGCCCGCGAGAACGCCGCCCTCACCAGAGCGCTCCAGATGTCCCTCTCCGACACCACCACCACCACCACCTCCTCCTCCGCCTCTTCCTCCTCACTCTCCGCCACCGATACCATCTCCTCGCCTCCGATCCCGAATCGTGTTGCACCATTCTCGCCGTCTCCCTCGGATGCTTCCGCCGGAGACGCGTCTCTTTTCCGCGGCGCCGCCCTCGGGCCCTCGGCCGCCGGGAGGGTCTCCAAGCGGAAGACGCGCCCGGGGAAGCGGGCGGCCACGACCTACATCAAGGTGGATCTGCAGAACTTCCGGGAGATGGTGCAGCGGGTGACTGGAATCCGGGGAGACTGGGAGCCTTCGGAGTCGGTGGTGGAGCCGGAGCCTCTGCGGCCCGCGTCGGCGGCCCTGCAGCAGATCTGCCTGCCGACGCTCGACACGTCGGCGATTCTGCTGGGAAAAAGCGCGGTGCAAATCGCAGCGGAAGGCTGTGGCTTCTTCGGGCGCCCACCCCCGACGCCGGCGGAGATGCCCTCCTTCGATCTCGACTCCCTCGTCACGGCGTGCCCGACCCTTGATTCGTGGGGCGTCTTATGACACGTGTTCACGGGGTGAAGAATGGACGGCCCAGATCGTTCTTTGTTTTTTTTTTTTTGTGAAAAAAAATAAATATCAGATGAGTATCAGGCCTCTTCCATTGATTCGTGGTATATGAGTAAATAGCATTCTTTTTTTTTTTCACCACTGAAATTAAAACAATGATTTTAAATAAGTATAATAATTAGCACGAAACAAAAAATAACACAAATGATAAAAAAGACCCAAATTCAAAAAAAAAAAAAAAAAAAACAAGCATTCATCGGAGCACATGTATCACACGCAATTCACTGCAAAAACAGTACGAACTGTGTGCGCCCCATCTGACCATGTTATGGAGCCATATCCATATCCCTTGCTTGCTCCCTTGGCCTCAAAAGTGACGTCGTACGAGGCCTTTACCCCCCTCCTCGAGAAGACCAACCTCGCAGGCGAGACCTTGACGATGACACCGGCTGGGGCGTCCACAGCAGCGGTGTAGGTTGCGTTCGGGGGCCCTATGTTGGTCACTGTCCTGCTAACCGTCTGCTTGCTCTCTAGCCTGGCAATGGAGATGGTAGGGTAGTTGATGTCGGAGATGAGGTCCGGAGAGGCGGCGTTATAGGGACAGCTGAAGTTGATACCAGAGATTGATTTTACGGCTTGGTCCTTGTAGCCGTAGCGGCAAAGGAAGAGGAGGTAATCTTCTATGGCGGTTTCGAAGACTAAGCCTGGACTGAGGGCTCTGAGGGGACTTATTTCTCCTGCTCCCATGTCATGGAAGCTTGCAGTGGCTAATTTGTGATTCGTCAGTGGCCTCCCGAGATTGTTGGTGACCGTGGCTGCAGTAGAAGGAATCGGATCTGAGATAGAAAAGGGCGGAAAAGAAAAATAGTAGATGGTGATTAGGTTTACCGGTCGTCATCAGCGCTGATCTTATCGCCGAAGGAGACCATCTCGGATGAGCTGATTTTACGAAGGCACTCGCACCGGCGACATGAGGGCAGGCCATTGAGGTTCCTGACTTGATGGCGAATTTTGATGGTTCTCGACCTTTAGGGACAGTTCCTGTATCAGATATCGGGATCGACGCTGCGACAATGCTGACTCCCGGAGCCATTACATCAGGCTGGAAAATGAAAAAAAGAAAGAGATGTAGATAGCTATCGATTGATCTATTTGAATCAAAGAGAGAAGGAGATTCTTGAACCTTAAGAATGGCTTCTGTGAGTCCTCCAGGACCCCTCGAAGAGAAATATGCCACGACTGGTGCAGGTTTGATCTCCTTAGCTTCCTCCGATGGCAGAATCACAGCAGAAGGCTTTCTGCATTCGCCATGATGTGTGAGCTTCGACGACGATACCAGTTTAGTTTTTAGTGCAGAAGTATATCTTCGATCTAGAAAACTTACTTGGTCGAGTTTAAGTACTTCAGAATCTGTAGTCCAACATCGCTCCCTACCTCTGTGAATGGAAAGCTGCCAGAATCGAAGGGAACCCCAATCTCATCGTCATCGATCAGGATCAGACCTTCAGCCCCAGCTCCTTCAGCGACCGACTTCTTTACTCGTCTCGTTAGGGTTGGATCAGTGTCGACACACACTAGTATTTTGCCAGAAGCTTTTCCCTCGTCAATCGATCCAGGAAAGCAATTGCTACGGTACCAAATTTGTACACACGCAGGTGAAGGTTTTGCATTCAGTATTAACCCTATACAAAAAGGTGTGTACCTTGCTTCTGAGACTGGACTATACGCGGCCGCTGCATCTCCGGCGAACACTAGCGAATACGATTCTGAACGAGTAAGATTCGAGAAATTTATGGCAGAGCCCTGAGAACATCAGCGATCTGTCTCATGATACTTGCTAGAACTGCCGTCTGCCTCAAAACATTAGTTTATTCTGCGAGCAGACCAAATTACCTTAAGCGAACTTCCATCTCCAAGGAGTATTGTCGACTGGAAAGCCCTGTCGATGCTGGAAGCTCCCACCGTGAAGATCCAGGGAGCCGAATTGACCACTGTATATGGATCCGGGCCGTCATTTCCGGCCGAGCAGACAACCAGCACGCCCCTTTGATTGGCATGGAATGCACCGATGGCGATGGGGTCGCTGAGGAAATCCGTCTGGAACGCGGAGCTCATTCCTATCGATATCGAGATCACGTCGACGCCGTCGTGGACTGCGTCGTCGATCGCCTTCAGCACGGCGGAGCTAGCGCATCCGCCCAGCGAGCACGCCCTGTAGATGGCGAGCCTGCTCGAGGGAGAGCCTCCTTTGGCTACTCCCCGAGCAAGGCCATAGTAGCTAGCGTTCAGCACCACCGAGCCGGCGGCAGTGGAGGCTGTGTGCGTTCCGTGGCCGACAGAATCCCTCGCTGAGCCAGAGGCATTTGGCTTGTCTGTGTGAGTTCCTGAGTGAGCTTGGCTGGAGTAGTATCTTGCACCTATCAGCTTCCTTTACGAAGGAGATCAAATTATACATTTTGGCAAACAGTCTTCGAAGCTAACGAAGAATCATGTGCAAACCCTCTTCGCTGAGTACCTGTTGCAGTCTGATTTTTTGAAGTCAGTTGCTTCCATGCAGGTGCCTTTCCACCTCGAAGGGATCTCCCCCATCCCACCGTCACTGAAGCTGGGTGATTCTGGCCATATTCCTTCCATGAAAAGATAGCTCTTTCTGAGTTAAGAGTAAAATTGAGTAGCAATTTGAAAGAGATGATAGATACACTGATCAGGGTGAAGTACCAGTATCGATGATGCCGATTATTACATCATTGGAAGCTTTGTGTTGGAGCCTCCCTGCTCCGACGCCGGATTCTGCCTCCAAGAAGTCCCAAGAGCGTGTGGTATGGAGTCGAAGAGTTCGATCTCGGAAAACTGACACCACCTCTTTGTTGTCTGGTTGAAGAAATGCACATGAGATCTTAAAGTAGTCGGTAAAGGATTGCTAAAATAGGCACAATTAAGTTCCATTGAAGCAACCAGATAGTAAAGCAGCTTCTTCTTCAGTAAGCATAGCTGAGAATCCCTTGAATGCGTGATGGTAACTTTGAACCAGAGACACTCTTCCTTTCTCCGCACTGCGATGAGATGGACATCGAGTTTCGGTTATATTTGGCCGCGCATTGATCCAAAAATGACGTGTACATTACAGTTACCTTGGAAGAACAGAGGATAACATCTGCAAGTGAGATGCTTGTGAAGCTTCTTGGTCACCACCTTCAAGTATGCCCCCCATGTAAACAACATAAGGCTGGTATATAGGGAACAAATTCAAATGTCCATCAAACACAAGAAAATTATGTTCGAGATGTTAGTCGATGATTAAAATCCTCGAGAAGCTTAGAACAATTTGTAAAGCATGGAAGAGCTCAAATATTGGCACAAAGCAGTTATTTGTTCATGTTCAGTGTGGTCTAAAAATAACAACAGCTAATTTCATACTTCGGGGGCCTTCTTCGAAATAACACCAGCCGAAAGAGAAGCAAGAACGAGGAAGAGAAGCTGCAAACATTTCGCCATTAGAGGACTACTTGGCGACACAAGGGAAGAAGCTGGTGATCTATTTATAGCAAAGACTGTTGGAGCTTTGCATCAAATGCAATCTGTTTCATGTGCACCACCCGAACCTTTTAGTTGATGGATGCTCTTCCACACTGGATTACCAATACTTCCCTTTTGCCGATGCGTTTCCCTGTGGTTACGAATCGATGAGGATGATTAACCTGAAAAAATAGTCATAGTTGAATCTGAAATTTCCTTTTCTTGGACTACAGAATGAAAGTTCTCTTCTCTAAAATGCAGACAGACTTATTTTGGATCTAAGCATGAACATTTTGGCTTATGTTTTCGACGCCATTACAGTCTAAAAACCTGAAAAGTCATGGCTTACAGGCAGCCGATGAGAATTAGAGACATGTATGTAAAGCTCAAGTGTCAAGAACACTCATCAATGCCTCACATGACTAAAGTAGAAGCTAAGTTGCATATATTCTTGGTGGTCCTTTTCAAGGCTGTCTTGATCTGATTCTTCACTTACATTGGCTTAAAAAATATGCAAAATTATTGACTGAAACCAGATTACTGAATTAAGCTCACTAATCATTGCTGTAGGATAAATCTGTTGCATCTTAAGCATGGTGAAAACTATATTAAGTGGCACATTAAGCTGTGTTTCTACTGAAGCTAGTGAATGGTTAAGGTGTTGTACAAGAAAGGAAGGAGTCCCTCAGAAGCAAGGAATTGTTTCCTTATGCAGAATAGATTGTGTTTTTTTTTCCCTCTGTGATCTTTATGTTTGCATTTAATGCTATGTGCAAAGCTAGTTGACAAGATGGACTAGAGAATAATTTCACATGGTCAAACAAAACAGTTGTGCATTTTTTTTCCCCTGGAGCAAACAAAACTCTATTACAAGAAGCATTGTTTATGTTTGGCTGGCCCATTCTGGCCAACACTTTGCCTGTCACTGAGATATTCATGTACATCTAACTCCATGCTAGGTAAAGGTAAGCAAGTGAAGTGTAAAAGCCATCTCCTACATGATATACTGGACAATGAACAAGCAAGGGATCTCCCGAGACTATTATTTGTGCATAATTCATATGATTAACTGATCAAATCGACACATATATAAATACCAAAGAGCACGGAAAGGCAGCTTTATAAAAACGAAAGTTCAATTTGGTCGAACAACCATCGACGCGAAGCAGGAAAAAGAATATATAGTCTCACAACTACAGAATTCAAAAAAAGAAAAAAAAAATGGTTGCTTAGGGAATACATTTTATAACTAAATTTCCTTCCTCACTTGGCCATCATGACCTTAACAAATTCCTCATAGTTAATCTGACCGTCTCCGTCGACATCGGCTTCACGAATCATTTCGTCAACCTCCTCGTCGGTAAGCTTTTCCCCCAGGTTAGTCATCACATGACGAAGTTCGGCTGCCGAGATGAAGCCATTCTGGTCCTTGTCGAACACACGGAAAGCTTCCTTCAACTCTTCCTCTGAATCTGTATCCTTCATCTTGCGGGCCATCAAATTAAGAAACTCTGGAAAATCAATTGTACCATTGCCATCTGCATCGACCTCATTTATCATGTCTTGCAATTCAGCCTCAGTTGGGTTCTGACCCAATGAACGCATCACCGTCCCAAGTTCCTTAGTGGTGATGCTACCTGTTTGAAAATCATAATTCCAGCGAATGAATTGCACAATTAGAATCTAATATATCGTGTTTTTAGGTTTTGATGAATTTGAATATATCATTTGTAAGCATTTGGATTCACAAAACCAGAATTTAACAAACCAATTCCAAACCAACTACTCTGAGAAGAATACCCCAGGTGTTCAGTTGATAGTAAATAGATAATACTTAAATTTAGCATAAACAAATTAGCTGACTAGTGACTATCAGCTTTATCTGGAACATCAAAAACATTGCAATTACGCCAAAAGAGAACAATGTGTAAGCACAAAACCTAGTAAACAAACAGTGAGAAGTTCAAATAAACAATTCTTGTTCTGACAAACAAAACAGCAAAATACTTGAAAATTTTATCAACTTATTGCCTGTTTCAACTCCATCCTAGTTCTTTTTTCTCAGAAAAGGAAATAGTGGACTAAGCTACCAGCGATATATTAACAAGATATCATCAAACAAAGAGCCTTAATTGAAAGGTATAGCTAGGAATATGCCAGGACCAATATTCCAAACCCTAATTATGTCTGCTTGGGATTAGATCGTATATTTGTGGGAGTATCCATCATAACTAACATAGTTTTTTTTTTTTTTGTCGTAGCAAGATGTTTGCCAGTTGCTACCACTCAATATTCGGTTATTCACTTGCAATCATTGTACAAGACGCCTTCTTATCACTATAAGAACTATTTACCTTCAAATCGGAAGTAACACAGAAAAGAAGATGAGATATGTTGCCCAACCATAAATGTATCTTCTAAACTGCAAAATTGATCGGCTATTTCCAAGTATTAAAAATCTTCACACTCACATGGACCATTGTAAATCCCATTTTTTGAGCTCCTTCACATGTAGGGAACTCTAGGAGTGAAAATGTTGCACAAGGTATCTCTCCCATGCAAATCGCCTCACTAGCCAGAATCTACCTTGAAGTTAATCCCCAACTTTTTTTCTTTTCCACCTAAAATCTCATCATTTCTATTTCTCGATTGATCAATGATGTTTTGATATTTTTACATTATGTTAGTTACCATTCTATTAAATTATTAGGAAATGGCAACTTTGTAAATTTGATGTTCTTATCACTCTCATAGGTGGGCGACGGATTGAGCTAGTCCAAGCCCAATATATGAAATGACTTAATTAGGTTTATGCTTTTCTTGAAAATATTGACCATTTCTCTTTTATTAGGAAATGGATAACTCTGTGTATTTGATGTTTTCATCACTATCACACATGTGGCCTATCAACGAAGCTAGTTCAAGCCCAAAACATAAATTGACTTAATTAGTCTTATACTTTTCTTGAAACTATTGGCACCAGCAAGACACAAACATGATCTAATTCTCAAAAACTATATTAAGTTACCCATATCAAGTTTGATGCTATGCTCATTTATCCAAAAGCTTAAGCTATTGGCAGATATATTACTCATTTGCTATATTCTTAACAACACTAAATAATAAATGAATCACAGTTTTCCATCTTCACATATGAACATATAAGATATGAAGAAAAGAAAATCACTAAAGCATATATGCATGGATCAATAATCCTGGTAACAAAAATTATCAAATGATAGTGATGTTTTTATTTTTTACTTCATCTTTATCACGTATTGTTTTCAACCACATCAGGTGTTCCCATTAGGAAGATATTAGAGGAATGAACCAGGAAGGTTGATTGAACTAAAATCTGAAAGAAATAGAAAGTACATACATTCGGAAACGTTTGCATAGAAAAGAAAAAAACGAAACAAATAAGAATGTTGAGGGTTAATATCCGACTACCGAACAAAAATCTCTCGAAGAACAAATTTTCGCTAGTGGAGTTGGAGTACACAACCAACCACAATATCTGAAATCCACACAAGTTAGAGACGCAATGAAATTCCTCGAACAACACTATATCGAAGCAGATCTAGGCATCTAAGCGAAGAGAAAGGAAATGGGGTATAGGGGATCAGACCGTCGCCGTCCTTGTCGAACAAGCTGAATGCCTCCTTGAACTCTGCGATCTGGTTGTCGGTGAGCTTGTCCGCCATGCCTCCTGCGGGATTGCTCGATTGATCACACGGTGGAGAAGCAGAGAGGAAGAGGCGAGTGGAACAGAGAGGGAGAGAAGACGAAGGCGAGAGGGCGATGAAATGGAGCAGCGGATGGACGAGAGAGTTTTCTGCCGCCGACTTCGCTCCTTTGGGCAGGCAGGGCAACACGTGTTCATTACATCATCAATTGCATAAATATATATAGCCGTTAGTTATTGGGCACTATATATAGATAGATAGATATATGGGTCAGATCTCGGAGCATAATTTGTTTGTTATATAAAATAAAATAAACATGAATTATTAAAATAATATTTTACTCTAGGACAATAATTATTAAAATTATTGTAAATAATTTTAGAGAATTAATTAATTTTGAAAAACAGACGATGCTCCTTAATTTGTTTTTTATCAGATAAAATTAAAAATGCTAAATTAAGATACTCTGAAATTCACTTGCTTTTCCGTTGTACTGTATCCGAAACTCTTATCCAACGATTTTGCTAGTGTCAAATGGCTCAACCCTTTATTGATGAGAGACCCCTCCACTTTCACCTCCACGAGGGCGATATATTTGCGCTTCGTGAGTATCTGAGCAGTACCTAATAGAGAATGTATAGTATTTTTTGATATTGTCGTCGAGCGATCAGATTCTAATTACGATCCGGTCAGAATTTGACCTCAATTCAATTGGATTTCGATACGGTCGAATTTTGACATCCAGTACTCTCAATCAAATCGCAGTCAAATTCCGACTAAATTATAATCGAAATCATCTATAATTGTAATCGGAATCGACTGTAATTGTGATCGTCAACGACTGCGACATTGACAGTTACAATTCAATCGGATTTTGGTTCAATCCAGCCTGAATCTGATCACGATTTGATCAGTCGGACGACGACAACGACCTTAACGGATTCAAGAGTTAAGCTATAATACAGATAGCGATCGATGACGATGAATTTAACTGAAATCGTAGAAGAGAAATACTATATATTTCTTATTTATTATGCAATCACATATGATAATCAGACGATGAAAAGCTGATCACGCATGGAAATGTACTCATGCTTCATATATTCACATTTTTCATATATTCACGGTTCAATTCTCAATCATAATACATTTATAAAAAAAATCAAATTAAAAAAACTGCAATTGTTAAAATTATCCGCACGAATCCTATTATATTTTTATTTTGATAACCTATAAAAAACTTCCGTGAGATAAAAGATCGATCCGGACTTAAAATCTAAATACCAATACTAGGCTAAAAAAAAAATCATTGTTTTACCTAAAATCGAGGTAAAAATATCTTTTGAAATTTTCAGACATTATTGTACGGGAACAAATAGACCCTTTTTCATCAACCACAGCTGCATCACCAGCAATCATAAACTTCCCTGTCCCGCAAACAAAAAAGCTTATTAACCCTGTGCAGCCATGAATAACATATCATTTCCATGCAGATCTCTGCATTAAATATAACTGTTTTACAAGAATCGCTCACGTTTCACTCCAAGTTAACATCCTCGTAAAATGATGCAAAAAAATGAACAAAATACAGGAGTGTGCAGCCACGGGCTCAAAATTATTATCGGAGTGAATGAAAGAAAAAGCAGACCACCAACCAAACAACTCTCCCACTTTTTGAGCGTTCAAGAAAAATCTATTCCACGAAGCGACCTGGCACGGGACAAAATTTACTGAGAAGCAGCGGCGCGTGCCTTGTCTGCGAGAATTAACTCCGGAGGAGAGAATGATACTCCTCATCTGTGCGAGACCGAGCCAACTTCTTGCGCAGCACTTTCTCAAACTCAATTTCGTCAAAAGATTTAGCATTCTCAGCAGCGTGCACCTGCCCCAAATTGGCATAGTTGGTAGCAGACTGCACGATGAAGGCCATCTCTTCTTCAGTGAGCTTCCTAAGAAATTTGGCAGGATTGCCTCCCCATATCTGACACATGAGAAATGTGATTCGAATGAGTGAAATCTTTCAATCATGTTCTTCGCCATCAGACTGTTTCATTTTACCTTATCCTGTCACTAAACTTTATGCAAGAATATCACTAATCTTATTTCATCAGGATTGTCCATCGTTGTCAGAGGAACTCCTCCAACATTTATTGGATGAGAACTTCAAACGAAGTTCGAGATTAGTTCATCCATACATTGTTGCATAATACAATTGCTCAATGGATTAGATACAGTTCTAGAGCAATCCGGCCTGGCAATAATCTGTCCCAAGTTCATTTTATAAAGTTTATTTGTCTAACAAAATGACAATTAAACTTGCTATGTTAAATGGGGTTGAATATTGGATTATGAGTCGAGTACATGAACAGTAAATGAAAGTTACAGAGATGAAAATGTTACAATAGATGTGTAGACATACGAGGATGAATAAAATAAAAAATAAGAACCGTAAAAATTAAAATTGCACCTATTGAAGGAAAACTCTGAAAGATATATTTAAGATGGTATGAATATATACTTTAACCACCAGTAAATGCTCCAGTTAAATGATGTAAAACTATTACAAATATGCAAATCAAACAAGAAAGGGGAAGACCAAGACTTGATTAGTAATGATAAAACAAAATAAAATTTATTAAATATAGATAATAATATAGTACGGGATAGAGTCTAATGGCTTAAGAGGATTCATATAGTCGACCTCACCTGTGAGACAAGATTTGATTGTTGTCATCATCGCCGTCGTCGCCATCATCAAAAGCATAATCATTGCCATTGAAGTCAAATTTGTTCCAATTATGTAGAGTCAGCTAATATGAATCGTATTTTTCTTTGAATTTTATATAATGCTATATTATTAGATTTGTGATACATATCAATTAGCAAATCAGACTCAAACATTAATCGTAACTTATAGCACCACCAGTTTCATATAGTCTAATGGCTTAAGAGGATTCATATAGTCGACCTCACCTGTGAGACAAGATTTGATTGTTGTCATCATCGCCGTCGTCGCCATCATCAAAAGCATAATCATTGCCATTGAAGTCAAATTTGTTCCAATTATGTAGAGTCAGCTAATATGAATCGTATTTTTCTTTGAATTTTATATAATGCTATATTATTAGATTTGTGATACATATCAATTAGCAAATCAGACTCAAACATTAATCGTAACTTATAGCACCACCAGTTTCATATAGTCTAATGGCTTAAGAGGATTCATATAGTCGACCTCACCTGTGAGACAAGATTTGATTGTTGTCATCATCGCCGTCGTCGCCATCATCAAAAGCATAATCATTGCCATTGAAGTCAAATTTGTTCCAATTATGTAGAGTCAGCAGCTAATATCAATCGTATTTTTCTTTGAATTTTATATAATGCTATATTATTAGATTTGTGATACATATCAATTAGCAAATCAGACTCAAACATTAATCGTAACTTATAGCACCACCAGTTTCAACCCCTGCTTCAACCATCACGTGGTACCATTTCAATTGAATCCTTACATTTTTCATTCATCAAAGTAGGGTTGGGTGCGATTCAACTTGCCAGTTTAGTATTTTCAAATCGAACCTAAACATTAAATCAAAAATAATTTTAAAAATTAGCCAACTAAATAAATTAAAGAAATAATATAACTTATCATTTCTGATATATTTATATATGTATATTGCTTCAATTTAGTTTTATCAATCTGTTTACCATTGTCCAAAACTGAAATCAAATCGACAAGCTAATAAATCAATTTTCAGTTTGGTTCAGTCTGGTGCAGTTGGTAATGTTTACTGATAAATTCAATCTTCTCAGTGTGGTGAAATTTGGTTTTTCAGTTTCATGTTGGGATGCCCACATTTTGATTATACCAAAAACAAGACCACTCTCCTCCAGCTAAGATGGTTCTGGTGCCCTATTTAGCGATTTCAATATCAATTGATATCCATTTCAAACACGTAATCATACTATAAACATCCATTTAACATCTTTAAGAACCACTTCCTTTCACGACGACATGATGCTGCTTCCAACTGCAGCTACTACCTCTCATTCATTGAACTGCAAAGACACCACTCTCTGTCTACGTTTGATCCCAGCCAGTATTTTGGTACTAAGTAAACAGTCTTCAAACCATATTCACATATCACATTGTACCATAAGATATTCCATCAGTTTCCATCATTACTATTTTGGTACCTGTTGCTGCAGCCTCCACTACAGAAGCACAACCTTCCTCCTAGGGTCGATCACTAGTTAGATGATTGACTCTTCATTTATTCCCTTTGCATCTATATTGGATGCCAACACTAGAAGCGGACAATTGATATCCCTCCATGAAAATTTTTAAAAATAATCAAGTCGGATATTTGGATCCAAACCCGCATAAGATACTCGCATCTGACTGGCTGACTCCAGGTGACATAAAATCACAATGTTTTCAGCAGTAGCAGAAAGCAATTTTGGCATACACGCCTTTTCTTTCCCTCAGTCATACTCCCTCTTAAATACCTGCCTGCCCTCTCGAGTTCACCCTTTCACCAATCATAGGTTTATCAGATAAGAAGGGGAGAGGAAAAAAGAAGTCAAAAACAGATAATAACAATGGAAAAAAAAAAACACAAAATTTTGGTAGCAAATTATACTTAAGGGCTATACCTTCTGTGATCATCGATGAAAATCAGTTTTTGGACAATTGTTGTTCAATTTCTCTCTGTAAATCTAGGAAAATAATGGTATGTATTGAAAAATATTATTGTTTTGATCACGATAAATCCCTCACCCCAAATACAAGATGAAGGTTTTATCCTGAGATCCAAATAATTCCCTTAACCCCTTAACAAATCATGCAGAAACCAAGAGATTTAAAAAGTGAAAGATGACAATAAAGATGATATTCAAAAGAAGCATGGTCTTGGGAGAAGGATAACAGTTGATACCTCTCCACATGGGACCCTTGTATTCTGCCTTACAAGGGATCCAGCAGCTACCATCCCATGCTTTTCCACAATAACTCCATCAAGCAGGACAGCCCCAATTCCAACAAATGCTTCATCTTCAACAGTACATCCATGCAAGACAGCACTATGACCTATAAATTGCAAATTTAAAAGCAATGACGAGCTCCATAGAAGTATTTCATCTTGCAGATTGAATAAAAGATCTAAATCCTAACACAAGCATGACATAGCTTAAACAGAGATTGAATGTGAAATATGTGCTGCAATAAAACATGCAGGATTTGAACTTAAAACTTTATGGCTAGAACAAGAGGAACTTCTAGATTGGAAACCAGCATTGATAACGAAATGAAATGCTTCAAAAAATAGAACAATTAATTGAGACCGTAAGATATTTGTTCAAGGAACACGAAGAAATTAAATGTCAATGAGGGTGACTAAATCACTCACCTATTGTGACATTATCTCCAATTATTGTTGGGAGGACCTTCCCGCTCCAATTAGATTTTGCCACATGCACCAGAGAATTATCTTGAATGTTAGTGCCAGAACCAACATGGATGCTATTCACATCACCTTTAGAGGATCATAAGAAAAAAGAATTAAGAGCCGTAGATTAACAACAAAATTAAGCATAATATAGTGACAGTCACAAGAATTTATACAGAGATTGAATGGATATTTTTCTGCCTTACCAGCCGCTCATAGTGATACATGAAGAAACAACCAATTTAACATATTAACATGACCAATCCATGTTGGATGCAATCATTGGATAATATTACCATATACCATAACCAAAAACAGGTACAAATAAAAAATAAAAAATTATTGTATTTTATTTTGCACACATGTTGCCTGTTCAACAAACTCTAAGGGATGTTCTCGAGTCATTGTACTTCTAACATAATTTAACATATATTTACATGAAAAAAAAATACTTTAGTGATATTCTGGAGGTATAAGATGCATGTCACTGATGCCAAATAGCTGAGACTCATGGCTAGTTCTTGTCGTTGTATTTTTTTCCCTCGCATCATTGGTTGTTCAAAATTTGAGTGATGTGCACTCACAAGTAATAATCCATTAAGCCTCTTACCGTGATTATAAATATTGTATATATAAGTATTATTAATAGACCACATTCTAGCTAAGCTGGAGGACCTCGTACAATTTTTAGATCAGAAAGGCCCTTCACTGTCCAAAACAGGAAAACAAAGTTGACAACTTGTAAGATAAGCTATGGTTCATATGTTAGAGTTGTTGATATTAGATTATTCATATGGATAAAAAAGCATAAGAACCACCACCATTCACAAATAATTAGACATGCCTTGATATTAAATTAAATCAAATAGTCTAAAATAACAGGGGAATTTGATAAATGATCCATAGACATTATACTTCTACAAGTGAGATGAGTATTTAACACTTTAGGGTGAGAAGAGTTCAAGGGAGACCATAAAGAACTTTATGAAAAACAATAAATATATTTTCATGTCCACAGTTAATGGCTAAGAAAGTATCTTCTAGAAGCTCAGGGCAGAAAAGGTTCACCAACCTCAAGCTAAGAAGCTAGGTTAGAATATTCCTGTTATTTCTTACGATGTTGATCAAAAAGTTGATTTTTAGAAGGAAAACCAAACAAAGACAAATAGTCTGGTTAAAGCAAAGAGAGGGTGCATACCTTGCAAAACACAACCATACCAAATTGATGATCCTTGGCCCACTTGGACATCACCAATAATAGATGCACTTGGAGCAACAAAAGCATCTTTATGAACACTAGGTACTTTGTCAAATAAGTTCATGAGTGTGCGATGCCTTGACACTGACAGTTGATAAAAGAGAAGTTATAGCAGAAAAGAGTACTAAGAACTTAACAACATATTTGAATTCTCACTCCATGACATTAATAGTAGTAATAAATGTATCAAAGCTGAGAACATAAAAAAATGGTGTATAAAGAAAATTTTTCTGCTTCATTAAACCAGCAGGAGATCTCCTAGAATCAGAATCCACATATGATCTAAGCAATTGGGAAAGCTTCTCAAGCACAATAAGCATCCATGACAACAGAAATATAGAGTTTTGTACTTTATTTTCATTTTTTTAAATATGAGTCAAACTTCAGAAACTAATTTCCTGGGTACGTAAAAAGGGCTAAGGACTTTTCGTGACCTAGAATCAATTTGCTAAAGTTCCTACAACAGAAATCTCTTATTTGAATGTTCCATCAAGCTTGTGGCTTTTCTCTCCCTGTCAATTTTATGCAACATATGGCTTGCATCAATATCCTGTTTCACTCCTTGGAAGGTCAAACTGAAACTTTGTGGCAGTTAACTAGTACTGGTAGACAAATAATTGTGCTCATTTGTGGAGTTTGTCATGATTTAGAAATTCTCTAGAAAATTAATCACGTATGAAATCTAAAAAAAATAGAGAAATATTTTTGATTCTCAAGTATTCAAAAAAAAAAGTATATAAGTTCATACTGTGGATGGTATTAACAAACCAGTCACCAAATGAAAGCAATTTCAAGAAGATATAAACTAATGCTAAGGATTTATATACTTCTATGCATGCACCTACATGTTTATTGTTTTCGACCAACGAAATTGGATTATTGTATCTCAAACATGGTAAATATACCAAATAGGTTCATATGGCAAAGGCATACAGCCTGGGGGTTGTGTCCAATCAATTGTACAATTCATTAAGTTAAAAGCTTAAAATTTGATACCTCGCTGCTTTACTGATGCAGTTCAATGCAATCGTGCAACACAATTTTTTGTTATTAGATATAGATTGTTGACAAGTGAGAAATAGAATTATAGAACTAGCATACACATTAATAAAGAAAGCGAAGTTAATTTGAGCCTAAGAATACTACAGAAGTTAAAACATTAGAGAACCAGATTCCAATCATATATATATGTTCCATGTTGTGAACCTGAATTATATGGAATTGGTGGATCTGTCTGCAGATTCCAATATGATAATCAGAATATGTGCAGGATATATGCTTAGGCATTACAGATAGCACCGATATTTTCTTTAACATCATAATGAATGGAAAAAAAGGAATCAATAATTTTATTAAATGACCCAGGTAGTTAACGTTGGTTCACTGACGACCTTAAGTGTATATCTACGGTATTATTACATTGTCCAATCATCTATAATATTAGATTGTAATCCCAGGTAACTCAGCAGCTCACTGGCTTTCAATTTTAAGACAAGTCTAAGTTTAAACTCAAATTCTATTAAGAGATAACAAAATTACAGTATAATAGCTGGATGGTATACCCTTAATAAGAAAATTAAAAAAAAAAAAAAGGTTGGTTCTTAGAAAAGACGGAATCTTAAAAATGGAATGTGGATTAGTACCCAGGAGAAGCTAAAATCAACTTGTTTCAGACATTCAAATGCAGACTACTATCTTGCGCAAGTCCATAAATTGCAGACAACTGACGTTTTGATGACAAACAATGAAAAGGATACATCCAAACATGCTTAATTGCCTTTAGATATTGAGGAAAACATCATTAATATAAGAAAACTAAAAAACTGAAGTAAATAAATAACTCTATAGATCATCATGAAATATAGCATCAGATGAAAATGTAGGACTATTTTTGGTACTCTGAAGCAAAAACAAAAACTGAATTACCTAAAGTCACAACAATGAGGTTAAATCTCTAGCATCCATATTGAGTGACGTCTAAATCATGTTACGAGAGCCAAAATACAAGCAAAAAAAAAAAAAATCCAGGAGCCTGAACGAGAGAGACCGCACACAACCCGAATAACCAACACAAGATTTACCGTCCCAAAGACGTGGAGGGAGGAAGAAGGAGTCTTACGTTGTTCCTGGAAGAGGTAGTTTCCCTGGAGACGGCAGCCAAGACGGTCGATGGCCTGGCCGGTCTCCCGGATCCAGAATCCAACGGTGTAGATCGCCCTCCCTAGAGTTCCCATCGATCTCGCGCCTCTGGGAACGAGAAGGTTGCTCGAGGAAGAGACGACGCAAAGCGTTGTTTTTCGCACCGGCGGCGTGGACGACGACGGAATGAGACGGAGAGAGCAACCGACGAAGTGGAAGGTGGTGGAAGATGAAGGAAATGCTCCAGCTATTTGGGTTTTTGCCGGCGTGAAATGACCGATATCGCCCTTGCCATCCAAAGCATTAGCGGGTTGACTTAATGGTTCCGAATCCGGAAAGTAACTCTTGGAATTAAATCAAATTAAACCAAACCGTACAAAATAAACTTATCAATTTTAATTATTAGTTTCCAGTTGAGTTAAATCGAATTTATTTATTTTTAATTAAAATCTACCACATGGAATTTTTATATTTAAAAATACGTACTGACAAAAAAAACGAAGCCACCAATTTTCCGTCGTTTGTTAAAGATCATCAAATGATTAATTAATTTGGTGGAATAGTATTTGATTAGATTCAATTTTTAATTACAATGAATTTATATAATTTTTTTAAAATAAAATAATAAATAAAGAAAATTAAAACTGTATGCATGATTATTTTTCGATTTATCTCTCTTTCATAAGTGAGAC
Source organism: Wurfbainia villosa (assembly GCA_025175895.1). NCBI lineage: Eukaryota > Viridiplantae > Streptophyta > Magnoliopsida > Zingiberales > Zingiberaceae > Wurfbainia > Wurfbainia villosa. The sequence continues at coordinate 881,075 of JAKLTH010000147.1, forward strand.
AATTGTAGGAGAGTCACTAATATAATAGTTTCATTTTTTTTTTTAGGTCGAATGCTTTTGTCTATAGCGCTATCATTCGGCGACAATTCAATTCTCAATCATTATGGCGCATTTAAAAAATTTCCTTCCAAATAAAATGACAAATCAAGGATGATACAGCTGTTAAGACTGCTCATGTAAGTATTTTTTATTGTATTCTAGTGACCGATGAAAAACTTTCGTAGGATAGGATCAGAGTCAGTCCTCGATATTTTATGGTCCTAGGCAAAACAATGAAAATTGGATCATTTTATAGATAAAAAATTTATTTTTGAATAAAAACTGGTTCCTAGCTTTCCTTATAGATTTTGAAAAAAATCTCGTTGGGCCCTTGGCGGGAGGCCAACTGCCCTTGCCCAAGGTCGATTCTAGACAGGACCAGTCATCTCTAGAATTAGTTAGGTTTAAAGCCCGAATACCTAGTAAAAATTATAATAAAAGTCTTATGCTCTAAATTATGTCCCATGGTTGTGGTACAACGCAGTAAAGTATCCAACTCGATTTAAATATTCACAATTTGATCTTCAATTATAACATATTTACTTTATGTTGTACTCTAATGAGTAGTGAAAAACTTTCGTAGGATAAAATTAATCATCTTTATAATTAATCAAATCTAAGACTTAGATATGCGATATCAATAAATAAAAAAAACCCCCTTGAGTTCCATCATTTTTATTGTGATTTTAATGTTAAGAATAAATGAACTTTTCCTTATCCGACTTTTTCATATGCATTGTTTACTAGATAATAAGAATGTCACGAAGAGAATGGTTTTAAGTTTTTAATAAATTTAATACGTTTAGATTCATTAGTAATTATGTGGTAAAATTCATTCATTTGAATTTTCTTTCCTACCTTTTGATAAATAAAAAAAAATACTGAATGAGAGAATTTGAGCACGTTCATATTGGAAAACATATTTTACGTGTTTTATTTCTATTGATAACTCTTTTTTTTTACTAAAATTCAAAGATGATTAAATTTATATGAGATGTCATTGGTGGCTAAAGAGTATCTTGAATAATAAAATTTGAGTATATTGTCACTCATAAGAGTGTTAATATTTATATTTTAGAGTAAATCTGATGTGTTTAAATTCATTAATAATTTTTTTTATCAAAACTTATTGAGAGAATGTAAAAAAATAATGATATAATCTTAGAATAAATTTGATGTATTTAAGTTTACCAATAACTTTTATCCAAAACTCATTAGTAATTTTTTGTAAAAAAAAGTTATTAATGAACCTAAAATACTTTCATTTTTTTTAAATATATATATATATAGATAAATTAGGGGATCACTTGGTGTGCTACGATCTAAATTTAGAAGGAATTCAAATTTTTTTAAGACCATAAATGATTTTTTCCCATCAAAATTTAATCACGGTCGACCTTTGGTCGTATCGACACTTGGCATAGTGGAGGGTAGGCACTCCACGAATGCGGGCATTCATCCTTACTCATTTGGAGTAAATTTGCATTGTGTATAATCTTGGATAAACTAACATGAATTTATCTAATAACGTTAAACACTTGCACAGTTCGTCGAGTTTTGAACTTCCGAGTTGGACTTGTTTCACGAAGAGATCTTTCGATTTTGAACTTGTCGTCGAAAGGAAGATTACAAAATGAAAAGTCTTTTGCTAATTCACAAACTAAATCCTTTTTTTTTTTCTTTCTAGATGGTCCTCACGCAAGACCTTCCTCTGTTCTTCACCAAGTTCTCTCTCAAACGACAACATTATGGCCAACGTTTCAAGCAATAAAAGTGAAATGGCAGTATTTATGACTGACGTTTCTAATCAAGTCAATTAAGGGCGATAAATATCTTTACTCTGTCATTAGGAAATCTCCTCTACAAAAGGAAGTTGTGAACGTTAGAATTGGAGAAGGAGAGAAGGTTGCTTCTCGCTCTTTGTTTTCCTACGGAGATAACTTTCAGGTGTATGTTCAGTTCGCCGTGAACAATCCGTGCTTGATTGTGTTCGTGATTTGTCGGTGTATCCTGAGAAATAGATGCCCTATGAAATGTCGCAAGCACTCTGCTGTAGGAGGACGAATCTATTTTAAGGCGACTATGTGTACACAGGCCTCGGCGTGTTTCTCACTTGGCTCGGTAGTTGCCCGAGCATCTTCCCGACTCGGCGACTCGACAACCTCTCCGACACCCAAGCATGACTTAGCCCTGTTACCTCCCGAGCAACCTTCCCGACTCGGGGTCTAACTCAGCAACAACTTTTGAAGCACTCGATCGCTCTGCTTCCATCTTGGCTCTGCAGTATCTACCGAGCATTCACAGGACTCGCCTACTGAGCAACCTTCACGACTCGGTGACTCGACAACCTTCCCGACTCGAGATCTTGGCTCGGCAATAACTCTCGAAGCACTCGGTCACTCTGCTTCTGTCTCGGCCCGATCAACCTCCAAAAGTCTGACTCAGCTAAGACAACTGTTGTCGTCTCTACAGATAAGTCCAAAATAGTTGTAAATTTGGATACTTTCCTTGTGTATCCGACATATACACTAGTATCTAACAATCATAAAACAAACTCGTTTTGTTAAGATGGCTACGATGTAAGATGTTGAGGTGCAATAGACTCAACGTGCAATGACTCTCTCTGTCCTGATTGGTAGTGTTCCAATCAATCATGAAAAAAAGCCAGAGAAGTTCATGGGGTTGAACTTCAAGCGGTGGCAGCAGAAGATGCTCTTCTACTTGACCACGCTGAATCTGACTCAGTTCTTGATTGAGGATCCTCCCAATGTACCTGAGGGTATGAGTGATACCTTTAATATTATGGAGGTGTGGAATCACTCAAAGTTTCTGTGTAGAAACTACATCTTCAACTGCCTTGTTGACTCCCTATACGTAGTGTATAGCATGAAGAGAACGATTAAGAAGTTATGGGAGTCCTTGAATAAGAAGTATAAGACGGATGATGCAAGGGCCAAGAAATTCATTATGGGTCGATTCTGTTGGTGCAGTGGGCACCAAAGTCGAACCGATATTTTGATTATGGCAAAAGGCTCAATAGTTAAGAGTATATTTGTTATCTTACGAGCTCAATTAAGTGTGCAGAAATGCTAAAGTTGAGCGGAAGGTCTGCGACACCCGGTGGGAACCGAGGTGGTCGGGCAACGCCAGAGGGATTTCGGAGGAAGCCGAGGTACTCGGGTGAAGACCGGAAGCGAGGCTACAAGGTAAGCTCGTGTGAAAGCGAAGCAAGGACGTTAAGCGTAGATCCGACCCAATACCTCCAATGGAAGGTCTAGGTCGAGATCAGTTGGTTAGAACCATCGTACTTTATATTTTAAGCTAACTTGTACTGCAGTCCAAAACCCTTTGACCAGTCGTCTACTACAGTCAACTGCTGGTCTAGTTCCAGCCTCGAGAAGAGCTCGAATTTCAAGGGGGTGAATTTGGACTTGACTCGTGTTTTGGTACAAAGGGTGATGTAGCATCAAGGTGGACATCCAAACCATCACCAAGCTTGGACCCCCAAAATTAGGTGATGTGGCATCAAGGTGGACATCCAAACCATCATCAAGTTGGACGCCCAAAATGAGGTGAGTTGGCACAAGATGGTTGGCAAACCACCATCAAGCTTGGACGCCCAAAATGAGGAGAGTTGGCACAAGATGGTTGGCTCCCATGATGTGGCACAAGTTGGATGGCTCCAACAAGTTGGCGTGAAGGCCTCCTTGAGGTGGCACAAGGTGGTTGGATGAGCACTGTTGGGAGTATGGGGAATACAATCAAAGTCCCACATTGGTAAGACATGGAAAAGATCATGTGCTTATAAGAAAAAAGATATCTCCATTGGCATGAGGCCTTTTGGGTAAAGCCCAAAAACAAAAACCATGAGGGCTTGGGCCCAAAGTGGACAATATCATACCATTGTGGAGATATGTGGATCTTATATGCACTAACAATTGGTATCAGAGCCATGGTCCATGTCAAGCCATGAACCTCGAACGAAGGAAGTTGAGCTCCCACGTCCGGATCAAGAGAACCAGACATCAGGAAGGAAGTCTAGTTGGGTCGGGGGGACCGAACAACTGGCAGGAAGTCCTGGTGGGTTGAAGATCGGACATCAAGCAGAGAAAATCCTTCGAGGAGGGATAGGCTTGAGGGGGGGCCCAATGTGGTCCTTCGTTTGAGGGGGGGATTGTTGGGAGTATGGGGAATACAATCAAAGTCCCACATTGGTAAGACATGGAAAAGATCATGTGCTTATAAGAAAAAAGATATCTCCATTGGCATGAGGCCTTTTGGGTAAAGCCCAAAAACAAAACCATGAGGGCTTGGGCCCAAAGTGGACAATATCATACCATTGTGGAGATATGTGGATCTTATATGCACTAACAAGCACCTCATCCTTGAGTTGTGGCACAAGGTGGTTGGATGAAGCACCTCATCCTTGAGTTGGCGCAAAGGATGTGGATGAGCAAGACTTGGGGGATAAGAACCTCACCTTGGACACTACCTATGTCTAAATTCATAGATCAATATCCATAAATAGACATGTTCACGCCAAGCAAAAAAGATAAGAAATCAAGAGCTCTCAACACGCCGTCGTAACGCCGCTACTACTACTCACATTTGCTACGACGAAGTGCCGCCGACAACGAAAGCTACATCTTCTACTTATAAGAGTTGTCGGTATATTTATTTAAGTTCTACTTCTTTAAATTGTCTTTGTGCTTTAATTGTAACAAGGAAAGGGGGAGTGTCCCTTTGCCTTGATTTCTTTTTGTGATCGTTGCTCCTACTTCCAACGAGGAGGAGTGGTTTTAGTGAATTGCCCTCCGTACGTGATCAAGGATCACTAGGGCCGTGGATTAGCAATCGAAAGATTGTGAACCACGTAAAAATATCTTGTCTACTTTATATTTCCGCTGTGCACTCTCTACTTGCTTTTTACTTATTGCAAAAGTTTTTTTAACGACACCGTATCGCTATTCACCCCCCCTCTAGCGACACTTTCGATCCAACAATTGGTATCAGAGCCGGGGGCGCTAAGATTCGGTGAAACCACCAATCTAGCTTTGTTTTTCTATTTTTTACAGATTTTTTATTTATTTATTTCTGTTTTCGTATAATTATTTCACTTGCTTATCTTCTCCTACATATAGAATTGCATTAGAGGCTTTAGGATCCGGATAAGGTTGTCCTTGAGTTAGATCCCGAGTAAGGTTGTCCTCCGAACTTCAACGACATTCGCATTTGATTGTTTATTTCTTTTACAAGTTACATTTTATATATATTTTTTTCTTTACTTCTGCACTACTAATCCAAGACGAAAGTCTTGGAATATTCTTTCGTGTGTGTTTTGCAAGATTCTTTTGTCTTCTTCTTCTTGTTTTTAAATGGCCCATCTCGAAGGGTTTAGCACCTTGACCCCGTTTACAACGGTAATGACTTTCGTTATTGGAAGGGTCGGATGGAATGCTTTCTTAAAACCCCAAATCGAGATGTGGATCGTAATCAAACCGGTTTCACACTTCCTATTAATGAAGATGGTGAATCTTTGGGTTACGATCAATGGTCAAATTCCATGAAAAACAAGTAGAAGCCGATGCCAAGGCAACTCAAATCTTGCAATGTGGGTTGTCCAAGGAAGAGCTCAACCGCGTCGGCCCCTTCATTAGTGCAAAGGACTTATGGACCAAGCTAGTGGAACTACACGAAGGCACCGACGACACGAAGGTATGTAAAAGAGATTTACTTTTAAATAAATTGTATAACTTGAAAATGCAGGAAAACGAGACCGCAACTCAACTACATGCTCGTATCCAAGACATCGTCAACCAACTCCATGCCATTGGACAAAAGGTCGAGAATCGCGACCTTATCAGGTATTCTCTTAACTCGTTTCCTAGGACCACCTTGTGGGCATCCATGGTCGATGCCTACAAGGTCTCCAAGGACCTTTCTAAAATTAGGTTAGACGAATTGTTTTCAGAACTTGAATTACATGAGCAAACTAACGTGGTCCAGGCCGAGAAGAGTATTGCGTTAGTTGCAGGTTCCAAGAAGAAGAAGCCCGCAAGCAAGCCACCCCCGAAGGAAGAAGACGATTCCGAATCGGAAGTAGACTCCGAAATAGAATCCGAACTAGTCAATCTAGTTCGGAAGATGATCAAGAGAAGAAAACGACAAACAACTCAAGGTAAGACTAAACCTAATTCAAATACTTCTAATTTTAGATGCTATGAGTGCAACAGTTTCGGTCACATCAAGTCCGAGTGCCCAAAGCTAAAGAATAACGCATCAAAGACCAAGAAAGCGCTAAACGCTACTTGGGAGGAGTTGTCGGAGGAAGAAGACGATATCCAAGCTCTAATGGCCAAGCCGACCGAGCACGACTCCGAAACCGAAGAAGAGTCCGAGTCCGAATCCGATGATGAGCTTCCATTCAAGACAAGCCACGGATCCGTATCCGGTTCAAAAGAATCATTAAGGGTAAGTCGGTCGTTACTTAATACTTTGTATGGTGCAATTAAATTTTTAAATAAGAAACTAGCTAAGTCCGAGTCCAAGGTCGAGACCCTAATTGAGGAGGTTAACCTCCTCAAACATGAGGTCTCCCTAACCTCTTCGACTACTTGTATTCAAGAGGAGGACTCAACTCAAGTTGAAAAGCTTGAAGTTGAGAACTCGCTTTTGAAAACACAAGTCGAAGACCTTAGGAACACGTTGGAAAGGTTCACTTTGGGATCCAAGGGACTTGACCTCTTACTTGGATCACAAAGGGCCGTGTACAACAAGGCCGGACTCGGGTTTAACTCAAATACAACCAATAAGTCATATATGTCTATAGTAAACCAACATAAGAAAAATGTCCAAGCATGGGTCCCTAAGATCACTTTGATTTCAACTTTAGGATCTAACATGTATTGGGTTCCCAAGGACCAAATTCACTATGTGAATAGACCCACTCGATTCAATGGTCCAGGGGGAGCCAATACAAAATGTATTTTTGTTAAGTCTTAGAAATTGCATGCTTAGTTTTTCCTTTATTTTTAGAATGGTTAGATAGGACTCATAATCAACTAAAATCCTAAAAGATTGAGCCTCGAGCCTCTTTTCAAAAATAACTAGTTAGACCAAGATGTAGTCTCAAGTAAGTCGAGTTATCAATTTCTTGAAATTAGCTTTGTCTAAGGAAGTGGTCGTTGTTCCGATCAAAGAAGGCCTCTCGTGCCTCGCCACGACTGAAGCTAATCTCTTGAAAAGATTACTTGATGAGCTTAGACTAAATCCGAATCTAACCTAATGTTGGTTAATTTAAATTCATTAAAATTAATCAAGTAAATTGAAAGTCATCTCACAATAACACATAGGAATAACATGTTTTGATCATGTAGATATTGGTGAGATGATTTAGGTTTAAAAACTTACAAACAACCCTTTAGTAATTCCAATATCCGATCCAACTACCTTATATGTAGGATCAATGGATGTTGGACAGTGGTTGCTCCCGACACATGACCGGGGATCAACTCAAATTTTGGTTACGATTCAAACGACAAGGATCGGTAGCCTTGGAAATAACGGCAAGCTCAAAATCATCGGATCGTGATATTGAGCTCAACTCTTTACAATTCAAAATGTCTTATTAGTAGAAAACTTTCAATATAATTTACTTAGTGTAAGCCAATTGTGTGATAACAATTATAAGGTCATATTTCTAGAAAATGAATGCGTAATCAAGATAAATGCAACATCTAAAATAATACTTAAAGGAACTAGGAATAGCAACATCTACACAATAAATTTACCCAACTCCTCAACCAAGTGTCTTATGACACAGCAAGAGGAATCTTGGTTATGGCACCGAAGACTCGGACACTCGCACCCAAGACTCGTCCACAAGATGAGTCAGAGTGGCTTGGTTATAGGTTTGCCTAAACTAAACAACTTGGATAATAAAATATGTAATGCTTGTCAACAAGGTAAACAATCTAGGACACAACATCAATTAACTAATCAAGAACGAACCAAAAGTGTTCTTGAGCTCCTACACATGGATCTATTTGATTCACATGGAGCTAAGTCACTCAATGGTAGTCAATTTTGCTTAGTCATAATTGACGACTATTCTAGATTTACTTGGGTTAGGTTTATCAAACATAAAAATGATACCCTAGACTATTGGATCGAAAGTGTCGCTAGAGGGGGGGGGGGTGAATAGCGATACGGTGTCGTTAAAAACTTTTGCAATAAGTAAAAAGCAAGTAGAGAATGCACAGCGGAAATATAAAGTAGACAAGATATTTTTACGTGGTTCACAATCTTTCGATTGCTAATCCACGGCCCTAGTGATCCTTGATCACGTACGGAGGGCAATTCACTAAAACCACTCCTCTTCGTTGGAAGTAGGAGCAACGATTACAAAAAGAAATCAAGGCAAAGTGACACTCCCCCTTTCCTTGTTACGATTAAAGCACAAAGACAATTTAAAGAAGTAGAACTTAAATAAATATACCGACAACTCTTATAAGTAGAAGATGTAGCTTTCGTTGTCGGCGGCACTTCGTCGTAGCAAATGTGAGTAGTAGTAGCGGCGTTACGACGGCGTGTTGAGAGCTCTTGAATTCTTGTGATTTGCTTGGCTTGAACATGTCTATTTATGGATATTGATCTATGAATTTAGACATAGGTAGTGTCCAAGGTGAGGTTCTTATCCCAACTCAAGGATGAGGTGTTTCATCCAACCACCTTGTGCCACCTCCAACCTTCTTGTGCGCCAACTCAAGGATGAGGTGTTTCATCCAACCACCTTGTGCCACCTCCAACCTCCTTGGGCGCCAACTTGAGGATGAGGTGTTTCATCCAACCACCTTGTGCCACCTCCAACCTCCTTGGGCGCCAACTTGAGGATGAGGTGTTTCATCCAACCACCTTGTGCCACCTCCAACCTCATTTTGGGCGTCCACCACAAGGAAGCTTGGTGATGGTTTGGATGTCCACCTTGATGCCACATCACCCTTTGTACCAAAACACGAGTCAAGTCCAAATTCACCCCCTTGAAATTCGAGCTCTTCTCGTGGCTGGAACTTGACTAGCAGTTGACTGTAGTCAAAGGGTTTTGGACTGCAGTACAAGTTAGCTTAAAATATAAAGTACGATGGTTCTAACCATCGATCTCGACCTAGACCTTCCATTGGAGGTATTGGGTCGGATCTACGCTTAAAACGACCTTGCTTCGCTTTCACACGAGCTTACCTTGTAGCCTCGCGTCTTCACCGAGTACCTCGGCTTCCTCCAAGTCCCTCTGGCGTTGCACCACCTCGGTTCCCACCGGTGTCGCATGAACCTTCCGCTCAACTTTAGCATTTCTCGCACACTTAATTGAGCTCGTAAGATAACAAATATACCCTTAACTATTGAGCCTTTTGCCATAATCAAAATATCGGTTCGACTTTGGTGCCCATCGCACCAACAATCTCCCCTTGATTCATGGCAAACCACACAAAAGTTAAGGAAAAATTAAGCATAACAGTAAGCTAGCATAATGATTAAGCATGAATGAGCTAGCATAAAGATTAAATATGAATGAGCTAGCATAATGATTAAGCATGAATGAGCTAGCATAAAGATTAAGCATGAGTGAGAAATATTATTGTTTCAAGTTCTCCCCTTTGAGGTAACCTCCTCCCTTGACCAAGGTGAGTTCTTGAAAATAATTTTTACTCCCCTTAATAGTTGCTTAAGTAAAGCGGAATTACTTAATATAAAAGGTAATAATTTTGTTTACTTTCTTCCTTACTTTTGTGACTTTCTCCCCCTTTTGCCTTAACTCAAAAAGTTTGTAAATATATTTTAAGGTTTGTAAGTCCAAGCAAGTTCCCAATATAAATATATTTTTTTTTAAAATAATAATAAGCTTGAAAATATGTTCATCTAAAATGTACAACTCCGGTTGGACTTGATTGATATAGAATGATCAATAAGTCTTGAAGGAGTTGATTAATTTTAAATAATTATACTCCATGGTTCATGTCGATGCACTGAATCTACGTCTGGAACCAGGAGTAAGGTCCTAACATCTCACGCCCGTGCTTTAAGTACACAAACACATTAGTCCTATGTGTTGTGAGATGTGTTGGCTCCTTAAATCTATAGGTATATGATTTCTAAGGTAAGACTTAGGCTAATTTCATAAAAAGAATCAAAAGTAGAGTACATATATAGAAAAATTTAAATCCTACTCTATTACGCACATACCTAACTTTCGTCTTAATAAACTAAATTCGGCTTCGGGTAGTGGTTTGGTGAAGATGTCCGCTAGGTTTGATTTGGACTCAACATACTCTAGTTGTATAGTTCCATTAGTTACATGTTCCCTAATGAAGTGGTGTTTAACTTCTATATGTTTTGTCCTAGAATGACATATTGGATTTTTAGTTAAGTTAATTGAACTAATGTTATCTATGTAGGTTTTAATGTTGTTAAAGATTAAGCTAAAGTCTTGGAGAGTGTGCTTCATCCACAGAGTGAGAGACACACTCACCCATCGCAACGATTCGCCGGTGGTAGATAAGGCAACGCAATCGCTTCCATCGCACTAACTTACTAGACTCGAGCCGAGGATTTGACAACAACCACTCGTGCTCTTTCTATCGAGTTTACTACCGCATAGTCGAGTCGAGTAGCCGATTAGATTAAACTCGGTAGATCTAGGGTACCAAATACCTACGTTTAGCGTGCCCTTTAGATATCTAAGGATACGCTTGACTAGGGTTAGGTGAGACTCCGCACAGGTTTGTAACCTTGCGCATACTTACTTATGAATAAAATGTCGGGTCGGCTCGCGGTTAAGTATAGGAGACTTCCTATTGCGCTCCTATAGTATTTTAGGTCAACGGGTTTTCCTTCTACATCTTCGTTTATATTAACATTAGTTGCCATAGGTGTATTGATTATTTTAGCATCTTGCATTCCAAATCGATTTATTAAGTCCTTAGTATATTTTTGTTGATGTAAATATATTCCATCTTTAGTTTGTTTAATTTGTAAACCTAAGAAGAAACTTAACTCTCCCACTAAATTCATTTCAAATTCACTTTCCATAAGTGAGATGAATTCGCTTAGCAGATCGAGTTGGTAGTTCCAAAAATTATATCATCTACATAGATTTGGGCTATAAAGATTTCTTTTCCTACGGTTTTAACGAATAAGGTTGGGTCGACTAAACCTTGGTTGAATCCTTTGGACTTAAGATAGATCGAAAGCCTTTCGTACCAAGCTCTTGGGGCTTGTTTGTAAGTTTTTAAACCTAAATCATCTCACCAATATCTACATGATCAAAACATGTTATTCCTATGTGTTATTGTGAGATGACTTTCAATTTTACTTGATTAATTTTAATGAATTTAAATTAACCAACATTAGGTTAGATTCGGATTTAGTCTAAGCTCATCAAGTAATCTTTTCAAGAGATTAGCTTCCAGGTCGTGGCGAGGCACAGAGGCCTTCTTTGATCGAAACAACGACCACTTCCTTAGACAAAGCTAATTTCAAGAAATTGATAACTCGACTTACTTGAGACTACGTCTTGGTCTAACTAGTTATTTTTGAAAAGAGGCTCCCCGAGGCTCAATCTTTTCGTAGGATTTTAGTTGGTTTATTTTTGAAAAGAGGCTCCCCGAGGCTCAATCTTTTCGCAGGATTTTAGTTGGTTATGAGTCCTATCTAACCATTCTAAAAATAAAGGAAAAACTAAGCATGCAATTTCTAAGACTTAACAAAAATACATTTTGTATTGGCTCCCCCTGGACCATTGAATCGAGTGGGTCTATTCACATAGTGAATTTGGTCCTTGGGAACCCAATACATGTTAGATCCTAAAGTTGAAATCAAAGTGGTCTTAGGGACCCATGCTTGGACATTTTTCTTATGTTGGTTTACTATAGACATATATGACTTATTGGTTGTATTTGAGTTAAACCCGAGTCCGGCCTTGTTGTACACGGCCCTTTGTGATCCAAGTAAGAGGTCAAGTCCCTTGGATCCCAAAGGGAACCTTTCCAACGTGTTCCTAAGGTCTTCGACTTGTGTTTTCAAAAGCGAGGTCTCAACTTCAAGCTTTTCAACTTGAGTTGAGTCCTCCTCTTGAATACGAGTAGTCGAAGAGGTTAGGGAGACCTCATGTTTGAGAAGGTTAACCTCCTCAATTAGGGTCTCGACCTTGGACTCGGACTTAGCTAGTTTCTTATTTAAAAATTTAATTGCACCATACAAAGTATTAAGTAACGACTTACCCTTAATGATTCTTTTGAACCGGATACGGATCCGTGGCTTGTCTTGAATGGAAGCTCATCATCGGATTCGGACTCGGACTCTTCTTCTTTGAGTCGTGCTCCGGCTTGGCCATTAGAGCTTGGATATCGTCTTCTTCCTCCGACAAATCCTCCCAAGTAGCGTTTAGCGCTTTCTTTGATCGTTATTCTTTAGCTTTGGGCACTCGGACTTGATGTGACCAACCTGCACATACTCATAGCATCTAAAATTAGAAGTATTTGAATTAGGTTTAGGCTTACCTTGAGTTGTTGGTCGCTTTCGTCTCTTGATCATCTTCCAACTAGATTGACTAGTTCGGATTCTATTTCGAGTCTACTTCCGATTCGGACTCGCCTTCTTCCTTCGGGGTGGCTTGCTTGCGGGCTTCTTCTTCTTGGAACTCAACTAATACTCTTCTCGGCCCGACCACGTTAGTTTGCTCATGTAATTCAAGTTCAAAAACAATTCGTCTAACCTAATTTTAGAAAGGTCCTTGGAGACCTTGTAGGCATCGACCATGGATGCCACAAGGTGGTCCTAGGAAAGCGAGTTAAGAGAATACCGATAAGGTCGCGATTCTCGACCTTTTGTCCGATGGCATGGAGTTGGTTGACGATGTCTTGGATACGAGCATGTAGTTGAGTTGCGGTCTCGTTTTCCTGCATTTTCAAGTTATACAATTTATTTAAAAGTAAATCTCTTTTACATACCTTCGTGTCGTCGGTGCCTTTGTGTAGTTCCACTAGCTTGGTCCATAAGTCCTTTGCACTAATGAAGGGCCGACGCGGTTGAGCTCTTCCTTGGACAACCCACATTGCAAGATTTGAGTTGCCTTGGCATCGGCTTCTACTTGTTTTTTCATGGAATTTGACCATTGATCGTAACCCAAAGATTCACCATCTTCATTAATAGGAAGTGTGAAACCGGTTTGGATTACGATCCACATCTCGATTTGGGTTTTAAGAAAGCATTCCATCCGACCCTTCCAATAACGAAAGTCATTACCGTGTAAAACGGGGTCGGTGTGTTAAACCCTTCGAGATGGGCCATTTAAAAACAAGAAGAAGAACGATTTAAAAGAATCTTGCAAAACACACGAAAGAATATTCCAAGACTTTCGCCTTGGATTAGTAGGGAAGTAAAAAAGATATATAAAATGTAACTTGCAAAAAGAAATAAACAATCAAATGCGAATGTCGTTGAAGTTCCGAGGACAACCTTACTCGGATCTAACCCAAGGACAACCTTATCCGGATCCTAAAGCCTCTAATGCAATTCTATATGTAGGAGAAGATAAGCAAGTGAAATGATTATCGAAAAGAAATAAATAAATAAAAATCTGTAAAAAAAAAGAAAAAACAAAGCTAGATTGGTGGTTTCACCGAATCTTAGCGCCCCTACTCGATACCAATTGTTGGATCGAAAGTGTCGCTAGAGGTGAATAGCGATACTGTCGTTAAAAACTTTTGCAATAAGTAAAAGCAAGTAGAGAATGCACAGTGAAATATAAAGTAGACAAGATATTTTTACGTGGTTCACAATCTTCGATTGCTAATCCACGGCCCTAGTGATCCTTGATCACGCACGAGGGCAATTCACTAAAACCACTCCTCTTCGTTGGAAGTAGAGCAACGACATAAAGAAATCAAGGCAAAGGGACACTCCGCCTTTCCTTGTTACGATTAAAGCACAAAGACAATTTAAAGAAGTAGAACTTAAATAAATATACCGACAACTCTTATAAGTAGAAGATGTAGCTTTCGTTGTCGGCGGCACTTCGTCGTAGCAAATGTGAGTAGTAGTAGCGGCGTTACGACGGCGTGTTGAGAGCTCTTGAATTCTTGTGATTTGCTTGGCTTGAACATGTCTATTTATGGATATTGATCTATGAATTTAGACATAGGTAGTGTCCAAGGTGAGGTTCTTATCCCAACTCAAGGATGAGGTGTTTCATCCAACCACCTTGTGCCACCTCCAACCTTCTTGTGCGCCAACTCACGGATGAGGTGTTTCATCCAACCACCTTGTGCCACCTCCAACCTCCTTGGGCGCCAACTTGAGGATGAGGTGTTTCATCCAACCACCTTGTGCCACCTCCAACCTCCTTGGGCGCCAACTTGAGGATGAGGTGTTTCATCCAACCACCTTGTGCCACCTCCAACCTCCTTGGGCGCCAACTTGAGGATGAGGTGTTTCATCCAACCACCTTGTGCCACCTCCAACCTCATTTTGGGCGTCCACCACAAGGAAGCTTGGTGATGGTTTGGATGTCCACCTTGATGCCACATCACCCTTTGTACCAAGACACGAGTCAAGTCCAAATTCACCCCCTTGAAATTCGAGCTCTTCTCGAGGCTGGAACTTGACTAGCAGTTGACTGTAGTCAAAGGGTTTTGGACTGCAGTACAAGTTAGCTTAAAATATAAAGTACGATGGTTCTAACCATCTGATCTCGACCTAGACCTTCCCTTGGAGGTATTGGGTCGGATCTACGCTTAACGACCTTGCTTCGCTTTCACACGAGCTTACCTTGTAGCCTCGCTTCCGGTCTTCACCCGAGTACCTCGGCTTCCTCCGAAGTCCCTCTGGCGTTGCCCGACCACCTCGGTTCCCACCGGGTGTCGCAGACCTTCCGCTCAACTTTAGCATTTCTGCACACTTAATTGAGCTCGTAAGATAACAAATATACCCTTAACTATTGAGCCTTTTGCCATAATCAAAATACCGGTTCGACTTTGGTGCCCACTGCACCAACATAGACCAACTAATCAATCTTTGTAGGTTAATCGAAAATCAAAAGAACCTTAAGATTAAAAGACTTAGAAGCGATCATGGTGGTGAATTCGAAAACCACAGGTTTACAGATTTCTGTAACCTAAACGGATACCACCATGAGTTTTCATGTCCTAGAACCCCACAACAAAATGGGTTAGTCGAACGGAAAAATAGAACCCTACAAGAAGCCGCTAGGACAATGTTAAACGAGTATAACCTACCCGATAGATTTTGGGCAGAGGCCGTTAGTACGGCTTGCTATGTCCAAAATAGGATCCTTATGGTAAAGAGGCACCAAAAGTCCTCGTACGAGATTTATCACGATAAAATACCGAACATCAAATACTTTAGGGTATTTGGATGCAAGGTACATATCTTAAACACTAAGGATTACCTAGGGAAATTCAAATCCAAAACCTCTACTGGAACCTTTCTAGGATACTCAACCACCAGTAGAGCTTATAGGGTATACAATCACGACACTCTTAGAGTCGAAGAAACCATTAATATAGTTTTCGACGAAGGACACGAACCCGTTCAATCCTTAACAAAACCAACTAGCAAATCAACTTATAGCAAACCCGACTCTGATCTTGAACTTGAATCTCGTCCTAACCCAAGTCATCCTATCGACCAAGTGATAGATGACCCTAACCCAAGTCATCCTATCAATCAAGTTATAGGTGATCCAAATTTAGGGTTCAACTAGAGCTTCATACATCAAACATTAGTCAAATCTCGTAATTTCCAAAATCGAACCCCAAAACTATTGAACAAGCACTTCTTGATCCCGATTTGGATTATTGCTATGCAAGAAGAGCTAGCTCAATTCACTAGAAATGAAAAGTCCGAATTAGTACCACCACCTAAAGAAAATCAATTATTGGAACAAGGTGGGTATTTCGAAATAAACTTGATGATAAAGGTGAAGTAGTTAGAAATAAAGCTAGGTTAGTCGCAAAAGGGTTTAGTCAAGTCGAAGGTTTAGATTACGATGAGACCTATGCCCCCGTAGCAAGACTAGAGTCCATCCGAATGTTGTTAGCATATGCTGCACATCGAGGTTTTAAATTGTTTCAAATGGATGTCAAGTCAGCATTTTTGAATGGATACATTAAGGAAGAAGTTTACGTCGACCAACCTCCGGATTCGAAAATCTAGATAAACGACCATGTCCTTAGACTTAAGAAAGCCCTATATGGACTCAAACAAGCCCCAAGAGCTTGGTACGAAAGGCTTTCGATATATCTTAAGTCCAAAGGATTCAACCAAGGTTTAGTCGACCCAACCTTATTCGTAAAAACCGTAGGAAAAGAAATCTTTATAGCCCAAATCTATGTAGATGATATAATTTTTGGAACTAACAACTCGATCCTGCTAAACGAATTCATCTCACTTATGGAAAGTGAATTTGAAATGAATTTAGTAGGAGAGTTAAGTTTCTTCTTAGGTTTACAAATTAAACAAACTAAAGATGGAATATATTTACATCAACAAAAATATACTAAGGACTTAATAAATCGATTTGGAATGCAAGATGCTAAAATAATTAATACACCTATAGCAACTAATGTTAATATAAACGAAGATGTAGAAGGAAAACCCGTTGACCTAAAATACTATAGGAGCGCAATAGGAAGTCTCCTATACTTAACCTCGAGCCGACCCGACATTTTATTCGCGGTAAGTATGTGCGCAAGGTTACAAACCTGTGCCAAGGAGTCTCACCTAACCCTAGTCAAGCGTATCCTTAGATATCTAAAGGGCACGCTAAACGTAGGTATTTGGTACCCTAGATCTACCGAGTTTAATCTAATCGGCTACTCCGACTCCGACTATGCCGGTAGTAAACTCGATAGAAAGAGCACGAGTGGTTGTTGTCAAATCCTCGGCTCGAGTCTAGTGAGTTGGTGCAAGGAGCGACATTGCGTTGCCTTATCTACCACCCGGCCGAATACGTTGCGATGGGTGAGTGTGTCTCTCGGCTCACATGGATGAAGCACACTCTCCAAGACTTTAGCTTAATCTTTAACAACATTAAAACCTACATAGATAACATCAGTTCAATTAACTTAACTAAAAATCCAATATGTCATTCTAGGACAAAACATATAGAAGTTAAACACCACTTCATTAGGGAACATGTAACTAATGGAACTATACAACTAGAGTATGTTGAGTCCAAATCAAACCTAGCGGACATCTTCACCAAACCACTACCCGAAGCCGAATTTAGTTTATTAAGACGAAAGTTAGGTATGTGCGTAATAGAGTAGGATTTAAATTTTTCTATATATGTACTCTATTTTTGCTTCTTTTATGAAATTAGCCTAAGTCTTACCTTAGAAATCATATACCTATAGATTTAAGGAGCTAACACATCTCACAACACATAGGACTAATGTGTTTGTGTACTTAGCCACGTAGACGGGCGTGAGATGTTAGGACCTTACTCCTGGTTCCAGATGTAGATTCAGTGCATCGATATGAACCATGGAGTATAATTATTTAAAATTAATCAATTCCTTCAAGACTTATTGATCATTCTATATAAATCTCGTCCTCCCGGATTTGTACTTTTTAGATGAACATATTTAGAAGATTATTATTATTTAAAAAAAATATATTTATATATATATATATATATATATATATATATATATATATATATATATATATATATTGGGAACTTGCTTGGACTTACAAACCCTAAAATATATTTACAAACTTTTTTGAGTTAAGGCAAAAGGGGGAGAAAGTCACAAAAGTAACCAAAATTAACCAAAATTAAAGGGGAAGAAAGTAAACAAAATTATTACCTTTTATATTAAGTAATTCCGATTACTTAAGCAACTATTAAGGGGGAGTAAAAATTATTTTTCAAGAACTCACCTTCGGTCAAGGGGGAGGTTACCTCAAAGGGGAGAACTTGAAACAATAATATTTCTCATTCATATTTAATCATTATGCTAGCTCATTCATATTTAATCTTTATGCTAGCTCATTCATGCTTAATCATTATGCTAGCTTAATTTTTCCTTAACTTTTGTGTCGGTTTGCCATGAATCAAAAAGGGGGAGATTGTTGGTGCAGTGGGCACCAAAGTCGAACCGATATTTTGATTATGGCAAAAGGCTCAATAGTTAAGAGTATATTTGTTATCTTACGAGCTCAATTAAGTGTGCAGAAATGCTAAAGTTGAGCGGAAGGTCTGCGACACCCGGTGGGAACCGAGGTGTGGTCGCAACGCCAGAGGATTTGAGGAAGCCGAGGTACTCGGGTGAAGGCGCGAGCGAGGCTACAAGGTAAGCTGGCGAAAGCGGCAAGGGCGTTAAGCGTAGATCCACCCAATACCTCCAATGGAAGGTCTAGGTCGAGATCGATTAGTTAGAACCATCGTACTTTATATTTTAAGCTAACTTCTGCGATCCAAAACCCTTTGACGTTCTACTACATTCAATGGTCTAGTTCCAGCCTCGAGAAGAGCTCGAATTTCACGGGGGTGAATTTGGACTTGACTCGTGTTTTGGTACAAAGGGTGATGTGGCATCAAGGTGGACATCCAAACCATCACCAAGCTTGGACCCCCAAAATTAGGTGATGTGGCATCAAGGTGGACATCCAAACCATCATCAAGTTGGACGCCCAAAATGAGGTGAGTTGGCACAAGATGGTTGGCAAACCACCAAAATGAGGAGAGTTGGCACAAGATGGTTGGCTCCCATGATGTGGCACAAGTTGGATGGCTCCAACAAGTTGGCGTGAAGGCCTCCTTGAGGTGGCACAAGGTGGTTGGATGAGCACCTCATCCTTGAGTTGTGGCACAAGGTGGTTGGATGAAGCACCTCATCCTTGAGTTGGCGCAAAGGATGTGGATGAGCAAGACTTGGGGGATAAGAACCTCACCTTGGACACTACCTATGTCTAAATTCATAGATCAATATCCATAAATAGACATGTTCACGCCAAGCAAAAAAGATAAGAAATCAAGAGCTCTCAACACGCCGTCGTAACGCCGCTACTACTACTCACATTTGCTACGACGAAGTGCCGCCGACAACGAAAGCTACATCTTCTACTTATAAGAGTTGTCGGTATATTTATTTAAGTTCTACTTCTTTAAATTGTCTTTGTGCTTTAATTGTAACAAGGAAAGGGGGAGTGTCCCTTTGCCTTGATTTCTTTTTGTGATCGTTGCTCCTACTTCCAACGAGGAGGAGTGGTTTTAGTGAATTGCCCTCCGTACGTGATCAAGGATCACTAGGGCCGTGGATTAGCAATCGAAAGATTGTGAACCACGTAAAAATATCTTGTCTACTTTATATTTCCGCTGTGCACTCTCTACTTACTTTTTACTTATTGCAAAAGTTTTTTTTAACGACACCGTATCGCTATTCACCCCCCCCCCCTCTAGCGACACTTTCGATCCAACAGATTCCTGGTCTACAAAATGGTTGACTCCAAGATAGCGATCAGCCAAGTTTAGAAGCTTCAAGTGATTCTGCATAAGATTCACTTGGAAGATATGATTCTGAATGAAACTTTCCATGTGGTAGCTATCATAGAGAAGCTACCTCTCGGCTGGAAAGACTTCAAAAACTACCTAAAGTATAAGCGAAAGAAGATGAACGTGGAGGAACTTGTTGTTTGACTTCGAATGGAGGAAGATAATAAGAGTTCAGAGAGAAAGATGTTCTCTCAGGCTATTGGAAAAACGAACATGGTTGAGCATGGTTAAAGCTTAAAAATAAAGAACTCCAAGTTCTCCAAGATAGGACCCAAAAGAGGTGTGAGAAAGAAGTTCACTGGAAAGTACTTCAATTGTGACCGAGTCGATTACAAGTCTTCGAAGTGTAAAAAGCCGAAGAAAAAGTAGGAGGTCAACCTAAACGAAGGGCTAGAGGTGGGCGACCTCTATGCGGTGATCTCCGAACTGAACCTCATAGGTTCAAACCCTCGGCAATGGTGGTTGGATACCGGTGCCACCAGACATGTGTGTTGTAACAAGGAGCTACTCCACAACTTCGAAGAAGTCGAAGGGAAGAAGTTGTACATGGGAAACTCAGCAACCTCGGACATCATAGGTCAAGGGAAAGTGGTGATGAAGATGACCTCGGGCAAGGAACTCACTCTGAATAATGTGTTGATATTCCGGAGATTCAAAAGAATCTGGTATCCGAATCAATGTTAAGCAAGCATGATTTTCGCATTGTTTTAGAGTCGGATATGGTTGTACTATCCAAAAATAGAATGTTCATAGGGAAAGACTATGTAACTGACGGACTGTTTAAGCTTAGTGTAATGGTTATTCAACCTAAAGTTAATACAAATAAGAGATCTTCCACTTATATGCTTGAGTCTTTGTATTTGTGGCATAGTAAACTAGAACATGTTAAATATGATGTATTGTGTAGACTAATTAACTTACAAAGCATATCTACATTCCAACTTGACCCAAAACACAAGTGTGAGACTTGTGCTGAAGCGAAAATGACTAGGTCATCTTTTCAACATGTTGAAAGAAGAAATGAGCCACTCAGACTGATCCACACTGATATGAGATGACGAATGCTCTATTATTGAGCTCTGGGCTACTAGAGTACTTGGGGGGGGGGGGAAGATGTATTAACAGCTAATTACTTTTTGAATAAGGTACTCCGAAAGAAAATTGAGAAGAGGCCTTATGAGTTGTAGAACGGTAGATAACCATCTTATAAATACGTACGAGTGTGGGGGTGGTTGGTCAAAGTTTTGATGCTTGATCCGAAAAGGATCAAGATATGACCAAAAATTGTTGATTGGGTATTTATCGAATATGCGCCTAATAGCAGTGCCTATAGGTTCCTTGTGTATGAGTCTCAAATTCCGGAGATACACAAAAACTCGATCATTGAATTGAGAAATGCTTCGTTCTTTGAGCATGTGCTTCCATTTAAGACCCGAGAGGATGCTAGCTACTCAAAACGGACTTATGCAACACACGAGGATGAAGAAAATGATGAGCCAGTTGAGAGTGAATTTAGACAAAGTAAGAGAGCTAGGGTGGAGATATCCTATGGATTGGATTTTATCACTTTCATATTGGAAAGTGATCCTCAAAGTCACTCAGAAATCATAAGCTCGTCTGAGGAACCTCAATGGAAAGAGACAATTGCATCTGAGATAGACTCTATCTTGCAAAACCACACTTGGAAACTTGTAGATCTTCCTCAGGGAAGTAAATCACTAGGATGCAAGTGATTTTTCAAGAAGAAGATGAAATCAGATGGTACAGTTGATAAGTATAAGTCTAGGTTGGTGATTAAAGGTTACCGACAACGAAAAGGTCTTAACTACTTTGATACATATTCTCCGGTATCTAGAATAACTTCTATTAGAGTGTTGTTGGCAATTGCCACTCTATGGAATCTAAAAATACATTAGATGAATGTAAAGATAGTTTTTCTAAACGGGTATTTTGAAGAGGAAATTTACATGGAGCAACCTGAAGGGTTTTTGCTCTAGGGCAAGAAAACAAGGTATGTGGATTGGTCAAGTTACTGTATGGCTTGAAGCAAGCTCCAAAATAATGACATGAAAATTTTGATAATGTCATGCTGAAAAGTAGATTTAAAATCAATAAATGTGATAAATGTGTTTACATGAAAATCACATAGAATGGCTGTCATTTTGTGTTTATATATAAATGACATACTTATCATTGGGAGCAATGATAATAAAATTAAATTCACTAAAGATATATTAAACTCAAGATTTGACATGAGAGACATGGGTTTTGCTGATGTGATTCTTGTAATAAAAATTCTTAAAACATCAAAAGGATTTACTTTGAGTCAGTCTCATTATGTGGATAAAATTTTTGAAAGATTCACCAAGGGCGATACTGTATTGGCATGAACTTCGATAGATACGAGTCAACATCTATCAAAAAATCGAGGAGAAAGTGTCTCTCAGATAGAGTACGCTAGGGTGATTAAAAGGCTGATGTACTTGATAAATTATACACGACCAGACTTAGCCTACACAATGAATAGATTGAGTAGATACACGAGTAATCCAGGTGTTGAACATTGGAAAGGAATAACACGAATATTTAGGTACTTGAGGAATATTCGTATATATAGACTGCACTATACAAGATATTCTACTGTGATCAAATGATACAACGATGCAAGTTAAATATTTGACATAAAATACTCAGTCTACGAGTAGATATGTATTCACTTTGGGGGGTGCAACCATTTCTTAGAAATGTTCTAAGCAAATCGCAATAACCAGATCCACAATGTAATCTGAGTTTGTAGCTCTTGACAAATATGGTGAAGAGGTTGAATGACTATGACAATTCTTAGAAGATATTCCTAGATGGCCGAAACTTATGCCAACAATCTGAATACATTGCGACAGTCAATCAATGATTTGGCCGAGCACAGAGTCATCTATATAATGGTAAGTCTAGATATATATGTCGTAGGCATAATACAATTAGACAACTATTCTCAACGAATGTTATCATTGTTGACTATATAAAATTAAAGGATAACCTAGCGGATCCACTAATCAAAGGGTTAAATTGAGAGTTAGTTGCAAGCTCATCATTGAGGATGAGTTTAATGCTGAGAAGAAATGTTGATGCAAAGGAAACCCAATCTATGCAGATTAGAGATCCCAATAACTAGGTTCAAAGGGACAACATAACTGCACTTAGTAAGCTCACTGTGGGGTCATGACCGAATAGAACAGTGAAAGGATGAAGGTTAAGCACATGACTTTTAATAATCCAGAAGAGTAGTGAGGAATACTCTTGAGAGATTACCTATGTGAGAAAGAAATAGACCCGCTTCGAAGAGAATTGGAGACATAATTTTTAAACCTTCTCGTAGAACTAGGCGTGTTTATGGCCTAGAACAAACACACTCATGAGAACTGAACTAATCAGGGTAAGTCAAGGGTGAAATGTGTCAAAGCTTAATGGTCGAATAGTTCAAATATATCGTGTTTAAAGGGTGAACTAGCCAATATGCAAATATATTTTCACAAGAGAAGGTTTAAAGGGTTAAACCTACTTATCCTATACTGGACTTAACTGCCGAAAGCTATCATATATCAATTTCTATTCATGTGAGGGATTGTTGAAAATTTGAATGGAAGGATGAAGGAAGGATGGGGAAGACATTCTGTCATCCTTTCGAATTCGATGAATGAAAAGATAACGGAAGAATGGAGAAGACATTCTGTTATTTTTCTCATCTAGATATGTAACGTTCGCAATTAATGATAGAAAAGTGAAACGACAACATTATGACTGACGTTTCGAGCAATAAAAGTAAAACGATAGCATTATGGCTGACGTTTCAAGCAATAAAAGTGAAACGACAATATTATGGCTGACGTTTCAAGCAATAAAAGTGAAACGATAATATTATGACTGATGTTTCGAATCAAGTCAATTAAGGGCAACAAATATCTTTACTCTGGCATTAGGATGTCTCCTCTATAAAAGGAAGTTGTGAACGTTAGAACAGGAGAAAGAGAGAAAGTTGCTTCTCGCTCTTTGTTTCCACACAGAGATGGCTTTCAGGTGTATATTCAGTTCACTATGAACAATCCTTACTTAATTGTGTCTGTGGTTTACCATTAATTGTATCCTTGGAAATAGACATCTTACAAAACCTTGCAAGTACTTTGTCGGAGGAGGATGAATCTATTTTAAGGATACTATGTGTATATAGGTCTCTACATGTTTCTCACTTGGCTCAGCAATTGCAAGAGCACCTTCCCGACTCAACGACTCGGCAACCTATCCAACACCCGAGTATAACTCGGCCATGTTATCTCCCGAACAACCTTCCCGACTTGGGGTCTCGGCTCAGCAACAACTCTCGAAGCACTTGGCCGCTCTGTTTTCATCTTGGCTCGCCAACATCTACCGAGTGCTCACAGGACTCAGCTATCGAGCAACCTTCATAACTCGGTGACTCGCCAACCTTTCCGACTCGGGATCTCGGCTCAGCAATAACTCTTGAAGTACTTGATCATTCCACTTCTATCTCGACCCAACCAACCTCTAAAAGTCTAACTCAACTAAGATAATTATTATCGTCTCTACGGATAAGTCCGAAATAATTATAAATTAAAATTCTTTTCTTATATATCTGACATATACACTAGTATCTAACATCTACTTCTTGATCTGCATGTTCGCATGGCAAACTACTAGTCGAAGAGCTTGCGAGGGAGGATGTTTCAATTGGTCCTATCATATCATGCATTTTAAAATGCGTACCACCTTAATTTCATGAACCTGTAGGGATCCCGAGCGATAAACAAAAAAAAAATCGCAGCGGAAAAAATTAGGATCCCTCCAGAGATCCAAGCGAAAAATCATAAACGTTTCGTATCCTACTTTTGCTAGATCTCATCTAGAGGAAGAAGTATACCTTCGATGCGACACCCTTTGCTTATCGTGCACGTCCAAGACTTGGTCGGATCACAATACGTTTAGGGTAATCGTATCTCTAAGGTATCCACACACACACGATCTTGGAGAGAAGAGGTGAACCTATTGGTTGTACTAGCAACCACACCAAGGTCTCTCTTCGTTCACTCTATTCTCGGCATCAAGAGAAAAACAATATGAGATTAATTAAAATTATTCTCATTCACCACGTTGAAATAAAAAAAACACAAATAATGCACATTAATGAGATATTAAATGTACTTCCACTCTTCCTTATTCTCCACGTTGAAAGAAAGGAAGTCAATTAATACTCATTAAATGCATATTAATGAGCTTTTAAATCTCATTTAAAACCCCATTTTATTAATTCGTGTAAACCATAATTAATCACAATTAATCATTAATCCGTGTAAATCATGATTAATCATAATTAATCATTTTAGCCTTCTTCACTTGGTTTGACTTAAGTCTAACTCAACATAAACCAATTTGAGTTCAACTCAAATTTAGCCAAGTAACGAGTCTTACTCATTCTAGTTAATCCAATTAACTAATAATTCATTTAGTCAAACGAAAATGATTTCATCTCCAAAATAATATGTTCTTTGTGTGTGACCCTATAGGCTCTCATAACGTTGACAATGTATCCAAAAACCATTTTAGATACATAAGCAATGAGCGGCATTTAGCAATACATCATTGCTACCCAAGTGATGAGAATGTTGAGATCCGATAACCTCTTCCGTGATTATTATCATATGACGGTGTCCTTCTATCCTTGATATCTCAGATCGATCAATGAGGCATAGACCGTGTCATCCTCTTACCGATCTTTATGTTTCTTGATCCCCAAGTAGACTCACTCAAACAAATGAGTTCAATATCTCATATTGACTCATTTGAGCATGGTCACGCATTTCGTGTTCCTACTTTATCAAGAGGCCAAAGATATCACTCCCGTCATATGGGAGGGATAGATCTCATATACATCACTCACATCCCTCCGCATAATTTGTTACATATCCAGTGAACGTCTTTATAGTCCACCCTGTTACGGGTGACGTTTGACGATATCAAAATACATAACTCCTTATGTAGGGAACCGTAGTGACTTCAGGTCTAAGGACTATTCATACCAATAGTCACATGAGAAAGTATATGACACTCATATAACGATCCATGATACTTTCTCATGGCGGGTCAATTCAGTATATATAGTCTCCAATATATATACTCATGTGTCAATGTGATATCACATATCCATGACTTGTGAGATCAAGTTATCCATTGACCTACATGCTAGTCTTAATGTATCAATATAGCCCTTGTCTATTAATACAATGCTCGACTAGGAATATTTAAGAATAGTGTTCTCTACAGCTTCTCATAATCAATTCTACCAATTGATATACTGTAGATAAGAACCTATTATTCAAGGGCATTATTATATTTATTTAGCTGGCACACGCATAAAGAAATATAATAATCAATCTTTGTCTTTATTAATATAAGAATATAATACAAAAGTCTTTCTCACCAATAATCTTATAATTAGCACTAAGGGCTCATACTAACAATCTCCCACTAGCACTAGTATCAATCACTGTAATCTCTAAGACCCAGTGACCTAGTGTGATCATCATGCTTCCTCTGTGCCAAAACCTTGGTCAAGGGATCCGCAATGTTAGCATCAGTGTCTACTCTGCATATCTGAACATCTCCTCTATCGATGATCTCTCGAATGAGGTGATACCGCCGCAGTATGTGTTTGGTCCTCTGATGAAAGCGAGGTTCCTTAGCCTGAGCAATAGCCCCATTGTTGTCACAATAGAGGTCTATAGGGTCCGCTATGCTAGGAACCATCCCAAGTTCAGTGATGAACTTCTGGATCCAAATAGCCTCCTTTGTCGCAGAAGACGCAGCAATATACTCGGCTTCTGTTGTAGAATATGCAACTGTGTCCTGCTTCGAACTCTTCCAGCTCACAACGCCACTATTCAAGCAAAATACATACCCTGACTGCGATCTGGAGTCATCCTTGTGAGTTTGGAAGCTTGCATCACTGTAATCCTTTACAGCTAGCTCCTCATCGCCTCCAAATATTAAGAAATATTCTTTCATCCTTCGTAAATACTTAAGAATATTCTTGACAGCTGTCCAGTGACTTTTACCTAGATCTGACTGGTACCTGCTCGTCATGCTCAAAGCATACGAGACATCGGGGCGAGTACAAATCATGATGTACATGATAGATCCTATAGTAGATGCATAAGGAATCTGATCTATGCGATCTCTCTTCTCCTTAGAAGAGGGAGATTGAGTCTTCGAAAGACTCACACCATGTGACATTGGCAAAAATCTCTTCTTGGAATTCTGCATGGCAAAACGCTTAAGCACCTTGTCAACATATGTACTCTGACTCAGGCCAAGCAATCTCTTAGATCTATCTCTATAAATCTTGATGCCCAGAATATAGGTTGCTTCACCTAAGTCTTTCATTGAAAAACAATTCTCAATCCAAGTCTTCACAGACTGCAGCATAGGGATATCATTTCCAATGAGCAGTATGTCATCTACATATAATATGAGGAAAACAATTGTGCTCCCACTAACCTTCTTATAGATACAAGGTTCATCTTCGTTCTTAATGAAACCAAACATTTTGATCGCATTATCGAAACGAAGATTCCAGCTTCTAGAAACTTGCTTTAAACCATAAATGGACCTATGCAACTTACAGACCTTTCCAGCTTCCTTTGGATCAACAAAACCCTCAGGTTGTGTGATATACACATCCTCGAGTAGATTTCCATTAAGAAATGTTGTTTTGACATCTATCTGCCAGATCTCGTAGTCATAGTAAGCTGCAATAGCAAGCATGATCCGAATGGATTTAGCATCGCAATTGGAAAAAAGGTTTCATCATAGTCAATACCATGAATCTGCTTGAATCCTTTTGCTACCAATCGCCCTTTATAGGTATGCACATTACCCTCCATGTCAGTCTTTCTCCTAAAGACTCACTTACACCCAATGGGTTTAACCCCTTCAGGTGAATTAACCAAAGTTCATACTTGGTTAGTGTACATGGATTCCATTTCGGATCTCATGGCCTTGAGTCATTTCTCAGAATCTGGGCTCATTACAGCTTCCTGATAGGATGTCAGCTCATCAAGCATGATACCATTGTTGTCATCCAAGAGAAAACAATATCTCTCAAGTTGATGACGTATCCTATCAGACCTGCGCAGAGCTTAGTCTACCTGAACAGGTTGTACCACCACTCCTTGTGATGAATGTTCTTGTTCCATTAAAGTATCAGTGTTATTTTGTGTATCTTGAACTTCTTCAAGATCAATTTTACTCCCACTAGCTTTTCTAGAAATAAATTCCCTTTCTAGAAAAACATCATTTCGGGTAACAAATACTTTGCCTTGTGTGGGGTTGTAAAAGTAATATCCCTTAGTTTCCTTGGGATATCCAACAAAATAGCATCTATCTGATTTGGGGCCTAGTTTATCTGAAACTTGACGTCGCACGTAAGCCTCATAACCCCAAATCTTCATAAAAGACATCTTGGGACTCTTCCCAGTCCATATCTCATATGGTGTCTTTACGACTGCCTTAGAAGGAACACGGTTAAGTGTGAGAGCGGCGGTCTCTAGAGCATATCCCCAGAAGGAAGGAGGAAGTTCTGTATGACTCATCATTGATCGTACCATATCTAATAGAGTACGATTTCTCCTCTCGGATACATCATTCCATTGTGGTGTTCCAGGTGGGGTGAGTTGAGATCTTATCTCACACTCAACTAAATAGTCACAAAACTCTTGGCTAAGGTATTCACCACCTCGATCTAATCGAAGCATCTTAATACTCTTTCCAAGTTGGTTTTGTACTTCATTCTTGAATTCTTTAAACTTTTCAAAGGATTCAAATTTGTGTCTCATAAGATATGCATATCCATATCTACTGAAATCATCAATAAATGTAATGAAGTACTGATAACCTCTCTGGCTGCGACTTTGAAATGACCACAAACATCAGTATGTATGAGGCCTAATAAATCCGTCGCACGTTCGCCTTGTCCACTAAATGGAGTTTTAGTCATCTTGCCTAAAAGACAAGATTCACATACCTCATATGATTCAAAATCAAATGAGTCCAGTAATCCATCATTATGGAGCTGGGCTATGCGACTCTCATTTATGTGACCCAAGCGACAATGCCAAAGATACGTTTGATTCAAATCATTAGATTTGAATCGTTTGATATTTATGTTATAGACTGGGTTTTCAAGGTCTAGAACATAGAGTTCATTCATCAAGTGTGCACTGTAATAGAACATTTCATTTAAATATACAGAATAACACTTGTCCCTAATTATAAATGAAAAATCTTTCTTGTCCAAATAAGACATAGACATAATGTTCTTAGTTATTGTAGGTATCAAATAACACTCTTCAATTTCTAGAATTAAACCACTGGGTAATGATAAGTAATATGTTCCTATAGCTATAGTAGCAACTCTTGCGCCATTGCAAACACGTAGGTTCACTTCTCCTTTTATCAAATATCTACTTCTTCTCAAGCCCTGCACATTAGTACAAATGTGAGAAGCACAACCAGTATCCAATACCCATGAGGAAGAAATCGATAGATTGACTTCTATAACATGTATACCTAAAGTGGAAGTCTCACTTTCCTTCTTCTTCTGAACTTCCTCGAGGTACTTTTTACAGTTCCTCTTCCAATGTCCAGCTTCCTTGCAGTGGAAGCAAGTCTCTTCCTTGGCCACCCCACCTTTAGGCTTCAATGCTTTGTCCTTATCTTTATTCTGGGTCTTACCCTTGCCTTTAGACTTTTTCTTACCCTTTCCCTTTTTAACCATAAGTACATCACTAGTACCAGGTTTCATCTTCTTAAGATTGCTCTCAACAGTTCTCAACATGCTTAAGAGCTCAGGCAATGGTTTGTCAATTTCACGCATGTAATAATTCATGACAATTTGACTAAAGCCTCTAGGCAACGAATGCAGAATAAGGTCAGTGGCCAACTCTTGGCCTAAATGAAACCTCAATCTCTCAAGGTTCTCAACATACCCAATCATCTTGAGTACGTGAGTTCCTACGGGTGTTCCTTCTTGCATTTTGTACGAAAATAATGCCTTAGATACCTCAGATCTCTCATGTCTCACTTGCCCTTGATATAGTTGCTTCAAGTGTGCAACCATATCAAAGGCATTCATGTTCTTATGTTGCTTCTGAAGCTCAGAGTTCATGGTTGCAAGCATAAGGCATGATGCATCTAATGCATCATTTTGATGCTTCTTGTAAGCATTCTTATCTGCACGAGTAGCATTATTAGTGGGTGGTTCAGGAATGGGTTGCTCTAGGACATAGAGTTTTCGCTCCTGTTTGAGAACTATTCTCAAATTCCTGTACCAGTCTATAAAGTTTGCTCCATTGAGCTTGTCCTTCTCAAGGACTGATCGCAGAGAGAGGGTATTTGATGTATTTGAAGACATAGTAATCTACAACAAAAATAATATACAGAAATGAGTATTATATCTGAAATCATTTAATTAGGCTTTTAATTAAATGAGACTCCCACTGAATCATTTAGCTTCAATAAGGGCTAGTCATACCAGTTCTATTGAGCTTCAAGTTCATGTGGGACAAGATCCACATCATACCTCAGCTTGAGTTAGCTTTGGCTAATCGCCCAAGATTTAGTATGATTAGGTAGATAAAATTTTACCAATTGCATCGTATGCAACTCTTGGAATAAAGGATCAAGATCCACATTATACATCATCTTGCCCAAGACTTAGTATAAATGTTCTCTTATCCGTGTCTCCTAACTATTAGGAAATGCCTCTAAGTATTTCTCAATCTAATTGAGACACTTAGTGAAGTCTCATCCAAAGTTTGATAGTGGGACATCACGATTGTCCTCTCGCACTCTACCAAGATAAAATGTGTTGCTTTGCTTTGGCAAACCCAACAACAAATGATCGAGGTAGTTTATGAGTACCAAACTTTGGTAGGCATATTCATTTGACTTAATTTTAAGATAACAAATTATCTAGCATGCATCACATACACACAACATATATCACATATACGCTAAACGTGACATGGTTATGGCCCTTATTCTACGATTTCTCAAGCCAATGAGAAGATTGATTGGTTACCCTAGGGATAACATCTTCTCCAAGCGCTTCCTTTGGTCAGCATGTGTTGTCAGCATTATCCTTGTAAAATCAACCTTCAATGGACTTTCCATTGCTTCTTTATTTTGTACATTACAAAATGAGAACACTCGAGTTACATTCGAGTCTAAATCTATTTTATAACTAGAAAATAGAAGTGAAGGCACGACACGCAGGGGCATGTAATGAATTACAACACCCACATACATATGACGGCACACAGGTCGTATTATGAATTATAACACATAACCACAATCACATTGGGTCCTAGGCTATAACCATGCACCATACACAAATCATTCACAATGATTTAATAAATTGTTTTTATTTATCAGTTTTATTATGAGCAATTTTTAAGCCACTATGCCGATAAGTCGCAACACCACGGCGGTCCCGCTAGCCGATTAGCGGACGGGGTCAAGGGCGGCGCCCTTCTGTGAGGGGGGTGAGAGCAGTGCCCACCGGTGAAAATTTTTCTGCTAACTTATATTATGAGTTGCTGCCCATTTTGTCCATCTCTATGAGCCCGAGACCTCCAGATGGCTAGGTGTGTTCGGCACCATCCGACTTGAATCAGCCCACTTGGCAGACCATCTGCTTGGCTGAATCAACTCGGACACAGGCGGAGTCGGCACCATCCGACTTGATTCAGCCCACTCGGCAGACTATCTGCTTGGCTAAATCAACTTGGACACAGACCGAGTCGGCACCATCCGACTTGATTCAGCCTACTCAGCAGACACATAATAAAACTATTCTCATGTTTATATCGCATAAAACATCTAAAAAAACGTGTACGATTTTTCACAAGTGGCTCTGATACCACTGTAGGGATCCCGAGCGATAAACAAAAAAAAATCACAGCGGAAAAAATTAGGATCCCTCCAGAGATCCAAGCGAAAAATCATAAACGTTTCGTATCCTACTTTTGTTAGATCTCATCTAGAGGAAGAAGTATACCTTTGATGCGACGCTCTTCGCTTATCCCGCTTATCCATGACTTGGTCGGATCACAATACGGTTAGGGTAACCGTATCTCTAAGGTATCTACACACACACGATCTTGGAGAGAAGAGGTGAATCTATTGGTTGTACTAGCAACCACACCAAGGTCTATCTTCGTTTACTCTATTCTCGGCTTCAAGAGAAAAGCAATATGAGATTAATTAAAATTATTCTCATTCACAACGTTGAAATAAAAAAAAACACAAATAATGCACATTGATGAGACATTAAATGTACTTCCACTCTTCCTTATTCTCCACGTTGAAAGAAAGAAAGCCAATTAATGCTCATTAAATGCATATTAATGAGCTTTTAAATCCCATTTAAAATCCCATTTTATTAATTCGTGTAAACCATGATTAATCACAATTAATCATTAATCCGTGTAAACCATGATTAATCATAATTAATCATTTTAGCCTTCTTCACTTGGTTTGACTTGAGTCTAACTCAACATAAACCAATTTGAGTCCAACTCAAATTTAACCAAGTAACGAGTCTTACTCATTCTAGTTAATCCAATTAACTAATAATTCATTTAGTCAAACTAAAATGATTTCATCTCCAAAATAATATTTTCTTTGTGTGTGACCCTATAGGCTCTCATAACGTTGGCAATGTATCCAAAAATCATTTTAGATACATAAGCAATGAGCGACATCTAGCAATACATCATTGCTACCCAAGTGATGAGAATGTCGAGATCCGAAAACCTCTTCCGTGACTATTATCATATGACGGTGTCCTTCTATCCTTGATATCTCAGATCGATCAATGAGGCATAGACCGTGTCACCCTCTTACCGATCTTTATGTTTCTTGATCCTCAAGTAGACTCACTCAAACAAATGAGCTCAATATCTCATATTGACTCATTTGAGTATGGTCATGCATTTCGTGGTCCTACTTTATCAAAAGACCAAAGATATCACTCCCGTCATATGGGAGGGATAGATCTCATCTACATCACTCATATTCCTCCGCATAATTTGTTACATATCCAGTGAATGCCTTTATAGTCCACCCTGTTACGGGTGACGTTTGACGATACCAAAATACATAACTCTTTATGTAGGGAACCGTAGTGACTTCAGGTCTAAGGACTATTCATATCAATAGTCACATGAGAAAATATATGACACTCATATAACGATCCATGATACTTTCTCATGGCGGATCAATTCAGTATATATAGTCTCTAATATATATACCCATGTGTTAATGTGATATCACATATTCATGACTTGTGAGATCAAGTTATCCATTGACCTACATGCTAGTCTTAATGTATCAATATAACCCTTGTCTATTAATACAATACTCGACTAGGAATATTTAAGAATAGTGTTCTCTACAGCTTCTCATAATCAATTCTACCAATTGATATACTGTAGATAAGAACCTACTATTCAAGGGCATTATTATATTTATTTAGCTGACACACGCATAAAGAAATATAATAATCAATCTTTGTCTTTATTAATATAAGAATATAATATAAAAATCTCCCTCACCAATCATCTCATAATTGACACTAAGGGCTCATACTAACAGAACCCAACAGTAAATTCGCTGTCAAGTATATTTCATACAAATCTAGGTTTTCTGTGTGATAATTGTAATCATTTAGTAGATGTTTTGTATATGCATAGTGAAAAAAAAAAAGTTTTACTAAAAGGTTTTAATTAATTTGTTATCCCTGAAGAATCTTCCTCTCTGTCTGCTGCTGTTGTATTGATCGTTGCAATAGCTGATAAAGATCATGTTATTGCATAGTTTAGGAGGTCTCTAGAGTACTAATCTTTGTTTAAGCTGCAGCCAGTAAAAACTCCCGTTTTTGATACTATGACCTATTATTTCCTTACAAACCTTTCAACTGATTAAATCTGTGTACTTATTGATGAAATAAACTGACTCAGAAATCTGATAAATACTAGCCTACATGTATTGAAGTGGAACATTGATCTTGGAGTACGTACGATACCAAATGCATGAAGCTAGGTGTATGCAACACGAGTGCAAGTTAGCTAGTCGAGTTATCAATGCAGGGCCTGTGTGAGCTAGGTGGGTGTATATGCATGCTAGTCAAAGTTATCTATGCAGTGAAAGGGAAAAAAAAGGAAAGAAGAAGAAGAAGAAGAAGAAGAAAAGATGTTGTTGTTGGTATCTAGGATTTAATTAATGGGGACTTTTGTTGTGCTTTTTCTTCAGTGTGGAAGGTCAGTTCTAGTGATTTGTTCATAGGCTTTAAGAAGAAAGCGATGAAATTCAGGATTAATCGGGTAAAATATCTTCCGGGAGTCCTATTGACGTTGTTATACAGGAACATGCAAAACACAATGACCGAAGAATCTCGATTTAATTTGGTGTTTGTGTTTGAAGGTTATAACTCCAGGGGAGACCACACGGCCATGCTTAGTGTTTTGGTTGAGGATCAAAGATAGAGTCGAGTCTCTTCATGTCATGGCGAGGCAGCACGAGGAGTCTCTATATTGTAATCAATCTATCAGAGTAATACGGTGTAAAAAGAAGATCAAGACGTGTGTCTTGACTAATCCTCTTACGATTAAATCAGAACAAAAATTAGAGAGTAGAAATGGAGCAAAAGAGATAGTGAAGATCGTATATCTCTCCCTTGTGCATGCGATGGAATCAACTACTTATTGTTGTAGATTTTCTCGTTCAGAGGGGAGAGTTGTTGCACTGACTTCGGGTAGTTCTTTCAGTGTCAGCGGAGTCAATTCAACAGAACCAATTTGGTAGAGCCGATTTGGAAGAGCCGATATGGAAGAGCTGATTGTAGTCATAAGCGAGAACCGAATACAGTCGTAGGTAGTAAGCGAGCCAGAATAGAGTCGCGGGCGCATATATAGCGAGCCCGAATAATGATCGCGTAAATGAACCATAGAACCGAATGATAGGCTCGGAGAAGTGCTCGGTTGTTCCTCAGCACTACTCGATGTCGAGGTCTGTGATTTTCACAGTGTCCTTAAAATATATTCGCCCCCTCTTACATGTCTTCGAGGGTGATAGATGACTGTTTTCTATAATACAACGACGAAACCGAATAAACGATGAAAGCACAGGTCGTTTCCGATAAACTGACAATTTTTCTTCGATGATAATAAAAAAAAAAAATTATATCTTTTGATCCGTTGATTAAAAATAATAAAAGATTTCTGAATCAGAATAACAATTTTAAATTTCATTTTAAAATTTCATCCTTATCCATTTATATAATAACGTTTGTATTGTTTAAAGGATAAAAAAAGCATTCATTTGACAATTCGTCCAGATGTGAAATGTACCTTTTCATTTTTGTCCAAATATAACTTTAAAAAAATTAATTCTCTCTTTTTTTTAATGATTGTTTAACAACGTTGTTTAAAAAAAAAAAAAAAATTAATTATAAACATATATCATCTTAATTTAATAATTTAAAATATTAATCTATAAAATCATCACGGGTCAATAACTAGCTAATTTCAGTTCATTGTTGTATCACTATCACAGTTGTTTTTCTTTATTTACCCTTTTACTCTGCTCCAAAAGTGATAATCCTATCGCTCCGGAGCCTCTCATCCAAGACACGTGGAAGAATGTTAAATTACGATACCGGTCATTCCCACGCATAAATTGCTGCGCTCTAAGAATGGAATATTTATATATAAATCAAGACATTTGAGGGAACATTCGCAAACAATGAACGTAAAAGAAAATAATAAATAGATTAAAAAAAACATTCGAAAAATAACAAAATCACCCTAGTAATTAATTAATTTTCTTATCAATTAAATACTACTTAATTAAGTCTTGTCGGAACCGTTAGACGTAGGGTGGCGGCATCGGCAGGCCGACGACGTCGCCGCAGAGCAGCGCGTTGTCCGGGATGTTGTACTCGTCTCTCAGCGACCGCTCCGGCGACTGGATTGTGAAGTAGAGCTGCTGTCCGAGGTACCGCCGCTCCCACAGCTCCGACCTCAGGTTCCACATCCCGGCATTGTCGAACGTCATCAGGACCGCCGACCACGATCTCTGGTACACCTGTATCGTGTGCCTACTCACTGCGTCCAGGTTGTTGTACACCTTCCTGCTCTCCGGCGTCCACGACCCGTGCCCCATCCCCACGGGGAAGAAGGCATAGCCGTCGATGTGGTACGCCTGCGTCGTCCTCTCCGGGTTCTCGAACACCACCTCAACGAACGTCCGGAACGTCATGTTCAATACATTAGGTGCGATTTTTATGGGGGTGGTATCCTGCGGCGGCTCGTCGCCGATGATGTCGTACTGGAACACCTTGCTGGCGATGCCGAAGTACTCGGCGAGCTTGAGCGGGGTGGCGGTGTCCTCGTGCGACACCGCGTTGAGCGCGTACCGCCGCTTCCCGTCGATCTTCCCGGTGGAGCTGACTAGCTTTATGGTGCGGGTGATGTTGATGCTGCCGTAGTGGTAGGAGCCCTGCGGGTTGGGGCGCGCGGCGCTGGCGGTGAGGTTCCACCGGAAGGACCGCCACTGGTTGAACGACCACGCCCAACCTTCCGGCGCAGGCGGGATGTCCTTCGACGGCGGGGTGTTAGAACCGTTGTAGCGGATGATTCCGGTGGCGGAGATGCTGTACTTGGTGAATCTCGAGGAGGCCGCCATGTAGTAGTCGCCGGGATTTTGGTCGGCAGTGACCAGGACGGAGAGACACTGGCCGACGTGGACGTCGAGGCCGTCGTACCTGTTCTGCACCGTGTGGGATCCGTCCATCTCCACCAATAGCATCGAGTGCGATTGGATCCGGAAATTTAACGTCACCTTCAATCCGACGTTGCAGATGCGGTAGCGGTAGGTCTTGCCAGCCTCCATAAAGAAGAGTGGCGGATCGTCGTTGCCCGAGGCGTCCTTGCCGGAGTGGCCGTTGATGAGGACGCCGGCCGGGCGGCCGATGGAGTTCCCTGCGTCGAGCGTCTTCTCCAGGATCTTGTGGCTCTTGGTGTACCAGTCGCCGATGAGGACGGTGTAGTCGTCGGCGGGGTCATCGAAGGGCACTGGGATGAGGAGGCGGCTGTTGACGCGGAGGCCGCCGAAGGCGCCGGCCGCCTTTTGCATCCCGAGCGAGGGGAAGTAGACGAAGCTACCGATCTGGTCCTTCACCTGGAAATGGTACGTGAAATTTTTCCCCGGAAGGATCGGGCAATTGGTCCCAGCCACGCCATCTTGCCACGCCATCTTCCGGTTCTGAATCCCATTCCTGTTCACGATCAAGAACTGGGCAATTAAGAAACACAGCGAGCTCGATCGCCGGGGGAAAAAAAAAAGAAGGAAAACAGAGAAGTGGAAACGGACCAAGTGAAGAGGAGGGGCTCGTCGAGGTTGTTGAAGACATTGACGATTACGTTATTGTTGGTGGTGGAGTTGATGTTGGGGCCAGGGAACTCGCCGTTGATGAGGATGGCCGGCTGAGGGACGCCGAGGGGAGCGATGGTGCCATAGGAGACATTCCAGGTGAAGTAGATATACGGGTCTTCCGGGAGAACGCCGGCGAGGAGGAGACTCATCGACAGCATCAACAGCGCTGCTGCCGACATCGAACAGGCCATCGACGAACCTCTGTAGTAAGAATTAAGGTGAGGAAGAGAGGAGGAGAAGAGTGTGGGTGTAGGAGACGAAGGGGGGTGTTCTTTTATAGTGCGAAGAGAGTAGTGTGGAACGCGAACATCGGTGGGAAAGCTTGCGTTGCTTCACACGTCGTCCGGCTAAATCTGCACCGCGAGAGGAGGAGCAGGCGGTGCTGGCCGGCGACTTTGGCGGGGAGATCGGAGTTTGACGTTTGCATCCTGAGGTAGAAATTGAGGGCGACAGTTAAGTGGTGAAGTGGTGGCCGTTGTGTTGTTGTTGTTAATTGGCATTTCACTTTGGTGTTATTGAAAATGATTTGTTAATCATGTTTAAAAATTCCTCTAGTTATGAATGTTTGGCCAATAAAAATTCTAATTATTTAAGTTTTTAATGGAAATTATATTGAAAATTGATTTGCATGTTATCGTCAATAATTGATTCTAATTATTTGGGCTTCAATGTTAGAGATATATATTTAAAAGTGCTATTTTTTTTTATGTTTCTATAAATCATGCTTATAGTCGAGACTTCGTCGAAAATAATTCAAGATTATAAAAAAAAAATATTTTTTATCTTTTAAATTATTTTGATAATAAATTACATTATTTACCTTAAATTATGATTTTAAAACCAATTTTATAAAACATTATTGAGTGTCATTTAGGATAAATAAAAAAATGGCGTTGCCCTCCTTTTGATGTCTTTGAAAAAGATGAGCGTTATTTTCCCTAAAAAACCTTCCCTTTTCCCATTCCTCGAATTCCTTTGTTTCTCTCTGTTTCGACCTCTCGACTTCCGAGGTTACTGTTCCAGCTGGCCAACAGGTAAATCGATGGCAAAACCTGCATAAAGACCTCACCTTTCGCTGTTTTTATCTTCCCCTCTTCGCCCCGTGCTTTCAAACGGATTTTGGCGGTCTTGCTGTTGTTGCAGGCAAGGAGTGGGGGAGAGAGCAGAGAAAGGTCCCGTCTTGGGCGAGGCGCCGCCGGAAAGATGAGCATGTACGTCCGCAACCCCTGGGGCGGGCCTCTGAAGTTGCACACTGACCGCGCCACCGACGACGACCGCAGCCGCAACCTCGATTTCGACCGCGCGGCGCTGTCGATTACGTCGCGGCAGCTGGACGAGACCCAGCAGAGTTGGCTCCTCGCGGCGCCGGGGAGCCGAGGGAAGAAGAAGAAGTACGTCGACCTCGGTTGCCTCCTCGTTAGCCACAAGCTCTTCCTATGGATTGCTGGAGCCGTTGTCGTGACCGCTGCTCTCGCCGGGCTCAGTGCCGTCATCGTCAAGACTGTCC
Organism: Wurfbainia villosa; assembly: GCA_025175895.1. NCBI lineage: Eukaryota > Viridiplantae > Streptophyta > Magnoliopsida > Zingiberales > Zingiberaceae > Wurfbainia > Wurfbainia villosa. The sequence goes on from JAKLTH010000147.1 coordinate 919,762, forward strand.
CCCGGCACCACCGCCCTGTGCCTCCGCCGGATAACTACACTCTGGCCCTCCACAAGGCCCTTATGTTCTTCAACGCCCAGCGATGTGAGTCTTCATCGTTCTCTTCCCGCCGACGCTCTCACCGGAAACAATTTTTTTTCTCGGGTTTTGACGGAAAAAACTTTCTTTTTTTTTCCCGCAATTTCTTCTTCAGCGGGACCGATTCCCAAGCACAACAATGTTTCCTGGAGGGGGAACTCCGGGATGAGGGATGGCCTCTCCGACCAATCATACAGGAAGAATCTCGTCGGGGGATTCTACGACGCCGGGGACGCCATCAAGTTCACCTTCCCCGCTTCCTTCGCCATGACCATGCTCAGTTGGAGCGTCATCGAATACAGTGCCAAGTACGAGGCCGCTGGAGAGCTTCACCATGTCAAGGAGATTATAAGGTGGGGCGTCGATTACCTGCTCAAAACCTTTAATTCTTCAGCGGACACAACCGATAACATTGTGGCAGAGGTAAAGGGGGGAAAAAGCCAAATTTTGATGAATGAACCTTACATGGGTGGGTTGCTGAAAATCTGTAAGTTTTTGCAGGTTGGGCGAGGTTCCTCTTCAGGAGGAACAAAGGCAAATGACCACTACTGTTGGATGAGACCAGAGGACATTGACTACCCGCGGCCGGTTGCTATCTGTCGCGATAAGTGCTCTGATCTCATGGCAGAGACGGCGGCTGCTTTGGCTGCCGCCTCCATTGTCTTCAAGGATGACAGCGCCTACTCCAAGAAGCTCGTCCATGGCGCCTCTACTCTTTGGAAGTTTGCATCCAAAGACATCAGACATAAGAACATATACACTGGACAATGGGATGCAACCTCCTACAATTCAACCAGTAATTTCGATGAACTTATTTGGGGTGGAGCATGGATGTACCTTGCAACGGGCAACACGTCGTGCCTTTTGGTGTCGACTGATCCCAAACTGGCTCAACGAGCTGGGGCATTTCAGGGCGGTCCTCAGTATGGAGTTTTGAACTGGGACAACAAGCTTCCTGGTGCTCAAGTGAGTGAACAATTCTATTATTTATGCTTCTTTGAAAAGAATTCAATACCACTTTGCTCAAAATGAGCTGTTCATCAATTGGACCTGTTCCTTGGGTCTGTTATGTGGAAGTTTGTTCTAGCCGCCAAACTTATGATCTTAGCACCATAATCAAAGAAAGTGAGTTCTTGTTTGATTCGTAGGCGCATTTTAGTTTAAAGATGGAAGTATGCATGTAGAAAACGTAGGAAGTAGCATAAATGGATATAGCTTAAATTTTCCTTCCTGATGTTCTACTTGGAATTGGAGTATTTGGGAGCAAAGTTAGAAGTTAAATTATACATACGCCCTAATGGCATCTTTACTCGAGGAGTGATGTCCTTGTGGTGTGTGATTGCGGGAAGAATGATATTGGAGATGCTAGAAACAAGACATTGTCGAAGAAGAAAGGAGCAATGCGGTCTGTGGGTGGTTTTCAGTACTCCAGGGGTTTTGTAGATGGTTAGAAAGGAGATTGATAAGAAGTTGGTATATCATATATGAATATTTTACGAAAAGAAAAAAAGATAGCATAGCAGTTTGATACTTGAAATTTGTTTTCTTCTTCCACATCCACACTTGGAGGAAAAGAAGGTTGATATCCTTTACTTGTTTTTCATCTTGCCTGTTTGATTATGTGCTTTTTTCAGAAATAACAATGTCAGAAACTTGGATCCACATATAAATTTTGAGTAATATAGTTTTCCACTATGCAGTCATAGTATCTTGTTCACATACATTCAATTGCCATTTGAGTTATTAGATATTGGCTTCTTTATAAACATATCCCATACTTTTGATAAACACTCAAGATTTGTCTTCATCTCGATCTTAGAACGACATTGTAATAAATTGTTTTTATCTCCATAGATACTACTTAGTAGATTGAGGCTGTTCCTGAGCCCAGGTTACCCTTATGAAGAAATACTGAGAACTTTTCATAAACAAACCGCCACCATCATGTGCTCATATCTGCCGGTTTTCAAATCCTTCAATCGCACCAAAGGTTAGAGATTTGTGATCCATTTATCGCGCAACCTTTTTTGCTTTCCTCCTAGATTTTCTTGAGATTGTGTTTGTTTGTGCAGGCGGTTTGATCGAACTAAATCATGGAAATCCATTGCCCCTTCAGCATGTAGTCAATGCAGCATTTCTCGCGACGCTTTACAGTGATTATCTGAAAACAGCTGATACTCCAGGATGGTATTGCGGTCCTGACTTCTACCCTGCTGATGCCTTACGTGACTTTGCTCGCACTCAGGTTCGCGTGTTCGATGCATTTAGCTTCTGCATGCTATGGATCACCAGTCCTCGTATTTCGAGATAAAACTGAACTGCAGTTATTCTACGTACATTTCCAGATCGATTACATTCTGGGTAGAAATCCACACCGCATGAGCTACGTCGTAGGATTCGGCTCCAACTATCCTAAGCATGTTCATCATAGAGGAGCATCGATTCCAAAGAACGGGGTGCGGTACGACTGCAAAGGAGGATGGAAATGGAGGAACTCCAGAAAGGCAAATCCGAACACGATCACCGGTGCAATGGTCGCGGGGCCTGATAAGCACGACGGGTTCAAAGACGTTCGGACTAACCAAAGCTACACGGAGCCAACACTCGCAGGCAATGCCGGATTGGTTGCTGCCCTGGTGGCCTTGTCTGGGCAGAGAACTGGAATCGACAAGAACACTATGTTTTCATCAGTTCCGCCGATGTTTCCCAATCCCCCACCACCACCTGCACCATGGAAACCCTGAGAGATTTTCCTATTTGTTGCTCGCTGGTTGTGATTAGTCCGATCTTATCTAGTGATTGGAAAGACTCGATTGTTATTGTTGCTGCTGCTCTGGTTTCGTTCGTGGTGAGAAAACCTTTGCATTCATGACAGTATTGTACAGAGATTAGTTTAGGCTCGTATCTATTTGATGTCGTGTGTGCATTTATTTCGTCTCCACGGATACGACGCATTATTTGGAATAGAGTAGTATTTTACGGGTTAATTTAAAATTTCTTTCTAGATTCATATGATCATCCTCTGTCTTGACTTGTCTTGATCAACTGTATCAAGATCAAAGATCTCTTACGATTTATCCTTTCCATAATAATCGTGGAACATGCTAGTGAAGATTATTAGATTGACGATTTCAATCTTTTACAAAGTGCTTGTACTTATTTCTTCTCGTTTAAGCTTATTTAATTTTTCTTTTCCTTCTGAAATGCCCGGAGTACTATTCAAGTCTTATATTTGATTAAGATTGATCTCTTAAAAATTTTTCATCGATTATCAATTAATGTGTTCTTGATTTATCAGTCGAAGAAAATTTTACAAATGTATCATCGTTGAGAATTGAATCATAGATATTTAAAAATCAAATTGGATGCTCTACTATTTTATGGTGGCCAGAGATTAATTAAAAAATAAATAAAAAATTAAAATTGATCATTTTGATCCCTTATAAAATTGTGAGATAAAGAAATAAGGACCAAAAACGTGTTTAAAAAAAAAAGAGAAAATATTAGGATGTCATTTGATACGGGAAAAAATTAACTTATGACTAGGCATATAACAATCAGTATTACGTCACATCTTATTCTAGATGCTCCGTGTCTCGACTCGGCCACATCTTATTCTAGATGTCTCACATCTCGGCTTGACCACATCCTATTCTAGACGCTCCACGTCTCGGCTCGGACACATCTTATTTTAGACGTCCCGCATCTTGGCTCGGTCACATCTTATCCTAGACACCCCGTGTCTCGGTTTAGCCACATCTTATTCCAAACGCCCCACGTCTCGGCTCGATCATCATCTCATATCTCGACCGAGACACATTATCTCAGATATATGGCTTCTCAACATATGACATATCTTATTTAGTTAGAGGACGTGTCAGATATCTTTTGTTCATAAAGTCTGCAAGGCAATCATTGTCAGCATTTCTCTCCGTCCAAAGAACAGATGCCCATACCGATTTTCAGAGGAATATTTACATCATTAATGAGGAGCTGTCTCCCATCAACCACACGATGAGCATTAATGATAACTCATGTGCCAATAATATTTATGAGGATAATGATCTATATCACTTCTCAAAGCAACCGTAAGATCAGAGAGTCATACTGCCCATATCGACTGTACTGTTTGGCGGGGGATTTCTCTCCTATATATATTCCTTCGGGAGGAGGAGGCAAGAGGTTCGCGCATTCTCAACTCAATTTCTCAATTCCTTTCTTCACCTTCCTATTAATTTCCTGTCTTGAGCGTCGGAGGGGCCTTACCGAGATCTCTCTCGGTGCTCTCAATTGTTTTCTGTCTTGCATGACCTGTCATTCGGCCCGTTTTGCTCCATTCGGCTCGGTTCACAGCCGAGACATCATTTCAGTCATCACCACCTGCCCTTCGCGTCATCTCCTTCCGTCTGAATTATTAGCCCTTGTCATGCTCGCCACCTGGACACCCTCACCATCCTCGTCTCTACGGACAACACCATTTAATCTTATTTTTTAATTTCAAAATACTTTTATTTCATTGCACGTAGTTATTTTAATTTATAGCAGTTATGATTATAATTGTTATAACTTGCAGCAATTATAATCATAACTAGTACAAGTTATAGCAACTAACACAACTTATAATACTTAACTTATTACACTTCGTAGCAATTGTGTACATAGCCATGTTACAATAATATAAAAGTGAAGATTGAATAATTTTAATTAAATTAGTAAAAATATTTTATGTGTAGCAATTTTATATAAATATATTCATTTAATATTTTTTAAATAATATATACATATATATTATGTAATATAGAAATATTTAATACTAAAAAAATAATTATGTAGCAACTATTTACTACATAATACTAAAACAAAAGTATTTTTAATATAAAAAATAGAATGAGATACCATTTTTTTTTAAAATAATGCTCTCTCAATTTCTATCTAAGAAATAATAATTAAAGTAAAGAGAATATTTTTAAAAATAATTAAAATATAAGAGAGCACTTATAAATGTGAAAGAAAATGTTAATAGTAAACTTATTGGGAGTATGTAAAAAGAAAAATATTAAAGTATAAGAGTAAAATGAAACTTAATTTAAAAAAAAAAATTAAAAATCTATTCTCGAATTCCTTGAACAATTACTTCGATCCAACGGTTGTGGAAGTGCCACCGCCGCTATCGATCGCCGTGAAAATTTTGCAAAGGCTGGCGGCGGAGGTCGCTATTTATTTTGAAATTCCCCTAATTCTCCGTCGCTACATGGCGAGTTTTTTGGCGAGATGCGGAAGAGCTGCTTCCCAACTCGCCGCAGACGCACGAGTCGGTGGAGCTTCTCCGTTTGCTCGCCGCTTCGATCGGAGCTGCTCCACGGTTATCACCGCTCCGACTGCCGCAATTCCAACCTCTTCTTCACCCCCAAATCGCCTTTTTAACGAGCAAGAGGTAATCGTAGACGCGGAACGGGGGAAGTCCCTTTTTTTTTTTTTTTGCTATCCGCCTCTGGTCTTTGGTTGTCTCAATTGGGGTCGCTATGTGCTTTTTCTTTTTCTTAGTTTCTACAAAGGTGTTCAAGTAGGAACAAGTTCAGGAAATAAGATGTAAGAGCGTTGTCAATTCTATAAATTCGTTCTTTAGGTGCTGAAATAAGTAAAACTTGTTTATGAACATTTAGTTCTTGACAATCACCTTCTACGTTTTGGATTTCTGGATTCGATCACCTTGGCAACTGTACACACCTCAACTAGATCCTAAAGACATTGCTTTAAAGGATCATAAGGAATGAAAATCCATTTCTAGTTTCTCCAACTTAAAAATGGAGGTTGAATACTTGAGATTCATTCTTTACATGGGACTGATAATTTGTAATCCTTATCTTCAAGAAATGTCCTCCAAAAACATGGTCTTATTTTGACTTTTGTAATTTTCTAAGAGGTTAATATTCAGTTCCAAAGCCCTAGCTCTGGAACGCAGCTCAATCCTACTTATTTCGTTAATGCATAGTTACAAATCTCTTCAGGGCTTTTGTTTTGATGACTTAATACCACATACTTAAGCTGGCCTCTCACTGACTTAGGCTCTAAACTTCAGAATTTCTGCTTCTGTTGAAGTGCTCACTTCATTTTATGAGTTAATGCTAAAATTGTACTTTAGTTTACAAAAATCTGCATGGATCTGGCTAAGTTTACATATTTTGGTCTTTTATTCTTATTGTGCATCATTGTATATAAACTTCGAATTTCTTTCTTTTCTGTGACAATAATATCATCTAGGTCCTGAATGCTAACTTGTTTTAACAGGTCAGACTTAATTCTCTGTTCTGGTCTAGGCCATGCTCATTGTCGTTACCTCCCAACTCTCCATTGAGAGTAGAACAACCTTCATTCGAGGGCATCAAGCATATAATACTGAAGTTGCTGTTGTTCTATAGCAAACAGAGCGAATCCATCAGAGGAGCAAACATAGTTTATCGACGAATCACTTCTCAAGTTGACAAACCTGCTATTTATGATGGTGTGCCGCTTTCATCTTCATTTGTATTTTTCCATACTATTTTGTTTTGACTAAATGAATATCGTCAAACAGATAATCTATTGCAAACAGTTACATGCATGTTCCTGTTAGCTTCTTGCTATATTTGATTTAGAAGTTACATATCATTCTTACAATTCCTTTCATAGGATCACTTCATGTCTTATAAGCACTTGGCCCGTAGATAAACTAATGTTAGGGCTTTTAGTTAGTCATTAGAGTTTTTTATTTTTCAGAATTTTAATAAGTCATTAGTTTATTTTTAGATAACCTAATGGTCTTTTTACAAAGATCCTGTCGTAGTCCCAGTTTATAATTAGGATCCCTTGTATAGATTTATCTTTTGGGTCAACAAAATTAGTCCTAGTTTATCTTTTGTTGAGAGTTTGTGTTTGGCAGCACTATTTGTTCATGATGCTTCATAAACAAGTGGTGAATGGTTGTCAAATGAATAAAGTGCCATTTTTGAAGGAAGAGTTTTTCATTTGATTGTAGATTCACACTGTCTATGCTTCTGACATTGCTTAGGATTATCATCTCAATACTCATGTAAATATTCACATGCTTCTTTTGAACTTGATGAGCTGACATGAAAACTTACTGATAAGTTAAACCCCCTGAATGCTCATCCAACTTATGTCTGTGTCGTATCTTTTGAGCATGTGATACCAATTAAGAAACAAACTAGTGTACTCTTTTCCATATATTTTTTCTTTGTACGAAAATATGCAACATTTTAATTTGATGAATTGCATTAAAAAATAGTTGTAATCATTTGCTGCACAAAGTTACCAACCCGATTATCATAATGGAGGTGGCATGCCTTGCGCTGCTTTTGACAGTGTTTTCTAATCCATGATGAAAGATATCATTTTGTATGAGCATTGTAATATTTCTTTATCTCTATGGGAGATGCAGTTTCTGTTATAGCATTGAAGATTTTCAGTTTACATAGTAATCTCTTCTGTTAGTGTAACCATCTCGAAACGGAATGTGATTTTCTTTCGGACTTCCCACTCTGCATAAACCTACCAATTGTCTCTACCCTGTTACCAATACTTCTCGTAAGTTGAGCAACTGCTTATCTTCTTTGGCCTTCATTCTGTGATCAGCTATGTTAGACAGTGCACCTTCTGAGATAAGCTATACAGTTATTATGGGAACCTATTATGGATCTGAACCTCTGATAAACTGATTGGACATATATTTTCAAAATTTATGCAGTCTTTCACTTGGAGAAAACATTTAAAACTACATTTTCCTTACTTGTGCTTCACATGTGGCTCGTCTTACACCGCTTGAAGGAAGAGGGGAAGGATGGAACAGAATTTGGGCAATACTTGTATGAGATTTACAATCACGATCTGGAGTTAAGAGTTTTCAAGGCTGGGGTTAGTTGTCCTTGTTGTTCTCAGTACGAGATAATTTAGTGATACTTTTTGACAATTTTCCACCAAAATATAGTCAAATGAAAATTGCATTCGAGCTTGCATTTCTATGTTTGTACTGTTATAATGAGCAATAGAATGTATTGATATATATCTGATGGATTCTGTCAAAATTCATACAGGAAAAAAGTTCAAACAAGATAAAAGGGGAAAAAAATTCAAATAGCTGTGTATTTTCTTGTATTCTGAAAAAATGCCATCTGAATTTTGTTAGAGATCGAACTAGTGAATATGGTACTTTCTTGTTGTTCTTTTATTATGTTGACAAATACTGATTTGTTGTGAAGAAGCCATATGGATTTTAAAGGAGGTTGTTTACCGTCTTTATATTATTCTTGCGGAACTCTATTACTGTGTTCTTAAATGCTAAAAAGTAGCATTTAAATAAGAAAAATGAAACAAGAACCAGTCACTAAATCCTTATTAAAACAATGCGTTGTATATGTCTTTCCAACTCAATTAAAATGAAGAATAGCACTGAAAAAATTAGTTGCATTTGCGTATAGGAGATGTTAAACCAACATAGGCTGCTGCCAAAAGAGATTATGCTTGATTTTATGTGCCTATTTGGCTATTTCAATTAGGACTAACAGTGACATATACACTTAAATTATAGGAAAGTGATCTAAGTGTGATAATGTTACCAAAATATTTGCATGAATTTCCTGTCTGTGGATTGATAATATATTTTTCTTGTCCTGCTCGAATGTAGGTCAACTTATTACTGACAAAATGGATGAAGGACCTGGAGAAGATATTTTATGGAAATATAGTCGTATATGATGCTGCAATGGTTCCAGATGCTAAACTAGACGATCTTGCTACTTCCATATGGAGGTAACATGTTAACCTTTGCATTTTATTGCCATAAGTGGATCATGGATAAGAAGAAAGGTGACCAATGGGACTTTTTTTTTCTTTATGTTCTACTGTTAGCTACTTATTCTCCTCTTATTCATCTCTAGATGGCCACTGCTCATAGTCATAGTTCTTTGCACGTCAACATGGTGCGTGATTTGTCATAGAGATGTATATTAAAAAAGAAACGAAAAGATCAGGCTAGATGGATGGGAGTTTGTCGAGGACATTTACATAAAAGGCAGATTTACCTAAACATCTTATATATTTTTGTTATTGGATAAAAAGTGGTTATCATTAGTCATTCCAGGAACAGGGCTTAAAGATATTTGTTTACTAAGTGCCTGCATGTGGGACCAGTGAGAACCCTGTTATCAGCCTGAACTGGTGAAATATCCACAACAAATCCGAAAGCAAACTATTGGTCATTAACTAACGTTTACTCTTATCAGGGGAATATTGACAAAATGCTTTCTTAATTATATTTAACAAGGTAAGATGGTAAGCCCAAGAACTAAAGACGAATGTTATGGAGATTATAATTGGAATCAGGAAGATACAACTTGAAGCAACAACACAAGTGGATTCACTGAGTGTTTATGTCTTGGCAAAATTTGAAAAAGCTTAAAAGCTTTAATTAGGGTTTCGCCGCCTGGATATCTAACAGGAAAAAGAATTTGGATTGGCAAAGAAATGTGTACAAGTTTTCAGTCCAGTGATATGTCTTGGCAAAATTTGAAAACGCTCAAAAGCTTTAATCAGGTATTACCTCCTTGATGTCTAACAGAGAGAATTTGGAGTGGCAGAAAAATATGTGCAAGTTTTAAGTCTAGTGATTCAAGGATTTCAAAATTTTTGAAAGAGAAATGCACTAATAAACCCCTTTGCTTGTGAAGTTTACAAGCCAGATGAATTCTGATGCTTATGCCAGTATAATGACTACAAGGAATTCATTGATTAAAGACATTTTAATTATAAGATGAAGTGGTGTATTGTAGGTCATAAAATGGCTAGGGTGAATTCTTAGATAAAAGTTTAAATAGAGTGGACAATATCATAAGCATCCTATAGCAACTTGCTAGTTAATATTTTTGCTCCTCAGGTGGAAGACTAATCTCCGTTGACAGAATTTGTGGTATAATCATAAATTTTTAGCTGCAATTACACGTATGGATGGTGACAGTAGTATGTGATGTAGTCACTGCATAAGCCATTAATTTAGTCAAACAAGTTCTTAATGCTTTTGCATATGAAACTAAGTAATCCATGTGATATAAAAGCACATAACAAATTTAATCAAATTTGTTATTTTCGCATATTAAGCACATAACAATGTATGATATCCAACTGATATTTTCCATAGAAAATAAAAATAATATGTTTAATATGCTTATTTATTGTTTATTTGCTAAAACTGATTTAATCAAATCAGTGTTACTTGGCGTGTGGACTTTAACGAGCTAGAGATTGTTCAGTCTGCATAATACTTGACGTAAGCCCATGCAGGCTAGTCGTCTCTGCTGCCATATAAGAGGCTTATGTGAACGCAATTTTTAGTTGCATCTTGATTGTATGGTTATATGTTTCTTATCCTTACGATTAACATTAGATAGAGAATTGCTTCTCCAATTTGAAAATCAAAGTTGGTGATTCATTTAATTGCTAGTTAGTCTTGGACAATTTCCAGTTTGGAATGTAATCTATCAAAAGCTTGTTTTTACATGTTTTCACTCAAATTGGAAAAGTATAAGGGATTTTATGGTAACCATCAGCCATCGTTTACTCCCTGTTTGGCAAGTCACTTGATTATTTAATTGATGAATTTTGTATTCCATCGAGCTCAATTGGCAGAAAGGATCTGGAAGCATAGTGATAACTAATAACTAATAGGAGTACATTAATACTCGACTTGGTCTTCTAGAGGTATCTTTGACACGCATAATATCTCTTTGATGAGTCCCATGTCTGGCAAAAGCTGATACTATTGTCATTTCAGAAATGTTTTCTCTGAAGATGGTTCTAGAACATCGAATGATGGGGTTGCCACAGCTGCTGTCCAGGCATGTTCTTAATTTGGTTTCCCTTATGATACTGAGATGACTTTGTGACGCTTTTCGATTCTAGGCCATGGCCAGATACGCCCGCAGGGAATCAACTTGTCTACTGTTGACAGGTATCGCCCAAAATTAGTAATTTCATCTCTAGCCAATATATATGCATTCATTGGCAATGATTCCTGATCTCACTATACACGACCCAAATGGACAGACAAGGAAGTTATATTGACAGGCAATTTCATGTTTACCTCGTTGGAGAATTATCAGTACAACCCAGTGAAGATGACGACTTAATCATGATGTTTCGACGAAAAGGCCAATATTGTGATCTCCCATTGAAGGAGTCCATGTTGCGAAAAGTTGAAACAAAGGACTTGGGTTAAACTAGCAACCTTACATTGTTTAGTTGCTCCAAAGTCCAAACAGGAATGGTTAGTACTGTGCAGGGCATCACATGATCAATTTCAAGCTGAAATAAAAGCCACATCTTTTTCAACAAGGTATACTTTTGGCAGCTACTGTTGTTAGAGCCGATTCTGAAATGATAAAAATTTTAATAATAAAGAGATTCTTTTAATGATAAAAATTTATACTTATATATATTTGTGAAAGATCAAATTTTGAGCCTGAGTGAGGCTTAGCAGCCCTCTCCCTCCCCAGGGTCGGTTTTGATTGCTGTTCTTTGTTTCCTACAAAACATGGGATGGATTTAGGAAACTGACGGGGTTTGTATATAAAGAGAGTTCTGAAGTCTATTGCTTTCTTATTGATTGAATGGTACCCTCTTGCTAACCCAAGATGAGCCAAATTAATGTGGATTATCTTTAGATTAGTCATATCACAAGAGCGGAATTCTAAAATTATCAAAAAACAAAAAAAAAAAAAAAGCAAGGTAAGAGTTTTAGACGATTCTAAAATAAATTTGTTCAAATCCTAGATTATTTTTCATGGATGATAACGTATCGATGAATTTATTTGTATTTAAATTTATTCTCTATTTTCTTGTGCTTAAAATTTATTCATTTTTGTTTATTTTACATCTCGATGAATATAATTTTTCATCAATAATAACACACCGCATTTATTTGTCTTTAAATTTATTCTCTTATCTTGGTGAGCTTAAAATTTATTTATCCTTATTTTACATCCTTTGATATTCAACGAATACAGTTTTTCACCAATTTTATTTATATTTAAACTTACTCTTTGATTTGTCGAGCTTAAAATTTGGCCATGCTTATTTGTTTTATATTTTTTATATCAAATGAAAATGATCAGACTCTGATTTATTGATAAGAGTGTTGAATATTTTGTTCATTTACGCTGTTTACTTTGGGGAGGAAGGAGTGAGAGGCAATCAACATCGTATCAAAATTATATTATAAGATGGATTAATTTATTTGATACAATTTTAAAGATATAATGTAACGTAATTGGATTATAAAAGAAGATGTAAGATTCGTAATCTGGATCAAAAAAGCTATGGAATCTGTTTACATTATGAGTTCAATATTTATCATGATAAATATATTCTTTTATTATTTTACTAATTGTTTCTCGACGCTTGTCAATGGTGACGGTTGTCGATGGTCGGCGACCGCCGATCAGCAATCGGTGACCAACGACTGACAGTCGGTGGTCGGCGACTGCGATCAACAGTCGACGATCGGTGGTCGATGGCTAATTGTCGATGGCCAGCGACCGACAATTGGCTAGCAGTCGATGACCAACGATTGACTATCGATCGATGATCGGTCGACGATCGACGATCGACGATTGACCGGGGGCCGACAATCGACGACTGATTGGGGGTCGACTTTCGGCGATCGGCGACGACCACGACCACGACCGACGATTGGTCGAAGGTCAACGATCGACAGCCAACGGCTAGCGACCGATCGACAATCAACAATCGACCAACGATCGATGACTAATGACCGACGATCGACGATCGATTAGTCGTCGATTGACGAGCGACGGACGATTGTCGACATAGGGAATCAATTAAAATTTTAATTATATTAAAATGAAATTATAAAGATATTTTTATCATTTTATAATAATATGAATTACATTCCTTATAATAAACAATGAACACCAAACAAACGAATATAATTACTTTTATAATCAAAGATTACATACCAATCACTAATCAAACATAGTAATGTAATACACATTATATTATATTACAAAGTTGTACCTAACGTAGCCTTAATGAAAGACGGAGGGAATCCTCCTTACAGAGTGAGATTCATTTATATACATAAGCAAAAACAGAGCAATTATATCCATGGAATTGTTCAAAGAATTATCAAAATTTTATATTAAAAAGATATAAAAAAAATTATATATATATTTATCGGTGTGAGATTTTTTTTTGGTATAGTTTAAAATAAAATCATGAGAATTTATATCCAAAGAAAAAAAAATTATATTATTATAAAAATATAAATCTTATTTGCATTAACATAATAAATTGATATAGAAGTCTAAAGTTGCTCAACGGTTGTTCTCAAAAGTGGGCGAAAGTGAAGGAGCATTAAAACACCGTTCGATGTTTTGTTTTACCTAATTTTTTATAGTAATTATGATTCATAATTGTTGCAACGTATTGTAGACATTTGTGCATATTAGACCCAGTGCATGTCACCTCTCTTCTTTTTTTTTTGTCGGCCATTTGAGAGGAGAGTAAAGAAAATTTAAAAAGAAAAGAAAAGAGAGAACATAATGAAATTAGCATTTTAATTATGGTGGTGACCACCTAAGTTAATGCAAACTTAAATGATGAAAGAGCTACTAGTTAGTGAGTATTTGCCATTAGAGTAAATTTAACTTATTATCAAGCTCTACTTGACCATCCCATCCTATATATACGACATGTTTGACATTATTAGGAAACAATCTCCGTATGTTTGACATGTTTGTCCACGGTAAAGTGTTAGTAAAAATGATTATCAAACTCAACTAGACCATCCCATCCTATTTGACATGCTTGACATGTATCATATGCTCCCTTGGTCTAGCTCATCTACCATTCAATAGTTCGGTCACACTCGACCCATTCTATTTGACCAACTTAGTTAAGATGAAAACACTTTGGCTGCCCTAGGCACGGTACAACGATAAAAGCGGAAAAATAATCCATAAAAAAATACAGTTTGATCCTATATTGCGATGTCATTCGATGATAAATTTAAAAAAATTTATTTGGACGACACTAAGATCTAAGAATTTGTCTGGTGGACAGAATACATAATTGCAAAATCCGAATTGAACTGTGAAAAACTACGAACGCTTTTCTAATTTATCTTTGATCATCGATGGAGGTCACTTGAGTGTCAACTTTATCCGACTCAACTGTTAACGAAATATCTCGAAGGCCCGTGAGATAGAGTTGGACATTCTTATGGATTAGTCAGATCGAAAATTCGAATACTCTGATACCAATAAAAAAAAAAAGAAAAAAAAAAGGGAAAACACTTTGGTAGGCCTATACAATTTGCAAATAAGGCTTTTGATTCAATAGCAAAAATCAATCTTGGCATTGCTCGAGCTAATGAATCTACCTAACGTGGCTGGGCTCTTTTTGCCCCAAACTCAGTTAAAGCACTGGATCCATCCTCGTTGAGATGACTAAAACTAAATCAAAGAAAGAGACTTCATGGTATTTCTACGTGAAGGCCCTTTTCCTATCTTTCAATTCCCTTTCTCAATCAATACACAACTAGGTGATGTGGTCCAACTAAACATCAAAAAAGGAACATAATCATAAATATAGTCCATACCTTTGATATCGAGCTTCCAAGTTAGGTTGGTAGAAGAGTTCTTTCACACCTCGAGTCCAGTTGGAGCATAAAACACTGCAGTGTTCGAGTTTCAATCTTCTTATAAGAAAAGTACGACTCCATCTTGTTGAGCATCAAATAGCCTCACAAAGTTGTTGGTTGGATAAATTGCTGAGCCACCATAGTTAGCTTAGAAACAAACAAAAGAATTAATCACCTTCATTTCTTCGCCAAACTCTCTTGACTCTTTGCTTATATGAAGGATCCACAATTTGCTAAACCATGCACATTCGCACCCATTTCTTCTTGCTCCTCCCTTCTTGGAAGGATAAAAATGGCGAGCTCACCATCTCTTCCCTTTCTGCTCTTCTTCTTGGGCATGTTGTCCTTCGCGGAGCTTACACTCGCTGCGCGTAATGCACCAGCAATCACAGTGAAGGAGGCTCCAGGGAAGGAGGATGAGGGACTGAGGCAGGAAGAAACTGTGCAGTTCCCTGGCTTTGGGGGCTGGGGTTGGTTCCGAGATTTAGACCACAGTGGCCCTGCTGCGTTCAACAGTCAGTATCTTCCTGGAGGCGATGACACCTTTGTTCCGAACCCTGGTTTCGAAGTCCCAAATCCATTCCGCGGAAGGATTCCATGAGGGCTGCTGATCTGAGATCCATGCATGTTGTTGAATGAGATGTGTTTATGCAATGGCCTATTAAATGAGGTCTCTAAAGAAGAGGATCTAATGGCTCCTTTGATATGAATAAAACTATACTCACTTTCGTTGAGGAATCAATAGATGTGGATCGTCCAGTTTCCTATATATTGCAGTCCATCCTGCAGTCTTGTGGTTAGCTGAATAAAACTGTTACATTAGTAAACCAAAAGAATGTTAACCCAAAAAAAAGCTTGAAAAAATAAACAAAAATTCAAATGATTTTTCAACAGTGACACTTACTTGTAGGTCTTTAAGCAATTTTCAAATGAGAATTCAGTTTGATCTCAGATTGGAAAGAGAAAGCTAGAATGAGTATTCTGTTGTTCACCTTTAGAAAACAGTGTTCAAACTTCGGTAATCTTCCAATAGCAAACATTCTGGTTTGGTGAGGACAGAAGATAATTCTTTCTACCACACATTTAATAGATCGACTAAATGAAGACAGTTGAGTCCAAATTCGTATCAGACGAGTAATCAAAGTATAATTTTATTTGTATTCCTTGGTGCAATAGTACAAATCAATTTACATTCAAATTAAATAATCATCCTGCTAAGGCTATGAAATCTGAAAGAATGGCCATAAGAATAGAATGGCCATAAGAATCAAAGAATTGGTATATTGTCAGAAAGTGGTACGATTGAGATGAACTAATCTGCTTTCAAACGAAATGCTGCAGTTTGACAATTATGACACTAATATCATCAAGTGAGCCTCTTGAAGCAGATAAATCCAGGAGTGTTTTACATGCGCCTAACAGTGATTCGCTATCATCGGCAAGAAAAAATGGTCGAGTTATATTTACAGCTTCTTGATTGCTAACCTGGAAAGATTTAAAATGAATGTATTAACATCCACACCAAAGAGTTCGATAAAGGATGTGTTTCACAGTAACTCCATAATGATGTCGTACCTTATCCCACAGTCCATCAGATGCTAAAATCAAGAACTCACATTCAGTTTCAATCGTAGTAATTTGTGTCTCTGGTTCTGCTATCACCCATTGTTTCAAATGTGAATCTCCAATTCCCCTGGACACTGCCAAGGAACCTTGCAATCGCCATGTGCCACGGGAGCACTCAACATACCCGCCCTACAACAACAAATTCCAAAAAAACAAAAAAGGGTCAATGCCGAGTGCCAACTATTTGGGATAGGCTACCAGGATTTTATCCCTCTATAAGATATACACCACGTTGTGAGGCAACTTGTTGGATGATATATTTATGAAAGTTTTGTTTTTCAATCAGTTTAAGTTTCTTCTGAGCAGCTGTTACAAAGCCCACCCTCTGCCAAGAGTTGAGAACAATCACAGTTTCCACTGTTCTGTACAACCATAAAGTTAGCTGATTTAGCGTTCCATGAAAGTTTTTTTCCCTCAGAAACAAACTAACTATAGTCTGAAAGTGATTGCAGTTTTCCTTAACGTGAGATTACCAACTTAAAGTAGGTCATGACTTGTGTCTAATACTAGCATGGTGTTAAAGTAGAAGAAACAAAAAACAAGAACTGATTTGAAGACGCACGCTTACGAGGTCTCAGATTGGTGGTTTTCATCTCCTTGAGAAGACAAATCATCAAGTGTAAGAGTGGTCAAATTGGCTAAGCAAAGCACTAAAGTATTCTCCCAGAAGAAAAATAACATGAAACTGAAGGAAAATATTCAGTAATTACTTTAAAAGTGTTTTCTAAAGATGCTACGAAACTACTAGAAGAACAAATCTAGATGAGAATTTACAGATAGCACACTTACGGTGTTTGCAATTCGTTGCCTTTCATCTTCTCGAGAAGGGCGGTGATCAGATGTAAGGGCCTCTGCTTTACCCGCACGGCACAATACGGCACGGCAATCACCAGCATTGGACACAACCAGAATGCCACCTCTAAGCAAGGCAGTGACGCAGGAAGCTCCTCCATCCATTCCTTCCTTCAAGAAGTTTGAATCAGTTTTCGAGTATCCATTCCCAATAGCTCGTTCTATATCGTTGAAGTCATCGCTGCTGCTTAACAACACTTCTCCTACAATGTACTCTCCCATATTTTCCGAAGCAAATTCAGCAGCTCCCTTACCTCCGTGGCCATCAAAAAGGCCAAAGTAAGCCTAGAAACATTGGAGAAATAAGAAATCAAGTTGAAGGTCAGAGATGTATACGACAACGAATGAACCATCCCTTCGTGAATAATTCAGGAAAGTCTTAACTAACAAATTCATAAGCTACAAATTTCAATTCTCAATAAAGGACTTGAAAGGCTTTACATATGTATATATATATATATATATATATAAGTATGTGACGCTATGCTTCTTAGCCATTTCAAAGAACAAAAAAGATTCTATCTTTCGCTCATTTTAACTCTCTCCAATCCAGAAAATCCATTTCTTTCTCTGCTTCCCCGTGTTGGGTTTCTTAAATTTGTATCTTCTATTCTGCGTTTCTACCAAATTTTTCTTCACAATTACTTGAAATTCGAAAAGAAGGATAAAGAGAAATCCTTGGAAAGATACCTACCAATTTGGGATCCGCATTGATGGCCAAGGATGCCTTATACCGATCCTCCATCACCAATCTCTTCCTTCCTCGCCTGCAACACACCGCATAACTCTCGCTCTGCGCCTCCACTTCCCTCCAATCATCCAAATCCTCTATCGCAAGCGGCAACGCATTCACCAACGGGATATCAATCCGAGCGGGCCTTCTCCTCTTCAACAGAGAACCGGACGCAGACGAACGCAGCGGAGGCGGAGAAGAAGACGCATCTAAGGTAATCCGGGAGGCACCGATCCCGGTGTCGATCTCCCGCAGCCCGCTGGCCGCTCTCTCGAACCGCAACCGATACGGTGACGAAGAGCACGGAGGGGATGCCAAGGGAGAGCTTGGATTCACGGATACCTTCTCCGGCGACCCCTTGCAAGAGATCGCGATACGCGACGGCGAGAAGACCGGCGAGCCCGCCATCGCAAAGGAGCACGACATCGCCTTCTCCTCCGGATTCCAAATTCCAATACCGCTCCGCGTTATTTATATCGCCTGCAAAACGGTCTACCGATCTTTCAGAACACGTTTAGTTCCCAAAGCACGCTAATTTCTACGGTTGAGATCGTCTCATCGAATTAGAAGTGGTCAATCTGCAAAGCATAATCCGCCGATGATCCATAACAAAAACGGAATCTGAAGGTACATTGGATCGCACAGTCAAAGCTATTTCGAGAGGTGTGAAATGTCAGGCCTCCCTCCCTCCGCAACGTGATGTGGTCCGCCACCGAACACGGTCGCTTCCTTCAACCACAGCGAGAAAAACCAAAGATTCACGCGAAGCCTTGCGTGCCTCCCTTTTATCCACCATCTGATTGGTCGAACAGAGTGGGGTCCTTTTTTTGCAAGGGCAATTATCGATTACTTTTACGTGGCTAGATAGTTTATGGACTCGTTGACTTCCCAATGACAGCACGGAACATCACGGGGCGGAGGCCGGAAAGAGGGGAGGAAACTCAGGAAAGAGGGAGTCGAGTCGTTAGAAATTTGTCCCCGGTCAAATCGAGGCCCAAGACGCGTGAGCAGCTGTTGCTGCTCGGAGAGGAAGTTAAAAAAGTTTAAAAATTCAATATTTATTTTTAAAAATAAAATAAAAATAAATTTAATTATTAATCGGATTGTTCAGAAGTCAACAAAGTTAAATAGTTCAAACGAATTAACCTGGTCAGACAAGTGTCTGCCGACCGTCTCGCCGTCCTCGCCCCTCTCCGTACATTTCACCACGCAATTCACATCGCTGATCCTTACAACTCGTCAAAGGTGTCGCCAGGATCGATAGATCCATGTCGACGGTCCTCCCTCGCAACGCGGAGGGAAGAACCTCGCTGATGATTTTCTTTTCCCTTCCTGATTCCACAATCGACATTGCCATAGGAAGGAACTAACGAGGGAGCAAGCGACGATGGAGCTTCTTGCGTTTGAGGATAGTCACTTCGGAATATAAAAAGTTACGCGAGCTTAGAACGCCATTGATGACCATTAAACTGATGGAGCTTAAACACGAAGCAAAACCACTCGAGCAGCTCAGGAGCAGCACGGACATAAAAAAAAAAAACCCTTGAATCAAACAAAAATCCAACCTCACTGATCCACGACAAGAATGAAAAACTGCTTCATCTAAATCATTGTTCCCAGCTAAGCGACTAAAACTGGTCCTTTTAAGCGGAAGGATGCTTCACTTCTTCTTGGCAGCGGACTTGGTGACCTTGGCACCGCTGGGATCCTTCTTCTCCACGCTCTTTATCACTCCGACAGCCACGGTCTGGCGCATGTCCCTCACGGCGAACCGGCCCAGCGGTGGATACTCGGAGAATGTCTCCACGACCATGGGCTTGGTGGGAATCATCTTCACGAAGCCTGCATCGCCGTTTTTAAGGAACTTGGGCTCCTTCTCGAGCTCCTTTCCTGATCGCCTATCGATCTTTGTTAGGATCTCGGCGAACTTGACTGCAATGTGGGAGGTGTGGCAATCCAGCACGGGGGCATAGCCATTGCCGATCTGACCAGGGTGGTTCATGATAATGACCTGAGAAGTGAAGTTGGCAGCCTCTTTGGCAGGGTCTTCCTTGGAATTGGAAGCAACAAAACCTCTCTTCAGATCCTTGACGGCAACATTCTTCACGTTGAAGCCCACATTGTCGCCGGGGAGAGCTTCCTGGAGGGCTTCATGGTGCATCTCGACCGACTTGACTTCGGTCGTCAGCCCAGAAGGACCGAAGGTGACGACCATGCCAGGTTTAAGGACACCGGTCTCGACACGGCCAACCGGCACAGTGCCAATGCCTCCGATCTTGTAAACGTCCTGAAGAGGAAGACGAAGGGGCTTGTCCGTGGGCCTCTTGGGCTCGCTGATCAAGTCGAGAGCCTCGAGCAGGGTTGGGCCCTTGTACCAGTCCAAGTTGGTAGACCTCTCGATCATGTTATCGCCCTCAAAGCCGGAGATGGGAACAAAAGGTATCTTATCAGGGTTGTAGCCAACCTTCTTCAGGTAAGAAGAAACTTCCTTTACGATTTCATCGTATCGAGCCTTCGAGTACTTTGGTGTAGTAGCATCCATCTGAAATGCACCAAAGGGAAAGTCGGCATGGTTCGAGACAACGCTTAGACCTAAGCTAGCAAGAGTTCGCCACTGTTACCTTGTTACAGCAGCAGATCATCTGTTTGACTCCGAGAGTAAATGCAAGCAACGCATGCTCGCGAGTCTGGCCATCCTTGGAGATGCCTGCTTCGAAGCCACCGGTGGTGGAGTCGATGATAAGAACGGCACAGTCGGCCTGGGAAGTTCCAGTGATCATGTTCTTGATGAAGTCGCGGTGTCCAGGGGCGTCGATGACGGTGCAATAGTATTTGGTGGTCTCGAATTTCCACAGTGCAATGTCGATGGTGATTCCTCTTTCACGCTCGGCCTTGAGCTTGTCGAGCACCCAAGCGTACTTGAAAGACCTCTTGTTCATCTCGGCAGCTTCCTTCTCGAACCTCTCGATCACACGCTTGTCGATGCCGCCCAACTTATAGATCAGGTGGCCGGTGGTTGTCGACTTCCCGGAGTCGACATGGCCGATGACGACAATGTTAATGTGGACCTTCTCTTTCCCCATGAAGGCAGCTGGAGACGATTATCTATCTGCTGGAAGAGAACACAGAAACTTACAGTTTGACCTAGAATTCCTCGCAAGAACAGGGGCTATGTAGAATGTGCAGAATATTAATACAAGCCAAGGAAATACTTCGCATGAATCAAAAGAAACTGAGGACCAAAATTAACAACTGTTTAACCAAACAAGCAAGAACAAAGCATCGGAAGCTAAAGCATATGGCTATCACAAATCACAATGATAAGTTTCGATACTTGATATCATCTTCTGACCAACTGAGCTCGGACCAAGTTAGCAATAGCTATAAGAACAGTCGATTTGCTTATTAGTTGCTAAGATTACAGGATAAAAAAAAACTATTTTTCAATCAGACGAGCAAACCCCGCGACGCATAACTCAATCATCGACAAGGAGCAGAAATCATACTGACGGAGGCAAGAACAAGACCATATAGGCGACAGAAACGGAAATAAACTAGACAGAGGCGGCAGGGAGGAAGAGAGAAATCTGACCTGTGAGAGCCGGAGTTGATCCTCCGCCGACAGCCCGATCGATGCGGAGGAGAAGCTCATCTGGCGAGCGCTTTATAGATATTAGTGGGCAGGGAGGACGCCTAGGGCTTCCATAGTCACCGTTCGATCACTTCATCGGACGGCCTCAGAGAGTGAAAAAAATGGGCCGTCGACGAAAAGTAACCTGCCAATTTAAGATCTGACGGCGCAGATGGTGATCGCTAAAACCCTAGCCGACCAACTTTGTTCAGGTTACCTGCTAGATTCACCCACGACTGTTTTGGTAATATCTAAATCGCCCCTTAATGTTTATTAATTAATTCTGAATGGCTTTTAAAATTTCTAGTTAATATTAAATGTTGAAATTAAAATAGTTATCTTGCTCTTTTAAATAACCATCTAAATTTTTTTATTCATAAAAATATTTTAATAATACAATATAAACTTCAAAGAATGTTCTAATATTAATTAACTTTTAGAAGGTATTTTAAAAAAACTGATAAATAACTAAAAACATTTTAAAAATCAACTATTTTTTAATTTTCCTTCGGTGTTCCCTATTGACCTTGCTGCTTCTTATTGGTTTTTTTATATATCAAAATAGGAGTGAATAAAATATCGATTAAATGGAATTAATAGATCGAGTGGATAAAGTTCATTTTGATTAATTCGATAATTTGTTTTTAAAAATATAATTCTTTTTTATTTTAAAATCAATTAAATTGAATTACGACAGTGGATTGTTATGTTGTGAATAGCCGATTGATATTTTAAAAAATTAATCATTGATGTAAAATATATAAGAAATTTTTAATTAATTTAATTTTTGATCGAATTTAAAATTATATTGCACTTTTTTCAATGTCTTCTTTGATATTAATTGATATGTTTTATTTTAATAAAAAAATTTCAAAATATTTTATTTTTATTTTATTAATTTAGTATTTAAATTTTGTGATCTAATTTATTCTGGAGGTGTTATGAAAATTTTCAATGGATCATCAAAATAAATTAAAAAAGTAAATATATCATTAGTAATTTGAGTATATTTGACAGGACTTTCAAATTTCGATTGCATAAGAAATCATCACTTCTTGATAAACGCTTCTGCTATCAGTTATTTACAGTTGATTTTTAATAAATCTTTGGCATATTCAAGACTGTGAAATTTTAGTATTGATTTACTAATGATTTTTGGATAAGTAATTTCTGTCTTTTGGCACCGTATGGGGCAAGAGACTCTACTGAGAAGAGAAGTAGATGAATTTTTTTATAAAATTACATAGAGAGAAGATAGAGCTTAGACGCAGATGAAAATTTTGAAATACTATACATTCCACTATTTAAATTTAGATTTATTGAAGGACTCATCTATTTTTTAAGTGTTTTTTTTTAATATATATAATAAGTTTGATATCCTGAGCGTCCGCTATGCGACTTGTGCATGATAATTTTTTTACCGTCCAATTGGTCGTGATTGCACAGTGAATAGAAAATGCACAGTATTTCCTTCTCCGCGATTTCATCTGTCTATAGCTCGAATTCATCGGCGATCGATTGGATTCCGATCGAAAATGAGCACGATTGCGACTGACGACACTGGCGCACTGACGGCCGCAATCGTGATCATTTTCGACCATAATTCGATCGAATCGCAATCAGAATCAACTGTGATTATGGCTGTCAACTCCGCAACTGAATTCTGATGTCGATTGGACCGCGATCGGATTCTGATCGAATCGCCGTCGGATTCCAACCGGATTATAGTCGAAATTCAACTTTTCGTCTACAAGTTCAAGCGAGTATCGTGGTGTGATTACTGTATATTTTTCATTCGTCGCACATGGACATACAATAACATACGCTTAGGATATATAAGGGGGATGTTCACTTGGGCACATGCCCGTGTGCATCAACGTGTGCATGTGAGCGTTGCGTTATGCTGCACGACTCATGTGCGACAATATCTCCATCGCCCGATCAAAATTGCTTGTTGGCCAGATCGCGACAGGAGACGTTGGCAATATAAACTTTGATTTTTATTTTGTTGATGTGCAGTATAACGTTGGCATTCTCTGTATCGTGAAAATTGAGCAGCAAAATACTAGCGCCAAAAAGGGGGTAGAGATGTTGGGGAGCAACCCTGTCAAGGATAAACTCCCAGCAACGGTCATTTTACCTCAGATTAATCACATGAAAAGGTATCAATTTATGCGTCTAGTTTTTCTCTTGGAAATTAAAAATTAAGTCAGTGAGTTTCTGAATTATTATCAGTTACCTCAATTAATCATTCCTTTGCAGAAAAGTTCTACATTGGATAAGACCTTTTGTACTTGCTAAAGCCCTAATCATATAAGAGGAGTCATGGAATGACTGCCCTAATAGAAGACCAGACTGATGTATTTGCCAGAGTGTTGTGGTCTGATAAATTAACCACCTGAAAAAACCTAATTTTTTTGTCTTCTTCGTGATGGTCATTGAACTCGTCGTTAGCAACGAGCAACGAACCCACAAGGCTTCATAATTACTAAAATTTTAATAATTCGAGATTTAATTATAATTAGTCTTAAAAAAAGGGGCACAATAAATTAAGAAAAAAGTACTAGATAAAGAGCAATAGACAAACCATGCATTTAAGTAGCATGCATCGCATCAAATAGATTGCAGAAACGGTCAAACGGAAGGTTCACTGACGATGGCATCAACATATAATGTAGAAAATAGCAACCTAATGCCACAAAATCTTATTGCAAAATGCTTCTGACGATTCTACTCGAAACCATGTTCGTTCTTCAAGCCTCAGCAAACCTGCATTATGATAAAAGAACAATGGTTTTGGTTGTTTCGCGGGATTGTTTTCGTTTATGATAGACAACCTTCAAGGCGCAGTTACATACCCCAGTTCCGAAAGCTTCAAGTGAGCTTCTGCATAATCAGCGAAGAAAGCATCCTCATCCTGAGACATAAAATCCATTTTTTTTTAATAATTGGAGAACAGACAAAACGCAAGGCAAACTACATGGCAACATTGTGACAATTTGACGGATTAGATGAAACATACCGCTGCATATTTTTCAACAAGCGGGAGGAACACAGGGTCTGATAGGAGAGCCTTGTCAGAAGGCAGCTGAAGAAGGCCTCCTTTCTCTCCACTCAGGAGTTCCCTGTCAGTAACAATGCAGGTGTCCTCACATTTTCAAATAGGAAATTTTTTAACATGAACAGAAGTTGAGCATAATTGAATGCTCCAAGCCTATTGCAACTTACTTGAAGTACGAGTTATCAAAAATGAGGGGATTGGCTGTCCAAGCTCCTTCAAAGCCGGATCTCTCCTTGTGGCACCTTCCCTGCATAAATGGAGACGAGGTATAGTTTAAATAAAGATATCTAGTATGGATATGGTGACAAGAGACAAAGTTATCAGAAAACAAGGTTACCAATGTGTGACCACCGGATAGTGCAACAATATCCTGATCGCTGAGACCCATGTGACCAAATACATCTCTAAGGTGATCAGAACCTGCACAAATAAACTCTCCTTCAAAACAGTAAAAAGGAATACATGACACTTATCTCAAAAGGACTCCCAATTGCAGAAAAAAGCGGAGAAATTTTGAAAAAAAAAACAATTCTTTAAGATGCACGATTAAAGATTACAAGGCTACATTCTCATTTGCCATTTTTTGGATGCATTATTTTATGTAATACAAGGAAAAATATAATTTTTGTACCACAAAAATGATGTTATGTTAGCTAAAAAATCAAGTATATCTACTACCGAACTGCAAAATATTGTCCTTCAAAACTTATACACTAGCACTTTATGTAGATAATGTACCCTTGGTTGCATCAGGAAGTCGGCCTTCGACAGGTGGCTCTGGTTTGTCCTAAATATATTTTTTTAAAAAAGGGATATTAGTAATCAACAAGACAATCTTGTTTCAAAAAAGTTTATATAGACAAGTAATGCAATCATACAAAAGCTTAACATAACTACAATAATGAAAAAAAAATCAAAAGTGTTAATATACATGTTAATAAAAGAAAACAGGAAAGTCATAATTGTCATGAGATGAATATTTTAACAATCTGTCAAAACTACTTATAAAATAAAACATATGTCAATCACTATGGCAAGATCCAGGGAATAGCTAATTGCATTTGAAGAAGGGCATATCAATAAAATGCCTAAGGACAAATCAGTTTAATTTGCAAGAGGCATATGGATGACACCCTAATTTGATTTGAGATTAAATATTAAAGTACAAGAGACAACCATGCTTGGAGGAGCTAACAAGTAAACTTTAGCAACTGATTACATAGATAATTTAGAGAAAAACTAGTTAAGAATCTGAGGCATGATTATATGCCATTTGATGGTAAAGCCATAAGAAATATTTAACTTTTGTTTGCTTATTTGTAGGTCTGTTCAATGTTTCGACTATTACTAGTGCACTTCTTTAACTGAAATTTTTTCATACTTCTCAAATTTAACTATTCAGATTCAAAGCAATGTTCAAAACCAATCTCTTATGAGCCCTATCCTCCAACACCCCTTTTAGATTTGAATGTTTCCTTGGAGGAAAATTAAACACTTTAAAGGGAAGAAAGCAATGATATAGATTATCTGGTTTCCATTCTATTTGTTTCTTCACATTTCCTTGAATGACACTGGAAGGAAAGAAATAATATAAAAGCAGTATATGCTTGACTTCACATGCATTGAGGATGAGCTTCACACTGGTTCAGTAGGTTAACCAGAACACTGGGTTATATACCCATATGGCAATGAAACGGGTCAAATTTCAGAAGTATCATTTTATTTTGAGTTTTAGGCTTATTGCCTGAACAGCAATATAAAGGTAGTAGATTTTGCAGGTCCAGAGTTTAAAAGTTTTCCTGTGTGAAACGGAGATATATATGTTGCAATTATTTTCTTTATACCAAGAAATATTAATTAGATCACAGCAACACAAGACCTGTATCAACATCCTGGAAGGGATCGATCCTGAAAGTCACAGTCTATTTAATGGGTTGCCTAGGCTGTTAGCAGGGTCAGCAGACCAGTGGATGTAGTGAACCTTGTCCAGCATGATCTCAAGCCTCTGGCTCAAACAGAGGGCCTCGGTTGCGCTTAACACATAAGCTAGTCCTGGACCAAACAACGGACTATACCCAAGACCCAGAACAGGTCCGAGCCTGACACAAGGCCCGTGCTGCGTTGTTCAACGGGACCTGGTAACGGGCGAGATTGAATTGGATAAGCAGGCTAGCATAATACTGCCTAGCAGAGCCTAGAACAGACTCTGCATCAGGCTTAGTCTGTTTAAGGCATAGGTCAAACCAAGACAATCCCTCTTAAAACACTTAGCTTAAGATTTGACCCAAAAATAGCTTATCTCGCTTTGTTCAACTATGAAATTTGAATTAACTAATTGTCAAATACACTGGAAAAATTACAAACACCCGACAACACAACAAGGCAATCTACAAAAATTGCAAAATAAGACAAATGGAGAGGTGTTTCCCATCAACTGATGCCATCCTTATGCAAAACCAAGTATAAATTAACAAGAAGCTAATTTCGCCAATTTTTCACATTAAAATGTAAAGTAATATCGGGATCTATACCTCCCTCCCCGGATGGAACGGAATCTCTGGTCCTCCTGTGACTTCCACGGCCACGACTCCAGCAAGCTAGCATTAAAACCAAAAAAAATGTAACAATGTACGATAAACTAAAGCAAAGAAGTTAGATCGTAAGATGAGGAACACACCTGATAGAAATCTGCATATGACAAAGTAGGGAATTGCTCCTTGATGGGTTCCAAAAGCCTGACGGCGATGTCGAGCCCATTATTGGCACCGTGCCCAAGTTCTCCTGAGAACCTCATGGTCCCGAACGGTCCCCCGGTCTTCGACACCACATCGTACGTCCCAGCCGAGTGCCACCTGAAACAACACCGATCACAACCCTCCTCCATTAGATCAACCTAAAAAACACGAAACCAAGGCGAGATCGGGTTCACTTACGCGAGCCGAAGCATCAGCGGGGCGCAGTTCTTCTCGGCGATGAGGCCGCGAAGCTTCCTCTTGGTCTTAGCAACCGCGGCCTTGTACTCCTCGCTCACAGCCGGATACGATTTCCCCATCTCTGAAACGGCGACGATGCAGCGTCAACGGAGCGAGAACGATGCGCCAGCAGATCACACCGGCCGCTCCTCCGCTCACTGGTATTTAATACGAGAGGAGAGAAGGTTCTAGAAGTGAAATGGTATCCGTTGGATGACGAAAACCGTCATCCCGATTGCCATAATTTGAACGGCAGATGGAGCTCGGGCGACGTGGTAGATGGACCATAGAATTAGTAATAAACTCGAAAAGACTAGACTAGCCTTATAGTTTCGAAATTGTTTATTAAACTAATAGGAGTAGATAAGTCATTTCAGGATAAAAGGGTGTGAACAGATACAGTGAGCCCCAAAAGTTTCTACCTCGGCACCGATGGAAGGAAAACGAATAGGACGTAGACACGTGTCAACAGAGGATCGTGTCGAACACGGCATTATAAGGGCATCCGCAATGGAGCTCCCAGTGGATTGTGGATGACCTGTCAAATAAAAACCGCTCCTTTTTTTTTAAAATTTTCCGACTGCCTCACTCACGTGTTAAGAAGTCCTGGTCAGCGCTAGTGACGGTGCGGGCACAGCTCAGTCTGATTAAAAGCTCACAAAAAGTTTCCGTTGCCGGGACTCGAACCCGGGTCTCTCGGGTGAGAGCCGAGTATCCTAACCAACTAGACTACAACGGAATACCAATTAGATACGATAACATAATTTTATATTGTAAATATATTTCTAAATAAATTATATTAACAATTTATTCAATAAACAAATCAAAGAGGAGAACGTTATCTCTAAGATTATTAAATAAAATTTAAATATCTAAATTACTTTAAAATAAAAATGTAACGACAAAAATGATAACAATGATTTTTAATCGAGGGGGGCAAATGAATAAGTTTTTGCATCTAAAATTTGAAACTAACTTGAAAGAATTAACCATAGCAACAGAAAAGAATAGGAAGCCAACATTCATAGACATTTCGCAAAGTACTTGAGGCGACGAGTATAATCGCTAAAAGGCAAAGAAAAACTAAAATAGTACCTCCAATTAAGTTTCTCAACTTCTCATTTGGTCGATCCCTTCTTATGGTCTGCCATGGTTGGTTCTAGTATGAGCCTGTGATTATGTTAATATCAGATAGTTACTTGTTAATGCCCATTCAATCGTTCTGCTTGAGACTTCCTTATATTTTATTTTTTTAAAAAAACCTAAAATTATTAAAATATCCTTCGATATTTTTAAACTATTATTTTTTTTTTTTATCTTAATCAGTAACACTGTTATTTTATTTTTTAAAGGCACGTAATTATGAACACTGTTGCTACAAAATTAACATTACTACTAGTGGAAAAGTAATGTGGCAAATAAGTATTATTATTATTATTGTATTAGATGAATTTTAAAAATTTCAAAATAAAAAAAAAACTAAATTTTAGATAGATCCGGCAAGTAAAATTTAAAAATAAATAAATCTACAACAAATATTAGATTTTGAAAGAAATTATGGACAAAGAAAAAAACAAAGTACTTTTAATAAGCTTTAAAAAAACAAGAAAAGTAGAAAGGCATGTTGCTTAATCTTTACTTTTAATAATATAATAAATAAGAAATCATTTGTTCTTAGAAAAATGAAATGCTTAATACCAGAAACACATAGGTAAATTTGTAAAAGAAAAGTATAGAATTCAAAATACGGCAAACATAAAATATTGGATGGTTTGTATAAAAACTAATTTTGTCTCTCGTAGAAATTGAACTAGTATAAATAAAGTCAAAAGCTCGAGTGCCCTAGGAGGTACGGTGGAATCGTAAAAATGAAGAAGTATTTCACATAAAAATATAGTTCAATTCTCTATTGCGATATTGTTCGATGACGAATTTAAAAAAAAATTATTCGGACAGCTTTGGAACTCAAGAGTTTATTCATTAATAGAGTATAATTTCGGCATTGGACCGTTATTCAAGGATGGTATCACTGCGAAGTTCAAACTGAAAAAAAATTATAACTCGGTGTATGAAGCTTTCGCCATGTGGGGTACCGGAGAAGGAATTCATTATACACAATCTTATCTTGTTTTTTTGCAAAAAATTATTTATAGAATTTGAACTCGTGACCTCTTGATTATAAGATAGCAACTTTACTGTTGCAAGAATCCGAACTGAACCGTGAAAAAATTATAAATTCTTTCTTGATTTATCTTTGACAATCGATGGAGGCCACTTGAGCTCCGATCTTATCTTACTCGACTATTAATAAAACATCCCAAAGATCCGTGAAACAGAATTGATCATTCTAAAGGATTAGTCGAATCGAAGATTCGAATATTCTAGTGCTAATTAAAAAAAGCACTTGAGTGTCCATAGCAACCGTAACAATTTTGTAAATTTATGAAAGTAGCTTGGATTTTAAGCACAAACACATGCGGATGATCCACTGACCTAGCAATTTATTTTGTTCTCTAGATTTATATTCCAAATATATTTAAATAACATTGATCACTAGAAATCTTTCAGAATTTGGGATCATCTAAATGCATCAGAATGTACTGTTCAGGTACCATGAAGGATAATGCTGATAGAGAAGGAAAAGAGACTTGTTTCTGGAAACTTATTCAAGTACAAGAGTGAACGAAAGTCCAGCGTTTGAACAATAAATGCAATTTTCCTTCCAAAGATCCATTAATCATCGGAATTTGAGAGCCAAATCTGAAGCTTGATTCACATTTCCACGAGATGAATCTGCCTCTGGAAAGCCTTCATGAGATGGTATCTGCAATGTCCAAGTCGAAACGAGCAATTCTACCTAGACCTGTTCAAAATAACTTCCCGAGTTGACACGGTAGAAAAATGGAAACTAGCTACAAGCTGTTCAAATTGTCTTGTTGACTTACCGACTCTGAAATTTAGGCTTTTGTTTCTGAAAAATAGGCAGAATGCGTGAAAATATTGAGGTTTTTTTGGGCTTGAAACCATAAAGAAAGGCGCTTAATGGTACTCCTGCTGTATTTGGATCATGTTTTCCTCTAGATATTAATATTTGGAAATTCTCATACAGCTTAGCCAACTGCTTCTCGATTTCAGATTGGACCCCCTTGATTTGATTAAATCCCACCAGAAGGTGGCTGGAAGCCTTATTGCTCATATGCTTCATGTTCATCACCTCACTTTGTAACCTTGCAGCTTCATATGGAGTAAACAATGCCAACTCAGATGATGAACTTCTGCTCACAACACTTGATATCTCCTCTTGCATATTGTTGAGGGATAAGTACCTCTTTTCCAGCTCTTCTCTCAACAACGTGCTTTGCTCTGACCAAAGCAAGAGCTCAGTCTTCAATTCACTCAGTCTTTTGGCAACTGCTTCTGACTCAGCATTGTTAGTCTGATTGCTGGTATCAGTAGATTTGTCGCCTTCTATCTTATTGGCATCCAGTTTATTGATATCAGCTTGTAGCTCTGAATATTTGGCTTTGAGCTTCTGCACATAGTGGTATGTAGTGCTGAATCTTAACCAAAATTCTAAGTTTTTGCCGAGAAAATGATCAATATTCTTCCCAGACTCTTCAGTAGGTTGAGTTATTTTCTGTTCATAGATACACTCTACATTAATGTCATTGGCAGATGAATCTCTTCCAAGAGTAGATTGAGACGTCTCAGAGTTTGAGGATATCAATTCACTTTGACAAGAATCGACAGATGAAACAACTCCACAAAGATCAAGTCTTGTCTTTAGAGATGTCAATTGCCCTCTCAGCAAGCAGATTTCCTCATCTCTTGATGCAATGACATTCACTAGTTCCCCTATCAGAGCCATCATCTCTCGGATGTAGTTTTCATTCTTGTTCTCTAACTCTGAAGCATTTTTGAGTGAAGCAACTTTCTTATTCTGAAGAAATTCTTCAAGAAAATCAACAAGTGGCTGAGTTGCATCAATCTCTACCAAATCTTCTTTGACATCATGGAATTCAGTTACCTCTACATCCTTGCACTCACGATGTGATTCAATGATACAAGATGAAGAGGCTTCCTCGGCTTCCTCTTCCTCTGGGAATGAAGCTTCATCACAAGCATTTTGTGTGAGTGTAGGAGGCAGAATCTTCTCTGAAATAGCATTAACGCTGTGACAGGCTTCATTTAACTTCTCACAGAAACTAGATTCTTCATCCTGGATAATTTTCTCAATTGCCTCAACTTTGCTCAACTCATCTTGGGCTCCCTTAAGTCGTTCAGTTAACACATCTGAGTCGTCGGTCAGAATCAATTTCTCCTCTTCGAAGTTCTTCACATTTTTCTCTAGTTCACAGCTAACCGAGACAAATTGCTTTATTTGTGCAACCTGTGATGAGAGTGTGATATCTAATTCAGTAACTTTGTCGACAAGGTTATATAAGTGTCGAATAATATCAGCAGAGGAACTTTCAGTGCTTGTCTCAAAGAATTCCTTGATTTTTTCCCGTATGGTTTGCAGGCCTACCTTTGCTTTGTTCAGAGAATCAGCTTCTTCTGCGATGTTTTCAGCAGTGAAGCTTATCTCTGTTGTTTCACTAGCCATCTCTGCCTTATCCATCTCAGATTGATCACAGTCTCTCTTTAGAGCCTCCAACTTTTCTTTCACAATTCTAGTTCTTTCATATTCAAGTTGTACTTGTTCGAATGATGTCTTTCGCTGCTCCTGTAATCTGAATATGACATCTTCACAGGATTTAATGGATTTTTCTGTCATTATAATACGCTCATCGACATCTCTGAGGACTTCACTGCTACTAAACTCATCTCGCCACCAGCATATTTCATCATACATGTCCATGATTTGCTTCTCAATGTCCCAATACTTGACTATACCATTCTCATATGAGCTTTTGATGAATTGTTTTTCAGCTTGCAGAAATAACATTCCTTTATGAAGCATATTTATTTCCTCTTGAGCCTTTACTTTATCAGCCTCAGATTTGGCCCTCACCTCACCTGCCTTTATAGATGATTCACTTCCTCTTCTCTTCTTCATCAATCCATCAACTGTTCTCCTGTTAACTTTACTTGGTTCAATTGGGGTAATTGCTTTCGGAAAATTTTCCTCCTCCTCCTCCTCTAGCATGGCATACTGGACCTGGTCAGGACAATGAGTTGCTATTGTGTGATTAGCCTTTTGTAGTTCTCCAGAGACACGGTCAAATCTTGCAGCCAATGCTCTATATGCTTTATGGGCATCTTCCACAAAGCTTATCAACTCTGGCCTCCTCTTGAAATAGAACTCTGCTTTTTTAGCAAAGGAATCGGCATCTGATTCAACTACCTTAAGCATATTTGTCACTGTATACTCCATCTCTGCAGTACAAACAAGTGAGAGGGAGGCTAATGTTCCTAACTAGAAATGTTTAATGATTTATATAGAATATCCAGTTGAGACAGTTTAATAAAAGAATTATGGAGCAGTAACATGAATCGGGTAAAACTCCACTTGAACTTTCATTTTGAACAAATAGAATAATGATTTATGATGGAGCATCGTAGCTCTTTTAATTTATGATAACAAAAGTCATTAAACAATGTTCAATAATTCCAATCATATCTTTGGAATATCTTGCATATAATTACAGTGTCTTGAAGATCTATATGTCTAAGATCAATTTGCACTATGTATGGGCCGGCATCAAAGCAGTAATTAAGAAGGCACTTACATCCTCACATAGATTGTCGTAAAAGAAAAAAAGGTTTCATAATCTTGAAGAAGAAACTTCATATAGAGATTCAATCGGTAACTTGAGGTAAACTGCTTGCTTATGTCTTAGATTGACCGTCCATTCAAACAATAGGATCCTTCATGCTAGCCCCCAGTTGGTAAGTACAAAGGGGCAACTCTTAAATGGACAGGGGTCAATTCCTGAGAAAGTCATGACTTTGGACTATCGACGGACCCCCTCCTTTGCACTTGCTATCTGGGTCCTGATTTACCTCCTCCACCGATAGAGGCAGTCGGAGGGGGCCGCTAATGTGGCGGTTCCACAATAGGATCCTTCATGCTTATAAAGATGAATGATACTTATGAAATTAAAAGTTATTTTAATTGTTTGGATGAATTGGTAAGGATAACAAAAAAAAAATCATTTTTCCAAAGACCAAAAATTTAACAAGCTTATTAAAAATGGACAGTCATGCCAACCAACGCTAACTAATATATCCTCAAGAGAATTTATTCGTAAAACATTATTAATGTCCAAAATGATGCTTCTATCATATTTCATCATTTTTTCAAGGGGCATCAGAATGATGTCTCTACCATTGAATATGAAATCAAAATTGCTTTCTTTCAAATCCAGAAATATTCCAAAAGAGAAAAAATGATACGAATTGGAAACATAAGAATCAAAATCTCCATTCAAAAGGATCGTGAAATTTATATAACCAATTCATGGTTCTAATCGGAAAAAAAACAAAAGAAGAAATTGTATATGGAGAAAAGAAACAGGGAAAAGGTTGGGGGACAAACCTCGGAGGTTGTTCTCGAGCCATTTTGATTGCTTTGTCCTGATGTTACTTGCCCACCACCATGAATAGGCACCGCTCTCGGCCCTCTCCAGCATCCTGTGCAATTCTTCCTCCGGTCCTTCCTCCTCTCTCTTTCTCTACTAATCAGGAAAGCGAATCGCAGAGAGAGGAGGAGGAGGAGGAGGAGGCGGGGAAGAAGAAGAAGAAAAAAAATCGTTTTGGAGAGAAAAGATTAGGTTTTCCATAGGTCATAGAGATAAAAATAGCTTAAAAAGAGACTGGTAAAATACGAATTGGAGCTCCGAAACAAATGGAGGAGGAGGAGGAGAAGGAGGAGGAAGAAGAAGAGGAGGAGCGGACGGCAGCTGACTTCGTTGCCAGAACATACTCGCTGTCACCTCTGTCTCGAACTGATTGGAAAAGGAAGGAATCGTCGGCGGCGCCGCCAAAAGCGAGGATTTCGTTGCGGAAGCCACATGCCAAATGTCTACCTAAGTCGTCTTCCTAATGTGAAGCCAGTCCTCTAGAAGTGCAGAATATGTTCGAGCGCTGGTGGTGCTACTAATCCAAATCCAAAGACGACGGCGGCGACCCAACGTCGTAGCCCTAATCGACGACATTTAAGTGTGGTCTTGAAGCTGAGACCGGCGTATGGATAATGATTTGCTGGAGAAAAGGCACGCGGAGCTGATATCATCGGCGATGACCGTGACGATGTGTTCAGCGTGGTCGCTAGCTGATCAGATCACCGGTCGCTGGCGGAGGACAAAGCGATGCCTTTCGTACCGACGAAAAAAATAGAGACGATGGGTATTTTTCACTTTGCCCTCAAACTCCGTAAAAAAAGTTGGGGAGGCACTAGAGCCGTCAAGTTGGATTAGGTCCGTCGGATTGATCCGTTCCGTCAAATAATTTAAGCGAATTAGATTGAAATTTTATCAACTCATCATTTTAGCGGGCCTAAACGAATCAACCCGCCCGAGTTGTGGGTTAGACGGGTTGGCCCGCGGCGGACTTGGGTTGGTCTGCGGATTGAGAAATATCAAAAGAAGATAAAATTTATGAAAAAAATTTATTTAAACTTTTTTTATCAATATTCTAATACTAACAAGTTCATAATCACATTCTTCTTCTATCACACATAATTCAGTATCAGGAGAAGTTAAAGAAAATAATAAAAAAATATTTAATTTAGGTACTCTAATAATTTTTTTTATAAACTCTAATTAGTTTCTAATTATTTTATCACTACTATTTCAATTTCAATTAATATAGAAAATGATGATATATCAGAGTCAACTAATTATAAATGTCAAAAAATCTCAATTAAATCTTCTTGGAGGAGCTAAAACTTGAATTTGTATACTATCAAGATTTGGATATTTTGGAGTATTTAAAGAATAAAAAATATTAGTACCTAACATTGTCGATTGATAATTGAGTCTCAATTACAAGATTTTAGTTATTTCAAATACATATTTATTTTTACCATGATATTCTATCATTCTTATCGGTTATCACCTCAAGCCTTCACCACCTTAATAATTTTGAATTTTTTTTTTATTTTTTTGGCTCGTAGGTTGGCTCGCATAATCCGCAACCCGCCTTGGGTTGAGTTTGAGATTTCTCAATCCGCCAAGATGGCGGGTCGGCCCGTCCCTCCCCGCTAAATGTTGGATTTGCGATGAGTTAACCCGCCCCGCCATGGATCGGTCCGTTTGACAGCTCTAATCACTACTATTCCAATCGATGTAGGAAATGATGACATATCAAAGTTAAATAATTACAAGAGCTAAAAAATCTCAATTGGATCTCTATTTGGATGAGTAAAAATTTAAATTTACATATTATCAAGTTTTGAATATTTTCGAGCATTGAAAGAATAAAAAATATCGATACTCAACTTTGTCGGTCAATCTCAATTATAAGATTTTAGTTACTTCAAATGTTTATTTTTTAAATCATGGTACCCCATCTACCTTACCGATCATCGCCTCAAACTCTCAACGCCTTAGTAATTTTAGATATAATTTTTTAATTTTTGTGGCCCGCGGGTTGGCCTGCCTAACCCGCAACCCGCCTTAGGTTGGGTTGGGTTGGAGATTTCTCAACCCGCCGAGATGGCGGGTAGGCCCGCCCCTCTCCGCTAAATGTTGAGTTAACGACGGGTTAACCCGCCCTGCCATGGGTCGATTTGTTTGACAGCTCTAGTAGGCACCTACCGTTACTTGAATTTGATATTCTCCGCGTCCATTTTTATGCACCACATAGTGAATGAAAAATACATAGTACTTTCTCTCACGAAAAACCACTATCGTTGTTTGTTGTTGTTGT
Source organism: Wurfbainia villosa (assembly GCA_025175895.1). Lineage (NCBI taxonomy): Eukaryota > Viridiplantae > Streptophyta > Magnoliopsida > Zingiberales > Zingiberaceae > Wurfbainia > Wurfbainia villosa. The sequence continues at coordinate 956,299 of JAKLTH010000147.1, forward strand.
CGTTCCGTTGGATTTCGACCGCGATCCGATTGCAATTTGACCAAAGTTCGATCGGACCATCGCTGGATCCCAGACGGACCTCATCGGATTCCAACCGAATTGCGGCCTGACTCCACAATATTCCTATTGGATCGCGGTCGAAATTTGATGAATTGCGATCGCCAGCACGCAATCGTTAGTCGCTGTAATTCGGTCGAATTCCAATCGAATCACGGTTGGATTTCACCTGGAATCGATCACGATTGTGGCCGCCAGCGGCCGCAATACTGGTGGCTGCAATTCAACTGGATTCCAGTTGGTTTCTGACCGGGGTCGTCCAATCTATCGAACGGTGATGATGACAACGACGATCCTGACGAGTTCAGACATTGGTTATATATAATGTGGATCCAAGGAAGATGATGCTCGACGGAGCACGGTGCATTTCCCAATTTATTGTGCAATGACGATGTATCGGACAGTGGAAATCTCGTCGTGCACATGCACACACAGATGCACAGTGTGTGTCTCTATATCACTGCTATCATCGATCTAGACAAACATCACATCAAATACATTCAGAACATTTCCATCTAAATACCATAACTGACCTCATCATTGGAGGAAATTTATCCGCAACTATAAAATTTCAAGATCTACACCATATCTCAGAAAAAAATAATAACTACTCTTAGCAAACAACAAACCCAGCTCAACGAGATAAGCTAGAACATTGATTATCTCAAAACCTGCCAAGAAAGTATAAACAGAAGAATAAGTCAGGTTAATTTCATAAACTTACCTAAGAGAAGTGATTTGTTAAATCTTACTAGGGTTCTAAATCAAAATCAACCTAGAAATTTTGAAATAAAAAACAAGGACCTTTTAGTAAGGGTAGAAAAATTTCTAAAAACTATAGAGTGCCAGTTTAAAGAACTACAAGAATAAATAGGAGATCTTCTCCTTAAATGAACAGACTGAATTTTGAAAATACCTATTACGAAGAAGCTTTGGAATACACACAAGCCTATACAAAAACCCGTGAGGATGGATATAACAAAGTAGAAGTACCAGGAAAGACAGATCAAATTCAAATACAACAAAACAATACAATAATAGCACTACTGACCTCACTACATCATAGGATCACAGTACTAGAAACAAAAATCCTTAATATAGAAAGAAACACAGTGGAAGTAGGTAACATAAGAAATTGGAACCAATCTATAGAAACTCTCAGTAAAGACTTAGGAAAGCTCTCTACAGGAGGCATAATCAAAAGAAGACCTTCCACATATTCATTTATAACATACTAAGAAAAAAAATGAATAGGACAACAACCAATATATTCTCTGGAACCTCTAGAACAATAGGAGGACGAAGATCAATGTCAGAACCTCCATCTAGCTTATCATGGCTAGACAACCTACAAAACAATACAACAAATCAACACAGAATAGAAGAAGTCATAGACATAGATAGAACAATGGAAATATTTTTTAATGAACAATTAAATATCCTTAACCCTAGAAGATTATACGGACGAAATATACTATCCTTCACCAACTCAGTCTACAGACACCATAGAGTAGAAGCTCTACACCTACCAGACGGGGGTGAAGAGAGACTTACACTCATGACAGAAGAAGCAGGAAGACAGCTGCTCCACAACCGACATAATTATATACACTTAGGGCTAATAGTGTTTGGGATTAGAGGACTAACCAGAATGAAAATAGGAGCAAAAGTACTATTGGTCCTATATGATTCCAGATTCTCTGATGACAAAGAAAAATCCATCATAGGATTAATAGAAGTAGACATGAATAATAACAGTGGAATCACATATATATGTCCAAATTTCAATATGACAATAAAAGACTTTGTCAAACACATTAAGATAATAGCACAAGGGAAAGGATACGGAAACTTCCAGGGCAAAAATATACAATTAGACATAGTATTTTTAGGAAAAACCATGAACTACATGAATAACCATTTCAAAATCCAAATAAATGGAATGTTGGAAGCCCTTAGTTCTAAGGGAACAAACTTCCTGAAACCTAGAGAATATAGTTCAGAAGAACTGGCTAGTCTAGAATGGAACCTAAAACTAGAAGAAGAAAACCCAATCACCAAACCTACACAGTCTATAATGTATAAAAACAGACGAGGAGAATTAAGTATCAGATTCGCAGGATACTTAGCAAACACAGAAGATGGAGAAGATGAACATGAACTTGAAACAAACATGATGAACAGAGAAGTGAGCTATCCCGAAATGCTTAAAATACTAGGAAAAAAACACCTAGATAAGGTAAAGAAAAGACAAGAAACTAACTTAATGAATAGAGAAACAAGAGGCATATTTGATGACTTAGGAGGATATGTGTACCAGCCTAGTGACAAGAACAATATGACATTAAGAGAAATAAAACAGTTAGAAATACAAGAAAAAAATAAAGGCATACTAAAAGCAAATGAAATATTGACAATAGATGAAGAAGGAAATATTTTAGTCCTAGAAAAATCGGTACACGAACAAATGAACTTTATGAATACCGAATCAACGGCCACGTCTAGAATCCATACATATCCAGAAAGCACAATGGGTACTCTAGATTACGGACAAGGACATCCCCCTAGGAGAGCAGCTCCTCCATATACCAATAACAACCCACTATTAAGAACATTAGGGAAAAGAAGGCCAACAGAACAAACCTTCTTTGGAACAGGATCAGTATTGCTAAACATAACTGAATGTGACCCACAATTATACGACACTTATCTAGAACAATGGATGGTGTCTGTACAAAGAGACTACTTGGCAAAACATGAAATTGATGTAGAATCTGGAGAAGCCATGTTAAGAATCGGAGAAAATTATCTAGGAGAAACAGCCAGATCATCTTGGGAGGCTTATAAAAAGAAATTCCCAGAAGAAGTAGTAAAATTAGCAAGCAGAGGAAATAACATAATAAATTTCTGCTATGCAATCCACAGAATTCTTACAGCAAGAGATGCTAACACAGGCCTAGATATTCGACAAAAAGAAGCAATGAGAGATTTAGAACAAATACAACTTTTCGATTGGTCAATGATAAAAAAATTCTGTAATGACTTCTTACACCTAGCCTCTATATCAGGAAACTATTACAATATAGACGTAGGAGAAAGACTTTTTAGCAAGTTACCAGGAGAACTAGGTAAAGAAATACACAAATCATGGACAGAAATGCAAGTGCCAGAAGAATACAACAACATAGGAGTTAGAATACAACACATAATAAACAAACTCAAGGAAAAATGTACCTACATCCAAATACAAAAACAATTAAAAAATCAACAATATGGGTTCTGTAAACAAATTTATACCCCACAACAATACGGAAATAACCCACAAAGAGAACGAATAAACCCAAAACCAAAGAAGAAACCCAAACAAACTTATTACCTAAGAAGGAGTAAAGCCAGAAAGCCATATCTAAACAAAGAAAAACACGTCAGAAAATTTAACCCCAAGAAAACATACTCTAATCTAATAACATGCTATGCCTGCAACCAACAAGGACATCTATCATCGATGTCCTATGAAAAAAACCTATTTACGAGAGAAGCCACACTAGTAGCTGCACTAATGAAGATCTAGTAGAGTGCAGCACGGATGTATCGATACATCATATATATTCAAGAGTCACTGGTGGTGACCTAGAGGAAATCCCACAAACAACAGATTATTCGTTGGTAAATTCATTTTTAGAAACAGACCAGAATAGGCACCAAACAAATTTTGAAACAGATGAAATAGAATGGGATCAGTTACAAAAATTTGAAAATAATTACATGTTCAGACAGACCCCTGCCCACTCGACTTGTACCCATATCTGGGACTTAAAATCAGGGGCAGACCACATACCATGTTCAGTCTGTGGATATTTCCCCTCTTTAGACAAAAGAGGAACATGTAGAATTTGTAGACAACAATTATGCAACTATTGCTTGTTTGAACAACATCATATAAGCATACCTGAATCTTCGACTAAAAAGAGTACAATGAAAACAACCCTACTGGAAACTAGAATATCAGTACTAGAGACCAGAATAAATATACTGGAAAACGAAATAGAATTACTTAGGCAGACTATACAACAGAGAGATTTTGAAGGATTTGAAGATGAACAGACAAACATAGTAGCCCAACCACAACCACCAGAAACAAATATGGTCTTTGTAAAAACACCAAGCATGTGTAACACCGGAAAATCTGTTGATTTAAGAATCCAATGTGTTCTAAACATACAAGGACATGAAATAAAAATTCAAGCCCTATTAGACACCGGAGCTACAAGTTCAACACTGGACCTGAAAGCAATACAAAATATAATCCCTAAGGACGTGATTAAATATACATCAGAACCAATGGTTAGCACCCAATTTGATGGACAACACCTAGCCTGCCACACATTTATAAAAAATGCACATATCAAAGTTTACAACAATTGCGGTCAATATAGCAGTGCTATACCCATACCACATATCTGGGTAAGACCCTTAAATCATCCAGATCTTCAACTCATATTAGGACTCCAGTTCCTCCTAGCAAAAGATAGAGCTCTGTTTCTTTCACCAGATTACGTATTCTTATTATCAAATCCCATAATATCCCCAGTCCTATCCGAATATCCCTCTTCCTATAGAGCTCCAGAAAGAGAGTGCAAATGCTCCGAAAACAGCAAGCAAGGATGTAGTTGTAAAACAAAAACCCAAGACACAAGCCTAGAAGAGCGTGACGAATTTGAATCAGATAGTGACTTAGAACTAGAGATAGATTCTGACATAGAGGAACCACAGTTAATCGATACAACATACATACTGAAACAAATCAATACTTCTGATGACCTGGAAGCAATAGTATCCAAATTAGAAAAAATAGAAATAATAGGAGAAAACCCTACAAAATATTGGGAAAAAAACAAAACATTATGTAAGCTAAACATAATTAACCCTGATGTAACAATCAAAGCACAAGAACTCAAGTACACAAATTGGGAAACAGAAGAATGTAAGCTACATATAAAGCAAATGCTTGAAATGAACATCATAAGGAGATCCACATCTAGACAAAGAAGCCCTGCTTTCATAGTGAACAAAAGTTCAGAACAGAAAAGAGGACAATCTAGGATGGTTTTTAATTACAAAAGATTAAACGATAATTGCCATGATGATGGATATAAAATACCGGACAAAGAAGTCCTCATAAACAAAATACAAAATTCAGAATGGTACTCGAAATTCGACATGAAATCAGGATTCTGGCAAGTTAAAATGCACCCAGAATCAATAGAATGGACGACATTCTCTTGCCCAGAAGGGCATTTTGAATGGTTGGTCATGCCATTTGGAATAAAAGTTGCACCCCAAATATTCCAGCGTAAGATGGACGAAATATTTAAGGATACAAAAGATTTTACGTGTGTCTATATAGACGACGTACTAGTTTTCTCAAAGAGCAAACAGGAGCATATGACCCACCTCCACATGGTATTTACCCTTATAGAAACCAACGGTTTAATCATATCAAAAAAGAAACTACAACTTGCAACTAGACATATAGAATTCCTAGGAGCAGAGATAGGAAAAGGGACGATATCACTCCAACCACACATATCAACAAAGATATTAAACTTCCCGGATAAAATAGAAAATACCAAAGACCTCAGGGCTTTTTTAGGACTACTAAATTATGCAAGGCAATACATCAAAGATATTGGGAAAATCAGCGGACCACTCTATAACAAAACAAGTCCCAAGGGACAAAGACATTTTAACCAACAAGACATCGAGTTAGTCAGAATTATAAAAGAAAAAGTTAAAAACTTGCCCACACTTTCCTTACCCTTAGATACAGATTATCTAATCTTAGAAACAGACGGTTGTGAGACCGGATGGGGAGGTGTGTTACTCAGAAAACCAAACAAATATGAAAACAAAACCCAAGAGAGTTTGTGTAGATATACATCGGGAAAATTCCATGAGAAAGGACACCTGACATCATTAGACTATGAAATGTTGGCGGTCATTTATTGTCTTGAAGCCTTTTATCTATTCATATGTGATAAAAAGGAAATAACTATAAGAATAGATTGTGAAGCTATAGTAAAATATCACGAGCAGAGTAGGACAAAAAAGCGAACCCTCTCCGCAAAAAGATGGATAAAATTCGCCGACACAATTATCAACAAAGGTATAAAAATTCAATGGGAACATATTAAGGGAACTAATAATTCTCTTGCAGATACATTATCAAGGTTACTAACATGATGAAATTGCAGATGGAAAGACAAAATCCCAGAACAATGGTCACACCCAAGACATGGGGACAAAACAGGACAACAACAAAAATCGGACCTCAAGAATTAAGAGTATACTCTCGAGTGGAGGAACAATTCAGAACAGAACATAGGCCATACATGGAGCCAATGCAAAAGACAATAATAGATAACATATGGAACATACCCACAGTTCCCGGAATAGCCTCGTACAAAATCGGAGTAATAAATACACTCATTTATTATTTCCAACATATTAAAGACATGCACAACACAACAAGACAGACAGGAAAATATGTCTATTATGGTATCATGACAGGTCCTCATGTCGGGCTATACACATGGGAAGAAGCTGAAGCACTCCTACTACCGTTCCGGTTACGTATTGAACTCGGAGGTTTGACTCCTTAGAAGTTGCTCTCGAAATCGAAGCGGATGGGCCAACTATTTCTGAGCTCTTCGATAAAAATAAACACCTCATGAAGGCAACCCCCAACAAACATATGCGGAGTCTACAAAGAGCAAATCAATAAAACCGATCACGAGACCCATTGCTAGTCGAGCGTGACCGGATAGACATATGCGAGTTCAGCGGCCTTCCCACAGACCTAGCTGCGTACATGAGACAAACGGCTGAAGAAGCAGAGTGGCGAACCTTTGCCCTACTACAAGAAACACTACAATGGGCACAGGTTGATCCTCAACCAGGCATTACCATCCTTTTCGAAGCAGAATACAATTTTAAAATACGATGCCAAAATAAATTCAAAGATGCATAATGAAAACACTACTGTCGATCATACAATACGCCATCAGAAAGCAAGATAGACCTTAGTACCTATCACATTCAAAAATTTAGGGAATAGAAATAAATCCCTTAACTCTTGCTAGACCATGGGATCCTCAATGAGCTCTGTACAAGACATTCAAGCCTTTCCTTTCAAATTAGGAAATGCCATTCAACTCTCATTGAATTAGAAACTTTCGAAAGCTATGTCGCTTGTTCTATTGAAAGTTCTCCACCGGAATGGTTAAACCACAGAATAGAACCAGCCCGACATGTCATAAAACTTCGATCCAGGGAAATCATCTATAAATCCAATCCTATTGAAACCATCTTCCCAAGTGATCCTGACGAACATTGGGGAGCCTCTGTTCCCCTCCCCGAACAAGCCAAACACTGGAGAGCTTCTCTCCAAGGAACCAACTGGCTCTGGGATGATGCCAGAGACAGTTATGACTTTGTGCTAGTAATTTGAAACTTTCACCTTTGAAAAAAATATCGCCTTCGGTTTGGAACTCATTTCCTTCCATTCAAATACACATCACAACATCACGAATTGGTTGAACATTACAGAGACAACTCAAATGGATGCTTAAAAAATCCACCCAAATTACAGCTAAACAATATAGAGAACAAATGGCAGAACAACAAATGGCAGAACAACAACGAAGAATCAGAACCCCACCAGCACCAGAAACAACAGGCCCCAGCTCTACCTCCTCACAAGAAAGAAATATCGACAACATGATGGAAAATTGATTCCTTCGTACATCAGGCAGAAACTTTACAGCTCAAAAGAAATCATTCGTACAAAGTCACCTGCCAAAAGAAAACAAACAGTTAACTTTACAGCATTACAAGCACTACAAGAAAACTTAGCCCCGAAGCAACAAGAGCCAGCAGCAAGAGCTATAAGAAGAGAAGCCTTCCAACTTCTGAAGGCATCCCTCTTCGAAGACTACCTTCTTATCTTAGTTTGTAAGTGTCAGCAGAGATCCAAAGTCCGGTTTCTCTAGCGTTATATTGTAAGTTCTATTGTGTGCTTATTTTAGTGCGTGTTTATTTTTCTTTTCCTGTATGTCAATTTCCAGAGTCTCGTAATGTCCTTTTTCAGATTCTTGTAATGTCCTTGCAATTTCTTTTAAATATATCATGTCTCTTTATATCATGTCTCTTTAAGTTGTTCTTCATAGTCCTTATTCTCTTTTCTGAAGAGATAACTCTCCTAAACTACTTGTAAGACCTGTGCTGGTAAGACCCAGAAGAGTCTAGATACCGGGGCTTGGTAGAAGATTTAGGGAGGTGAGGCTCACGAAGAAAACCTAAAAAAAAAAAAAGAGTCTATGTAAGTCTACCAACACCATAAGTAAGTCTATCAACACCATAAGTCTATCAACTTGGTATCATCAACTTGGTATATATATATATATATATATATATATATAATGTTATTCTAAACAACTCATTCGTGAGCACATGTGAACATCTTCATTATTCACCGTCCAATCGGGTGCATTATAGTTCAATCCTTGAACACTAGGAAATCGGAAGGTAGATAATAAAGATGCTCACGGATGTATTATGTAGGATAACATTCTTGTATATATATAATTTTCTTATGTTGCGAGGTTAATGCCACGCGATTCATGCGCAAAAATGGGATGCAAAGTAACTCTGTCCAGAGAAAGAGAAATGCACAGTATTTTTCATTGGAGAAAAAACCACTCGACGCTGCCGCTGAGCGGCCGAATTTCGGTCGTGATCCGATCGGAATTGACTAGCATCGAAATCTGACCAGACCACGGTCGAATTTTAGCCGGATTGTGGCAGTCAGCGCCGCAGTGTTGACGACCCAAAATTAGTTGGATTGCGGTCGAAATTGGGTCATGATTGCAGGTGCGGCTCTGGCGGCCACAATTCAATCGTATTCCTATTGAAATTCAACTACGGTTTAGTCGGTCGGTTGGTCGGTCTCATCCGTGAGTACCTTTATTATCCATCGTTTGATCGGGTGCGTATTATAGTTCAAACTTTGAACCCTAGGAGATTGGACGATGGAAAATAAAAGTACTAAAAAATGCTCACGGATGAGTTGATATATATATATATATATATATATAGAAAAATGATATCCTGCGCGATCGATTTCTACGCGCTCGTGCGCTCCTCGATGACCCCGCGTCACTGCCGTCGTCGCCGCCGCACCGTCCGACCATCGTCGGTTGCCGAACCGGACGCGATCTGTGCGCCACTCACCGACGGTCCGGCGGGGGGAGTTTATCGGCCGGTTAGCGGCCGGAAATCACCAAAGATCGCGGCCGACAGTGGCGCGGCCACTGCCAGTCGCGATCTTTGGTGATTTCCGGTCGGTTAGCGTCGGATTCCGACCGCTAACCGGTCGGTAAACTCCCCCCGCCGGACTGCCGGCGAGTGGCGCGTCGATCGCGTCCGGTCCGACGGCTGGCGGCGGCGGCCGAACGGCGGCGCTGGCGACGACGGGCGGTAACGCGGTGGCTCGTGACCGCGGATCGTGGTAGATCGGACGGCCGGGAGCAGTTTCTATATATATATATATATATATATATATATATATATATATATATATATATATATATATATATATATATATATATATATATATATATAGTGCTGGCGACTGCAATTCATTTGGATTCCATGCGAAATTTGATCGGTCAGATAGCGACAACGTCCTCGAGGGGGTTCAGGGGTTTGCCTATAGCGCTCACCGAGGAAGACGACGCAAGCAAAATACTATGTATTTTTTATTTACTATGTAATCCTGTGAATCAAATGGTGATCGGACGGTTCACAGCATGTCGCACACGGACGCGCAACTTAAGAAATATATATATATATATATATATATATATATATATATATATTCAACTCGATAAGAGCTCGTTTACGTTCGTTCAATATACATTAAAGTTAATTAATAAACAAACTCGAAGAGCTTGATAAATTAAATAAATGAGCTTGAACACATATGTGTTTGACTTGTTAATGTTCGTGAACAGTGTTCATTTAAAAATTATTCATGAGTTTATTTATAAATATTTATAAATAAGGATTAAAATATTTAAAGTTTAAATAAACAAATAAGTTTAAGCTTAACTTAAGAGCTTAATAATGTTTAAATAAACAAAACTCAAACAAATTTGAATCAAGCTTGATTTAAGCTTGAATCGAGCTTATTAGAAGCTTGATACACATTAAATAAGCCAAGCTCAATTCAAGCTCAAGTCAAGCTCGATCTCTAAAAAAAGAAACCAAGTCAAACTTGAACAGGTTTTTGAATAGCTTAGTTAATTTTAGACTTGGCTCGACTCGGCTCGGCTTGGTTATCTTATCAAATAAGTCTGAACACTATAAAGTTTGAGTTGCCTTGGCTTGTTTACAATCCTCTATATATATATATATTGAGAGAGAGAAAAATGGTATGTTCTTTGTGATGCATGCACGATAAATTCTCTGTCGTTCAATCATCGTGAGTGCACAGCGAATGAGAAATACCCAATCTTTGTTAGTAATATATGAGAGATGTCCTAAGGCAATCGCCTTATGTATGAACCATTTATATGATAAATGAAGATTCACTATTTGAGTATACATGTTTTATGTATTTGATTGGATCTTAAACTCATTTACTGGATGTCCACGATACGATTCACAGCATGAGAGAATTTGTGATTGGATCACAACTAGTGAGTATCTCTACATGTGTAATTGTGATGTATCGGAATTATCCCTAGTCGATGAATTGATGGATCTGGACACCATCAATTCTGTTGAGACTAGCACGAGGTATACTCCTTGGTGTATCCAAGCAGCTGATTCTCACTGGCTGGAGACATAGTGATGTCCGGAGTTAATCGTGGATGCTAGTTATGGTAACTAGTTCATTGGAGTGACCGGTAGTAAGACTTCATATGGTTCTCTGCATATATAGATATGTCAATGAAGTTCTTCTTGTGGCTTAAGTGCGATGTTCCTTTGACTTGCGGTATTCAAGTCATCTTGATCATGGAGACTTATGCTTTGACATCTTAAGCAAACATCTCTAAGGAGATGTGGACCCGGATGATTGGGTATAAGTCGTGATCGAAGGTGTTTGAATAGCCTATAAAGGATTCACCACTCCTTGCGAGGAGATGTATACCCATGGCCTCTCGTCGGATTGTTACTAAAGTCTTTGGCCAAAGCATTACATGTTTAGAGTAAGGTACTCTTCGATACATGTGGAGTAACTAGAATCCGTGAGGACGAGGAAATGATACTTGGGCTAGGTGTGACGTAGTCAGCCTAGTGGGGACTGACACAATAGACCATGTCCTGAACCAAGTGGGTATAAGATGAGTGAAGGAATGGGGCACGATTCATTCGAGCTGTTGAAGGGTTTCAGAAATAGTTCTGGATCAACCGTTGATCTTTTCGGTTAATTGGGGATCATGATGTACTACTAGGTGCCACTCATGATCGTTCTATAATTAATGGTTAATTATAGACGACCAACATAAATCGAGAACCTATTTGGTCACACGCACAACGAGTGTAATCCAAAGGATTTAAAACGAGCTTGAGAATGGGATTCTCAGACCGAGAGAAACTATGTTTGGTTGGACCAAACATAAAGCGAGCATGAAATTGTTTCAGTCGCAATGGAAGCGTGGATGGGCAGTGTCTTATGAAGACATAATGGATGGACCAAAATGGTTTGGTTCTAATCCAATGGATGAGAATAAACCAAATGGTTTGGTTTATATTAAACGAATGAACCAAAGGTTGGTTCGGTTCGTTTTAACTTAAAATAAACCATCATGGTTTGGTTTATTTTAACTTATCCTAATGGAGCGGGTTAACGGGCTTTATGGATATGATCCATTAACCATTAAGAGAATTAGTTCTCTATAAAAGAGGGCTTAAGGGATTGTTAAACCCTAATCATCCAAAACCCTAAAGCTAGTGGCCGCCCACCTCCTTGGAGTTTTCGGCGCCAACAGCCTTGTGCCGCCGCCCAACCACTTGTGCCGCCGTCCAACTTGTTGCCGGCGACCAAGCTTCAGCCGGTGAACCTCCGGCGACCCTCCGGTGATCTCCTATAGGTTTGGCATCAAGGTGAGGTTTTTCTTTCCTTGGTTGGCCGGCGCCTATATCCTCCACCAAGCTGTCCAGTTTTCTGGACAGCTTCTTCTCCTCTCGTCGGAGCGTCGTTTGGACGACGGTTAGTGCTCCGACAGCGGCTAACTTATCGGGGATTTGATCTCCGGTAACCCTCTGAGGTGGGGGACGAAGGATTCGTCAAACGGTTGATGAATACCTCTCCGGAGAAGCGAGTTTTGAGAACTCGTTTTAGGATCCGAATTTGGATTCGGATAGTGATCATCTCTCGATCACGTCGTCTTCAATACGAGGCTAGTAACCCGTATGAAGACGAAGCTCGTGACTTAGCGAAGTCATCCCGAGGAGCTCGGCGTGGATACGGATAGAGACGATTCTTACGAGGATCGTTCCGGTTGATGTCGTTCCCGCTACACGTCATACGGAAGGTATAACGTAGTTTAATTTCCTTTTATTGCAAATTTTAATTTACGGTTATGTCTACACTTGTTGTAATAGCATGCGTGTGTTGTGTGTGTTGTAATAAATATAGATTTATTAATTTTAATTGCTTCCGCTGTGCTCATGTTTACGAAACATGATCGAACACACACACGCCGCGGTGCCGGAAACCCAACAGTGGTATCAGAGCCCAGGTTGTGTTTCGACATAATCGTAAAATTGGTTTTGCGATAGTCATAATGTATTTCTGGAAATTTTCTAAATTTTGGAAATTTAGAAGTATTTATGGAAATTTTTCAATTTTGGAAAGTCTAGAAGTATTTATGGAAATCTTCCACTTTTGGAAAGTTGGAAGTATTTATGGAAATTGATATTTTCCATAAATAAAATATTTGATTAGATTCTGGAAATTTGTTTCCTAATTTAATCATGATTTGATTTGGGAAATCAAATCTTAAAATATTTTATTTCCATAAGTAGTTTCAATGATTTAGAAAATTGGTTTCCTAAATAGATTTTCCTTAATCAAATAATTCCATGAATAAAATATGTGATTAGATTTGGAAATTTGTTTCCTAATTTAATTATGATTTGATTTGGAGAATCAAATCTTAAACATATTTTATTTCCATAAATAGTTATGACATATAAGGAAATTATATACATGACATAATTGTATGCCATGTAATTGCATTAGATGCATAACATTATGCCATGCGTGTCGTGACATGTAGATGTATGTCATGTATGCCATGCTATGTAGATAATAGTTATTTGCATGCAAAGAGGATGAGACATAAAAACCCTTAATCAATATTAAAGCCTACACCTTCCATTAATATGGTTAGAACCAGAGTTCTGTTTCTTGTTTGGGTTGTTGGACTCTCTCCAAGCCCGGCTCGAACCTGAACATGTTCAAACCATGGAATAGTTTAATACTAATATGGTAAGAGTCAGAGGTCAATCGTTAGCTTTGGTTGTTGGACTCTCTCCAAGCTGGGCTAATTGGTTGAATGCGCTCTAACCATATTAAAACTATGTCCTGATTAATGGTGGCTTTAACGAGCATCGGTTTGTTGGACTCTCCAAGGTCGATGTAAAGGGAGGTGAAGTTGGGTGCTATGCATATGATGCATACTTGTTAATGTGTTAACAACCCGATGTATGTGTGAACATTCAATTAGTTGATAGCACATTGTGATAGTTGCATATACGGGATATGCAATCGGTATAGATGATACCTACCGTCGTAGTTATGAATGGCTTGTTGGACTCTCTCCAAGGTTGTTCATAACTATGATGGATACCTGACCATCGGAGATGGACCTACAATCTCCCGAAGTGATTTTGGGGTTTTTGAAATTCGAAAAATGAATGGGATTTATAAATGTATATTAATGCATTTTAAAATTATTTTCTCATATATGCTCGTTTTGTATTTCTAAGTTAAGATTGATCCTGATGTCTTTGAATTTGCGTTCCATTTTGGATTCAAATAAATCAATCGGGCCAACTTCTTGGATCGCTTAGAAACTTGAGAATTGTTCTCAAGGTGAAAAGCTTGTGTATGTCCTCGGCGCCTCTTCCCGCCATCCTAGTGACGATTTATGCAACTCGACCAATTGTTGGCCTATCGTAAACATGTGAGTGATTCTCAAATAAATGAGTTGCATCATGCTAGCCGCGATGGAACCTGTTACTAAAAGCAAGATGAGCATATGGATGCTCATATCGTAGTCCTTCATCTTTGTGAGTTGGTTGATGAGCAAGTGAGATTCAAAGGTTCAAGTCTCAAAGCTCCTCTTCACCGAGATGCTAGGAGGTTCATCCGTGGTATCGCCAATATGTCAAGACCGTGGAGTCTTCTCGAGAAGCATGAGTAGGGACGGTGTCGTTAGTTGATTCTCAAGAAAGGTTCTAAGAGGAAGTCAAAGGAACAATGTATGGGAAAGAAGAGAAGGGCTAAGAAGGTAGAACTAGCACAAAAGGAAACTTGCCATCATTATGGCAAGGAGAGCCATTTGCAAAGAAAGTACAAGATTTATCTTGAGTCCGTGAAGAAGGATAAGGCATCGGATGCCCCATCTTCTTCAGAAATCTTCTTTATTGATTGTCATTCTATTTCCTCAGACACTTGGGTATTTGATACTGGGTGTGGCTCACATATATGTAATGACATACATGGCTAAGGAATAGAAGAAGACTCGCCAAGGAGAGTCAAATTTACGTGTTGGGAATGGAGCAAAGGGTTCCGTGACTCGCCATCTGAACGCATTTGTTGGAACTCCTCGTAGGACTTGTCTTAGAACCGACAATTGCTTTTATGTTCCTTCGCTGATAAAGAACATCATTTCTATTTCTTGTCTAAATAGAAATGGGTTCCATTTGACTTTTAGTAACAATTGTTGTTACATAACTTTGAATGGAGTTCTTTATGGATTGGAACTTTAAGCAATGGTGTTTATACGCTGGACGATCCAAAGGATTTATTTCAATATCGAAGCGAGCAACACTAGTGCTCGAAAGGATAATAAAATAGACTCCTATATGTGGCATTGTCGTCTTGGCCATATAAGCAAGAAACGCATGTCCGAATTACACCGATGTGGAATTCTGGAATCGTTTGAATTGGATTCATACGATACATGCGAATAATGCTTAAAAGACAAGATGACTAAGTTACCTTTTACGGGAAAAGGTGAACGAGTGGGAGAGTTACTAGGTCTAATACATACTGATGTATGTGGACCTATGTCAACTCAAGCATTAGGAGGCTATAGCTACTTCATTACCTTCACCGATGATCACTCACTGGTTGGGTATGTGTTCTTGATGAAACACAAGTCTGAAGCCTTTGAAAGGTTCAAAGAATTCAGAAATGAAGTAGAGAAACAACATGACAAGAGTATTAAAATACTGATCGGATCGAGGTGGTGAATACTTAAGTCAAGAGTTTCTTGATTATCTAAGAGACAATGGCATATTGTCTCAATGGACTCCCCCTATACACCACAAAGATAATGGTGTATCCGAGAGGCGAATCGACTTGTTGGATATGGTCAGGTCAATGATGAATCATGCAACTCTTCCCAAGTCCTTTTGGGGCTATGCACTTCAGACAGCTGTTTACTTGTTAAACAGAATGCCTACCAAGGTAGTCTCAACTACTCCATATGAGATATGGAATAGTAAGAAACCTCAAGTATCTTACTTGAAGATATGGGGTTGTCCTGCTTATGTGAAGCGGACTGTATCAGACAAATTGGATGCTAAGTCTGATAAATGTCTATTTATTGGATACCCTAAGGAAACAAGGGGTTACCAATTCTATCATCCTGTGGAACAAAAGGTGTTTGTTTCAAGGCATGCTGTGTTTCTAGAGAAAGAGTTTCTCTTGCAAGAAAACAGTGGGAGTATCGTCGAGCTTGAGGAGGCTCGAGAGACTCAAATAGACATTGATGAGATACCTGGTGAAGCACAACAACCGACAACTCATAGTGATGAGCAATCGACTGGACCTATTGTAACACCACATCTTCGTAGATCTGGTAGAACACGCAATATTCCTGAGAGATATGGATTTCTCGTAAGTGAATCGAACGACGTGTTACTCATTGATGATGAGGAGCCTACTTATGAAGAAGTGCTGACAAGTTCAGAAAGGGATAAGTGGCTTGGTGCCATGAAGTCGGAAATGGATTCCATGTATGAAAACCAAGTTTGGAACTTGGTTGACCCACCTGAAGGCATAAAGCCTATAGGGTGCAAGTGGGTTTTCAAGAAGAAAATTGACATGGATGGTAATGTGATTACCTATAAGGCTAGATTGGTGGCGAAAGGATATCGTCAAAAACAAGGTGTTGATTATGACGAAACCTATTCGCCTGTAGCTATGCTTAAATCAATTAGGATGCTCCTGGCCATAGCGGCTCATTATGATTATGAGATATGGCAGATGGATGTGAAAACAGCTTTCCTTAATGGAAACCTGCTCGAGGACGTGTATATGATACATCCTGAGGGTTTCACATCAGTTGATAAAACCAAGGTATGCAAATTGCGACGATCCATTTATGGATTGAAGCAAGCATCCAGGAGCTGGAATATCCGTTTTGATGAGACAATCAAAAAGTTTGATTTCTCACAAAATCCAGACGAACCTTGTGTGTATAAGAAGGTTAGTGGGAGTGCAGTCGTGTTCCTAGTATTGTATGTCGATGACATACTACTTATAGGAAACGATGTGTCAATCTTACAGTCAGTTAAGGTTTGGTTATCCAAGACATTCTCCATAAAAGACCTGGGAGAAGCAACCTACATCCTTGGGATTAAGATCTATAGAGATAGATCGAAACGGTTGCTTGGTCTTTCGCAGTCTACATATATAGACCGAGTGCTAAAGAGGTTTAGCATGTCGGAATCCAAGAAAGGTTATCTGCCCATCAGGCATGGGGTACACCTTTCGAAGTCTATGTGTCCGCGCACAGAAGATGAGAGGATTTGCATGAGTTAGATTCCCTATGCATCCGCAATAGGATCTATCATGTATGCTATGTTATGTACGAGGCCCGATGTATCGTATGCTCTGAGTGTCACGAGCAGATACCAGTCCGATCCAGGAATGGATCATTGGGTTATTAAGACGATCCTTAAGTACTTGAGAAGAACTAAGGATGTGTTCCTAATATAGGAGAAGGGTACATGGTGATACGTGGGTATACGGATGCGACTCGCATGCATAAGGATGATTCCATGTCTTTGTCCGGGTATGTATTCACCGGAATGGAGGCGCAATAAGTTGGAAAGGTTCCAAGCTTGACACTATAGCGGATTCTGCCACTAAGGCAGAATACATTGCGCTTTGGAAGCAGCAAAGGAAGCGGTTTGGATCAAGAAGTTCATCTCTGAACTTGATGTGGTCTCATCAATGATCCAAACATGTGCTTCGCCGCTATCATCTTATCAGAGAGATCATCAGTAGGAACGAAATACAAATCGAGAAAATTCCCACTGAAAGGAACTTAGCGGATCCTTTGACTAAAGCATTACCTCAAAGTAAGTTTGAGGGTCATGTTGGTGCTTATGGTATTGGATACCGTAGCGATTGGCATTAGGCCAAGTGAGAGTCTGTTAGTAATATATGAGAGATGTCCTAAGGCAATCGCCTTATGTATGAACCATTTATATGATAAATGAAGATTCACTATTTGAGTATACATGTTTTATGTATTTGATTGGATCTTAAACTCATTTACTGAATGTCCACGATACGATTCACAACATGAGAGAATTTGTGATTAGATCACAACTAGTGAGTATCTCTACATGTGTAATTGTGATGTATCGGAATTATCCCTAGTCGATGAATTGATGGATCTGGACACCATCAATTCTGTTGAGACTAGCACGAGGTATACTCCTTGGTGTATCCAAGCAGCTGATTCTCACTGGCTGGAGACATAGTGATGTCCGGAGTTAATCGTGGATGCTAGTTATGGTAACTAGTTCATTGGAGTGACCAGCCGTAAGACTTCATATGGTTCTCTGCATATAGATATGTCAATGAAGTTCTTACTGTGGCTTAAGTGCGATGTTCCTTTGACTTGCGGTATTCAAGTCCTCTTGATCATGGAGACTTATGCTTTGACATCTTAAGCAAACATCTCTAAGGAGATGTGGACCCGGGATGATTGGGTATAAGTCGAAGTGATCGAAGGTGTTTGAATAGCCTATAAAGGATTCACCACTCCTTGCGAGGAGATGTATACCCATGGCCTCTCGTCGGATTGTTACTAAAGTCTTTGGCCAAAGCATTACATGTTTAGAGTAAGGTACTCTTCGATACATGTGGAGTAACTAGAATTCGTAGGACGAGGAAATGATACTTGGGCTAGGTGTGACGTAGTCAGCCTAGTGGGGACTGACACAATAGACCATGTCCTGAACCAAGTGGGTATAAGATGAGTGAAGGGAATGGGGCACGATTCATTCGAGCTACTGAAGGGTTTCAGAAATAGTTCTGGATCAACCGTTGATCTTTTCGGTTAATTGGGGATCATGATGTACTACTAGGTGCCACTCATGATCGTTCTATAATTAATGGTTAATTATAGACAGCCAACATAAACCGAGAACCTATTTGGTCACACGCACAACGAGTGTAATCCAAAGGATTTAAAACGAGCTTGAGAATGAGATTCTCAGACCGAGAGAAACTATGTTTGGTTGGACCAAACATAAAGCGAGCATGAAATTGTTTCAGTCACAATGGAAGCGTGGATGGGCTGGGTCTTATGAAGACATAATGGATGGACCAAAATGGTTTGGTTCTAATCCAATGGATGAGAATAAACCAAATGGTTTGGTTTATATTAAACGAATGAACCAAAGGTTGGTTCGGTTCGTTTTAACTTAAAATAAACCATCATGGTTTGGTTTATTTTAACTTATCCTAATGGAGCGGGTTAACGGGCTTTATGGATATGATCCATTAACCATTAAGAGAATTAGTTCTCTATAAAAGAGGGCTTAGGGGATTGTTAAACCCTAATCATCCAAAACCCTAAAGCTAGTGGCCGCCCACCTCCTTGGAGTTTTCGGCGCCAACAGCCTTGTGCCGCCGCCCAACCACTTGTGCCGCCGTCCAACTTGTTGCCGGCGACCAAGCTTCAGCCGGTGAACCTCCGGCGACCTTCCGGTGATCTCCTATAGGTTTGGCATCAAGGTGAGGTTTTTCTTTCCTTGGTTGGCCGGCGCCTATATCCTCCACCAAGCTGTCCAGTTTTCTGGACAGCTTCTTCTCCTCTCGTCGGAGCGTCGTTTGGACGACGGTTAGTGCTCCGACAGCGGCTAACTTACCGGGGATTTGATCTCCGGTAATCCTCTGAGGTGGAGGACGAAGGATTCGTCAAACGGTTGACGAATACCTCTCCGGAGAAGCGAGTTTTGAGAACTCGTTTTAGGATCCGAATTTGGATTCGGATAGTGATCATCTCTCGATCACGTCGTCTTCAATACGAGGCTAGTAACCCGTACGAAGACGAAGCTCGTGACTTAGCGAAGTCATCCCGAGGAGCTCGGCGTGGATACGGATAGAGACGATTCTTACGAGGATCGTTCCGGTTGATGCCGTTCCCGCTACACGTCATACGGAAGGTATAACGTAGTTTAATTTCCTTTTATTGCAAATTTTAATTTACGGTTATGTCTACACTTGTTGTAATAGCATGCGTGTGTTGTGTGTGTTGTAATAAATATAGATTTATTAATTTTAATTGCTTCCGCTGTGCTCATGTTTACGAAACATGATCGAACACACACGCCGCGGTGCCGGAAACCCAACAATCTTCGTGCTTGCGACTCTTCTTCACTAGTGAGCACTATAGCCAATGCATGAGCCCGTCGGGGTCACCGTCACCATCCGACTGACCGATTGATCAGACCCCGATCGGATTCCGATCGAAAAATGATCGAATTGCGGTTGTTGGTTGCCAAAATCATGGTCGATTCCGATTGCAATTCGTCCGTGATCTGATTGGTATCAGAGTCTGACAAGATTGCGGCCGAATTCTAATTTGATTGCGATCGAAATCCAACTGAATTGCAACTGCCAGTGCCACGGTCGATTGAGGCGACAATCACGGTAGTTTTCTGCCACAATTCGATCGGAATCCAGTCGGACTCTGACACGATCAAATTGCGGTCGGAATATGACCAAATTGTGGTCGCCAGTGCCGCGGTAGCTGGGGGTCACAATCGCGGTCGATTCTGGTCGGATCGCAGTCAAAATCTGGCCTTCCGTCGACATTTTTGAGCTTTCCAATGCTTGGGCGAGAAGAAGAGTCGTGACGTGGTTACTGAGCATTTCCCATTCACACATGGACGCGCAAAAATGGATATGTAGCGGATCATTTATATATATATATATATATATATATATATATATATATATATATATATATATATATACACGGACAAAATCTACTGCGCGTCGATTTTGTCCATGCTCATCTGTGCCTCCTCACATGAACAGTGATTTCATTGTTCATGTGAACAGTGAAATCACTGTTAACGTGAGGGGGCGCATATGAGCGCGGACAAAATCGGTGCGCAGCAGAAGGAAACCTTATATATATATATATATACACATGTTTTCTATACACCCTGCGTGCGAAGGAGAAATGCATAGTAACCACGCTGCGACTCTTCTTCTTGCTTGAGCACTGGATAGCTTGGAATCCTCGGTGGAAGGTCAGATTTTGACCGCGATCCGATCCGAATCCGACCGTCGTCCGATCGACACCAGAGTTCGGTTGGATCATGGCTGCCAATGACCGCGGTGATAGTAGCTGCAATTTGACCAGATTCCAACCACAAATCTAATCGAAATCTGATCGGCACCAAAGTCCAATCGGATCATGATCGAATTTTAACCAGATTACGATCGAAAACAGCCGCGATTGTGGCCACCAACCGCCGCGGCGCTAGTGGTGGTAATTCGGTCGAATTTCGATCGCAATTCAACTAGAATCCGACCATGATCCGATCAGATTTCGGTGTCGACCAGATCACCGTCGGATTGCGGTCGCCGCATTAGTGGCCATAATTTGACCATTTTTCGATCGGAATCCGACCGGGGTCCGGTTGGCCAGTAAGTTGGATGGCAACGATGCCCCTGACGGATTCATACATTGGCTATAGTGCTCATCGACGAAGAAGAGTCATGGACGTGGAGACTGTGCATTTCTCATTCACCGTGCAATCGCGATGATCGAACAACAGAGAAATTACTTTTATATATATATATATATATATATATATATATATATATATATATAGAGAGAGAGAGAGAGAGAGAGAGAGAGAGAGAGAGAGAGAGAGTGCGCCAGGTCGATACGCGCTTGTGCGCGCGCAGTTGAAGTGAACAGTGATTTCACTGTTCACTTCAACTGTGTGAACAGTGAAATCATTGTTCACTTTTACTGCATGCGCACAAATCACTGTTCACTTCAACTGTGTGAATAGTGAAATCATTGTTCACTTTTACTGCATGCGCACAGGCGCGTAGTTGATCATATATATATATATACCGAGCATGCACAGTAACGGAGAATATACAGCGTTTCCCGACAGAGCTTCTATCGCTCGGCATTGTCGTTGAGCGGTCAAATTTCGATCAAAATTTGGTCGCAGTCTAGCTGGCCCTAGAGTCTAGCCAATGCAGCTGCAATCATGGCTGATTCCAACCATGATTTGGCTAAATTTGATCGCGATATGACCGAACTTCGATGTCGGCTAGATTGCAGCTGTATTCCGATAGGATTTACGACCGAAATTGATTGCGATTGCAATTGCTAGCTACAACGGCGTTGGCAGAGCCAATTCGACTGCAATATGGTTGTAATCTAGCCACGGTTCGATAGGAGGGATACCGACGGTGATCTCGATGGGTTCGAGGTTGGGCTATAGTGTGAATTGCAATCAATGATGAAGAATTTCGCAAGAGATCGTGAAGAGAAATACTGTGTATTTTTCATTTACTATGCAAACTTATAAGATTGGATGACTCACGACATGTCAGACATGGGTGCACACTGATCTGTCATGTGACATATCATTTCTCTATATATACCCGAGCTTGATATGTTGCGCACCACTCGTCGCACAACTCATGCGCACCCGAACACGCACAATAATGGAGAATGCACAGTGTTTTTAGTCGGAACTTCTGTCGCTCGGTATCGTCGTCGAGCGACTAGATTTTGATCAAAATTCAATTGTGGTCCGGGCGACACTAGAGTGTGGTAGAATTGATCAGATTGCAGCAAGAATCAACCACGATTTGGTCGAACTACGGTCGGATTTTGACAAGATCACTGTCGAATTGCGGCTGCCAGCGTCACAACTGTTGGAGGTGTAATCGCGGTCGATTTTGGCCGCAATTCTATAGGAATCCGATTGCGATCCGATCGGACTTCGATGTCGGCCGGATTGTGATCGATTCCAATTGAATTGCGGCTGGAATCAACTACGATTGCGGTCGCCAACGGCTGTAGCATTGATGACCATAATTCGATCAGATTTTGGTCGCAATCTGACCGCGGTTCAGAGGGACAGTAGTGGCGATCCCTTCGGGTTATGGGATTGGGCTATAGTGTGGATGACGATCGACGATAAAGAATTTCATCGGAGATTGCAAAGAGAAATACTATACATTTTCTATTTATTATAGAATCCCTAAGATCAGACGACGCATCATGCACGAGCGCACATTGATTGTCGCACAATATATCATTTCTCTACATATATCAAGTGCACGCACAATATTTTCACAAAGCTTTTACCGCTCAAAGATCGTCGCGCTCGGATTTAGACAGGTTTGAAATCCAGCTTCAATCGCAGTCCGGCTAGCACCATAGTTCGATCAGCTCGCGGTCGGATTTTGATAGGATTGCGATTGGAATTGACTACGATTGCGAGCGCCATCGCAACTGCTTACGATCGCAATCGTGGCTGATTCTAATTGCAATTCGATGATGGTTGGACCGTAGTCGGATTGTTGACGGAATCAACCGTGATTGTGGCATTGGCGGCTGTAATTCAATGGATTTCGACCGCAATTCGATCAAAATTTGATCGCAGTTTGGTTGGAGGGATGTCGACGGTGATTCCGACGGATTCAGGGGCTAGACTATAATGCGGATAATGGTTGACGACGAAGTATTTCACCGGAGATTGCAGAAAAAAATATTGTACATTTCTCATTTACTGTATAATCCCATAAAATCGGGGTGGCTCATGGTCCATCGCGCACGAGCGTGCATTGATTAGTCACGCGACATATCATTTCTATATATATAATGATGATATGCTAGACGTTCGTCTCTGCGCATCAACACATACGCACATGAAGGCATACATCCATGTGACAGGTGTTTATCGCAACTATCATATGAGTGTCTACCCTCACTCACACACGTTGGATTGCGGATGGATTCCGATGCGATTGTAGTCAGAATTTGATTTGATCACGACCGTGAAATCACAGTCGATGACAAGCGGGGTGCTCGGGCAGACGACATTGTGCATTTCTCGGACGATGGATACAAGTTATGCACGAATGCAAGGATGAATCACGCAGCGTAATATATTTTAACAACCACAATTAGCTACTGTAATTTATAACAACTACATATTAAACTAAATTATTATCAAAAATAAAATTATTTTTCAAATTTAATTTAAAATTATTATATAAAAAGTACTTTTATATAATTTTTTTACTAACTCCGTGACTATTACTTAAAACTTATCAAAATTACTCTATAAAAAAAGTTAAAAATCACCGACAGCAATTAGAGTTATTAAATGATTGTTGCCTATCATCCATTATTATAGTAATTATTAAATGTTAATATTTTTTTTATATTAAGTATTTTATGTATTTTAATTTTGAACAAATTAAATCGATTTTATTATCTATTTAATTTAAATCAAGTTAAATCAATTTTATTTTATGTTTTAGCAATTATTATTATAGTTGCTACAATAATTAACACCCTTTTGATTTTTTTAAATGAAAAAATTATTTTAAAGTTTTTTAAAAGAAACTACAATATTAACAAACGGTCCTCTTAGATTCTCTCCCTCCTTTAGATGTATGCAATTCTTTAAATTTATCAGTCATTGTTAAATTGATAATATGATATTAATATGGCATAACTTATTTTTCTTTCTTTCTAGATCTAATCATTTAAAAAAAATTATTTGTAAGCTTTTAAATCCAATTTATTGTTTTGCACATAATTTTATTTATCTTGGCGTAATGCAAGAAAAATAGATTTTTTATAAAAATTTATAAAATATTAAATTTATTTTCCTTTGTCCCATGCATTGTACCTCTCGTGCCGAGAAATCTTAAAATCTTACTTATTTCGAATATTCAAAAAAGTTAAAATTAAATTGTTTGATGGAATAATTTTAGTGACTAAAAATTATTTTAAAAAAACAAAAATCTCAATTTGTTAAGTTGTCTCATATTTTATTAAAACATTTAATGTAGCAGTTTGACAAGATGAAATTAATATAATTAAAAAGAGACTGGTTGCTTTTCGTTTTTTTAAAAAAGAATTGATTTTTTATCCACAAAACCTTTTTTTTTAAAATAAATTCGTAGATAAAATTAAGTAATCTTTTTAAAACTCCATTTGAATCATATCTGACCTAGATAATTTCTTCTTCTTTTTTTTATCGTCCTTGTCTACCACTCTCCATTACAAATTTTTATTGTTTCAACTATCATATTAGCACTCAAATTTCACCTGAAAACCTAAAAAAATTAAAAATAAAAATAAAATGGCTTATTTACACCCAGAAATTCATCGTAAAATGAATAAGAAAACAAAATGTGCAAGGACACAAGTAACTTAGCATGTTGGGGTGAGTCAAAAGGTCTTCAACAAGGTGGTTTCAATGTGATCAAAATCTGCCGAGCAAAGGATGAGCATTGTAAGAAATTTCCCCAAGGGAAAAGGGAAAAAGGAATGGTAATTCAAAGTATTATCATTCAAACACTTTACCTTTGTTTTCTCATTTGTACCGATATAGTTGCATAGTCTTTTGCCTCTAACAAGTTCTTTCCCTGCCCACCACAGTTGCATTTGCTGATGAACCTCACAATCTAGTTTGATTTTGAAGTATAACACAAATAGTTAGCGGGAAGTGCGAGCTTTTTCAACATTTGTGTGAAACAACATATAGGAAAACTACACAAAATTAAGGTTTAACCATCAACAGAAAGCTGAGACTTGGAAAATTAAAGTCGACCAGTTTGAGCATATGTCAAGGTCTTAAGGCGAAATTCAGCAAGACTTGCATGAAGATGGTTAGTTTGTTGTATTAACAGATGTTTGTAAACATTTGATAACTATATGTCACGAAAGAAGTTGAGAAAGAGCTAAACTTTAGAATTATCCACCCTAAGAATCAGATCTAAGCACAATTGTGGATGGAATTTTATTTCTGTGCAAGCTAAAGGTATGGGCTTTTGCCCAAATAGCATGGTGTGTTAAAATTTGATTAGAAAACTACTCCAATGCTTTGTTTACTTGGGAGGAAGGAAATAGAAACTGTATAAATTTTCATTTCCTTCCTTTACTTCAGCAAAAAAGGATGAATTATTTTTCTTTCTTTTGTTTACTTAATAGACGGATAAATTTAAGATTTCATCCATCGATGGACTATTATTCTTCATTTAATTATATTTTTTTCATCCAAATTTGACGAAAACCTTTCTCTTCCTCTTAATTTTTTTTATATTGATAAAAATTCTCTCTTTGACTTGTCGCCACTGTTGTCGTCGCCGATTGCCAACTACCCTCGTAGGCTTCCGCCGTCGGCCACGACTACCACTGCTAATCGTTGGCCGCCAATCACCAACCACCCTCGATCAATCGGTGGCTGGTCGTCGCCGCCCACCAGCCACCATTGTTGCCCACCGTCACCTCCTCATCGGGTGACGATGACCACCATCCCGATCAGTGCAACCACAAGCAGATATTTTTTTTATTTATATTTTTCTTTTTCTTATTCTCTTTCTTCCATTTCCTTATTTTCTCAAGAATTCTTTTCTCTTCTTTAGAGAATTTCTTTCTTTTCTTTCCCCTTTCCTTCTCTTTCTCTAGGGATTTTTTCCCTTAGGGAATTCCTTTTCTTCCATGATCCATCTTCCAGAGTAAACGGAAGCTAAATGTGGAAGACGGTCATATTAACCAAAAACTGAAACTAACTGCCCCGATAGTTGGATTACTTCCGCCGAGTTTCTTCAGATTATGCAGTTCGATTGTTCTTGAATCATTGTACTTTCAGCACTGAACTAACTCTTTAGGCTATTTTCAGACAGCATCAGTGATAGCAAGTCGAAAACTTCTTTGAATAGCATGAATCATCATCTGGTAACATTTATATTACTGCAACATAGAATGTTTATACTTTGGAAACTACAAACCATTGGGAATGTTCAATGGCTTTTCACTACTAAGGACTACCACACGCTTTCATATCTAATCAAACCATTCCAAGAAATTCATATGTACTCATGAATCTTTCACTTCTTTCAATCCTAGCCAACCAAATCGCTAAACTGTTAGTAACAATTGAAACTAAAAGGGTGTAATTTGGATCAGAATTCAAGCTGAAACAAATATTATTAATCTTGCCTTAGACAAACTTAGTTAAAGAATAAATGGAGTGTAAAATACCAGAAAAAAAAAATTATATCCCTTGCTAATTGAGAATTATCTTGTGGAATTTTTCAGAATTTTTACATTAATTAAAAGGAATTTGCATGACCGTTTGAAGGAAGGCCAAAGTCTAAATGGGTGTTGAGTCAAGTTGGATTAGCTCGGATTTGACCTAGGCTAACCCAACCACTTAGCATTAAAAACCCACTCGTCTTCTCCTTTAACGCACGTCGATTTCTTTCCTTCGTGACTTCTCCACCGATCGCGATCTCATTTTCCCCGATCCCTAATTTCCGATCGACTGTTTTCCTTCTCGCCGAGGGTTTGCCACTGCTTCTTCGTTCTTCCTCAAGCGTCGGCAGAGCAAGGCATGGGCCGCTAGACCATTGAACGCCGCAACTCTCCTCTTCACTGGCATCCCCCAAACGAGCCCGATTCAGTGTCGCCGCCAGGTTCGATCGCCGCCTATCTCACCGATGAGCCGATCACCGCTCGTTTCTCCGGATCGTGTGGTGTCGTTCAACTGCCATCTTCAATCGGCGTCGGCCAAATTGTGTTCTTCTTCTCCGCATCCACGATCACTGCTCGAGCCTTGATACTGTAAGCGGCGTCGCCGGCCACAAGTAGAGTTAGCCACGACGAGCAATCTTTCGATCTCCGTCCTAGGTACTAGCTTGCCTCCACCATGCCCTAATCGTGCTCCAATCAGTTTATCGTCGATCTTGTTTCTCCACTTGCGCTTCATTTGCACTGTCATAGATTCGGAGCGCTGTTGCCGAAGGTAATCTTGATTTCTCTTCCTTGCATGATCTCTGTCGCAAACTGAAATTGACAACAGTAATCGTCGATTTCCTCCTTGTTCGTGCATCGGGATAGGGTTCCGGTGAACAGGGGTGGCTGCCGGTTGTTGGGGATTGGCTGTCGGTGGGAATTACATTAGCAGGTAAACATGATTTAGCTTCTGTCCAACTATTGTTGATTGCTAATTTTTGTTATTTCGTGGGGAGGAAACGATGGGTGATAGATTGAACTGTGTGGCTGTGATTGTGGTTGCAGCAGGCGGTTGGAGGTTGATTCGTGACCTCTGTTGAAATTAGGGCAGCAATGGTTTTCTTTCGGCGAACAAGGCAATTAGGGGAGAAACACCGCCAATGGATCCTAAGTGATGGTAAATATCCTGATTGCTCTTTCGTTTGGGCTTGTGATGTCTGATCAATTCGGATTAAATTGAGGTTGAGATCCTTTTTGCAGATCAAGAAGAAGAGGATGTGAACCAGTGTTAGATTTTGAGGAGCCTTGTGAAACCAATTGGGCTATGGAAATTGATCGTTTGAGGTAAGTTCATGTTTGAATAGTTGCAGATGCTTATCGTTTGATAGGTTGTTAGTTAATCTAAGTGTGAATGCTTGATTAGTATGTTGGAATGGAATAAGGTTATGTCACTGTGGGATTTGGTTAATTAAGCAGGGATTGAGATTGGTTTAGATTCTTATTCCCTAAAAATTTGATTGTGTTAGCATGTGGTTATGTTGGATTCTACTGTTTCAGATATTTGATTCAAGGTAGAGATCTTGGGATGCGAAGACCATCAACACGAGCTTCTCAGAGGAGTCTTCGAAGCAGGTGGGTAATTTCCTACCTGGTCCGGGTAGTTGTATTTCATTCAGATTTAGTCATTGATATGAGCATGTTAGGTGTTCATATTATCTTGACCCTGTTCTTTTTATCGTATGCTTGATCCTTTACCGTTGGCTATTA
This sequence comes from Wurfbainia villosa, assembly GCA_025175895.1. Classification (NCBI taxonomy): domain Eukaryota; kingdom Viridiplantae; phylum Streptophyta; class Magnoliopsida; order Zingiberales; family Zingiberaceae; genus Wurfbainia; species Wurfbainia villosa. The sequence goes on from JAKLTH010000147.1 coordinate 984,969, forward strand.
ACTCTATTGCTGATATCATGTTTATTTTATCATGATTAGGAGTTATACATATAGGTGATGCAAGTAACTTAGAATTTGTTTAAGTTAAGTGCAAATGGTAAAGTCCGGATGACAACCTGATTGTACATTGGGCAAAAAGGTCATCCGTAGGTAGATAATGTCTTTAACCTAGGGTTAGTTCTAGTACCCTTAGGTTGTATGTTACCACCGAACATGTGTTGTATAAATGGTCAGAGGAATGATACTTAGGGTATTGCTACGGACCGGTGGTCCTAGCTTGTTATAATTCGATGAGTGACTCTCTGCGATGATAGAGTGTGTCCATCGATTGAGTCACGACTCACGGGATAGAGAGTGCGTCGATTAGATTGGTATGACTCTACGGATAGAGAGTATCATGATCGATTAGTCACGACTCTGCATGTGATAGAGTGCGTTGATTCGGCTAGTATGACTTTACGTAGAATAGAGAGTACATGGTGGATGTCTGTATGTGAGACATCGTGATTCATGTCATTTGTACGACGCCGACGACGAGGTCTCCTTGTGGTTGAAAGTGTCGCGATCGTCCTGCCTCGAGGAGTAACCAGGATGCTTAGGTGTGCAGAGCATCGTTGTGGTGCCGCACTCTACCACTACAGACGGTGGTAGTTGGATTTGCGTGTCGTAGTCCTCGCATGTGTGGTACTCGACCACATGGGTAGTATTGTCGGAGTGACCAGAGGACCCCATCGTGTAGCTTGCTCTTTACGCTTATATGCTACTCGATCATATCGCCCACTCGCTCGGCCTCGAGAGTAGTGGTTGGTGTTGAGTTGGGACAGTTATACGCCGAGCCACCGAGGCCACAGGGTCGTGGTAGCTTTAGGGTGGCGAGCCGACATCGTACTCACGCTACATCAGTTGATGACATTTTGCGATATTGCCATATATATACATATATGCATGTATATATATATATGGATGATTGTGATTAGTATACGTATATAGATATAGTCTATATATATATATCTTATTGTGATATTGCATTTGATTGTATTATGTTTCTTTGATTTGATCAGACATCATATTCACGATGTTTCTTGCATATGTTATACTGATGTATCGGATATTGGTATGGGTTGGATAGACTATAGATACCTTGGCTCGTAGGTAGAGTAGATTATGTGTTGGTATTACTCTTCTGTTATATATATGTTTGATATATGTTCAGTTGGATCGAGTAGCGTAGCAGACTTGAGTATGTCCGCGTTTTATGTTATTCATTTGATTAGGCGGTATATGCTTGTATTTATATACTATCCGATATACATTGTATATCTAGATTATGTTGTCGAAATACATGTGATATTACATATATACATGTTTTCTATTACCTGCTGAGTTTTACTCACCACCCTCGCGACCACTCGGTTTCTGTGTGCAACAGTAAGACTTCGTGATGACTTGAGCACCGCCACGACGCCATCTCATCTCACGAGGCTCTCGTATTTTGTTTTGGGCTCTTTGTCAGTGCATCAGATTTTGTAGTTGTTGGAGTTTTCGTGATGTATGTGTTGTATATTCAGATTTTGTCGTGATTTTGTGTTGTTGTGGTGTGTTAGTCATACCGATATGCATGTGTGGGATTATTGTATTGTTGTAGTTTGTTTCCGCTGTGTCTTGTGTAGTTTTTTTGTTTTTATACATATATATTGTTATTGTGGGCCTACGGGCCTCAGATTAACTGAAATGTTGCCACGCATGCGGGAGGTGCCGTCCGTTTGATTTTCGGTTGGCGTACTCGGCGTGATAACTTTAGTGGTATCGAGCCCGAGTTCTGCGATGCCATCTGATGTTGTTTTAGTCGAGTCTTGGATTCTCGAGTCGATTTATTCGGTTTTAGTTTTTGAGATAGAGATGGGCGGAGCTCCAAGCAAAGACGAGGTAAGAATTCTTGAAAACTTATGGTTTAGTAGATATTTATCTAAACTGGATCGATGAGTGTATCTGATAGAGTTATGACACCTGCTGACCTTGTAGTAGAGGGTGATCCCACCGAGGCGACCAACCGGAGTGACCTTTAGGGTTTATACTCCTGGTTATGTTGGTATGCTTTTAATGCTTATACTAGGAATAACTCAGTATGTTGGTTATTATTCGAATCGTGGTATGAGTTGACCACGAACGACTGTTGAGTCTGTGAGTCTTGAACCTATGTCGAAGGTGATTTACCTTTGAGAGCCGATCGATACCGAGTCGGAAAACAGGGCCAATCGTCGCCACATTTATTATGGAAATCGAGACTACTCTTAGAGATTTCCACTAAGCTCTTAGTTGGATCATTACTGGGTAATGAATAGACTTGTAGACTATTGTTGACGCAGATAGCGGAAGGCTAGGTTATGGAGTTTCATAGGGATTTTATCCCGAGTTGTTCGGAGTTGTATATAACTTTGAGGTACTTTTGAGTACTTAACTCATGTTATCCGAGAAAGAAGAGTTATTTGCATACCATTATCCGGGATCCGGTATTTGGTGATAAATGTAGAAAATAATCTTGAAATAGTATATCACTTGATCACGGATTAGTGATGTTGAAAGAGTGTATTTCTCGTGTCATTTATTGGTGACACATTGAAGGAATTCTTGAGCTTGAAAGGGTGATCGATTAGTAATAGTGTCATCGCAGAGTCGTGAGACTTGCAGAGGTTACTACCACCTAATAGCTCAAGAAGATGGGTGGATGATTTAAGCCACCCAGAGTTATTGACTTATAGTTGGATTAGGATGCCGGGATCTTCTACCAGATCCTGCCGGAAGACGTTGAATTGAGACAGGAGTTTAGAAATGATTTCGTACAAGGGTTTAAGAGTTGGAGATCGATAAGCAGATATTGCAAGTCAGATATTAGAGTTAGAAGTCTCTGAATGTTGGAAAAAAAAAAAGAGCAATATCAGGGTCACAGGCCTTGAGCTACCTTTCGATTATAGAAGACCAACCGCAGATCATCAGGATATTCTCGAGGATATCAGCAAAATCAGAACAAAGACTTCGAAGGGATTGTGTGCGTGTAGTGCAGATCACGAAGATACACGAAGTCAGAATACTTGTTGGATCAGTTCAAATTCATTGCGAGCAACTAGTACCGCAAGGAGGTGTACTTCAAGATTCACCAAGACTATCACGGTGTTCCGGAGGAAGATGCATCGCCTCGAGCAGAGATCAAGACAGAAGATGTGGGTTACCTTATCAAGATCAACCTACTACTCAGCGTGGTCAAGTTCCGATACTCCCCTTCAACAGAGATCAAAGACGTATAAAGATCGCCAGAAGACATCTTAGAAGATTCGCAGACAACAACAAGCATACTCCAGATGTGTTTTCATGAAGTGAAGAGAGAGTATACGACGAAGGTCGATCTATTCGGTATTCTTCAATTTCATAGGATTAAGTAATGCGATCGACGATCTAGGAAAATCCCTGATTATTCGTCGAAAATGTAACCGCTTGTCGCGATCCGCTGATCTGATCTTGTTCTCTTCGGAGAAAGGCGGAGACCTGCGTGGAGCCTTTGGGATCGGATCGACAGATATTTTATCGTTCAGGGTATTACTCTAGTTTTACCCTTTAGGTTAATATATGAGAGATACTTGTAGTTTACGGGTATCTTTGTCTAGAACATTCTTAGTTCGGATTAGAAGGGTCTTTTACATCGACTTGTGGGTCGATGGTATCTCTACCATCGGGTGAGAGGTGGACCAACAATTAAGAAGTTAAGAGATGCCCTTAGACTTGAGTAGACATACTTTTACGGTAGACATATCCTTACGGATGGTCAATTGTTGCAAGTATGGTATGATATGTTTCTCGGATGTGCGTATAATCCGAGAGCCTTCGGATGTAATTTCGGATGAACTCCTAGCCTTGTCGTTGCATAGGCAAGTGGAGTAGGCAATTGAAATGATTGCGGAAATAGCTCCAATATCAAAGATCCTATACCAGGTGATAATTTGACTGGTATAAGTGTTACTAAACACTATAGAAATTGGAAGAACGTAAGTTGTGATTATAGGAGATGTTGGAAGGAGATATTTATCTATCCCAGTATTTCTCCTGAAGAAGATCCGGAACTCTTTGTTGAAAGAGAGATGAACCTTTGAAAGTATGCATCGATTATCGATGATGGAATACGTTGGTTGTCATGATGAATATCTTCCGTTGAGGATAAATGATCTGTTTAGATCAGCTAAAGACACCTGTGTATACTCTAGGGTTGATTTGGGACTGGAGCGTTGATATTGTAGTGACATGGTGTCATACAATTATCGATGTCGTTGTGATGATTAATGTATATCATCAGCGTAGAGTAAAGGGGATGCAGGTGTGTGGAGACGACAATTCCATACTTGGTATGAATTGTTATGAGTTTTGATTAGGTTGTTAGACTAATTAACGATTTAGTCGTCCACGAATTTGAGAATTGTGTATCCTGAACATGATTGGATCCTTTTGTAGTTGTTGGAATTGCGTAACTTAGCCACTGTTGATTGTGGTAGTTGGAGTTGCGCACTCGACCACCGTAGATGGTGGTTTGCCTTGTATGGTTTGGTTAGTATTGTAGATGTGGATAGAATGTCTTAGCATTACTATACCACAGACTTGTTTGACAAAGGTGATGTTGAAAATCATTTAGTCGGAAGCTGGTGAAACCAGTTACAAGACCTAGATGGCGGTTAACTTTTACACGAGTATTAGTTAATCCTTTCGGTGTGGATAAAAGAATGATGTACGCAGATGCGTCGTTTCAAGGATCGGAATGATTCCGATGCAGTTGAATGAGGCGTATCTTATGCCTACGTTAGTCAAGAAACTATGAGATAGTCTGTCATATACATGACATGACTTTAGTAGTTATTATCTGGATTTATAGCGATATGGAGCAGAAGCGCTCATGGAGTTTTGACTAGCTACTGGTTAGCTACTATAGAGTTGTGGAACGCGAACAGTTGCAACAATTGCAACAAGGGAGATTGATCGCTATAGTCATTTATGCACTTACAGAGTGTGTGGTAGAGTGAATTTTGGATGGTTGATGGACTTCTCTTTTGAGAAAATAATTCTCTGAGGATAGTGGGTTCTGGGGTTGCAGTGTTTAAGGAAGAGTTGCTACAGAGAGCACATCATTCGCGATGAGCTATATACCTTGGTGGTACTTAGATGTACCGAGAGGTGAAACGTTTATACTGGTGGCATGGTATAAAGAGAGTTATAGCAGATTTTGCTGCTCGATGTTTAGTATGCCAGTAGGTGAAGGCTGAACATCAGAAACTCGCTGGATTGCTCTAAATAATTTCGATACCAGAATGGAATTGGGAGCTCAGTACAATAGACTGCGTTGGGAGATTGTCTAGAACTCGTAAAGGATGTGATGCGATTTGGGCGATCATGGATCGACTAACCAAGTCAGCTTACCTTATGCCTATGCGTAGAATGTACTCGTTGGATCATCCGACAGAGTTGTATTGTCGGAAGATTATCGGATTGTGTGGGGTACTTTTGAGTACTATATCGGATAGAGATTCGCGATTTACCTCGCGATTTTAGCGGTCGATGCATCTATGGGCACGAGCTTGGCTTAGTCGGCGTTTTATCCGTAAAATGAGAGGACCGAGAGTGTATCATTTAGACGTTGGAGGATCTATTCAAATCTTGTGTCGTGGATTATGGAGGTGCAACTTATCGGCTGGCTTTACCTCCAACACTTGCGGGTGTTCATAACGTAGTTCATGTTTATATACTGAGGTAATACGTGTCGCATGTTGATCATGTTCTGAAAGAGGTTCCGAATTCTACCTCAGTCTAATACGACTTACGAGAAGATTCCAGGGTGGATCCTGGGTCGCAAGGAGCGACAGTAGTGGGACGAAAACCATCTGATTCGTAAAGGTTGGATGACAGCATCATACCGATGAGGAGGCTATGTGGGAGCTGAAAGATACTATCCGAGTTTGATAGTCTCATCTGATCACTTGAGGAAGGTATGTGGTCCTTTCGGAAACTTGCTTGAAGTAAATTTTTGCATGTTAGTACGAAATTTGGGGACCAAATTTTATTAAGTGGGGGAGAATGTAAAATACCAGAAAAAAAAAATTATATCCCTTGCTAATTGGGAATTATCTTGTGGAATTTTTCAGAATTTTTACATTAATTAAAAGGAATTTGCATGACCGTTTGAAGGAAGGCCAAAGTCTAAATGAGTGTTGAGTCAAGTTGGATTAGCTTGGATTTGACCTAGGCTAACCCAACCACTTAGCATTAAAAACCCACTCGTCTTCTCCTTTAACGCACGTCGATTTCTTTCCTTCGGTTTCTTCCCCTTCGTGACTTCTCCACCGATCGCGATCTCATTTTCCCCGATCCCTAATTTCCGATCGACTGTTTTCCTTCTCGGGTTGCTCGCGCTTCGCCGTTCTTCCTCAAGCGTCGGCAGAGCAAGGCATGGGCCGCTAGACCATTGAACGCCGCAACTCTCCTCTTCACTGGCATCACCCAAACGAGCCCGATTCAGTGTCGCCGCTAGGTTCGATCGCCGCCTATCTCACCGATGAGCCGATCACCGCTCGTTTCTCCGGATCGTGTGGTGTCGTTCAACTGCCATCTTCAATCGGCGTCGGCCAAATTGTGTTCTTCTTCTCCGCATCCACGATCACTGCTCGAGCCTTGATACTGTAAGCGGCGTCGTCGGCCACAAGTAGAGTTAGCCACGACGAGCAATCTTTCGATCTCCGTCCTAGGTACTAGCTTGCCTCCACCATGCCCTAATCGTGCTCCAATCAGCTTATCGTCGATCTTGTTTCTCCACTTGCGCTTCATTTGTCGCCAGATTCGAGCGCCATTGCGAAGGTAATCTTGATTTCTCTTCCTTGCATGATCTCTGTCGCAAACTGAAATTGACAACAGCAATCGTCGATTTCCTCCTTGTTCGTGCATCGGGATAGGGTTCCGGTGAACAGGGGTGGCTGCCGGTTGTTGGGGATTGGCTGTCGGTGGGAATTACATTAGCAGGTAAACATGATTTAGCTTCTGTCCGACTATTGTTGATTGCTAATTTTTGTTATTTCGTGGGGAGGAAACGATGGGTGATAGATTGAACTGTGTGGCTGTGATTGTGGTTGCAGCAGGCGGTTGGAGGTTGATTCGTGACCTCTGTTGAAATTAGGGCAGCAATGGTTTTCTTTCGGCGAACAAGGCAATTAGGGGAGAAACACCGCCAATGGATCCTAAGTGATGGTAAATATCCTGATTGCTCTTTCGTTTGGGCTTGTGATGTCTGATCAATTCGGATTAAATTGAGGTTGAGATCGTTTTTGCAGATCAAGAAGAAGAGGATGTGAACCAGTGTTAGATTTTGAGGAGCCTTGTGAAACCAATTGGGCTATGGAAATTGATCGTTTGAGGTAAGTTCATGTTTGAATAGTTGCAGATGCTTATCGTTTGATAGGTTGTTAGTTAATCTAAGTGTGAATGCTTGATTAGTATGTTGGAATGGAATAAGGTTATGTCACTATGGGATTTGGTTAATTAAGCAGGGATTGAGATTGGTTTAGATTCTTATTCCCTAAAAATTTGATTGTGTTAGCATGTGGTTATGTTGGATTCTACCGTTTCAGATATTTGATTCAAGGTAGAGATCTTGGGATGCGAAGACCATCAACACGAGCTTCTCAGAGGAGTCTTCGAAGCAGGTGGGTAATTTCCTACCTGGTCCGGGTAGTTGTATTTCATTCAGATTTAGTCATTGATATGAGCATGTTAGGTGTTCATATTACCTTGACCCTGTTCTTTTTATCGTATGCTTGATTCTTTACCGTTGGCTATTAACTCTATTGCTGATATCATGTTTATTTTATCATGATTAGGAGTTATACATATAGGTGATGCAAGTAACTTAGAATTTGTTTAAGTTAAGTGCAAATGGTAAAGTCCGGATGACAACCTGATTGTACATTGGGCAAAAAGGTCATCCGTAGGTAGATAATGTCTTTAACCTAGGGTTAGTTCTAGTACCCTTAGGTTGTATGTTACCACCGAACATGTTGTATAAATGGTCGGAGGAATGATACTTAGGGTATTGCTACGGGGTGGTCCTAGCTTGTTATAATTCGATGAGTCACGACTCTACGGGGATAGAGTGTGTCCATCGTTAGTACGACTCTACGGGATGAGAGTGCTTGATTAGATTGGTATGACTCTACGGGATGTAGAGTATCATGATCGATTAGTCGACTCTGCGGGATAGAGAGGCGTTGATCGCTAGTATGACTTTCGTAGAATAGAGAGTACATGGTGGATGTCTGTATGTGAGACATCAGATTCATGTCATTTGCGCACGCCGGGCGACGAGGTCTCCTTGTGGTTGAGAGTGTCGCATATCTCGCCTCCAGCGGTTACTCATGGAGGAGTAATGCAGGTGTGAAGCAGTATTGTGGTGCCGCACTCTACCACTCTGAGCGGTGGTAGTTGGATTTGCGTGTCGTAGTCCTGCGTGTGTGTACTCGACCACTCACGTAGGTAGTAGTCGGAGTGACCAATGCCAGGGACCCCATCGTGTAGCTTCGCTCTTTACGCTTATACGCTACTCGATCATCGCCTCTCGGCCACCGAGAGTAGTGGTTGGTGTTGAGTTGGGAGGTTTGTCACGCCGAGCCACCGAGGCCACACTCGGTCGTGGTAGCTTTAGGTGAGCCGACATGACCACGTCACGCATCACGATGGCATTTTTGCGTATTGCCGTATATATACATATACGCATGTATATATATATATGGATGATTGTGATTAGTATACATATATATAGATATATACTATATATATACGCTTATGTGATATGCATTTGATTGTATTATGTTTGATTCGATCAGACATCATATTCACGTGCATGTTTTCTGATACGTATACGTTATGGCCTGATATCGTCGGATATTGGTATGGGTTGGATAGACCATGATACCTTGGCAGTATAGCATGAGTAGATTATGTGTTGGTATTACTCTTCCCGTTATATATATGTTTGATATATGTTGAGTTGGATCGATCGAGTAGCGTAGCGAACTTGGTATGTCTCGCATTTTATTATTCATTTGATTAGACGGTATATGCTTGTATTTATATACTATGCTGATATACCTGTTGTATATCTAGATTATGTTGTCGAAATACATGTGATATTACATATATACATGTTTTCTATTACCTGCTGAGTTTTACTCACCACCCTCGCGGACCCTGGGTTTTCTGTCGCCCAGGTAACAGGTAGAAGACTTCGTAACAGCTTGGAGCACCGCCGGCTGACGCCATCTCATCTCACGAGGCTCCCGTATTTTGTTTTGGGCCTGCTGTCCGTTGTGCATTGTATTTTGTAGTTGTTGGAGTTTTCGTGATGTATGTGTTGTATATTCAGATTTTGTCGCGATTTTGTGTTGTTGTGGTGTGTTAGTCATACCGGTATGCATGTGTGGGATTGTTGTATTGTTGTAGTTTGTTTCCGCTGTGTCTTATATAGTTTTTTTGTTTTTATACATATATATTGTTGTTATTGTGGGCCTACGGGTCTTGTATTAACCCGAAATGTTGCCACGTACAGGGAAGGTGCCGTCCGTTTGATTTTCAGTTCGGCATGCTCTCGGGGCGTGACATGGAGTGATGTTGATCTTGTAGCACGTGTCTTGTGATACCATGAATTGTATAGCTTTCTTACGTACAGGTCAAGCATGTGTTTCAGGTAGAAGGCTTTACATATAAAGAATTCTGAGAAGGCTAGTGGAAACAAATTTCGTGAAGAAATAGTTCTTACATCTTATGAGTTATTTATGTAAACATTTCTGTAGGCAGATATTTTAATGACCAATAAATTATGCAATCAGACAAGTTAACTGTGTAGAGTTGAAGATGGAATGGGTACAACAAGACCTAATAAACTCTTTAAAGTAATTACATTTGAGAGAGAAATATCAATATTACCATCAAAATAAAACCTTGCATAGATCACGGCTTCAAAATGAAAGTTATCCAAATTAATCTTAGTTTATGTTTCAAGATTAGAGAAAAGAACTAAAGACCATCACAAGGAAAGCTAGATCAAAGTGAGTATGGTCAACACCAATGACATAACATCTAAAAAATAAAACCTTTCACAGATCATGGCTTCAAAATGAGGGTCTCGAAATCAATCTTAATTTATTTTTCAAGGTTAGAGAAAAGAAGTAAAGAATATAGCAAGGGGAGCTAGATCAAAGTGAGTATGGTCAACTCCAATGACATAACATCTATGCCAGAGTATGTTAAAACCAGGTTCTTAAGTAGTGACAGAAATAGATATGCTGACTAAAAACAAAATGACAAGTTTCTTAGAAAAAAATAATGCTAACAAGTATAAAAAAACCTCTCTTTTTGTGCAACAAACCCACTAACTACAATACTTTTTTAAGATTCGAAAAGAACACATCATGGAAACAACAAATAATACCAGGAGGTTGTGGCAGATCACAATCAAGGAAACCCTTTGATTGAACAATCTTGACTTCCTTCTCTATGTTCTTAACATGAGCGAGCAGGGCATGAGGTGATAAGAACCTTTTGTGCTCAACTTGAACCTGCAGCAAAGTTTAAAAGCATATCATCAGTTCAAATAGTCAGCTTCTGGATTTTGCTGCACATTTTTCTTCATAGAGAAAAAGAAAGCTATAACCTTCTATGCATCTGGACTACATCTAACCTTTGACACATAAGTCTCTGCTTCCGATAAAGATCTCTCCAGGGCAAGAGCTGTGTCAGGAGAACTGTCTGAAACAAAATAAGAAGTCATGCAAGTACATTCTTAGCAAAATTTGAGGAAATAGGGATAAAAATTGAATTTTTAATGATTTATTATGTTGCAGAAAACATCCAAGAATCACGTATAAAATCATCATTTTTTTTATTTTTATTTTTACTTCGCTTTGATATGTTACGGTGTTACGGAGGATCGCGATTAGGGCTTTAAGAATTGTCCCCTTTTGGCATGCTGCAAAAAAGAGACACAAGAAGAAAGCTTCTCTAGTCACATAAAATGATTTAGGATACCGGAGAATCACCTGAGAAAGAAGGGTCGGAAAGCAGGCGTTGCCGGAGGAAAAGGGAGAGGGATTGGATGTGAGACTGCAAGGCGTGGATGCCGAGGATGGCATCGGCCACGTCATCGATGGCCGAAGTGGAACTGCAGTGGTAGAAGAACTGCTGCTCCTCCGATGTCGCCGCCTTGACGTGCACCACCACCATCCCTTCTCGAGCTTCGCCCCCCCTTCGACGCTCTGCCTGCAGTGATTATGTAAAAAAATGCTTTTTCCACCTTTCTTTTTCATTTTGTATTTGTAATTTTGAAAATGTCCTATTTTTAAAAAATAATAATATTTTTTTTTATTTTGATATTAAAATATCCATTTTCTAAAATTTAAATATCAATATTTTACCTCACCAACTTACAGCCTAAGTTATTCACGTATGAATTTAAAAAAAAAAATCAAGAGGATATTTTACCATTAAATAAATTTTTTAGGATCATGTTAAATAATAAAATTAAAAATTACATATTTTTCGTCTAATTTTAGGTGGGAAATAAATTAAAATTGATATGATTTAGCAAGTAAACAAAGGAAATAATTTTGATTTATGTTTTTTCCCTTTCCTTTAGATTAAATAGAGCTTTCATCTCGTATTTTTATATTATATGCATAAATACTAAGAGCCTTCCCATTAACTCATTGATGTTTTGAATTGAATAACTTAAACAATACTCATACTCATCTTACTAAAACACAAGTAGAACACGATGGACTCGATTGATAACTATATCGATGAGGATGATCTTAATTACTAGATCGTGATCTCAATCGATTCGTGAACAAAATATTTTTATTTGAAATTGAGTTAAATTGTACACTCAAATAGGTAAGTTAGAGTTTGATATTCAATTGAATCTCTAAAATGAGCTAGAAACAAGATCATTGATCAGGTAGAGAAAAATTGGTTAATGAAGATTTGTTGTCTGTAAAATAATTGATTAGTGCTAAAGTGAGTCAACTAAGAGAATTATCGTAAGATAAAAATCTGAAACGATTAGGAAAATAATTAATTGACTGAAATAAGTGAGTATCTATTATAGAACGAAAAAAGAAAGTCTGTCGATGACAATTTAAAAGTTATAAATAGAGTACTAATAAGAGCTTTCAATGGCTGATAAAATTATACTTAAATCTTACTTTATATTTCTAGTCTTAGATTGTGGTTATTTTTAACATCATTTGTATTCTTTATCTTTAATTATAAGAAAACACTTCTATTTATTTTTCTTCATTCTCCGGAGGATCCAAGAACCAAAACTTTAATACGATTAAAAAGTAATTCGTCTAAAGAATTATAGGTCAAGAGATGGATTTTAACGCCCTCAAGGCTATGGTAGAATGGTAGGATATTTAGCTCGGCTATCAAATATTTACAGTTTGATCTATTAGTGTAATCGGTTCAGATCATGATTGACCAGACTCGAGTGACATTTGAGTAGTGTTTTGATATTTGTCAATATGATTTAACTATATGTTGACCATATGACTAATGGATGATTAAGATATTCAATGTCATATGGCGGAGATTGTTAAGGCAGAGATTGCTAAGGGGGAGATTGTTGGAGCAATCAACCTCAGGTCAAAGTTGGCCAAGCTCGAGTGGAAGTCCAATATTGAATTCTTGGCAATGGAGAAGTCTAAATTTAGAGACTTGATAAGGGAAATCCAAGATTGGATACTTGACAAGGAAAAATCTAAGTATGAATACTTAGAAAGGAAAAGTCAAGGGTGGAGTCTTGGCAAGGGAAAGTCCAAGTACGAATACTTGCAAAGAAAAAAAGTCCAAGTTGTTAGGACCTGTGCGCCCGCTAGAGGGGGGGTGAATAGTATTTCGTCGCTTCACGGAATTTGATCGTTCTCGCGTGCTTGATTGTCTATGATGTTTGTTAGCGCAGCGGAAATAATAGAAGTACAAAACAAACACAAAGACAATGCACAAGACAAACGATATAACGTGATTCGGAATCGTATGATTCATACTCCACGGATTGAGCTCAAATGAGCTCTAGTGATGCACACACAACCATTAATCAATAATACTCCTTCTCGACAACAAGTTGGAGGTGGAGAAACCTCGCAAAATGAATTACAACAGTAATAAAGATAAATACAAGCGAATACAAGTAAACTACATAAATACAAGTAAAGAAACACTTTACAATTGTGAACTTGGATGCTTGCTTTGTGATTGCTTGAACTTCACTTGAAGACCCTGATTTGCACCAGCAAATCACTTTAAATCGTCCAAGAAATCGATGGCGAAAACCTCCTCCACGAGCTCCCTTTAAAGCTTCTCCTTGGGATGGATTCCGCCTAGCAATCGACTGATCAGGACCATCAGTCGACTGCTCCTGTAACCGTTATCTCACAACGACATGAGCCACATTGGATAAGTTCCAATGGATAGACCATCAATCAACTGATCATGCTCATCAGTCGACTGATCGAGTCATCACTCGACTGTCAAACCCTAACAGTCGACTCGGAAACCTTCGCGTACATCGAATCAGCCGATCGATCGATCTCCGGATCGACCCATCGCTCGAGCCATCGTCATCGTCTATCGGGCAATGATCGCTAGGCCAATTCCAGCAGTCGAACTCTAGTCGACTCTCATCAGTCGACTGACCATAATCCCAGTCGATTGATACACCTCAAATATGAGGTTTTAACCCCAAATATGGTGTCCCCATACTTGCTAGACCACCCTTAACCTAGACCTAAGACTTCTAGCCAACTCCGTCAGCCTCACGCCTATCGGATCTCTCCAAGTCTTTCATGACTTGTTCATTCATACGCTAGCTTTCAGGTGCTTCCATCAGCTATTGTCATACTAATGTGGTCTACACCGCCAAGGCACATTGGGCTTACGCTGCCAAGACTCTGTTTGGACTTTACGCCGCCAACCATTGAACTTATGTTCTCAAGACTTCACCCTTGGACTTTACGCCGCCAATATTCCCTTTGGACTTCTCAATTACCAAGACTCAAGCTTGGACTTTCCCTTGCCAACCCATATTGGACTTTCCATGCCAAGACCCAAGCTTGGACTTTTCATGTTAAGTACACAAGACTTGGACTTCTCCCATGATAATGGTCAAATCATCGTCAAACATCAAATATGACCTGGATCGATTGCACCAACAATCTCCCCAAAATATCGTCAGACATTAATGTCAGGCATCAATGTCAAACATCAAAACATTATTCGAGTCTAACTCGAGTCTGGTCAATCATGATCTGGGCCGATTGCACCAACAATCTCTCCCTTTTTGATGTTTGACAAAAACACCCTTGAGTTAGACCCCTAACTCAAATTCCCTTACTAATTTTTTCAAATTGGTAACTCTAGCATTCTCCCTCTTTTTGACATACATCAAAAAGGTTCTCCCCAAGGAGGTCAATGTCTCATATCCCAATGAGATCTTACAATCTCCTCCTTGGTCCAAAAATATCTAGGATGCCTACAATCTTCCTAGTGATAAGTCTCATATCACTTAAGAGAGACACTCTTATGAAGTCTCCCAATTTCCAAATTTGGCATCTCAAATTTCTATTTCTCCCCCTCATGAGGAAGAATAACATCCATCATCTCATGATGAATATCTCTCCCTAAAGGCTTGCTCCCCCTTGACCATTGCACCAACAATGTCCTTGGAGAGTCCCTAAGCCAATAGGAACACTAAACCATCAAAAATAAAATTAAAAGTTCAACATTGAAATTTCACTCACCTTAAATTGATACACACCCTAAACAACTCTCCTAATCCATATCCAATGGATTTTCACCCTTTCTAATGCTTTCCAAAGCATATCCTATGGTTAGGAGTGGTTAGGAAACCCTAACATAGCTGAAATATGAGCTAAACATCCTTGTTTACCTGAAATCAGCTCTGACAGTCGACTATCAGTTGATTGCCCTATACATCAGTCGACTACCATCAAGCGACAGTTGACTGATAACTGAAATTTTCAAATTTCAGTTATCAGAATCGAAATTTAGAAAAACATAAGTAATTCTACGTATTTTGAAAAATCGTGAAAATTCATACATACATTACTTATAAGCAATACAATGGGTGAAAAATAATTTACCCATAAAATAGTGAAATTGATAGAAAGTTCAAAAGTGAAGAAAAACTTCAATGTTTGAGCTCACTTTGTATCAACATCATCAATGGTGATTGCTATCAATAGATATACTTCACCAAGGTTTTTCAAAATGATTTTAAAATATTTTTAAAACCTTATATTGGATCATGTTCTTTGGGCTCAATGTACATGGCTTGAACATAAGTCTTCCTAATGATCCATCAATAATATAAGATGAGTTTGAGTTCATCTTGATGCAAAACCCATGCACCTTGAACTCAACTCTTATCCTAGCATCTCACATGTATCTAGAGTGTATCAATACACATACATATCAATGTAATGTGAGATGTGAGTTTTGTTAATCCTAATCTAGGATTTCATGCATTTTCCTAAGGCAACACTACTTGATTCCCTTATACATGGGACTTCAAGTCATGCCAATTGTTCTTAAATCAATTTTCATAAATGCATGAATGATCATGGCATAAAAGATAACATAAATAAACATAACCAATGATCATGATGTCATGACATATGATATAATCTAAATATATATGACATTAAAAGACAAACCCTAAGCATAATCATGACATTTATATGATTTAAATGAATATGATGTCATGACATGATATATGACAAATCAAGCATGACAAATAAAAAGTAAAGGTATATAATATATAAATTTTAATATTTGTTGTCATTTGTTAGAATTAAACTCATTTTTCTATATTATCACTTTTCTCTCAAGCGTGCAAAAAAAAAATAAATCAAAATGACACACAATGACCTCTAACCCTAATTGTGTCAATTTGATTGATTTTTCAACTTCTATAAATTATATTGGCACATCCTAAAAACCTCTAGGATTAAAATTCAAACCACATTTTCAAGGTACCCTTAACCTTGAGAATGACCTAAAGTGTCACCTTTACCATGGTTAGGTTAACTACCCATCCATTTAAAGTTGACACAACCTAAACTCATTTAGCATGAATCGATCACACTCCTAGGAACCCAATACCTATTGAAGCTCCTTGGATTTACTAGGTATTCGCTAGGGATAACTTCCCTAGATACCCTCCTAATGACCTTCCTAGGCTTAGAAGCCTTGGTCATTTGGGTCTTACCTAGGTTAACTCTAGGGGTAACTCCCCTTGTAACCCTCTTAATGGCTTCCCTAGGTTTCCTTGAAACCTTAGCCACTAAGCACTTACCTTGGTAAACCTTAGGGATGACTTTCCTATTGACCTTGACTTTCCTGGACTTAGGTTGTGCTCTATAATCGAATGGAACACTATGGTAGGTCTCCTTGGGCTTAGGTTTGTGACTCAAACTTTTCTTGCCCTTGGTTGGACCTTGCTTCCTAAAACCTAGGCTTTGACTCCTTGGCCTAGATTTTTGATCATTTGACCCTTTAATTTGATATTGTATATTCCTAAGGGTCTTTTCCATTTTCTCAAGTCTTGACCTCAAGACTTGATTTTCCTTTTCTAATATCTCAATTTTTGATTTTTCATTAACTCTTGAGATATTCTTATTTCTAGGCATATGTCTAGTCCATTTAGAGTTGATACCTAGGTGATCTTCTATCTTCCTAATGGTCTCCCTAGGAAGGATAGGTCTAGAATTGTTTGATCTAGATTTGTCCTTAGGTCAAATTGTTTTAGGGACATTAGTCTCAAATTTCTCCTTATTCCTAATGTGGACATGCTTAGCTCCTAAACAATAAGACCTATTATTCCTAGTATGCTTTTGTTCATGAGTAATAGCAAGATTACTACAATTATTTCCAGCATGCTTTTGCCTATAACTTAATGAATGAGCATTATTAAATTTTACCTTAGGGTTTGCCTTAGAGGCTCTCCCTACTTGTGATGCTCCTTCTTGGCTCTTTTTCTTCCCCCTAGGGCATTGACTCCTATAATTCCCCTTTTGTTGACACTTGAAGCAAATCACATGCTCCTTGCTTTTAATTGTGGGGACACCGACATTCTTGACTTTTGGAGCCAGTTGAGCCTTCTTGACCTTTTTAGGACACTTTCTCTTGTAGTGTCCATATTCCCTACACTTAAAACACATTATATGAATTTTATTTTGAAATGATGTGCTTGAGTTACCTAGGGTGGTGGTCGGTGCCGGAGTTGGTTCTTCTTCATCTCTCCCGGATGTTGAGGCTACCTCTTGATTTTGCTCTCGTTCCGGAGTAGACGGTCTCTCCTCCCCCTCAATCTTAGAGGTTGAGATTTCTTCCACTTCTATCTCTTTCTTGGACGTTGATGGCCTTTCAACCTCAAATTTTTCCACTTCTTCTCCCTCCTCGAATGTCGAGCACTCTTTGACTTTCGAATCCTCACTTTCGTGTGAGAATGAGCTCTCTTCCTTATCTTCTTGGATTGAGTGAGGCTCTTCATGGAATTTTGCCAATTTGTTCCATATCTCTTTAGCATCTTTGCAATCTCCTATCTTGATCAAAATATCATTGGGAATTACATTAAGCAATATACCCATTACCTTATTATTGATGTTGTAATATCGGAGTTGGTCTCGGCTCCAATTCTTCTTCTTGATTTTTCTTCCTTCTTCGTCTTTTGGAGTGTCGAAACCTACTAAGACACTAATCCAATTGTCAAAGTCACACATTAGAAAATGCATCATTCTACCTTTCCAATATGCGAAATCTTCGCGGTCGAAGGAAGGCAGAACATTGATGTTATCACCCAATCTTTCATTGAGCTCCATCTCCTCTAGCGCTTTTGTTCTCGGGTGTTATTCTGTTGAAGAGCTCCTAGCTCTGATACCACTTATTAGGACCTGTGCGCCCGCTAGAGGGGGGGGGGGTGAATAGCGTTTCGTCGCTTCACGGAATTTGATCGTTCTCGTGTGCTTGATTGTCTACGATGTTTATTAGCGCAACGAAAATAATAGAAATACAAAACAAACACAAAGACAATACACAAGACAAACGATATAACGTGGTTCGAAACCGTATGGTTCCTACTCCACGGATTGAGCTTAAATGAGCTCTAGTGATGCACACGCAACCACTAATTAATAATACTCCTTCTCGACAACAAGTCTGAGGTGGAGAAACCTCGTATAATGAATTACAACAGTAATAAAGACAAATACAAGCGAATACAAGTAAACTACACAAATACAAGTAAAGAAACACTTTATAATTGTGAACTTGGATGCTTGTTTTGTGATTGCTTGAACTTCACTTGAAGACCCTGATTTGCACCGCAAATCGCTTCAAATCGTCCAAGAAACCGATGGTGAAAACCTCCTCCACAAGCTCCCTTATAGCTTCTCCTTGGGTTGGATTCCGCCTAGCAGTCGACTGATCGGAACCATCAATCAACTGCTCCTGTAGCTATTGTCTCACAACGACATGAGCCACGTTGGATAAGTTCCAACGGATAGACCATCAGTCGACTGATCGAGTCATCATTCGACTGACCAAGTCATCACTCGACTGTCAAACCCTAACAGTCGACTCGGGAACCTTCGCGTTCGAATACCGACAGCAATGACCGATCTCCGTGATCGGGCCGATTGCTCGTGCATCACGATCGTCCAATGCCGATACGATCGCTAGGCCAATTCCAACAGTCGAACTCTAGTCGACTCTCATCAGTTGACTGACCATAGTCTCAGTCGACTGATACACCTCAAACATGAGGTGTTAACCCCAAGTATGATGCCCCCATACTTGTTAGACCACTCTTAGCCTAAACCTAAGCCTTCTAGCTACCTCCGTCAGCCTCACGCCTATCGGATCCCTCCAAGTCATCCATGACTTGTTCATCCATACACTAGCCTTCAGGTGCTTCCATCAGCTATTGTCATACTAATGTGGTCTACACCGCCAAGGCACATTGAGTTTACGCTGCTAAGACTCCGCTTAGACTTTATGCCGCCAACCATTGGACTTATGTTGCCAAGACTCCACCCTTGGACTTTACGCCGCCAATATTCCCCTTGGACTTCTCAATTGCCAAGACTCAAGCGTGGACTTTCCCTTGCCAACCCATATTGGACTTTCCATTCCAAGACTCAAGCTTGGACTTTTCATGCCAAGTACACAAGACTTGGACTTCTCCCATGACAATGGTCAAACCATCGTCAAACATTAAATATGACTTGGGTCGATTGCACTAACAATCTCCCTAAAATATTGTCAGACATTAATGTCAGACATCAATGTCAAATATCAAAATACTACTCGAGTCCAACTCGAGTCTAGTCAATCATGACTTGGGCCGATTGCACCAACACAAGTGTGTAATCTTGCCACATAAATCCAAGTGTATAGTCTTGGTGATGAAAGTCCAAATATGAATATTTGACAAAGGAAAATCCAAGGGTGTAGTCTTGACCACATAAGTCCAAGTGTGTAGTTTTGACAGTGAAAGTCCAAGCATTGAGGTTTGGCAATGAAGAAGTCCTGGAGGTGTGACCTTTTGGCAAAAGTATACTCGTTAGAATAACGAGGTCGACGGAAGCACTTGAAGGCTAACATGAAGAGTGAAGGAGTCGTGAAGGACTCGGATGGACCATGAGAGCGTGAAGCTGATGGAAGTGACTAGAAAGCTTAGGTTTAGGCTGCAAGTGAGTATCAAGTATAAAGGAATCATATTTGGATTAAACCTCATGTTTGAGGTGCGGCAATTGACTAGTAGTTTAAACTGGTTGACTGATCCAGTGAAGTCGACTCTCGTTGTGGGGCTTGAATTTCAGACTGGGTACTCGACACTGTGTGACTCGAGAAATAGCCATGGTGCTCGGCAGTCGACTATTGTGGAGAAGCAGTCAACTGGCCACTGGTGTTGGGAAACCTGAAGGGTGCTCGGGCGATTGAGAAATAGTGTTCCGACACTAGCAGTCGATTGTCATGGATAAACAGTCGACTGTCTTAAGTGGACATGACCATATATTGTTTCTGAGTCGACTGATGGCTGAGACAGTCGACTGATGATAATGGCAATTGACTGCTCAAGTATCCATTGGCCAGAATACCAACGTGGATTAGTGTAAAATACCGCAAATAGATGACTAAAAAAGTAATATTATTGGGATAAATTAAATTTAATGATGCATGGTTAGGAGTTAATTTAAACCTAACCTAGGTTTAAATCATATGGGTTTAATTGAATGATTCTAGGTTTAATTAAACCCGATCCATTTTTATCAAACCCGATCCGCTTCTTTCCTTAATGCCCAAGCCTGATCGCGAGTTTCCTCCCGTGCGTTTTCTCAAGCTGCCTCCCCTTAATGGCCGAGTTCTTCCGTTCCTTTCCGCCCGAGAATTTCTTCGGTTTCTTTTCTTCCTCAAGTGCGACGACGCCTCTTCCTCACCGCGCGTACCTCTCGTCTTCTCTGCTCTTTCGAAACCCATGACTGTTGAGCCCTCTTCTTCTTCTTCCTGGCGTCTACCTCGCAACAAGCGGCGGTGACTGGACCCCTCGACGACCTCTGTGAACGAGCGGGTACGTGGCTGAGAGTTTGAGTCAGCGGCAGCTTCTCCGTGTCCTCGTCGGTGCCCACGGACTCGGCGATAGCGAGCGGGTGCACAACAAGGGATTCGTGTCGGCGACAGCTTCATCGTGTCTTGATCGGAAGTTGCTCTTCATGATCTCCGTCAGAGCTAGGTAAGCCTAATCTCTCATTGTCTTGGATGAAATCAACTCCTGCGGTGATCTTCCTTGGTTGATCGTGGGTCTATGTTGGGCAGAGTGTTCGTGGGTACCGATTGCTCCGATGAACAGAGATTTGGGGAGGATTACCGTCGGTGGAGTCCTAGGGCTGGTAAGATTGATCTATCCTCTTCCTATTATCGGTAGATTGCTAAATGGTTGTTGTGTATCAATGTGTGGTGATCTGGGAGGGAGATTCATCTCGGTGGAGATGGCTGGGGTTGGAGTTTTGATCGATTGAGATGGCTGTGAGGTTTTGTTTGGGAATCTCTGGTTGTACGGTTGTAATTGGGGGGGTTTGCTCGATTGTGGCTAAGTGAGAAGGGGTTGTGAACGGCTGTGTCGGCTGTGCACGATTGTGAGTTAGAGTTTTGGTCGGTTATGAGATGTTCCGATGAATAGAGCAGGATGTGTTGGTTGTTCATGAGCTGTAGATCGCTGTGAATGGTTGTAAATGGACTGTAAATAATTGTGGATGGTAAGGTAAGTTTAATTAAGGTTGAATTGGGGGATTTGAGTTGTGGGTTGAAGCTTGGGTGGTGCTATACGGTTGAACCCTTGTTAAGGTTGTATTACTCTTTAGATCCATTTTGATTGTTGTTTTGTCATGTGTTACAGTGTTCGGATCTGAGTTGGAACGGGGTGGTGTATGAATTGGAGAGTTGTAAATCTAGAATGTGAGTTGGTATGAAAATTCTAATAGAATTATATTTTGATACGGTTGTGAGTGATTGGTTAAGTGGATAGCTTAATTCATTAGGTTTTGATCTTGATATTAGAGTTGGCAATATAATATGATTATATTTGCGATATTTGCAAAATGTGGATACGAGATAGGTCCGAAGGTTTCATTATTTTGAGCTTTATAGCAGGTGAGTAATATTTCCTACCCTAGTCAGGTAGTAGCTAAACCCTGAAGTATATAACTTCATATTGTTGTCACTTCGACCTTGACTCCACTCTAGTTTTTCTGATGCTTGATACTTTTGCCTTTGCACTTAAATACTCTGTTATTGTTGTTATCTATTCATTCATCTTTGTTATGAATTATAGATGTTATAATAAGTGGACCTATAGTGGTTTACCTATGTGTACGTAGTTAAATTCGGTTGTAAAACTGAATTATGCAATTTAGATAAATCATCCAAGGGTGGGTGATGTTCTAGAAGTAGAGTTGAGTTTTCATATCATATTCTGATTTTGTGTATATATCTACAATGGATCATATAGTCGTGTATGGACGTGTGATTTGTCGATACAACGTCTCTACGGACTGGAGGTCCTATCTTGGTTGTTGTCAATTGTATATGCCTCTCTATAGAATAGAGAGTGTGTTGTGGACATATGTATGTACTGTCATGCATTCATTTCATTTACATGCATGCTGACGACTTGACCTCCCTTGTGGTTGAGAGGGTCGTCAGTCATCCTACCTCCTAGGTTACTCGTGGAGGAGTAACTGGTGTGAGGGCAATGCATTTATTGTGTCGCACTCAATCCACTATTGACAGTGATTATTGGAGTTGCGTGTAGTTGTCTTAGGTGCGTGACACTCGATCACTCATGGATAGTGTCAGTCAAAGTGGCCAGCAGCAGAGACCCTCGTTGTGTAGCTAGCTCTTTACGCTTATATGCTATATATATATATATATAAATATATATATATATATATATATATATATATATATATAGTTGAGTGTGATGAGAATATATATAGCTAGAGTCTATATATATGATCGTTGGATGTTCCATTTGTTTGAACTATATTTGCTGCATTT
This sequence comes from Wurfbainia villosa, assembly GCA_025175895.1. NCBI lineage: Eukaryota > Viridiplantae > Streptophyta > Magnoliopsida > Zingiberales > Zingiberaceae > Wurfbainia > Wurfbainia villosa. Next base: position 1,007,679 of record JAKLTH010000147.1, read on the forward strand.
GATTGTACATCATCTTGCATTCCACTTGCATATTTTATATGGTCGTATGTGGATTACCAGTATTGAGGTGGTCAGACTATTATATATACCTTTGACCAGTACCTTGAGGTGATACGGGATGGACCCGGTTCATTGTGTATTTTACATAGAATGTTAGTATGCCGATTTTATTGATTATAGAGTTAGGATTACTCTACCATGTTGTAGGTATTGTATTATGGTACTTATACTCAGGTTGTACGAGTTACATCGTTGTCAATCTTCAGGTATGTCAGTACCTTATGTTGATATTGTTGGTCAGTTGGTTATACAATAGTTATATCATGCTGGTGTATACCTGTTATACTTTTAGACAGTATATTGTTGACTCGTATGTGATATATATATTCTGCATGTACTTTTATTCTTATTACCGCTGAGTTTTGTACTCACCACCACAAACTCTGGGTTTTCTGTCGCCCAGGTAACAGGTACTCGACTCCGTGATGGACTTGGAGCAACGCTGGCTGATAACCTCTCATCTCACTTATGAGGGTCCTGACTTGGATTTATGTTTCCTTTTGCTTTCGGATGTTTCGTATATCGATCCGAATTTATATGGTGGATGTTGTGTTTGACATTGTTGATGTACGCACTTGTTTATTCAGGTTTTGACAATGCTTTCTTTATGTTGTATTAGTTGTACCGGTATGCACTGTATGTAGTTATTTCATTGTGATAGTTTCCGCTGTGTTTCTGTTATATATACGGTTATATATATGTTGTTGTGATTATGGCCGAAAGGCCTTGTATAAATGGGATATGTTGCCACGTACAGGAGAGATACTGTCCGTTTGCTTTTCGGCTCGGCATGCTCTCAGGGCGTGACAACTTTATTGGTATCAGAGCCCTAGGTTCTGCGATGTCATACAATGATGTTTTCGTTGAATCTTGGATTCTCAGGAGTCGATTTGTTTTGGTTTTGGTTTTGTGAGATGAGATTGACATCGACCTGAGCTCCGAGCAGCACGAAGTAAGAATTCCGGATAACTTTTATTCTAGTTAGATACTTGTCTAAATTTGTTCAATAGGTGTATACAGACAAAGTTATGGCACATGTGATTTACTCAGCAGTATTAGCAGAAGACATCTTAGAAGACTCAAATGTCCAGACAACAACAACTATTATCTCCTTAGACGCAGCTATACCATTTGCAGAGTATAGAGTGTGCTATGATATTGATAGGTATTGAGCATTTTACAACCGGTGATGTACTCTTTACCAGTACAACAGTGGTTACCACCTCCATTGCAGTCGTTTCGAGTTGCGTCCTCGTGTTGGTAGTTGACTTTAGTTTCTCTATGGTAGTCTTTTGCACCTACATGAGCTCAGTCGCCAAGAGCAGAAGTTGGAGAAGTATACATGACTACCCGAGAGGAGATGCAGGGGGTCAAAGGATTGATCGTTCAGGGTATTACTTTAGTTTACCCTCTCGGTTGACATATTAAAAGATACTGATAGTTTACAGGTATCTATGTCTAGAACATTCTGAGATAGGATTAGAAGGATTTCTATATGCAGATCATGTGGATCGAGGGTATCTTTACCATCAGGTGAGATGTTAACCAACAATTTGGAAGTCAAGGGATGCCCTTGGACTTTAATAGACATATTTTTACTGTAGGCATATCCTTATGGATAGTTAAATTATTAAAATGATGGTATAATATGTCTCTCATATGTGCATATAATCCAAGAGTATTCGGATATAGTTTCTGATGCACTTCCAGGCTTACCACTGTATAGACAAGTGGAGTATGAGGTCGAAGTGATTTTGAGAATAATTTCGATATTGAAGACCTCATACCGGGAGATAATTTTATTGGTAACAGTGTTGCTAAACACTATGAAAATTGGAAGAACGTAAGTTGCGATTATAGGAGATGTTGGATGGAATATTTATCTGTCCCAGTATTTCTTCTAGAGAAGATCCGAAACTCTTTGTGAAAAGAGAGATGGACCTTTGAGATTATGCATCGATTATCGATGATGGAATGCGGTAGTTGTTGAAAATGAATATCCTTCATTGTGGATAAACGATCTTTTTAGATCAGCTAAGGACACCTGTGTATACTCTAGGATTGGTTTACGATTGGAGTATTGATATTGTAGTGACATGGTGTCATACGATTATCATTATCATTGTGATGATTGATATATCATCAGTTTAGAGTAAAAAGGATGCAAGTGTGTAGAGACGATAATTTCATACTTGGTATGAATTTCATGATCTTTTGATTATGTTGTTAGACTATTTAACGATTTAGTAGTACATGAATTTGAGAAATCGTGTATTCTGAACACGATTGGATCAGTTTGTTGTTGTTGGAGTTGAGTAACTTGGCCACTGTTGATGGTGGTAGTTAGAGTTGCACACTCGTCCATCGTAGATGGTGATTTCCTTGTATGATTTGGTTATTACTGTAGATGTGGATAGAATGTTTGACATTACTATAACACTGACTTATTTGACCAAGAGGGTGATGGAATTCACTTAGTCAGAAGCTGGTGAAATCAGTTTATAGGACCTAGATGGCGGTTAACTTTTGCACGAGTATTAGTTAATCCTTTCGGGATGGATGAAAAGATGTTGTACGCAGATGCATCGTTTCAAGGATCAGAGTGATCCCGATGCAGTTGAATGAGGCATATTTTAAGTTTACGACAGTTGAGGAACTGCGAGACAAACTGTCATACACATAATGTGGACTTAATGGATGTTATCCTGATTTGTAGTTGTATGGAGTAGAAGTGCTCAGGGAGTTTTGACTAGCTACTGGGTAGCTACTATAGAGTTGCTAGAACACGGACAGTTGCAACAAGGGAGATTGGTCGCTATAGTCTCTCATGCACTTACAAAGTGTGTGGTGGAGTGGATTTTGGACGGTAGATGGACTTCTCTTGTGAGAAGATAATTCTCCGTCTCTGATAAGGATGATGGGTTCCGGAGTTGAATTAGTTTAAGGAAGAATTTCTACAGGAAGCACATCATTCGAGATTTGCTATACATCCTAGTGGTACTCGGATGTACTGAGATTTGAAATGTTTATATTGGTGGAATGGTATGAAGAGAGATATTGCATACTTTGTTGCTAGATGATTAGTATGCCAGCAGGTGAAGGCTGAATATCAGAAACCCGCTAGATTGCTTCAGGAAATTATAATTTCCGAAATAGAAGTGGGAACATATCACTATGGATTTCGTTACGGGATTGCCTAGAACTCATAAAGAACATGAGGCGATTTGGGCGATTATGGATCGACTAACTAAATCAGCTCACTTTCTGCCTATTCGTGGGACGGACCCGTTGGATCGTCTGGCAGAGTTGTACTGCCGAGAGATTATCAGGCTACATGGGGTGCCTTTGAGTATCATACATGATAGAGATCCACGATTTACCTCACGATTTTGGCAGAGTTTGCAGCAGGCCATGGGCACAGAGCTCCGGCTTAGTGAAACATTTCATCCACAGAAAGATGGACAGTCTGAGCGTACCATTCAGACATTGGAGGTTTGCTGAGATCTTGTGTTATTTATTTCGGAGGCAGTTGGGAGGACCACGCTCATTTAGCGGAATTTGCCTATAACAACAGCTACCACTCTTCTATTCAGATGACTCCTTTCAAGGCCTTATACGATATACCCTGTAGATCTCTCGTATTGTAAGAGGAGGTTGGGGAGCGACAGTTGCTGGGGCCACAGAGTATCCAGCATGATGCAGAGTTGGTGCAAATCATCAGACGACGGTTATCCGAGTCACAGGATCGACAGAAGAGTTATGTGGACCGGAGGCGAATGCCTTTGGAATTCTCAGTCGGAGATTATGTATTCCTACGAGTTTCACCCACCAAAGGAGTCAAAAGATTTGGGTTGAAAGGAAAATTAGTGTCACACTACATTGGTCCATTTGAGATATTGGAGCGGATTGGGGGTGTAGCTTACCGATTGGCTTTACCTCCGACACTTGCGGGTGTTCACAACGTATTTCATATTTATATGCTGAGGAAATACGTGCCGCGTTCTGATCATGTTCTGGAAGAGGTACCGATTCCACTCCAGGCGAATGCGACTTATGAGAAAATTTCAGTGCGAATTCTTGGTCGCAAGGGGCGACAGTTGTTGAACAAAACCATCCGACTCATAAAGGTTGGATGGCAGCATCATACTGATGAGGAGGCTACATGGGAGCTGGAAGATACTATCCGAGCTCGATCCCCTCATCTGTTCACTTGTGTGGTCATTTTGGAAACTTGTTTGAATTAATTTTCGCATTTTAAGTACGAAATTTGGGGACCAAATTTTATTAAGTGGGGGAGAATGTAAAATACCACAAATAGATGACTAAAGGAGTAATATTATTGGGATAAATTAAATTTAATGATGCATGGTTAGGAGTTAATTTAAACCTAACCTTGGTTTAAATCATATGGGTTTAATTGAATGATTCTAGGTTTAATTAAACCCGATCCATTTTCATCAAACCCGATCCATTTTTATCAAACCCGATCCATTTTTATCAAACCCCATCCGTTTCTTTCCTTAATGTCCAAGCCCAATCGAGAGTTTCCTCCTCGCGCGATCTCATCTTTTCCTCCTGTGTGTTTTCTTAAGCCACCTCCCCTTAATGGCCGAGTTCTTCCGTTCCTTTTCGCCCAGGCATTTCTTCGGTTTCTCTTCTTCCTCACGCGCGACGACGCCTCTTCCTCACCGTGCATGCCTCTCGTCTTCTCTGCTCTTCCGAAACCTAGAACTGTCGAGCCCTCTTCTTCTTCTTCCCGACGTCTACCTCGCATCAAGCGACGACGACTGGACCCCTCAACAACCTCTGCAGATGAGCGAGTGCGTGGCTGAGAGTTCAGGTTGGCAACAACTTCTCCGTGTCCTCATCAGTGCCCACGGACTCGGCGACAGCGAGCGGGTGCACGACAAGGGGTTCAGGTCAGCGGCAGCTTCACCGTGTCTTGATCGGAAGTTGCTCTTCGCAATCTCCATTAGAGCTAGGTAAGCCTAATCTCTCCTTGTCTTGGACGAAATCAACTCCTGCGGTGATCTTCCTTGGTTGACCGTGGGTCTGTGTTGGGCAGAGTGTTCGTGGGCATCAATTGCTCCGGTGAATAGAGATTTAGGGAGGATTGCCACCGGTGGAGTCCTAGGGCTGATAAGATTGATCTATCCTCTTTTTATTATCGGTAGATTGCTGAATGGTTATTGTGTATCAATGTGCGGTGATCTGGGAGGGGGATTCATCTCGGTGGAGATGGCTGGGGTTGGAGTTTTGGTCGGTTGAGATGATTGTGAGGTTCTGTTTGGGAATCTCTGGTTGTACGACTATAATTAGGGGGTTTGCTCGGTTGTGGCTGAGTGAGAAGGGGTTGTGAACGACTGCGCCGACTGTGCATGACTGTGAGTTGGAGTTTTGGTTGGTTATGGGTTGTTCCGGTGAATAGAGCAGAATGTGTTGGTTGTTCATGAGTTGTAGATCGTTGTGAATGGTTGTAAATAGTTGTGGATGGTAAGGTAAATTTAATTGAGGTTGAATTGGGGGATTTGAGCTATGGGTTGAAGCTTGGGTGGTGCTATACGGTTGAACCCTTGTTAAGGTTGTATTACTCTTTAGATCCATTTTGATTGATGTTTTGTCGTGTGCTGCACTATTCGGATCTGAGTTGGAACGGGGTGGTGTATGAATTGGAGAGTTGTAAATCTGGAATGTGAGTTGGTATGAAAGTTCTAATGGAATTATATTTTGATACGATTATGAGTGATTGGTTAAGTGGATAGCTTAATCCATTAGGTTTTGATCTTGATACTATAGTTGGCAATATAATCTGATTATATTTGCGATATTTGCAGGACGTGGATACGAGATAGGTCTGCGGTCGTGAAGGTTTCATTATTTCGAGCTTTATAGCAGGTGGGTAATATTTCCTACCCTAGTCAGATAGTAGCTAAACCCTGAAGTATATAACTTCATATTGTTGTCACTTCGACTTTAACTCCACTCTAGTTTTTCTGATACTTGATACTTTTGCCTTTGCACTTAAATACTCTGTTATTGTTGTTATCTATTCATTCATCTTTGTTATGAATTATAGATGTTATGATAAGTGGACCTGTAGTGGTTTACCTATGTGTATGTAGCTAAATTTGGTTGTAAAACTGAATTATGCAATTTAGACAAATCATCCGGGAGTGGGTGATGTTCTAGAAGTAGAGTTGAGTTTCCATATCATATTCTGATTTTGTGTATATATCTACAATGGAACATGTAGTCGTGTATGGACGTGTGATTTGTCGATACAGCGTCACTACGAACTGGAGGTCCTAGCTTGGTTGTTGTTAGTTGTATATGTCTCTCTATAGAATAAAGAGTGTGTTGTGAACATATGTATGTACTGTTGTGCATTCATTTCATTTACATGCATGCTGACGACTTGGTCTTCCTTGTGGTTGAGAGGGTCATCAGTCATCCTGCCTCTAAGGTTACTCGTGGAGAAGTAATTGGTGTGAGGCAGTGCATTTGTTGTGCCGCACTCACTCCACTATTGATAGTGGTTGTTGGAGTTGTGTGCAGTTGTTCTGGGTGTGTGACACTCGACCACTCATGGGTAGTGTCAGTCGGAGTGGCCAGCAGCAGGGACCCTCGTTGTGTAGCTAGCTCTTTACGCTTATATGTTATTTCATACTGCCCACTCGGCCACTCGAGAGCAGTGGTTGTTATTGAGTTGGGACAGTTGTCATGTCGTGCCACCTGGGTCACACTGGGGTCGTGGTAGCAGTAGAGTGCGCAGGCATGACCATGCATTTGTATTGTCGTGATAGATGACATTTGTATATATATATATATATATATATATATATATATAGTTGAGTGTGATGAGAATATATATAGCTAGAGTCTATATATATGATCGTTGGATGTTTCATTTGTTTGAACTATGCTTGCTGAATTTGATTGTACATCATCTTGCATTCCACTTGCATATTTTATATGGTCGTGTGTGGATTATCAGTATTGAGGTGGTGGTCAGACTATTATATATACCTTTGACCAGTATCTTGAGGTGATGTGGGATAGACCCGATTCATTGTGTATTTGACATAGAATGTTAGGATGCCGATTTTATTGATTATAGAGTTAGGATTACTCTACCATGTTGTAGGTGTTGTATTATGATACTTATACTCAGGTTGTACGAGTTACATCGTTGTCGATCTTCAGGTATGTCAGTACCTTATGTTGATATTCTTGGTCAGTTGGTTATACAATAGTTATATCATGTTGGTGTATACCTGTTATACTTTTAGACGGTATATTGTTGACTCGCATGTGATATATATATATATATATATATATATATATATATATTCTGCATGCACTTTTATTCTTATTACCGCTGAGTTTTGTACTCATCACCACATACCCTGGGTTTTCTGTCGCCCATGTAACTGGTACTCGACTCCATGATGGACTTGGAGTAACGTTGGCTGGCAACCTCTCATCTCACTTCTGAGGGTCCCGGCTTAGATTTTATGTTTCCTTTTGCTTTCAGATGTTTCGTATATCGATCCGGATTTATATGGTGGATGTTGTGTTTGACATTGTTGATGTACGCACTTATTTATTCGGGTTTTGACGATGCTTTCTTTATGTTGTGTTAGTCATATCGGTATGCACTGTGTGCAGTTGTTATTTCGTTGTGATAGTTTCTGCTGTGTTTCTGTTATATATACAGTTATATATATGTTATTGTGATTGTGGTCGAAAGACCTTGTATAAACAGGATATGTTGCCACGTGCAGGGGAGATGTTGTCCGTTTGCTTTTCGGCTCAGCATGCCCTCAGGGCGTGACAAGTAGTCCGTTGTGAGACAATAAATAGGCGGGTAGTCAATTGGGGCTTTTGGTAGTCGACTGCTAGACGGAAATCAAACCCGATGCAGGTTATAAAAGCAGGACTTTGGGAGGATTTTGAGCAACATTTTTTTTTTTTGGAGATTTTGAAGGGAAAGTGTTGTTGCATTTCAAACCTTGAAGAGCCATCCCAAACAACCACTAAGATCAAGTAAACTTTTCTTCATTTGTAAAGTGCTCATGTATTTATATTTCTTTCTTTACATTGTATTTGCTTGCATTATTGTGAACTCTTGTACAAGGTTTCTCCACCTCCGGTGTCATACAGAGAATGAGAAGTTCATAGTGAGGATAGATTACTAGAGTACCGCCGTGGAGTAGGAACCGTAAATTTCAAACCACGTAAAAACTTTTGTGTTGTGGGTGTGTGATTGTCTTATTTACTTTTACTTTTACTTTGCATTTTGTATTCTGATGTGCCAATCATTTTGTAGACAAACAATCACAAACACGATCGAAGCTAAATCGACAAATGCTATTCACCCCCTCTAACACACCAATCGGTCCCTCTAGCGCCTCAGTCATTGTGCATTTGCATAATTTTCCTCTAAATTGGATGATAAACTAAGGACGTTGCGGCTGCTGAAGCTATCCACGCGAGCACTTTTCTGATTTACTCTAGTGATCAATTGAGCATATCTCACTTAGGGATTACTTAATGTCTCATTAGAGATCCTTGGGATAAGATCGATCATCTCCCAGATTAGTTAAGAGTAAGACTTAGATACCTTATGCTAGTAAAAAAAAAATTAACTCACATGAAAAGTTAAATTGAATACAAAATTAAATTAGAATTTAAAGAGGTCAACTTATTTTTGTTCGGATGTTCATTTTATTTTTTAAACTCAAAATAAAATTTAATTTAATTTACTGAGTTAATTTTGATTCGAAACAAATTAGTACACTATTTTTTTTTTTAATGAGAAAAATATAACGCCCGTGCTAACACTATGAGTTTAATATTTGCAACTATAAATTTAAATACACGACTATTAGAAATCTCCAATGAAACATATTCATCTAAATTAAAGGGATAAAATATTAACTTTTCATGTATGAAAACGTGAGAATATATATTATATTTTATTTTGTTATTCAAATCTTGAAAAATAAAATAAAATCTAGCTATGAAATTATACAATCAAATTCATCAAACTAAACTAAATTAATATATAAAAATAAATAAATGAAAACAATAATTAATTTTGGTTGAATTTTAATATTTCAGATTGGACTAAATAATGAACATCCTATGATTAAATTCCAAATATATCATTGACACTTGCACTCTATTTTCGCATCCTTAAACATAACAATATCGTCGAATTCACTTTCAAAATCAACAATTTACTTCCTCGATCGCTTTGCAAACGACCATAACAAACACGTGATTATAACGAAAACTATACTTTGATTCTAGTCAAGGTATTTCACAGGAATACCTTGCTTAAAAGTAACAAATTGGCACTGATAATTAAATTCTTAGCTAAGTAATTAATAAATGAATTAGATTTTCAAAGCTTTCGGGCAAAAGTTAAAGTTTCAAATTCGCATAATCGAACTAGATAGCTACTAAAAAGTTTATCCTAATCGTCACTCATGCTCCTAACGAAAAACAGTTCTCTCACGCTTAAGACAAAAATAAAAGGAACAAATTGCTTATCTAGCTCATGCACATGTACATAAACGATTATAAATAAAGGAAAAAAAAATTATAATAATTACGTACGTCTTGTTCAACTTTATATATAATTATGTGGGCAAATGCAAGTTGCAATTGCTTTGTAAAAAGCTTGCATGGTGCTTTTAATTTGTTCTCTTCTCTTTTGCATTTCATCCATCTCCTTTTGTGTATTGCCTACGTAGCATCAACTTTATATTACTCTTTGTCTCGACGCTTTAAATGTTATCATACATTAACTTTTAATTAGATGGAAAATGACTTGATGCTTACATGACCCAAATCCGAATGAACTCCGATCCCGTACGATAATTTTAACCGGGCAATCCAACTCGTGAAATATATATATGTATATATTGATAGAAGAAAATTATGTAAAGGATGTTTTTTTTTTATGTTTATAATTATGTGTGATCCACATCGTGAATTATTGGATGCACTTTTTTGTGTTTTTTTTTTCATCAAATCTTCATTCATTGCAACTCAATTTCTTCTTTGCTTCTCATTGGAATCTCTTCTTGAGTCCCTATCATGCTTCATGTTCATGCAACTTCGTGAGGGAAGGAAAGGAAAGGAAAAGACGCTAAGGTAGCAAAGGAGTTTTGTGAATTAAGTTTGGAGTGAGTGAGAGTAAGCGAAGAGATGATTATATATATTCAATTGATTATTGGATCAGTGTTTCCTACTTTAAATTTTATTAATATTATATGACAATTCATTCAATGTACTTTAGCATTCTTGTTTTTTTTTAATATAGAAAATGTAAATATTATTTATTGCGACAAAAGATATGTCTATGAATAATATCACAGTACCAATTGCTTGCTTCGTAATTTTCTCTTATAAATTAATTTTCACAATATGCTTCACAAATCTTTTAGAGCATTCTTATGGAATAAAATTCTAATTAAAGTGATTTATAGCTGGGAGTTAGATATCATGAATCACTCTTTTTTTTTTTCTTTTTTTTGAGTCTTAACTAGACCAGAAGTTGTAAATTAAAATACATTTGATTTGCTTTTCTAGAATTGAAAATTTGTTCGAGTTAAAGAAAATTATACACGAACCAATTTTTTTTTTTTTAAAAAACTTGCAATAAATTTTCTTAGAGCCATGGAAATACTAACCAATTCTTCTTTATTTACTAATTTTGTACATATTGTATTCGTGTGAAAGTTATTATTTTTCATTTTTTCAAATAAATAGTATTTGAAACAATAAATGGTTGTCTTTTGGGATAAAAAATGGAATCAATTGATTTTATAGAGGTAAATTAAGAAACATTTTGCCCAATCAAAATTTAACAAGGTGCATGGGAGAGTAACACTTTGAAAAATTCTATAATTTTCAAAAATTAACTCTTACTCTTTGAGATAATAATTTTATCATCTGTATTAGTTACTCGATTCTCCCACTACAAGAAAAACCCAATTTAGAGACTGAAAATCGGTAACTAAAAGGTATTAGAAACTGATTTAGTAACTGAATTTTTCGGTATCTAAAATTGTGGTCTCTAATATAGAGACCGATTCTTCGATCGGTCTCTAATTTAGAGACCGAACTGCCAGGCGGTCTCTAAATATAGAGACCGATTTTGAGACCGAATTTAAAATCGGTCTCTATATTCAGAGACCGATTTCCCGATCAGTCTTTAATTTAGAGACCGAATTTAGAATCGGTCTCTAATTTTAGACACCGATTTTTCGATCGATCTCTAATATTAGAGACCGAATTTGTGAGCGGTCTCTAATTTTAGAAACCGAATTTATGATCGATCTTTAAAATTAGAGACCGATTCTCCAGTTGGTCTCTAATATAGAGACCGATTTTAGAATTCGGTCTCTAATATAGAGACCGATTTTAGAATTCGGTCTGTAACTTAGAGACCGATTTAGAAAATCGGTCTCAAAAGTTTGAGACCGATTTTCATATCGGTCTCAAACTTAGAGACCGATTTTCAAAATCAGTCTCTAAATTAGAGGCCTACACAATAAATTTTTATTCAAAATATTTTCATATGTAATGAATATATTTTTTACAATGATTCAAATAAAAAAAATAATCTACTCAAAAAATATACAACATAATCCAATAAATATCAGGTTTTATATTAAAAGGAGTGATTGAACAATATTTTTTTACATAAAAATGAAAAAAGGACAAATTAAGCTAAGTCGTAATTCCACTTTGCGCTTTTGCGATGGCCACAGATAAAACAATCTTGTGTATCTTTCTGTTTGGTCTGCACATAATATCTTTTTTTTCCACCTGCATATGACAATCCAAAAATCAATAAAGCAAATAAAATAAAAAGTTTTAGAAGTTAACCTGCATATGGCAAACCAAAATTCAATAAAGCAAATAAAAGTCAAGTTTAATATATTTTGGAGAATTATCGAGCGTATCAAAACAACACAGGCGTGCCACAGAGGACACGTCCGTGTCAGAGGTTCCAGGACTCAACACACTCGGGGCGTGTTAGCCGACACACCCACATCGCTCACCTCTAATGGGCGACACACCCATGTTCCTTGACACACCCGGGGTGTGTTAGGCTAAATTGGCGACACACCCATGCTCTCCATGGGTCCATGGGCGTGTCGGCCTATTTCTAGGGAGCAAAATTGGCGACACGCCCATGCTCTCCATTGGCATGGGCGTGTCGCCCTATTTCCATTGGCATGGGCCGGGTAAAGTCATCGTACCAAAGCTTCTCCCTTCAAAGGAACTTTAAAACAAATGATAACCTTCTCCTTCAATAGCTTGTCATATGAAAATGATACTTCACCGTAGCTCTAACCATGTGTAAATTCTGTTTCAAAAGATATGCAAGATATGCAATGAAATATAAAAATTTAAAATAAAATCAAACAAAGCAGGTGAGAACAATATAAAAAAAATACCTTTCATCCAATAATATCCAGAATGTCTTCAAACATCATTATTGAGTTCCTTTGATCAATATAGCAGTCATTGATATTATTTTCATTTATCACAAAATTGACTCAATCATTGAGAAAGAGACATGTTCAACTGTACATACTACAATAATATGATATTGTTTGTAATTACAAAATATTACACATTGCAAAAAGATTCTAGCATATCAAAAAATAGGAATGGTTAATACAATATTGTGGAGCATATAAAAAAGAAACAGCTAAATGTACCATTACAATATCCTTGAAACACCTTAAACATCTTTACTTGGTAAGCTGCAAATATTGACAAAGAATATATGTTTACATTTGAATAAAAATTGCATAGAGAGTAGTATAAATTCAACAGATGAATAAGGGTGTGAGAAGATTAAGAAAGGAAAAGTAATAATGTATTACCTCAACCATTGCAAAATCGGTGATAAACTAAACCTAAGAAGAGTTGCCTCCGTCGTTACCGTTTGGATCTTGAGTTTCTTGCGATGCAATACTGCGAGGAGTTGGGAAAAAGAAAGGGCTCGTTAATGGTTGTGAAGGCATAAAACGAGCTATGAAAGCTTGCGTTGATTGTTCGACTGCTTGGTTGACCCGATCTTCAATAGTTTCCTCTAATGCCGTGAATTTTTGTTTCAAGTATTCATTTTCCTTTCGTAATTCCTCCATTTGGTGAGCTGTAGAACTCGATGCACCCTTGAGTCTAGGAGTAGACATATCGAATACCACTTTTGCATGGGAGCCTAGGCCATAGAGGGAGTTTTTTTTGCTTCCACCTACAACCTCATAGTATATGGCATTTATATCATTGTGCGATGGAGTCTGTAAATCACCTCCCTCTATACGATGTGCAGCCTGTGAAACTTTCTCGGCTATTTGGTCCTACATAAAAGTATATATGATTAGTATAGTATAGTAAAATAACAAAGAAAAATCTTACATCTATGGCCTGTGATTTTTGATCTACAAAAGTCTCATCTTTCCGCTGGTGGGTACTACGAAAAAGCTCCCAACAATTAGTTGGTCGTTGTAGTGTGTCTTCCTGCATAACAAAAAAATATTAAGTTTAAAAATTAACTCATGTTATTTATATTTCGGTAAATAAATAATCAAGAAAACACAACCATCATAAGAGCATGCTCTATACTAGAGCGGGAGCCACCAGTATGCTTTCCGACAGAATCTGAGTTTCTATTATTTTGTGCAACCGTTGAATTTTTTTTCCATTGAGGTCGGTCCCAAATTTTTTTCCATTCATCCCACAATTCATCTGGTATATGAGATGGTTTTGTCTTTACTTTTCTCCATTTATATAGCAACGACTTGTATCGTTTGCGAGAATATAGATTCCATATGTCTTTAAATTTTGTTTCTTGACCTGGCTCCCATGTATATCTTTTCTGAAAAAAAATTCTGAAAATTAGCATAAAGGGATATTATACAATTACAATAATAATCGAATACTCACCACAAATTCTTTAAAATAGAAATCCTTCATGTGTGGGTCTACATTCTTCTATGAGTAGCCTGTAGTGGATTGACGTTCTTTGAATATTTTAGTTATATATGATGAAATACCATGACCATTGGGAGTAAAGCTGCAATGATAAAATTTGAGATATTATGACACACTTAATACCTTTATGACTATAAATTACGATAAAATCTTACCTATCGCCTATAATTTTCAGCGTGACCTGATCTTTTTGTATTCTATCTGCCATTAATATATCTCTGTAGAAAATGTAGTGTCATAGACAATTCGAAATAATAATATATTTCATACTCATGTTTTCAAACCAACATGTAAAAAAACATTGTATCTAACAATTTTCAAATAATTTAACAACAATACATATATTAATTGCTTGATATTTAACAAATAATATGACTAATATAAACATTCCAAGTTTGATCATTTGAGAAAATGCCATAAGCATAGTTTGCAAGCATAATTCATGAATCCCATTACAATCAGCAGATATCGTCGCTAGATGCTATTGAAATAATATCTAATTCATCACTACTAGACATCTCTTAGTCATCTAATTCCTCATAGCTAGCATTTATATCTACAAGTTGTTGGGTTATGGAATAAGATGGTGAAACAACTGAATGCCTCTCCACTTCTTCATTTTGAAATGGATCATGGTTTTCGACGGTGAGGACATTCGGCATTTCTATCAGGGAGCGGTTTCATTTGACAAACTGCTAACCATTCACTATATCTGCTTCTCTTCGTAGGATATGTAAGATAAATAACTTGTCCTGCTTGTACTGCAAAAATGAAGGGCTCAAATATATTGAACCATCTATTTCCATTCACTTCAACTAGATTGTAGTTTGGATGTGTTCTTGTACCTGTTCTTGGATTAGGATCATACCATGAACATTTGAATAATACACATCTTTTTATTGGCAGCGCGGGATATTCAACTTCGATGATTTCTTCAAGTATACCATAATAATCAATATGACTATTAGAGTTGTTGCAACAACCTTTTACGTAAACACCTGAATTATTAGTAATTGTCTCTAAATTGCGTTGTGCAACGTAAAATTTGTAGCCATTAACATAATATCCAGAGTATACTTTTATATTACGAAGAGGTCCTGCTGCAAGATCCTTGATCCTTTGATCATATTCATTTATTGATCTTGGGTCGTTCACCTACATTTTTAGGTATACGTATGAAAATTTTATTCTAATTAAAAAAAAAGGCCAATATGAATAACTTATAACTAAAACTTACTAGGTTTTCAAACCATTTTGCGAATTCCATCTCTATCTTTTTATCAACTTCACTTTCTTCAATTGACGGATTTTGTAGGTGCAAGTGTTGCTCGTACAAGCTATAATGGAAGGATTAAAATAATATAGAATGGCACAACAGACCCACACATTAAGGGATTGCAAGTTTTAATATAAAAGTAACTTACTTGATGTATGGTTTGACCTCATCACAATTAAGGAGTATATAGTTTCGAGCAGCACAATATTCCTGGTGATTTAACCATCTGCACACAAATTTACCGATTGGTTTGCCCGAGAACTTGAAAATAGAAAGCATCTCTGAGTCTATTGGTTGAGTATCATCTGAATTTCGAGGACACTTGCAATGTCTGGTTTTCACATGATCAGCAAAATAATAGGAGCAGAAAGACGATGCTTCTTCAACCAAATAAGCATTACAAATTGACCCCTCAACTCTTGCTTTATTACGAACATTGTTCTTTAATCTCCTCAAAAATCTTTCAAAAGGATACATCCATCTCATCACAGACCTCCCATTCGTGCCTCATATGGTAAATGAACTGGTAAGTGTTCCATTGAATCAAAAAAACTTGGTGGAAATATACGCTCAAGTTTACATATTATAAGAGGAATGTCTTTTTCTAGGCGAAGCATTTCGGTCGTCATAATAACCCTTGATGACAAATCTGTGAAAAAAAGACTCAATTCTGTAAGTGCTTCCCATACATTATTTGGAAGTAGATCATGAAAAGCTATTGGAATAAGTCTTTGCATGAAGACATGACAATCATGACTCTTCATCCCAAACATTTTTAATTTGTTGCTATCCACACATCGGGCCATATTTGAGACATAACCATCTGAAAATTTGATTTCTTTCAACCAGGTACATAAAGCCAACTTACTTTCTTTGTCCAATGTATAGCAAGCCTTTGGAAATTTATTGGTTGTTTCATTCCTCTGCATCTCAGGTCTATTGACAAATTGATTCAATTCTTCCCTTGATTTGGTTGTGTTCTTTGTTTTTCCAGTAACATTCATCACAGTATTAAAAATATTATCGAAGAAGTTCTTTTCGACATGCATAACATCTATATTATGTCGAATGAGCAGATACTTCCAATAGGGCAATTCCCAAAATATACTTCATTTCCTCCATCCACACTTACTCCCTCAAACAATAGATTTATTTAAGTGAGCATAACCTGTCTGAGTAACTGGTACAAGTCCATAGGTGTCAATTTCTTCAAGGATTTGCTCTCCTGACTTGATTATTGGTGGGAGTTTTCGAACTACTTCATTCTTTAAGAAATCTTTCTTATTTCTCTGGAAAGGATGTTGCAATGGTAAAAACTTACGATGATTGTCGAACCAAGATATTTTCCCACTACAAGGTAATGCAAATGTATCACTTTCAGTCATGCAATATGGACATGCTAACTTACCACACGTGCTTCATCCTGACAACATTGAGTATGCAGGAAAATCACTTTTACTCGAAATATCATAAGTTTCTGACCCTACAATCTATAACTCTTTCAATTCGGCAATTAGAGGTTGCATAAAAACATCTAGTTTTTCTTTTGGATTCTTTGGACCCGGAATAATGACCGTAAGAAACATATGCTCGTCTTTCATGCACATCCAAGGGGGTAAATTATATGGTGTTAATATCACTGGCCAAGATGAATATTGTTGTCCTGATTGTCCAAATGGCTGAAATCCATCTGTAGAAAGGCCCAATCTGACATTACGAGATTCTATTGCAAATGAGGAAAATGTTGTATCCAAATGTTTCCATGCAGGGGAATCGCAAGGATGACACATTATATCTCCTTCATGTATATGATCTTGATGCCACCTCATGTGTGTTATTCTTGTGCAGATGCATACAAGCGTTGGAGTCTAGGAGTTATGGGGAAGTAATACATAACTTTGTATGCTATTCTCTTTTTCTTCCCTAATATGGGATTGCGGTCCTTGTAACGAGGGTGGTTGCAAAATCTACATTCATTTAATTCAACATCTGTTTTCCAAAAAATCATACAGTTATTGTTACAGCAGTTAATCTTTTCTACCGGTAAACCTAAGCTCCTAACGACTTTTTTTGTATTGTAAAAGCTACCAGTCATTATATTATCAACAGGGAGCAACTCTGAGATCAATTGACATATATCATCATAACATCGCCCTGAGATATGATGTTCTGCCTTAATATTCAATAATCTTGCAATAGCTGACAGTTGTGAATGACTAGAAGGAACCCCTTCCCAAACTTCTCTTTGGCTAGCCTCTAACATAGTATACAAATTCTCGATCATTGGTGTTGGTGTATTATCTGTGTCTGAATGAACGAGCGCACTCATCGCATCGTAAACCATTGGTTGCAATGTATGCTCGTTGCTAGATGATTTCTCGACTCAAATTTCGGTAGACGTTGAAGCAACAAAATTTCCAATAGGCTCATCCAAATAAGCCTCTCCATGACAATACCAATTGTAATAATTTGGGACAAAACCATTTTTGCAAATATGTACTTTGACAATATTTTCATCCCGAAATGTTGTATTTTTGCATTTGCAATGATTGCACGGACAACGTATCTTGTCACCATCCATACAACTTGGATGACTCTTAGCAAAGTTAACAAATGCCTCAACGCCATCAAAATATTCGTCAGCTATAAATCCATTAACTAGCCTATTGTACATCCAAGTTTTGTTAATACTCATTGAAACCTACAAGATATTACAATAATAATATTGGTAATAATATTATATGTTAAGAAAATGTTTAATGATTAACAAATATATATCATCTGTAAATAAATATGCAATAGTTTAAGATTATTCATTATATCCTATACGACACAATTGTAAGCTACTAAATGAGATAAAGAACATTGATATGTAGTACCATGCACTAACATTTAAGCTACTAACATCAACCTGTGGAAACGATCGTTGAAGAAAGTCTCGAGCTCCTGCCAGCACTAAGACCTCGCACAATCGGCCAGCAGATAGGACCTTCATCAGGATAAAAATATATAAAGACAATTTTTTTTATAACATCTCGTTTTTATAACAGTAAACCATCTACCCTGCCGACCTAGGTCAATGGCAAGACATCGCACAATCACAACATCACAACGATATTGCAGCCGTGTCAATCGTGCTTCCAAACACGCTACCACGATAGGGGATTGGAGATGGGCCGGACCAGGTCAAAATCCTTGGCCACCCTTTCCCTAACTCGACAGCTGAAGTCGGCCAACAGCTGAGGTCGTTACCAATGCACGACCTACATTGGATGGGGGAGAGGCTATACAAAAGATACGGCAGAAGGCGGAGAAGTGCATACCGTGATGGAGAAATCGAAAGTTGTCGACCGAGGTATCCGACGCGATGGAAGTCTAGGGTAGTTAATTTTATCGGGGTCTAAATATGAGATGTTAAGTCAAGTTATAAATTTATCGAACAAGACGCTGACACGCCATGTTATGGTTACCGACACACCCATGTCGGCCATACCTGAATTCAACACGGGTCGGGTGTGCTGTTTGGCACGCCCGTGCCGATAACACGCCTGGGTCGCCCAGGCCACGGCTGCCACACGGGCATGTCGCCCCATTTCCCGAATGCAACACGGCTGGGGTGTGGTGTTTGGCACGCGCGTGTCGCTAAAAACCATTTCCCGAATGCAATACGGCTGGGGTGTGGTGTTTGGCACGCACGTGTCGCTAGAGACCGACTTATATTCGGTCTCTAAATTAGAGACCGATTTAAAATTCGGTCTCTAATTAAAGACCGACTTATATTCGGTCTCTAATTTAGAGACCGATTCTCAAATCGGTGTCTAATTTTAGAGACCGAATATAAGTCAATCTCTAATTAGAGACCGACTTATATTCGGTCTCTAAATTAGAGACCGATTCTCAAATCGGTCTCTAATTTAGAGACCGACTTCTAAATCGGTCTCTAATTAGAGACCGACTTATATTCGGTCTCTAAATAGAGACCGATTTTGAAATCGGTCTCTAATTAGACACCGATTCTCAAAACGGTATCTAAATTAGAGACCGTTTTGGAAATCGGTCTCTAATTAGAGACCGCTTTTTGTTCGGTCTTTAATTAGAGACCGATTTTTAGTCGGTGTCTAATTAGAGACTGATTTTAAAAAATCGGTTTCTAATTAGAGACCAAATTTTATTCGGTTTCTAATTCGGTCTCAAATATGAGATTTTCTTGTAGTGTCCCGTAGCCTCTATTCTATAATACAAAGCAGTTGCGTACGTACCGAAAGCTAATATATATTTTGACATAGTACATGACTAAAAAGTCATAAAATATCATTTAAAACTATAAAACATATAAATTCAAAAAAGAATCATAGTATATTATATAAATATACTAATAATACATGATATAAAAATTATAAAGTTATATGATGTAAAAAAATTATAATATTTGTATTATCCTCTCAAAGTAAGAAGACTGTTAGTGTTGATTGGATCCTTAAACCTTGTTCGATCGGATGAGAATTAAAGTTCAATATAATCTTTGAATTTTAGAAAATCGAACGATAAATAATAAAGATGTTCATGGATATCCACGGATAAATTATATAGTATAACATTTATATAAGTATTGTCATTAATCTTGTTTGGTCAACCTTCCTGTTTCTTGATTTTATTATAGGTGCATGATACGGAGATGACAAAAGTCCACGTGGCAAGGAGAAGATTTGATCAGTGGAGAATATATCAGATGGATACAAAAGAGACAATTATTGGAATGGTTGCGAGAACAATTAAAATTCTACAATAATAAGGTATGGAAAAATATCATGACTTATAAGATGAAAAAAATATCTTTATTGATATGAAATTTTTTGAGGAAAGTCCAAAAATAAATCCATAAAAATTTAGATCTAAAGTGAATAATATCATATTATTATTAAATATATGAATTTCATCGAACCTGCATCAAAATCAACGGATCCAGTTGAATCTTATGAATTTTTTAATAGACTTTTCAATGGGCATTAGTAGGTGGGATTATGGATGGATTTTTGCTGCAACTGAGTTCCCCTTTGCTAGCGGGTGGACTCTGTCTTAACAAGTAGGCTTTGTTTAATGGGTCAATCTTAGGTTATCCAGTGGCTTCGTCTTCGTGTTGGCTATTGCTCGGAACTTTCTCTACTTACTATCCGATTCTCAATCCACTATGTCTTTCTGTCAATTGTTCGATCCTCCTGACCCAATTGAAATTCCTATCTATTGTACCAAGTGTTTGATTCTCTTGATCCAGACATGAGAGTCCCCACTTTCTTCATTTGAGACTTAGCTTGATTTGAACCATTAACTCTGATACCACTTATTGTGCTCGATGAAATTCACATATCTTTATAATGATATGATATTGATCACTTTAAGCCTAAAACCTTATAAATTTATTTTTAGATTTTATCCAAAAGGTCTTATATCGATGGAGATATTTTTTTCATCTTATAAGCCTGTAATTTTTATTGAGGATCGGTGTGCACTAGAGGGAGGGGGGGGGGTGAATAGCGATTTGTCGATTTCTTCGATCGTGCTTGTCTACAATTCGGTAGCGCAGTGGAATACACAAAATAGTATAAATGAAAACAACATAAGCAGAACAATAAGATTTACTTGGTTTGAACTTACGGTTCCTACTCCATGGTCGGATTTTAGTGTCTACTCCACTAGACCTCATCTCCTTCTCATAATACAATCTGAAGGTGGAGAAACATCGTACAATATGAATGTTTACAACAATAAACAAAGAAACAATCAAATACAATAGCAAATGAATAAAACAAGTGAAAACACTTTACAAATGAGAGCTTTTGAATGTTTAATCTTTTGGTTGTTTTGAATGACTTTAAAGATCTGGAATTGCAACAACACTTTCCTTTTAATCTCTCAAGAATTGACTATAGAAATCTTCCTCCTTGAGCTCCATTTAAAGTCTCCGTCGAATTGGATTCGCCTTCCAGTTGACTGCTCTTATCCAGTAGTAGACTGGACACAATATTATTGTCTCACAATGGCTTAATCCACGTAAAAATATTATCCATCAATCGACTGTACTAACCTAGCAGTCAGTAATAGCCACCAGTCGACTTTCATGGGCCAACAGTCGACAACCAAATATTTTGTGTCCTGACAACTTAATTCCAGTCGACTACTCAATCCTAGCAGTTGACTGCTAGTGACCAGCCGACTGTTAAACCCTAGTAGTCGACTGCTAGAGTCATAGTCAACAGTCGAGCCTCAGTCGACTACATGACTAGTCAATTAGGCCATAATCCCAGTCGACTACTCAAGTTAAACTAGGCTCCTAAGTGTCATGCACTTGGCAATCGACTAGTCCATAACCCTAGTCGACTGGTAAACCTAAAACATGAGGTTTAACCCAAGTATAATCCCCTCATACTTGATAAACACTCATAGATTAGACTTAAACCTTCTAGCTACTTCCATCAACCTCACACCCTTAGGGTTCATCCGAGTCCTCCACGACTCATTCACTCTTCGCTCTAGCCTTTAAGTGCTTCCATTGGCTATGTTATGCTATTGAGTACCCTTAGCCTAGACCTAGGCCTTCAATCCACCTCCATAGTCTCACGCTCTCAAAGTCCATCCAAGTCCTCCGCGACTCCTTCACACTTCACATTAACCTTCGGATGATTCCGTCAGCCATGTCATGCTACCGAGTCTCCTTTGCCAAGTCTTCATACTTGGACTTTTCATGCCAAGATTCTTGGACTTTCCCTTGCCAAAACCATTTTTGGTCTTTCTATTGTCAAGACCATTCTTAGACTTTCAATGTCAAGTATCCAAACTTGGACTCCCCCTTGAGTCTCACTCGAGTCTGTTCAATCTTAACCTGAGATTTGATTGCTCCAACAATCTCCCTCATATGCCCTTGGATATCCCAATCCTCCACTAGTCATATGGTCAAATTCATATTGTCAAACAATGGTCAAACCCATTGTCAAACATCAAAATTCCATTAGAGTATGGCCAATCGTGACTTGGGTTGATTGTATTAATAATCTTTTCCTTTTTGATGTTTGACAATAGATTTAAGTTAGTTTAACAATAACCAACTTAACTCTCCTTATACCAAGGTATAATGAAGCTTTACCTAACTTAAACCTATAGGGACCGATTTGTATGCGCCAGAGGGGGGTGAATATCATCTTTCGATTCATTTGATTGCATTCATGATTGTCTCTACAAAACGTTAGCCACGGAATACAAAACAATAGAAATACAAATACAAAACAAGACAACACATGCACGTAATACACAAGATTTTATATGGTTCGGAACTAAGGTTCCTACTCCACTCGCGAGCTAGTGATCTACCCTCACTGTGCCTTCTCATTCTCGGCAATACGTTGGAGGTCGAGAAACCTCTTACAATAAGCTTACAAAAGTAAACTACAACCAAAACACAAGACAAGAATGAAATACAATTAAATAACACTTTATAAAAGGAATATTTTTTTAGCACTTGTTTGGTTGCTTTGGATTGCTCTTGAAGGTTTGGAATGCAACAACACTTCCCCTTCAAAATCACCCAAAAACTCTTGCCGAAATCCTTCATGAGCTACTCCATTTATAACCCCCATCGGGCTAATTTTGTGCCTGACGGTCGACTGCTCGTCTATCCATTGCCTCACAATGGACTCATCCACGTTGGCTTTCCATCCAACAGATAACCCAATAGTCAATTTCCTTTACCAACAATTGACTACAATACATTCTGTGCTCGTGTCCACAAATACCGCTCGACTGCCCATTCATGGCAATCGACTGCCCAAGGTCAGTCGACTAGTATAACACACCAGTCGACTGCCAGAGCACTTAGTCGACAGTCGAGCCTCAATTGACTACACAACCAGTCCACCAGTCATAATTCCAATCGACTGCTCAAGTCAAATTAGGCTCCCAAGTGTCATGCAATTGGCCAATCAACTGTGTTGGTGCAATCGACCCAGGTTACGATTGACCGAAATCGAGTTTGACTCGAACTATATTTTGATGTTAGACAAAACGTATGACATGGGATTGTCATGGGTTGGCCACATAAATCCAAGTGTGTAACCTTGGTTGTGAAAAGTCCAAGCATAGGGCTTGGTGTTGGGAAAGTTCAACATGGGTTGACCACGTAAGTCCAAGTGTATAGCCTTGGCGGTGAAAGTCCAAGCATGTAACGACCGGGCCCCTGTTGGCGGAATTCGACGAACCCTATTGGTCGACGACCGTCGCCCCTGTTGGCGGAAATTCGGCGACCCCTATTGGTCGCCGACCGTCGCCCCTGTTGGCACGTCGTTACTCACCTGGACTTCCCACCCCTGGAAGTGGGTTTTTGCCTTCCCCAGGATTCGAACTCTAGACCTCCAGGCTAAGTACTAAAGTTTATGAATCCTGGTAACTGCGATCTGATCACTTGTTGCGCAGATTCATAAACTTTAGATGCTCGAAGAGTTCGATCTGAAGGCAAAAACTTCAGGTGAAAATCGTGAGTGGTTAACGGCGATGCCACGGCGACTCGCCGACTCATGCCAGGCGACGATCGATAGGTTCGTGAGTCAGGCCCGACGATCACAACAAAAGGCGCCTTTTTATTGTAACGACCGGGCCCCTGTTGGCGGAATTCGACGAACCCTATTGGTCGACGACCGTCGCCCCTGTTGGCGGAAATTCGACGACCCCTATTGGTCGCCGACCGTCGCCCCTGTTGGCACGTCGTTACTCACCTGGACTTCCCACCCCTGGAAGTGGGTTTTTGCCTTCCCCAGGATTCGAACTCTAGACCTCCAGGCTAAGTACTAAAGTTTATGAATCCTGGTAACCAAGTGATCCTAAATAAATTGTCACGCCCGAGGAGTCCCCGCCTGCAAACGAAAAATCCGGCAAAGATCTCCCTATACGGTGACAATACCAATATACAAAGCCTACACGCCACTATACATCTGGGCCAACACGACCGAATCCAAACATCACACGCAGATAATCAAATAGGGCCTCGTGCCAACAAATCTAGGTAAACATAAGTCTACACTAACTAGACTTACCCCTTCCGCCATCCGGGCAGAATACTCAACCAAATCCAATCAAATAAAATCCGATCAAAGGTCCCTAAGGACATACCAAAACATCCACAGTACAAATATCCAACTCAAATTCTAAACATATATTCTAATCCAAAGACCCAAAACCGTAAACACAAATAACAAAATACACTTCCACGACGAGGGGGTTTGGCAGCTGGACTCTCCTGACAGCTCCATCCTGAAATAGATATAAATCAACGGGGTGAGTTCAAAGAACTCTGCGGGTATAGTAGATATGCAAAGTAAGGTATAGCTAACAATAAAAATATCATGCCAGTACAGTCTCACATAAATAGGGTATGCAAGCAAGAAATACAAAATGATCAGATTTTACTCAATCTCCTACTCGATATAGGAGCATGTGCTCGACTAGAAGTAATAAAGTCCATATATAAACATGTATCTCAGATGCATGACAATCATATGCACATCCAAGGCATCAATACAAATGCAAAGAAACACAATACAAATGCAATCCGCAAAGTGCATGCATGTGCTAATGACATGGTCACCCCGACGCTACCACCGCCTCACACGCAATGGTGAAGCCGAGTGGTAGGGCTATAATCGCAATGCACTCGCCATCATCGCTTCCTGAGTGACCGAGTGGACAGATGCCGCCGAGTACACCTATCCTCCCGCCCTAAACATAGTGGGGAGCTAAGCTCTCATCTCCTGTCATAGACTGCAGGAGGGATCCTCGCCGCTACCACGCCGCCTGTCGCTACCC
This sequence comes from Wurfbainia villosa, assembly GCA_025175895.1. Classification (NCBI taxonomy): domain Eukaryota; kingdom Viridiplantae; phylum Streptophyta; class Magnoliopsida; order Zingiberales; family Zingiberaceae; genus Wurfbainia; species Wurfbainia villosa. The sequence goes on from JAKLTH010000147.1 coordinate 1,032,886, forward strand.
ATGAGCGACCAATGAGCTCGACAGAGCAACGCACACACCTCCTAATGTACCACTAACCCATGAGTGGTAGTGTGCGAGTATGTAACTAGTCATGGGCTCAACAATAATGGAACCTCGTCCACCAAAGATGCAAACATGCAAGATGGTGCATGATACTAAAGCATGTAAATCCAACCACAAATATCTATCCGAATAATATGCAAAATCAATAAGTGCATATAACGATCCAAGTAACCATGATCCAAATATAACAGGAAGATATAAGCATATCCTATCACATGCATGTATCTAGTAGGCACCAAAAGCATACTATATAAACATGAAAAGTTATTGTAAGCTTTCCTAACTAGCATATCAATTTGACTTAATCTAAAAGTTAAGTCAAAATACCCGCCTGAATATATATCCGCAAGAATGAACCAAATCGTCACGACTGGGGACCTACCTGCGATCAAACCAGATAAAGCATGACTATAGTCAAGCACAAAAATACAATTCAACGACAAATCAATAATTAATCGATTTCCTTTATATCCCAATTAACCCAAACTATTTCCAATTTTCCTTATCCACAAACAATCCATACAATTAATTTAGCCCAAATCCCATATCCTCCGAGTAACACATTTTTGAACCATTCCTCGCTCACTAACATGCCAATCAAACGGATAACCCCGTAATCAACCCAATCGACCAATCAAGCTCACCCGCCTAGGAATTCCATATACCACTAACATCCGACCTTGCACGACCACTTCCAACCCAAACCACACGACACCCTCCAAACAAAACCCTCAGACCTCTCACAATGCAAGACTTCCTTACGCCTAATCAACGCCCCACCACACCCATAGAATCCTTGTACAAGAAAAACCAGAGGAAATCTAGGTATTTACCAAGCTCCACCCTCACTCGAAAGGCTTCCGGAGCTTATGGAGGGACATGTACGATGCCGTGGGTGGCGTCGGAGGAAGAAGGGCTAGCACGTGGTCGATTCGAGCGAGGGCGGCACCGGCGAAGGCGAGGACGACGGCTCAGAGGCAAGGACCGACGGCCAGAGCACTGGGAAGGCGGCGGTGGACGGCGAGCTCGGCCGCGACCGCCAACGGCTGCGGGCGCAAGCGAGGATGCGCGGCCTGTCGTCGGCGAGGGTCGCCGAGCAACGACGCCGGCGCCGCGCTTGCCGACGCCAGCGGAGAGACGGCCGGGCTCTCGGATAAAAAGTCGGCAAGGCTTACTCGCTCAAGTGAGAAGAAGGCATCGCCGTGAAGCGACGAGGGTCGCCGGCGAAGAAGAGGGCGCTGGCATCGGGCGCGGCGACGTCGGGCGGAAGCGGCTCGCGCGAGGAGAAACTGCCGAAGAGAATAATCGCGGCGCGGCGGGGAAAAAGGGAAATAGAAAAAGTAAAAACTTAGGGTTTCCGGTTTAGGTTAATACCCCTTAGATAAAGCCTATTTACTTTATCCCCGTAAAAATCTCGTACGGAGTCCGCTTTAATTCTAAAAAATTCAAAAATTCCTAAAATTCTAAAAATCCCAAAAATTTCAGGATTATTTCCTTAATTATTTGGCCATTTAATTTAAATGTTTTAAATCCTGATTTAACATTCTCCCCACTAATAAAAATTCGTCCCCAAATTTCCTACTCAGATATTAGTACGAGATGTCCCAACAACCATCTCAAGCACTGGAGACAAGTCACACCTTACTGATATCCCTTAAAATCAAATCACACTTGCTTCTAGTAGCTCTTCCAGAGTATGAATAGTATCTTCATATCGACCATCTATCATAAGTATCTAACTGTACCCGAGTGGAGCTCTATATCCGTGACCTGTTAAAGACTTTACCATAATCCTAAGGTAAATCCTGAATCGCTATCGCATACGATACTCCAATGACTGGAAATCTTCATAGTATAAACCTATCCAAATGATCCAACAACTCATCGTATGGATCGAATGAAAATGAGCGGACTTAGCTAATCATACTAAGTCCTTTCCAATTCCAAATAATCTCCCAACACCGCCCATCATATTAGGCTCCCACTTTCCTCTTGGTACGTAACCTTGCGATTATTAGTATTCCACCTTTACTAGTTGACTCTGAACACCGGACTTCCAAGTCAACTAAATTCGCATGACGCCCCACCACAGAGAACGTTTCAATACTTAATATTTTCCGGATACAATCCTATACATCCGCAACATACGTAACCTTTGCGATCATCGCTAATACTTATCAAAATATCATGATAAAGCCTCGTGGCTCTCGAGGTAATACCAAAGGCACTACTTACTACCAACGACATGCTACCACGCGGACTCATAGTATCAAGATGTCGGTAGCTATCTAGCCACCTACTATATATAAATTCCACTATCACTAATTCCGAACCCAGAGAGCAAGAGTACAAATCTATGGTAAATGCTCTATCATTCCAACAGAATCTATCATTGTTCCCGAATCAATAGTAACTCTTCCTAAATTGAATGTAACTATGTAACCCACCATTCTCCCTAAATGGAGAAATATTTTCTCTCAAAAGCAATCATTGCCTAAAATCCATTCTATCGCACGTAATGTAAGGTGATCAAAACTTTATCAATTCGCCTCCCTAGTTGCAACTATCCGTGTTCTAACAACTCTGCAAATTACTCAAGAGCTAGCTAAAACCTCATAAGCATTCCCGCCTCACCTCTACAAAACCACATAATATCTGCTAAGTCCACGCCATATTATATATATGACAAACCATCTCGTAGTTCCTCATTTGACGTAAACATAGGATACGCCTCGATCAACTAAAATCGAAACGCTCCATTCTTCAAACATCGCCTCGCATATAAATTAACCTTCCTTTCACTAGAGAATGATCACACAACACCGTGTAAAAGTCAATAATCGCTCGAGCCTCAAACCAGTTCACAAGCTTCGCACCCAATAAATTCCATCACCAATCGCGGTGTAGTACCACTAGAGCATCCTATCCATATCTATGGTAATAATCAAATCAATACCGTAAAACCATCATTTACGTGACCGAAAGTGCTTAACTCCAACTGCCACCATCACAAATGATCCAATCGTGTCCAGAATATACGATTTCCTAAATCCCTGGACGACAAAGTCGTCAATAAGTTTAATATGATATCCAGAAGCTCATACCATTCATACCAAGTATGAAATTGTCGTCGCTATACAACTGCATCCTCTTTACTCTAGGTTGATGATATAACAATCATCACAACGACCATGATAATTGTATGACACCATGTCACTACAATATCAACCCATCAATCATAAATCAATCCTAGAGCATACACCGATGCCCTATAGTTGATCTAAATAGATCCTCTATCCACAATGAAGGATATTCATTTCCTTCTACAACTACCATATTCTATCATCGATAATCGATGCATAACCTCAAAGGTCCATCTCTCCTTTAACAAAGAGTTCCGGATCTTCTCTAGAAGAAATACTGGGATAGATAAATATCCCATCCAACACCTCCTATAATAAGGTAAAACGATCTTTCATCGTCTTGACCAGTGTAAGTATACACGCCTTATCCATAACCAAATCACTAATAGTATGGACTGATATTTTCTGAGGGTTTACTCCTTGACCTTCAAATCGATGGCTAGCAGCTAAATCCCTAGCTTCCTAATTTGACATCAGTCGGCACCTCTAAAGAGTCCGTACTTCCGAAATCATCATTAGATTCCTCAAGATCAATACGTCGTCGAACTCGTCCACGACCATGAGTAGGGGCAATTTCCCTAAGTCAATAGTTTTCCTAACCACAAAAGTACTATAACCACTAAAGACAATAACTTTCCTATAGCTCAGAGATATCCTTCAGCTTGCTTGGTCCCAAAACCCGAGAACTCCCAAAAATCCAAGGAAAATAAAATCCTCGATACACCAAAACCAAACCAAAACCGCAAACCAATAAAATTGTCACGTCCTGGGGGCATATCCGTCATCCAAATGACAGAGGAGCCCCTTAGTGACAATATTCCGAAATCCATGGACCAAATATGGTAAAAACCTCGAAATAATTATAGAAATACAAGTATTTCAATAACTGCATGCATGCACGACTAAACATATATCAATCAAAGTAAAATAGTTTTATGACCCCAAATCCAATTGCGACAAAATCCAAAGTGCACAATCAAAATGCAACACCGATCAAGTAAACAAAGCAGCATCCCGACGATGCAGGGAGACAAGCACGGCAAGGAACTCTCTGAGCGACACCAAGGTAGGTCAACCGGACACGTCCTCCATCAGTTAACCTAGAGGATAAGTGAGGAGGGAGTGAGTACAACCACTCAGTAGATGGATAGATAATAGTGCATAATCATAATGCACACAATGGAAGTCACAAGGAACAAACTAAAGTAACCCAACCCTCAGAGTACCAATATCAGTCTACAACTAACCTAATCAGCAGTATAATAAATATACCTGCAACATATACAACCACTGCAACAAGCAGTGCACATCCAGATACCACGATAAAGTCTCGTGGCTCTCACACAAAAAGGAAACTATCTATGAGCTACCTCGAACGTAACCCATGGGCCGACAATCAATAGCACGGTCTACGCGCAACTATATGCTACCACGAATAAGACTCGTGGGTAAACATGCAGTATATAGATATCTAATTATTGACTGCACGCACTAGCGTACTACCACCAATAAGTCACGTGGGTCGTTTATCCTAGGTTGTTAAGCCTAGGGTTATCCACTACATCTAGCATAGAACGTCTATCCAAATCGATAATGATCATCGATCTACAATTAAACTCATTGAGGCGGTCAAGCGAGAGTTTCAACACCTCTAAAACGAAATGTTTACCAAAGTCGGTAAAGATCATCGACTTATAAATAAATAAGTCGAGATGGTTAAGTCCAGCATTCCAACCCTTCTAACATGATCGGTTATCCAGGTCGATCAAAATCATAAGTCCACTAATAATCACGTCGAGACAATTAATCATAGGGTTTCGTCTCAACTAATAGGAAACGCCTATCAAGGCCAATAAGGGCAACCCCTCTACTAACAAGTACGGCAAGAGGGTTAAGCCTAAATTATTCCATTCTACCAATTCAATCATGCATGCTACAACATGCTACCACGAACAGATCTCGTGGGTACTTAACCTGTAAAGTAGCTATCTTGCTACATGCATATCATACTGAATCCGATTATCACCAACTCAACGAATAACGCAAGAGTATAACCTTACAAGAGATTATCTCAACCATACATGGGAGACCTATTCGACCTCAAATACACAAAAGCCCCTTTAGGGAAACTCTCGTAACTTTCTCAACCACGAATGGGTGATATTGTTGGCGTAGATAAATATGAACAACGTTATATACCCTCTAAGGATTAATCGCATCCTAATCATATGACCTCTACTAATATCACCATATCAAATAGTAAATGTATAAACATATACTAATAAGCACATCCGTTATTACGCCTAGGGTTCCAACACCTAGGGTTCTACTAACGTTGTTTCATTCACGAAATCCGCTCCTCTGAGAATAACCTCATCTAAGTTATTCTATCTCTACTAGTCTCAATCATAGTATCTCCGCAATATCACATAGCCAAATAAAACACATAACACTGCCTAATAAATGACAACATAGTAATACTAAGGGGAATCAATGGTCAAATTAATTAGGGTATATCTAAAGGGTCATGCCAGAACAAAGTCAAGGCAATAAATAAATAAAGCATCAGATGCTTATATATATTCTAAACTACATAAGCTGTGTAATCATGTCATCATGCACTAGGATCTGAGAGTCCAAGAACCTATATGTATACCTTCTTCGAATTTATCCATCTTAATCATATCATCCAACTAGTCCAATCCTAATACTAGTCCAAACAGCTAATCATTCATATCACAATGATAACTAGCTACCTATAGCAGTAATATCAATTTATAACCATATGCTAACCATAAATCGAACCTAAAAATCTAATGATCTAATGTATATCAGGTTAAAACAATATTAGATAAAACATGATATCTCCGCATAACCAAATATAACCAATATAAATATGCACTTAATCTAGAAAATTTTCTAGAATTTGTTTACCTGTTAGCCGTCTGGAGATGTCCTGTCGCCGCCAAATCCCCCATATTGACCTCGTCAATAATACCTCGAATTTCCGAAACATAACAATCGTCGGAAATCCGTACCAATCCGAAAATACCCAGTTAACCTGCCAAACTTGGCGAACTCCAAAACCCAAAGACCCTAAGGAACTCGGAAACCTACGCTCTGATACCAAATAAATTGTCACGCCCCGAGGGAGTCCCCGCCAGACGAAAATCCGGCAGCATCTCCCCTATACGGGTGACAATACCAGTTTTCATACAAAGCCTACACGGCCACTATACATCGGTCAACACGACCGGAATCCAAACATCACACGCAGATAATCAAATAGGGCCTCAGGCCAACAAATCTAGGTAAACATAAGTCTACACTAACTAGACTTACCCCTTCTGCCATCTGGGCAGGAATACTCAACCGAAATCCAATCGAAATAAAAATCCGATCAAAGGTCCCTAAGGACATACCAAAACATCCACAGGTACAAATATCCAACTCCAGTCCTAAACATATATTCTAATCCAAATACCCAAAACCGTAAACACAAATAACAAAATACACTTCCACGACGAGGGGGTTTGGCAGCTGGACTCTCCTGACAGCTCCATCCTGAAATAGATATAAATCAACGGGGTGAGTTCAAAGAACTCTGCGGGTATAGTAGATATGCAAAGTAAGATATAGCTAACCATAAAAATATCATGCCAGTACAGTCTCACATAAATAGGGTATGCAAGCAAGAAATACAAAATGACTGTACTTACCTGAATCTCCTACCCTGATATAGGAGCATGTGCCTGACTAGAAGTAATAAAGTCCTGTCCATATATAAACATGTATCCTGTATGCATGACAATCATATGCACATCCAAGGCATCAATACAAATGCAGCAAACACAATACAAATGCAATCCGTGCAAAGTGCATGCCGTGCCAATGACATGGTCACCCCTGACGCCAGTCAGCCGCCTCACACGCAATGGTGAAGCCGAGTGGGTAGGGCTATGACAACTGTGCACTCTGCCATCACTGCTCCTGAGTGACCGAGTGGACAGGATGCTGTCGGAGTACACCTATCCTCCTGCCTCAAACATAGTGGGGGAGCTAAGCTCTCATCTCCCGGTGTCATAGACCAGAGGAGGGATCCCTGCCCGCTACCACGCTGCCTCGTCGCTACCCATGAGCGGACCAACGGAGCCTGACAGAGCAACTGCACACACCCTCCTGATGTACCACTAACCCATGAGTGGTAGTGTGTGCAGGCCATGTAACTAGCTGCGGGCTCAACAATAATGGAACCCCGTCCAGCCAGCATGCAAACATGCAAGATGGTGCATGATACTAAAGCATGTAAATCCAACCACAAATATCTATCCGAATAATATGCAAAATCAATAAGTGCATATAACTGATCCAAGTAACCATGATCCAAATATAACAGGGAAGATATAAGCATATCCTATCACATGCATGTATCTAGTAGGCACCAAAAGCATACCAGGCATATAAACATGAAAAGTTATTGTAAGCTATCCTAACTAGCATATCAACTTGACTTAATCTAAAAGTTAAGTCAAAATACCCGCCTGAATATATATCCGCAAGAATGAACCAAATCGTCACGATTGGGGACCTGCCTCGTGACCGAAACCTGCATAAAGCATGACTATAGTCAAGCACAAAAATACAATTCAACGACAAATCGAATAATTAATCGATTTCCTTTATATCCCAATTAACCCAAACTATTTCCAATTTTCCTTGTCCACAAACAATCCATACAATTAATTTAGCCCAAATCTCATATCCTCCGAGTAACACATTTTTGAACCATTCCTCGCTCACTAACATGCCAATCAAACGGATAACACCGTAATCAACCCAATCGACCAATCAAGCTCACCCGCCCTAGGAATTCCATATACAGCCCACTAACATCCGACCTTGCACGACCACTTCCAACCCAAACCACACGACACCCTCCCTCTCACCAAGGCACTTCCTTGCTGCCCTAATCACTGCCCCCCACCACACCCATAGAATCCTTGTACAGCAAGAAAACCAGAGGAAATCTAGGTATTTACCTGAAGCTCCACCCTCACCGGCGAAAGGCAAGCAGTTGCCGGAGCTTGCGGAGGGACAGCCGCCTGATGCTGTGGGTGGCGTCGGGAGGAAGAAGGGCTAGCAGCGGTGGCTGATCTGGAGCGAGGGCGGCACCGGCGAAGGCGAGGACGACGGCTCAGAGGTAAGGACCGACGGCCAGAGCACTGGGAAGGCGGCGGTGGACGGCGAGCTCGCGTCGCACCGGCCAACGGTGCTCGCGGGGGCGCAAGCGAGGGATGCGGCGGCCTGTCGTCGGCGAGGGCTGCTCGAGCGGCAACGGCACGCTCGGCGCTCGCGTTTGCCGACGCTTGCAGAGAGACGGCCGGGCTCTCGGATAAAAAGTCGGCAAGGCTTACTCGGCTCGGGCGGAGAAGAAGGCATCGCCGGCGAAGGACAGACGAGGGTCGCCGAAGAAGAGGGCGCGCATCGGCGCGCGACGTCGAAGTGAGCTGTGAGGAGAAACTGCCGAAGAGAATAATCGCGGCGCGGCGGGGAAAAAGGGAAATAGAAAAAGTAAAAACTTAGGGTTTCCGGTTTAGGTTAATACCCCTTAGATAAAGCCTATTTACTTTATCCCCGTAAAAATCTCGTACGGAGTCCGTTTAATTCCAGAAAAATTCCGGAAAAATTCCTAAAATTCCCGAAAAATCCCGAAAAATTTCCAGGATTATTTCCTTAATTATTTGGCCATTTAATTTAAATGTTTTAAATCCCCGTATTTAACAAAGCATGTGGCTTGACATGGAAAATCCAAGCATGAGGCTTGGTGTGGGAAGTCTTGAGGACTTGACAAGTTCACTAGTCTCGTAGGCCCGGGGTCCTTGAGTCGGTGAAGGATGACATTGCGAAGCCATGCGCTTGGTGCATCCGAGGGATCGTCGGACGGGGAGCAAATGGAGTGAGGCCCAAGGGAAGCAGACTTCGAGGGCAAGAGACGCGAATGCTGACATTGCGAAGTCGTGCGCTTAGTGCATCTGAGGGATGTAAGCTGAGGGAAGAGAGGCTCGGTGGGGAACTCCATGAGAGGATGAGGTGGACTTGGTCAAATGGCTAAGACTGAGTGTCGGATGCTCAAACAACTTGGTGTTTGAGGTTTTACTTGACATTAGTTGACTGACATAGGTACCAATCGACTGCTCCAAGTCGAATGAGTTTGACTGGTGTTCGACTGACCTGGTTCTAGCTGAACAATCGACTGCCGAGGGAGGGCAGTCGACTGCTGAGGGATGTCAGTCAACTGATCAGGGTGAATTTGGGCACAGAATATTTTCTAATCGAATGATCACGTGGAGCACTCGACTGTTGGGATCATCAGTCGACTGATGGGCATGATCAATCGACTGATGATGGATCTGTTGGAACTTGTCCAGCGTGGATCGAGTCGTTGTGAGACAACGGCTACGGGACTAGTCGACTGATGGTCACGATCAGTCGACTGATGGGCGCGAAATCATCTCGATGCAAGTTATAAATGGAGCTCGAGATGAAGCAAGAGTTTTTGGGGGCGATTTTGGAGGGGAATTGCTGCTGCATTCAAGACCTTCAAGAGCAATCCAAAGCAAGCAATAAGCAAGTGTTCAAAGTGAAGTTTTGTAAAATTTTCTTTACTTGTATTTCTTCTTGTATGTGTATTTACTTGTATTACTTAGTGTAATTGCTTGTACGAGGTTTCTTCACCTCTGACTTGTTATCGATAAGGAGTTGTTGTTAGTGTCGTGTGCATAACACGAGCTCGTTGAGTTCACCCCATGGAGTAGGAACCCTAAGGTTCCGAACCACGTATATCGTGTGTATTTGTGTCGTGTGCTTGTATTCTTGTTGTGTTTTTATTATTGTATATTCCGCTATGCTAACGAGAATTGTAGACAAGCGATACGCGACGAACGATCGATTTCCATCCACCACGCGATTTGGGTTATTCACCCCCCTCTAGTCGGCCACCGATCCTCCAACAAGTGGTATCAGAGCGAGGAGCTTGTCGCGGACTAATCGCCAACACAAGCACGACAAGATGGCCGACTCCAACATCCGTCCACTGAAGTTCGATGGAGATTTTTCTTGGTGGAAGAGATGGATGGAGGTATATTTCGAAACCGATTTCGATTTAATGCTAATTCTAGGGAATGGTTTTGAAATGCCTAGGGATGAAGACAATAGGCAAATTGAAAAGTCAAGATGGACCAATGACCAAATCAAAAATTTCAAGACAAATCTCAAGGTAATCAAATTGCTAAGTGATTTGATTCCTAATCATATTTGGTCTAGATTAAGTAATTATAGGGATGCAAAGGAGTTGTGGCATAAGGTGGTCAATTTCCACGAACATCCCAAACCGGCTCAATCGGAGAAGGAGGCCGAGGAAGAATGTCCATCAACATCCAGATCCGAGGATGTTGAAGAACCACCATCAATATTCGAAGATGTGGATGACTTGAAGGAAATCTCCACCTCTAGCATTGAGGGGGAGGAGAGATCTTCCATCTCGGAACAAGATCAAGACGAAGCATCTACATCCGGGAGAAGCGAAAATTCCCTAGGCAACTCATGCATTGTAATTAAAGATAAAAAAAACATATCATATGCTTTGGGTGTAGGGAAATCGGGCATTACAAGAGAACATGCATAAAATTGGCAAAGGAGAAGGCAAAAGTCAACCAAAAGTCAAAGGATGCCGGAGTCCTCACTAGAAAGAGCAAAGAACACATCGTGTGCTTTAAATACAACCAAAGAGGACACTACCAAAGCCAATGCCCTAGGGGGAGGAAGAAATGACAAGAAGGAGCATTACATGTAGGGGGAGCTTCCAAATCTAACCCTAAAGTAAAATTTAATACACCTTCAATTTCTAAGGTTAACAAGCATGCTAGAAATTATTTTAGTTCACTTGCTATTACTAATGAAAAGCATGCTAGTAGGAATAAATACTTTTGTCTAGGTGCCAAGCATGTTGATTTACCCAAGGACAAACCTAGACACCATAACTCTAGACCAATTCTACCTAAGGAGTCCATTAGGAGAATTAAAGAAAATTTGGGCATTAACCCCAAAAAGTCTAGGCATATGCCTAGGAAGAGTCCTTCCCAAAAATCTAATGATAGATCAAAATTGGGAAAATTAGAATTAGAAAACTAAGCCTTGAGGTCAAGGCTTGAAAATTTGGAGAAGACCCTAGCAAGAATTACAAATTCATTTAAGGGGTCAAACGGTCAAAATTTAAGGCCCAGGAGGCAAGAACCGTCAAAGGGCAAGAAAGGTTTGGGTCACAAACCTAAGTCCTATCACAATGTTCCATTTGATTATGAAACTAAATCTAGGTCTAGGAAAACCAAGTTTAATAGGGAAGTCATCCCTAAGATTAACCATGGTATTTGTCTAGTGGCTAAGGATTCAAGAAACCCTAAGAAAGCCACTAAGAAGGTCAAAGGGGGAGTTACCTCTATAGTTGACCTAGGAAAGACCCAATTGACTAAGGCTTCAAAGCCAAAAAGGATCATTAGGAAGGTATCTAGGGAAGTTATCCCTAGTGAATACCTAGTTAACCTAAGGAGCTCCAATAGGTATTGGGTTCCTAGGAGCGTGATCAATTTACGCTAGATGGGTTAAAGTGTGTCAACCCTAAGTGGATAGGTAGTTAACCTAACCATGGTGAGTTGACACTTTAGGATGTGCAATGTATTTTGAGAAGTTGAAAAATGATTAAATTGACACAATTAGGTCTTAGAAGTCATGGTGTGTCATTTTGGGTTTTTGGCACACTAGGGGGATAGTTGGTATTAAGGCAAAATGAATTTAACTCTAAGAAATGATAATTTGGGCTTAACACTTAAGTATCTTATACCTTAGTATTTTATAATTGCCATGATTTGTTTGCCTTGCCATGTCATGACATCATGTTTATTTTTATCATATAACATGTCATGTATACTTAAATTTTATTCACATGCCATGACATCATGATTTTAGCACATGCTTATTCATGTTATCAATTATGTCATAATCATCATTCATACATAAATAAAATGTATTTAAGGACTATGGCATGATTTGAAGTCTCATGCATAAGGGAGTCAAATAGTGTTGCCTAGAAAAATGCACAAGACCCTAATAACTAAAAACCACATCTCACTAAAAAACTTGACTTGTATGTGTTTCACACATTTAGATACAAGTGAGATATTTAGGAAAATAAAATTAAAGGTTTTAAAAATATTTCAAAATCATTTTGAAAAACCTTGGTGAAGTCTATCTTTTGATAGCAATCACCATTGAATAAGGTGATACAAAGAGGGCTCAAATATTGAAGCTTTTCTTAATTTTTGAACTTTGTGTCAATCTCATTAGTTTATGGGTATTTTATTTTTCTAATATTTTTCACCCATAATGTTTGTAATAAGTAATATACATATGAATTTTCATAATTTTTCAACTTATGTATATTTACTTATGAATTTTGGAATTTCAATTCTGAAAAATTAAAAGCTGCATTTTGCAGTTATCAATCGATCATTATTGTCGATCGATGTGAGAGTCGATCAGTAGTCAAGCGATTGGTTGATTTTAGGTAAACAATGGTTGTTAGGCCCATGTTTAGCTATGTTTTGGTTCCCTAACCACTCCTAACCCTAGGATATTCCTTAGAGCATTAGAAAGGGTGGAAATCCATTGAATATGAATTAGGAGAATTTTTTAGGGTGAGTATCAATTTTAAGGTGTATCGAAGTTCAATGTTGAACTTTGCCTTAATTTTGATTATTTAAATGTTCCTATTGGCTTAGGGACTCTCCAAGGACATTGTTGGTACAATGGTCAAGGGGCAGCAAGCCTTTAGGGGGAGGTATTCATCATGGGAAGATGAATGTGTATTTTTCCTCATGGGAAAAAAATTGAGGGAATGACTCTCTTAAGTGATATGAGACTTATTACTAGAAAGATTGAAGGCACGTGTTTTCCTCCAAGGGAGAGATTGTAAGATCTCATTGGGATATGAGACATTCATACCCTTAGGAGGACCTTTTTGATATATGTCAAAAAGGGGAAGAAGTTATCAATTTGGTTAGTTGGAATTCTCATTGGGATGTGAGAATTGTCAATTGAGGATAATTGGTAGACTTGAATTTGAGGTTTTGTCATGTAGGGGATCGTTGGAACGCTAGAGGGGGGGGGGGTGAATAGCGTCGTGCTATGCGTCGATGGAATACGTTCGTGTTCGTCTCTACAAAACTCGTTATGCGCAGAGGAATAATGATAGTAATAACGAAAAACAAGACAAACACGCAAAAACAATTGTTTAATGTGGTTTGGAACCTCAAGGTTCCTACTCCACGGTTGAGCTCAACGAGCTCTAGTGATGCACACGCAACCACTAATCAATAACTTCTTCTCGACACAAGTCGGAGGCGGAGAAACTCCGTACAAATGATTACAACAGTAATACTAAATACAACAAGCAAATACAAGTAATACAACAAAAGAAATACAAAGAAAACTTTACAATCGATCTTTTGAGAGCTTGCTTGTTTGGTTGGTTGAGTGGCACTTGGAGACCCTAAATTACACCAGCAATTCGCCCCAAAAACTCCTCAAAGAACCATTGCTTTTTCCTCCTTCACGAGCTCCATTTAAAGCTTCAACCTGTGCTGGAAAACGCCTATCAGTCGACTGCTCGGGACTATTAGTCGACTGATACCACTGTTGTCGTGAGACAACGGCTAGATCCACGCTGGAAAAATCCAACAGATCCATCATCAGTCGACTGATGGAGCCTCCACTCGACTGCTAACCCTAGTAGTCGAGTCAGACTCCAATTTATGCCCGAAAAAATAAGCACCAGTCGACTGATCACACGATCAATCGACTGCTCGGACAATCAGTCGACTGACCACCTCTGCAATCGACTGCTAGGCCAGTTCCCACAGTCAAACCCTAGTTGACTCACTCCAGTCGACTGCCACATGACACCAGTCGACTGACACACCTCAAACATGAGATTTTAACCCAAGTATGGTGCCCCCATACTTGCTAGACCACCCTTAGCCTAGACCTAAACCTTCTAGCCATCTCCGTCAGCCACACGCCTCTCGGATCCCTCCAAGTCATCCATGACTTGTTCATCCATTGCGCTAGCCTTCAGATGCTTCCATCGGCTATGTCATGCTAACGATGTCTACACTGCCAAAGCACATTGGACTTACGCCGTCAAGACTCCGCTTGGACTTTACGCCGCCAACTATTGGATTTATGCTGCCAAGACTCCCGCTTGGACTTTACGCCGCTAATATCAACCCCTTGGACTTCTCAAATGTCAAGACTCGAGCTTGGACTTTCCTTGCCAACCCATATTGAACTTTCCATTGCCAAGACCCATGCTTGGACTTTCCTTGCCAACCTATGTTGAACTTTTCATTGTCAAGTACTCAAGACTTGGACTTTACATTGCCAAGACCCATGCTTGGACTTTCCTAAATACCAAGTGTGCCACTTGGACTTTCCATGCCAAGTAACCAAGACTTGGACTTTTCCCATGACAATCACATTGTCATATGTTTTTGTCGAACATCAAAACATCTCTCGAGTCAAGCTCGAGTCCTGGTCAATCATGACCTGGGCCGATTGCACCAATAATCTCTCCCTTTTTGATGTTTGACAAAAACCAAACAAACCATTGAGTTAGACCATCTAACTCAAACCAAACATCCCCATCAATTTTCTCAATTGATGTCATTCTCTCAATAAATTCTCCCCAAAACATTCTCCCCCTTTTTGACTAACATCAAAAAGGTTCTCTCCAAGGAGGTCAATGTCTCATGTCCCAATGAGATCTTACAATCTCCCCCTTGGTCCAAAAATACCTAGGATATCTACCATCCTCCTAGTGATAAGTCCCATATCACTCAAGAGAGGCAATCTTATACACTCTCCCAATTTCCAAATTGGGTCTCTTAAAATCCCATTTTTCTCCTCATGAGGAAAAATATCATCCATCATCCCATGATGGATACCTCCCCCTAAAGGCTTGCTCCCCCTTGACCATTGCACCAACAATGTCCTTGGGAAGTCCCTAAGCCAATAGGAACTCTAAACCATCAAAAATAAGGTTTAAAGTTCAAACATGAACTTTCCTATACCTTAAATTTGATATATTATCCTAACACCTCTCCTAATCCATATCTAATAGATTTTCACCCTTTACAATGCTTCCCAAAGCATATCCTAGGGTTAGAAGTGGTTAGGGACCTTAACCGCAGCTGAACACGGGCTAAACAAACCTTGTTTTCTCGAAATCATCATTGACAGTCGACTCTCTCAGCTACCAATGATCGGCATTCCTCATCGATCGGCCACCCAAGAGATCGATCGATAATCAAATATCAGAATTTCAGTTATCAGAAATAAAATTCGGAAAATCATAAGTAATTCTACGTATATCGAAAAATCGTGAAAATTCATATGTATATTACTTATAGTCAATAAAATGGGTGAAAAATATTTGAAAATTATTTTGCCCATAAAATATCAAAATTGATACAAAATTCAAAAGTGAATAAAAACTTCAAAGTTTTAGCTCACTTTGTATCAATCTCATCAATGGTGATTGCTATCAAAAGATAGACTTCACCAAGGTTTTTCAAAAAGATTTTAAAATGTTTTCAAAACCTTATTTTGGATCATATTCCTTGAGCTCAATGTACATGACTTGTACACAAGCTTTCCCAATGATCCACCTTTAGTTAAAGATGAGTTTTAGTTCATCTAGATGCAAAAACTATGCACCTTGAACTTAACTCATATCCTAGCATCTCATATGTATCTAGGGTGTATAAATACACATACATGTCAATGTAATGTGAGATGTGGGTTTTGTTCTCCCTAATCTAGGGTTTCATGCATTTTTCTAAGGCAACTCTACTTGATTCCCTTATAAATGGGACTCCAAGTCATGTCATTGTCCTTAAATCAATTTAAATGCATGAAAATGATCATGGTATAATGATAGCAATAATTAAGCATGACCAATGATCATGATGTCATGACATATGATTAAATCTAAAAACACATGACATTTAATCCTTAATCCTAAACATGATCATGACATATAAATGATAAAACTAAACATGATGTCATGACATGTTATATGGCAAACAAAGCATGACATATTAAATATATAAGTATAATAATACTTAAGTTTTAATATTAGTTGTCATTTGTTATAATTAGATTTATTTTGCCATATTACTACTAATCTCTCAAGTGTGCCAAAAACCCAAAATGACACACTAACCTCTAAACCTAAATTGTGCCAATTTAATTGATTTTTCATAATCTTCAAGGTATATTGGCACATCCTAAAATCTTTTAGGATCATAAGATCAAATCTATTTCCAAGGTACCCATAACCTTGAAAATTACCTAAAATGTCACCTTTATCATGGTTGAGTTAACTACCCATCCAATCAAGGTTGGCACACCCTAAACCCATCTAGCGTGAATCAATCACGCTCTTAGGAACCCAAAACCTATTTGAGTTCCTAGGGTTTACTAGGTATTCCTTAGGGATAACCTCCCTAGATACCTTCCTAATGACCCTCCTAGGCTTGGTAGCCTTGGTCATTGTGGTCTTGCCATGGTTAACCTTAGGGATTGCCTCCCTAATAACCTTCTTAGTGGCCACCCTAGGTTTCCTAGAAACCCTAGCCACTAGGCACAAACCTTGGTCAACCTTAGGGATGACTTCCCTATTGACCTTGGTCTTCATAGACCTAGTTTGTGTTCCATAATCAAATGGAATACTATGATAAGCCACCTTAGGCTTAGGTTTGTGACCCAAACCTTGCTTGCCCTTGGTTGACTTTTGTCTCTTAGGTCCTAGGTGTTGACTCTTGGTCCTAGACTCTTGACTTTGACCATTTGACCCTTTAACTTGATTTTGCATAATCCTAAGGGTCTTTTCAAGTTTTTCAAGCCTTGATCTCAAGGCTTGGTTCTCAAATTCTAATTGTCCAATTTTTGAATTTTGATTTGGTCTTTAGACATTGTTTTTCCTAGGCATATGCCTAGTCCATTTAGGATTAAGACCTAGATGCTCTTGTACCTTTCTAATCATTTTCCTAGGTAGAATTGGTCTAGAGTTGTTTGATTTGGGTTTGTTCTTAGATAAATTATTTATAGGGACATTAGTCCCAAATTTCTCCTTATTATCTAAGTGGACATTCTTAGCTCCTAAACAAAAATATTTGTTATTCCTAGCATGCTTTTCATGAATAATCGCAATATTACTTAAGTTATTTCTAGCATGCTTTTTGACATTAAAACTAGAAGAATGAGCATAATTGAAATAATATACCTTAGGGTTTGCCTTAGTGGCTCCCCCTACTTGTGATGCTCCCCTTTGAGTCTTCTTCTCCCCCTTTGGGCATTGATTCCGGTAGTGTCTCGGTTGTCGGCATTTGAAGCAAATCACTTTCTCCTTGCTTTTGGTTGTTGGGGGACCGACATCCTTAACTTTTGGTGCCGGTGGAGTTTTTCTTACTCTCTTTGAGCATTTGCTCTTGTAATGCCCACTTTCCCTACATTAAAAGAAAATTATATGATTTTTATTTAAACCTAAATTGCTTGAGTTAACTAGGGTACTTGTGGTGGTGATCGGAGTGGGTTCCTCATCCCTCCCGGAGGTTGAGGCTTCTCCTTGATCTTGCTCCGGCTCCGGTGCGGATGGTCTCTCCTCCCCCTCAATCCTTGAAGTGGAGGCTTCTTCCACTTCTTTCACCGATCCAGAAATTGATTCCCTATCAACTTCTGAATCCTCAAGCTCTTTAGATGATGATGTACTTGCTTGAGCTTGAGAGGGTGAGCACTCTTCTTCTTCTTCTTCTTGGATTGATGATGAATTTTCATGAAGCTTGGCCAAATCGCTTAATAGCTCCTTGGCATCCATGCACTCACCTAGGCTACACAAGAAGTTATTAGGAATTAAATCAAAAATGAAATTGATTACCTTCTTGTTTTTCTCAAATCTTTGGAGTTGATCTTCACTCCATTTCTTCTT
Source organism: Wurfbainia villosa (assembly GCA_025175895.1). Taxonomy (NCBI): domain Eukaryota; kingdom Viridiplantae; phylum Streptophyta; class Magnoliopsida; order Zingiberales; family Zingiberaceae; genus Wurfbainia; species Wurfbainia villosa. Next base: position 1,051,192 of record JAKLTH010000147.1, read on the forward strand.
CTTCTTGAGGAAGCCACCCTTTGGTCTTTTTGGATATTTGAATCCTTCCATCAAAACGGACCACTCCTCAAGGTCTCTCATCATCAAAAAGTTTTCAATTCTCGCCTTCCAAGAATTGAAGCTTTCTCATCCATAGAAGGCATAGGGAATTGGAGTGTTGATATCTCATCCCAATTGTTCTTCCAACTCCATCTTCACCCTCTAGCGTGCTCCCTTAGTTGTTAAACTTCGAAGAGCGACCTCGCTCTGATACCACTTGTAGGGGATCATTGGAATGCTAGAGGGGGGGGGGGTGAATAGCGTCGTGCTATGCGTCGATGGAATACGTTCGCATTCGTCTCTACAAAACTCGTTATGCGCAGCGGAATAATGATAATAATAATGAAAAACAAGACAAACACGCAAACACAATTATTTAACGTGGTTCAGAACCTCAAGGTTCCTCCTCCACGATTGAGCTCAATGAGCTCTAGTGATGCACACGCAACCACTAATCAATAACTCCTTCTCGACACAAGTCGGAGGTGGAGAAACTCCGTACAAATGATTACAACAGTAATACTAAATACAACAAGCAAATACAAGTAATACAACAAAAGAAATGCAAAGAAAACTTTACAATCAATCTTTTGAGAGCTTGCTTGTTTGGTTAGTTGAGTGGCACTTGGAGACCCTGAATTACACCAGCAATTTGCCCAAAAAACTCCTCAAAGAACCATTGCTTTTTCTTCCTTCACAAGCTCCATTTAAAGCTTCAACCTATGCTGAAAAATGGCTATCAGTCGACTACTCGGGGCCATCAGTCGACTAATGCTACTGTTGTCGTGAGACAACGGCTAGATCCACGCTGGAAAAATCCAACGAATCCATCATCAATCGACTGATGGAGCCTCCACTCGACTGCTAATCCCAGCAGTCGAGTCAAACTCCAATCTATGCCCAAAATCGAGCACCACCGATCGATCACACGATCGGCCGATCGCTCGGCCAATCGATCGACTACCCACCTCGGCGCAATGATCGCAGGCCCCGCATGATTAAACCCTAGTTGACTCACTCCAGTCGACTGCCACATGACACCAGTCGACTGGCACACCTCAAACATGAGGTTTTAACCCAAGTATGGTGCCCCCATACTTGCTACACCACCCTTAGCCTAAACCTAAGCCTTCTATCCATCTTCGTCAGTCTCACGCCTCTCGGATCCCTCCAAATCATCCATGACTTGTTCATCCATTGCGCTAGCCTTCAGATACTTCCATCGGCTATGTCATGCTAACGATGTCTGTTAGAGCAATCTCTTACCGTAATATGGTTTTGATGGTGTGGCAAAGGGTTTAAGTTAGTGTGTTATGTTGATTTGATATGTGCGTTGAAGTCGTGCAGGACTTAGTAATTCGCACATGGAGCCGTGGCGAGTTTCACATCTCATGACTCGTGCCTTGAGTCGGTGAAGGATAGCTTTGCGGAAGCCGTGCGCTTGGAGCATCCGAGGGACCACCGAACGAGAAGCTTGGAGTGAAGCCGGAGGAAGTAGACTTCGAGGCAAGAGACGCGAAGGAGCATTGCAGAGCCGTGCGCCTGATGCTGCCGAGGGACGTGGCCGAGAACGAAGAGAACTTCGAAGGTGAAGGACTCCGAGAGATGAGAGTGAGCGATTGTAACCCGGGGAGGGTAGCTCTTAGGTGAAACTTGGCCATTTGGCCAAGTGTCGGATGGGTTTTCCCGACACCAGTCGACTGCCATGTCATGGCGATCCGCTCGAGTCAGTGAGTTTGAGTGGTATCCGATCGATGGGTTTATGCCCAGTGATCAGCCGTAAGATATTGCGGGCCTGAACCGCTGAGCCGATCAAGCCGGGCGATGACTACGGAAGGCGGTGATCGGCCGAGGTCCAGAATGATCGCCAAGAGTTCCGTTGGACTACAACGGTCGGGATCCGACATGTTCGGAGGCCGTTGTAGTGACGGCAGTCGACTGCCAAGGGCAGCAGTCGACTGGTGGCAGCCAACGGGAAGAAATCAGCCCTCTCTATAAAAAGAGAGGGTGTAAGCCTTTGAGAGGCTAATGCTCATGCTCTAAGTGATCTTCCTAAGCGCCCCACAAGCTCTAAACTCTTCTTACTTGTTTTTACTCCATTCTTATTGTAAGAAGAGTGATCTTGATTGTAAAGGTTACCTCCACCTAGCTTGGTGCAAAGGAGAGACCAATAGTGATTGGTTTTGGAGGAGTGATTCACCTCGGACGAATCGGGATCGTGGATTAGCGGCGTAGCCGTGAACCACGTTACATCTCCGTGTTTGTATTGTCTTTGTTTTATTTCTATTTGCTTGTCTTAGTTTATTGCTTCCGCTTGCGCTAACGTTTTCGTAGACGAGCAAAATACGACATCCAACGAACGAGGGCTATTCACCCCCTCTAGCCGGCGTATCGATCCCCTACAAGTGGTATCAGAGCCGAGGAAAGCTTGTCGAGGACTAACCGCCACAACAAGCAACTTTCAAAATGGCCGGCTCCAACATCCATCCTCCGAAGTTTGAAGGAGAATTCGCTTGGTGGAAGAAGCGAATGGAGGTATTTTTCGAAACGGATTTTGACATTATGATTACAATGGAATCCGGTTTCGTTTTGCCTAGGGATGAAGAGGGGAAGCCAATAGAGAAATCTAGGTGGACCAAAAGGCAAAGGGAAGAGCACCTTGCAAATTCAAAAGCCAAGCATCATCTCTTCAATGTGCTCCCCCAACAAGAAATCAACCGAATAGGAGAATGCCTAAGCGCCAAGGAGATGTGGGAGAAGCTAATTGAGCTTCATGAAGGCACATCCGAGGCAAAGCTAGCAAGGAGAGATCTTCTCCACTCTCAACTATCCAACATTAAATTAGAAAAGGGAGAAAAGGTAACTTCTTTGCATTCTAGATTCAAAGAAATTTTAAATGGACTAACAAGTGTAGGAGAAAGTCTCTCCAATCGCGACATGATAATGAAGGCCATAGATGCTTTCCCCCGATCATCCAAGTGGAGTTCAATGGTGGACTCATTTTACATTTCAAAGAATCTAGAGGTAAGTACTCTAGATGAATTTTTCTCCACTATGGAATTACATGAATCTAGGCTTGAAGGAATACAAGAAGAGCCTAGAATTCAACCCTCAAGAGGAGTAGCTTTGATAGCAAACAAGGGGAAGAAGAAGATGGAAATCCCCTCCTCCTCCGATGACGAAGCGTCTTCCTCCTCCTCCATGGATAGCACCGAAGAAGCCTATATGGTAAGGAAGGTAAGACGTGCATTTAAGAATTTTAGATTTGATAAATCTCATGATAGGAATAGAAGACCAAGGGGGAAGGTCATATGCTACAATTGCCAAGGAGAAGGGCACATAAGGGACAATTGTCCTCTCTTAAACAAGAGCAAGGAAGAGAGGAAAAAGAAAGAAGAAAAGAAGAAGAAAAAGGGGAGCAAGAAAAAGAAGGAAGAGGAGAAGAAGACAAAGGAAAAGGGAAAGGCTAAAGCTCTCAAGGCAAGGACTTGGGATGATCCATCCTCATCCTCCTCATCATCGGATGAGGAGAATGCCTTTGTCACCAATTTGGCCTTGATGGCCTTTGATGACTTGGATTGCTCTTCATCCGAAAATGAAGGATCAAGCTCAAGTGGGGAGAGCTCAAATGAAGGGGGAGCTTCTACATCCTCATCATCCGAAGAAGAAGAGGACATGGAAACTATGGTAACGAAAGCCTCTCCTAAGAAAATAGTTTCCATAATTTCTAGTTTAACTAAGGACTTATTTGGAATGAAAAAGAAAAATAAAAGCATGCTTAATCAAATTAAGGCATTGGAAAATAAGCTAGAAAATGCATGCTTAAATGATAATATTTCTTCTAGCTTAAATGATGCATGCTCACATGACCTTTATGTGCCATTAGATGTTAGTGATGCATGTATAAATGAAAATAGGGTCTTAAGGGAAAAGGTAGATTATTTAACAAAAGCCCTAGAAAAATTCACAATTGGCTCCAACACATTGAACATGATCTTAGGGAGCCAAAGAGCTAGTTTCAACAAAAAGGGCCTAGGCTACAAGGAAAAGAAAAATGAAAAGGCCTATAAATGCCTAATTGCTAGGGGACAAGATAAGAAGAAAGTAATAGCTAGGAAATGAATCCCCAAGGAATACTTAGTGAACCCAATAGGAAAGAACTTATTTTGAGTTCCAAAATCCATCCTTAAGGGTTAGGAAAACCCTAGGGTAGTCAACCATATGGAATTAACCTATATCATATTTTGGTTGACTTAGGATGGCGGGACAAGATTTTTAGAATAGTGTTGGGTGATGATAACGTGCCCATAAATAGATAATAATGCTTAAATCATGATGATTAATGTAATTGCTATGTATGTTTGAAATCATGATTTATGATTTGGCACGTAATCATGAGAAATAGGGTTGAATCATGTGTTAGGTGATACTTTGCTTATTATCATCTTATAATACCTAATGCATGACTATTATGTAATGAATACATGAGTTTCATGATCATAATGTAGAATTTATTCATATATGTCTTTATGATCATGAGGATTATTAGGTTGATACTTAACCTTGATAGAATTGCATGAATATATTGGTTAAGTATACACAAATACCCCCTAGGATGCATCTCACACTCACCATAGGCTACCTTGATTGAAAACTTAGCATGAGTGAGATGTTAGGATGATACAAATGTCCACTAATGCCTATGACATTTAGATGGTCATTTAAAGTATCAACATAGCAATAATAGACCAATCATGGGGAAGGCTTATGTTTAATTCATAGACATATTGCCCAAAGATCATGGTTGGATATTTCATATGTTTTCAAAACAATTTCTTACTTTAAAATACATGTATTCATGTTTTGAAACAATTGGATGCAAGACTAGGTGTTAAAATGGATACTCTTATGATCAAAAACCTAGTAGTTTTTAAAGCCTTTAGAATTTTGGCAAATCTCAGAAAATATAATGATTTTTCTTGAAAAACTATTTTTCATTGATAGATATACTTAAAAGAAATATGTTCCCCAAATTTTATGATTTTTCGAATTTTCTGGAATTAATAATGCATTTCTGAAATTCATCCAAAATCGAAATTGGATTCTTTATGCCCGATCGCCATCTCGATAGGATTGGTGATGGATATGAACAAATCTGAAGAACCTGATTTTATCAGGTTTTGACTGATTTTAATATATGTTTCTCTTTATACTTGATGCCATGAGTTTATAACTTAGTATTAATATTTTTGATGGTGTCAAAGGGGGAGAAATAATTATGTTTAAGTTAATTATGATAGGGGGAGAAATTAAGGGGGAGTTTCATGGATTAAGGGGGAGTTGCATGTTGCTATATCATGTTTATGTTTACATGCTTTCTTGCCTTTGAAATTTATATCAAATGTTTTTTTTACCTAACTTAAACGGATTGTCACACATCAAAAAGGGGGAGATTGTTAGGGCAATCTCTTGCCGTAATATGGTTTTGATGGTGTGGCAAAGGGTTTAAGTTAGTGTGTTATGTTGATTTGATATGTGCGTTGAAGTCGTGCAGGACTTAGTAATTCGCACATGGAGCCGTGGCGAGTTTCACATCTCATGACTCGTGCCTTGAGTCGGTGAAGGATAGCTTTGCGGAAGCCGTGCGCTTGGAGCATCCGAGGGACCGCCGGACGAGAAGCTTGGAGTGAAGCTGGAGGAAGTAGACTTCGAGGCAAGAGACGCGAAGGAGCATTGCAGAGCCGTGCGCCTGATGCTGGGGCGTGGCGAAGCGAAGAGAAGGCGAAGCGACTCAGAGATGAGAGAGTGAGCGATTGTACCCGGGGGAAGGGTAGCTCTTCGGTGAAACTTGGCCTTTTGGCCACGTGTCGGATGGGTTTTCGACACCGATCGCCATGTCATGGCGATCGATCGCTCGAGTCGAGTGAGTTCGGTATCCGTGATGGGTTTATGCCCAGCTCGACCGCCATGGAATGGTAGTCGCCCGAGAAAGATATCGCGAACCGCAGACCGCTCGTGGCCGGCGTCGACTACGGAGGCGTGATCCTTCCGAGGTCCAGAATGATCGCCAAGAGTTCCGTTGGACTACAACGGTCGGGATCCGACGTGTTCGGAGGCCGTTGTAGTGACGGCAGTCGACTGCCAAGGGCAGCAGTCGACTGGTGGCGGCCAACGGAAAGAAATCAGCCCTCTCTATAAAAAGAGAGGGTGTAAGCCTTTGAGAGGCTAATGCTCATGCTCTAAGTGATCTTCCTAAGCGCCCCACAAGCTCTAAACTCTTCTTACTTGTTTTTACTCCATTCTTATTGTAAGAAGAGTGATCTTGATTGTAAAGGTTACCTCCACCTAGCTTGGTGCAAAGGAGAGACCAATAGTGATTGGTTTTGGAGGAGTGATTCACCTCGGACGAATCGGGATCGTGGATTAGCGGCGTAGCCGTGAACCACGTTACATCTCCGTGTTTGTATTGTCTTTGTTTTATTTCTATTTGCTTGTCTTAGTTTATTGCTTCCGCTTGCGCTAACGTTTTCGTAGACGAGCAAAATACGACATCCAATGAACGAGGGCTATTCACCCCCTCTAGCCGGCGTATCGATCCCCTACAATGTCTACACCGCCAAGGCACATTGGACTTACGCCGCCAAGACTCCGCTTGGACTTTACGCCTCCAACCATTGGACTTATGCTGCTAAGACTCCCGTTTGAACTTTACGCTGCTAATATCAACCCCTTGGACTTCTCAAATGCCAAGACTCAAGCTTGGACTTTCCTTGCCAACCCATGTTGGAATTTCCATTGCCAAGACCCATGCTTGGACTTTCCTTGCCAACCCATGTTGGACTTTCCTTGCCAACCCATGTTAGACTTTCCATTGCCAAGTACTCAAGACTTGGACTTTACCTTGCCAAGACCCATGCTTGGACTTTCCCAAATGCCAAGTGTCCCACTTGGACTTTCCATGCTAAGTACCCAAGACTTGGACTTTTCCCATGACAATCACATTGTCATATGTTTTTGTCGAACATCAAAACATCTCTCAAGTCAAGCTCGAGTCCTGGTCAATCATGACCTGGGTCGATTGCACCAACATGTCAAACATAAAAAAGGGGGAGATTGTTGTACCTTTTTAGTAAAAAAGGGGGAGATTGTTGGTGCAATCGGCCCAGGTCACGATTGATCGGACTCGAGTTTGACTCGAACTATATTTTGATGTTAGACAAAACGTATGACATGGGATTGTCATGGGAAGTCCAACATGGTTTGGCCACATAAATCCAAGTGTGTAGCCTTGGTTGTGAAAAGTCCAAGCATAGGGCTTGGTGTTGGGAAAGTCCAACGTGGGTTGGCCAAGTAAGTCCAAGTGTGTAGCCTTGGCGATGAAAGTACAAGCATGGGGCTTGACATGGAAAATCCAAGCATGAGGCTTGGTGTGGGAAGTCTTGAGGACTTGGCAAGTTCACTAGTCTCGTAGGCTCGGGGTCCTTGAGTCGGTGAAGGATGACATTGCGAAGCTATGCGCTTAGTGCATCCGAGGGACCGTCGGACGGGGAGCAAATGGAGTGAGGCCCAAGGGAAGCAGATTCTAGGGCAAGAGACGCGAAGGATGACATTGCTAAGTCGTGCGCTTGGTGCATCCGAGGGACGTAGGCTGAGGGAAGAGAGCTTCGGTGGGGAACTCCATGAGAGGATGAGGTGGATTTGGCCAAGTGGCTAAGACTGAGTGTTGGATGCTCATACAACTTAATGTTTGAAGTTTTACCCGACATCGGTCGACTGGTATAGGTACCAGTCGATTTCTCTAAGTCGAATGAGTTCGACTGATGTTCAATCGACTGTTCGCCAAACAAATGATCACGAGGAAGGGCAAATAATTGCCGAGGGATGAATGACCGATCGTGATGAATTCGAGCACATAATATTTTCCAATCGAGTGATCGCGTGGAGCACTCAACTGATGTGATCAACAGTCGACTGATGGGCATGATCAGTCGACTGATGATGGATCTGTTGGAACTTGTCCAGCGTGGATCGAGTCGTTGTGAGACAACGACTACAGGACTAGTCGACTGATGGTGACCATCAGTCGACTGATGGGCACAAAATCAGCTCAATGCAGGTTATAAATAGAGCTCGAGATGGAGGATTTTGTAAGAGTTTTTTGGGGTAATTTTGGAGGGGAATTGCTACTGCATTCCAGACCTTCAAGAACAATCCAAAGCAAGCAACAAGCAAGTTTTAAAAGCGATGTTTTGTAAAGTGTTCTTTACTTATATTTCTTCTTGTATGTGTATTTTCTTGTATTACTTAGTGTAATTGCTTGTACGAGGTTTCTCTACCTCCGACTTGTTATCGAGAAGGAGTTGTTGTTAGTGTCGTGCGCATAACACGAGCTCGTTGAGCTCACCCTGTGGATTAGGAATCCTAAGGTTCCGAACCACGCATATTGTGTGTATTTGTGTCGTGTGCTTGTATTCTTGTTGTATTTTCATTATTGTATATTCCACTGTGCTAACGAGAATTATAGACAAGCGATACACAACGAATGATTGATTTCCATCCACCATGCGATTTGGGCTATTCACCCCCCTCTAGTCGACCGACCACCGATCCTCCAACAAACTGGTCCATAACCTCAGTCGACTGGTAAATCTCAGACATGAGTTTTAACTCAAGTATAATCCTCTCATACTTGATCAACCACTCTTAGCCTATACCTAAGCCTTCTAGCCACTTCCTTCAGCCTTACGCCCTTAGGGGTTCATTCGATTCATCCACGACTCCTTCACCCTTTACGTTAGCCTTCAGGTGCTTTCATCGACAATGTCATACTACTCGACTCTTCTTTGACAAGGTTCATTTGGATTTATGCTGTCAAGACTACATGCTTGGACTTTATGCTACCAAAACCTCACCCTTCGACTTTCTTGTCAAGATCCACTTGGACTTACGCCGCCAAGACTACACGCTTGTACTTATGCCGCCAAGACTACATCCTTGGACTTTACCATTGTCAAGCTTCAATGCTTGGACTTTAACCACCAAGACTACACACTTGGACTTGCATGACCAAGACTTCAAACTTGGACTTTCCTTGCCAAGACTTCAAACTTGGACTCCCCTTCGAGTCTCACTCGAATCTGGTCAACCTTGACCTAAGATTCGATTGCTCCAACAATATTCCCCAAATAATCTCTTCTATATGACCTTGGATATCTCAATCATCTACTAGTCATATGGTCAAACCTATATAGTCAACTAATGGTGAAACCCATTGTCAAACATCAAAACCATACTCGAGTCTGGTTAATCGTGACCTGAATCGATTGCACCAACAAAAATCTCACTTCTCCCCCTTTGGGATACATCAAAAAATCTACCAAGGTCTTCAATGTTCCATCTCTCAATGAGATCCTACATTCTCTCCCTCTGAATACTGCTCTACCTCCATAGGTGGTTGATGTTGCCTTGGCCACTCTATCTGTTCATAGCCTTTAACCATCCCTGCCAGTGCGAAGTGCCTCAGAGGAATGCGGTCATATGTGTCAGATAAATGCTTCACATTACCCCTGGTGATATTAATGCCTACAGATACCAACCATGTAGTGATGATGTGGCCTAAGGGCATATGGAGCTTTCCTTGGACAGGAGAGACAAAATGGACTATGCAATGAAAGATGTTTAAAGAAATATTGATATCTAGCAAACTACGCAGTGTATACATCATGAAAAGGTAAGGTGGTCGGATCATAGCCTGACCCCGTGTCAGTATAGGTAAAAGACATCCGACAATGACTTTGTAAAGAACATTATCAAGAGTTGTAAGTCATTGATGGAAAATAGATTTTGACCTAAGTGACGAGGTCGGTGAAAGAAATGCTCATGTATATGGTCTATTGTGATATGATCAAAAGGTATAGGGGTGACTCATCTAAAATAGGATAAAAGACAAATGTGTCATCAGATGGTTGACACTCCAGAAATTCTCGTAGGATCTCCGGAGTAAACTCCAGATTGCATTTTGCAATGCTCATCTGATACGTCGGACCATCTCCAACTTTCCTAAGGTTTGTGTAAAATTTGAATAAAAGATCTACATTTATGGGATGAGTACAAAAAACTAACTTTTCTAAATCATAATGTCTGATTATCTGAATGATGTTCCCATAATAGTTTTTAAAAAATGACTCGTCCAGATAACGAAGGGGTATAAGTTGGGATGCCTGAGGTGGATGAGGACCACTCGGAGCCCTAGTATCCGAGGATGCTTGATTCCTCGTGGATCCTTCATCGGACTCTAACCTATGTCTTTGTCTAAGATGAATGCAATGTAATGCAATGATCATGAATGCACACATGATTTGATTAGAAAATGAAAATGTAAGAATCAATCGGAGGAAGATAGCGGAGGATCATTATTTTAGTGCCATTACTAGGGTTGTAGAAGACAATCAGAGGAAGATGCCGGAGTAATGCCGGAGGAAGATGACCAGAGCTGAAGCCCTAAGCTGGACACGGTTAACCAAATAGAGATAGAGAGGGAGACTCGGATTAGATTAAGAACGATGAAGAACAATCGAAACTACCTAGAATCTGAGGTTTTAGGGCTTACCAGGGAAAGAACTCGTCGGAAAAACTAAAGACGGTAGGTTTCAGAGAGAACGGATCACATGAAGAAGTCGAGCGTCTAGGGCTCGCCTTTTAAAAATTACACCCATCAGTTGACTTCGGGATTTCAGTAGTCGACTGAGACCTTTCTGTGGTCGTGTACAACACCAACAGTCAACTAATGGGTTTCGTCAGTCGATTGTTAGACTTTCTGTGCTTTGCTATAGTAACTTCAGTCGACTGCTTGCCTGATGCAATCGACTGATAATTGAATATTCGACTGAATTTCTAAAGATCGATTTGTTCAACTCAATTTTGTTACATTTTATGTGTTTGTCGCTTGTGTATTGATTATGCCATTATTATACTTATATTTGTATGTTTATTGATATGTTTTGACATTTTGTTTGGTTTTCACAAGCATTCTTCAACCAAGAATTCATTCCTAGCTAGCATCTCACTTCATCTAGATATTGAAATACACAATCAAGGTAAACCTCATGTTTTGTGAGATGTGATACATTAAAGATATACTTTCCATGCAACCATATGATATGACATATAAAGCATGGCATGTCATGGGATACAAAAATATGAAAATACTTATATCTTGACCCTAATTTTCATTGCCTAAGATTATATCAAATATCATATTTAACATAATAACAACTCAACTCTCTCAAGTGTGTCAAAAGCCCAACTTGGCACACTATTGAATTTAACTTACTTGTGTCAATTATGATCAATTTTTCAAACTTTATAATTTATATTGACACATCCTAAAATCTTTTAGGATATATTTCTTATCTCATTTCCAAGGTATCACATTACCTTGAAAATATCTTTAAGTGTCAACTCTACCATGGTTAGGTTAACTACCCATCCATTTAGGGTTGACACACCCTAAACCCATCTAACGTGAAGGAATCACACTCCTAAAAACCTAAAATCTATTGAAGCTCCTTGGGTTTACAAGGTATTTGCTAGGGATGACTTTCCTAGATACCTTCCTAATGACTCTTCTCGACTTAGAAGCCTTGATTATTGTAGTCTTATCTAGGTCAACTCTAGGGATGCCCTCCCTTGTGACATTTCTAGTGACTTTGCTAGGCTTCTTCAAAACCTTAGTCACTTGATTCTTACCACGGTCAACTATAGGAATGACCTCCCTTGTAACCTTGGTATTCCTAGATCTAGAGGTAGTTTCATAGTCAAATGGAACATTACGGTAGGTAGGCTTATCTACTTTGGACTTAGGTTTGTGACCCAAACCTTTTTTGTCCTTAGAATCACTTTGCCTCCTAACACCTAAATTTTTCCCATTGGACCATAAAATTATGTTTTCCATTTGTTGGTGCAATCATCCCAGGTTACGATTGACCGGACTCGAGTAGGGTTTTGATGTTTGACAATGAGTTTAACCATTGTTTGATAATGGGTTGACTATATGATTGATATGGGGTTGACCATATGAGGAAAGTCTAAGTCATGGGTACTTGGCAATTGGAAAGTTCAAGTCATGGGTACTTGATAATTGGAAAGTCCAAGTCATGGGTACTTGGCAAGGAAAGTCCAAGTCATGGGTACTTGGCATTGTAAAGTCCAAGGGTGTGGATTTGGCAGCATAAAGTTCAAGCATGGAGTCTTGGCAGCATAAGCCTAAGTGGTTATGATAGCGTAAAATCCAAGCATGGAGTCTTGGCGGCATAAGTCCAGTGTTGACAACGTAAAGTCCAAGCATGGAGTCTTGGCAGTATAAGTCCAAATGAACTTTGGCAAAGAAGACCCGGTTAGCATGACAATAGCTGATGGAAGCACTTGAAGGCTAATGCAAAGTATGAATGAGTCGTGGAGGAATCGGAGAGATCTGAGTGCGTGAGGTTGTTGAAGGTGGCTAGAAGGCTTAGGTCTAGGCTAAGGGTGATCTAGCAAGTATGAGGGGATCATACTTGAGTTAAACCTCACTTTTGAGGTTTACTATGTCGATTGAGACCTTGGGTCAGTCGACTGGCCGAGTATTTAGTACTCAGAAGCTTAGTTGACTCGTGGCAGTCAACTGGAGTTATGAGTCAGTCGACTAGTTGAGTTGTCGACTAAGGCTTGACTGTCGACTAAGTGCTCTGGTAATCGATTTGAGGTTATTCCAGTCGACTAGTCTATGACAGTCGACTGCCAATAATGGGCAGTCGACTGGTGGTTGTAGACTCGGGCACATAATGGCTCGTAGTCGACTGGCTAGTCGACTACTAGCTTGACAGTCGATTGATGGTAATGGTAGTAACTGCCAGTGTATCCGTTGGACAGGTTCCAACGTGGATTAGACAGTTGCAAGATAATGACACTGTGGGCAGTCGACTGGGACATTTTGGCAGTTGACTGCCAGACGCAAAATTAGCCCGATGCAGGTTATAAAAGGAGCAGCTTGGGGAGGATTTTACAAGCGATTTTTAGGGCAATTTTGAAGGGGAAGTGTTGTTGCATTCTAGACCTTCAAAAGCAATTCAAAGCTACCAACAAGAAAGCAATCATAAGTTCTCTTGTAAAGTGTTCTTTACTTATTGTTGTATTTGTTTCTTGTTTTTTATTGTATCTTGTCTTCTTATTATTGTAAGACTTTTGTAAGAGGTTTCTCCACCTCCGGTGTGTCACCGAGAAGGAGAAATTTGATAGTGGTGGTGTGCATCACTAGAGCTCGTCCGTGGAGTAGGAATCATAAGTTTTGAACCACATTATATCGTTGTATTTGCGTGTAATTTTGTATTTGTTGTGCATTTCTATTTGTATTCGAATGAGCACTAACATCGTTGTAGATGAGCACGCGAATGAATGAAGAAATTGATGAATCACTATTCACTCCCCCCTCTAGCACGACCATATCGGTCCCTACAATTGGTATCAGAGCGGGCCGCTCTTCACCAGATTCACAACTGCAAGAGAACAAGCGCTAGAGGAGAAGAGAAAGGGATGGAGTTGCCAAAGCTTGGACTAGGACATGACATCTACGCTCCACTGCCATATGGACTCTATGGATTTGGGGGTTTCAACCAATGGAAGGCAAGAATGGAGAACTTCCTTATGATGGACATTGAGCAATGGTTCATCTTGATGGATGGATTTGAATTTCCAAAGGGTCCAAAGGGAGGATATCTCAAGATGAAGAGATGGACCGAAGAGCAAGCCCAAACCTTCAAGATAAATGAAAGGGTAACAAAAATTTTAGTTAATGCAATCCCTAATAATATTTTGTGTAGATTAGGTGATCATAAAAATGCTAAAGAGCTATGGAACAAATTGGCAAAATATCATGAAGATCCATCTTTGGCTCAAGTAAAGAAGGAGCCCGAAGAAGAGGAATGTTCATCCTCTCAAGATCCTGAGGATTCGGAGGTTGAGAGGGAATCAACATCTAGAGAAGATGAGGTTGATGCCATGGAAGCCTCCACTTCAAGGATTGAGGAGGAGGAGATTAGACCTTCCATATTAGAGCAAGAAGAAGAACCCTCTACTTCCGGGAGAGATGAAGAGGAAGTTCAAAATTCTCCTACCATGGAAGGTAACTCAAGCATAGTCATTAAGAACAAAATTCATATTGTATTCTTTGAGTGTAGGGAAGTAGGGCATTACAAGAGCAAGTGCCCAAAAAGAGTCAATAAGACTTAACCAACACCAAAGGCTAAGGAGAAGACCAAGGAAGTCAGAGCCCCGATAAGGAAGAGCAAGAAGCACGTTGTGTGCTTCAAGTGCCAAAAAAATGCACTACAGAAGTCAATGTCCTAGGAGGAGTCACTCCAAGAAGGACAAATAGGGAGATCAAATGTAGGGGTAGCTAAGGCAAACTCTAAGGTATTATTTAGTTATGTACCTACTAGTTTTCATAATAAGAACAATCATGCTAAGAATTTTATTACTATTACTCATGAACAAAAGCATGCTAGGAATAGATTTTATTACTTAGGTGTTAAACATGTCAATTTACCTAAGGATAATCCTAGAACTATTCTACCTAAGAAAACTATTAGGAAGATAGAGAACAATTTAGACATTAACCCTAAGAAGGGGCTTAAAAGGAAGAACAATACCCAAAGAACAAATGAAAATTCAAAATTGGAGGCATTAGTGGTGGAAAATCAAGTCTTGAAGTCAAGGCTTGAAAAATTGGATAAGACCCTTAGGAAGATGCAAAATTCAATTATGAGGTCTAATGGACAAGGTTTAAGTGTTAGGAGGCAAGAGTCATCTAAGGATAAGAAAAGTTTGGGTCATAAATCTAAATCCAAGAAGGAAATGTCAACCTACCATAATATTTCATTTGACTATGAAACTAAATCTAGGTCTTGAAAAACCAAGGTAATAAGGGAAGTCATTCCTAGAGTTGACCATGGTAGATGTCTAGTGGCTAAGGTTTCAAAGAAACCTAGGAAAGTCACTGAGAAGATTACAAAAAGAGCTACCCCTATGGTTAACCTAGACAAGACCACAATGACCAAGGCTTCAAAGCCTAGTAAGGTCATTTGGAGGGTAGCTAAGAAAGTCATCCCTAGTGAATACCTAGTTAACCCAAGGAGCTCTAATAGGTATTAGCTTCCTAAGAGTGTGATTCCCTCACGCTAGATGAGTTAGGGTGGGTCAACTTGAATTTGTAAGGTAGTTAATCTAACCATTGCAAAATTGGCACCTTAGGTTATTTTCAAGGTTATGTGATACCTTGGAAATGAGTTTGGATTTATATCCTAAAAGATTTTAGGTTGTTCTAATAAAATTTGAGAAGTTTGAAAAATCAATCAAAATTGACACAATTAGATTTTAGAGTCATAATGTGTCATTTTGAGGTTGTCACATTTGAGGGAAAATTGATATAACTTTAGAAAATGAAGATTTGATTTAAGACTTAGATATTCTATACCTTAAGGACAATGACATGATTTGAAGTCCCATGATAAGGGAATCAAATAGAGTTGGCTAGATGAAATGCATGAGACCTTAGATTAAGAATAAAAAAAATCCACATCTCACAAAAATATTAAATTGACATGTGTGTGTATTAATACACCTTAGACACATGTGAGATGTTAGGAAAATGAGTTAAGTCCAAGGTGCATAGATCTTGCATCTAGATGAACTCCAACTCATAATATACATTGATGAATCATGAGGAAAACTAATGTACAAGTCATGTGCATTAAGCCCATAGATCATGGTTCAATATAAGGTTTTTAAATCATTTCAAAACTATTTTGAAAAATCTTAGTGAAGTTTATTTTTTGATAGTTATCACCATTGATGAAGTTGACACAAAGTAGGCTTAAACATTGAAGCTTTCAATGGTTTTGAACTTTGTATCAATCTCTCAATTTAATGGGTATTTTAATTTAAAATTATTTTTCACCCATTGTATTTTATGTAAGTAATGTATGTATGAATTTTCAAGATTTTTCAAAATATATATATTTACTTATGCATTTCGAAAAACTATTTCTGAAGTCTAATTTCTGCATTTGCATAAACCAGTCGACTGTCGTTGTGGGCAGTCGACTGGTGATGGTGCAGTTGACTAAATTTTAATTTTAGTCGACTTCCATGTCTGATATAAACTGAACAAGATTTGTTTAGCTAATTTTCAGCTACTTTAGGGTATCCTAATGTATTCTAATCTTAGGATATGCTTTAGAAAGCATGAGAAGGGTGAAATATCATTGAAAATGATTAAGAGAGGTGTTTAAGGTGGAGTATCAAATTTTAAGGTTTGTGAAAGTTCAAGTTTGAACTTTTGCCCTTATGTTTGATTATTTAGTGTTCTTACAAGTTTAGGGACTCTCCAAGGACATTGTAGGTGCAATGATCAAAGGAGAGTAAGCCTTTAGAGGAAGGTTATCCATCAAGGGATGATGAATGTGTTTTTCTCAAAGGGAGAGATATGAAAGGTTTGTGTTAGAAAACCTTCATTGTGTTCCTAAAAAGAGGAGAGTGAATAAATGTCTTGCATTTAGTGATATGGGACTTGTCACTAGGGAAATGAAGACTTTTAAGATGATTTTGGACCAAGCGAGAGAGTGAAGGTTCTCATTGGGATATGAGACATGGATTCCCTTAGTGTTCTTTTTGATGTATGCCAAAGGGGGAGAAATGAATGATTTAAGTTAGGTAAACCTTCATTTATGTTTTGGTATAAGAAGCCCAAGTATGGATACGATGCAAGGGTAGTCGGGGTATGGAACAACCTAACTTAAAGGTGTTGTCAAATATTAAAAAGGGGGAGATTGTTAATTTAATCGACCCAGCTCATGATTGACCGGACTCGAGTGTGACTCGAGTAGAATTTTGATGTTTGACAATGGGTTTGACCATTGTTTGACAATAGGTTGACTATATGGTTGACATGAGTTTGACCATATGAGGAAAGTCCAAGTCATGGGTACTTGGCAATTGGAAAGTTCAAGTTATGGGCATTTGACATTGTAAAGTCTAAGGGTGTGGACTTGGCAGTGTAAAGTCCAAGCATGGAGTCTTGGCGACATAAGCCCAAGTGGTTCTGGCAGCATAAAGTCTAAGCATGGAGTCTTGGCGGCATAAGCCCAAGTGGTTCTGGCAGTGTAAAGTCCAAGCATGGAGTCCTGATGGCATAAGTCCAATGTTGGCAGCATAAAGCCCAAGCATGGAGTCGTGGCAGCGTAAGCCCAAATAAACCTTGGCAAAGGAGACCCGGTCAGCATGACAATAGCTGATGGAAGCACTTGAAGGCTAGCACAAAGGATGAATGAGTCGTGGAGGACTCAGAGGGATCTGAGGGCATAAGGCTGATGGAGGTGGCTAGAAGGCTTTAAGTCTAGGCTAAGAGTGGTATAGCAAGTATGAAGAGATCATACTTAGATTAAACCTCACTTTTGAGGTTTGCCAGTCGACTGAGACCTTAGGTCAGTCGACTGGTCGAGTGTTTAACACTCGGCAGCTTAGTTGACTCATGATAGTCGACTGGGGTTATGACCCAGTTGACTGGTCGAGTAGTCGACTGGTCCATGGCAGTCGACTGCCAATAATAGACAGTAGACTGGTGGTTGTAGACTCAGGCACAGAATGGCTCATAGTCGACTGACCAGTTGACTACTATCTTGGCAATCGACTGATGGTAATGGCAGTCGACAACCAGTGTATTTGTTGGATAAATTTTAACATGGATTAGATCGTTGTGAGATAATGACACTGTGGGCAGTCGACTAGGGTATTTTGGTAGTCGACTGCTAGGCGTGAAATCAGTCCAATGCAAGTTATAAAAGGAGCATCTTAGGGAGGATTTTGCAAGCGATTTTTATGACAATTTTGAAGAGGAAGTATTGTTACATTCCAAACCTTCAAGGACAATCCAAAGCAACCGACAAGTAAGCAAGCAATCAAAAGTTCTCTTGTAAAGTATTCTTTATTTATTGTTGTATTTGTTTCTTATTTTGGTTGTATCTTGTGTTTTTATTATTGTAAGACTTTTGTAAGAGGTTTTTTCACCTTCGGTGTGTCACCGAGAAGGAGAAGTTTGATAGTGGTAGTGTGCATCACTAGAGCTCACCCGTGGAGTAGGAATCCTAGGTTCTGAATCACGTTATATCATTGTGTTTGCGTGTGATTTTGTATTTGTTGTGCATTTCTATTTGTATTCCGCTATGCATTAACATCATTATAGATGAGCACATGAACGAACGATGAAATCAGCGAATCACTATTCACCCCCTCCCTCCCTCTAGCACGACCATATCGGTCCCTACACCATTTTCCTAAGGGTCTTCTCTAGTTTTACAAGCTTTGACCTCAAAGCTTGCAAAACTATTTCTAATTTTCCAAATTTTGAATTCTCATTCTTCCTTTGGTAATTCCTCTTCCTAGGCATGTGTCTAGAATTCTTAGAGTTTATACCTAGGTTGTTCTTACCATTAGGTGGAATAGATCTATCATTGTCCTTAGGCCTAATATTATAAGATTTTTCTCCTGAACAAAAATATTTATTTCTAAATTGATCCTTAGGCTTACTACTAGCATTCCTTTTATCATGAATAATTGCTAGTAAATTAAAATCATTCCTAACATGCTTTTTATCATTACATAAAGAACGAGCATTATTGAAATATACCTTAAGGTTTGCCTTAGCTCCTCCTTTTTCCTTGCTAGAGTGACTTGTTGGGAGTATGGAAAATACAATCAAAGTCCCACATTGGTAAGACATGGAAAAAATCACGTGCTTATAAGATAAAAAAATATCTCCATTGGGATGAGGTTTTTTGGATAAAGTCCAAAAATAAAAGCATGAGGGATTAGGCCCAAAGTGGACAATTATGGAGATATATGATTCTTATAGGCACTAATAATTGGTATCAGAGCCACGGTTCATGTCAAACTACGAACCTCGAACGAAGAAAGTGGAGTTCCCACGTCTAGATCAAGAGAACCAAACACCAGACAGGAAGTCCAGTTGGGTCGGGAGGACCAAACAATTGGCAGAAAGTTCAGTTGGGCCAGAAGGGCTAGACAACTGACAGAAAGTCCAGCTAGGTCAGGAGGATTAGATAGTTGGCAAAAAGTCCTGGTGGGTTGAGGATCGAACATCAAGCAGAGGAAGTCCTTCGAGGACGGATAGGCTTGAGAGGGCTCAATGTGTTCCTTCATTTAACGGGGGATTATTGGGAGTATAGGGAATACAATCAAAGTCCCACATTGGTAAGACATGGAAAAGATCATGTGCTTATACCATTGTGGAGATATATGATTCTTATAGGCACTAACATGACTCCTCGAACATTGGCTTATATAATGACCCCGTTGTTGGCATTTAAAGCATACTATATGCTCCTTGCTCTTGTGGATCGGGGCTCCGGTCTCTTTGACTTTCTCCTTCCCCTTAGGTGTCACTTGAATTTTCTTCTTAACTAATTTTGGGAATTTTCTCTTATAATGCCCTACTTCTCTACACTCAAAGCATATAATATGATTTTTATTTTTACAAATAATGCTTGAGTTACCTAGAGAAGGACTTTGAGCTTGTTCTTCATGGGTTCCAGAGGTAGAGGGTTTTTCTTACTCTTGCTTCAGTGTCGAGTGTCTCTCCTCCCCCTCAATCCTAGAAGTAGAGACTTCTAAGACTTCCTCTTCCTCGAATGTTGAGCATCTCTCAACTTCCGATTCTTCATGCTCTTGTGTCGATGAGGGATCTTCATGGAACTTGACTAAGTTGTTCCATAAATCTCTTGCATCCTTATAACCACCTATCTTGGGCAAAATATAGTTAGGTATTAATTTAACCAACATTTTTCCTACCTTATCATTGATCTCAGATTTTCGAAGTTGCTCCTCGGTCCATCTTTTCTTCTTGAGAAATCCACCCTTCGAACCCCTTGGTCATTCAAATCCGTCTATAATAATAAACCAATCTTCTATATTACACATAAGAAAGTGTTTCATCCTACCTTTCAAATATATGAAGTCTTTACGGTCAAAGGAAGGTGGAACCGTGATGTTCCAATCCATAATTTGGCAACTCCATCTTCTCTTCTACTTCTTTAGCGCTGCTCCCTTGATTGTTAATCCTTGAAGAGTGACCCGCTCTGATACACTTGTTGAGGATCGGTGTGCGCTAGAAGGGTGTGAATAACAATTTCTCAATTTCTTTGATCGTGCTTGTCTACAATTCGTTAGCACAACGGAATATATAAAATAACATAAATGAAAACAACACAAGCACAACAATAAGATTTTATGTGGTTTGGAACCTACGGTTCCTACTCCATGGCTAGGTTTTAGTATCTACTCTACTTAACCTCATTTCCTTCTCGGAATATAATCCAGAGGTGGAGAAACCTCGTACAATATGAATGTTTACAACAATAAACAAGGAAACAACCAAATACAATAGCAAATGAATGAAACAAGTGAAAATACTTTACAAATGAGAGTTTTTGAATGTTTGATCTTTTGGTTGCTTTGAATGGCTTTGAAGACATGGAATTGTAACAACACTTCCCTTCAAATCCCTCAAGAACCGACTGTGGAAATCTTCCTCCTCGAGCTCCATTTAAAGCCTCTGTCGAGTTGGATTTCCGCCTTTCAATCGACTGCCCTTACTTAGCAGTCGACTGGACACAATTTTGTTGTCTCACAACAACTTAATCCACTTCAGAATATTGCCCATTAGTCGTCTGCCCTGACCTAGTAGTCGACTGTCATAGCCACCAGTCGACTGCTATGGGTCAGCAGTCAACAACCAAATATTTTGTGCCTTGGCCACTTAATTCTAGTCGACTGCTAGAGTCATAGTCAACAATCGAGCCTCAGTCGACTACAAGACCAATCGACTAGGTCATAATCCCAATTGACTTCTCGAGTCAAACTAGACTCTCAAGTGTCGTGCACTTGATTAGTCGATTGGGGTTATGGTAAACCTCAAACATGAGGTTCAACCCGAGTATAATCCCCTCATACTTGATAAACACCCATAATATAGACTTAAGCCTTCTAACCACTTCCATCAGTCTTACGCCCTCAGGGTCCATCTGAGTCCTCCACGACTCCTTCACTCTTCGCATTAGCCTTCAGGTGCTTCCATCAGCCATGTCATGCTATCGAGTCTCGTTTCCCAAGTCTTCATACTTGGACTTTCCATGCCAAGACCATTCATGAACTTTCCCTTCACTATAAAAATATAAGGATTTTGTGACAAATTTTGATTCAAAATTTGTTGCAAAATTATTTTGCAACAAAATTATTTTTATTGCAAATAAGTCGCCATAAAATTTTGCGATGAATTTTGATTTTCGTCGTAAAAATTTACGACGAAAATAAAAAATCATCGTAAATTTTAGTAAATATTCACGCCATTAACAGTCGCCAATAGTGTTACCAGTCGACTATCGTAATTCATCAGTTGATTGAAGTTCCAGAATTTTGCGACGATCAATTTTTTCATCGCTGATTTGGCGATGAAAATATATTTTCATTGCAATATGCTAAACCATCAGTTGACTGTCAATAACCATCAGTCGACTAATATTGGGCCAGTCGATTGGAAAATAATCTGTGGCCTATTACAGTATCACCAGTCGACTGATTGACAATGCCAGTCAACTGATGATACTGTAGCAAGTCACAGATTATTTTTTAGTTGATTGGCCAGTCCACTGGGCCAACATCAGTCGGCTGATGGTCATTGGTAGTTGACTGATACTATGTCTGTTGGGAGTGTGTGAGACATCAGTCGACTGATTACAAGAATTTTGCGACAAAAATTTATTTTCGTCGCAAATTTGGAAAAAAAACAAAACACTACGATATAATCGACTATTTCTACCTGTTTTTACAAATTTTACAATCAAAATACATATAAAATGATTCAATAAAATTTAAACATTTAACAATATCAAATCACATCTCAAACTATTAGGAAATAATAATTCAAACATAACCACCATCTGTTGGGAGTATGGATAATAAAATCAAAGTCTCACATTGATAAGACATGAAAAAGATCATGTGCTTATAAGATGAAAAGATATCTCCATTGGTATAAGGTCTTTTGGGTAAAGCCCAAAAATAAAATAATGAGGGCTTAGGCCTAAAGTGGACAATATCATGTCATTGTGGAGATATATAAATCTTATAGGCACCAACAATTGGTATCAGAGTCATGGTCCATGTTAAGCCATGAACCTCAAACGAAGGAAGTGGAGCTCCCATGTCCAAATCAAAAAGAACCAGGCACCAGGTAGGAAGTCCAGTTGGGCCAAAAGGGTTGGACAACTGACAGGAAGTCCAACTGGGTCAGGAGGACTAGACAGTTAGCATGAAGTCCTAGTAGGTTGAGGATCGGACATCAAGCAGAGAAAGTCCTTCGATGATGGATAGGCTTGAGAGGGGCTCAATGTAGTCCTTTGTTTGAGGGGGGATTGTTGGGAGTATAGATAATACAATCAAAGTCTCACATTGGTAAGACATGAAAAAGATCATGTGTTTATAAGATGAAAAGATATCTCCATTGGTATGAAACCTTTTGGATAAAGCTCAAAAACAAAACCATGAGATCTTAGGCCCAAAGTGGACAATATCATATCATTATGGAGATATATGAATCTTATGACACCAACACCATCATCAAAAAATTCATCTTCATCGTCATTTGCATCAGTAGGAGGAGATCGAGGAGGCAGTTGATTTGAAGCAGAGGGTAATTAAAGATGTTGCATGATTAACATCTGTTATCTGTGAAATTCGTTCATCTGTTCATTTACTTCCTGATCCATCTGTCTTTGTAAACTGTGGACAGTTTCAAGTTCGTTATCTTTTTGCACTGGTAACTCCCTCAAATGGCTAACCTCTTCGGTCAACTGATTTATTTCTGCTCTTACTGTAGGTGAGGCTGAAGAAGATGTACCAGGGACTTTATAAGTTTGTCTTGAAGAACCAAGTCCAACTATTCTTCCACCTTTCGATCCGTCCATCACTTTGAGCCATACATTTATATTTTCAACTGATGGCTCAGATTCAGCAGGATCATCACTTGCATCCGAATTTTTCTGTACAAGTTCATCATATTTCTCCTGTATTGAAATGAAAAAAGTTAAATCATATCAAATGAGTTTAAATTTTTGAAAATACAAACCTTCATTGTTTTAGCTCTCTCCCCACTTCATGTCTTATCTTTTTTTTTAAGTGTACAAGTGAAAGTGTCAATGAATAATGACTCAATTCACATTTCATTGGCATAAACAAAAATCATTATAAATAATAAAATAATATGTATTAAATTAAAAAATTAGGATTTGAAAAACTTCACCAAACAATGTCTATGTTTATCGATATTGATTGAGCCTCCCGTATACATCACAGATGATGCACCAACATTATAAGTTTGATTTTTCTTATTTTGTTCACTCCTCTGTTTGCTATCCTCAGATCCCCAATATTGAACAATCTTATTCCAATTCTTCTCAACTATGCAGTGCGACTTTTTAGCTTTGGTTTTTGCATGATTTAGTACATTTCTAATGTGTTCGTCACACTTTTTCTTAAAAATCCTTCTTATCTCCAGTGTTTCAACCTCCTCCCAAGTAAATGACCGTTGCAATGGAGGCAAAATTATTTGATTATATTAACTATATATATATATATATTGGAATAAGTTACCTTGAATTCATTCCACTACAGATTTTTGGTTTCTTCCAGAGTGCTCTATAAATCATCGAAAGCTCCCCCTAATGGTTATTCACTATTTTATTAATCTTGTGAATAACATGTACAGAATTTGTAAATCTATCATAAAATAAAAAACAAGTCATGTTAAATATTTATGAAAATATTCTTATTAAAAACATAGATAATTTAGAAATTGAATACTTACGAATCTCCGCGAGGGGATATGACCTCTTGCGTATTTGTCCTCTCAACAACTAGGGAGATATATCAGTAGGCACATGATGAGAACTGAAAGATCCTGCAATTGGAGAAGGAGATGAAGGTATATTGTCTGCAAGGGAATCAGACTGCATTAGTGCTGAAGCAGATGAAGAGTGTAATCTTCTATCAGTACTCCATCTATGATCGCTACGTCGAAACTATCAATCATAATTATTAGAATAATAAAATAAAAAAATTACATTTTCATTGGATATATAACGAAATATGAAAAACTAACCATATTTAATTTGAAGTATTAAAATGCCGAAATAATTTACAAATACATTAATAATTTTCTCAAATAATAACCGGTAGAAAAAAAGACAGTTTATTAAAATATCAAATATATGAAATTAAGAATGAGATATGAAATAAAAAAATATTTGATATGGAATAAAAGTTACCCATTATCGAAAATAGAAGTCCTCATTGTGATTTTCGTCCTCATTTTTGGTTTCTTCAATATCATCATCCTCTCCCTCCTCATTGTCATCTTCATCCTCTATATCAAAATTAAATTCCTTATCTTTATCTTAACTAATTTCACTTGCATCAACGTCGATCACAACACCGCTGGGATATCGTAATGTTGAAATATTATATTCTTCGATCTGAAATGTATTCACAACTTCATCTTGTTGATATGTTATGTCTTCCCAACGTTCCTAAATTTTTTCGATGCTTTTGTTTTACAAATAGCCCATCAATCAATTTTGTCACGGTTCAAACTAGGGTATGAAGTATAAAATACTTGAATCGCTTATTGTACCAACACAAATGGTTCATACCTTTTATATAATTTTTTTGATTTATTTTAACCAAATTAAATTGTGGATGCACCTTCATATCTTTGACAGGGTCAATCCAACGACACATAAATAAAACAACTCACAAATCTGAGCTAGGGTACTCTACCTATATAATTTCATCCAACAAACCATAAAAATCATTCCTTGCACCTCCATCGTTAGATGATTGAATACAAACCCCACTATTCATTGTAGTTTTTCCAATTTCATATGCTTGATTATGAAAATTATATTTATTTATGAAATATGTCGACCAAGTTTTCACCATAGATATTGGACTCTATGACAGATGGATTAACAATTCTTGCTCAATGTAAGCTTGATTATCATGAACCTAAAGTCAAATAAATGTATTAAAGTTGAGATTTAACTAATTGATTATTATAAACTACTTACACATTTTTTGAACCATGGTGCAAATTCTTCACCATAGAAACGATCAAACTCATGTGTCGGAAGCTCAGAATATAAGTTTTGGAAGTACCATAAAAATAATTAAAACACGAACAATAATTTAGGATATAAGAAATACATAATATATATATATATATATATGCGTAGTGCGCGCCCAGCATGCGCAAGTGAGAGAGAGTGAACAGTGTTTTCACTGTTCATGTGAACAATAAAAACACTGTTCACTCCCACGCACGCAAGCTAGGCACGCACCACGCGCACCCAGCAGAACCTCTCTCTCTCTCTCTCTCTCTCTCTCTCTTTCTATATATATATATATATATGCCTCCGGCCGTCGCCGACCGTGCGCGAAGCGCACTACGGCGGCCCTCGACGGATCGGCTTCCGGCCAGATTGCGGTCGGATTGCGACCGGAAGCCGGCGCAAATCGGCCGCACCAGGTCGGGAAAGGACCACCCAGCGCCGACGGTCCTTTCCCGACCAGTTTTCGGCTGTGATTCGGTCGGATCGCGGCCGATTTGCACCGGCTTCCGGCAGTAATCCGGCCGGAAGCCGATCCCGTCCGGCCCACCGACGAGGTGCGCTTCCAACGCACCCGGTCCGGCGGTCGGAGGTGGTCGGATGGCAAAGCGGAAGCAGCGGCAGTGGCGAGGTGTCGAGCACGGAGTCACTGTGCATTTCACAATCGCCTTGCCGATCGAACGATCATGAGCGATGCATCGCGAGAATGACGGAGGTCGCGGAGGAGATCATAACTATATATATATATATATATATATATATATATATATATATATATATATATATATATATATATATATATATATATATATATACTAACTCGAAATACGACATTACTTTTGGACAGTTCAGTAAAATATATGTGTGGGATGCTCACCATTCTTGACCAATTAAGTATCTACGTGTACAAGATCCACTCGGTCGACCAAAGTAGTTAAAAATTAAGAATAAATACAAATTTGGATCGATAGGAACCTCATTATTTTTTTTCGCTCTCCGCCTTTTGCATTGAACGTCAGGTTCAAAATAATATAATACAAAAGTTGTAACTTCCTCCACAATAAAGCATTAACAATAGAAGCCTCAACATACGCTTTATTTTTTATTTTTTTCAAGTGATAGAGGAATCTAATAATAATAAAATAAAAGGTATTGGTAAATGAAAAGTTCACCTTTCAAATGGATACATCCATCGAAATTGAACATGACCTCCAACTTTGGTCTCATATGGCAAGTGAACCAAAAGATGTTTCATTGAATCAAAAAATTACGGTGGCAGTATTCTTTCTAAATTACACAGAATGATTGGAATGTCCTTCTCTAATGTCTCTATGTGTGAACGACTCAATATTGTCGAGCAAATATCATGAAGAAAAATGCTTAACTCCGTAATGGCATCCCATACAAAATTTAATAATATTTCCTTAAAAGCAATAAGATTGAGTCTTTCCATGAATATATGACAGTCATGACTTTTCAAACCAATCAATTTACATTCCTTTAAATCAACACATCTTCATACATTAGAGACATAACCATCAAGAAATCTTAATGATTTCAATCGTTTACAAACAATCTGTCTCTGATCCTTATTCAATGTATAAATTGCTTTTGCCTTTGGTCCCCTACTATTTTCATCAACATCAAGAGTTGGTCGTTTACAAATGAGATGCATATCTTTTCTTGTATTCAGATTGTCTTTTATTTTTTTTAGTAATATCTATTACTGTATTTATCAGATTATCAAAAATATTCTTCTCAATATGCATTACATCGAGATTATGATGAATCAAATGACTCTTCTAATACGGTAAATCTTAAAATATATTCCGTTTAGTCCATTTATGCATACTTTCATATCATATGTTGTAACATTTAGGTCTTCAATAACAGATGGAAAGTTAAGCACTCTATGTCATATGCATTCACCAGTTAATCTCAATGGTAGAGGTGTTCTTTCAATTTTATTCTTAGTGAATTCTTCTTTATTCCTTCTGAATTTATGATTTGGTGGTAAAAATTATCTATGACAATCAAAATAACTCACCTTCTTTCCATATTTTAATCTGAATGACTTTGATCTCTCTATACATATTAGACATTCTAAAATTCCAACGGTACTCCATCCCGATGACATACCATAAAGTCAGAAAATCATTTATGGTCCAAAGAAGTGCAACTTTCATTATAAACATCTTATTAGTATGAACATCATATATGGAAATATCCTCATTTCATAGTTGTTTAAGCTCCACACTCAGTGGTTGCAAGTAAACATCTATTAACTTCTTTAGATTTTGTGGGCCAGGAATAATCAATGTTAAAAATACATACGGTGTTTTCATACACATCCTGAGTGGCAAACTATACGGAGTTAAGATAACTGGCCAATAAGAATAAGTTATTCCAGATTTGCCAAATTGAGCAAATCCATCAGCACAGAGACCTAATATAATATTTCGAGTCTCATTCGCAAACTCAGGATATATTCTATCAAAAAATTTCCATGCCTCTGCATCTAATGGATGACACATTAGCCCTTCTCTGTTTCATGATTTACATGTCAAGTCATGTGTTCAGCAGTGACCTTTGATACATAAAATCTTTACAATCTAGGAGTTCAAGGCAAATAGAACAGTTGTCTGTATGATTTTCGTCGCTTATTACCACTCAATTTTATGGTACTCTTGTACCTACATTGATTACAGAATTTACAAATCTCTGCATCTACATTATCTCCCCAATATAGCATAAAACTATTTCTACAAATATCAATTCTTTCCATCGGAAGACCTAATTCTTTCACATGTTTTTTTATACTGTAAAAATCATTGGGCATTATGTGATCATGCGACAATACTTCTCCAATAACTTGAACATAATCATTAAAATAATTTTCAAGCACATTGGACTCCACTTTAACATTCAACAATCTTGTCGTTAGAGATAATTTAGTGTGACTATCACAACCAAATCATACAGGTTCATCTGCAGCTCTAATACTTCTTGAAATTGGAGATATGATTCATTGTTTATATTTTCATCAACACCTGTTGCTTTTGCATCCTCCAATGGTGATGAATAACTGGTATACATGTGTTCAAATATTTGAGGATAACTAGAACTTACAACACTCAGTCCGGTAATCAAATTATGACCCACTACATCGACTATCATCCACTGATATAGATTGAATTGATCATAATATCTTTGATATCCACTAACTGACATTTGTATGTTTTGTCCAATCTCTTCTTTGGATATGAACGGTTCATCATGACATGTTCAATTATAATAATTTGAGAAAAAATAAATCTACAAAGATGTTTTCAAAATTTATCACATTGAAAAAATTTACTATTATGACACTTCTTGCACGGACACCTTAACTTGTTCTCATCCATAAACTCAACATTACTATGAGCAAAATTTAGAAATTGTTCTAGCCCAATAATAAATTCATCGATTAAACCCCGACATTCAGGTAAGTTTTTTTTATACATTCGACTCCTTTCTTTCTCTATTGTTTTTGTTTCTAAATTTATATCAAAGATTAATTATATTCTCATAATTTAGCATCGATATTAATTGAATAATAACTCAGTACTAAAAAAAAAAATCTTCTAATACATATTTATTAGACTATACCATTTTGTATGATATTAAATTATAAATTATAACATATCAAATCAATAACAGAGTTTGTAATAAAAGAAATATATAAAATGATATTATATTGTAAAATGATAATTGTAAACATTTTGAATTGAAAGTACCTTCACTGGTGGAAGCAATCGATGAACTGACAATAGAATATTGTACTTATCGATTATCAGAAAGTATGACCAAATGTGCGACAAACCTAAAAGAGACAAAATATTAAAATTTTATAAATTATATTAAATATTAAATAATTTAATTAATTAAAATTATGTGTTAACCGGACTAATCGTGTTACCTACTAGCCACCTTGGTCGTGTCGCGCGAAAGGGAAGTCGGGGTGTCGGTGATGCGCCATGCGACGAAGGAGGAGGGTCGTCGCCCGCGTAATGATAGTGTTGACGAGTGCGATTGGCGGGGACAACGTCGCGAAAATAGCAGGCGACATCACCCCTTTGTAGGGGTGGCGCGAGCATCACCACGAAGATAGGGAGACATAGGCGTGCCCCCGTAGTAAGGACAATGCGCAGGCATCGCCCAACCGAGGCGGCGAGGGGTGTCGCCACTGACGGCGACGGTCATCACCCATTGCGGGCAACGCAGGGTCTCCTCGCTGAGGATGATGTGGGGGTTGCCCCGCTGCAGGGGTGACACGAGGGCGTCACCCTACTGCAAGGTCGTCAGCTCACTACAGGGGCGATGCGGGGTGACGTGGGGGTGTTGTACCACTGCAGGGGTGACGTGGGGCGTCACCCCGCTGCAGGGGCGACGCGGGGCATCACCCCACTGCAGGGGTGACGTGGGGTGTCACCCCGCGGCAGGGGTGATGGCTGTAGGGGATCGTTGGAATGCTAGAGGGGGGTGAATAGCATCGTGCTCGTACGTTGATGGAATTCGTTCACGTTCGTCTCTACAAAACTCATTATGCACAGCGGAATATAGATAATAGCAATAACAAGAAACAAGACAAATACGAACATAAGAATATAACGTGGTTCGGAACCGAACGGTTCCTACTCCACGGATCGAGCTCTAAAGAGCTCTAGTGATGCACACGCAACCACTAATCACAAATAACTCCTTCTCAGAACAATCCGGAGGTGAAGAAACCTCGTACAATGATTACAAAAGCAATACACAAAAATATAAGCAAAATACAAAGAAATGTAAAGAACACTTTACAAAACTAGGGTTTGAGCGCTTTGCTTGTTGGTTGCTTGGATGAGGTTGAAGGACCCAGAAATGCATATGCAATTCGCCTTCAAATCGCCCCAAGAAAGCTCCCAAAAAACCAATGCAGGAACAGCTCCCTTTTAACCTGCATCGGGCTGGATTTCTGTCGATCAGTCGACTGTCATAAGTCACTAGTCGACTGATGCCACTGTTGTTGTGAGACAACAGCTCAATCCATGATGGAAAAGTTTCAACGGGGCTCTCACCGATCGCCAACATTGGCGGTCGATTGCCGATACCGTGAGTCGACCGCCATCGGCTATGGAACATCTGTCGCGACTAAACCACGATCATTGTCACGATCGACTACTCCAATGAGCAGTCGACTGCTAGAGCATTTTCAACCCTTAATTGGCAGTCGAGCTCTAGTCGACTCACGACAGTCGAACCGACCATAATGTCAGTCGACTGTTAACCTCAAACATGAGGTTTTAACCCAAGTATGGTGTCCCCATACTTGCTAGACCACCCTTATCCTAGACCTAAACCTTCTAGCCACCTTCATCAGCCTCGCGCCTATCGGATCCCTCTAAGTCATCCATGACTTGTTCATCCATACGCTAGCCTTCAGGTGTTTCCGTCGGCTATTGTCATGCTAAGTCGGTCTATGCCACCAAGGCACATTGGACTTACGTTGCCAAGACTCCGCTTGGACTTTACGCCGCCAATATTAAACCCCTTGGACTTCTCAAATGCCAAGACTCAAGCTTGGACTTTCCTTGTCAACCCATATTGGACTTTCCATTGCCAAGACTCATGCTTGGACTTTCCCAAATGTCAAGTGTCCCACTTGGACTTTACATGCCAAGTACTCAAGACTTGGACTTTCCATGACATGGTCAACTCTAGTCAACCATCAAAGTCTCCCTCGAGTCGAACTCGAGTCCGGTTAAACATAACTCAGGTTGATTGTATAAATAATCTCCCCAAAACATCAACAGACATTAATGTCAAACATCAATGTCAACTCACTTTGTCAAACATCAAAACATCACTCGAGTCAAGCTCGAGTCCTGGTCAATCGTGACCTGGGTCGATTGCACCAACAATCTCCCCCTTTTTGATGTTTGACAAAAACCAAACAAACCATTGAGTTAGACCATCTAACTCAAACCAATCATCCCCATCAATTTTCCCAATTGAATAAATTCTCCCCCAAAATATTCTCCCCCTTTTTGACTAACATCAAAAAGGTTCTCTTCAAGGAGGTCAATGTCTCATGTCCCAATGAGATCTTACAATCTCCCCCTTGGTCCAAACATACCTAGGATGCCTACCATCTTCCTAGTGATAAGTCTCATATCACTCACAAGAGGCAATCCTATTCACTCTCCCAATTTTCAAATTGGGTATCTCAAAATCTCATTTTCCTCCTCATGAGGAAAAACACCATCCATCATCCCATGATGGATACCTCCCCCTAAAGGCTTGCTCCCCCTTGACCATTGCACCAACAATGTCCTTGGGAAGTCCCTAAGCCTATATGAACTCTAAACCATCAAAAATAAGGTTAAAAGTTCAACATTGAACTTTCACTCACCTTAAAATTGATACAAACCCTAAATTACTCTCCTAATCCATATCCAATGGATTTTCACCCTTTATAATGCTTCCCAAAGTATATCCTAGGGTTAGGAGTAGTTAGAAACCCTTACCATAGCTGAACACGGGCTAAACAACCTTGTTTTTCCCGAAATCAGCCTAGTAGTCAACTACTTACCGTTATTAGTCAAACTTCCCATCATCAGTCGACTGCCATAAGTCGGCAGTCGACTGATAACTACAAAATGCAGTTTTCAGATTCAGAAAATGAACTTTGGTAATACATAAGTAATTATACGTATTTTAAAAAATTGTGAAACTTCATACGTATAATACTTATAAGCAATACAATTGGTGAAAAATGTTAGAAAAATATTTTAACCATAAAATAGCGAAATTGACACAAAGTTCAAAAGTGAAGAAAAACTTCAATGTTTTAGCTCACTTTGTATCAATTTCATCAATGGTGATTGCTATCAAAAGATATACTTCACCAAGATTTTTTAAATTGATTTTAAAATGATTTTGAAAACCTATATTGGATCATGCTCCTTGGGCTTAATGTACATGACTTGTACACAAGCTTTCCCAATGATCCATCAATGAAATTAGATGAGTTTTAGTTCATCTAGATGCAAAACTATGCACCTTGAACTCATGTCCTAACATCTCACATGTATCTAGAGTGTATAAATACACATACATGTCAATGTAATGTGAGATATGGGTTTTATTCTCCCTAATCTAGGGTTTCATGTATTTTTCTAAGGCAGCTCTACTTGATTCCCTTATAAATGGGACTCCAAGTCATATCATTGTCCTTAAATCAATTTTAATCAATTTAAATGCATGAAATGATCATGGCATAATGATAGCAATAATTGAGCATGGCCAATGATCATGATGTCATGGCATATGATATAATCTAAAAACACATGACATAAAGTCTAACCCTAAGCATGAACATGACATTTATAAGATAAAGATAAATATGATGTCATGGCATGTTATATGGCAAACAAAGCATGACAAATAAAATATATAGGTATAATAATACCTAAATTTTAGTATTAATTGTCATTTGATATAATTAAGTATATTTTTCCATATTGCCTA
Source organism: Wurfbainia villosa (assembly GCA_025175895.1). Taxonomy (NCBI): domain Eukaryota; kingdom Viridiplantae; phylum Streptophyta; class Magnoliopsida; order Zingiberales; family Zingiberaceae; genus Wurfbainia; species Wurfbainia villosa. The sequence continues at coordinate 1,084,053 of JAKLTH010000147.1, forward strand.
AATTTCCCAAAGTGTGTCAAAAACCCAAAATGGCACACTAAGTCCTCTAATCCTAAGTTGTGTCAATTTAATTGATTTTTCATAATTCCAAAGATGTATTGGCACATCCTAAAATCTTTTAGGATCATAAAATCAAATCTATTTCCAAGGTACCCATAACCTTGAAAATTACCTAAAGTGTCACCTTTACCATGGTTGAGTTAACTATCCATCCAATCAAGGTTGGTACACCCTAAACCCATCTAGCGTGAATCAATCATGCTCTTAAAAACCCAAAACCTATTTGAGCTCCTAGGGTTAATTAGGTATTCCTTAGGGATAACTTCCCTAGATACCTTCCTAATGACCCTCCTAGGCTTGTTAGCCTTGGTCATTGTGGTCTTACCTAGGTTGACTCTAGGGGTAACTCCCCTTGCAACCTTCTTAGTGGCTTTCCTAGGTTTCCTTGAAACCCTAGCCACTAGGCACACACCATGGTCAACTCTAGGGATGACTTTCCTCTTGACCTTGGTCTTCCTAGACTTAGTTTGTGTTCTATAATCAAATGGAACACTATGATAAGTCACCTTAGGCTTAGGTTTGTGACTTAAACCTTGCTTGCCCTTGGTTGACCTTTGTTTCTTAGGCCCTAGGTGTTGACTTTGAGATCTAGACCCTTTAAATTGATTTTATATATTTCTAAGGGTTTTTTCCAATTTCTCAAGCCTTGACCTCAAGGCTTGATTTTCCATCTCCAATTGTCCAATTTTTGAATTTTGATTTGGTCTTTGGGCATTACCATTTCCTCTAGGTATATGCCTAGTCCATTTAGGATTAAGACCTAGGTGTTCTCCTATTTTCCTAATGCTTTCCTTAGGAAGAGTTTTTCTCGGGACATTAGTCCCAAATTTCTCCTTATTTGAAAAATTGACCCTCTTAGCACCTAGACAATATTCCTTATTTCTAGCATGCTCTTTATGATAAATTGCAAGAGAGTTGAAATTATTCCTAGCATGCTTTTGCCTATAATTTGAAGGTGCATTAATGAAATATACTTTAGGGTTAGCTTTAGAAGCTCCCCCTACTTGTGATGCTCCTTCTTGCCCCTTCTTCTTCCCTATAGAGCATTGACTCTGGTAGTGTCCCGATAGTCGGCATTTGAAGCAAATAATGTGCTCCTTGCTTTTGATGGTTGGGGAACCGACATCCTTGACTTTTGGTGTCGGAGGAGCTTTCTTTACCTTCTTTGGACACTTACTCTTATAGTGTCCAAATTTCCTACGCTCAAAATATATAATATTATTTTTATTTTGAATTGAGGTGTTTGAGTTACCTAAGTCAATGGAGGCCGGAATCGGATTTTGAGCTTCTTCATCTTGACCGGATATTGAAGCTTCTTCTTGATGTTGCTCTGGTGATCTAATCTCCTCCCCCTCAATCTTAGAGGTGGAGGTCTCCTCCAATTCTACTTCCTCTTCCTCCTTGGATGTTGATGGTCTCTCAACCTCCAAGTCCTCACTTCTTTGTGAGGATGATGTGTTTGCCTCTTCGATCCCTTTCTCTTGGACCGGTGATGGACTTTCATGGAGCTTTGCCACTTGGCTCCATAGCTCTTTGGCATTTATATAATTACCTAACATACACAAGACATTGTTAGGTATTAAATCAATCAAAAATTTCATTACCTTATTGTTTTTCTCGAAGACTTAGACTTGCTCTTCGGTCCACCTCTTTTTCTTGAGGAAACCTCCCTTTGGTCCTATTGGATAGCTAAATCCCTCCATCAAAATGGACCATTCTTCGAAGTCCCTCATCATTAGGAAGTCTTTAATTCTCTCCTTCCATTGTCTAAACCCTTCTTGTCCATAAAGACCATATGGGGACCGGCATGTTGATATCCCATTCAAGTTATTCTTGAACTTCCATCTTCACCCTCTAGCGTGCTCCCTCAATTGTTAAACTTAAAAAGTGGCCTCGCTTTGATACCACGTGTAGGGGATCGTTGGAACGCTAGTGGGGGGTGAATAGCGTCATACTCGTACGTTGATGGAATTCGTTCGCGTTTGTCTTTACAAAACTCGTTGTGCGCAGCGGAATATAGATAATAGCAATAACAAGAAACAAGACAAACACGAACACAAGAATATAACATGGTTCGGAACCAAACGGTTCTTACTCCACGGATCGAGCTCTAAAGAGCTCTAGTGATGCACACGCAACCACTAATCACAAATAACTCCTTCTCGGAACAATCCGGAGGTGGAGAAACCTCGTACAATGATTACAAAAGCAATACACGAAAATACAAGCAAAATACAAAGAAATGTAAAGAACACTTTACAAAACTAGGGTTTGAGCGCTTTGCTTTTTTGTTGCTTGGATGAGATTGAAGGACCCTGAAATGCACCTGCAATTCGCCTTCAAATCGCCCCAAGCACTACAACAAAAAATCGAATAGACAACGGTGAAAAACCGTTGTCTATTAGCCAAAAAATCTGTGGTTAATCGACCCGTTGTGGAAAGTGGTTCGGGCAAAGACAACGGTGAAAAACCGTTGTAGATTTAAGGAAAAGACAACGGTGAAAAACCGTTGTCTATTGGTAAAAAAATCCGTGGTAAATCGACCCGTTGTGAAAAGTGGTTCGGGCAAAGACAACGGTGAAAAACCGTTGTCGTTTCAAAGATAAGACAACGGTTTTTAACCGTTGTCTTTGACCAAACCACTATTCACAACAGGGCGATTTACCACGGATTTTTTTGCCAATAGACAACGGTTTTTCACCGTTGTCTTTTCCTTAAATCTACAACGGGTTTTCACCGTTGTCTTTAACCGACCCCCGATTTACCACGGTTTTTTTTGCTCATAGACAACGGTTTTTCAGCGTTGTCATTTCTCAACGATTACTCTATAACATAATAAACCGTTATAGATTTATAGTGTTGCATTTTTAATATAAATCATACAACATCAAAAAGAATTATAGAAAACACATATATACACTCTCGCTTGTAGCAATGTAAAGTACAAGGTCACATTACATTTTAAATGATCACTTTTATCGATATATATTAAAAAGTATTGTGGCAAAACAATTACACATCATATGCACCAAAAGTATTTGCATAGCAAAACACTCAGACTAGTCCTTCGCGGGGAAGAATTGATTAAAGATAGTATCAGAGCAGGGAGAACTCCAGTCGAAGACTGTAACCAAAGATGTATGTACATGCACTTAAATCTCTCCTAATCATCGATATGTGATCTTGTATGCAATCAGCCCACTCGAACGCACTCATCAATTTCCTTTACACCTATCACGCGAATTTATGAATCGCATGTGAAAAAATTAAAATGTAATTAAACGCTATGGTATCAATAAGAAAATTTGAAAATATATCTAATATTACTATTGATCGTAGGGAAGACTTGTCAAAGGATGCGGCGCCTTCAATTATCTCTCTCATATATCGTAAAACAAAATACCCGCATTGAGCTCCATCCGGTTGAAGGGGAACCTGTGATGGAAAAAAATTATAGTAGTTATTCTGATAGTAAAATTTGATACATAAATTATACACGACATAAAAAAAGTTGGCATAAGGGAAAAAAATTGTCATTTAATTTCAATTGTCATTAACAGCAAAGTGAGATTTATCTGATTTTAATAGAATAACTAATGACAAGATCTAGAGCAAAGAAGAAGATTTGCATATTTCTTTTAATGATTTAGTAAAAGTTATGACAGGCCTACACAACCTTTGCTTACATTGAAGTAATAATAAATTTGTAATAAGAATTTACTTTTACGATAGTCCTACACAACTTTTATCATTTGTTTTTTTTCCTCTTGCAGGAGAATACAGGATGTAAACAGTTTACATGATCTTTCCCGAAATTCCTTGTGCCATAAAGTCACCTGATCACATGATGATTTTCAAGCTGGATTCTATTTTAAAAAATGCAACAATTAAGAGCGATAGTGAGAAAATTATTGCAATGCAAATTAGAAGGGTACTACCAGTATCGCAGGAAATTCAGAACACAATGTCAATTTGCTCCAGAACACAATGTCGATTGGCAAAACACTCCAGAATAGATTAGAGTAAGTAGGCCGATCAGAGCACAATGTCAATTTAGCCACAGTAAAGAAGCAGATCTAGGCAAAACAAAATGTCGGGGAGGAGGTCAGATTAGGTTATGCTTAACAAAAAATAAGGAATTTGTAGATCTAACTCGAACTAATTTGATACCCACCTCAGCCAATTCCAGAATAGATCGGAGTTATCTGAAGATTATCAAAATGCCTACCATGAAAATATTCATCGGTCTATGTGGATTGCATAAGCAGCCAGATTCTGCAATCTCTCTTGCTAGAATCATTTACTGCCAATTAAGTCAGGCCCTTGTCTCAGTTGATCAACTTATCCATGAGAAAGAATCCAGGAAAGTAAATTTCATCATATTTTGAACAGTTATGGAAGAAAAAGGAACATGGAAGAAAAAGAACGAGAAGGAATAAGACTTTCTTTTCCGCCTATAATTGAGGGCCTTGAGAATGAAAGAAAATTAAGAAGAAGAGTGAGTGCAAGAATGAAAGGCTCGAGTTGAACTAGGAAAAGTTAATTCTTCACGGTAGAAGCATGTGAAAAGTGGAAAGTGAGAGGAAAACAAGGAAAATGATTGAACAATTACGTGGTCGGATGATTAAAGAAATCGGTGATACAAGGTCAAGTAGAAGAATCAAGCGGGAGTCTGTAAAGGCACGTGAAGAGTCGACGAGAGAGAGACAAATTCTTCTTCTCTTCGTATTGAGCCAAATATCAATATGAAGAGAAGAATCATTGCTATTGACCAATTGAGGTGCGGACTTGAGGCATTTCTAGTAACTAAAGAATAAAAGCGAAATGAAAAATGAGCCATGGAATCGATTTGTGGCGTGGAAAATGATATCCCAACACAAATGGTGCACAAGCGGGGAGCATAGCCTAGGTAAGCTAATTGTGGACAATAAAGATCTAGATGAAGAAAGCGCACAGTGTAAAACATACCTTGATTATTTCCCACAAAGGGTGTTTCTTCCGTGCTTTACCCAATCTACTGTGTTGAACAATTTCAAGGCCCTTCGTAAAATCATAAAAGATTATAGACTTTTAGTGCATATAGTATATATAAAAAAATTATAATAAATATTGACAATATTTTGCTACTAAAACTTACATCTTCACAACATTCTTCCAAGTCTCATCACGATTACGTTGACTGAGAGGATCCAACAACGAAACAACCTCTTTGTGAGGATCGATGACAGTCAAAATCCAATGGAAACTACATATATACACAATAGTAATGCATGTAATTAAGCAAGTGTTTATCAAAGTAAAAAAATTAGCATTCCACCTCTATTTTACACACCCTATATGTTAATCGGAACCAAAACTAGTGGTTTGGTGGTGTGCCATTCAACCTAATTTGCCAAACCAAGGGCCCTCTTATCAACTAATGTGAAGTGACACCCAACAACATATGGATCCACAAATCTAAACCTCTCCAGCTTATTTTCCTCCTTCATCTTTTTATATAAATGCCTACCATTTAAACATACAACAAAATGCATAAGACCAGGATAAATAAAACTCATAAATCAATAGTCAAAGTGTTAGTACATGAAAACAATATACGTACCATATGTACACAACTATGCAATTGTATAAAATTGGTGCCAAGTTGCAGAAAGGAATGATGTCTTGAAGGCAAACACTGGCTTCGAACTTACCACCAAATACATTATACTCCAACATAAATTTCATAGACTGGTGATCATGAAGAGCACGCTTGCAATAACAATACAACATCCATAGTGATCTAGGCATATTTGATGATCGCACTGTTAATGATTGCACATTTGGTGATTGCAATCGATGCTTCCTTTTGGCACAGTCAGGTTTTTTCCCCTTGACCTTCTAGTTTATGAAAACATATACTTGTTAGGCACTTGTATAGCTAAATTTAAATAGATTGTAGCATTTACCGAAGAATCTTGTGTTTGCATCAAGTGTCTGGGCCAAGCTACATGTGATCCAATAGCATCACCAATGCTTTGACACACAGGGGTTGGAATTGGCAAAGGGGCGGTTTCATCCAATGCTTCATCAACCATTACGAAACAATGGTTCGTATGCTTACTTGGATCACCATTAAGATGCTCATCATCTCCCCCAATATTAACAATTGTACCAAAAGCTACATGGATGCCAGATTCCACACTCAATGCAACTAATTGACCCTTGTAAGACAAAACATAATGCTTGTATAAAAAATAAATGTATTTAAATTGGACATTTCAATGATATCATTAAAGATTAAAGATACCTGTAAAGGCTCAGCCTCGTTAATAAACTCCACATCGGCATCACTGTCTGCTTTCATCTCATTTGATAGACCATGATCATAGTTAAACTCATTTTCCTGCAAGGTTGGAGGAAACTTCACACTACAACTTCCCTTCTCATCATTCTCAATCTCGCATTTGCCATTTTTGAAAACCATTGCTTCTAACTTGTTTATCCGATCCTCCTGCTCTAAAATTTTTTTATGTTGCTCCAACAACATATTTTGTTGATCATTAAATACAGCTTGCTGAACGTGAGACCCCCATTTTGACAAGCCAAAGTATGTACTTGGAGTGACGTAAGCTCCAACTGCCCTTATACGCCCACCATGTTCCTTAGATTCAAGTGCAACTATTAGAATGTCTTGTGTCGGTTCACCAAGCATTAACTTTCCCTCCCTCTTTTGTAAGATACCATCATCCTACAATACACAAAAAAATATATTGACTAATATTTGGATGGAAACCATTAACATAACAAGCCAAAATCTAAAACATTTACTTACAATTTTTGAGGTTGTTGCCTTCAGTTGATCACCAACAAACTCCCCTTCTTTATTGAGTCGGCCTTTCTTCCAAAGGATAGCTCGATTTATTTCATTATCAGTAGATAATTCATCCTTCTAATAACAATAACAAATGAATCAATATTATTTAAATACCTCTTCGTTAAGGTATCAAATTTATTGTAAGTGATAATTAAATATTACTTACTATTTCTTCAGCTAGGCGTGCATATCCTTTGCGAGAAAGTCGATGGGGGTATTTGTTTTGGGCTCTCCTTTCCTGTTGTTTCTCACTTAGTTCCTTAAAAAATAAACAAGACAACAATGCATTACCAATCACAATATTCTATTAAGAGTTCATTATTTGAGACATGAGATTTAAAAATCTTACTTTAAATTCATTAGACAAACGACTTATTACGAACTTGCTCCATATGTCTGCTGGAATATTTGATCCTGGAGGTGGCATATGCAACTTCTCTGGAGTTTTGCAATTGGGATAAATATAGTTTTGCGTGAGGCGCTTTTCCATTGGCGCCACTTATCATTTTGCGAGCTCAAACATCCCTTTTCCAAGCAACATCAACCTTGTCGCCAACTACAAATCCATAAAAAATGGATAAACATCAAATGTTAATAAACACAAAAAAAGTATTAGTTTATATTTGAAGAATAAAAGTATGGTCATTTATATTTACATTCACGGCTTCCACACACGCTCCTTGATGTCAATAGGAACATGCTTCCAAGTATTGTAAGTTATTGGTACTTTCTCTCGAACAATGCCAAGTGAACTTTGCATTTTAACGCATTTTCCCAATAGGTCATCCCAGATTATTGAATTCAACTTTCGAGATAATGCCCTTATTCCTTAGCCTTGAAATATTGTCCATATGTGTAGGACCTCTACTCATTTTGTTTGATTGGGTGGCGGTGGAATCTGTATTACCAACATTGTCCTCGTCTAATAAATCGGCCAATTTTTTCCTTACCCTTTTCAAGTTTTGTACCTCCTCGTTTGCTTTGATTTTTTGTCATAGAGTTGACAACCTATTAATCACAAAATCTGCACTTTGCAAATATAAGGTAAATATCATAAATTACTGATGGAGATAACAACAAAAATTAAACTTGCAACTTCTGTCTTGTGTGAGTTGACAACAAAAAATTCAGCTTTAGATTAATATAATCTACAATTGGCATGCTTAGTATCCTTATATAAAAGTTCATGAACAGAACTCATATACAAATAAGCAAGTTTATTTTCAACAGAAATATAATCATGTTGCAGTCCACACGTAGCTGAGCTTGCTAAAATATGTGCAAATATTAAGAAAAACAAATAACAAGTAAGCAACACAAAGTTGAAATTCTTACAATCTCCTGTAAGGGTTGATAAATTTGGAGGTGCAGCGACTATCACAAAGGATCAAACTGACATTTTATTATTGTGTTGCAAAATTATCTGACATATAAAACAGTATCATTTACCAAACCAGATTTAATGTCGGTGTGGTAAACCATCATCAAATTTATGGGATAAAGAGTATCATTTATGGATAACAGATAATAGATAAAGCAGTATCATCTACCAAAACAGAAATAATCGAGTGATAAATAAAATAAAGCAATCCCATAAGATATAGCAAATTTATGGGAAAAAAATATAATTCCAATCCAAAGTAACACAAGGTGACACAAAGACAAACCAAAACATTAACGTAGGATTTAAATTTAAATATAATTTCCACACTAAGGTAAAACATCATCAACCCAAGTTCCGTCACAATCTTCACGCATGCATGGTGGTTCATTGTCATCTAATTCATCAACATCCATTATTGGGAGCCCTCGGGAAAAACATTGATAGTTGGTTGCAGTTTCTTCCAAATTATCACCAATAATATTTTCAAAGTAGTCTCTACTAGGAGTTGCAAGTGCAATAGACCATGTGGGATCTTCAGGGTCTTCAAGGTAAAAAACTTGTTTCGCTTGACTACCTAAGATGAATGAATCAGATTTAAACCCTATCCTTTTGAGGTTTACTAATGTGAAACCATGTTCATCTACTTTAATACCACCATTATTATTAACCCAACTACATTTAAACACTGGAATTCGATAGAGATGGTAATCGAGCTCCCATATTTCATCAATAACGCCATAGAATACCATGTCTGACACAATTGGATTCCTATCCTTTGTGCTAGAAAGTTGCATAGTCTTTGCAACTAAGCTTACTCCAGAATTTTGCACTACCCACATGTCATCACACTCTTTTGTGTGATAAGTAACCCCAGCAATTAAATATGCAGAATACTTGAATACTCGCGTGCTAGGTCCATGCACCAACCACTTTAATTGTTCAGAGATTTGATGTGTCGAATGGTTAATTGCATTTGCAACCTATAAATTGCAAAATGCAAAAGTTGAATTATATATTAATCTTCATAAATTATAAATACCCCCATTAATTTGCATGTAACTTACAGTATCACGCAACCACGGAATAAAAGTCCTATTGTGCTCATCTTGTAACCACTTTTTTGACTTTGCTTTCTGATGAAATGTTGCCTTCAAATGAGCCATGTGTTTGCTGTTGAAGAAACGATTAGATACTAGAATTTAATGTCGCATTTGAAAGTAGCAATGAGTTGGAGAAATTACTCGATATATGGCTCTATCTCATCATTATTTTCTAATACGTGACGATGTGCTTGCTCCCACTCCTCATGATTGGTGGAGTGCACTCGATCTCGTGATAAAGGTCTGGTAAACTCCAATTGACGATTCCTTGTTGGGATGCCAACAGTGTGCACATTAAACAGGTAGTCTGAGCAAAATTCTAGAGCCTCCTCAGCAATATAACATTCGGCTATACAACCTTCGGGTCGATTGCGGTTTCGCACATAACCTTTCAATGTTTTCATGAATCTTTCAAATGGGTACATCCATCTATACCAAACTGGTCCACACAATTTAACCTCACGTACGAGGTGAACAGTCAAATGGAGCATGACATCAAAAAATGAAGGAGGAAAATATTTTTCAAGTAAGCACAATGTTGTCACAATATCTCTTTGCATATCATCTAACTTCGAGACATCTATCACTTTGCTACACAACTTGTTGAAGAAAAAGCACAATCGAGTGATAGTATATCTAACATGTTTGGGTAAGACACCACGAATGGCAATCGAAGTAATCATGCATCAAAGTGTGACAATCGTGTGATTTCATACCAAAAAGTTGCAATTCCTTCATTGATACAAGGCTTCTAATATTGGATGAATAACCTGTAGGAACCTTCATTCCCAACAAGGAGCTACAAAATTTCCTTTTCTCATCTTTACTTAATGTATAACATGCCGCTGGCAAAAAAGTTTTCTTTTTCCCCTCCTTTGGTGCCAATTCCAACCTGACATTCATATCCACAAGGTCTAGGCGTGCTGCTAATCCATCTTTTGTTTTCCCTGGAATGCCAAGTAATGTGCCGACCAGGCTTTCACATATATTTTTCTCGATGTGCATCACATCAAGAACATGTCGGACATGTAGATGCTCCCAATATGCAAGTTCGAAGAATATTGATTTCTTCTTCCAATATGGATGACTACCATCCTCCGATGCTTGAAGTTTTCTGTTCATTTTTCCCCAACGACAATTAATTTTATTAACTATTTTGGAAATATCACGACCACTCAATGGTCTCGGTGCAATGTTAAAGTCTTGCTTCCCATCAAATGCTTTCTTTTGCCTTCGATAAGGATGGTTCTCAGGAAGAAACCTTCTATGGCCTATGAATGACATTTTTCTACTATGTTTCAATCTTTTTGCACATGTGTTTTCACCACAGATAGGACATGCATTATATCCTTTCACGCGACATCCAGAAAGGTTTCCATATGCCGGAAAGTCATTAATTGTCCATAATAAGACTACCTTAAGGGTGAATCTTTCTTGTCGATATGCATCATATGCTTCAATACCTTCTTCCCATAACTGCTTTAAGTCATCAATCAAAGGTGCTAGGTAAACATCAATATCATTCCCTGGCTGTTTAGGACCCGATATCAATAAAGTAAGCATCATAAATTTTCTCGTCATACACAAAAATGGAGGAAGATTGTAAGTGATCAACAAAACTGGCCAACAACTATACGTAGAACTCATCAATCTATGTGGATTTATTCCATCTGCCGATATGGCCAATCTCAAATTTCTTGGCTCATAAGCAAAATCTGGCCACTTATGGTCGACTACCTTCCAATTGGGTGAATCTGCTGGATGACGCAAATAACCATCACAAGTTCTACTATCAGCATGCCAGGTTAACACCTTAGAGGTTTCTTGGTTTCTAAACATTTTTCGAAATCTTGGAATAGGTGGAAAGTACCAGAGGACCTTTGCAGGAATTCCTTCATTTACTTTTGAATTCTTGCATATCTTCCATCTTGAAAACCCACAAGTAGGACAATTGATACAATCTGCGTATTCCTTCCGATATAAGATACAATCATTAGGACATGCATGTATTTTTTCATATTCCATACCCAATACAGCCAAGGATTTCTTCGCAGCATACACTGATAAAGGCAATTCATTACCATCTAGAAGCATTTCTCCCAACAAAGAAAGAATGTCTGTGAATCCTTTATCGCTCCAACTATATTTGGCTTTCAAGTTGTACAATTTAACAATGGCAGATAACTTTGTAAATTTTGTACATCCAGGATATAAAGGTTTCTCAACATCATGGAGTAGGTTATTGGATGTAGTTGGATTCTCATCATATTCATATGTCGCATTTACCATATCTACAAGCTTCTCATCAAAGAAATTCTGTTCACCTTGTTGGCCTTGTTCACTATCATTCATTAAGTTGGTAAATGAGGGTTTTTCTCCATGCCATATCCACACTGCGTATGTTAAATCCATACCATTACTTCTTAAATGAGCCCTTGTGACATCAATACTGTTCCTTCTTAGGTTACCACACATGGCACATGGACAAGATATTGCATTAGAATCACCAGAATTTTGCACTGCAAATTGCAAGAAGGACTCTACTCCATACGCATACTCAGGTGATAATCTATCCTTGAACATCCATTCTTTGTCCATTCTAGTGCATAAAAACATTAAATGACAATTAAATAAACCTTCATAATACTTAACACCACTAGATCATTAATAAAGTAGCAGTAGATGCTTCAATGTATCAAACTTATATTTCCAGGATAAGAAGGTAATATGAAGTAACTTAAATTTGTATATGATCTAGCTGTCCACCTAAGCTAAAGTTAGAAAGTACAAACAAAGCAGTTGTTCAGTGAATAAAATATAAATTTAAGTAGAAACTAACGATAAATCTGAGATAAAGCATTTGTTCAAAGGAATTAAATATAAATTTCAGGGGTTGGAAGGTACTATAAAGTAAAAAATTTAAACTAAATTTATAAACATACATTTTATATTATAGAATACCGAGAGAATGGCTTCTAGAATAGATAAATACGATGTACAAACGATGATATAAGGTGAATAATCTTCATGAAGAATAAGGTTGGAACATAACTGGATTTTCTGTATGCGCAGATACCGGATTATCTGTGACAATGAGATTAAGGTTCAATGGATAGAAACAATCCAACTCAAACCTTCTTAACCAATAAAGGTTTGAAGGCACAACATGATAACCCTAAACCAAGAGTTTATGACGCTGAACCTGTTGGGACGGAATCAAGACGCTGAACGATGGACAAAGGCCGACGGACGGAGGTCGAGCAATGGCCGACGGAAAAGGAAGAGAACGAACAGAGGGCGACCAACCGTGAGAATGCGGCGCGGAAGAAGATGGGATGGACGAGCGCCAAGAACGGAGCAGGGGAGGTTTTTTGGGAAGTAGAAACCGCGGAGGTTTTTGGAAAGTAAGAACGGCGAAGAAGTTTAGGGAAGATTTATTTAACCTAACAAATTTTTAAATATATATAACAACTTTTAAAAAAAATATTGTTGTAAATATTGTTTAAAAAATATATATAAACTTTTAAATATATTGTTGTAAACGTATATATTTATAATTTTTTTAAAAAAAAACTTATTTCTAATAATTTAAAAAAAAAAATAGTATTAATAATTTAAAAAATAATTTCACCATTGTATTATAATAATAAAATAGTATTAATAGTATTATAAACTTTTAAAATTTCATTGACAACGGTTTAAAACCGTTGTAATATTATCACAACGACAACAAAAAAATTCTCATTGACAACGGTTGATTGCACCGTTGTCCCAACTGTTGTTGAGATAAAAAAAAATCTTAAAGACAACAGTTCTGGAAAACCGTTGTAAAATGTGTTGTTGATTTAAAAAAAAATGCTCAACGACAACGGATACTGTCAAACCGTTGTCTTTTGTGTTATATGGGCGCTCAAAGACAACGGTTTTGTCAAAAACCGTTGTCTTTTAACAAAAAGACAACGGTTTCCCCTAAAACCGTTGTCTTTGAGGTGTTGTCTTTTAGCATTTTTGTTGTAGTGAAGAAAGCTCCCAAAAAAACAATGCCGGAATCTCCATGAACAGCTCCCTTTTAACCTGCATCGGACTGGATTTCTATCGATCAGTCGACTGCCATAAGTCACCAGTCGACTGATGCCAATGTTGCTGTGAGACAACGACTCAATCCACGCTGGAAAAGTTCCAACGGGACTCTCACCACGATCGCCCGTAGAGTCGATCGGCCCAAATGGCTACGGAGTATTCTCTTGCTCGCGATTAAACTAGCGATCGATTGCATACATGATCGATCACATCACCGATCGCTCCAATGAGCAATGATCGCTAGAGCATTTTCAACCCTTAATTGGCAGTCGAGCTCTAGTCGACTCACGGCAGTCGAACCGGCCATAATGTCAGTCGACTGTCAACCTCAAACATGAGGTTTTAACCCAAGTATGGTGTCTCCATACATGCTAGACCACCCTTAGCCTAGACCTAAACCTTCTAGTCACATTCGTCAGCCTCGTGCCTATCGGATCCCTCCAAGTCATCCATGACTTGTTCATCCATACGCTAGCCTTCAGGTACTTTCGTCGGCTATTGTCATGCTAAGTCGGTCTATACCACCAAGGCACATTGGACTTACGCTACTAAGACTCCGCTTGGACTTTACGCCGCCAATATTAAACCCCTTGGACTTCTCAAATGTCAAGACTCGAGCTTGGACTTTCCTTGCCAACCCATGTTGGACTTTCCATAGCCAAGACCCATGCTTCGACTTTCCCAAATGTCAAGTGTCCCACTTGGACTTTACATGTCAAGTACTCAAGACTTGGACTTTCCATGACATGGTCAACTCCAGTCAACCATCAAAGTCTCCCTCGAGTCAAACTCGAGTCCGGTTAAACATAACCCGGGTTGATTGTATAAACAATCTCCCCAAAACATCAACAGACATTAATGTCAAACATCAATGTCAACTCACTTTGTTAAACATCACTCGAGTCAAGCTCGAGTCTTGGTCAATCGTGACCTGGGCCGATTGCACCAACAATGACGATTGTCGACGCCTCGCGACAGATCCGATGATCATTTTAAGAGAAAGGAGGAACGAGGCGTACCAAACAGCATGAGCACGAGTGTGAGAAGGGAAAGGAAGAGGGATTAAAATTTTATGGGTGTTTACGGCGAAAAATTTTTCATAGCCAAATTCGTTGCAAATCTGCGATGGAAATATAGAATTCGTCTTAGATTTTGTGACAAATTCCATATTCGTCACAAAATCTGCGACGAATTCAATATTCTTCGTAAATTCTACGACGAATTCTATATTCATTGCAAATTCTACGACGAAAATATAAATTCGTCGTAGATTTTTCGACAAGATGGCGCTGACAATCATTGTGATTTTTCTAAAAAAAATTCAAATGAGGGATGAAAATATTTCGTTGGAGATTTTGTTGCAAAATTTATCACGAATCATTTTTGGTCACAAATGTTGCAACGAATTCATTTTCATTGCAATTTTTGCAATAAAATTTTAATTTCATCGTAAATTTTGCAACGAGTTTGATTTTTTATTGTAGATTTGACAACAAAAGGTATGTTCGTCGCAAAGTTTGTGACGAATTTGGCGATAAAAATTTATTTGTTAGAAAATTTACGCCGAATTCATAGTTTGTTGCTAATTTTGCGATAAAATATTTTTTGTTGTAAATTTCGTTACTAATTAGTGACGATTTGATAATTCGTTGCTAAATTCTTTGCAGATTTGCAAAAAAAAGAAATCATTACAAAAATTTGTCGCTATTTCAATGAATTTTTGTAGTACTTGTCAAGACAATTCTTAGACTTTCAATGTCGAGTATCCAAATTTAGACTTCCCCTCGAGTCTCATTCGAGTCTAGTCAACCTTGACCTGAGGTTTAATTGCTCCAATAATCTTTCTCAAATAATCTCTCTATATGACCTTGGATATCTTAATCTTTCACTAGTCATATGATTAACATATAGTCAAACTCATATTATCAAACAATGATCAAATTTATTGTCAAATATATTATCAAATATTAAAATTCTACTAAGTCCCACTCAAATTAGATTAATCGTACTTAAATCGATTGTACCAATAACTTTTTCCATGACACTTAAAGAAGGCCCGAGCAACGAGTGCGTCTAAGAATATAATTTTTGTCTTTATTATAAAGTATATTAACAAAAACAACAGATGTATTTTGCTTCTAAGTATATGAATTCAAACTCTCAACCTTGAATAGAAAAAAATTCACTAGATTTAACATAAATGTATAATATAAAAGTTTTTGCTTCTAAGTTTTATTTTGATTAAAACTGATACACGAGTTTCTCAGTGCGTGCATCAAACCAATTTGATAGTTGAAGGTTTTTCTAGTTTAAAAGAATAAATTAGACGAAAAATATGAAATATTGTGTTCTTTCTATGATAAATAAAAAATCGCATCTTTTATATTTTTATAAAAAAAAACTTTTTTTCTAATTTTTGCCCGTATAACTTCCACTCTCTTAACTTCCTGATCCTAGCTAATTAATTCACTTTGAGTTATGTATATATTTTAATATTTAGTGTGTACATAGATTTTTATATAACAATATCAAAATGTTAAAATTCTTTTCTGTTTTTTAAAATACAAATTGTTTAAAACATTAAATGTGTGTTTGGTTCGGGATTATTCTTCATAACCTTGGTTATCCATTCAAGAATCAAGATTATAAATAAAAATTTTGTTTGATTTAGAATTTAAATGATTACCAAGTCATGATGGATGTCCGATATACCATGTCACGTCAACAAAAGAGTTATGCATGGGAGAATTGAAAAATCTCCAAAAAGTTTGATTTTTCTTAATTCCCTTAGTTATGGATTTTTTTCCCAAAAATACCCTTTGAGTTTTACTATTTAGGAAAAAAATTATCCTTATCAATTTATCAAATAACAATCTAGCCAGTTGTCGGTCGGCCACCTCTAGTCACCGACTGACCATGGTCGTCGATCACTGGCTGACCATCGCTGTCGATCGTCGTTGTCGATTGGTCGTCGTCGGCGGTCGTCACTGCCGACTGTCTCCGTCGCCGCCGGTCGGTCGTCGATCGACCGTCTCTGCCGATCGCCGATTGGCTGTTGTCGTCAATCGTCGATCACCGATCGGCCATCACCGTCGATCGCCTATCGACCGTTACCGTCGATCGGTCGTCGTCGTTGATCGCTGATTGTCGATCGGCCATCGCCGCTGTTGCGGCCGACGACGGCATCGACCGGCAATCGACGGCGACGAGCGATCGCGATCGGCGGCCAACCGGCGACCAATCGGCGATTGGTCGGCCGGCGGTCAGCGATCGGCAACCCCGATCCACCATCGTCAAACCATCGAATAGATAATATAGTAAAATATTAAATTAGGCGATACTTTTAAATCTCCAAACAAATAAGTTTTAGTTGCATTACTTCGGATTGAACCAAACAATATTTGATAATGTTTCATTCCCTATAGCTATAACCTAGGTAATCCTAATAATCACATTACCAAAATTATATATTATAACTTGAACCAAACACACCCTAAACTTAAAATCTAATTAATTCGCCGTATAATTCCATATATAAAATACAAAATTAATTATCATTTCATATAGAAAATATTCAAATAATAAATATAAGACCAAGAAGCTTGTAATTTCATCAAAAATTAAACGCAAACACCTAAAATAAATTATTAATCATCTCTTATCTGTGTGTGTATATCAGTATATATATACTCAATTTAAAGACTTTTATTAGAATTCAACTAATTAATTCCGATTGTCGATGGTTATCGATTAGCTATCGACGGTCAAAATCAAATCCCTCACGGATCAAACAATCGAAATTAAAGGCCGGCGAGGTCCTACATACGATATAATTGATCTCTCTTGTAATGCTCATCATGAACAAGGCCATATTGATCTCAAGAAGTTTATAAGCCAAGGCTTTCTATGCCTCCTCTCCCACATCCACTCATATTCCCCACTTCTTCACCAATATAATTCAATCTCCTTAGCTAGCTAGCAAAGTAGCTCAAAAATAACTTTAAAGTTCTTCCTCTCCCAATGCATCTTTAACTCTCTCCCTCTGCAAAACTCTTTAATTTGGATGTCATTTTTTTTTCTCCCCTTCTTTTGCTAAAAGAGAAGAAGAAAGCTCTTAAAGAAGCACCATCATGGCTTTCCCTTCCTTTCCCACTGTCCATTTGCATCCCCCTAATCGCAACCAGGTGAGCCCTAAGTATTTAATCTAAATCCCTAAATTGATTCTCCTTTTTCTTTTCTTTTTTTTTTTCTATGTGCATTTATTGTTTTAGAGAAATAATATCACTTGATTCTCTTTCTTCTTCTTCATCATCTTGTGTTTGATATAGCAACAGCTTAATTACCAGTCAGCCGGCAGTGATGGTATCGGAGCTCCCTCTGGTTTGGCGCCAATAACTAGACCAGTCGGTCCAACTTCCGGACACAGCCGGGAGGCAAAACTGGTTGGCCGGCGGCCTGAGCAAGAGGTCATTAAGTGTCCTAGGTGTGACTCCACCAACACCAAGTTTTGCTACTTCAACAACTACTCGCTCGCGCAGCCACGGCACTTCTGCAAGGCCTGCCGTCGGTACTGGACCCGCGGGGGTGCCCTCCGTGAAGTCCCCTTCGGAGGTGGCCATCGGAAGAACAAGCGGCGGAAGGAGAAGCCAGAGCCGCCGGCAGCTGCAGCTGTTGGCGGCAGTACTGGTACCTCCGCCTTCGGGCCATCTAACTATCCACTCCCTAGTTCTATCATCCATTGCCGGAGTTCTGGTCCACCGCCGGCGAGCTCGGTGGACTCGTTTCCGGACCACAGTGCTATTAACATCGATCCCTACGCGACAAATCCAGCAAACTATTACGAGGTGAGTGCAACTGGAAGCCCTAATAATAACTTAGGGTTTGAGATCAACAATTACTTGAAACTCCGTCAACAATTCCCTTTCACTTTGGGCGAGGAGCTTCTGCTGCCGCCGGCACCGCTGCCGCCGGAGGAGCTCCAACCGTTCGGTGAGCCAGTGAAGATGGATCGAGACGCGAAGGCACAACAGCTCGGGAATAATATTATTATTCCCCGGCATGTTGCTAATTCGAGTCGCTTCGATCGTAGTAGTGCTGATGGGTTCCTTGACTGGAGTGGTAGTGGAAATAGCAGCGCTGGCGGCGGTGGATGGCCGGCGGTGACTGCCGGCGGAGATTTCACGACCATGCGCTGCTTCCGCACTCCACCATCAGATAGTAATTAATTTGCTGCAGTAGTTAGCTAGTCACGAGTCTTCAATTCTCCTATCATTATGATAATAATTAGGTCAAGATAACCCTCTTGATCTTAATTGGCAACGACTTAAACCAGCTTAATTAATTAGTTAATTAACTAGTCTAGCAAGAGTAGTCATGACTATAAGTTAATATATTGTGTGTGTATGTAGGTTTGTTATATAATTTGTGATTTATGTAAAAAAAAATATGCAATGAATATGAATGTTATATATATATATATATATATATTTCAAAGAACAAGTTTTCTTTTTTTCTCTTCATTTTTAGCTCATTACTGAAATCTTCAACTAGTTAGTTAGAAATGAGGCTTAGCACAATATATAAATTGATAAGATATTTTTTTTATACGTGTAAAATTTGAACCCTATGAATCCTAAAATTTCTATGTTGACATCTAATTTGTTATTCAAAATCTCAAAAAAATAATAGAAATAAATAAATAAATTACATATTTACTTTTGTAATACTTACTAATTTGAGTCAAACTCTATCTATATTATTTGAGCTTATTTGATAAGATAATCGAATAAAATCAAGTCAAGTCTAAAATGAGCCAAGTCATTAATTATATTAAAATGGTTGTTCAAACTTGATTTAATTTCTTTTTTACAAACTTGAGCTTGATTTAAGTTTGATTTGTTTAAATGCTATGGGGCTTTTAATTCAAGCTTGATTGATTGTTTAAATTTCTATACCTTTAAATTTATTTTGCTAGTTAGTGAGCTAGATATTACAAGTTTATTTGTTCATTTTAATTTTTTTATATTTATTTATATATTAATATGAGTTTTATTGATGAATATAATTCATATACTTTATTCATTCATGAATATTATTCACAAACAATTTGTAAGTTCTAGTCATGAATATTAACGAGTTTAATACATATGTATTTGAATTTATTCATTTAGTTTAACAAGTTATTCAAACTTATTTATTTAATTAGTCTTTATATATTAAACAAATATAAATAAATTACTAGCTACCAAGCTGAAGCTAAATACTAAATTTGCTTACGAATATTTAATTTATTTATAGCCCCAATCTCCATTAAAAATGATCGGTTGATTACTTAATTATCTAAAAGCTCAAAGCAATTATAAATTAAAATAAATAAATAAATAAAACTCATATTCTTAATATTTCAATTCTTACTTGATTAATTTTCTAATTTTATATGTGTTATTTTTACAATTTATTTAGGTGTTATTGCTTGAATATTCGATGCGTATATCATTAATTCATAGATACTCAAAAACTTAGCCAAGATTTTACACATCCACATAGGTATTTATGTTTTTAATTAATCATTATCTTTAGTTGATTAGATGAATTTTTCCTTGATAAATTTTATTAACTTTATTCAAGGCTATATACATTATTAGTAATATTCACACTCTTTAATTAAAAATTAATCAACAAGATGTTCTTGTTCTTTCCCTTTTCCTTTCCTCTTTGCATTCAAATTAGTTAATTATTTTTAAATAGAGTGTATTGCCCATTTTATAATTATATATATATATATATATATATATATATATATATATATATATATATATATATATATATATATATATATATATATATATTTCTCTTTCATTATTATTTATTAAAATTGTACATAATTGCTATAACATTAGTATTATTTTGATTTTATAGTCTCTAAAGCTCATAGATCAATCTCGACTAAATGTTTAGATATGTTATTCCATAATTGTCTAATGTAAAACTATCATCTTAACTATTCAAGGTGATTACTTCAAGTCATAGTATTTTGTTCTACCTAAAGGTGAACTTAAGTATATACGTAGTCGAAATCTAGGGGTGCTACTTTATTGGAGTGGAAGACTAGTCGATTGGTTAATTTATGAAGGAACTCAATATCCTAAACATTTCAAAGCTTGTGTTTTGATGTGTCAACTAGTGTGGTGTGGATTCAAACAATTAGTGACTTAAGTCAACTAATGAAGAAATATATAGTTGATCGAAAAATTAAAATCCCAAATTGATTTGTTTGAATCAATTGACTACTATTAAAATTCAGTTAGTCAACTAACGACTCAAGTCAATTTATAATTAAGAGAATCATTGTCAATCGATTGAATTTGTTGGACTTGAGAATAAAATATTTTTTAATCAACTCAAGATCGATTAGTCGACTAATGTTAATTAGTACCGATTGATAGATACTACAATGACCATTTCAAATGAAGGTACAGATAAAAAAATTAATAATGGGATTTAAATGAGATATTATGCAATAGTCATCTAATAGTTAATTGTAATTCTTAAGTGGTTTCTTTGCATTTGATGTTGTTAAGAATAAGAAAGTATAAAGTGTTTTCACGAGTGATCCTCCCAAAGAATCGTAAATCGTACAATAACACTGTATGAGATGTCAAATCAATTAAATAGTCACATTTTTTTGTTCTTTAATTTTTTTTCACTTTATATCTTTTTAGAATATTAACTATATAGAAAATAGATATCTAAAGACAACTCATGAAACTTTATAAATTTATATATAATTTAAAAAGTTTATTGTATTCAATTTCATCCTATTTTATAGGAGACTATTTTGATTTTTAAATCATATGACCAAAGCTCTCAGAAAATTGATACTCACATAAATAATATCGATATTAAAAAAAAAAATGAATCCAAATCTACATGAGGCGAGGCAGAAAATCTCCTACACAATGTTCATTAACTTTCCGTTTTTTTTTCTCTCATTTTATCTATTTAGATATATACATTTAGAACATTACACATATATAACGTCATTATAACTATAATCAATGTATAAGAGTTTCATCTCCTTTGTCTAAATAAATTTAGCTTATCAGCCATGAGAAATTGGATATTAGTCTAAATAAATTTGGCTTATCGAGCCCTAAGAATCTGCCTTATAAAAGAGAAAACAAGAAATGTCTAAATACCATGAAGACATGGATTAACCAATAATATATATTAATGAATAATGCTTTGATTGGGTGTCTTTTATTCTTAATTAATCATTAGATGTTTAATTTGAGGGTCAGTATTAGTTGCAAATCCATACATATTCACCCTTTTGAAGAACATTAGTTCACCAAAAGACATGGAGGGAGACAGATACCATGCACTTTATCTTTTTGCAGGGCTTTGTTGCTGGTCTGGATTCCATTATAGGGTTTATTAATTCCCTGCTGCTTGAAGCATCTCAATGATAAAGAATACTAATTCTACTACTTATACTAATAATTAAAAAGATGTGCAGTAAACAGAGACAAAAATGAGATCCATATGTTTGTTCAGAACCTTTAAGCATATCTTCAAAAGCCAAAGCAGTCATAAAAAAAAATAAAAATAAAAATAAAACGAACTTTATCGTTTTTAAAACTCTCATGGGAGAATGAAATCAAATGGCAGCTTTAGCTTTTTGGGTTAGTAAAGGAAGAAGATAAGCCATATGATCCCAATCATTGCACATGTTGCATGGCTTCATCTTTAAGGCTCTGTTCACTCATGAGAAGGAAATGATGAGCAAAGATTTAAAATAAAAAAAAACAAGAATTCTTCGTACTGTTTATTTGATAAAAGAGGAGAAGAGGGAAAGAATGAAAGAACACTAAAAAGATGAGCAGCTACGGCAGCGAAAACCATTATTGAATTCCAAGAGTCACATATTACACGAAATAAATGTGCTATAAATGAATCGTTGTTACATGAAATAAATGATACAAATTGAAGAAAAAAGGATTCAGTAAACAATACAGCATTGAAAGAATGGTAAGTCGGGCAACTAATCGAAAAGGTACACGACTTAGCATTTCCCTGAATTATGATGTAGACGCCAGGGAGGAGTTAAACCATTGTGTATCTTCTTATTCCGGAAGAACCTCTCGATGTAATAGCGGTGAAAGAATGATGGTGTGTAAATGTGTAACGAGTGAAGGTTAAACAGATTCACCTATCGACGGTTTTTTTTTTCTTTTTCTTATCTACATGAAGGAAATGGCTTCTGCTCTCTTTTTGGTCGAGTCTAAGAGAGGAGCAATAGAGTCTCAGTTGCAGGAAGGGATTTGGCCTGGAGCTTGGATTGTTGCTGAGACCAGTAGGCCTGGGCTAAGAGAACCCTGTCTAAAAGACCTTGAGGAACAGGTTCTCCTCTTCTTTGCTGAGGAGAAATCCTGGCTGTGTGTACCAATGTCTTCCACTTGTCCTGCATCAACCAAAGAACTTTTTCACTGAGATTGATTGGCAAGAGACCAGCCTTTTCCCCCCCAGAGATTCGAGAATTATAATGTTTGCTCTTTTATTGTCATTGTTATATGAGACTAATTGCTATTCCTAAGAAAGTAGAAAAAACAATGCTAATGTATCTTAATTCTTGGAACTTAAAAACGTAAAGTACGATGCAACTATTTTCCGGGACGAGATGACAATTACCTTTAGATCCACGTATGTCCGGTGCTTTTCACTCTCGAAGGCACAAAGTTTGACATCTCTCCACCTGAATAAACAAACACTGAATAGCCATTAGGAATCCTGAATGCGGTAGCTGACAAAACAGCGTTGGTATAGCAAGCAAAACAAACCTTCCTGTCCCAAGCTTTTCCACTGCCTGAACCAGGGCTTCTACTTCGGCAACAGAGAATGGTCTCCTCACGCGACGTTGAGCAACTTGACATGACTTGCTCTTGGGCTTGCTGCGGAAAGGAACCATGGCCAATGCTTCTGCATTTACAGGTGGTGGTGGTGGTGCAGCTACAAGAACTAGTGAACTGGAAATCTGCTTTTCAGGAGATGATGCATTTGTTGACGACAGAACTGAATCATGGTCATTCTCACGAAAGCTCTTTACACATTTTTGAGCGGCATCAGATCCCAACTGGTTTGTGGCAGAGGGCGCTGCAGGTAGGGATCTATCCAATGCACCAACAAATAACAATGATCGGTCAGTCGACATTGCATATGCAAAATGTGATACTCCTTGGAGAAAGAGTTAAAAGACACAGTCAACCCATCACAAAATTTAAGCTGAGAATATAAACCCAGTTTATATATGACAATGAAGGCACAAACATCTGGCACGACAAATTCCCAACTATAAGAGCAAACTCAATAAATGCCTAGTCCACTTACCCATCCGGTGAACCAGTTGCACTGCCGAGACTTAGCAGATGAGGGTCTCTGGGACATGTCAGTTTCTCAGGAACATGTTTAGCATTTGGCTCCAATGTAAAGCATAAACCATCCAATTTTTCACTATGGGAAATCCCAACCTGGTGCAGGGTCTTACTGTCATCTGTAACCCTCTTTCCTTGAAGAAGAACACCGAGCTGCAACCCACCTCCTAGCATAGTATTTACAGCCTCAAGAACTGTCCTCTGCATAACAAATGCACAGTACCACAGCCACAGGATTAGAAAAAAATGTTAACTGTGTAGCTCAACGAACTTAGGAACACACAAAATGAAAGACACTGCACATCATCTTGAGTGTATTGTATAAGTGATCGACATAAGCGTGCAAGTGTCTATGTTGGTTTGAGATTGAAAAAAACTGGTTTCCAAAAATTTAGATGGCAAGTCAGCTACGTTTCTCCAACCGATATTACCTAAGTATGGATGCTTTGGGAGTACGCTAATAATCAATGTTATCCATCATATAATTACTGATCCATCTAGTTTAAAAGGTGATTCAAGAGCAGAGAATTAAATCAAACTTTAAAGGTAAAATGTAAGCCCAGTAAACTACACGATTAATCTGACAAGTAGACAATTTAAAAGAGAGAGAATGCTAACATTAAGTACAAAAGACTATATTACCTTTAAGGAGCCAACTGTAGTTGTTTCGGGGATCTCCACAACAAGTTCTGGCACCTCAAAAGACTTGATCCTAAGTTTAACTGATGTAATGGTAACGAAGGTAACACAATCAAAACCTAATCATATCCAGTTAGGAATTAAAAATAGACACAGAAAATAAGACAAAAGGAACAAACACATGGTTTATCTTACCATGGTAATCTGGAGAACTATTGCATGATTTTATTACTTTTGTTGAAGACCACGCATCATTTGCTGCATGGTAGTCTGGAGAGCTATTGCACGATTTCATTGTTTTTGTTGAGGACCAGGTATCATTCGCTGTAAATGCACAAAACATGTAGATTTTATACTGCTTATTTGACAAAGCACAATTATTTGAATCATTTGACACACCTTCACAAAAAATCCCTCCATCAGAAGTTGAAGCTGAATAATGCTCAAAGAATTTTCTTTTCACAAAGGAACACATCTGTGTTCTTTGACGGGTACAGTCCATTCTTTTTCCTGGTAAATCAGTCTTGCCTTCTACATCTGAAACAGGAAAAACAATTATGTATGCTGATTTGCATGATATTTCAATTACAGAAGCAATTCTGTTGAAACAGTTTGCTTAATAATAAAACCATGTCCAGTTAATAGATTTGCTTGATGAGTCATAGTATAAAAGAGAAAAAGCACTAAAGTAACATAATTAGCTTTATTTCCATCCCATGATACTCTAGGAGCTACTTTCTTCAATCTAGATGTTAAAAGCTTCCTTATCCTATGGTGGCCACCTATGTGCTGAAGCCTAGAAGCCTTACTTGTAATGACAGATGGAGTGCATTCAGATGAATTTTCTGAATCTTTATCTGGAGAGGGGTCCATATCATCTTCTTGCTTGGAAAAGCAGACCTTATGGTGAATGTTATCAGAGCTAACTAAAGCAGAATAGTTCCCATTCAAATTAATTGGACTGTTTGCACAACTCATGTGCAAATCTTTCCCAATTTTCGCATCTCTTTCCATTTTTTCTTCAGCTCGAAATGCTGTCTTGCTTCTGACTTCATCAAGCCCGTGTGATTCTATCGTAATCGAATCAAGCATCTTTGTGCCACATTTTTGTATAACATCAAAACCATTCACAATTTTGCAATTCTCTCCTACGAACTTGGACTCTTCACTGATAGTATCTTCACATGATATTTCAGTGGCTGGCGAGGCCTTTGAGTGATTGCTCAAGTCAATCGTCTTCTTCCTTTTATTAAAATTTTCAGGACAATGCTCATCTTCGTTACAACTTAGCTCATCATAAGCTTCGGATTTTAAGGACTTCTGTCTACCAATGCTCTCTAGCTCAACAGTCATATCCACACCAACAGGGGAAGATGCGCGATCATGGAAACAAGGTGTCGGCAAGTTTTCCCTTTCTGACAACAATTTGCTTGCTAGATTGGCAAGCAAGTCAATCGCACGCATCTGGCGATTACCAGCCTTCTTTCTTGCCGAGCGCTTCCCCTGTCAGTAAACTTGCAAAAGTCAGATCAATCATACAGATTCAAGCTAACAATAAAGAGAAGTTGGAACTACAAACACACCCTAGCTGATCTGGGACAATGTGGGACCACTGGGCCCTGATAACCACTGGATCTGCAATCCATCCTGCTCTGAAATACCATACTCCAAAGACTCAGCACAATTCGAGACAGCAATTTCAAAAGAGAAGCACCATCGTTTCCTCAGTCTGTCAACAGATGAAAAGAAAATAGAGCAATCTCAGGAAAGACGTACGCATGCTTTAAGAAATATGTCTAGAAAAACTCTGGATAGTTCAGGAAACAAAATAGGATTGGGATTTAATAACCCAAGGCCCACTATCGTGGAAATGATCGAACCCACAAGACAATTCTGTAAATTAAAAAGAAAGAAGAAGCTAATGATTCCATACCAAGGAAATTCGGTGACAAAAAATCGATGAGAAGATCGAAACGATTATCACAGACATACGGAACCATGATAAAGAAGGAATTCAGGATCCAGATCCAAAACCACAAGAAACAGACGAATATAAAACAAATGTCGAAGCTTTTCCTTCTATTGGACAAACTGCGTGAATAATTGGAAAGCCAGCGAATTTTAACGAAATACCAAATCATACAGAAATCCAGATTGTTCTTCCAGCAAAGCTAACCAAGAGAGCTGAGCGGGGGAAAAAAAATAGGGGACGAACTCAGTTCATGATGGAAGGCGTAAAACCTCGCACAATTCAACATTTTTGCTCGGATCAAAGGAGATGGAGAGAAGAATCAGCACTCCATAAAACCATCACAAAAACCACACTGCACAAATGGCGCAGGAACGGATCCAATTCACCTCTCGGGAGACGATGCGGTTGGCTCTCAGCTTAAGCATCTCGAGCTCCGATAAGATCGCCGAGAAAATATAGCGATTCCACTAAATTTCGTCCCAAATCAAGCGGAGGAGAGATCGAAGGATTAGCGAGAGGTCCAACTGCGATTTGGAGTCCAAATTCCCTGCATCGACCCCCTCAATTCCTTCCAAGAAACGCTCAAATTCATTCTCTCTCTTCGATTTCCAAAAACCCCTGTAAACCATCCCATTTTGGCTTTAATCCATTATACATGCCCACCCCTCCCCCGTCCACCGGCTCATCCGGTGACGCCACACGGACCCACATCCCCTACCCGATCACCTCACCCCCCCCCCCCCCTCCACGTGTCGTCTGCCGCAAATCTGCGGTCGACATAATCCGCAAAAGGTTTTATTAGTATTATTTGTGAACCAGAAAAATGCGAATATGTAATCTGAGGATGAGGGCATTTTTAATTTCTTTCGATTTATTAATATTATTAATTCCTCCATTTTGTGGTGGGGGATCTGAGAATATGTTATCGCTCCGTTTAAATTTATATTCACATAGTTTTTATCTGAAATAATGTTGGGCTCCCATTATTATTTGGGAGCATGCCACGTGGGGCGATAACATCGCACGAGGAAGTAGCGGTCGCCGGCTCGGATAATGGACAATTACTCATGTTCCAAAAAAATTTGATAATAATAATAATAATAATAATAATAAAAGAACATCTCTAATTTAAATTTATACTAATTTTTAAAACTAGCCGTTCATTTGGTTATGCCATTTTTGGCTAATTTAATTTGACTAGAAAAGATTTATCAAGAAGATTAATGAACTAAATTTAATTTCATCCAAAAAAAATAGAACCGTATTAATGATCCTTCATCGTTATATCTATTAAAGAGAAAGATAAATTGAACGAGTACTAACATAGATTATTTCAACAGATCCGACGTCTCAAGGAATTGACTTCAATTTGAAAAAAATTATGTAAATATATCGTAGTAAAAGATCGATTTAGAAATTTTAAGAATTTATATAGATATCTTATACTGTATCATAGCTCGAGAATGAATAGATTGAAGTCGAGTTTGACATGATATGAGAGAGAGACGTATAGTCTCCACGGAAATGATGTGATGGTTACAAAAGTGACATGAATCGATTCCAAAGGAGATTTAAAATCTTTTTATAGATTCAGATAACCCTATCTATCTTGGCTACCACATCAAGATTCATAGGATCCTTCGTGTTTTATCTCCCTCACAATGACAATGTGATAGGTCAATGAAAATCGTTAAATTAACGGTTCTAATCTTTTACGGAAAGAGCAACATATAATTTACTGTTTAATCTTGTTTATTTTATCTAAACTTTTTGTTAAAATATTTTTTAAGATCGAGAGCTCAGCTTTTTTAGCTGCAACGTTTAAGTAATATTAAAATTATTTATTACATATATATTTTTACATTGTTAATTGTCGAATGATGAATAAAGTAGACCAATTTACATGGAAAAAAAATGACAATTTACCATTTTACATTCTTAAAATTAAGAAATATTAAAATCGTGTACGTAACTTTTATAATTACTAAATCACGTAGCACTTTTCCAATTTACCCCTTCATTCAATATTCTATTTTTTTTAATTAATGGAATAGTTCTATTAGTCGATTTCAGATGAAACCTATTGATAGACATAAACAGCTCGGAATCATATTATTCGAATATCTTTGTGCTCCTCTTCACTCCATAATACATACGTGACTTCGGAAAGCATTGCGATATACCATATTGGGAGCAACGATTTTTGAAACTTCGATTTTTTTAATAGAATAACTTCATCAATCAGTTTCATCCGAAACTGACTGATGAACCTAGATAGTTCGGAATCATGTGATTTGAAATCCATATGCTTATTTAGCACTTCATAATACGTATGTGATCTCGAAAAATATTGTGATATACCATGTTGGGAGCAGCGATTTTTTAAACTTCGAATTTTTTTAATGGAATAACTCCATCAGTCGGTTTTGTCCGAAATCGACTAATAGACCTAGACAGCTTAGAATCACATGATTCGAAGACTCATGCACTCCTCTCACACTCCATAATATGTACATGACCTCAAAAAATATTGCGATAAACCATATTGAGAGCAACAATTCTTATCACTCATGTCCCATATATGAAGTGTAGTCAAAAGAATATTTCAAATGCTACGACGATAATACTCGCCGGATGAAGTCACCAATGAGTTCCTCGGACTCCCTCACTTATGCAGATATAAAATTTCAAATTTTTTTAGTGGAATAGCTCCATCAGTCAATTTCGTTCGAAATCGGTGGATGAATCTAGATAGCTCAGAATCACATGATTCCAAAATCTTTGTACTCTATAATATGTACGTGTCACTTGGGCCAGCGGGTATTGTCGTCGTAATATTTGAAATGTTCTTTCTGTTGGGAGTATAGGGAATACAATCAAAGTTCCACATTGGTAAGATATGGAAAAGATCATGTGCTTATAAGATAAAAATATATCTCCATTGACATGAGACTTATTGGGTAAAACCCAAAAATAAAATCATGGAAGTTTAGGCTCAAAGTGGATAATATCATATCATTGTAGAGATATATGAATCTTATATGCACTAACAATTGATATTAGAGTCATGATTCATGTTAAATCATGAACTTTGAACGAAGAAAGTTAAACTCTCATGTCCGGATCAAGAGAACCAAATACTAGACTGGAAATCCAGTTGGGTCGAGAGGATCGAACAACTGACAGGAAGTCCAGCTAGGCCAAGAGGACCAGATAGTTGACAGGAAGTCCTGGTGGATTGAGGATCGGACATCAAGCAAAGGAAGTCCTTCGAGGACTGATAGACTTGAGGGGGCTCAATGTGATCCTTCATGTGATTATAAGATAAAAAATATATCTCCATTGGCATGAGATCTTTTGGGTAAAGCTCAAAAATAAAATCATGAGAATTTAGGCTCAAAGTTATCGGACGAAACTGGTTGACAAAGTTATTCCATTAAAAAAATTCAAAGTTTAAAAAATCGCTGCTCCTAACACAGTATATCACAATGCTTTCCGAGATCACATATATATTATGGAGTGCGAGAGAAGCATATAGGTCTTCGAATCATACGATTCCAAGCTATCTAGGTCCATCAGTCAATTTCAAACGAAATCGGTCGTTGATGAAATTATTCCATTAAAAAAAATGAAGTTTCAAAAATCGTTGCTCTTAACATGGTGTATCACAATACTTCTTAGAAGTCACGTATGTATTACGGGATACAAGAGGAGTATAAAGATTTTCGAATCATATGATTTCGAGTTATTTAAGTCCATCAATCGATTTGGTTCGAAATCAACTGGTAGAGTTATTTTATTAATTAAAAAATAAAATATTAAGTGAAAGGATAAATTTGAAAAGTTATATATGATTTAATAATTACGAAAGTTATGGATTTTCGATATTTCTTAAGTTTGAGAATAAATTGCAGGGAAAAAAAAGGACAAACAAAATATTACATAAACAGAGGAAAGACTCAGTCGCAGTCACCAAACTCGCAGTCACTTCCACAAGATCAATCAACCCAGCTTTGACAGTGCATGTCATTTCCAATGCACTTCACTATGTATCCATTGGCTTCTCTCAACTCTGACTATTTTTGCAAGTCACTGTCCTTCCTTCCCAGTTCCCCTCCAGCTTTTAAGTTTTACATTTCCAAAAGAAATGGAAAGAAAAAAAAATTAATTCACCATGTGGCATTAATTTTTTTTTTGTCGAGTTTTGAAATTAAATTAAATAGTTCGACAAATAAAAACAAAATACTTTTGTGCAATCTTTGATTACTACTCTGTCACACATTGGCCACCTAGAGACGAAACAATCCAGAACAAAAGAGCTACGATGGATTATCTGCAATCGATCGATATACTTAATGCTTTTACAGATTAAGTTCATCTCCTCGAACAAGAAGCAGATACACGAGAACAGTGATGATGGTCATCCCTGAGGCAAGCTTACAAGTTAGTAAAGCTTCGGTCGGCCCAAGTCATGATCACTTGGATGGCCTCCGACTGCGGTCGCCAAATAGCCACCGGAGCAGTCCTCCGAAAAGTGAATCCCAGCATTCTGATGGAGTCCCAAAGTGAGCAGGACCCCATTCCTGCAATCAGCAGTTTCGATAGAGTCGAGAGGATCAGGCTGGATGTGCATCGATGGGCACTGATGATCAATGCTACTCGGTGAGCTTGCGGTCTGGCCATGATCGTCGTTTTGGTTGCTACTGCATTTGCCATTTGCAGACATTTTGCTCTTCTTGCGTATCTCCAGGGTGTGCACTTCCTCGACCATTGGCTTCCAAAGTCGCACTCTCGCATTGATAAACCAGTTAGAAACCTGAGAGAAGAAGGAACAAATTAAAAACAAGAATTAGAATCATATACATAGGATTGCTTAATAATGTTTCTTTTTCACCTGGTTTCTTGTCAATCCTGTCTGTTTAGCCAAATCCTGCTTATCGACGTCAGTGGGATACCTGAAACATGTCGCAGAAGAAGAATTTGGATCGCAAACAAAATCACTGAAAATGCTGGAATAATTCTCGAGAAACAGTTGCCAAATTTTGTCAATTTTCTTCCGAGGCAGAACAAGATATCGATCGAACATGGGGATCGACTCACGGGTGCAGGAAGTGCTCGAAGAGCCAAGCACGGAGCACGGTGACGGCCCACTCAGGAAGCCCTCTCTGCGGACGCCAGAAGCGTGGCTGCGCGAAGGCGGCGACGACTTCTGCTGGCCCATGGAAATAACAGCTGCTGTTCGGAAGCGCGGAGCTTGCAGTTGGTTCTCGATTGACGCCTTCGTCGTCGTTTCCGACAGGGTTGGTCGTCGGACAAAGTTGGCCGGATATAATGCTCCTCAGGCGGCTGAAGTGCTTGGCCATGGCCTCGAGAGCCATCGAGGCATACGGAGCTGCATTGCTTAATCCGGCGACAGCCTCGAACGAAGTGATGACGGCTTGCATCTGATGATAATATTGTTTGTATCTTCTGTGAACCTGGAAAGTTTTCATTCGAACGGAATGACCACAATGCCGATCGATCGGAAAAGTTATAGAAAATTGCAAATACAATTAATCGAAACATTCGATTCATAATAAAATGGGTGTTAAAAAGATTTTTTTTTAACAAAAAAAAGTAGAGGAAATGAATGGAATATATATGTAGGATGAAAAATGATATTTGCCTTGACAAATTAATATTTCACCTCATCGAGCAAGCAATTGAGTCGTGTCTTCCTCCGGCGGTGCTCCCCGCCGGTTACAGGGGAGAACTCCTTCATCCCCAGCTCCGCCGGCGGCGGCGGCGGCGTATTATCCAAGCCTAAAAGCGCCTCCTCGAGGCATCCTGCTCGCCGTCGCTGCTGCCCCACCTGGCACACCTCCTCGAGAAGCCTCCGCGCCGGTTGGAGAAACCGGGAGCGGCCGAGCACCGCGGCGTAGCCTGTAAAAGGCCCGTTCGGCGCCGGCCGGCCGATTCGCGACGCGAACGAGTCGAGGGAGAGAGAACTTTCCGTAGGGAATCTGAGCTTCTCCCTCCGGCTCTGCTGCGGCACGTGGTAGCACGAACGGCGGTGGCCACGAAGAGACATGCTCTGTTCCTGCTCCTCCCCTGCACCTCCAGCGAACCGGTTGGCCGCCGCCGACGCCATAACTTTCCCTCGAAAACCGCTGGGAGACAGTGAGATCGCAGAAAGCTCCCACCTTTTTATCTCCTCTCTACTTAACTTTCCGCAGGAAAAAAAAAAAGAAAGAAAAAGAGAAAGAAGGAAAGAGAGGAAGGGTAATGATTCAATGGGCGTGAGATGACGATGGAAATGGGAGGGAAAAGAGTGGAAATTACTAAATAGAACATACAGATGATGCCGATTCAGCTTTCAATTCCGCCGTCCTTTCTCAGAACTGTATGCAGAGCACTGTACCAGTACGCATCGACGTGATTCGATCAGAAAATTTGATGTTGCACCTCATCTTTTTTCTAATTTTTAAATGCCACTTATAATTTTAAATTATTATATTTTACCCTTTATAATTTATATTTTAAAATCAAAAGAGTTTAATATTTTAGTTTTCCTACAAAAAAAAATCTCTTTACTCGGAGATAATAAACATGTTAATTTTAAAACAATATATATATTTTTTATTTTACAAATCACTAGAGTAAATCTAGGACTCTGAATTATCACTCGGGGGGTGAAACAAAAAAAGGTTATAAAGTCTTGAGGGAAAATGAAATTTCTCTGTTTGGATTTCAGAAAAGAGCAGTCGAAGTCGAAGCGGCAGAGAGACGAATGATTGATTAAACGCATGCCAACTTGGCCAACCCAGTGGATCGCGGTGGCCGGCGGAGTCGACGGTGGTGGCGAAAGCAGCTCGGAAGGAGAGAGAGAGAGAGAGAGAGGTCAGAGGAGCGGGCGCCCGTGTTCTGCGTCGATACGCGGATTACGAGGTTGCTGTTGAGTCTGTTTACTGTGCAAGTGTTTACTTGCGTAGCGGAGCGGAGGAGGAGGGAGAAAGACTGAGGTGAGGTGACCTACTCCATCAATCACACTGCCACGCAAGTTGACTCAAATATATTTTTTTTTTATTTTTAAAAGAGTTTCAGTATATTTTTTATGTTGAAAACTCAAAACAGTGGTGTTGCAGTATTGCAGCAGCTGCGCACATAATGTTTTTTTTTTTTAAAATAATCGACTTACAAACTCATTTAAACTTAGTTAAAATTATTTTAAAATAATTAAAAACACTATAAAATTATTATATCAGAAGTTTAGGAATTAAATTGCTACTGTATAACATATAGCAGTTATAGTTATTATAATAATTTTGAAGTGCTTTTATCATTTGAAATTATTTTTATTTAAATTTAAATAATTTTGACTAATAAAAAATTCTTTTATATAAAAATTATGTTATATATAGTATTTTAGATAAGTTTATTAAAAAAAATATTTTACTTTAATTGATCCAGGTAACTTAAAGGTTATATTTCCCCTATATATAGTTACACGTAATATATAAAATCTACGGTTTGACACAGATGAAATAGTGGGATAGTAAATCATTCCATGCACATGGTTAGAAGAGAAATGGATAGAGAGAATAAAAAATGAAGGGAATTTGTAAAACAAAGAGGATTTACCTATAGATTTAAATGAAAAAAATAAAATTATGAAATCTTAAATTAATGGTGCTACTACGACCGTGGACTACGATCATGATGGAGACCACAAACAGCTTGTGATCTTTACAGGATATTCTTTGTCGAGCTGCAAAGTAGAGCACGTTTGTTGAGGTGACCATGAATAGGTGATTGTAGTTTTTGAGAACTCTATTATATCTCATTCTAGTCTAGAATGAAGCGTGCTCACGTCAGAGAGACACAGGGGTACTGAGATTTTTATTGGATATCTCAATTATTTTTCGTCATGGCTAAAAAGAAAGTACAAATGTGGCGTTTGGTTGGTGGGTTTAGAATGAGGGAATGAGAATGATTTAGAGTGTTTGGTTAATGGTTTTAAGAAGGAGGATTTGGGAATCAAATCTAAATAATTGGGAATCAACAAAACCCATCTCACATGGTGGGTTTGGATTTCATTCTCGTTCGCCGTCGTCCATCGCTCACTCGACGGTCGTTAACCGCCGTCGGTTGCCAGTCGTCGGTCGTCGGTCGTCGTCGTAGTCGGCCGGCCGATCTTCCGATCGCCGTCGTCGCCATTCGTCGGCGTGGTCGATCGCCGATCGCCGTGATCGGCCGGCCGTCGAACATCGCCGTCGATCACCGATCGCCGTCGGTCGCCCGGCCGTCGTCGATCGTCGGTTATCACCCGTCGTCGATCGCGGCCGGCCGTCGAGCATCGCCGATTCGATCGGCCGCCGTCGATGGCCGTCGTCAACCGTCGGCCGTCGATCAGCTGATCGCTCTTTCATTCCTTATAAACAACATTATTGAAATGATAAAATCCATTCCTATTTCAGTCTACTATCAAATTCATTCTCATTCCTATTCCTATTTCTATTTCTATTCCTATTCCCACCTTCCAACCAAGGAAACGCCTAAGAGTTGATTAAATTGTTGAATTGTTGGATGCATTAGTATCATCGTTGTAACGTTTTGCTTAATAACTATATAATTAAAGGAGATTGACAATTAGAATGGACGTGCTCAAATAAGAAGTGCAATGACAGAAATAGACATATTCGAGAAAAGATGCCTCTCAAATTTATATAAAAGCAGTATTTTAGAAAATGAAAAAAAAATAGAATTTAATCGTTTTCATTTCAATTGCACTTTTGTTTTCTTGGTCATTCATTTTTTTGCTTTTGTATGCTTTCTTGGTTTTCAAAGTTAACACATAATTTACTATAGGAATATTAAAACTAGATATAAATATCTTTATTATACTATCCTCTTCTATTATATATCAACTTTTTAAAAATCCAAATCTTTTAGGCTTATCAATGAATTTAGATCAAAATTCACTAATGAACCTAGAGATCTATGATCAGACTCATTTCTAGATTACTGAAGTGTCCTAAAGTATATATGCGTAAAAAAAAAAAATCAATTTGAAGTCATTAACAATATTGTAATATTGATTTTACACCCACACTATATATGATGTTGGTCTTGCAAAACTAGTACTAAGTGTAGGATCGAGTAAACCGAGAGAGGGAGGTGAATCTCGGTATTTTATAATTTTTTTCTAAACAGAATATGCAGCGGAAATTAAATAAGTTAGACACAACAATTTACTTGGTTCACAACCCGAACCGGATTGCTACTCCAAGGCCCGTGGCTCTCCCATGAGCTACCTCGAAGGGCAATTCAATAAATACCCTCCGATTCGAGAACTCTCAACTTCGGAGGGTTTCGCCTTTTAATAAATAATAGAGATGGGTAACACACTACCCACTCTTGAATTTAAGTACAATAGTGAAAAAATAAATAAACAAATACAAGACGTATACCGACACTAAGTAGATGGTAGAAGTACACTCGAAGTGTCGGAAGATTGCCTTGTTGTGAGAGTTTTAGCTTTGGTGGACGAGAATGGATTTCGACAGCACTTCGACGTAAAAGTTGATTATTTCTGGGATTTGGTTGAGCACAAGTTTTATAAACTGTTTCCAGTCGACTGGAATGCCTTCCAGTCGACTCCACATCATCTCGTCGATATGGAATTCCTGGTCTTCCAGTCGACTGAATCCTCTTCAATCGACTCCACATCACTCGGCTCCGCATCGGGAAATTTCCCTCTTCAGTTGACTCAAACTCTTCAGTCGACTCAAGCCCTTTCCATCTGCGTCGCACGATCTCCGATCGATCAACAGCTGATCCTGCCAAATAGGTATCCAGTCGACTGATACATCTCCAGTTGACTGGACTTCAGTCAACTAGAATCCATTCAGTCGACTAATCCCTGCAAAACAGACTTAGCACAAAATATATAACATGAATTATGATAGCAATAGTAATACTGCTCGATCTTGACTACTAAGTCCCACGTGGACTTTTTGTCGGATCGACGCCTAGCTTTGTCCCCCATATAGGACTCGGCCTCACCTCTTCACTCGAGGCTTACCTGTCGACTACCTATCGGACTTACCATTCTTGACATCCGATCTGACCCACCAGGGCTTCCACCAACTGTCCGGTCTGCCTGACCTAGCTGAACTTTTTATCGATTGTCCGGTCTCTTAACCTAATCGGTCTTCATGCCAAATGTCCGGTGCACTTGACCCATCTGGACTTTATGCCCGACGTCCGGTCCTCCTGATCTATCAAGATTCATGCTGTTGATACCTATTGTTGTTGATTACCCGGTTGGAGTTTCGTGCTTGCGTCGAAGGAGTGATCACAGAAATCCGGAAGACTCCTCTGTTTCACCAACCAAATTCGCCGGATGTTTCTCTTCGCCTCTCTGATCGAAAGCCACCGCCGAACAACCAACCTCTCCTTGGACGCACTCCTTCCCTTTTTAAGGGAAGGAGATGCCTAACCGGCTTCGTCGTGCTCGAGGCGATTCCTGTTGCCTGCTCTGTCTTCGATGGAGCGCCGAACTTTCCACATCTCCCACTCGTCCAAGGTATGTCACATAGATAAAATGATCACACAGACCATTTTAGAAGAGGTGTCTAGTCACATAGACTAAATCGAAGCAACATCTATTGTCCCAAAAGACTAATAGAACATAGATCAATAGTCACAAAGACTAAATGAAACATCAAATTAGAAAATGCTTCGTCTGGCAATAAGCACATTAGCGTTCAAATGAATGCTAAGAAAGTTGTTACACCTTACATAGCTGCTCATAGAGTGATGCATGCTAAGAGAAGTTGTTACGCCTAACTCAGCCACTCTACATATGATACATAATCATTCTCCCGATGACACAGAGTCATCTCCAGGTGAAACAAAACCATTTATCTTATGACATACAGCCATTTCCCAGGTGACACACAGTCATTTTCCAGATGATACAAAATCATATTTCTGGTGGTACA
This sequence comes from Wurfbainia villosa, assembly GCA_025175895.1. Taxonomy (NCBI): domain Eukaryota; kingdom Viridiplantae; phylum Streptophyta; class Magnoliopsida; order Zingiberales; family Zingiberaceae; genus Wurfbainia; species Wurfbainia villosa. Next base: position 1,121,559 of record JAKLTH010000147.1, read on the forward strand.
TAACCGTTTACCTGAAACATTCATGTCTTGCTTTTTACCCAGATTAAATAATCTCATTTACATCAATATGAACATCTCTAATCCCTTAAATTAACCATCATGTCAAGAGTATGTCTCATATTCCAAATATTCACAAACATTTCTGTACACAACAGAAAAGAGTCGACTAGTGAATAATACTCATTAGATGTAAACCTATTTAATCTTCCTTTTTAGTGTGAATCTATTCATTTTAATCAATCGCTTTCTTAGTCATGTTCCATAGACCGAATCATACATAGTCATAGGTAGACATGCTAAAGTAGCAAACCTTGATTAAAACTTCAAGTAGACACCTAAATAGTCACAAAGGGAAAATTTTGAGATCAACATATAATCTCAAAGGGCTCACATAGTAGAGAAGCAGGGATCCATTCTCCTACTACCCTCAGTGTCGTCTTAGCACATGTGGTATGATTCACATGCTACGATGTCTTTCCTCTTTACCAATAAAGAGCGCATGTTTCCCTCAAATTAACATCGTACAGATTTCGATCTAGACATTCCCAATGTCTAATCCAGAATTCAACACATGAATCCAGAATTCAACATATGAATTCTAATCTGGCTCAAAACAGGTATAGTAAATGGTGGGTTCATTTACTTCGATCATTTACCACAAAATGATCTTATCTTGATACAAATATCAAGACGACCCTAACTTATAGGAATGTAATAAATTTTACAGCTTCCAAAGCTAACAACCACATAGGCTGACCTATAAGCATCGGTCTTACCTCTATTCATACACAACAAATAGAGATGATTGTCCATGTGAGAGGACCAATCACTACCTGCCAACATGCCTATCGAGATCTTATCACTAGAATGTAACATAACATACACTGAATAGATTATGGCTGACATTTCAAACAATCAAATCATAATATTCAATTGTCATTACAAAACTGTTACATTCTACGAAGTCCCATGGACTTTACATGCTCATTAAATGACTCTTTAGTCATTGGCTTAGTAAAAGGATCTGCAAGCATAGCTCGTGTAGGGATATACTCAAGAATCACCTTCTTTTTAGCAACAATATCCCTTATAAAGTTGTACTTTATAGCTATATGCTTGCCCTTGCTGTGATATTTGGGATCCTTGGAAAAAGCTATCGCAGCTTGACTGTCACAGTAGACAGTCACTGGACTCCCACTGTCTTCAGCAATCTTCAGATGCTTTAGGAACCTTCTTAACCAGACCGCTTCTTGTACAACTGCTGAACATGCCACATATTCAGCTTCCATTGTAGATAAGGCCACACAGGCCTGTTTCTTGCTGTTCCAGGAGATGACGCCACCATTCAACAAGAACGCATAGCCTGATGTTGATTTTCTATCATCCAGGTCCCCAGCCCAATCTGCATCTGAATAGCCCCTAAGGCTCATATCTGATCCTTGATAACAGAGACAATAATCTGTCGTCGCCTTCAGATATCTGAAAATCCTTTTTACTGCCTTCCAGTGTCTCGATCCTGGGTTTGACTGGAACCGGCTGACTAAGCCCACTGCATAGCTGATATCGGGACGAGTACACAACATAGTATACATTAAACTACCTACCTTTGGCATATGGTTTTTTATTCATGTCGGCTATTTCAAATTTGAGTCTTGGGACTCATACTTTTGCTCAACAAGACTCTCGCAATAGGTGTACATTCACATTTTAGTTGAAATGTTGTAACATCTTAGTTATATAAGACTCTTGTGACAAACCCAAAAGTCTCTTTGATCGATCCCTGATGATCTTTACTCCTAAGATGTATTCAGCTTCTCCCATATTTATTGTGTCAAATTGTGAAGACAACCACATTTTGACTTCCACTACAAAACCTATATCATTTCCTGCTATCAGCATATCATCAACATATAATGATAAAATGACATACTTTCCTTTTTCCTTCTTTAGGAAAACGCAATGATCCTCATTGATCATTTCGAAACCATAAGATAAAACCACTTTGTTAAATCTTATGTTCCATTGTCTTGTCTTCATATATAGATTTCTTCAATCTACATACTTTATCCTCTTGGCCTAAAGCAACGAAACCTTCTAGCTGAACCATATAGATTTCCTCGTCAAGCTCACCGTTAAGGAAAGCGGTTTTGACATCCATCTGATGCAATTCCAAGTCATAATGCGCCACAAAGGCCAAAATAACTCGGATTGACACAAACTTCACTACGGGAGAAAATGTCTCTTCAAAGTCAATACCCTCTCGTTGGGTAAATCCTTTTGCAACCAAATGAGCCTTGTATCGGTTAATCGATCCATCAGACTTCCTCTTTATTTTGAGAATCCACTTATTCTCAATAGCCCTTCGGTCAGGAGGAAGATCGACTAACTCCCAAACTTGATTCCGAATCATTGACACCATCTCTTCTTCCATTGCACTTTTCCACTTATCTCTAACCCTACATCCCAACGCATCCTCAACTGATTGAGGTTCATCTTAAACCGAGTGTCATCATTGCCTCATTCTCAATATCAAACCTCCTTTTAGGTATGATCTTACGAACATTTTTTCGTAAGTTGGGCTGTTGAGAAGTCACCCCGTGATCAGGCACATTACTCCCACTTGGTTGACTAGGTTCAGGTATCCCACCAGACACCTGTCTTGTTGATAACGACTCATCCTCCTCAAAAAGAGGAGCTGTCTTATCAACTTCACCCTTTGTTGGGAACTCAGTTTCTAGAAAAGTGACATCTCTAGACTCAATCTCAGAGATTGTTCCATCTTGTTGTTCACCTATAAAAACATAACCTTTTGAGGTCTCAGAATATCTTATAAAGATACACTTCTTACTTCTAGGTCCGAGTTTTCCATATTTATGAGAACTATCATGAACGTAGGCAGCTGACCCCCAGGGTCTCAGATTGCTCAAATCTGGTTTTCTGTCCGTCTAACGTTCATATAAGGTTGATGGAACTGACTTTAAAGGCACTTTGTTAAGTATATAGGCCGCAACTAGTAATGCATCTCCCCAATAGGAGACCGGCAAATTAGCCTGCGCCATCATAGACCTAACCATTTCAAGAAGAGTCTTATTTCTTCTTTCAGCAACCCCATTTTGCTGAGGAGTTCCTGGGATCGTTAGCTGTCTAATAATCCTCTTATCATTACATGTCGTCTTGAACAAATCAGACAGATATTCACCCCCATCGTAACCTTACGTTAGTTTGATTCTCAACTTCGTTCAAATAACGAATGAAATAATCCAACGCTTCAGATTTTTGAGAAATCAAATACACATGACCATACCTAGTGAAATCATCAATAAATATAATGAAGTAGGAAGCTCCATGCCTAGCCTTCACACTCATCGGACCACAAATATCCGAATGAATCAATTGCAATGGCAAGTTTGCTCTTATAGCCTTTCCAAATGGTTTCCTAGTTGCTTTTCCAGCAAGACAATGCTCACATACAGACAAGTTAATCTTAGCACGAGAGCCCAATAAACCCTCTCTAGCTAATCGATTCATGCGATCTTGTCTTATATGTCCCAATCTAGCATGCCAAACCTCATCAGATATATCCGCATTACTAGTAAGAGCAATGTTTGAAAAACAGCTATGAATCGCACAATTCACATCAGGCACCACATCTAGTACCATAAAACCATTAGATAAATAACCATATCCGATTGACACAGAGTCAATCTTAAGTTCTACACAACGACTGAAAAAATTTACAGAGTACCCCAAATCAAGAAGACAAGTAACAGATACAAGATTCCTTCGAATCTCTGGAGCATACAAGACATCATGTAGAAACAAAGTACTTCAACCACGAAGGTTAAGTTTGCAAGTGTCGACTCCCTTGACTTTGACTCTTGCATTGTTTCCTACATAGATCCATTTGTTGCCAGCAGGTACCCGGCGGTACTCCACATATGTAACCCGCTCTCGAGCTACATGGTTGGTTGCTCCCGAATCTATAATCCACAAAGGATAAGAATCAGCCATCAACACAGTACTAGCAACAAAATGCTCAAAAGACATACTAGAAGTTACCTTCTTAGGCTCAGTACACTCCCGAACAAAGTGGCCCTTCTTGCCACAATTAAAGCAAGATAATTTGCTTTTAGGTTTCTTTCCTGTCTTCTTCTTCTTGATTTGATCCTTCTCAGCAGCAGTAGCAACCTTCTTATTCTTTCCCTTTCCCTTCTTGTACCATTTTTTCTTGGATCCAGATGATCCAGCAGAACCGGCAGCCAAATAGGCTTGGCCTGAAATCCTTGCGGATTCTACTCTCTCAGCCTCCAGCTCCACATGCCGTGAGACATCAGCGAAAGTCTTAATACTCTCACTGTGAGTTAAGGTCTGCTTCATGGTCTCCCAAGAATCGGGAAGAGAACGAATAACCGCCTGAACCTGTTGTTCATCGGTCAACTCATGACCGACAGTTTTCAGCTCCCGAATCATATTTGACATCTCCCTGAGATGTTGAACCATCGTTACATTCGGGCGCTTCTTGTAGCTGTCGAACTTGATCGTCAACTGCCGAAGCTTACTCAGACTTATTCCACTGTATCTCTCTCTAAGAGCTACCCAGACTGCATGAGCTGAAGGATATGACTCATACTCTAACACTAGGTCATCCACCATCGAACTTATCAATATGCCCTTAGCAGTGAAATCTTTCCTTTTCCATACCTTATAGGTATCAAGGTCACGTCTGTATTGTGCTGCATTACTCTCAACAGGTTCCATCATAACCTGATTAACAGCCTCTAGGACTTCCTGTTCCTCAAGAACATACTGAATCTTGAGGTGTCATATTTTATAGTTATCCCCATTCAATTTTTCACCTTTGTTCAGTTCAGCTATGATGTTCTTAGTTGCCATAACCTAACATAAATAAACACATTATTTAGTTACTCAGTGTATGCTCTTATGTATGTAATCTCAAAAATAAACTCAAGATAAATCTGATCTGGTTTACAAAATCAAGTGACAACTGCATTATCACTCATCATTTGTATGTGCCAATCAGACTTATATTGATATATTTTATTACATACATCCCACTTAATGATATTAATCATTATTACAGCATGATATTACACATTAAATGAACATATCATTATATACTCATTTGAACTAATCAAGGGCATATTCAATAATCATGCATCATGTAGAGTCAACAGCATTAAATGAACTAATCATTTTAAATGAACACATCATTAAAATAAACATGCTATACTGTGTCAACAAATAACAAACTCTACTAAGAATGTAACAGATTACATTCTTCCTACTCATAAACTAAAAACAACTCCTAATAGACTAGATAAGCGATTACTGCTCCCACTAGGACAAGCCCTAGCGCAGCAGTAATCATGACATGTCCCCTCCGTCTGGACTCAACTACAGTACTCTCTGCTGGGACACTCACAGGCAACACATGCTGCCCTGATACAGAGTCCTTTAAAGACCTCACTAATCGAGAACCAAAATCCTCCACAGGGTCTTCTTCAGGATCCTCTTCACAGTCAGCATAGTTAATCAGCTCTGTGCACAACTGGGTATATGAAATGCGTCCATCATGTAATCCCCAAAATTGTCGTGTCGCGTCAGCAAGATTATCGGGCAATGAACGAATCAACGCCCAAATCCTGTAGTTATCTAATACTGGAAACTCCTGCAACTCGAGCTTCGAGCGTCATGTCGGCTTCCCAATGTGTCCAAGGACTCCATGGTAAGGGTCATAGTCCAAATCTTCGATAGCCTCCCTATACCGATTGCGCAACACATCGCGCCGGGTCATAGTGGTATACATCCGCGCCATCTGTAAAATTGAAATAAATCATGTCAGTACATAACCGACAAAACCAGTACAAATACCGGTATATTTCAATTAATCAAGGCACAGAACAAATACACATTTATCAAGAAGAACTAAACTTCTTGAATTTTAGGCTACATTTAATTGACCCAGTGATCAATCAATTTTGACCCATAGACAGTCATAAACTAGTTCTATCTTTAAGTTATCCACGTCAGATTCCAATTGTTCCAAAACAATCCATTTAACCATTGTTATGAGTTTAGTCGACCAAAGTCAACTTTACACAATTCTTGTGTAAATTTAATTGGACACTAAGCCTTTTGTTGGAATCAAATTAATTGAACTCATGTCCAATTAAAAATTTGATTCAAAGCCCATTTAATTCGGCCCAATTAAGCCAAACTAAATTTTTTTTTAATAAATAAGAAAAAATTTAATCGGTACAAAATAGATTAATAAAAAAAACTATTTTTTTTAATAAATAGGAAAAAAAATTTCTGCGCGCCCTAATTTTTCCGAGCGCCTGTTCGCCCTGTCGCGCGCTTAGCGCGCTGCGTCGATGGCGGCCGTCGCCGTCGCCTCTGCCACGGCCGCGCCGCCTCGACGCCGGTATGCTGCCACGCCTCAGGTCGTCGCCTCGCGCCGGCGACCCTAATCCGGCGCCTAACCCGTGTGCTGCTGGCGTCGGCGGCAGCGCCATCGCGTCGTCTCGTGCTAGCGGTCGTCGCCTCGGCCGCCGTCGCCTCCGCCGCCTCAGGTCGTCGCCTCGCGCCGAATCGCGTCGCCTCGACGACGCCATCAACCGGCCGTGCGTCGTCCGCCAGCGTCGGCGGCTACGCCGCCTCCGACGCCTCACTGGTCGACTTTGCGTCGGCGACAGCGCCGCTTCCGAGGCCGGTGGAAGGGCGTCGGCGTTCGCGTCGCCTCCGAGCGACGCCGAGTCGTCAGTGGCCACGCCGCCTCTGTCGCCTCCGAGAAATCGACTGGGTGTCGGCGTCCACGTCGCTTCCGAGCGACCGGATGCCGGCGACGGCAACCGCACCGCGCAAGGAGTTAACCAGAACAGAGAAGTTCTGTTCTCGGTTGTCTTCTCCGGCGAAGAAATCAAACAGGTATGGAAAAAAATTTCAGAATTTACGCTCTGATACCAATGTTGATACCTGTTGTTGTTGATTACTCGGTTGGAATTTCGTGCTTGCGTCGAAGGAGTGATCACAGAAATCCGGAAGACTCCTCTGTTTCACCAACCAAATTCGCCGGATGTTTCTCTTCGCCTCTCTGATCGAAAGCCACCGCCGAACAACCAACCTCTCCTTGGACGCACTCCTTCCCTTTTTAAGGGAAGGAGATGCACGCACAGCTTCAAGCCGTGTGTGCTCGAGGCGGTTCCACGAACTGCCTCTGTGCAGTTCGTGGAACTGCCACGAACTTCCCACACATGCCTAGTATCCGGTCGACTCGACCTACTAGGACTTCCTGTTAAGTCTGCACACTTAACACTTATATTAGATCACACGTGAATCCTAACTCTTAACTGTGGTTCATACATCAAAACTAAGGAGTGATGCTTACTGCATCAACAATCTCTCCCTTTATGATGTATGACAACACATCAGTTAAAGTGAGGAGAGTCAAATACCAATCTTTATATTTTGACATGTGTAAGAAATGACTTTAAAACTTTTGTCATGCATAAATTTAACCATGTATGAAATGCATTCATCCTTATCAAATTTTTGCATCATTTTAAATTTATATCTTATCTATAATTTTATGTCTCTTCTATCTTCTCTCCCCCTTTGACATACATCAAAACAAAGGTTAAGTTAAAGATATAAACATAATGTATTGGAGAGTTATTATGATATTTTATCAACACCATTTTCAAAACTGCCCTTGAACAAGTTTAAAAATTTTCAAAATTTTTTACAACTCTCCTTGAATAATTCAAAATTTTTAATACTCCCCCTAAATAATTCAAAAGTTTCAAAAGTTCTCAATACTCCCCCTGAATAATTATTATTTTTTTTAATTTCAAATTTTTTCAAAACTCCCTCTGAACAGTTCAACATTTTCAAAATTTTCAATTTTTCAAAACTCCCTCTGAATAATTTAAAATTTTAAAATTTCAAATTTTTTCAAAACATATCTAAAATTTAAATTTTCAAAATTTTCAAAAAATATAAACATTTTCAAAAATATTCAAAACTCCACTTGAATAATTCAAATTTTCAAATTTTTTAATTTTTTAAAGTTTCGATGCAAAACGCGATAGGGATTAAGGTCAAGCATGAATTCCTAAAAATTAAAATTAAATTTTGAAAATACACATCTAAAAATTGTCCTTAAAGAAAATGTCCAACTCTTTTCTAGCTCAAATGATATAAAGTTAATCATCAAGCTTTGAATTAGAGTCAGTCACCGAAGTGATCAATTTACTTTTGTAAATCCCATTTTGGTTCATTTTGATGCACTGGATCTACATCTTGAACTAGGGGTGCAGTCCTAACATCTCACGTCCATCTTCGTGGCTCAATACACAAATAGATAATCCTAGGTGTTTGTGAGATACAAAAGCTACTTAGTTCTATAGGATCATGAAGTCTAGATTGACCTAATCTAGATTAATTTTCAATTTTTTTAAAAATAATAATATAATATTACTTTTTAAAAAAAAATCGAAATGATAAGCATGAAAAAATAATATTCCTAATCTACCCAGTATAAACCACACAAGATTTTATTATAAAACATTTATTAAGTTTCAGTATCATGACAATCCTAATCAGCGGATGGGGGATGAGAAGGACTCATGCCCCAAGACCTAAGAAGATCCATCATCTGTCGATGATTCTCTCTCTTCTCCTGCATAATCTGCATCATCTCAAGATGTTGCCGTTGCATCGTATCCTCCAACCTAAATAATCTTTCTGCTACGGTCGGAGCTGCTGGAATCCCAAGAAATGGTGATAAACTATCAAATCCTGGGACTTCCTGATGCTCGGACTCGGAGTGGTGGTCGGGGTCGATATCTGGCTCATGCTCCTGCTCCGGATTAGGCTGGGGCTGAGGCTGAGGTCCATCTCTCTTCCATACAAGGATATTATTGTCATCTAAACCTACTTTTGCTAAACCAAACTGCCTAGACCCCATCATGTCGTACTCAGTAAACTGTTTGATGTTACCTGTGGTAACATCAAATCCTAATGCGACTAAAAGAGATGTAATGACATGGCAGTAAGGCAAGTGTGTCTTCCTGCTAGTGACTGACCTGGAATGATAAATGATAGAATGAAACATATGTAGGTTAATATCTAAATCTAACCTATGACTAAGTACATAAAGTAAAAATGAATGAAAAGGCCGCATCATGGCGATGTCCCTAGTGGTGAGCGATAAAATGCAGTTTACTATGACTCGATACAGGGCATAGTCCTATACTCGGAGTTTAGTCGAACTAAAGATACTCACAGACGGAGTTCTTTCTTCACCAAAAAGATGCATGTGGATCCTATCTAATGTAATATGAGAGTAGGGGTCACCGTACGGTAACTCCGTGGATGTAAAACGTACATGCAACAGGGCATGTCGAATGCAATAGGCCTAAATGCTCTCTCAACATGTCAGGGGTAAAAACAAAGTCCTTACCTTGTACCCTAGTCGAGTATGAGAGGTCATCAATCTTGCTAAAGTTATTGAAAAATTCCGCACATATGTCTATGTTAATGGGATTTTTACAATAGACTAGTTTCTCTAATCCATAGTGTGTAATGACCTCTATACTTAGTGTGCATGCATTATTAAAGAATGATCTATTAATGTATCTAGTGGGCATAGGAAGGTATGTAATGCTCTCAAATCTAATCCTATGTCCCTCAGTAGGGAACCTAATATCCATGCATGGAGTTTGTGACTCAACTTCAACAACTCTTCTTTTACCCCTAATTAAATTACAAATATTAAATATTTATTAAAGATAATTAAAATTTGAGTTTAAAAACTATTACCTTGGCATTTTGAATGATATTAAAAGGAGATGAAGACCTAAGTGTTTCGGAGGATTGGAATTAAGGTTTTTTCAGTGGAATTTCGACTGTTTTGAATGGGTTTGGCGTGCCTCGGCATTGTTCTTATAGACTGGATTCAGTCGACTGAACACATTCTAGTCGCTTGAATTTGAGTCGACTGAAGATGTTTCAGTCACCTGTTATAATTATTACCATTTACTTCACTGCCTTAACTTTTATCTACTGGGTCATTTCAGTCGACTGAAGTTGTGTTTTACCTTCCCGATGCTCAGAGGTAATTGATTTTGATTCAGTCGACTCTTATTGAGTCGACTGAACATAATTCAGTCGATTGAGTTCGAGTATGATTGATTTACTTCAAAACTTAAGGTTTAATTATCCTCATTTGATTAAGTTAATTATTTAAATTTTGTAGATTAACTAATTTGGTAATTAAGTTTGTTTAAGTATAGTATATAATTTGTTTAGTTTGTTAAGTTTAGTTCAATTAAGGTAAGTTGTTGAAATACATTTGGTTCAAGTGTATTAGGTTTAATTCAACTTTATTAAAATCTAAATCATCTCACCCAAGTTAGATTTTCAATACACTTATTCCTACGAGTTTTGTGAGATGAGAATTTCTTTTATCTTAATTAAATTTAATGAGCAATTTCAAAGTGTTTAAACTTGTGTTAGATTCAAGCTTGGTTTGAGTTAGTCAAGTAGATTTTTCCAATATTGACTTCTAGGTCGTGGCGAGGCACATGACCTTCTTGGTTATTAGAGCAACGATCACTTCTTAGACAAAGTCAATAAAGGAATCAAGTACTTGATTCACTTTAGATTAAGCCTTGGTCTAACTAGTTAAATACTTAGTGAGTTAGCTTCGGTCAGTTCCACTCGACTTAGTGCACCAGGTCATGGCGAGGCACATGACCTTCTTGATTATCGGAGCAACGACCACTTCCTAGACATGCACTTCGAAGAGTTTCCCCAACTTACTATCAGTTCACTTGTCTTAGTACTAGGTTGTTCAAGTCTAAGCTACTTTGTTTCCTATCTAGTCCATTCTACATTAAGCAAGTAAAGTAAACTAAGACATTCAAGTGTTTAACTAAAGCGAGCAAGTGTTAGACTAAAACAAGAAAAGTTAACTAAAACATGCAAGTGTTTAACTAAACAAGGAAACAAGCAAGGTGTTAGCTCCCTCTAAATGGTAGCTAGTTTGACTTTTGTTCACTAAGTGAACTTGACACTTGGGAACCCAAAATTGATTTGGTCCAACTTGGTTGACTAAGCTAAACTTAGGAACCCATGCTTGGACTTGATTCTTAGCATTTCGGCTAAGTAATGACATGTAAGATTTATAGGTGGACTTAGCCTTATACCCGAGTCTGGATTTGTTGTACATAACTCGCTGAGATCCAAGCATCATGTTGAGATACTTGGAACCTGAAGTGAACTTTTCTAAAGATCTAGTTAGATCTTCTACTTTCCTTTTTAGAACTGAGTTCTCTTCCTCAAGCTTTACAACTTGAGTTGAGTCTCTATCCTTAAATTGGCAAGTCGAAGTCTTCGAGTTGACTTGCTCCTTAAGTACTTGGACTTCCTTATGTAGCGAGTCGACTCGATTTTCGGACTTAGCTAACTTCCTACCTAAGCATGCAATAATGTTATATAATTTATCTTCTAGGGGAGAAGTTACCTCGTCAGAACCTTCAGAAACGGATGCGGGTCCTGTTGGTGCAGGGGCACCAGATAATCGAATCTGTGTTTTGATTATGGAAAAGACATAAAGTTAAATTTACATCGTTATCTCACGAGCTAAATCGAGTGTGCAGAAAGGTACTAAAGCTAGAGTTGAAGGCTAGCGACACCCGGAGGAAGCCGCGGTAGTCGGGCGATACTCGAGTGACTTCGGAGGGAGCCGAAGGAATCGAGTGGAAGGCTGGAAGCAAGAGCTACAAATTAAGTATCGAGGTAAGCTCGTGTGAGTGAGAGATGGTAAGGTCGTGTCCTCTTTACGAGGATGACCTTAGGCGACGATCCGACTAAGACTTCCTGTGGAAGGTCTAGGTCGAGATCGGACGGTTAGAAACCGTCGCATTTATCATTTTCTGAGTTAACCTCTTACTGCAGGGAAGTGGCGGTGGCGATCATTGGACATTAGGCGATCATATCGCTGATCGATGAGAGGCATCGATCGATCATTATCATCGATCGGTGATGAGAGGCATCAGTCGACTGATGGCGACGACTCAGCCTTTGCGCTAGGTCAAAACGGATAACGTTTGACGCGGCCACTTCGCGATAAAATTTGGACAACTTCGTGATCCGTTCCAAAAAAAAGGGAGACAAATTCAGAGGCCAAAGTCTATAAAAGGAGGAGGATTCCAACTCCAAAATTACATCAAGTTTATTCATCAAGTGCTCCTACAACGCCAACGCTCCAACATCGTCATAACGCCGATGCGACGTCAAGTTTCGATCTTCTTCGTCGGCAGCAGAATCAAGTAATATTTTTGATATTGTATTCTTTGTTTTTCTTCATAACGAGGTGAGGTAGGCTTGTTGCCTCATCCTCGTATATTCGGTTTTGTGATTGTTGTCTCCTACCTCCAACGAGGAGGAGACGTTATAGTGCTTTGCCCTCCGTACGCGGTCTAGGACCGATAGGGCCTTGGAGTAGCAACCGCTAGGTTGTGAACCAAGTAAAATAAACGTGTTCATTTATTTTCCGCTGTGCTTACTTTATGTATCGAACGAACGAAAAAGCAAAGATTTACGATCGCTATTCACCCCCCTCTAGCGATCCACTTTGATCCAACAGATCCGTGGCTTCTCTCGGACTCGAAATCAGACTCATATTCAGAACTTGACTCGGCCATAAATGCGACGAAGCTTCTCTTCGTCTCTTCCGTGTCCGACTCCTCCGATGACGACTCATCCCATGTAGCCTTAAGAGCCTTATTCTTCTTTTCCTTTTTTGGTTTTTCTTCCTTTTTTAAATTTGCGCACTTTGACTTGTAATGTCTTTTTCCGTTGCATTCGTAGCAAGTCACTTCCGATCGAGGTCTCGGCTTGTTGTCGGCCACCTTTTTGGCGTCTTTCTTCGTAAACCTCTTCTTTCGGTTGAATATTTTTCTTACCATATTTACAATCTCCTCTTCTCCGTTTGTTTTAGACTCCGACTCGTCTTCGGACTCAACCTTCACTTTTCTTTCCTTTTTAGTTGAACCTGCCATCAAAGCTATACCTTTCTCGGTTTGACCCGAGTTAGCTTGTTCGTGTAATTCAAGTTCACAAAATAGTTCATCTAACCTAATTGTGGAGAGATCCATAGATACCTTATAGGCATTGACAATCAATGTCCATAAGACATTTCTCGAGAATGCTTTAAGAGTATACCTAATTAAGTCCCTATTCTCTATTTGGTGTCCTATTAGATGTAATCCATTTAATATATTTTTAATCCTAGTATGAAGTTGACTAGCATTTTCGTTTTCGTTCATTTTACAATTAAATAATTTATTTAAAAGCATGTCCCGTTTGGCTATCCTAGTGTCATTTGTACCCTCATGCAATTCAATTAATTTCTCCCATAATTCTTTAGAATTTTCAAATGGATCTACCCTATTTAGCTTTTCTTTAGTAAGTCCGCATTGCAAGGTGTTAAGTGTCTTATAATTGACTTGAGCTCTCTTCCTAATATCCGAGGTCCATTTCTCTGGTTCTAACAACTCTCCCGCGTCGTCTACCGGAGTTGTGAACCCTTTTCTAATTGAAAACCAGACCTCTATGTCAGTCTTCAGATAACACTCCATTCGTCTTTTCCAGTAGGAAAAGTCCTCTCCATTAAAGAAATGAGGACGAACGGTGTTGCATCTCTCTAAGTGTGACATCATTAATAAAAAAATTTCTAAGGACAAAAATTAATTTAACTGAAATAAATCTAGTATGCAGAAAATCCTAATATGTAGAAAACTATTTTAATTAATTTAAATATACTGATTATTAATTTAATATGCAAAAATTTATTTTAATAAATTTTAAAATGCAGAATATTAATTTTTAAAATGCAAAAAATTATTTTAGTAAATTTTAAAATGCTAAATATTAATTTAATATGCAAAAAATTATTTTAATGAATTTTAAAATACAAAAAATTATTTTAAAATGTAGAAAATTATTTTAGTAAATTTTAAAATGCAGAAAATTATTTTAGTATTTTTTAAAATGCTGAATATTAATTTAATATGCAGAAAATTATTTTAATGAATTTTAAAATGTAGAAAAATATTTTAAAATGTAGAAAATTATTTTAGTAAATTTTAAAATGCAGAAAATTATTTTAAAATGATAAAAATTATTCTAATGCAATAAGAATTATTCTAGAGCAATAAAAATTATTTTAAAGTAATAAAAATTATTTTAGAGCAATAAAAATTATTTTAGAGCAATAAAAATTATTCTAAAGTAATAAAAATTATTCTAATGCAGTAAAAAATATTGTAAACTAATCTAAAGCTCACGATAGTAGTTTCACCAACTCGGAGTGCCCCTTGCCCTGATACCAATTGTATGATCGAGTAAACCGAGAGAGGGGGGTGAATCTCGGTATTTTATAATTTTTTTCTAAACAGAATATGCAGCGGAAATTAAATAAGTTAGACACAACAATTTACTTGGTTCACAACTCGAACCGGGTTGCTACTCCAAGGCCCATAGCTCTCCCGCGAGCTACCTCGAAGGGCAATTCACTAAATACCCTCCGATTCGAGAACTCTCGACTTCGGAGGGTTTTGCTTTTTTACAAATAATAGAGATGAGTAACACACTACCCACTCTTGAATTTAAGTACAATAGTGAAAAAATGAATAAATAAATACAAGACGTATACTGACACTAAGTAGATGGTAGAAGTACACTCGGAGTGTCGGAAGATCGCTTTGTTGTGAGAGTTTTAGCTTTGGTGGATGAGAATGGATTTCAACAGCACTTCGACGTAAAAGTTGATTATTTCTGGGATCTGATTGAGCACAAGTTTTATAAACTGTTTCCAGTCGACTGGAATGCCTTCCAGTCGACTCCACATCAACCTGTCGATATGGAATTCGTGGTCTTCCAGTCGACGGAATCCTCTTCAGTCGACTCCACGTCACTCGGCTCCACATCGGGAAATTTCCCTCTTCAGTTGACTCAATCTCTTCAGTCGACTCAAGCCCTTTCCATCTGCGTCGCACGATCTCTGATCGATCAATAGTTGATCCTACCAAATAGGTATCCAGTCGACTGATACATCTCCAGTCGACTAGATTTCAGTCAACTAGAATCCATTCAGTCGACTGATCCCTGCAAAACAGGCTTAGCACAAAATATATAACATGAATTATGATAGCAGTAGTAATACTGCTCGATCTCGACTACTAAGTCCCATGCGGACTTTTCGTCGGATCGACGCCTAGCTTTGTCCCCCCATAGAGGACTCAGTCTCACCTCTTCACTCGAGGCTTACCTGTCGACTACCTGTCAGATTTACCATTCTTGACATCCGATCTGACCCACCAGAGCTTCCACCAGTTGTCTGGTCTGCCTGACCTAGCTGGACTTTTTGCCGATTGTCCGGTCTCCTGACCCAACCGGTCTTCATGCCAAATGTCTGGTCCACTTGACCCATCTGGACTTCATGCATGGTGTCCGGTCCTCCTGTTTTGTCAAGATTCATGCCTAATATCCGGTCAACTCGACCTACTAGGACTTCTTGTTAAGCCTGTACACTTAACACTTATATTAGATCACACGTGAATCCTAACTCTTAACTGTGGTTCATACATCAAAACTAAGAAGTGATGCTTACTGCATCAACACTAAGATGGTGTCGGTCTTGCAAAACTAGCACCAAGGTGGTGCTGGTCTTGCAAGACCAACACCGTATGGTGCTGATCTTGCATGACTAACACCGTTGTGGTATTATTTTTACAATATTAGTACCAATTTGTTGTTGGATTTAGAGGTGATATTGATTTTGAAAGTGATGTTGATTTTTTTATCATGGTATTGATTTTTAGATGTAGTGTGAATTTTGCATGCATGATAAGAAGGTTTTAAAGTTTATGATTTTAAATCAATTGACACATACGCATAACTTATCGTATGAATGTTAAAACTAGACATAAACACCTTCATTGCACTATTTTTTCCACTAAATGTCATGTAAAATACCGAGGAAAAAAATTAATTAATACCCTTGTTAATTAATAAATTATCTTATAAAATTTTTCAGGAATTTTTAGAAATTTTTCTGGATTTAAACGGAAGTTTTATGGATATTTCATGGGGATAAAGTAGATAGACTTTTGTAAAACCTATTTAGACTATCTGCTAGGAATTAATAGATTTAATTAAAATGTTTATATCCCTTCCTTTTTCCCTCATTCCCGATCGCAACTCCTCTTCTTTTCTTTTCCCGATCGGCCGTTTCTTTCTCTTCCCATTCCCGAACTTGCGATTTTCTTCTCCCCGCCGTTTCTCCTCCTTCGCTCGATGGTGCTCCCCCTTCTCCACTATGGTGATTTCCCCTCTCCATTGTGGCTATTGAGCGAGCTCGCCGGTCACCGTCGCCACGCCGCTGCCACTGCGAAATTAGAGCCACTGATGCTGCCGCCACTCCTTCCTCAACCGATCTGCCTCTACAAGCCACTTGCATGCGACCGACGACCACCAACCTTAGCTGTTGCCGTTGATCACCACCGCGAGCACTCTACCTCAGTTGCCGATTACTTGCATCGCCGGAGCTACTCGTCCATTGCTGCCCCATTATCGCCATCAGCCAACTCGACATTGGACTTCTCTTCGCCATCATTCGGTTGTTCTCTGTGGCATCTCTAACCTGGATTATCGCTGTGTCAACCCCAAGACCTCTTCTAGATCCAGATCGAGATATCCATGTGGTGTTTCCGATCCAGACTGCTGCTATCTCAAGGCCTTCCTCGTCTGGATTTCGGGTTTTTGCTAGATTTGTGAGCTAATCTAGAGTCAAGAAGGAGAACTGGTAATTGGATCTTCGCGACCCATTCTGTTCTAAAGCACGATCTTGCTTAATTCCAGCGATCGACGAGTCTTGTGGGTCTCGTCGTTCTGGGAAGAATGCAAGAAGCATAGATTGTGGTTTCATACAGTGCCAATTCCAGTATTCCTGTGTTGTGTATTTGGCTCGACCTTATCAACACCTTCACTGCTGGTTGCTTGGTAAATTCTTCAACTCAATCATCTTTGTTGATGTCTATTTTACTTTCTCTTCTATGTTCAGGGGAGATGGGTGATCAGAGAAAAGATTTCGGGTAGATAGATCTGATTGTTTCAGAACTGAAACCATCAATCATTAATCCAAAAGTTGTGCAACTAAGAGTAAGAAAGGTGTAAATTGTTTAAGTAATTGAAGTTAAGCTGGCAGGTCTTTCTTTCTACCGTAGCATGCAAGAGAATGGAGGTAAGTGTTGTTTATCTTCTACTGGTTGAATTGAGTAAGAAGGGGATAGATCAACAGAAGTCTTGTACTAATTCGGTTGTAGGTACTAATTGCATTGGAGTTGAGATTGAACTTGACCACAGTTCCATTGATGGGTGCTGATCGGAGTTTCTTTTGTATCAAGGAGTCAGTGGTGGTTGATTCGAACAGTGAGGTAAGTGAACCTTGAGCTAATATTTTGGTAATGAAATATAGGGATGGATGTGAAGGGTTGATTAGGTTAATTGGATAACTAAATCAATCTTATGGTTTGAGATACGAAGTTGATGTGGGGTCTGATTCGATTATGCGATGTACAATAGAACTTAATTATGTTCTATGTTGTGTACAGGATGTTGGATCGAGATAAATTCTTGGACGTAAAGGCAAATGATATTTTCAGCTAGTCTACATTATCAGGTGGGTAATTCCTACCCTGGTCAGGTAGTTTTAAATGCATGCAAATTTAGATACATGATCATCTTATATGATCATGTTACCTTGACTCTGTTCTTATTTACTCTTGCGCATGATACTTTACCTTTGGCTGTTAACTCCATTGATGCAATCATGTTACATTTTATCATGATTAGGAGTTATATATATAGGTGATGTAAGTAACCTAAAATTTGTTTAGTTAAGTGCAAATAGTAAAGTGCGGATGACAACCTGATTGTAAATTGGGCAAAGAGGTCATCTGTGGGTAGGTAATGTTTTGAAAGTAGGGTTAATTCTAATACCCTTAGGTTGCATGTTTACCATCGACCACACATTGTATAAATTGTCAAGTGAATGATACTTAGTGTGTCGCTACGGACCGGTGGTCATAACTTGATATAATCAGTTTGAGTACGACTCTCTACAGGATAGAGAGTGCGTCCATCAGTTGAGTATGACTCTTTACAGGATAGAGAGTGTGTCGATCAGTTGAGTACGACTCTCTACAGGATAGAGAGTGCATCCATCAGTTGAGTACGACTCTCTGCAGGATAGAGAGTGCATCAATTAGATTGGTATGACTCTCTACAGGATAGAGAGTGTTATGATCAGTTGAGTACGACTCTCTACAGGATAGAGAGTGCGTTGATCTGATTAGTATGACTCTCTGTAGAATAGAGAGTCTATGGTGTGAGACATTGCATTCATGTCATTTGCATGCACGCTGGCGACGTGGTCTTCCTTGTGGTTGAGAGGGTCGCCAGTCATCCTGCCTCCACGGTTACTCATAGGAGGAGTAACCTATGTGAGGGCAGAAGATTGTGGTGCCACACTCTACCATTATAGACAGTGGTAGTGGGATTTGCGTATCGTAGTCCTGCGTGTGTGACACTCGACCACTCATGGGTAGTGACTGTCGGAGTGGCCAACGGCAGAGACCCTCCATCGTGTAGCTTTCTCTTCATGCTTATATGCTACTCGATCATACTACCTACTCGGCCACTCGAGAGTAGTGGTTGGTGTTGAGTTGAGACAGTTGTCATGCTCGAGCCACCGAGGCAACATTGGGGTCGTGGTAGCTTTAGGGTGAGCCGACATGACCATGCATGCTGCATTGCCGTGACTTATGACATTTTTGCATATTACCATATATATACATACATATATATATATATATATATATATATATATATATATATATATATATATATATATATATATATGGATGGTTGTGATTAATATATATATAGATGCAGTCTATATATATATGCTTATTGTGATGTTGCATTTGACTGTACTATGCTTGCTGCATTTGGTTGTACATCATATTCATGCATGTTTTCTGCATCTGTTATACAGTTGTGTCGGATACTTGTATATTTGTTGGACAGACCATTAGATACCTTGACCTGTATCATGAGTATATTGTGAGTTAGTATTACTCTTCCTGTTATATATGTTGGATATATTCTCAGGTTGGATCAGAGTAGCGTAGCAAACTTTCAAGTATGTCTGCGTTATACGTTGTTTATTTGGTTAGACGGTATATGCATGTATTTATATACTGTGTTGTTATACCTGTGATACCTTTAGGTTATGTTGTTGAATTACATGTGATATTTGATATATACATGTTTTTCTTATTACCTGTTGAGTTTTACTCACCACCACGAACCCTGAGTTTTTCTGTCACCCAGGTAACAGGTAGCTGATTTCGTGATGGACTTGGAGCACCGCTGGCTGGCATCGTCTCATCTCAACTCCGAGAGTCCGGGTTTTTGAGTTTTCATTGGTGTTCCGATATGGATTTAGTTTATGTGATGTTTTGTAGTGATTGGACGTTGTAAATGTTGTACCCTTCTTTTTTCTGATTTTGTTATGGTGTTCTGAGTCGGTGTTAGTCATACCGGTATGCATGTGTGTAGTTTGTGATATTGTTGTATTATGTTTTCGCTGTATTTTGTGTATTTATTGTATTTATCTTTATGTGTTATGTTTATTGTGGGCCCAAGGGCCTTGTATTAACACGAGATGTTGTCACGTATAGGGGAGATGTCGTCCGTTTGTTTTTCGACACGGCATACTCTCGGGGCATGACAACTTTAGTGGTATCAGAGCCCTAGGTTCTGCGATGCCATATAATGTTATTTTGTGTCGAGTCTTGGATTCTCGGAAGTTGATTTGTTTCGGTTTTGGTTGGTTTTCTGAGATGAGATGTGACAGCGGTCTGAGCTCCAAGCAACATAAAGTAAGTATTCATGATGACTTATTTTCTAGTTGGATACTTATCTGGACTTGATTAACAAGTGTATACAGTTAGAGTTATTATAACTGTACAGACTCGTAGTAGAAGTCGCCCATCGTGGCGACCAACCGGAGTTGCCGTTAGGGTTTATACTCTCGGTTTTGTTGGTTATGTATTTCATGTTTAAACAGGGAATAACCTGTAGTGTGTTGGTTATTATTCGTAACCGTAGTATGAGTTGACCACGGGAACGACCTGTTGAGTCTGTGAGTCTTGAACATATGTCGAAAAGGTGATTTACCTTTGAGAGCCGACTGATACCGAGTCGGGGAACAGGGGTCGAGTCGTCACATTTTTTGTGGAAATCAAAGACTGCAATCTTAGAGATTTTTACTAACGGTGCTAGTCAGATCATTACCTGTTGGGTAATAGACAAGTCAAGTAGACTATTGTTGATGCAGATAGCGGAATGCTAGTTTACGATGTTTCATAGGGATGTTATCCCTGAGTTATTCGTACTAGGTTGTATAACTTTGAAGGTACCTTTGAGTACTTCACTTGGGTTGTACAAAGGAAGTAGAGTTAGTTGTATACCATTATCGGGATCAAATTGGTACTTGGAGGAAAATGCAGAAAATAACCTTCAGGGAATAAAACATCACTTGATCATGGTTTAGTGATGTTGAGGGAGAGTATTTCCCGAGTCACTTTCAGTGACACATTGTAAGGAATTCTTGAGCTTCAAGTAGGGTGATCGTCGGTAACGAGAATATTATACAGAGTCATTAGACTTGCAGAGTTTATGCTCACCTAATAGCTCAAGAAGATGAATGAATATTTTAAGCCACCCACGGTTGTTGGCTTACTGTTGGATTAGGATGTCTAGATCTTCTATCAGATCCTGTTGGAAGACATTGATTGAGTCAGGAGTTTAGAAATGACTCCGTACAAGTGTTTAAGAGTTGGAGACCGGTAAGCAGATATTGCTGGTCAACTTATTAGAGTCAGAAGTCTCCGACTATTGGATAAAAGGAGCAAGATCAGAGTCATAGACCTTGAGCTACTTTCCGATTATAGAAGACCAACCGCAGATCATCAGGATGTTCTCGTGCATATAAGAAAAATCAGAACAAAGACTCCGAAGAGATTATGTGCGTGCAGTACAGATCACGAAGACACGTGAAGTCAGATTATCTGTTGGATCAGTTCATCTGTTGCTATTGTAAGCAACTAGTACATTTGAGGATCTATACTTTGAAGACTCAGTTGAAGACTACCAATGGTGTTCCGGGAGGATGATGCACAGTCTCGACAGCAGAGATCATCACAGAAGATTAGGTTATCTCACCAGCAGTGACCTACCACCTCAGGCATGGTTGGAGTTCCTTGATACTTCCCTTCAAGGGAAGTGACTTACTCAATAGTATCAGCAGAAGACATCGTAGAAGACTCATGCAGACGACAACGACAACAGTTATCCCCATATGTGGATTGACTTAATACAGAGGAGAGAGTATACGACGATGGTCGTATCTATTCGTTATCCTACAATTACAGCTCGTAGGATTAAGTGATGGGATCAGACGATCCGGGAAAATCCTCGAGTCATTTGTCATAGAAATGCGACCGCTTTATCGCGGACTATTGGATATGATCTTTTTCTCTTCGGAGAAAGGCCGAGACCTGCAGGGAGACTTTGGATCGGATTGACAGATAATTGATCATTCAGGGTATTACTTTAATTTTACCCTCTAAGCTGACATATTGAGAGATACTTATAGTTTATAGGTATCTTTGTCTAGAACATTCTCAGTTTGGATTAGAAGGGTTCCTATACATCGACTTGTGGGTCGGTGGTATCTCTATTGTCAGGTGAGATGGGGATCAACAATTAAGAAGTCAAAGGATGCCCTTAAACTCTGATAGACATACCTTTACTGTAAACATATCCTTACGGATGGTCAAATTGTTGAGATTATGGTATAATTATATCTCTTAGATGTGCGTATAATCTGAGAGTAGTCGAATGTAGTTTTGAATGAACTCCTAGGCTTGTTGCATAGGCAAGTGGAGTAGGCGATTGAAATGATTGCGGAAATAGTTCAGATATCAAAGATCCCATATCGGGTGATAATTTGATTGGTATCAGTGTTGCTAAACACTATAAAAATTGGAAGAACGTGAGTTACGATTATAGGAGATGTCGGAAGGGATATTTATCTGTCCCAGTATTTCTCCTTGAGAAGATCCGAAACTCTTTGCTGAAAGAGAGATGTGCCTTTGAGATTATGCATTGATTATCGATGATGAATACAGTAGTTGTTGTGAATGAATATCCTTCGTTATGGATAGATGATCTATTTAGATCATCTAAGAACACCTGTGTATAATCTAGGGATGGTTTACGACTGGAGTATTGATATTGTAGTGACATAACATCATACAATTATCATTATCGTTGTGATGATTGATATATCATCAGCTTAGAGTAAATAGGATGCAGGTATATGGAGGACGACAATTTCATACCTAGTATGAAATTTATGAGTTTTAATTAAGTTGTTAGACTAATTAATGATTTAGTCGCCACTGGATTTGAGAATCGTGTATCCTGGACACGATTGGATCAGTTTGTGGTTGTTGGAGTTGCGTAACCTGGCCACTGTTGATTATGGTAGTTGGAGTTGCGCACTCGACCACTGTAGATGGTGATTTTTCTTGTATGTTTTGGTTAATACTGTAGATGTGGATAGAATGTTTTAGCATTACTATACCACAGACTTGTTTGACAAAGGTGATGATGAAAATCATTTAGTCGAAAGCTGGTGAAACCAGTTTACAAGACCTATATGACGGTTAACTTTTACACGAGTATTAGTTAATCCTTCTGAGGTGGATACAAGGATGTTGTATGCAAATGCATCATTTCAGGGATCGGAGAGATTCTGATGCAGTTGCATGAGGTGTATCTTATGTTTATGACAGTTAAGAAACTACGAGATAAGCTGTTATACACGTGATGTGGTGTTAACATATATGATCTCGTGTTGTAGTGATATGGAGTAGGAATGCTCATGGGATTTTTAACTAGCTATTGGGCAACTACTATAGAGTTGCTGGAACACGAACAGTTGCAATTTGCGAGACTGGTCGCTATAGTTTTCCACGCACTTACAGAGTGTATGGGGTGGATTTTGGACGGTAGATGGACTTCCCTTGTGAGAAGATAATTTCCCGTCTCTAATATGGATACGTGTTCTGGACACGCATCCACTTAAGAAAGAGTTGCTACAGGAGACACATCATTTGGGATTTGTTGTGCATCCTGGTGGTACTCGGACGTACCGATATTTGAGATGTTTATACTGGTGGGAACGGTATGAAGAGAGATACCGCAGACTTTGTTGCTGGGTATTTAGTATACCAGCAGGTGAAGGTTGAACATCAGAAACCCACTGGATTGCTCCAAGAAATTCTGATTTCGGAATGGAAGTGGGAGCATATCACTATGGATTTTGTTATGGGATTGTCTAGAACCCGAAAAAGGAATGATGCGATTTGGGTAATCGTGGATCGACTAACCAAATCAGCTCACTTTCTGTCTATTCGTGGAATGGACTTGTTGGATCGTCTGGCAGAGTTGTACTGCCGAGAGATTATCAGATTGCACGGAGTGCCTTTGGGTATTATATCTGATAGAGATCCGCGATTTATCTTGCGATTTTGGCAGAATCTACAGCAAGCTATGGGTGCAGAGCTTCGATTCAGTACCGCATTTCATCCGCGGATGGAAGGACAGTTTGAGCATATCATTCAGACATTAGAGGATCTATTCAGATCCTGTGTCATGAATTTCAGAGGCAGTTGGGAGGATCACGTCATTTAGTAGAATCTGCCTATGACAACAGCTACCACTCTTCTATTCTGATGGCTCCACTCGAGGCCTTATACGGTAGACCCTGTAGATCTCCCATGTTATGGGAGGAAGTCGGGGAAATTAGTTCCACGCTACATTGGTCCATTTGAGATATTAGAGCAGATTGGGGGTGTAGCTTACCAGTTGTCTTTACCTCCGACACTTGCGAGTATTCACAACGTATTTCCTATTTCTATGCTGAGGAAGGTAGCAATTCCACTTCAGCCTAATGCGACCTATGAGGAGATTCCAGTACGAATTTTTGATCGCAAGGAACGCCGGTTGAGGAACAAAATCATCCGACTTGTGAGGGTTGGATGGCAACATCATACTGATGAGAGGCTACGTGGGAGCTGGAAGATACTATCCTAGTTCGGTACCCTTGTTTTGTTCGTGGTCATTCCGGAAATGTCTTGTATTGGTTCTTACATTTAAGTACAAAATTTGGGGACCAAATTTTTATTAGTGGGGGAGAATGTAAAATACCAAGAGAAAAAAATAAAAATTAATACCCTTGTTAATTAATAAATTGTCTTATAGAATTTTTAGGAATTTTTAGAAATTTTTCTGGATTTTAAACAGAAGTTTTATGGATATTTCATGGGGATAAAGTGGATAGACTTTTGTAAAGCTTGTTTAGACTATATGCTAGGAATTAATAGATTTAATTAAAATATTTATATCCCTTCCATTTTCCCTCATTCCCGATCACAACTCCTCTTCTTTTCTTTTCCCGATTGGCCGTTTCTTTCTCTTCCCATTCCCGAACTTGCGATTTTCTTCTCCCCGCCATTTCTCCTCCTTCGCTTGATGGCGCTCCCCCTTCTCCACTGTGGCGATTTCCCCTCTCCACTGTGGCTATTGAGCGAGCTCACGGCCATCCACCACGCACCACGCCGCCGCCATCGCAAATTGGAGCCATCACGCCGCCACCGCTCCTTCTCGACCGACCGCCTCCGCCGCATGTGACCGACGACCACCAACCTTAGCCGTCGCCGTTGATCACCACCACGAGCACTCTGCCTCAGTCGCCGATTACTTGCATCGCCAGAGCTACTCGTCCATCGCTGCCCCATTATCACCATGAGCCAACTCGACATTGGACTTCTCTTCGCCGTCACTCGGTTGTTCTCTGTGGCCTCTCTAACCTAGATCATCGCTGTGTCAACCCCAAGACCTCTTCTAGATCCAGATCGAGATATCCCTGTGGTGTTTCCGATCCAGACTGCTGCTATCTCAAGGCCTTCCTCGTCTGGATTTCGGGTTTTTGCCAGATTTGTGAGCTAATCTAAAGTCAAGAAGGAGAATTGGTAATTGGATCTTCGCGACCCATCCTGTTCTAAAGCACGATCTTGCTTAATTCCAGCGATCGACGACTCTTGTGGGTCTAGTTGTGCTCTCGTCGTGCTGGGAAGAATGCAAGAAGCATAGATTGTGGTTTCATACAGTGCCAATTCCAGTATTCCTGTGCTGTGTATTTGGCTCGACCTTATCAACACCTGCACTGCTAGCTGCTTGGTAAATTCATCAACTCAATCATCTTTGCTGATGTCTATTTTACTTTCTCTTCTATGTTCAGGGGAGATGGGTGATCAGAGCAAAGATTTCGGGTAGATAGATCTGATTGTTTCAGATCTGAAACCATCAATCATTAATCCAAAAGTTGTGTAGCTAAGAGTAAGAAAGGTGTAAATTGCTAAGTAATTGAAGTTAAGATGGCAAATCTTTCTTTCTACCGTAGCATGCAAGAGAATGGAGGTAAGTGTTGTTTATCTTCTACTGGTTGGATTGAGTAGGAAGGGGATAGATCAATAGAAGTCTTATACTAATTCGATTGCAGGTACTAATTGCATTGGAGTTGAGATTGAACTTGACCACAGTTCCATTGATGGGTGCTGATCGGAGTTTCTTTTGTATCAAGGAGTCGGTGGTGGTTGATTCGAACAGTGAGGTAAGTGAACCTTGAGCTAATATTTTGGTAATGAAATATAGGGATGGATGTGAAGGGTTGATTAGGTTAATTGGATAACTAAATCAATCTTATGGTTTGAGATACGAAGTTGATGTGGGGTCTGATTCAATTATACGATGTACAATAGAACTTAATTATGTTCTATGTTGTGTACAGGATGTTGGATCGAGATAAATTCTTGGACGTAAAGGCAAATGATATTTTCAGCTAGTCTATATTATCAGGTGGGTAATTCCTACCCTGATCAGGTAGTTTTAAATGCATGCAAATTTAGATACATGATCATCTTATATGATCATGTTACCTTGACTCTGTTCTTATTTACTCTTGCGCTTGATACCTTACCTTTGGCTGTTAACTCCATTGCTGCTATCATGTTACATTTTATCATGATTAGGAGTTATATATATATAGGTGATGCAAGTAACCTAGAATTTGTTTAGTTAAGTGCAAATAGTAAAGTCCGGATGAAAACCTGATTGTAAATTGGGCAAAGAGGTTATCTGTGGGTAGGTAATATTTTTAACGTAGGGTTAATTCTAATACCCTTAGGTTGCATGTTTACCACCGACCACGTATTGTGTAAATGGTCAGGTGAATGGTACTTAGTGTGTCGCTACGGATCGGTGGTCCTAGCTTGATATAATCAGTTTGAGTACGACTCTCTACAGGATAGAGAGTGCGTCCATCAGTTGAGTATGACTCTCTACAGGATAGAGAGTGTATCGATCAGTTGAGTACGACTTTCTACAGGATAGAGAGTGCGTCCATCAGTTGAGTACGACTCTCTGCAGGATAGAGAGTGCGTCGATTAGATTGGTATGACTCTCTACAGGATAGAGAGTGTTATGATCAGTTGAGTACGACTCTCTGCAGGATAGAGAGTGCGTTGATCTTATTAGTATGACTCTCTGTAGAATAGAGAGTCTATGATGGATGTCTGTATGTGAGACATTGCATTCATGTCATTTGCATGCACGCTGGCGATGTGGTCTCCCTTGTGGTTGAGAGGGTCGTCAGTCATCCTGCCTCCACAGTTACTCATAGGAGGAGTAACCTATGTGAGGACATAACATTGTGGTGTCGCACTCTACCATTATAGACGGTGGTAGTGAGATTTGCCTGTCGTTGTCCTGCGTGTGTGACACTCGACCACTCATGGGTAGTGACTGTCGGAGTGGCCAATAATAGGGACCCCCATCGTGTAGCTTGCTCTTCACGCTTATATGATACTCGATCATACTGCCCACTCGGCCACTCGAGAGTAGTGGTTAGTGCTGAGTTGAGACAGTTGTCATGCTCAAGCCACCGATGCCACACTGGGGTCGTGGTAGCTTTAAGGTGAGCCGACATGACCATGCATGTTGCATTGCCGTGACTTATGACATTTTTGCATGTTACCATATATATATATATATATATATATATATATATATATATATATATATATATATATATATATATATATATATATATATATATATATAAATGGTTGTGATTAATATATATATAGATGCAGTTTATATATATATGCTTATTGTGATGTTGCATTTGACTGACTATCTATGCTTTGCATTTGGTTGTACATCATATTCATGCATGTTTCCTGATCTCTATACCATTGTTCGATACTTGTATATTTGTTAACCATTAGATACCTTGACCGATCATGAGTATATTGTGAGTTAGTATTACTCTTCTGTTATATATGTTGGATATATTCTCGTGTTGGATCAGTAAGCGTAGCGCACTTTCGAGTATGTCTGCGTTATCGTTGTTTATTTGGTTAGGGGTATATGCATGTATTTATATACTGTCTTTGTTATACTTGTACCTTTAGGTTATGTTGTTGAATTACATGTGATATTTGATATATACATGTTTTCCCATTACTCGAGTTTTACTCACCACCACGGACCACGAGTTTTCTATCGCCCTGTGAATGTGCCGACTTCGTGATGGACTTGGAGCACCGCTGGCTGGCATCGTCTCATCTCAACTCCGAGAGTCCGGGTTTTTGGGTTTTCATTGGTGTTCCGATATGGATTTGGTTTATGTGATGTTTTGTAGTGATTTGACGTTGTAAATGTTGTACCCTTCTTTTTTCTGATTTTGTTATGGTGTTCTGAGTCGGTGTTAGTCATACCAGTATGTATGTGTGTAGTTTGTGATGTTGTTGTATTATGTTTCCACTGTGTTTTGTGTATTTGTTGTATTTACCTTTATGTGTTATGTTTATTGTGGGCCCAACGACATTGTATTAACACGAGATGTTGCCACGTACAGGGGAGATGCCGTCCGTTTGCTTTTCGACATGGCATACTCTCGGGGCGTGACATGTCAAGTATTCAAAGATCCAAATCCCCTAGGCTCATCAATGAGTTTCGATCAAAACACATTGATAGAACTAGAAAGCTCCAATTTAACTCATTCTAAGTGCTACATATTTCGAAAGTGTCCCAAAATTTATATGTACTAAAAAATATTAGCTCGAAATCATTAATAATATTGTGGTGTTGATTTTAAATCAGCACTATATGTGGTACTGGTCTTACAAAATTAATACCAAAGTAGTACTGATCTTGCAAGACTAGCACCCCAACATGCTGATCTTTCACCAATAACATGGTGTTGCATGATCAACACCATCATGGTGCTGATCTTGCAAGATCAACACTATTTTGATGTTGATTTTTATAATATCAGTACCATTTTGTTGTTGATTTTAGAGGTAGTGTTGATTTTTTTTATCGCGGTACTAAGTTTGGACGTGGTGTTGATTTTAAAGGTGATGGCGATTTTGCATGCATGCAAAAGGAGAGAGAAAATATTAATTTAGTTTAAGAGGAAAGAGAAGAAGAAAAAGTTTTTGTAGGCAAAGGGGAGGTGGAGGAGAAAAAAAATCAACTTTGTCATAGGAATTTAACATGCCTTTTGGTCATTCTGAAATCTTGGTATGCCTTTTGGGCAATACCATACTGATTAGGCATGCTTATCAGTTTCTCGGATCCGATATATGATTCAATTCTGACCAATTCCAAATCTGTCGTCGAAATCGATTGGAATCAAATCTAAAGTTTTAATCTTGGAATCAATTCTAAAGTTTTAACCTTAGAACCAATTCAATCCACTACTCGAACTGATAGTGGGTTGATCGATTTCAGACCGATTCCAAGATTCGATACGGGTGTATACGATGTTTGAATAGTCTAATGTGAATATGAAAATATATTTAGAATACTCTACATCTTCCTCTGAACTTGAGCTTTCAAATTCATCTATCGTGTCGGTGGTCATATTCTTTTTTTCGGCTACAGATCAATCTTGTAGATATGTTAGTATGCTTAGAGTTTTTACTTTTAAATTAGTAAACGAACTAATTCCAAATCGAAATTGAAACCGAATCTGATCGAATTCGGAATCGAAACCAGAACTGATCGGTTCCGGTTCATAAAAAAACCACTCCTAACTCATTGCTTAATGAGTTTGGGACGGTTCTAGAATCGGTTCATCAATTATGAATTTAATAGGTCGGTTCCAACTCAATTTCGGATCGAACCGATTCATTAAGCATACCTACTTTGGATACGTCATTTAGTAAATTGTCGAAAATTTAAAGAGCAATGGCTTGAAGGACATCTAAAACTATTAAAATTTTATTTAACTCAAATGAATACTAATAAATGTTAAAATTTTATTTAACTCGAATGAGATGTCGTACTAGTCATAGATATAATTTGTAATGAAATTTATATTCCATCGTTAGAATATAATTTTCTTATAGTGTAGAGTAACTATTGCAATTATGATTCATAATTATTATAATTTATTTAATTTAGACCCATCAAATGAAAAGATATTAAAGTAAATATATAAGAGTGGATTATAAAAATTTAAAATTCGATTCCTAACGAGATCACCTCTTGCTTATATACTTTCTAATATAAGTTTCTGATTTACTTCCCTTTTAAAAATATAGAATAATCATAGAGGGATCGTTAATGTAACGATATTATATTTAAACCTCGCCTCCAGTATTGAACTCAGTTGGTAAATATATGAAAGTGAATCTTAAAATTCTAAGATTCGATTCCCAATGAGGATATTCTTTGTCAATGTATTATAAATTTCTGATTTATTTCCCTTCTAAAAATTTAGAGCAGTCATAGAAAAATTATTAATGTAACGAGACTATATATATTTTTTATTAGAATAAAATCCCATGGAACAAGATGAAGGCGAAGCAATAAAAAGCAGCACTTGTTTTTATGAATCCAATAAAAAACGACCCCCTTTTAATTTATGCGAATCAATTACTTACATGGAAAGCAAAAGAAAAACTCCAAAAAAGAAAAAAAAAAATCACATACGCCTCCATTTATATACAATTTTCTTTTGTGACTTTGTCTTCTCTCTTGCATGCATTTTCTATCAAAGTAAATGGACATCATCTAGTGACGAGCTGTGGGACTTCTCAATCCTCCCAAGTGCCTCACCTTATCTATGTATAAGAACTTCTTGGTCTTAACCTCAGGAGGCTTCTTCACCATGTCCCCTGTGCTCCTCATGTCCGCAGCAGCCACTTCCGACTCACTCTGCCAGCTCATGAAATCCGAAAGAGTTACCAATTCTTCCCTACTATCAGGAGGCTTCTTCGCCGGTGCTACACTGGGGAGGGATTGCCTCCTGTTTGAACTCTTAGTCGTCGGACCTTTAGCGATAGAATCCGCGTAAAAAACATCGTCAATTCGTGAAATCACCATGTGAGCTAAGCTTTCCAAGATCCTTGAGTAGCTCTCGAGGATCGCCAATCCAATATCCTGTAGAAAGAATAGCGAATTATGGTCGCCTCGCCAAGAAAATGCTTGGAATTATGTTTCCTACATTGTTGTATTGGATCTTGCTTATGTCGAGATCCGATTGAGGGATCCCGGGAAACCTTTGCTTGATAAGGATCAAGATTGTCTCGGCTCGCTCTTCAAACTGCTCCCTCTTCTCCAAGCTGACGGTGGAACTCCAGGAGGACTTGGCTTCCTTGTCCTGCATTTTCTTCCTCCATATCACGACGGAGGCCTCGATTCGGTTCTTGAGGTCGAGGATCTTGTGCTCCGTCGACAAGTCCAGTGTTTCCAAGAATTCTTCGGGATCGAACACGTCATCTGTGGTGATGCTTTTGTAGATCGTATCGCCTAGGCTTGACCTCCCATTCTAAGACAGCATTATAATTCGAAACCAAATTGATCAAACAGTAACTTAAATCTATCATAGAAATCACATTCCACTTGGAGATTTTCATTATAGTTTTTAGATTTAGACCACTGTTTAGTGTTACCTTCGGAAGAGATTCGATGTAGGCTTCAGGGACCTCCATTTCCATGAGAACCTGAGCATTGATTGCCATGGCTGCCTTGAATACTTGGGTAGCTGAATCTTTCTGAAACTGCAACCATCTGCTGGAGTCCTCTGAAAGTCCATTCGGAGGGACTCTCACAATAGGAAGCCACCATTTGTCATCCTTTCTCTGCGCATTTCCCTTCTCGGATTCATCGGCATCTCTTGAAACATACCAGAACATATTCTGGTCCTCAAAGTCATGGAGGGTGCCCTGAGGGAACCAGGACAAGGATGAACAGTTTAGAGTTGCCCATGAGAGCATCTGTTATCAAAAGGCTTAGTCTTCTCTTATCCTAAAACCTAAAACTGTCGCAAAATTAGACTTGACGATGAACCGAACAACAATAATTTAACAGCTTTTATGAGAACAGTTATTTAATCCTGCACAATCAAAGTTTCAAGCTCATAATAGTCAATACTAAACGTTTGGATGAAACATCACTCACTCAAAGACATTGTAAACGCTCATCCATCATTAAAACTGGAATTGCTAGGAAAAGTTCTTGTTGATATATATCTGATGCAATAACCAGAACTATAATGCAAGGTTTTCCTTCTTTTTTTTTTTAAACTATAATAGGAACAATTTGCTTACGATGAGCATCGCATCGAGCTTGCACAATGCAGGAATGTTCAATTGAAGATCTTTGCGTTGTTGAGTTATCATTACCTGCAGATGAAACTTGAATGCAACTCAATACCGTCGAAGCAGCCTAGCAGAGGGATTAAAAAAAAAAACTAGTAAATAGAGTTCTTCTACGACCTCCATGGTAACTCCATCCTTTGATGTCTGTCTTGAAGGAACAAATTCTACAATGTAATCAGTAACTGACAAAAGCCAGTTCATTTCCCGCCTCCATCGCACTTTTCGTTCAACGGACATTGGCTCTAATCGCTGTTGCTCACCAAAAACAGATGCTGCTTGAATCAAAACATCCAAAAATATTAGCAAAATCAGAGGTGAATTCCTCTTCTATGGCTCAGAAAAGATCAAATAAACATGTGGGTATCCAAAGCTGTTTGTATCATCAGTTAGACTTATCGCTGATCAGAATCAAAGAAGATATCAAATTGCAAATGGCATATGGCATTTTTTTTAATCGCAAACCAAAGCTTTTAGCACTAAATTCGTCACATAGCGATGTGCATTGAAGATTTCTCCAACAAAAAGACATGATCAGGGAAAAGTGACACTAATTACCAGCAAGGTTGGTGATGGCATTGGACAGAGCAAGAGCTGATGAAACTCCTTTTCCACCACCTGACATATCTTCACCGAGCAGTAGCTTTGCAAATCGATCTTTCATCAGTTCCATGTCTGAAGGGGAAGATATGGCCAAAGAACAGACAATGCATTAACTTCCGTTCTTGTTCATCTAGTTTTAACTAAGCTCGTGAGCTTACCTGAGGGCGGTGCACCAGCGGCGGCGCCTCCATCGCTCGGATGTGACCTCGGTCCGACGCCCAAGGAGCGATCGATCTGCGCCGCCCGGCGAGGGCGACCAGCTCCGGCGTCCCACTGGCCGTGGAAGAAGGCATCTCCATCGTGGACTTGGCTGCTCCAATTCACGCCCTGCGGTATTTGACTCTTCAACGTAGAGTCGTATGCCTCGTCGCCCTCCTCATCCCTATGCCCTCGCTTGAGCAATCGCACCATCAGCAGGCTCAGCGCCCGCACCTTGGTCCACAGCGTGCGGGGCTGCACCCGGCCATCTTCCCGATGGCTCGGGGAGACG
The DNA here is from genome assembly GCA_025175895.1 of Wurfbainia villosa. NCBI lineage: Eukaryota > Viridiplantae > Streptophyta > Magnoliopsida > Zingiberales > Zingiberaceae > Wurfbainia > Wurfbainia villosa. Next base: position 1,154,610 of record JAKLTH010000147.1, read on the forward strand.
AGGAGGTGGGAGGAACTCGTCGTTTGCCTCCGGAACGGAATTTTGCCGGATTGCTAATAAACCCCCAAATCAATCTCCAGGAACCAATACCGAACCCTAAATATGGCAACTTTCCGGCTCAAAACATAGAAGATGGGAACTTTGATCTCGGAAGTAGATCAAAGCCGGCAAAGATCCAATCTTTTCCGGCGCCAAGGAGGGTGGAAGATGGCAGCCCCACTTCTCAAGCTGCAAACCTAAAGATTGGAACTTTATTGCCAGAATCGAACTGGATAACTGCTTGGAAGACAGATTAGCTTCGGATTGAGGAAGACAGAGAGAAAGAGACCGGGGGGATTATAAGTGTTGTCAATTTCTGCGAAGGGAAGGAACGTGAGGTGCACATTGAAGGCGACGGCTGGAAGGAGCGGTGGTGGATTTGGAGCTAAAATAGGAAAAAGGAGAAGGAAATGGCGTCTTTTTTGGGAGACGGAGCGCGAGGACGATACATCTGTCGACATGGTCTGGGGCTGGCGAAGAGGATGGAATTAGTTGCAGAGCTTCGGGGAAGTAGGAAGTTTGAGGTTGGCTTAAAAGAGGGATCGATAGGGTCAAGTGACTCGACGCGATCATGTCAATATCATTCGCCAGTAATTTGCCATTTTTTGGAACTTGAATTAGTCATCATAAGGCCACATTATTCGCCAGTAATTTGCATTTTTTTTTAATTCTCATTTTGCTCTATGGTATAAATGATCAATTATTAGTTTATTATTTGAGTTAACTTGGACATACATTTATGTCAATTGGATTCTCAAAAACTTAGTCAAATAATTAAAATTATTTTTTTATTTTCATTTTTTTTTAATGGCACTGAGCATCGGAGTTTTCGACCTGATTAATTCTATGGGTGATTAACTTAGTCCCATGGATCTCTTTCAGAAAGTTTACAATTCCTCTAAATGAAATCTATACCGACCACTATAGTAAATTTGAAAGTGCTCGTAGTTCAGCGATCTAGCTCGATTTTTGTAGTCGTATTATTCCTGTAAAATTGTTCAACGTCGAAATCATACTCTATATGTGAAGACAAATTCCTACGATTAGAGTCGCCCATACAAATTTTTTGAAATTCGCTATCAAATATGTCCCAGTAGAAGATCGAATTATGGTTCCTTGTTGGATGTCTTTCCACTTTATTGTTGCATCATGCTGTAAGGGCTTTTTTTTTTTTCATTTTTTTTATAATCCAAGTATCTAAATCCTCGATCCAATCAAATCCTAAAGGTAGATCCAACCCTACAAAAGCTTCCATTGGTCTCTGGGTAAACCAAAAAACACGCATGACAGGAAGCCCAACAATTTAACATCTTAAGATTTATCATTCCACTAGAAAAAAATTCCTACTATACACTATAACTGAAGATCAAACTTTAAATGTTTGAATAGCTACAAAGCTTCTTTACCGCTGCCAGTACACGACTCTTTTATTTTCATTTTTAATACCTACAAGAGAGGTATGAGATCGTATAAATTAGATGTCACACTAATAGTTAATTAAAGACGATGCTATAACAGGGTAATTGATTTAAATGGGAAGTGTTTTTTTTTATTTACAAGGGATATTTGGCCAATTGACATCAACTAATCTACTTGGCTGACTGATTTTATCCCATGATCTTTAACTAGAGTTTCCATCGATCAACAAAGATAAATCAGGAGGATGTATCACGACACCTGCACTCCGACCCGATCTATCAACGTGGACCCACTGCATCCAATCAGCACAATTGACTGTCACGTTCTAGACGAAAATATCCAACAAGACGTACCTCGGAGAAATCGAACTGTGACATCGGTATTGAAAAAGAAATATGGTTATCAGTACACCACAATCCTGGGATCGTCTGTGAAGTGTTCCTTGATATGAGATTGGGACGATTAGTGTTTCTTCTTGCTCATTGTTAAGGAATGGTGAATGGCTCCTCTTCCAAGAGAACCATCTTTGCTTAGATTTGTTTTTTTTTCTTCAAAGAAGATCAAAGAGGGCTGCAATTCAAAGGGAACCGAGTAACTAGACTAAGAATTACAACTCCATTACTTTTTGAGGATCCAATTGAATAACCTTATTTACTCTTTTAAAAGAAAATTAGTTTGATAGGAAGTATAAAATCTGGTACTATTTTTTCTCCAACTCTCCCTGTTGCTTCGTCGAGCATCGTCTAGCCCTTCTTTTCGTCGTCTTCTCTTGCGGCAATGGTGAGAGAAGGATGCAATTTTGGGTTAGTCGCTTGAATGATGACTTCTTTGATAAAAGCAGGTTACTGATAGCATCCATTAGAAGATATCTCAAGTTACACAGTTCTTCAATGTCTATACAAAGTCGAGAGTGAATGTTCTTCTGTTCTTCTCACATACCACACAAGACTCGCAAGCACATACACTGATACACATACAGTTGGCAAATCCTTTGGGAAAAGAATCACTGCCCATTTAATAGGCCAAAAGAAAGCAAAGGAGTCGAGGAAGATCACCATGGAATTGACAAAATATGAGACATCAATAGGTGAAGATTACAAACTCAGTGGGAGAAGACATCAATTATATCTAGCACTCGCAACCGGATGACCGCTGCTGCGTTGCACGTCCAGCCACATCGATCATATCAGGAAGATAACTATTTAGAGAACAATCGTGTTCAGAGAATTAACTTATAACAAGTACAAATACAAATTCGAAGGTTTCAATGCAATTTGTTGGGTGAAAAATGTTAATAGCAATGTGAAAGGGAAGGAAATGGTTTATAGGATATAGGAGATACTTACATATCTTCCTCTGGTTCATTCTTTAGAGCATTCCTGGTGATGCACTGGAAAGCTGATTCCACATTGAATCCTTCTTTAGCTGATGTCTCAAAATAGGGAATGTTCCCCTTTGATGCACACCAGGCCTTGGCTTTCTTCTCTGAGACCTGAAAGTATAGATTTTGAAAGAAGAATGTCAAACGTATACAACCGCTTAGAAGGATTTTTTAAATGGATCTATGAAATCATGTTTTATCATTGAGCATTTCAGTTGAAAAGGTTTTATGTTTATCAATTTTGTTTGTTTGTGCGAGCTACCCATCCTAAACGGAAGTGAGATACATGACTTTCTCATATAACAGAAAAGAGTAAATTCTTACCACTCGGCTGTTGCCACCGTTGATATCAATCTTGTTACCCAACACTATGAAAGGGAAGTTCTCAGGGTCTGATGGACTAGCCTGAAAATGCGGTAACCACATAGATGTAACACAATCCATGTTTAATTTCTTCTTTTATCTTGTTGTGAATCAGTGAAGAGGGCCAAACATCATCTACCTGAATCAGAAATTCCTCGCGCCAATTGTTCAAGTTATCAAATGATTTTGCAACATTAACATCGTAGACGAGGACACAGCAATCAGCTCCACGGTAGAAAGCCACACCAAGGCTCTGAAACCTTTCCTGACCTGCTGTATCCCATATCTAAAAATAATAATAGGAAGTGAGGTTACAGGAACCATTATTCGTAAATAATCAAAAATTTAAAGAAAAAGTTCTTCACAAGTTCAAATTTAGCAGAACCAAAAACAAGTTAGGATGAAAGGGCTCTAATTGCACTGAAAACACATTACACCCGCAACATAAACCAACAAAAACAACAACCGTCACCAAGTCTTATCCTACTAGGTGGAATCAACTATATGGATTCTCCTACATTATTGGGTTCTATTCTCTACTATATCATCATTTATATTTAAACAAATTTTATCTTATTTTATCGTTGTTAACCAAGTCTTCTTTGATTTTCCTCTTTTTTGTTTGATTTGTATATTTGCAATAGTTTCACATCGTCTAACTGGAGCATCTTCCGATCGTTTAAGTACATGTCCGATGGTTCATCTTAAACGTGTCTCTCAAAATTTTCTCTCAATAGGTGCAATCCTAGTTTTCACTCTAATATTTTTATTTCTTATTTTATCTATCCTCGTATATCCATACATCCATTTTAACATCCTTATCTTTGCAACTCTCATCTTCTGCTCATGTGCACGAGTCATAGTCCAACATTCAACTTTATATAACATAACAGATTTAACTATCGCTTTGTAAAATTTTTCTTTAAGTTTTAAAGGTACTTTACGATCATAAAGAATATCTGATGCTTTTTTTTCATTTCAACCATGTCACTTGTATTCTATGTAAGACATCTCTTTGAACCACTCAATCATTTAACAAAAATGATCGTAAATATTTAAAACTTTCCGTTACAGACAACTAATTATCTCCTAACTTAACAAATATCTTATTATATCTAATATTGCTAAATTTAAATTCAATATATTATGTATTTACTCTACTAAATGTAAGGTCTTTCACTTTTAACTTTTCCTTTCAAGATTCAAGTTTAGCATTTACTTCTTTACGTGTCTCATCTATCAAAATAATACATTTGCAAATAACAAGCACCATGATTAGTGCAAATAAATAGAGATTTAAAGTTGATCCTTGATGCAATACTATCTTTATTGAAAATACTTTGGTTAATGCTCCCAGCTGAAAACACACTACACCCACAACAGAAACCAAATATATATATATATATAAAAGAAGACATGAACCCAGATTTTGGCGTGCTCCCTTTCTGTTCCTAGCAAAATGAAAGCAGCTTAATCAAAGGATAATATTACTAGTGTACTTTCACCAGATTGTTCTTAGAATGCAAAATGTTCTCTTGAACCATAAAGATTACACGACGAACAAGAACATTTTCCTGGAAAATGACAGGAAAACCGACAAACTTCTGAAGGTTATCCAACTAGTCCACCTGTGAGACTGTAACACTATGTGATAGCCATAGCTAGATAAGTGACTATCACCTCTGTAAATCCTGAAATTATATTTTACAATAAGTCAGAAGCTGAAATAGGTTTATGTGGGATTTTTTTTTTAAAAAAAGAAAACGTTGCTATAAGGTGACAAACACATTTCAGCCAAATTTAATTTAATTTGTTATAATAACCAAGGCAGGTGGCATGCTGGGTATGTTTCTGAAGCTTTAATTTTCTTTGCAATTGCATTGATCAATGGAATGTTATTAAAAGGGCCTATCCTATTTGCACAAAAATCTATGAAAATTCAAATTTCCTTTCACAAATATAGCAAATTAGGAAATAGTTGATTGTATACAATTCGTCCATACTACTGAAGAGTTGGACACAAGATTGTTGCGTAGAAATCAAACAACACAGTTGGTCAGGGCATCTGATTACATAGTTAAGTTGATCGGTAACCTCCATAACAAGCTTCCTAATTTCATAAACCAAGTAGCACAGTTAGACAGCTCAAAGGTGCTAGAATTTATGGCAATACAAACGATGTTAAAATGGAGAATACGAGCACGATGTGCCTGAGTTCCCATAACTTGATATTAAGCATGAGCAAAAGCACAATCAGGAAATCCCATCTTCATGTTTGGTCAGTAAAAACACTAAACGACATAACATCATGCATGCAAAAGTTCAGAGAATAACTAAATGGCTTAGACAGAGATTATAACTAGATCTACCCACCTGTGAACACCCACAACTCCTCAATTACAAACACTTTAAGGAATTAAATGATAAACTTTCACTCTCATACAGTCTATATAACCAATGGGAAAATAATCACAAAAAGGGTGTAGAAAGGAGGATAACAGGAAGCCACAGTGTAAAGTTTTTAACCTGCAAGGTGAACAATCTGTCATCGATCTGGACTTCCTTGGTCAAAAAATCGGCTCCAATGGTCGCTTTGTACTGGTTACTGAACTTTTTATTCACATATCTACCAAAGACAATACGATCCTAAATTGTGCGTTACCGATGGATAATTCCACCAAAAGAACGAACTTTTTTTTTTTTTTTAACAAAAGTAAGATTACAAAAGGCGTAAAGCGCTTTAAGCATACTGGTTCATCAGAGATGTCTTCCCAACCCTAACAAAGAAGACAATTGCACATAAGGAAGCCTTCAAAGTATATCAAACCCAGAAAAGGGTACTTTTTTTGCTAGTGAATGAGATGGAAATTTACCCGCTGTCCCCGAGGATGATGACTTTGAGAAACATACGCCGCCTGGAGGCCATGGATTCGGAGGTCGGCGGAGTACCGAGAACACGCAAAAGTCCTCGATGTCCACCGATCAAATCAATCCCTGGTATTGCCCCCAAATTAATAACAAGAATGGAAGGTGACAGGACCAGCGGTTGGCACGGGTCGAGTCGGATTTTATAACAAAATCCGATCCGACACAATTAGGTTATCCCAAAAATTCAGATTTAAAATATCTCAAACAGGAATTTAAACTGAAAAAAAAAATCAAAATATTTGATGAAAATGATTTACAGTATTTGATGTATGATAATACCATCTAATCATAAATTATTTACGGTTTAATGTAAAAATTTAAACTACGAATTGTATCTAAGTTTTATCATATTTATATCCGGAATCAAATTAAAAACTGGGAAAAAATATTTTAAATTAGTTTGGTTTATTCCTAATTATTGTCGCAATTTGAGATTGTATTTTTTTTATAGCAACTCAAGATGGACTAGTTTATAATAACACTTCATAAGGAAAAAAAAAAAGAAATTATTGCCATTATTTTAATTTAAAATTATTATAACAATTATGACATGATTTGTTATAATATTTTAAAATGACTTTGATCAAATTAAAATAATTTTTATTAAGCTAGTAAAATATATTTTATAGTAATTCTGCTTATCTTATAAGAGCTATTTTAAAACATTACATTAATTAATAATAGTATTTTTAAAATAAAAATGGCTCGAGGTGTTATTTTAATTTTTTTTCTTAAAACATAATGTTTAAAATGATAATAAGTGAGGTTTTTTATATTTGTTTTTTGAAGTTTTTGAATATGGCACATATTTTTTTTTTTAAAAAAACAAGAATAAAATAAGCTTTGGTTAAAAAAAAACAACATTTTGTTCACTGCGCAGGGGAGCTCGCCGTCGCCGGCATGCTGCAGCGGCGTAAAGTCCCTGGCCGAGAAGATGATCACCCACGCCGCCACCTTCAAGTGCTTCAAGACCGCCGCCAGCCGAAAACCTACCCTCGACTGCGCCCACGTCCCTCTTCTTTGTCCGCAACTAAACACTAATTCTCCCTCTCCTTTTTTTCCTTTCCTTTTCCCTTGGAATTTATTTTCTTCCAATCCAAAGCTTTGTGTTTGGAGCAAGAAGAGGTCTCCGCTTACTTGGATTGTTGAAGTGAAGAACATATGCATGTTAAAGCTTACAAACAAGATGCAACGAAGGATACAAAATTTGACTTCATATAATTATGTTTCCAAGTAGCAACATGAACTCCAATTTAAGTAGATGCTGTGCTTTACCATGGATTGAACTAAATGTTCTAATTGAAACCTTGGAAAGAATATTATGAATGATAGATGGGTATGCCAAATAAAGTAGAATAGATAAAGAAAATAATATATATGTATAAATATATTTTGTTTTAGAATTTTCTCATGTATCTGGTGCTGCCATTCTTGACATTCCTAATGGTGTTGGCGATGAGAAGATGCTATGAAGCATGTGCTTCTGCTTCTTGCTGATACTAAGTGTAGTGCTTTAATGTATACTCTAGAACTTGCTGGTTAGGGTTGATGATCTCCTTCACTTTTGCTCCATCCTTGTATATCTTAAAAGTAGGGACTGCCCTCACATTCTCAGTCTTTGCGAGTGTTGGGATCGTGTTCATGTCGACCTAGTAGCGAATCAAGTATGTGTTCATGAGCCTGATAGACTGATATTATGCAAACTGTTACTGAACTTGAATGACAAGAGAAGTTACCCTCAGAAACTTCACAGAAGGGTATCTGGCACACATCGTATTGATGAACGGAGTGATTTTGTCGCAGTTCGGGTTCAGTGCCGTCGTAAAATGGATAACAGAAACTCCTGAACATTGTTCAGTTTTGCTTGTTCTTAGAACAATTCAACAAAGTAAATGAATGCAGTTGAAACAGCTAAGAAACTTAACAAGAGCAGTTTACATCAATGGCATTGTAAGGATGATCTCACCTGGTGAAGCTAAGGCTGCTTGAAATTGTTCAGGTCCCCTAATTTCCTTGATCTCCATCGATAACTTAAGATCCGAAACATCTTTAGCTCGAGAGGCTTTGAGAGCAATTTGCACGCGAGAGAGCGCTTCGACCACCTCGGTATCACCAGGCATTTCCTTTCTTAGAACCTCATAGTCCCTCTCAGCTTCAGTCCACTGCTCAAGCTAATAGACCAAAACCACCAACCTTGTATCAGATAGGAATTCATAGATTACATTATGAAAGTTGAATTTAATTCACCTCGACAAATGATGCTGCGCGACGAAGAAGAGCTTTCGTGTAGTTAGGTTGGATCTTGAGGGCTTCATTGCAGTCCTCAATAGACTTCTCCCACTGTCCAAGCTTCGACATACAAGCAGCTCTGTTGCTGTAAAGTATAGCATTTGAAATAGGCGCGTGATTAAGCCCTTCCTCGTATGCTAAGCTTGCATCTATGAATTTCCCTGAATTGAAGAGTTCATTTCCTGATGCTCGTGATCGCGATACGATCCTAATGTCATCCAGCAACGTCGACACCTCCATGTTACCGGGATCAATCTGCCTGGCTTTCTCAGCCGCTGCAACTGAATCTTCAAACCTGAAATTGTTCATAAATCATTCGTAATGACCGAAAACTCGAGATTATCTAACTTGGTTTGGATTTCACTTCAGCTTACCTTCCTCGAGCTAGTTCAACTTGCGCACGCACAACATACATGTAGGAATTCGATACTATACCAAAGAACTTGGCACTCAAGTGATGCGAAGAAGAACTGTCAAGTTTCGACGCATTGGACAATGTCAATTCCGCTTCTTCAAGATGATGGAGCCGCAGATGTGCCTCAGCTTTCGAAGCCATGAGCTGCATGCCATGACTGTGTGAGCTTCGACACTACTAAGATTATCAGATGCTAGAAAATTTACCAGAGAAGAAGAATCTGCCCCATGAGCAATGGCAGCATTAGTTTCTGATAACATGCTCTTCCAATCTCCAACATTTCGTGCATCTGCGGATCGTTCCAAATGCTTCTCGACTTCTTGCAGCTTCTGTAACTCGAGTGGATCTGGTTTTGGACCAGCCAAAAAGAGATGCTTTCGAGCATTCTCAACTTGTCCTAACCTGTAATCCAAAACAATAAGACCCAACAAAACTACAGATCATTCAACGAGAATGTCAAAGCTGATCGAGCTCAAGTTGCTCATGAATATTCAAGTTCGCCGATTAACATACAAGCTCAGATCTCAAAGTGAAGGACTAACTAAGATTAAATAAAAACATACAAAACATGGAAGGTAACTAAGAAACTAAAGGCAAAGACATGGATACCAACCTTAGAAGGAGTGAAGCCAGCCTCTGGTGAGCTCGGCCAAATGCCGGATCCAACCGTAGGGCTTCTTCGCACTCCGTCACCGCCTCCCCAAACCTCTGCAGACCTGTCAGGGCGGCGGCACGGTTGCTCCGGCAGACGGCATTGTCAGGGCACATGCTTATCACCCTGTCGTAGAGCTTCAAGGCCTGCTCAAATTGCCCTCTCCTGTAATGCTCATTCCCTATCCTCTTCACCTCCTCCGGATCCACGCTTGCTAATGCCTTTGCCATTGCCGAGCTCACTCCATTGCTCACTACGGTCTCCGGAGATTTGCTGCCTCGGCTAGAAGCAATAGCGCCACCTCTCACTATGCTTCCGTGGCCATAATTGCCGGTGCCAGAGCCCAGCACGTCGGCCCTTGCGTTGCTTCGGGTCATCATACCAGTCTTAACGATCCTTCCCGAAGGGCATATGTTCCCGGCAGGCATCACATTGCTCGCTGGAGAGCTGGAGGTGCTGCTGCTGGAACCGGAGCCGCCCGTGGAGCCGGAGGAGAAGCTGCCCCCGGAATATACGACAGGGACAGAGCCCGAGCGGCGGTGACTCGGCTTCCAACTCTTGACTTCCATAACACCGGGGATAGGCTCATTGGGACCCAGCAAGATCTCCCCGGAACGGGATCGCCTTCCGGGGAGGCCAAGATCGGATCTTTCAGGGGCGTTTGCCTTGGCGGATGCCATGTCGGAGGAGCTGGAGCTGCTGCTGGTGGCCCCCGCCGGGAGCGGCGATACAGGGGCGCTGCTCGGCTTCCGGGTTTCGCCGGCGGAAAGGAACGACATTTATGATTCCGGCGCCGTCCAACAGCTACAAATACCAGATCTTTGGCGGAAAAGCGAATGCTAGAAGGACGGAGCGAACGGAGGTGGTAAAGATTGGATCTCGCGAGGTGGGAGAGGAGCGGAAGACATGAGTAGAAGGCCAAAAGTTGGTATCTTTTCTTATATATTTTTTGATGGGGATCTCGTGACAACAGAGGAGGAAGCAAGGAATGAGCGAGAGTAGATTTGGAGATCTAGGAAGAGAATAGTAGATGAGAGAGAGGATAGAACAAAAAGAACTTTTTTTTTTCTCTTTCTTTTGGAAATTTCTCAGTTTTTCTCTTCCTACTTAATGAATTCATCCTCTGCTTCTATTTCATTACCACCTGCTACTGCTTTATCAGAAACCATCTCTCTCTCTCTCTCAGAGGACGTAGGAAGAAGTGCGTGTTCAAAGTAAAAATGAAAAAAAATAAAAATAAAAACAGAAATTTTATTTTGCTAAGCGTATTTTAACTGCTTTTGCCCCTGTATTTTGAGCTATTATGTTTTAAGGAAATAAAATATCAGTATTTTTTTAATAATTCAGATATCTGAATTTTTAGGCCACGTTGAATAGATCCTAATATAATCACACTTATAATCTAATAAATTCGTAATGTAAAATAATATATGTGTTGGATAAAAATTATATATAATTATAGATTATAAAGATAATTATATTCTTTTGTCTGATATTCATTATAAGGACGATAGGGATCGATCGACGATAGTGGCAATCAGTTGGTCGATCGACGATGGAGACACCCAACGACGATGACCAGAGCTGATCGGTCGATTGACGACGGCGGCAACGGTCGATCGACCGATAGCGAATGCGATGATCGATCGATCGGCGGCGCGATAATGATCGGCCGATGGCGGCGACGACGACCGGCAGCGATCGATTGATGATCGATCGATCGGTGGCAACAATGGACGGCGACGAACAACTTCGATTGTTGAACATTCGATACTTTTCAGATTACAGTTTAGAATGTAATCGGATTATATAAGTTTTGCTTCGTAATCCATATTATAAAATTTTAATATTTTTTAATCTAAATTATATTACATTATAATTTTAAAATACTAATAAATAAAATAATCAACCTTGTAATATAATCTGAATTATATTACAAGGTGGATTATAGTGTACCAAACAAAGTCTTATATACTTGCTTAATTTTGAAGGTGTATAATTTTCGGTTTCATCCATCACAAATTTAAAAGTTTTTGCGATACGAACATGTTTCAATTGGAATTTAAAATACAGTACTTTGAGTATCCACTAAACACTTTCCCACTATATCAAATTCCAAATGTTTCAGCAATAATTTAGATTAATTTCAAATGTAGCCTTCATTATTATTATTAACAAACATACCAAAAGAACACTCATATTCTATTTTTTTTTTATTTTAATATTGTTATAACAACTATACTAAAACTGTTCTAATATACTCAAAATCACAGCAATTTATAAATTATTTTAATATGAATCCAAATTTATTAAATATTTATTAAAACTATTTTAAAACTAATCGACCTTAATTAAAATTGGACAAATATAATGCTGGAGTAGTTTTAATCTAAATATCAAAAGGCCGATGAAATTAAAGTTCGAAATAAAGTTCATAGAAATTTCGATCATAAAAATATTGAATAAGGATATTTTTAAAAATTACAACGTTCTTTTGATTTTTTTTAAATGGTGCTCTCTTTTAATAATAATGAAAATAATGGATTTTTTTTATTTTTAAATATTAAAAATATGAAAAATGGAAGGGTATTTAGAAAAAATTATATTAAATTACGGAATTGTAATTTTATCAAACATAGATTGGCCCATGTCACACGAATTGCATGCGAATAAACAACTCTCTAAATTATATTTTATTTCTAATTTGCAACTTATTATAGATAAACTATACCATTCTAAATTATGAGCGGCAGTATAAAAAAAAAATGGCAATAAATAATATTTTCTTTTCAAATTTCATCGATTACCTCTTTTTCTACCACGATCTCGGCTTAAAAATTAATTAAAATTTTCTTTTTGAAAAAAAATATATCATCCAATTTCGAGCTAATTTTGTTGTTGAAAGGGGAGAATTTGTAAAATCACGTTGGTCCTACAGCTAGCAGGGCAGCTGACCATGTGGTTGGTAGGCGGCCAGCTGGGCCACCGTGGCAACGAGAAATCGCCAGCTAAGCAACGGCGGAACATTCTGTGGGTTTTTCTTCCCCATTAGGAAACTTATTTTACCTAAATTATAATGATATTATTGCATGATCGAATTTGATACGGGATCAAAGTGGTGCTCATCGCCCCAGAGCACAGTGTCGTGGTAAGATCGAAAGTGAACTATTTAGGGGATCATAGTTCGAAGCCCAGCTGCAGCTTCTATCGATCATCATCAGTGGAAAGCGAACTTTGGATGTTGAAAATTTGAGGTAGAGTCATGTGTGTTTTCTGGATTTATCTGATGTACATACTGTTGGATTCTTTGGCAAAATTAAATCAAAAAATATACACAGTGGAAAAGGGAATCTAACGAGATCCATATGAATTCTGATTGACCATTAATTTAGAGTATTACCCTTGAAGCGTGAACTGTGAACGCAATCAATATGTTCGTGCCTTCTTGGTATCCATACGAGCATAATCGTTGTCACTCGTCTCACGAGCATACTTTGGAAAAAAAACTCTTATTTCTTCATCCACCATGTTGTAGTGCTAACTATTATATATAAGGAGAGATCAGAAAATCATAAATTTTAGGATTGACATAATCTCGCACGATCTTATCAGATAAGATCGTATTTATTACTTAATCACTAAGTCATATCTAATATGACATTTTCTCCCATTTATTAAAACGAGATATAATCCATGGTCTTGTTTGAAAAACTCAAATGCATATTGATTAATCCATTAATCTAATAAATTCGAATATAATTAGATTAATTTAGTAATCCAATAAGTTTAAATCCGATTAGATTAACCCATTAATCTAATAAATTTAAATCGGATTAGATTAATTCATTAATTTAATGAGTTTAGGATCTAATAAGATTAACTCATTAATCTTAACTTAGACCCATAGTGGGACTTCGATTGTTATCCCAACAATCTCCCATTCAAACGAAGGACCACCAAACTCCAAAGTCGATGGGCTCTTTGTACGTGACCCAATAGATTCTCGTAACATTGGTAGTGACTTTTAAATCTTATTTTTAAAGGCACAAACAATGAATGATATCTAGCAATGCACCATTGATACTCAAGTGATGAGAATGTCATAAATCCAACCTAACCTGTCTGTAACCATCATATTGTATAACTTAGACCTTTTGTCCATGATAGCCCTCAGGGCAAACCCAGATGGCTAGCACAACCGTGTTAATGCTTGAAAGGGTAAGGGGTCGATTCCTAGAGGTGACGACCAGAATATCGATGACTCCGCATTTCTGCGCTAGTCACCTGGGACATGATTTATCCCCCTCCACACGTAGGGGCAGCGGTGGGGGGCCGCTAATGTGGCAGTTCCACATTTTTAGACCTTTTGTCCATGATGTCTAGATTGATTTACGAGGCATAAAATGTGTCATTCTCTTGTCAATCTTTATATTTTTTTTATCTTTAAGTAGACTATATTGAGCTTATTTGAGCATGATTATGCATTTTAGTAGTACTACTTAATCAAGGAGCCCACAAACATCACTTTTGTTATATGAAAGGGACAAATTTCATCTATATCACTCACATCCCTCCGCATAACTTATTGCATACCTAGTAAACGACTTTATAATTGACCTTGTTACAGGTGACGTTTGTCGATACTAAAGTATACAAATCCTTATGTAGGTAATCATAGTGACTTCAAATCAAAGGACTGTTTATACTAATAGTCACTATGAGAATATTTATAATACTCATATAACAATCTATGAAACATTCTCATGGTGGATCAATCCAGTATATATTCTCTAATATATATCCATATGTTAACTTGATGTATTATATCCATGACTTGTGAGATTAAGTCATTAGTTAACTTGCGTGTTAGTCTCAATGCATTAATATTGCTTTTGTATATTAATACTTAATTAGGGATAATTAAGAGTAGTGTTTACTATAGTTTCTCACAATCAATTCAAAAATTGATATGTTATAGAATAGAACCTACTACTCTAGAATATTATTATATTTATTCAACTTTGTAAAAAAAATATATATATAATGAATACAAAATGTTGTATTTTATTAAAATATAATACAAAAGTTTTATATCAAACATCTCATGATACTACTCTAGAGTCAATCACTGAAGTATCTAATAAGTAGTGACCTAGTATGACCATCATACTTCTTTTGTGCTAAAGCCTTGGTTAATGGGTCAACAATATTATCATTTATCGATATTCTGCATATTTTTACATTTCCTCTATTGATAATCTCTCAAATGAGATGGAACCGTCGAAATATGTGTTTAGATCATTGATGAGACTTGAGTTTCTTAGCTTGTGCAATAGTCTCATTATTATCACAATAAAGGTCTATTGGGTTAGCTATGCTAGGAACGACACCAAATTCTACGTTGAACTTTTGATCCAAACAACATTTTTTGTTACATTAGAAGCAGCAATATACTCGGTCTCTATAGTAGAATTAGCAATGATGTCTTGCTTTGAACTATTCCAGTTTATAGAACTATCATTTAAGCAAAACACATACCCTGATTGCGATCTTGAATCATCCTTGTCAGTATGGAAGCTTGCGTCACTGTATCCATTTACAACAAGCTCTTCATCACCTGCATATATCAAAAAATAATTTTTAGTTCTTCTTAAGTACTTAAGAATATTCTTGACTGCTATCCAGTGACTTTCATCTGGATCTGACTAGTACTTGCTCGTTATACTTAATGAATATGAAACATCAGGATGAGTATAATATATCTCTTGGAACTATCTCTATAGATCTTAATACTTAAAATATAGGCAACTTCACCTAAGTCTTTCATTGAGAAACAATTTCTAAGCCACATCTTTATAGACTATAGATTAGGGATATAATTTCTAATGAGAAGTATGTCATCTACATACAAAATAAGAAAGACAATTGTGCTCTCACTAGTTCTTTTGTAGACACAAGGTTCATCTTTCTTCTTAATGAAATCAAATTCTTTGATCGCATCATTGAATCGAAGATTCCAGGTTCTAGAAGTTTGCTTTAATCAATAAATGGACTTTTGCAACCTTACATACCTTTCTATCACTATTTGGATCAACAAAATCCTTAGGTTGTGTCATGTACACATCATCGAGTAGATTCCCATTAAGGAAAGTGACTTAAAACATCTATTTGTCAGATCTCATAATCATGGTAAGTTACAATAGCAAGCAAGATCCGAATAGATTTGAGCATCACAACTGGTGAAAAAGTTTCATGATAGTCTATATCATGAATTTATTTGAATCCTTTAGCTACTAGTCGTCCTTTGAAGGTATGCACATTTCCATCTATATTGGTTTTTTCTCTCTTGAAAATCCATTTGCACCTAATGGGATTTATCCCTTTAGGTGGGTCAATCATAGTCCATAATTTGTTGGCATACATGGATTCCATTTCAAATCTCATGACGTCTAGCCATTTCTCATAATCTAGGCTCATTATAGCTTCATTATAGGATGTAGGCTCATTTTTGTCAACAAGAATTACATCATCGTGGTCAGACAAGAGAAGATAATATTTCTCAGGTTGATGATGTATCCTACCAGATCTACGTAGAGCTTGTTCTACTTGAACAAGTTGTTGCTCCACATCTTCTTATGGTGCTACAAGGTCATAATCCACAACACCTTGTGGTACTTGTTCACGTTCCATCAAAGTCTCAGTGGTAATTTGTTTATCTCGAATTTCTTCAAGGTCTACTTTTCTCCCACTAGTTCCTCTAGAAATAAATTCTCTTTCCAGAAAAATATCATTTCTGGCAATAGACACTTTGCCTTGTGTAGGATTGTAAAAGCAATATCTCTTTGTTTCTTTTGAATATCCTGCAAAATAACACTTATTTGATTTGGGCTTTTGTTTAACTTAAGTCTCACAATCCCAAATCTTCATAAAAGTCATTTTGGGACTCTTCCCAATCTATATCTCATATGGTGTGTTTGTTACTATCTTTGATGGAACACGATTAAGTGTGAAAACAACAGTTTTTAGAGCATGTCCTCAGAAAGAAGAAGAAAGATATGCATTACTCATTATCGATTGTATCATATCTAACAAAGTACGATTTCTTCTTTCTAATATACCATTCCATCGAGGTATTTCCAGGTGGAGTGAGTTGGGATATAATCTCAAACTCAACAAGATGATCACGAAATTCTTAGCTTAGGTATTCACCACCTTGAATATAACATAAATAAACTAACCATTTACATGTAAGAGAGAGTTTTGTTAACATATAGCAAACTACTTATAACCTAAACAACTCTAACAAACTAGATAAACAATTATTATTCCTACTAGTACAAATACTAGTGCAATAATAATCATAGCATGTCCTATTTTTCTAGGCTCAACTAGGACATTTTCAGTTAGAGCAGTCTTGAATTGAACAATCACAAAATCTTGTATGGAAGCCACATAAAGGTCCTCATTGGGTTCTACTTCTGGATCTTCTTCAGGTTCTACTTTTGGATCTTCTTCACTCTCACCATGATCCTCCTGATATACATAGTGAAGCAGCTTTGTGCATAATTCTGTATATGTGATGCACCTCTCATAGTGCCCCCATATCTGATGTGCAACATCGCTTAGATTCTCCGACAGTGAACGAACCAATGCCCAAATCCTATAGTTATCCAGAATAGGAAACTCCTTCATCTCAAGTCTCCAGAATAGATGATCTAGTCTCCCCATGTGTCCACCGACTTCATAAGTTGGTTCATACTCTATCTCTTGGATAGCTTCCCTCAGATTATTTCACAACAAATCATGACGAGCCATGGTAGTAATCATCCGTACCATCTAGAAATTAAAATTAATCAAGTCAGTACAAAACTGACTTAATTCAATTTATACAGGCATAGAACCAACACAATAAATCAAGAAAAATCAAATCTTCTTGATTTCAGGAGGCTTAGTTGACTAACCCCCTTTATCAGTCGACTGGAACAACTATCGTCGTTGGACACTTCTTTCAATCGACTAAAACTCTTATTAGTCGATTGACACTTCTTTCAGTCGACTAAAAACTCTTATTAATCTACTGGTGCCACTCAAGCAGTCGATTGTCACCTCGGACCAGTCGACTGATACTTTAGAAACTCAACTTGACAGTGTTTTTTGAGAACTCGAACACCATATGTTCTGCTCCGAGCACCCAAGCACCCTATCCCCGTGTGTGGTATCTTGTTTGCTTAACAAGCCTATTTTGAGTTGTTTTATTAGAGTACAAGTTGTTTTCACAACAACTCGACATTTTAGTTATGAGACTAGTTGACCATTTTCAACTTTAGTAAGTCAGTCAATGTCGACTTTGTTACTCAAAACTCAAGCATAACACTAAGTTTCCAAGCACCATTACATGGAGTCCTGATTGCCTCGTGCTTCTTCCGAGGACTTTGAGTACTTAGAATGATGTCTACTTAGTTGAGCACCGAGAATAACTCTCCTCAGCCAGGGGCGGATCCAGAATTTTAAATTTGGAGGAGTCGCATACTAAGTGATGAAAATAATTATTATACACTGTATAAATTTTTTAATTAAAAAACACAATAATTAAAATAATAAATAGAATACACAAAATTAATATTAATATGTTAAAAAACAAGAAAAAATAAAAGTTCCTTAAAAGATATATTTAATAAAGTATCAAATACAATTCTCTAACTAAAAGGAATTCGACGTTCTTTTAAATTTTTGAAGTCTTCAATGATAGTTTCTATGCTTATATCTCTAGCAATTTCTCTCTCAATATATACCATTAATGCATCTGAGAGAAAAGCATCCTCCATTTTGCTCCGAAGTCTTGTTTTTACGATATTCATCGCAGAAAATGATCGTTCAGTAGTAGCAGTGGAAACCGGAAGAGTAAGCACAAGAACGATGACTCTAAAAATGAGATTGTACATAACAGACTTGTTAGTCTTCACCAACCATTGACATAACTCTGAAACGGTTGAAAGGTTTTTGTAGTCAGGCCATTTGACTACATTATACTCGTAATGCTTCAATTGCATCTCCAATTACTCTTTTTCAACTTTTGTAAAATCTCGGGCATAAAACTTTTCAACTAATTTGCATATATCCATAATTCTGAAAGACTCCACTGCATTTTGAGGATTTAAAGCATTACTAAGAATGAGCAATTCCATAGTATCATCACTAAAGCGCCTATTAATTTCTTGCAACTGTGAATCTATCAAAGCATAAAAAAGATCTACCTGAAATCAAGAATGTCAAGAAATTAGAAATGTCAATATTAATTAACTTGCATTAAATCCGAAGCATAAAAAAGAGGTAACCTGATAATGATGCTTAATGGTGAAATTGTCTTGATGATGATGGGCTCGACCTCGTCTATTAATATATGGAGCATTGAAATCAGGAATGTCAATATTTCGAAGTTCACAAAAAGCCTTCACTTTTATAAGTAAATCATCCTAGTTGTTATCCCTCATTTGTTGAAGTAAATTCTTGGTAGAAAATACAAGCTCCATTGCATGCAATTATAATATCTTGAAACTTACTTTGTAAAGCCTGACAAAGAATATCCATGATCCCCATAATCTCTTTTATAAGATTCAAGATGAATACAAACTCAAAAGAAGTCATTTCATTATAAACAGATGTTGCATCTGCTCATTGAGAAGAAAGCCCATCCTCCATAACCTTGAGCAATATCGTACATGATGCACTAAACATCTTAATTAGGCATGATAAGGATCTCAAATGAGAACTCTAGCATGTATCAGCAGCTCGCTGTAAAATACCCATCTGATTAAGTCCATGCCCTGTCTCGAGTTCATTAATAGCAATCAAATGTGCAATGTCATCCGCATGAGCATTCTTCAATTCATCATTACGCTTGCATGAAGAACCAACAATATTAACTATAAAAGTTAATTTGTCAAAAAATTGATGAATAGGTGTCACATTTTTTGATGTTGCAACTAAAACCAATTGTAATCGATGAGCAAAGCAATGAATATAATAAGCACTTCTACAATTTTTTATAATCAAAGCTTGCAATCCATTAAACTCGCCCCTCATATTACTAGCACCATCATAGCCTTGACCTCTAATATTTTGAACATCCAAATTGTAGTGACCAAAAGTAGAATATATAGCATCCTTTAAAGTCAAAGCTATGGTATCAGATACATGAACAAGACCAAAAAAACGTTCTTGAATGAATCCATTAGTATCCACGAACATCAGTACTATAGACATTTGCTCTCTTTTTTATTCATCTCGAGCTTCATCAACAATTATGCAATACTTGGCAACTCCAATTTCTTCACGAATTATATTTTTTACTCTCACTGAAAGCACATGAAGTATTTGTTTCTGAATATCGTGACTTGTATACTTGGCATTTTTTGGAGCTTTAGAAATTGCCTTTGAAAGTTCATCATTGTACATGGTTAATACATCTAAAAATTCAAGAAAATTATCACGATTAGATGAACTAGATTTCTCATCATGACCTCTAAAGGGAATTCCTTGAAGTGCAAGCAACAACACCACATGTATATGAGCCTTTAATCGAAGACGATTAGTTGTGACTTGTTCATCATTAAAATTGTCGAATCTCCTTGATATATGTTGTGGTTGGTTCATCAAATCCTCACATGCCTTTTCATCGTTACGATGGAGTGAAGATACATTATCTTTCCCTATATGGCCTAGGAAAGCACAAGTTTTTCCATTTTGAACTTTCTTCCAATTATTAAATCCATAAATAGTAAATGCAGTGTGATTTGAGCATCCTGATGGCTTATTAAAGATAAAACATGGAAAGCAATATACTTTATCTTTAGCTGGTGAATACTCCAACCAAGGAAATTGTGCATACCAAGCAGATTGAAATTTTCGAGGGTGCTTAACATTTTTATTTAATGGGTATTCTCGAAGAATAGGTTGATATGCCTTCAGATTCAAATAAGCTCGATGAATCTCCTCTTGTTGGTTAGGATGATATTCTCAAATCTGTCGATACAATCTTGGATCACGCTCTAAAGAATTGAGATCAACCTCTTCAGTTTCTATATTTTTGAATCTTTTATGAGAAATTTCATATGGAAGATCATTATTATTTGATCTTGTTGATGGGGTTACAGGAGTAGCTGGATCTAGTTCATTTGCTCTCTTTTTTTGAAAAAATTTATCAATCATAATATATTTTTTCATTTGAAATATATGAAGTCTGTGATAATAAAAAAAACTCAAATTAATTCAAATAAATGAATAATAACAACAACATTAAATAACCAAACAATTAAGTCAGATTAATTATTTTGTTAAACCCTTAATACACTCAAGTAATTATATTAATTATATTAAATTGTTAGCCCAATTAATTCAATTAGTCATTTAATTGAATCTAATCCTATTAACTTAATTATATTTATTTAAATCAATTAATCCCATTAACGAATTAATCACAACTTAATTACACTTATACCAAACTAATCAAATAATTAATTGATAATTTTCAACCTAAATGAGCTTTAATTATACTAATGGGATAAAATTCATATTAGTCAATTAATAGGTTAATTAATTTAATATCAATTAATCAATTAAACTCAAATTTAATTAATCTAACACACTAATTAATTAATTAAACAGATTAATTAATCAATTAAACTCAAATTTAATTAATCTAACACAAATACATTAATTATTCTAAATTAATTAACTTCAGATTTAATTAATCTAATGCTAGTTAATTAATTAAACAGATTAATTAATCTAACCCAATTAATCAATTAACTCAAAATTTAATTAATTAACTTAAAGCTAATTAATACATTAAAACATATTAAACAATATAAAGCCAATTAATCAATTAAAATGGATTAATTAATCTAAACGTATCAATTAAACCTCAATGTTAATTAATTAATTAAATTCAACTCAAATTAATTAATCAAAATTCAAAATTGATTAAATAGGAAATTAGAAATCTTAATTAATCTAACCTACAGACGCCGATATTGGGGTCGACGGATTTCGTCTGCAGTCGGGACTCAAGCAGAGGGCGGCGGCAACGGAGTGATGTCCACTAGCGATGCGTCCGAGATGTTTCTGAGAGACTGCGAGCGTGGCACGACGGTGCAGAGAAACAATTATTTCAGCGATCACGATAGGACTGTGCTCATGAAGCGAAGATTGGTGGTGGCTGACGATGCGACTGGCAACGTCAACGACGCAGTAGATGTATAGCAATGGTCGATGGAATGATTGTGCTCATGGCACGTGAGCAGTAGATGAAAAGAAATTAAAAGTGTGCAACAATGAAAAAAATATGAAGAAAAGAGAAGAAAATTTAGGTCAACGAGGTGTGAATTTTTAAGCCTTTAAAGCCATCATTGATTTTAAGCAAATAAAATAAGAAAATAAATAATTAAGGTGGTGAGTTTTAAAGCAATTATTGCTGATTTTAAGTAAATAAAATAGAAGAATAAATAATTAAAATCGTAGAAAATATTCCTCACGTAAATTCGCCTATGCCTTTAAATCCATCATTGATTTTAAGCAAATAAAATAAGGAAATAAATAATTAAGGTTGTGACTTTTAAAGCAATTATTGCTGATTTTATGTAAATAAAATAGAAGAATAAATAATTAAAATCATAGAAAATATTCAAGTGGACTGGGGGGTTGTGCCCCCCCCCCCCGATCCTCACGTAAATCCGCCTCTGTCCTCAGCTGAGTACGAACACTAAGCTTACTTAGCCCGATCACTTTGCCTGCCCTTGATATAGTCATCTTAAATATTCAACCATACCATAAATGTAAAATACCGGAGAAAAAAAAATATTCCTCGTTAATTGATAAATCATATAGTGGAATTTTTCAGAAATTTTTAGAAATTTTTCTGGATTTAAACGGAAGTTATATGGATATTTCAAGAGGATAAAGCGAACAGGCTTTTGTAAAGCCTATTTAGACTATCTTCTAATGAGGTATTAAATGGGTTTAATTATCTCCGTTTTCCCCGTCGGTTTCATTTTCCCCGCGACGCCTCTTTTCTTCTCGCGATTTTCCTTCTTCCGCATCATCGCTCCCTTTTCTCCTCTCCATCGTCGTCACCCAAGCCCTAACTCATCGCCGTCGCCCCTTTCTCTCGAGCGAGCATCGTCGCAACTCCTGATCGCCGCCATCGTCTTCGGCCCTCTCGATTGTGCGCCACAGCGGGCGCCAGCTGTGCCTCCTCACGACGTCGTCGCTTTTCCTTCTCGCCAAGGGCTCGGTTGCCACTGTGAATGCCAGCCAACGAGCGTCGGGCAGCAGCCAACAACCGCGACCATTGCGCACCAGCCGCTGAGGATGCCTCGCTGGTGGGAGATCTGGTTGGAGGAGATGACGGCGATAAGTGTCGTCGGATGTGGTTAGGAGTGATCAAGATGCCAGGGACCGGCAACGACAACGTTCGGTTTGACTGTGAGTTGACCTAGTCGATCGTCACTGGAGATGGGGCAGGAGGTCTCTTGGGCATTGAGTTCACCGGTGAACAGAGAGGCTAGGGAGGATCACCGTCGGAATAGGTGAGTCAGTGTTGTTTGTCGATTTTGGACGAGTTATAAGGTCAAGTGTTGTGACTTTGTTTGTTATTGAGCTTGATCCGTTGAATTGGGTAGGTGTTGGTGTCGGCAACAAGGAATAGGGGAAAGAGGGGTGGCTGCCGAGGGATTTGGGGCAATTATCTACATCACCAATCTAAGGTAAAGTCTTCAACCTTTCCTCAGTTTTGGGATTATGGATTATAGCAATAGATTTAGTAGGCTCTGTGATGGTTAGGAATTTGTTATGATGATCAAGCGTGGAGGGAGCTCAGAGTAGAGGTAGTTTCAAATTTGGCTGAAATATCTCAGATTTGATACTTGAATTTAAATGGGATCAAGATGTTGCACAGTCAAAAGGAAACCTGGTGAGTTCCAAATCTGATCATCTATGGCAGAATATCATAGTTGATGAGAGTAGTGGGTTTGTAATGGAATGGGGGGATTTGCATGTTGTAATTGGACAAGGAATCAATTCAGTTTAAAAGGATTCATAACTAATTACTTATATGATTAGTAGGGATTAACTAATCAGAGTTTAGAGTTGATTTAGGGTTGCACTAGTGACTTATTGATAAGCATATTGAATGTTGCAGGATGCTGATTCGAGACACTCATGAACATGAAGATCTTTAATACGATCTTCTCAACAGGTGGGTAATTTCCTACCTGGTCCGGGTAGTTATATTTCATTCAGATTTAGTCATTGATATGAGCATGTTAGGTGTTCATATTACCTTGACCCTGTTCTTTTTATCGTATGCTTGATCCTTTCTTGGCTATTAACTCTATTGCTGATATCATATTTATTTTACCATGATTAGGAGTTATACATATAGGTGATGCAAGTAACTTAGAATTTGTTTAAGTTAAGTGCAAATGGTAAAGTCCGGATGACAACCTGATTGTACATTGGGCAAAAAGGTCATCCGTAGGTAGATAATGTCTTTAACCTAGGGTTAGTTCTAGTACCCTTAGGTTGTATGTTACCACCGAACATGTATTGTGTAAATGGTCAGAGGAATGATACTTAGGGTATCGCTACGGACCGGTGGTCCTAGCTTATTATAATCAGACGAGTACGACTCTCTACAGGATAGAGAGTGTGTCCATCAGTTGAGTAGGACTCTTTACAGGATAGAGAGTGTGTCGATTAGATTGGTATGACTCTCTACAGGATAGAGAGTATTATGATCAGTTGAGTACGACTCTCTACAGGATAGAGAGTGCGTCGAGTATATTGGTATGACTCTCTACAGGATAGAGAGTCTATGGTGGATGTTTGTATATGAGACATTGCATTCATGCATTTACATGCACGCTGGCGACGAGGTCTCCCTTGTGGTTGAGAGGGTCGTCAGTCATCCTGCCTCCACGGTTACTCATAAGAGGAGTCACCCGTGTGAGGGCAGAGCATTGTGGGGCCGCACTCTACCACTATAGACGGTGGTAGTTGGATTTGTGTGTCGTAGTCTTGCGTGTGTGGTACTCGACCACTCATGGGTAGTGACTGTCGGAGTGACCAACAGCAGGGACCCCCATCGTGTAGCTTGCTCTTTACGCTTATATGCTACTCGATCATACTGCCCACTCGGCCACTCGAGAGTGGTGGTTGGTGTTGAGTTGGGACAGTTGTCATGCTCGAGCCACCGAGGCCACACTGGGGTCGTGGTAGCTTTAGGGTGAGCCGACATGACCATGCATGCTGCATAGCCATATCTGATGGCGCTTTGCATATTACCATATATATATACATATATGCATGTATATATATATATATGGATGGTTGAGATTAATATATATATAGATACAGTCTATATATATATGATTATTGTGATGTTGCATTTGTTTGTACTATGCTTGCTGCATTTGGGTGGACATCATATTCATGCATGTTTCTTACATATGTTATACGATTGTGTCGGATATTGGTATGTGTTGGACAGACCACTAGATACCTTGACCTGTAGCTAGAATATATTTTGAGTTGATCTACTCTTCCTGTTATATATATATATATGTTGGATATATGTTCAGGTTGGATCAGAGTAGCGTGGCAGACTTCAGGTATGTCTGCATTTTTATGTTGTTCATTCAGTTAGATGGTATATGCTTGTATTTATATACTATGCTGATATACCTATTGTACTTCTAGAGTATGTCGTTGAAATACATGTGATATTACATATATATACATGTTTTCTATTACCTGCTGAGTTTTACTTACCACCCCCACGAACCCTGGGTTTTCTGTCGCCCAGGTAACAGGTAGAAGACTTCGTGATGGCATTGGAGCACCGCCAGCTGACATCGTCTCATCTCACCTCCGAGGCTCCCGTGTCTATTTTTGGATTTTCCGTATGTCTTGTTTTGCATTCGGAGTTTTCGTGATGTTATGTATTATGTGATGTATGCACATGTTGGTGCGGGTTTTGTCGAGATTTTTTTCTTTATGTTATGGTGTTAGTCATACCGGTATGCATGTGTAGGATGTATTGTTGTTGTTGTATCATTTCCGTTGTGTGTAGTTGTTTTGATTTATATATATTATTGTGGTTTGGTATATTTTTATATATTGTTGTCATTGTGGGCCTACGGGCCTTGTATTAACCCGAAATGTTGTCACGTACAGGGGAGATGCCGTTCGTTTGATTTTCGGCTCGGTATGCTCTCGGGGCATGACAACTTTAGTGGTATCAGAGCCCAAGGTTCTGCGATGCCATACAATGTTGTTTTTGTGTCGAGTCTTGGATTCTCGGGAGTCGATTTATTCGGTTTTGGTTTTTTGAGATGAGATGGGCCGGCGAGCTCAAGCAAAGAATTCTTGAAAACTTATGGTTTAGTAGATATTTATCTAAACTGGATCAGTAGGTGTATACAATAGAGTTATGACACCTGTGCAGCCTTGTAGTAGGGGTCGTCCACCGAGGCGACCAACCGGAGTGACCTTTAGGGTTTATACTCCCGGTTATATTGACTATGCTTTTAATGATTATATCAGGGAATAACCTGTAGTATGTTGGTTATTATTCGTAATCGTGGTATGAGTTGACCACGGGAATGACCTGTTGAGTCTGTGAGTCTTGAACATATGTCGAGAAGGTGATTTACCTTTGAGAGCCGACTGATACCGAGTCGGAAAATAGGGGTCAAGTCGTCACATTTATTATGGAAATCAGAGACTACAGTCTTAGAGATTTCCACTAATCATAAGTAGTCGGATCATTACCTGTGGGTAATGAATAGACTTGTAGACTATTGTTGATGCAGATAGCGGAAGGCTAGGTTATGGAGTTTCATAGGGATTTTATCCCTGAGTTGTTCGTACGGAGTTGTATAACTTTGAGGGTACTTTTGAGTACTTAACTCATGTTATACCGAGAAAGAAGAGTTATTTGCATACCATTATCGGGATCAAGCCGGTATTTGGTGATAAATGTAGAAAATAATCTTCGGGAAATAGTATATCACTTGATCATGGATTAGTGATGTTGAAAGAGTGTGTTTTCCCGTGTCACTTTTAGTGACACATTACAAGAAATTCTTGAGCTTCAAGAAAGGGTGATCAATTAGTAACAGTATACGGTGCAGAGTCGTGAGACTTGCGGAGGTTACGACTGTTGGTGCAGTGGGCACCAAAGTCGAACCGGTATTTTGATTATGGCAAAAGGCTCAATAGTTAAGGGTATATTTGTTATCTTACGAGCTCAATTAAGTGTGCAGAAATGCTAAAGTTGAGCGGAAGGTCTGCGACACCCGGTGGGAACCGAGGTGGTCGGGCAACGCCAGAGGGATTTCGGAGGAAGCCGAGGTACTCGGGTGAAGACCGGAAGCGAGGCTACAAGGTAAGCTCGTGTGAAAGCGAAGCAAGGACGTTAAGCGTAGATCCGACCCAATACCTCCAATGGAAGGTCTAGGTCGAGATCAGTTGGTTAGAACCATCGTACTTTATATTTTAAGCTAACTTGTATCATAGCTCCAAAACCCTTTGACTACACTACCAACCGCTAGTCTAGTTCCACCGAGAAGAGCTCGAATTTCAAGGGGGTGAATTTGGACTTGACTCGTGTTTTGGTACAAAGGGTGATGTGGCATCAAGGTGGACATCCAAACCATCATCAAGTAGGACGCCCAAAATGAGGAGAGAGCACAAGATGGTTGGCAAACCTGGCACAAGATGGTTGGCTCCCATGATGTGGCACAAGTTGGATGGCTCCAACAAGTTGGCGTGAAGGCCTCCTTGAGGTGGCACAAGGTGGTTGGATGAGCACCTCATCCTTGAGTTGTGGCACAAGGTGGTTGGATGAAGCACCTCATCCTTGAGTTGGCGCAAAGGATGTGGATGAGCAAGACTTGGGGGATAAGAACCTCACCTTTGACACTACCTATGTCTAAATTCATAGATCAATATCCATAAATAGACATGTTCACGCCAAGCAAAAAAGATAAGAAATCAAGAGCTCTCAACACGCCGTCGTAACGCCGCTACTACTACTCACATTTGCTACGACGAAGTGCCGCCGACAACGAAAGCTACATCTTCTACTTATAAGAGTTGTCGGTATATTTATTTAAGTTCTACTTCTTTAAATTGTCTTTGTGCTTTAATCGTAACAAGGAAAGGGGGAGTGTCCCTTTGCCTTGATTTCTTTTTGTGATCGTTGCTCCTACTTCCAACGAGGAGGAGTGGTTTTAGTGAATTGCCCTCCGTACGTGATCAAGGATCACTAGGGCCGTGGATTAGCAATCGAAAGATTGTGAACCACGTAAAAATATCTTGTCTACTTTATATTTCCGCTGTGCACTCTCTACTTGCTTTTTACTTATTGCAAAAGTTTTTTTTAACGACACCGTATCGCTATTCACCCCCCCCTCTAGCGACACTTTCGATCCAACAACGACCACCTAATAGCTCAAGAAGATGGATGGATGATTTAAGCCACCCAGAGTTATTGGCTTATAGTTAGATTAGGATGTCGGGATCTTTTACCAGATCCTGCCGGAAGACGTTGGATTGAGATAGGAGTTTAGAAATGACTCCGTATAAGTGTTTAGGAGATGAAGATCGATAAGCAGATATTGCAAGTCAGATATTGGAGTAAGAAGCCTCCGAATGTTGGACAAAAGAAGCAAGATCGGAGTCAGAGGCCTTGGGGCTACTTTCCGATTATAGAAGACCAATCGCAGATCATCAGAAGGTTCTTGTGGATATCAGCAAAATCAGAACAAAGACTTCGAAGGGATTATGTGTGTGCAGTGCATATCACGAAGACACGCGAAGCCAAATTATCCGTTGGAGCAGTTCAGCTGTTGCTATTGTTGAGCAACCAGGACAGTGGAGGAGGTGTACCTTGAAGATTCAGTTGAAGACTACCAATGGTGTCCCGGGAGGATGATGCACCGTCTCGACAGCAGAGATCAACATAGAAGCAGTATCAGTAGAAGACATCGTAGAAGACTCATGCGGACAACAACAGTTACCTCCAGATAGGATTTGGTTTGTACAGAGGAGAGAATATATGACGATGGTCGTAGCTATACAGTATTCTACAGTTACAGCTCGTAGAATTTAGGGATGGGATTAGATGATCTAGGAAAAATCCTCGCGGCATTCGTCGCAGAAATGTGACCGCTTTGTCGCGAACTGTTGGATCTGATCTGGTTCTCTTCGGAGAAAGGCCGAGACCTGCGTGGAGCCTTTTGGATCGGATCAACAGATATTTGATCATTCGGGGTATTACTCTAGTTTACCCTCTGAGTTAATATATTGAGAGATACTTGTAGTTTACGGGTATCTTGGTTTAGAACATTCTTAGTTCGGATTAGTAAGGTTCCTATACATCGACTTGTGGGTCGGTGGTATCTCTACCGTCAAGTGAGAAGTGGACACGATTTGATCAGGTTGTGGTCATTGGAGTTGCGTAACTTGGCCACTATTGATGGTGGTAGTTGGAGTTGCGCAGTCGACCACCGTAGTTGTTGTTTCCTTGTATTGATTTTGTTATTCCTACGAATGTGGATGGGATGCTTTTAAGCATTAGTATACCACAAACTTGTTTGACAAAGGTAATATTGAAAATTATTTAGTCGGAAGATGGTGAAACCAGTTACGAGACCTAGATGGCGGTTAACTTTTACACAAGTATTAGTTAATCCTTCCGAAGTGGATAAAAAGGAGGTTGTACGCGGATGCGTCGTTTCAGGGATCGGAGCGATTCCGATGCAGTTGAATGAAACGTATCTTTTACTTACGACAGTTAAGAAACTACGAAATAGACTGTCATATACATGACGTGGCTTTAGTAGTTATTATCTGGATTTGTGGATGTATGGAGCAGAAGTGCTCATTGAATTTAACAAGCTAAATGAGTCTGTCGGAGCGTGATTAGTAACAATTGCAACGAGTGAGATTCGTCGCTATAGTCGTCCATGCACTTACAGAGTGTGTGGTGAAGTGTACCTTGGATGGTTGATGGATTTCTCTTTTGAGAAAATAATTCCCGTCTCTGATAAGGATGGTGGGTTTCCGGAGTTGCCGTGTTCAAGGAAGAGTTGCTACATAAAGCACATCATTCAAGATGGGCTATATACCTTGGTGGTACTCAGATGTACCAAGAGTTGAAACGTTTATACTGGTGGAATGGTATAAAGAGAGTTATAGCAGATTTTGCTGCTCGATGTTTAGTACGCTAGTAGGTGAAGGCTGAACATCAAGAACTCGCTGGATTGCTCTAGACAATTCCGATTTCGGAATGGAAGTGGGAGCATATCACGATTGATTGTGTTACGGGATTGCCTAGGACCCGTAAAGGACATGATGCGATTTGGGTGAGTGTGGATCGACTGACTAAATCAGCTCATTTCCTTTCTATTCGTGGGGCGTACTTGTTGGATCATTCGGTAGAGTTGTATTACCGAAAGATTATCAGATTGCGTGGGGTATTTTAAGTACCATATCAGATAGAGATTCGCGATTTACCTCGCAATTTTTGGCAGAGTCTGCACCAGACTATGGGCACAGAGCTTCGGCTTAGTGCAACATTTCACCTGCAGATAGATGAACGGTCTAAGTGTATCATTTAGACGTTGGAGGATCTATTCAGATCTTGTGTCATGGATTATGAGGTGTAGCTTATCGATTAGCTTTATCTCCGACACTGGCGAGTGCTCACAATGTATTTTATGTTTCTATGCTAAGGAAATACGTGACACGATCTGACCATGTTCTGAAAGAGGTTCCGATTCTACCTCAGTCTAATGCGACCTATGAGGAGATTCCAGTACGAATTCTTGGTCGCAAGGAGCATCAGTTGCAGAACAAAATCATCCGACTCGTAAAAGTTGGAGGACAACATCATACCGATGAGGAGGCTATGTGAAAGCTAGAAGATACTATCCGAGCTCGAAATCCTCATCTGGTCACTTGAGGAAGGTATGTGGTCCTTTCGGAAACTTGCTTGAAGTAAATTTTTGCATGTTAGTACGAAATTTGGGGACCAAATTTTTATAAGTGGGGGAGAATATAAAATACCGGAGAAAAAAAAAATATTCCTCGTTAATTGATAAATCATATAGTGGAATTTTTCAGAAATTTTTAGAAATTTTTCTAGATTTAAACAGAAGTTATATGGATATTTCAAGAGGATAAAGCGAACATGCTTTTGTAAAGCCTATTTAGACTATCTTCTAATGAGGTATTAAATGGGTTTAATTATCTCCGTTTTCCCCGTCGGTTTCATTTTCCCCGCGACACCTCTTTTCTTCTCGCGATTTTCCTTCTTCCGCATCATCGCTCCCTTTTCTCCTCTCCATCGTCATCGCCCAAGCCCTAACTCATCGTCGCCGCCCCTTTCTCTCGAGCGAGCATCGTCGCAACTCCTGATCGCCGCCATCGTCTTCGGCCCTCTCGATTGTGCGCCACAGCGGGCGTCAGCTGTGCCTCCTCGCGACGTCGTCGCTTTTCCTTCTCGCTAAGGGCTCGGTTGCCACTGTGAATGCCAGCCAACGAGCGTCGGGCAGCAGCCAACAACCGCGACCATTGCGCACCAGCCGTTGCCGATGCCTCGCTGGTGGGAGATATGGTTGGAGGAGACGACGACGATAAGTGTCGTCGGATGTGGTTAGGAATGATCAAGATGCGGACCGGGCCGATAACGCGTTCGGTGTGGAGTTGACACAGTCGATCGTCGCTGGAGATGGGGCAGGAGGTCTCTTGGGCATTGAGTTCACCGGTGAACAGAGAGGCTAGGGAGGATCACCGTCGGAATAGGTGAGTCAGTGTTGTTTGTCGATTTTGGACGAGTTATAAGGTCAAGTGTTGTGACTTTTTTTGTTATTGAGCTTGATCCGTTGAATTGGGCAGGTGTTGGTGTCGGCAACAAGGAATAGGGGAAAGAGGGATGGTTGCCGAGGGATTTGGGGCAGTTATCTACATCACCAATCTAAGGTAAAGTCTTCAACCTTTCCTCAGTTTTGGGATTATGGATTATAGCAATAGATTTAGTAGGATCTGTGATGGTTAGGAATTTGTTATGATGATCAAGTGTGGAGGGAGCTCAGAGTAGAGGTAGTTTCAAATTTGGCTGAAATATCTCAGATTTGATACTTGAATTTAAATGGGATCAAGATGTTGCACAGTCAAAAGGAAACCTGGTGAGTTCCAAATCTGATCATCTATGGCAGAATATCATAGTTGATGAGAGTGGTCAGTTGGTGTAATGGAATGGGGGGATTTGCATGTTGTAATTGGACAAGGAATCAATTCAGTTTAAAAGGATTCATAACTAATTACTTATATGATTAGTAGGGATTAACTAATCAGAGTTTAGAGTTGATTTAGGGTTGCACTAGTGACTTATTGATAAGCATATTGAATGTTGCAGGATGCTGATTCGAGACACTCATGAACATGAAGATCTTTAATACGATCTTCTCAACAGGTGGGTAATTTCCTACCTGGTCCGGGTAGTTATATTTCATTCAGATTTAGTCATTGATATGAGCATGTTAGGTGTTCATATTACCTTGACCCTGTTCTTTTTATCGTATGCTTGATCCTTTACCGTTGGCTATTAACTCTATTGCTGATATCATATTTATTTTACCATGATTAGGAGTTATACATATAGGTGATGCAAGTAACTTAGAATTTGTTTAAGTTAAGTGCAAATGGTAAAGTCCGGATGACAACCTGATTGTACATTGGGCAAAAAGGTCATCCGTAGGTAGATAATGTCTTTAACCTAGGGTTAGTTCTAGTACCCTTAGGTTGTATGTTACCACCGAACATGCATTGTGTAAATGGTCAGAGGAATGATACTTAGGGTATCGCTACGGACCGGTGGTCCTAGCTTATTATAATCAGACGAGTACGACTCTCTACAGGATAGAGAGTGTGTCCATCAATTGAGTAGGACTCTCTACAGGATAGAGAGTGTGTCGATTAGATTGGTATGACTCTCTACAGGATAGAGAGTATTATGATCAGTTGAGTACGACTCTCTATAGGATAGAGAGTGCGTCGAGTATATTGGTATGACTCTCTACAGGATAGAGAGTCTATGATGGATGTCTGTATATGAGACATTGCATTCATGCATTTACATGCACGCTGGCGACGAGGTCTCCCTTGTGGTTGAGAGGGTCGCCAGTCATCCTACCTCCACGGTTACTCATAGGAGGAGTCACCCGTGTGAGGGAAGAGCATTGTGGGGCCGCACTCTACCACTATAGACGGTGGTAGTTGGATTTGCATGTCGTAGTCCTGCGTGTGTGGTACTCGACCACTCATGGGTAGTGACTGTCGGAGTGACCAACAGCAGGGACCCCCATTGTGTAGCTTGCTCTTTACGCTTATATGCTACTCGATCATACTGCCCACTCGGCCACTCGAGAGTGGTGGTTGGTGTTGAGTTGGGACAGTTGTCATGCTCGAGCCACCAAGGCCACACTGGGGTCGTGGTAGCTTTAGGGTGAGCCGACATGACCATGCATGCTGCATAGCCGTATCTGATGGCGCTTTGCATATTACCATATATATATACATATATGCATGTATATATATATATATGGATGGTTGAGATTAATATATATATAGATACAGTCTATATATATATGATTATTGTGATGTTGCATTTGTTTGTACTATGCTTGCTGCATTTGGGTGGACATCATATTCATGCATGTTTCTTACATATGTTATACGATTGTGTCGGATATTGGTATGTGTTGGACAGACCACTAGATACCTTGACCTGTAGCTAGAGTATATTTTGAGTTGATCTACTCTTCCTGTTATATATATATATGTTGGATATATGTTCAGGTTGGATCAGAGTAGCGTGACAGACTTCAGGTATGTCTGCATTTTTATGTTGTTCATTCAGTTAGATGGTATATGCTTGTATTTATATACTATGCTGATATACCTGTTGTACTTCTAGAGTATGTCGTTGAAATACATGTGATATTACATATATATATATATATGTTTTCTATTACCTGTGAGTTTTACTCACCACCCCCGCGGACCCTGGGTTTTCTGTCGCCCAGGTAACAGGTAGAAGACTTCGTGATGGCATTGGAGCACCGCCAGCTGACATCGTCTCATCTCACCTCCGAGGCTCCCGTGTCTATTTTTGGATTTTCCGTATGTCTTGTTTTGCATTCGGAGTTTTCGTGATGTTATGTATTATGTGATGTATGCACATGTTGGTGCGGGTTTTGTCGAGATTTTTTCTTTATGTTATGGTGTTAGTCATACCGGTATGCATGTGTAGGATGTATTGTTGTTGTTGTATCGTTTCCGCTGTGTGTAGTTGTTTTGATTTATATATATTGTTGTGGTTTGGTATATTTTTATATATTGTTGTCATTGTGAGCCTACGAGCCTTGTATTAACCCGAAATGTTGCCACGTACAGGGGAGATGTCGTCCGTTTAATTTTTGACTCGGTATGCTCTCGGGGCGTGACAATAAACATCCATATTTTTATATTGCTTCTAAAGCTCAGAGTTCATGGTGATAAACATAAGACATGACACATCCAAAGCATCATCTTGATGCTTTTATATACATCCTTATCAACACGAAGGGTATTAGAAGTAGGTGATTCAGGAATAGGCTGCTTTAGGATATATAATTTCCTTTCTTGCTTAAGAACAATCCTTAAGTTTTTGTACTAGTCCAGAAAATTAGCTCCATTGAGTTTGTCCTTTTTAGGGACAGATCACAGTAATAGGGTATTTGATGTGTTTGCAGACATGTTATCTACAATAATAATAAATACATAAATAAGTATCATATTAAAAAATCACTTACTTAGGACTTTAATTAAATAATTCTCCCACTAAAATATAAGATTGGAAAAGAGCAAGTCATAAATGTGGGTAGACATAGTTTGCCTACACTACTAGCCCCAAACTCAACATTTTCATGGGACAAGATCCATATTTTACCTTATATTGAGTTAGCTTTGGCTAATCGCCCAAGACTTGGTTATTTAGGTCAGTAATATTTACCAATTGCATCTAATACAACTCTTGGATAATTAGGTGAACAAAACTATTTGTTATTTGCCCATCTAATGGTATGCCTTTAAGGTCTGATTGACACTTTACTTTGGTAAATGTGTCTACTGACCTTAGTAAAGTCATACCCAATTGTTTGATAAGCTGGATATCATAATTATCTTATCGCATTCTACCAAGATAAATAAATACATTTTACTTTGGCAAACATATTTATTATTGTTTAAGGTAGTAATGAGTATCAAACTTTGATAGACATTTTAAATTGACTTAACTAATTTAACATGCATCGCATGCACATATAAACATGGTATATATCAACATACATGGCGCAATCATGACATATATCAACATATATGACAAAGAAAAATAAACGTGACATGGTTATGACCCCGACTTTTATGAATTTTTCAAGCCTATGAGAAGATCAAAAAAGTCAACTTAAAGAGATTGTATCTTCTCCAAGTGCTTCCTCAATTGACATGTGTTGTTAGCCTCCTTTTCTATAATACTCCTATCGTCTAGTACTATACTAGCACTATTCTAATTTGTACATTATAATAAAAGAAATCTCAAGTTACATTCGAGGGGAATTAGATGAGAAGGGAAATTTTACAACTTGAATTTATTAGAGAAAAGGCACAACAAGTAGGTTGTATTAATTGTACAACAATTATACACACAACAATCACAAAGGTCATAACCATGATCATGTTATACATCACATGTATCAATTCTATAGTATTATTTTATTATAATTATAATTAATGATTTATATGGCGAATCCACATGGATTCACAAACTGTTCACAACGATATCATAATATGTTCACAACATATTATAACATTATATCAATCATATTGAAAATCACCATGTTTGATTAGTCGAACAAAACAAGATCATAGTGCTCATATAATTATGAGCATGCTACGATCGCTACTGTTTAATCAAATTAAACAACTGATAATGTTTAATCCAATTAAATGACTTCTATTTCGTACCGAATTAATCAAAGATACGCATAGATCAATCAATTAAAATCATAATAAATATGTTTGTATATATCAAATATAAAATCAAACATCAAAACGATTCAATCGAATTCGCAAATAGCTCTAATACCACTATTGGATTCTTTAGAGAAATTAAATCAAAAAATATATGCAGTGAAAAAAGGGAACCCAACAAGATCCATGCGAATTCTTATTGGTTGTTAGTTTAGAGCGTGAACTGTGCAATATTGTTGGAGGGTTAAGTCGATCTGAGTACGATCAGTATGTTCGTGCCTCCCTAGTATCCACAAAAGTACAACCGTCGTCACTCGTCTCACGAGCACGCTTTGGGAAAAACTTTTATTTCTTTGTCCACCACATTGTAGTGCTAACTACAATATATATAAAGAGATATCAGAAAATCCTAACCTTTAGGGTTGACTTAATCTCACACGATCTTATCGGATAAGATCGTATTTATTACTTACTCACCAAGTCATATATAATATGACATTTTCTTCTATTTTATTAAAATATGGATATAATCTATGGTCTCGGTTGAAAAACTCAAACACATATTAGATTAATCTATTAATCTAATAAATTCAGATCTAATTAGATTAATCTAGTAATCCAATAAATTTAAATCCGATTAGATTAACAAATTAATCTAATAAATTTAAATCTGATTAGATTAATCTAATAAGTTTATAATCTAATAAGATTAACTCATTCATCTTAACTTAGACCCATAGTGGAACTTAGATTATTATCCCAACATGTATATGGGGCCAAGCACACACATCTAATACTAGTTGAAGCAGTCGTTGAGATGAATATTTTTCCTTCGAACAGGGAATCATCTTTGGATATCTGAATTATATATAAAAAAAAGTTCATCCAAAGCTCATTTTATAGAGAGATCTAAATTACTTTTTAACCATATCTAAAAAAATAATTTATGATATTTTTTAAAAAATTTGAATTCAAATTATCAAAATTTTAAATACGCCATGTATGGTTGCCCTTGCAAATTTAAACAAGTAGCTCTTAATTTTAATTTGTGTAAAAGGAGAGAATGTGGTTGAAATGGTTTCAGGCTGTTTACTTTTGGCTGATGTAGCCCTTACAAAAGAAGAGAGTAGGCATGTTTATCGGTTTCTTAATTTTGATTCTGATTCGATTCTATTCAATTTTGAATCTGTCGATGTTGGAATCGGTTTCGAAACGATTCCGAATCAATTTCAAATCGATTGAAATAGAATCAAACTAAAATCGAAATAATTCTGGTTCAATTTCAGAACCGATTAATTTGAATCTGTTTCAATTTCAAATTTAACAGATTAATTCCAATTCTATTTTGAACCGATTAAATATGCTAGAAGGGAGGGTACGGTGTGGGAAGCTAACTGATGTGATGTTATCCTTACATGAGAAGGCTGTTTAATATATTATGTGCTCAGGAACGCTTTGCACCTGCACTGCACAGTGCACTGTGCACAGTGCTGTGCAGCAGGTCGTTTCTTTCACTGTGTGAATTAGACAAATGCAAAGCATCAGTTCATCGAAACAGCTCAAGTACTTCACGTTTGTTTGGGCGTCGAGTTCTAATTTTTCCTACGATGACAATGTTCGCAAGCAATCTTCTGCACGTAAGCTCATGTTACTATATTCATTGCATTTTAATTATTTTTATTGTAGAACGTTTTCTTTATTGTGTTTACTTTTTGGCTGAGAGGAAAGGAAAAGAAAAAAAGAAAAAGAACATTTTATTCATAATTTTTACTCAGATCTTATGCGTTAGGCAAACAACCGAAGGGAGTGCCGTAGACTTGAAAATTTTTGGAGCGTTTGGTAAGTATTTTTTTCTCTGTTTTTTATTTTTATTTTCTGTGAAAATGAAAAAATATATTTGGTTTGTGTTTTTTATTTCTATTTTCTAAAAAATAAAGAAGTATTTTCTGAAAAATTAAAAAATGAGAAATAATTATTTTCGGTTCCATTTTCGTTTTTCAAAAAATAAAAAAAAAATCTAAAAAATTGAAAAACAAAACTCGTTTTCTATTTTTTAAAAATAAAAAATAAAAAATTCTCTTAGAATCAAATGTCCTCTTACTCTTTCATTGATTTAGAATCCATCCGCCTTGTAAACATGCTGCTGATATTTGGTTTTTTTAATGTACAAAGTTAGAATATAAAAAAGAAATTAAAAAAAAATGAAAGATTGAAGCTTGAAATTTAAAACTATTCAAAGATGTCTGAGCTAAACGACTTTTTAATCATATAAAGAGAAATATATATTTTTTTAAAAATATTTAGTTGGAGAAAGAGAAGTATAAAACTCTACAAAAGTTGGGAATGTATCCCTAAAGCACTGATAAGAGAGAGGATAAATCACAGAATGGAAGAGGGGAGGAGGAAACTCCTTGACACGGTGGTAAGACAAGAAGAGGTCCATTTAAAACTAGAGGGGATTTTAAACTCTTCATCCAACGTCGAACCATATCCATTTTGTAAGTAACACTCTGTTTTACCATCACACCGTTGAAACATCCTATGCCATGCATATAGTGACTGCGGTCCATGGACTTGGAAGTATGAATAATAACTCGAATATTTGAGATGTTAGTGTTTGGGAAGCTGAAATAGAGGGATTCCTAACATGCACGTCAATTGGTATGGTAATGTAGGTTGCCACTTACTAGAGCTAGTCATCGATATTTTAGAACTCTAGGCGAAATAATAAAAATGAATATTTTTATAAATAAAAAAATATATTTTTCAATAAAAATAGCTCCTTCCCTTATAAATTTTAAAAAAGTTTCTTTAGGCCTTAGGCGGGCCCCAGTTGCTCCTGTCCAAGACCGACTCTGTCACTTACACAGTGACAAATAAATTTAATTACGATTCAAAATTGATAATTTGATGATTTAAATTCGATAATTTATAAAAGATTGACTCTTCACTACCGTCTAAGAAAGTTACAGTTTATGGTTTGAAATCTTCAGTTCACAATTCGAAATCACCGGTTTACAATTTGGAATCGCCGATTCACAATTCATTTTTTTTTAAAAAAATAAATAATAAAAAAGAACTTATAGTTATTTAAGTTTCTTACATATCTTTTTAGATTTTAAAGGAATTAAAGTCCACGTAGTTCTCTTATATTTTTATCTTATTATTTAAAAATTTAAATAATAATAAAAAAAGAATTTATACCTTTTAAGTTGTCTATGTATCCCTTTAGGATTTAGAGGAATCAAAATTTATTCAATTCTTTTACCTTTTTGTTGACAATAGATTACCAAAGAAAATCTCAAACATGAGTATCCATGAAATCTGAAAGATACTTACAGTTCAATTTTATGGTTTCGGAAGAGATCTATTCGTCGGAGTTCAATTTTGTAGTTTCAAAAGAGATCTGTTTGCCGGCTAAAAAGAGTAATCATAGTGAACCTGGAAAACTTTTTCCTTTTTCTTCACAAGCCAAATCTCAATCGTGTGTTTTGATATTCTGATCGACCTCTTCTTCTTATAGCTTGGACGAACAAGCTTTTCGTCTTTTCCAATTAAAATTCTGACTGCGCAACGTATGCGCAACCACCACTGATGTGGAGTCGGTTGGCTGCACAACGTATGCGCAGTATGTAACGACCTGACCCCTATTGGCGGAATTCGGCGACCCCTATTGGTCGGCGACCGTCGCCCCTGTTGGCTCGTCGTTACTCACCTGGACTTCCCACC
The DNA here is from genome assembly GCA_025175895.1 of Wurfbainia villosa. Lineage (NCBI taxonomy): Eukaryota > Viridiplantae > Streptophyta > Magnoliopsida > Zingiberales > Zingiberaceae > Wurfbainia > Wurfbainia villosa. Next base: position 1,193,961 of record JAKLTH010000147.1, read on the forward strand.
CCTGGAAGTGGGTTTTTTGCCTTCCCCAGGATTCCCTCCAGGCTAAGTACTAAAGTTTATGAATTCTAGTAACCAAGTGATCTTAATCACTTGGTTACTAGAATTCATAAACTTTAGTACTTAGCTTGGAGGTCTAGAGTTCAACGGGAAGGCAAAACCCACTTCAGTGGAAGTCCAGTGAGTAACGACGAGCCAACAGTGACGATCGCCGACGATAAAATCGAGAAGCGTCGTTACAATAAAAGGCGCCTTTTATTGTAGCGACCGGGCCCCTGTTGGCGGAATTGGCGACCCCTATTGGTCGACGGCCGTCGCCTGTTGGCGAGTCGGCGACCTATTGGTCGACGGCGAAGTCGCCCTGTTGGCCGTCGTTACTCACTGGACTTTCCACCCACAGTGGGTTTTGCCTTCGAGATTGAACTCTGACCTCCGGGCTAAGTACTAAAGTTTATGAATCACGGTAACCAGTGATCGGGATCACTTGGTTGCGAGATTCATAAACAGTACTTGCTGGAGGTCTAGAGTTCAAATCTGGGAAGGCAAAACCCATTTCAGTGGAAAGTCCAGTGTAACGACGACAGCGGCGACGATCGTCGACTGAAAAATCGTCGACAATAATAGGGTCGCCGAATTCCGCCACGAGGCTCGTGGCCGCTACAAAAAGGCGCTTTATTGTCGACACAGCCCCTATTGGCGGTCGGCGACCCTGTTGTGGATGCACTGTTGGCTCGTCGTTACTCACCGGACTTCCACCTGGAAGTGGGTTTTTTCCTTCCCCAGGATTCGAACTCTAGACCTCCAGGCTAAGTACTAAAGTTTATGAATTCTAGTAACCAAGTGATTAAGATAACTTGGTTACTAGAATTCATAAACTTTAACTGAAGTCTAGAGTTCGAATCTGAAGGCAAACCCACTTCGAAGTCAATCGGTGAGTAACGACGAGGGTGTCATAAAACTATTTTTACTTTAATGGATTTCGGAATATTGTCACTAAGGGGCTCTTTTGTCATTTGGATGACGGCTATGCCCCCAGGACGTGACAATTTTATTGGTTTACGATTTTGGTTTGTGGGTTTTGTGTTTCGAGGATTTGATTTCCCTTGGATTTTTGGGAGTTCTCGGGTTTTGGGACCAGACGAGCTGAAGGATATCTCTGAGCTATAGGAAAAATATTGTCTTTAGTGGTTACTGTACTTTAATGGTTAGGAAAAGTATTGACTTAGGGAAATTGCCCCTACTCATGGTCGTGGACGAGTTCGACGACGTATTGATCTTGAGAAATCTAATGATGATTTCAGAGGTATGGATTCTTTAGAGGTGTCGACTGATGTCGAATTAGGAAGCTAGGAATATGACCTGCTAGTCATCCATTTGAAGGTCAAGGAGTAAACCCTCAGAGAATATCAATCCCTGCTATTAGTGATTTGGTTATGGATAAGGTGTGTATGCCTACACTGGTTAAGACGATGAAAGATCGTTTTACTTTATTATAGGAGGTGTTGGATGGGATATTTATTTGTCCCAGTATTTCTTCCAGAGAAGATCCGGAACTCTTTGTTAAAAGAGATAGACCTTTTAGATTTATGTGTCGATTTTTAGATGATAGAATCATTAGTTGTGGAAGGAAATGAATATCATTCATTATGGATAGAGGATCTATTTAGATCAACTATAGGGCATCGGTGTATGCTCTAGGATTGATTTATGATTGATGGGTTGATATTGTAGTGACATGGTGTCATATAATTATCATGGTCGTTGTGATGATTGTTATATCATCAACCTAGAGTAAAGAGGATGCAGTTGTATAGCGACAACAATTTCATACTTGGTATGAATTGTATGAGCTTATGATTATCTTATTAGACTTAATGACGACTTAGTCGTCCAGGGATTTAGGAAGTCGTGTATTCTGGACACGATTGGCTCGATTGTAGTCGTTGGATTGCGTAACCAGCCCTTTGTTGAGGGTGGTAGTTGGAGTTCTGCGCACTCGGTAGATGGTGATTTTTCAGTATTGATATGATTATTACGATAGATATGGATAGGATGCTCTAGCGGTACTACATCGTATTGGTTGGACCGGGAAGGTGATGGAATTTATTTGATGCGAAGCTTGTGAAACTAGTTTGAGGCTCGGATGATGGTTGGCTTTTATCCTAAGCTTACGAGCAGTTAAAGGATCGAGATAAGCCGTCATATATAATATAGCGTGGACTTAGATGATTATGTTGTTTGTAGAGGTGAGGAGCATGAATGCTCATGGAGTTGGCTAGCTTTTGGATAGCTACTATAGAGTATTTGGAACACGAGCGGTTGTAACAAGGAAGTTTGGTCACGATAGCCTTCCATGCACTTACAGTGTGTGTTGGAGTGGATTTAGGATGATAGATGGACTCTTCTCGACAGGGAGGATAATGGTTTACGAAGTTGCATTAGTTTAAGGCAGATGCTTGAAATTCGATTCGGAATGGAAGTGGAAGCGTATTATTATAGATGTTGTGGTGGGTTTGTCTAGGACACATCAAGGCCATGACGCGATTTGGGTAGTCGTTGACCGACTAACCAAATCCGCGCACTTCTTAGTGATTTGGAAGACGAACTCTTTGGATTGTTTAATAGAGTTATATATTGTCGGGATATCATCAGATTGCATGGTGTTCCTTGAGCATTATATCAAATAGAGATCCCTGGTTCACGTCTCGATTTTGGCAGAGTCGGCAGCAGGCCTTAGGCATGCAACTTTGTTTTAGTACTGCATTCCATCCGCAGATAAATGGACAGTCTGAGTGGGCCATTTAGATACTAGAGGATTTCTTTGAGGTCTATGTTATGGATTTGAGGCAGTGGGAGGACAGTTGCTAGGACCATAGAGCTCGGCATAGGCGGGGTTGGTATGTACTATCGGAATAGGATGGCCAGAGGCGAGGATCGTCAGAATAGTTATGCAGATCGGAGACGGAGGCCTCGAGAGTTTTCTATTGGTGACCAGGTATTCCTGCAAGTCTCACCCACGAAAGGAGTGAAGAGATTTGGACTCCGTGGTAAGCTAGCTCCTAGGTACATTGATCCGTTTGAGGTTTTGGAGAGGATCGGAGCAGTCGCTTACTTTCTAGTGCTACCACCGTACTTGGCTGGTATCCATGCTCTGTTTCATGTGCCCATGTTGAGGAAGTATGTGTCATACCCTACACATATTCGGTCAGGTGTGTTAGGTTCTATTCAACCTGATGCTACTTACGCAAAGGTTAAGTGCATTTTGGATCACATGAGCAGCGGTTGTTGAATAAAATTGTGCGACTTGTCAAGGTCGGGTGAAGTCACCTCACCAATGAGGAGGCTACCTAGGAGTTTGAGGAAAAGATCAGAGCTCAATACCCCCACTTGTTTACTTAAGGTACGTGAGGTATATTTTCAATACTTGTGGTGTTTCTTACTCGTTGTGCATTTGAGTAGGAAATTTGGGGACCAAATTTTAATTAGTGGGGAAGAATGTTAAATACTGAAAAATTTAAAACACTAAATTAAATGGCCAAAATTAGGAAAATAATCGTAGAAATTATTTTCGGATTTTTTTGGAGAATTTTAGAAATTTTTCTGGAAATTTTCGGGAATTAAATGGTGCTTGTAGGGGGTATTTATGGAGATAAGGAAAATCGGCTTTTAAAAGGCCTGTTTGGATTATCTGACCTAAGGTTTTAAATAGAAAACCTCCCCGATTTTTTTTTTGTTTCCCCTCCGCGCGTCGGTTTCTTCTCCTCGCGACTGCGGCCACACCGACGCCCGACGCCCTCTGCCGTCGCCTTCTCCGCGAGCACGCCCAAAGCCGGCGGCCGCCATCGTCGCCCTTGGACCCACTGACGACCACCGCCGCCGCAATTTTCTCCTCCACAACGCCGATTCACCACTTCCGTGGGCTGCCACCACTTCGCCGCCCTATTCAACGATCGCCTGTTCTTTTTCTCGCGCCGACCTCCACGACCATGGAATCGTCGCCGGCCACAGTCGCGACAACAGGATCGCGCCGGCCTCCTCTGCCCTAGATGATGAGCGCCGACCTCCTTTGCCACAGTCGCAGGCGCCGGCGTCGACCAATAGGGGTCGCCGAATTCTGCCAATAGGGGTCGGGACGTTACACAGTAACCTTTTAATGTGGAGGCTTCGACATTTCTTTTTCGACGAATACAGAAAGTCTAACATCTCTCACTCGTCCAAATTATACCACAAAGATAAACAGTCACAAAGACTATATAGTCACCAAGACTAATAGAAAAGAGATGCTTAGTCACAAAGACCAGATAAGAATAGAGGTCTTTTAATCATAAAGACTAAGTAGACACACAGACTAAATAAACAGTGATCAACCATCACAAAGACGAGTTAGTTTCAAAGACTAAATCAGAACATCTACTTCATACTTAGAGAAAATGGTTCGTGCGACAACAAACATTCTGAGTATTCAGTACTAAGAAAGTTGTTACACCTTGCATAGCTGCTCATTGAGCGATCAATGCTAAGAAAGTTGTTACACTTTACTTACCCGCTCATTAAATAGTATATAACTATTCTTTGAATGACACATAGTCATTCTCTAGATGGCACACAACCGTTCTTCCAATGGTACAAAACCATTCTCCTGTTACATCAATGTTTTACTATTTATCCAGATTAAATTATTTACATTAATATGAACATCTCTAATCCCTCATAATGACCATTATGTCAAGAGCATGTTCAATATCTCTTATTCACATACATTTCCATACATAATAGAAATGGGTCGACCAGTGAATAAATCTCAAAAGATGTAAATTTATTTAATCTTCCTTTTTAGCTCGAATCTATTCATTTTAATCAGTCATTTTCCCAGTCATGTTCCATAGACCGAATCATCCATAGTCAATAGGTTTACATACTAAAGTAGCAGACCCTGATTAAAACTTCAAGCAGACAGCTAAATAGTCACTTAAGACAAATACCGAGAGTAACATATAATCTCAAGGGCTCACATAGTAGAGAAGCAGGGATCCATTCTCCTACTACACTTATTGTCGTCAAAGCACATGTGGTATGAATCACATGTTACGATGTTATTCTCTTTACTAAAAAGAGCGCATGTTTTCTAAATATCGTATAGATTTTGATCCAGACATTCCAAATATCTAATCTTGAATTCAACATATGAATTCTAATATGGCTCATAAACAGGTATAGTAAATGATGGGAACATTTACTTCGATCACTTTTCTTAAATGATCTTATCTTGATACACATATCAGGACGACCCCAGCTTGTAGGTATGTATTTCTATACATATAGCTTCCAAAGTTATCCTATAAGTAATGGTCTTATCCTATTTGTACATAACAAATAAATATGATTGTCCATGTGAGATGACCAATCACTACCTGCCAACATGCTCACCGAGATCTTATCAGAATATAACATCACATACACTGAATAAATTATGGCTAACATTTAAAACAACCAAATTATAATATCCGATTGTCATTAAAAAATTGTTACATTCTATGAAGTCTCATAGACTTTACATACTCATAAAATGACTATCTAGTCATTGACTTAGTAAAAGGATCTGCAAACATGACACGTGTAGATTTTCTAGTAACAATATGTTTGCCCTCGCTATGATATTTGGATCTTTGGAAAAAGCTATAGCAGCTTGACTGTCACAGTAGACAGTAATTGGACTCTCACTGTTCTCAGCAATATTCAGATGTTTCAGGAACCTTCGTGACTAGACCGCTTCTTGTACATCTGCTGAACATGTCACATATTCAGCTTTCATTGTTGACAAGGCTACACAAAGCCTATTTCTTGCTAGTCCAAGAGATGGTGCCATCATTTAGCAAGAACGCATAGCCTGATGTAGATTTTCTATCATCCAGATACCCAACCCAATCTGCATCTGAATAGCTCTTCAAGCTCATATCTGATCCTTGAAAACATAAACAGTAATTTGTTGTTGCTTTCAGATATCTGAATATCCTTTTCACCACCTTCCAGTGTCTCGGTCATGGGTTTGACTGGAAACAGTTGACTGAACTAACAACATAGCTGATATCGGGATGTGTACACAACATAGTGTACATTAAACTACCAATAGCACTGGCATATGATTTTTTCTTCATATCGGCTATTTCTATAGGAGTTTTGGGACATATACTCTTGCTCAGAATAGTACCTTTCGCTATAGGTGGTTGTTCTATATTGCATTCAGACATGTTGAAATGTTGTAACATCTTATTTATGTAAGTTTCTTGGGACAAACCCAAAAGTCTTTTCGATCGATCTCTCATAATCTTCATACTTAAGATGTATTCAACTTCTCCCATATCTATTATGTCAAATTGTGATGAAAGTCACTCTTTGACTTCTATCACAAATCTTATGTGATTTCCTGCTATTAGCAAATCATCAATATATAATGATAAAATGACATACTTTCTTTTTTCCTTTCTCAAGAAAACACAATGATCCTCATTGATCATTTCAAAACCATAAGACAAAACGACTTCATTAAATCTTATATTTCATTGTCTTGACGCTTTAGCCCATATATAGACTTTTTAAGTCTACATACTTTACTCTTTTGACCTTCAGCAACGAAACCTTCTGGTTGTACCATATAGATTTTCTCGTCAAGCTCACCATTAAGGAAAGTAATTTTTATATCCATTTGATGTAACTCTAAGTCATAATGTGCTACTAAAGCCAAAATGACTTGAATTGACACAAATTTTACTACGGGAGAAAATGTCTCTTCATAATCAATACCCTCCAATTGGGTATATCCTTTTGCAACCAAGCGAGCTTTGTATCGATTAATCGATCCAAAAACTTTCCTCTTAATTTTGAGAATCCACTTATTCCCATTAGCCCTTCGGCCAGGAGGAAGATCGACTAAATCCCAAACATGATTCTTCATCATCGACTACATTTCTTCTTCCATTGTCATTTTCCATTTTTCTCTAACACTATATCCCAATGCTTCCTTAACGGATTGAGGTTCATCGTCGTCAACTGGGATCATCATTGTCTCATTCTCAATATCAAACCTTTTCTTAGATTTGATCTTACGACCACTTCTTCGTAAGTTGGGTTGTTGAGAAGTCAACTCATGACTTGGCAAATTACTCCCACTCGGTTGACTACACTCGGGCATCCCTTGTGACACCTCTTTTGTTGATAATATTTCATCCTCCTCAAACAGAGAAACTATTTTATCAATATCACCTCTAGCTGGGAACTCTATTTCGAGAAAAGTTGAATCTCTTGACTCTATTTCAGATATGGTTCCATCTTGATTCTCACCAACGAAAATATAACCTTTGAAGGTCTCAGAATATCTTATAAAGATACATTTCTTACCTCTAGGTCCTAGTTTTCCATACTTGTAAGAACTATCATGAACGTAGGTAGCTGACCCCTATGGTCTCAGATTACTCGAATCTGGTTTTCTGCTAGTCCAGCGTTCATATGGGGTAGATGAAACTGACTTCGAAGGTACTTTGTTAAGTATATAGGTCGCAACTAATAATGCATCTCCCCAATAGGAGATCGGTAAATTCGCCTATGCCATCATAGACCTAACCATTTCAAGAAGAGTCTGATTTCTTCTTTCAGCAACCTCATTTTGCTGTGGAGTTCCTGGGATTGTTAACTGTCTAATAATCCCTTTATCATTACATATTGTCTTGAATAAATCTGACAAATATTCACCTCCACAATCAGTTCGTAAGGTTTTAACCTTACGATCTAATTGATTCTCAACTTCGTTCATATAACGAATGAAGCAATCCAATGCTTTGGATTTATGAGAAATCAAATACACATGACCGAAATGAGAGAAGTCATCAATGAATGTAATGAAATAGGAAGCTCCATGTCTAGCCTTCATATTCATCGGACCATAAATATCCAAATGAATCAATTGCAATGGAGAATCAACCCTAATAGTCTTACCAAATGGTTTTCTAGTTGCCTTTCCAGCAAGACAATCCTCACATATGGACAAGTTAATCTTAACACGAGTGCCCAGTAGGCCCTCTCTTGCTAATCGATTCATACGTTCTTGTCCTATATGTCCTAATCTAGTATGTCAGACATCATCAGATATATTTGCATCACTAGTAAGAGCAATATTTGAAAGACTACTAACATTTTTATTGATGTCTGGTTCCACATCAAGAACCATGAAACCATTAGTTAGAAAACCATATCCTATTAACACAGAGTCAATCTTTAGTTCTACACAGCGGCTGTAAAAATTCATACAATAACCCAAACTAAGAAGACAATTAACGGAAACTAAATTTCGTCGAATCTCAGGAGCATACAGGACATCATGTAAAAATAGGGTTCATCCACCACAAAGGTTGAGTTTGCTAGTGCCAACTCCTTTGACTTCAAAGCTTGCATTGTTTCCCACATATATCCATTGGTTGCCAGTTGGTACCCGATGATACTCCACGAATGTAGCTCGCTCCTGAGCTACATAGTTGGTTACTCCTGAATCTATAATCCACAAAGGATAAGAATCAGCTAACAACACAGAACTATCAACATAATACTCATGAAACGAATTTAGACTTGGATTTACCTTTTTCGGCTCGGTACATTCTCGAGCGAAGTGGCCCTTTTTGGCACAGTTATAGCAAGACAACTTGCTTTTCTATTTCTTTCCAGTCTTTTTTCCTTCCTTCTTGTTTGGGCCTTGCCCAGCAGCAACAGCTTCCTTTCCTTTTCCCTTTCCTTTCTTATACCATTTCCTTTTCTTGGATCCAGATGATTCAGCAGAACCGTCAACTACATAAGTTTGTCTGAAAATCCTTGCGGATTCGACTCTCTCTGCCTCTAATTCTACATGGCGTGAGATATCAGTGAAAGTCTTGATACTCTCACTGTGAGTCAGATTCTGCTTCATGGTTTCCCAAGAATCAGGAAGGGAACGTATAACTGCTTGAACTTGTTGTTCGTCGGTCAACTCATGACCAACAGTTTTAAGCTCTCGAATCATGTTCGACATTTCCCTGAGATGTTAAACCATAGTGACATTCGGGCGCTTTTTATAACTGTCAAATTTAATTGTCAGCTGTCGAAACTTGCTTAGACTAACTCCATTGTATCTCTCTCTAAGGGTACCCAGACTGCATGAGTCGTTGGATACGACTCATGATCAAAAACTAGGTCATCCACCATTGAACTAATCAATATGCCCTTAACAGTGGAGTCCTTTTTCTTCCATACCTTATAGGTATCAAGATCTAGTCTGTGCCGCATGGTTGTACCATCAACAGGTTCAACCATTACCTGATGAACAACCTTCATAATCTCTTGTTTCTCAAGAACATATTGTATTTTGAGGTGCCAGATTTTGTAGTTTTCTCCATTTAATTTCTCACCATTGTTGAGTTCTGCAATGATGTTTTTAGTTGTCATACTCTACATAAATAAACATATTATTTAGTTATTTAGTGTAAATTCAATGTATGCAATTTCTGATTGACTCAATGTAAATTTGAATTGGTTTACAAAATCAAGTGGCAACTTTGTTTCCACTCATTATTCGTATGTTCTAATCTAACCGACATTGATCAACTATACCACATACATCCCATACAATGAAATAATCATTAATTTATCATATGAACTAATCATATTTCAAAAGAAAATGAACTTATCATTTCTTATTCATACTTTCAAAAAAAAAAAATGTTAACATATAACATTCCTTATTTCTAATCTAAACAAAACTACTTGAGGAGATAGTTCATTACGACTCCCACTAGGACAAACCCTAGTGCAGTTGTAATTATTTTTAGTCCTATCTTCCATAGCTTCACTAGGGTAGACTCAGGCTGGCCAATAAGTTGACCGTTTACAGAACTCTCTTCATTCTCTTCGAGGCCAGCCACCACAGGATTCTTCTGAACATTGTGCTTCAGCAGTTTCCAGCACAACTCAGCATATGTTATCCGCCCTTTATAGCGGCCCCATACGTGATGTGCAAGTACCATGAAATCATTTGACAGAGAGCGTACCAAGGCCCATATCTGATAATTGTCCAGTAACGGAAACTCCTGCTGCTCGAGTCTCCTAAAAAGACCATCGAGCCTTCTTATGTGTTTGATGACCCCACCATCAGGTTTATAAACTATCTCTTCAATAGCTTCCCTCAATTGTTTTTGTAACACATCACGCCGGGTCATTATAGTGATCGTCCGTGCCATCTGAAATTGAAATAAATCAAGTAAGTATAAAACCGACTAACCAGTACGAAACCGGCTTAATTCAATTTATATGAGCATAGACCTTACACAAATAATTACGAAAACCAATTCTTCGTAATTTTAGGAGTTTTCGATTGATGAGTCCAACTGAACAATCGACTCCCCTAGTTTTTATTCCGAATTCAAGTTGTTCTAACAACTATTCGACACTTGGGTTATGATTTAAATTGACCATCGTCAATTTTACTGATCAATTTTGATTGACCTAACTTGCCTACCTTTGGCCAAATCACAAGTATTTCCTGTGATTTATCCCACACAAAAAACAAAACAAAAACTCAACACCTGTTAACGTGAGAAGCTAGGCCCTCCCTTTTTTTTCACTAAAAAAACAGCCATTCAATTTTTTTTTCTTGGCTTCTTAAAGAAGGAAAACAAAAGCAACCGTACAATTGCTTTTCATCCCGTCAACAGGAAAGTCAATGTGACGATTGAAATCAACACATACAAATTTGCCAGGGCTCATTCTTCATCGAGCAAGCACAGAAACAAAAAAAAGGGGAGTTTTTTTTTTTTTTTGTGTTTCGTCAAGCTGAGCACCGTGTCGCCCTGCAGCGAACTTCACGATCGAGCATGGCCGATCAATTGCACCGTGACAGAGCACCGCGGGCCAAGCCCTCGCTCGGAGTTTTTCTATTCCTACCCAACAACGTCCTCACAAGTGTTCCTCGTCTCCATCGAAATGGAAGATCAAGAACAGCAGAGAAAACATAAGGTAATCTAATTTTAATCGCTTTGATACCATTGTTGACAATAGAGATTACCAAAGAAAATCTCAAACATGAGTATCCATGAAATCTGAAAGATACTTACAGTTCAGTTTTATGGTTTCGAAAGAGATCTACTCGTCGGAGTTCAATTTTATAGTTTCGGAAGAGATTTGCTCGCGCAGCTGAAAAGAGTAATCACAGTGAAACTGAAAAACTTTTTCCTTTTTCTTCACAAGCCAAATCTCAATCGTGTGTTTTGATATTCTGATCGACCTTTTCTTATTATATCTTGGATGAACAAGATTTTCTGTTGGTGCAATCGGCCTAGGTCATGATTGACCAGACTCGAGTTTGACTCGAGTGATGTTTTGATGTTTGACATAGAGAGTTGACATTGATGTCTAATAATATTTTGGGGAGATTGTTGATACAATCGACCTGGGTTATGATTAACCGAACTCGAGTTTTAACTTGAGGAGATTTTGATGGTTGACTAGGGTTGACCATGTCATGGAAAGTCCAAGTCTTGAGTACTTGGCATGTAAAGTCCAAGCATGGGTCTTGGCAAGGGAAAGTCCAAGCATGGGTCTTGGCATGGAAAGTCCAACATGGGTTAGCAAGGGAAAGTCCAATCTTGAGTCTTGACATTTGAGAAGTCCAAGGGGTTTGATATTGACGGCGTAAAGTCCAAGCGGGAGTCTTGACAGCATAAGTCCAATGGTTGGCGGTGTAAAGTCCAAGCGAAGTCTTGGCAGCGTAAGTCCAATGTGCATTGGCGGTGTAGATATCGTTAGCATGACATAACCGATAGAAGCACCTGAAGGCTAGCACAATGGATGAACAAGTCATGGATGACTTGGAGGGATCCGAGAGGCGCGAGGCTGATGGAGATGGCTAGAAGGCTTAGATCTAGGCTAAGGGTGGTCTAGCAAGTATGGGGACACCATACTTGGGTTAAAACCTCATGTTTGAGGTGTGTCAGTCGACTGGTGTCATATGGCGATCGGTGGTGAGTCAACTAGAGTTTATTGGGAAGTGTCTTAGCGATCATTTGCTAGAGGTGGGCGATCAAGATCTTGTGATCGATCGGGTGCTTTCGATTTCGGGCACAAAATGGAGTCGAGACTCGACTGCGGGGTTAGCAATCGAGTGAAGGCTCCATCAGTCGACTGATGGACTATCCGTTGGATTTTTCCAGCGTGGATTATACCGTTGTCTCACAGCAACAGTGTCATCAGTCGAGTGATGGTCCCGATCAGTCGACTGATCGGTGATTTCCAGCCCAGGCAGAAGCTTTAAATGGAGCTCGTGGAGGAGGAAATCAATAAGGTTCTTTGAGGTGTTTTGGGGCGAGTTGCTATTGCAATTCAGGGTCTCCAAGTGATACTCGATCAACCTAGCAAGCAAGCATTCAAAAGCTCGGTGTAAAGTTTTCTTTACTTGCATTTTAGTGTAGTTGCTTGTATTCTTATTATATTACTTTTGTAATCTGTTGTAAGAGGTTTCTCCACCTCCGGATTGTTCCGAGAAGGAGTTATTTGTGATTAGTGATTGCGTGTGCATCACTAGAGCTCTTTAGAGCTCGATCCGTGGAGTAGGAACCATTCGGTTCCGAACCACATTATATGCTTGTGTTGTGATTTGTGTTTGTCTATTTCGTTATTACTTTATTATTATTTCGCTGCGTGCTAATAAAGTTTGTAGACGAACACGAACAATTTTCATCAACGTACAAGCACAATGCTATTCACCCCCCTCTAGCGGTCACAAATCTTCTACAATTGGTATCAGAGCCCGGGGCTCTTCTACGGACTAATCGCCGGGAGCAAAAGATGCTAGAGGGTGAAGATGGAGTTGGAAGAACATTTAGGATGGGACATCCATACACCGGTCCCGTATGCTTTCTATGGACGAGAGGGTTTCAACCAATTGAAGGCAAGGATTGAGGATTTTTTGATGATGAGGGATTTAGAGGAGTGGTCCATCCTAATAGAAGGATTCCAATACCCAAGAGGACCAAAGGGAGACTTCCTCAAAATGAAGAGATGGAGTGAGGAGTAACTCCAATAATTCGAGAAAAATAAGAAGATAATCAAATTTATTTTTGATTTAATTCCTAATGACTTCTTGTGTAGCCTAGGTGATTGCATGGATGCCAAGGAGCTTTGGAGGGAATTGGCCAAGCTCCATGAAGACCCATCACCGGCTCAAGAAGAGGAGGTCAAAGATGAATCCTCATCCTCACAAGCAAGTGAGGATTTAGAAGTTGATAGGGAATCAACATCCAAATCGGTGGAAGAAGAGGAGACCTCCACCTCTAGGATTGAGGGGGAGGAGATTAGGTCATCTTCAATACCAAAGCAACAAGAAGAACAATCTACATCAGGTAGAGAGGAAGAGTAAGCTCAAGAGACCCTCACCACCAACCTAGGTAACTCAAACACTTCGTTTCAAAATAAAATACATATAATGTGTTTTGAATGTAGGAAATCCAGACACTACAAGAGTAAGTGTCTGAAAAGGATAAAGAAAGCTCCATCGGGGCCAAAGGTCAAGGATGCCGGTGCCCAAAATCAAAGGAGCAAGGAGCACATCATTTGCTTCAAGTGCCATCAAAAGGAGCACTATAGGAGTCAATGCTCTAGGGGGAGCAAGAAGACTCAAAATGGAGCATCACATGTAGGTGGAGCTAAGGCTAACCCTAAGGTATATTTTAGTAATGCTCCTTCTAATTTAAATGTTAAAAGGATGCTAGGAGTAACCTTGCAATTATTCATGAAAGACATGCTAGAAATAACAAATACTTTTGCCTAGGAGCTAAAAATGTCAACTTCTCAACTAAGGAGAAATTTGGGACTAATGTCCCTAGAAAAGTATTACCTAGTGAGTCTATTAGGAAGATAGGAGAACATCTAGGTTTTAATGCTAAGAAAGATAAACATATGCCTAAAAAGGGCAAAAATGATCATAGAAACAATGTGCCCATAAAATTAGAGAAATTAGAATTAGAGAATCAAGCCTTGAGGTCAAAGCTTGAGAAAATGGAGAAGACCCTTAAGATTATGCAAAATCAAATGCAAGGGTCAATTGGTCAAACTCTTAGGTCTAGAACTCAAAGTCAACACCTAGGGCCTAAGAGATAAAAGTCAACCAAGGGCAAGAAAGGTTTGGGTCACAAACCTAAGCCTAAGGTGACTTATCATAGTGTTCCATTTGATTATGAAACACAAACTAGGTCTAGGAAGACCAAGGTCAATAGGGAAGTCATCCCTAAGGTTGACCAAGATAGGTGCTTAGTAGCCAAGGTTTCCATGAAACCTAGGAAGACCACTAAGAAGGCTAGTAGGGAGGCAATCCCTAAGGTTAACCTAGTTAAGACCCAAATGACCAAGGCAAACAAGCTTAGAAGGGTCATTAGGAAGGTATCTAGGGAGGTCATCCCTAAAGAATACTTAGTAAACCCTAGGATCTCAAATAGGTTTTGGGTGCCTAAGAGCATGATTAATTCATGCTAGATGGGTTTAGGGTGTGCCAACCTTGATTGGATGGGTAGTTAACTCAATCATGGTAAAGGTGACATTTTAGGTCATTTTTAAGGTTATGGATACCTTGGAAATAGATTTGATGTTAAATCTTAAAAGATTTTAGGATGTGCCAATACACTTTTGGAATTATGAAAAATAGATTAAATTGGCACAATTAGGTTTAGAGGTCTTTAGTGTGCCATTATGGGTTTTGGCACACTTGGGAGATTAGTAATAATATGATAAAATATACTTAATTATATCAAATGTCAACTAATACTAAGATCTAGGTATTATTATACTTATACATTTTATGTGTCATGTTTTTTTTGCCATATAACATGCATGACATCATATTTATTTTTAACCTTTTTAATATGTCATGATCATGTTTAGGATTAAGGATTAATGTCATGTGTTTTTAGTTTTATATCATATGTCATGACAACATTATCATTGGTCATGCTATATTATGTTATCATCTATGTCATGATCATTCATGCATTTAATTTGTTTAAAATTGATTTAAGGACAATGACATGACTTGAAGTTCCATTTATAAGGGAATCAAATAGTGTTGTCTTAGAAAGTGCATGAAACCCTAGATTAGGATGAATAAAACTCACATCTCATATCACATTGACTTGAGTGTGTTTTATACACTCTAGATATATGTGAGATGATAGGATATGAGTTAAGTTCAAGGTGCATCGTTTTTGCATCTAGATGAACTTAAACTCATCTAAAATTATGGATGGATAATTAAGAAAGCTTGTGTGCAAATCATGTACATCGGGCCCAAGAAATATGATCCAAAATAAGGTTTTAAAAATATTTTAAAATTCATTTAGAAAACCTTGGTGAAGTCTATCTTTTGATAGCAATCACCATTAATGAAGTTGATACAAAGTGAGCTAAAACTTTGAAGTTTTTCTTCATTTTTGAATTTTGTATCAATTTCGATATTTTATGGGTAAAATATTTTTCTATCATTTTTCACCCATTGTTTTGGTTATAAGTATTATACGTATGAATTTTCATGATTTTTTGATATGCGTGTAATTATTTATGAATTTTCAAAATCCATTTCTGATAACTGAAAATCGGATTGCCCTTGGTGGCGGTCGTGATGCTGCAATGATCGTGATTTCAAGGACTCATCGCGGTGATTCGAGAAAAATAAGGTTGTTTAGCCCGTTTTCAGCTACGATAAAGTTTCCTAACCACTTCTAACCCTAGGATATGCTTTAGGAAGGATTATAAAGGGTGAAAATCCATTGGATATGGATTAGGAGAGGTGTTAGGGTGATGTATCAAATTTAAGGGTGGAAAAATTCATGTTTGAACTTTAGACCTTATTTTTGATGGTTTAAAGTTCCTATTGGCTTAAAGACTTCCCAAGGACATTGTTGGTACAATGGTCAAGAGGGAGCAAGCTTTTAGGGAGAGGTATCTATCATGGAATGATGGATGGTATTTTTCCTCATGAGGAGGAAAATGAGATTTTGAGATACCCAATTTAGAAATTGGGAGAGTGTATAGGATTGCCTCTCTTGAGTGATATGAGACTTATCACTAGGAAGATGGTAGACATCCTAGGTATTTTTGGACCAAGGGGGAGATTGTAAGATCTCATTGGGACATGAGACATTGACCTCCTTGGAGAGAACCTTTTTTATGTTAGTCAAAAAAGGAGAGAATATTTTGGGAGAGAATGTTATGGAGAGTGTTATTAATTGATGCTATCAATTGTCAATTCAGAGAATTGGGGAGAAAGTGAAATTACCAATTTGGGATAATTGGTAAGGAAATTTGAGTTAGTGTTCTAACTCAAAGGTATGTGTTTTTATCAAACATCAAAAAGGGGGAGATTGTTGGTGCAATCGGCCCAGGTCACGATTGACCGGACTCAAGTTTGACTCGAGTGATGTTTTGATGTTTGACATAGAGAGTTGACATTGATGTATAATAATGTTTTGGGGAGATTGTTGATACAATCAACCCGAGTTATGATTAACCGGACTCAAGTTTTGACTCGAGGTGATTTTGATGGTTGACTAGGGTTGACCATGTCATGGAAAGTCCAAGTCTTGAGTACTTGACATGTAAAGTCCAAGCATGGGTCTTGGCAAGGGAAAGTCCAAGCATGGGTCTTGGCATGGAAAGTCCAACATGGGTTAGCAAGGGAAAGTCCAAGCTTGAGTCTTGGCATTTGAGAAGTCCAAGGGGTTTGATATTGGCGGCGTAAAGTCCAAGCGGGAGTCTTGGCAACATAAGTCCAATGGTTGATGGCGTAAAGTCCAAGCGGAGTCTTGGCAGCATAAGTCCAATGTGTCTTAGCGGTGTAGACACCGTTAGCATGACATAGCCGATGGAAGCACCTGAAGGCTAGCGCAATGGATGAACGAGTCATGGATGACTTGGAGGGATCCGAGAGGCGCGAGGCTGATGGAGGTGAATAGAAGGATTAGGTCTAGGCTAAGGGTGGTCTAGCAAATATGGGGGCACCATACTTGGGTTAAAACCTCATGTTTGAGGTGTGTCAGTCGACTGATGTCATATAACAGTCGACTGGTGTGAGTTAACAAGGGTTTGACTGCGGGAAGTGTTCTAGCAGTCAATTGCCAGAGGTGGGCAGTCGACTGATTGGTTGAGCAATCGACTGATCTTGTGATCAGTCAACTGGTGCTCGGTATTTCGGGCACAGAATGGAGTTGAGACTCGACTGTGGGGTTAGCAGTCGAGTGAAGGCTCCATCAGTCGACTGATGGACATGATCAGTCGACTGATGTCCTATCCGTTGATTTTTCCAGCGTGGATTATACCGTTGTCTCACAGCAACAGTGTCATCAATCGACTGATGGTCCCGATCAATCGACTGATCGGCGATTTCCAGCCCAGGCAGAAGCTTTAAATGGAGCTCGTGGAGGAGGAAATCAACAAGGTTCTTTGAGGTGTTTTGGGGCGAGTTGCTGCTGCAATTCAAGGTCTCCAAGTGCTACTCGATCAACCTAGCAAGTAAACATTCAAAAGCTTGGTGTAAAGTTTTCTTTACTTGCATTTTAGTATAGTTTCTTGTATTCTTATTGTATTACTTTTGTAATTTGTTGTAAGAGATTTCTCCACCTCCGAATTGTTCCGAGAAGGAGTTATTTGTGATTAGTGATTTCGTGTGCATCATTAGAGCTTTTTAGAGCTCGATCCATGGAGTAGGAATCATTCGGTTCTGAACCACGTTATATGCTTGTGTTGTGATTTGCGTTTGTCTATTTCGTTATTTCTTTATTATTATTCCGCTGCACGCTAACGAAGTTTGTAGATGAACGCGAACGATTTCCATCAACGTACAAGCACAATGCTATTCACCCTCCTTTAGCGGTCACAAATCTTCTACATTTTCGTCTTCTCCAATTAAAATTCTGGTTGCGCAACATATGCGCAGCCACCACTGATGTGGAGTCGGCTGGCTGCGCAACGTATGCGCAGCAACCTTTTAATGTGGAGGCTCCGATGTTTCTTCTTCAACGAATGCAGAAAGTCTAACACTTTTTACCTTAGGAAGTGACGTTGTTATTCATTTCCATTTCCTTAGTTGTAGTTCTTTTAGTATCAAACTCCTTTGCTTTGTCTTCAGAAAGCTGCATTTCTTTTTTTTTTCTTTTCCAATCATCAAACAATGCTTGTGCTTCTAAAAAAATCAGAAGACAAACTAGAACATCATTTGTCTAATATATTCCCTATAAAATTAAATGTTTGTTCTATGATGACAGTTGACACTGGATAAACTAATATTTCTTTTGTGACGATGGAGAGGATAAGAAAACTTTGAGTCTTTTGTAACCACTATTGTAAAATATTAAAAATTGCTTCATTGTTTGTATCACTGAAATCAAAAGAAGTCGTCAAATAATTTTCAAGTTTCTATATGAAACTTGAGGTTACTCATGGACATTTTTGAAAGACAAATGGATGAAAGAATTACATACATTTTATTAAATTAGAAAATTAAATAGAGAGAGTATAATGTTAAATCTATAAACTAAGCTATTCTAGAAAATATACAATCAAATTACAGTAGAATATAAAATTATCATAATTATAAGATTTAGACGATCTTTGTAATTACAGTATAATATTTGAATCATAATCATATCTTTGAATCTGATTCTCCAACATGCCTACGCAAGATGAGGCTCCGTGATTGGAGACTAATCTTAGTCATTAATTGTTGGAAGCATAGGTGGGGTAATAGTTTGGTAAGAGCATCTATTGGTTGATCCACAAAAGATACATGTGTAACTCAGAGATTATCATTTTGAACTTATTCACGAATGAAGTAATAGTTGAAAGCCACATACTTCATACAAGCTAGAGTAAATTAAACACCAGATTAGAGCAGAGATGGGTGACACTCACATTGTCATAGTAGATGACTAATCTTTGGAATGAAGAGAAGTCAAGCTCACCGAGAAAAAAAGACAACCAACATAGTTCGACAATCGTGGTTATAATAGAGCGACATTCTACTTCAGTAGAGGATCGAGCACAAGTGTATTGTTTCTTTGAGCTTCAGGAAATAGAATTCCGTCCAAGATAAACAATATAAGCACTAGTGGAAGTAAAGTCATCTTTGTTTCAACCTAATCCACATTAAAGAATACATGTAGAGCAAGAGACGATTAACGATGAAGTAGAATGTCATGATCGATGGTGCCACATAAATATCTTAAAATACATTTGATAGCCTTCCAATGCTCATCAGTAGGACGATGCATAAATTAAGATAACTTTTTAACCACATAAGCAAAGTTAGGATGAGCGAGAGATAAGTACTGAAGATGACCAACTATAGTAGTGTACGGAGAGGGATTAGAAAGGGTTGTGCCATTGCAAATTCTAAGGGTAAACATGGTAGGTAGAGGCGTGGAAACTGTACAAGCATCTATCATATTGGTCCGAGCAAAAAGGTCAACAATGTAACGATGCTGAGAAAGTAACAAACCCAAGGGATGAGATAGTACTTGGACTAAAAAAAAAGTCAAGGGGCTAAGATCCTCAAGAGAGAATCGCTTAGCAAGTAGATTAATGAAATGCTGAACAACTATTGTGTCATTTCCAATGATAATAATATCGTCAATATGTATAAGAAGATATAGTGTAAAATATGTATAGTTGAGGATAAAGAGAGAAGGATCTACAATGTAATTGTAAAAGCCATAAGTGCTGAGAAACAGACACAATTCATTGTACTAAGAATGAGGAGCTTGTTTGAGACCCTAGATAGCCTTCCTCAATTTACAAACATGCCGAGGAAGATCTAGATCAATAAAACCTAGTGATTGCACTATATAAACATCCTCTGTCAAGGTGCCTTGAAGGAAGACATTATTAACATCAAGTTGGCGGATGGACCAACCATGGTTGACAGCAAGTGAGAGAACAAGACGAACTATAGTGGGTTTGACAATAGGGTTGAACGTATCATGATAGTCAATACCAGGTCGTTGATGAAAACTCTTGGCTACCAATCGAACTTTATGCTTATCAATAGAGCCATTGACTAAGTGTTTAATACAAAAAATCCATTTGAAACCAACTATATTCTAAGTTGATGAATTAGGGACTAGTACCTAATAAAAGCATCAAACTCAATAGACATGGTCTGACGCCATTTTTGATCTTTGAGAGCTTAGTCATAAAGGTTGGTTCAATCTCATGGGTTAGTTGATGGGTTTGTGGATGTTATTATGAGAGCAGGTGATGATGTGTGATGGTTGGGTTGAAGGCACTAATGGGGAAGGTGAGGGATTGGTAAGTGATTGGGGTGGGGCCGAGAGTGAGCTTGACTGAGGATTCTGAATAGGTCCTATAGTACTAGAAGAGACAACTAGGGTTGTTGTGCCTAAGTGAACCACATATGATATTGATGAGGATAGAAGTAGAACGACAATTGAAAGTCAAGTGGAACTAGTAGACACATCAGGATGAGGAAGGGTAGTTTGAAGACTAGACATAGGAAAAATAGACTCAATAAAGCGAACATGACAAGAGATACAAACTTTCAAAGTGATGGGATCATAACATAGATAGACACTTTGAGTGAGAGAATAACCAAGAAAGACACAAGATACAGAGCGAGGGTCAAGTTTGTGAGAAGAGTAGGGACAAAGTCAAGGGTAGCAGAGACATCCAAAGGCACGAAGTTTAGAGTAATTTAGAGAAGAGCCAAACAATTTATGGTAAAGTGACACCATGTGAAAAGTTGCAATAGACATTCGATTGATGAGATATGTTATCGTACATGAAGAAGGCATATAATCAAAAGGTAAGAGGCACAGACATATATGAGAGCAAGATCAATTTCTATGATATGATGTTGACAACGTTCAGAGAAATCATTGTGTTTTAAAGTATGAGGTGGTGATGTGAAATATGAAATGTCATGATAACTTAGGAATGATGATAAGACCATGTATTCTCCCTACCCATTGTCAGAATAAAATGTGATATTTTTTTGTTTAAAATAATTTTCAATTAGAGCTTTGAAGTGCAAAAAAAATAAAAGAGACATCAGATTTGTATTGAAGAGGATAGAGTCAAATGTAATGGGTGAAGTGATCGACAAAAATAACGTAACATTTGTATTTGTCAACTGAATAGATAGGAGAGGTCTAGACATTAAAAAAATAATTTGTAGAGAAGCAGTAGAGATAATAAAAGATTGAGAAAATGATAATTTATGATTTTTATTACAAAGATAGTCATTGCAATGAAACAAATGTGATAATTAAGTTAGGTGATAAATCTAAATTGAAGTTAGAAGCTAAGTGTCAAAAAATATGCTCAGATGGATATCCTAAATAATAATGTCACTCAAAAGGAGAAGCTTTAACATTGAAAAAAACAATGAGGGAAGAGGATGAAGTTGACGAGGCCAACCACTCATAAACACCATCTCTAGATCGCCCTTGTAATAGTGGTGCCCCTGACTATAGATCCTTCACATAAAAGGAAGCAGAAAAAATTCAATAGAAGTTTTATTGAATGTGTGAAATTTAAAAATGTATAGAAATAAAATTTATCTTCGTAGTAGGAACATACAAAATATTCTACAAATTAAAATGATGAGAGGCTATCAACATAACAATAATTGGCATGGCAAAGCGATGAGAGACAATCACACGTACTTTGGTTCATATTCACACACCTAAGTAGCACATTTGTTAAAAAAAAATCCAAGATGTAAAAAAATGATACTGAAAAAGAAATCACAAATTCAGAGAGTTAATCAATCTTGTCGGGGAAGCCTATTTGTACTTGCCATCGGATTTGCTTTAGACTTAATTAATTAAGAACTCAAAGTCTTTTTTGTAGTAGGAAAGAATTCGCTGGCAACATCGTAAAATTAGAGAAGAATATGAGATTTCACACAAAATGGCAAAGCAAACACAACACCTTAATTAGATCTTAGTGCTCTCCGCGGAGAGGGTGTGGTGGTTAATACATGATGAAACCTGTGGATAAGATAAAGATCGATTTCGAAGGAGATTTAAAATTTTTTTTAAATTCAGATGATCCCTACATATCTTGATCATCTCGCCAAGGTCCACAGGACCTTCCGCGATTTACCTCTCTCACAATGGTCATGAGACATATCGATGGGGGGCTACTAGATTGACGATTCCAACCTTTTACAGGGATTAATTAAACCTTAGTAAATGGAATGTAGTCCAAGCTAAATCAAAGCATTTTATATTGGTTTTATAGACTTAGTTGACCCTTGTCCTTCTATGTACTGAATGGAATATAACGTAGTACATTCTAGGTACTATAAAAAAATTATTAAAATAGTGATGAAATATTAAAGATGAGTTAATATTTCATCGCTAATATAATTATTATCGATGAATTTTAAGATCGTCGTAAATAAATGTATTAAAAATATTAATTGTTGAAAAAATATATAATTTACGATGAAAAATATATTTCATCACTAATTATTATAAATTTAGCGATAAATTTTTGAAAATTCATCGTTAATAAAGGTAGTTGATTGATCAACTCCACCAGTCGACTAATGGTTCATGTCAAGTCAAATTTTGACTTCTCAGTCGACTATGGTTTGCGACGAAATATGTGTTTCGCCACTAATAATTATAATATTATCGACGAAACGCTATAGTTCGTCGCTCAGGTAATAAATATTAACAATGAAATATATTTTTTTGTCGCTAAGATGCGAGAAAAAAACCCTCGGGACACGCCCCTTCCCCAAATTTCCCCGCGACTCATCTTCTCTTCCGTCGATTTTCTTCCGCTCTAACTCCAATGTTCTCCCGGCTATCTGGATCCGTCCCCAGCTCCGGGCTCCTGCTCAGCCTCCGACCTCCTTATCCGCCACTAGACTCAGGGCTCCGACTTTGGCTCTGCTAATTGCTCAGTGAGTTTTCCACCTCTAGTCGCCTTCTCCTCTCTGCCTCTGTCGCAGACGACGACGATTTGTTGGCGATTTATCCGTGCATCCTTCTCCGAACCATCTCTTTGCCTCCGACTCTAGTCACCCTCCTCCATTTTTCTTCTGTCCGAATTTATCCTGAGCTTTTGTCGTCCAAAATACAAGTATGAATTTTCTTGCTTACCACCTATCACATGCATATAATGGGCCCATATGCTTATTTTGTAATTTTGCTTTCCAATATTTTAGCATCATTTGAGAAAAACCTAAAGTTTAGCAAATCTATTCTCTTTTTTCCATGGAATGTGATAGAGGAGTTGAAATTCTAAACATATCAATCTGAATTATATTCAAAGAAGTAATGAATATCAAAAAATACCTAATAATTTATACTTCATATGGTTCTTGTGCAAAAATTTTATGGCAACTTATGGTTTTAATCTTTTTGAGTCATTTATATAATATGAGAAATTTTTATATGTTTAATCAGATTTTAAAGTATGGATAAAAGTTGGATAACGATTCAGAATCAGATTAGTCCTGAATATATAAATGGGTTGAATTCGTTTTTAAATGTGGCAGAGAATTACATGCATGATCAATTTGAATTTATTGAAGATTCTTGTCCATGTCGTCGGTGTGACAATTTATTTAAATATGAATTGAATTATATACGAGGACATCTTTATAGGTGAAGATTTGATAAATTATATAAAGTCTGAAACTTTTATGGAGAAGCTTCTACATCATCGTCCATTAATATAAATATTGTCAATGAAGATGGAAATGATTTTGATGTTGAAGTAGATGATTTCGAAGATGATTTTAAAGACATGTTTACTAATTTATGAAATACAGAAAATATAAACACCAATGAGCCTCAATCAGATGATATCAATAAAAATATGAATGCAAATGATTTTATACGAAGTTATACTTCAATGTTTGAATAAGCACAAAAAGAACTGTATCATAATTGTACTAATTTTTCGATATTCAATTTTGTGG
This sequence comes from Wurfbainia villosa, assembly GCA_025175895.1. Lineage (NCBI taxonomy): Eukaryota > Viridiplantae > Streptophyta > Magnoliopsida > Zingiberales > Zingiberaceae > Wurfbainia > Wurfbainia villosa. The sequence goes on from JAKLTH010000147.1 coordinate 1,217,971, forward strand.
TGAAGCTAATGCATGTGAAGGTGTTAAATGGCTAGAGCAATAAATCTTTTGATATGCTACTTCAGTTATTGCAAGAGACATTTCCTAAACCGAATGCGATTCCAAACTCTTATTATGAAACAAAAAAAATTATTAAAAAAGTTAGGATTGACATATGAGAAGATACATGTTTGTAAGAATAATTGTATATTATTTTGGGATGAGCATGAGAATATGGATACATGTCCAGTGTGCAAAGAGCCCATATACAAGTATGATAGGATGAATAAGAAAAAAACTCCTCAAAAAATTCTTCGATATTTCCCTTTAAAATTGAGACTTAAGCGGTTATTTATTTCGAAGCATATAACACAAGATATGAGATGACATAAAGAAAAATGAGTTGAAACAGATGGTGTATTAAGACACTCAGCCGATAGTGAATCATGGAAAGAATTTGACAATGCACATAAAATATTTGCTTGTGATCTACGAAATATTCGCTTAGGGTTACCTACTGATGATTTTAATCTGTTTCGAAACATGTCAAATGCTTATAGTATGTGACCTATTATACTTGTGAATTATAATTTGCCACCATGGAAAATGATGAAGCCACCATACTTGATTATGTCTCTTTTAATTCCTAGGCCTAAATCACTTGGAAAAGAGATAAATATATATCTATGACCTCTGATAAATGAATTGAATAAGCCATGGGATGAGGGGTGGAAACATATAATGCATCAACTGAACAAATATTTCAATTATATGTTGCTGTGATATAGACCATTTATAACTTTCTAGCATATTGAATAGTTTTTGGATGGAGCACAAAGAGCTATAAATTAAGCATGCCTAGTATATATGCATGAAATCAAATCGTAAGGATTAAGGAATAAAATATACTACACATGTCACCGTCGATTCTTGAATGTGCAACACCCATGGCGTAGAAATAAAAATTTCAATGGAATGGTTGAAAAAGAAGAACCATCACGAAGAATTAATAGTTATGAGATTTTAGCACAGTTAGATGCGTTACCCCAAGTGACATTCAGTAAGCATCCTTCATTCGGTAAAAAACGACAGTGATCTTTGGATGATACAAATTGAGTAAAAAAAGTCTATATTTTTTTAGTTTGAATATCGATCAAATTTAAAGTTGAGACACAATTTAGATGTGATGTATATTAAAAAAAATATTTGTGATGCTTTGATTGACACATAATTAAATATATATGGAAAGTCAAAGGATACTTTTAAAGCAAGATTAAACTTGTAGGATATGGGAATAAGGAATGAATTGTATTTACAGACAGTATGAGATAAATTTAGGAAACCGTATGTAAGTTACACATTAACATTGGAAGAAAGACGTGAATTTTATCAATTTTTAAAATCTGTGAAATTTCAAAATAAATATGCTACTAATATATCTAGAAATGTGAATGCAGATGAAAGAAAGATATATGGACTAAAATCACATGATTGTCATGTATTATTGCAAAGAATACTTTCAGTTTCTGTACGTAAATTTTTTCCAAAAGGCATATGTGGCACGTTAGTTGAGTTATATGATTTCTTCAAAAAAATTACTGCAAGATCTTTATACACAACGAACTTATGTAAAATAGAGGATCAAATAGTCTTGATATTGTGTAAGATGGAACGAATATTTTCTCCGGTATTTTTTGACATTATGGTTCATTTGATAGTTCATTTACCTTGTGAAGTCATATTAGCTGGACCAGTGTAGTCACGATGGATATATCCTTTTTAATGATATTTGGAAAGACTAAAAAAATATGTTCGTAATAAAACAAGATCTAAAGGATATATTACAGAGGGGTATATTGTAAATGAGGCATTGACTTTCAGTTTGTTATATATGAGTCAAATCGATACAAGATTTTCTAGGCCAAAATGAAATAAAGATGATCAACCAACAATATACAATTTAAGTATTTTCTCATAGAAAATAAGTCTTTGGCAACCCACAAAGCCTAAAATTGCTATTGAATTTGTTTAAGAAAGCACATTGATATATTCTTAACAAATGTAAAAAAGTTGATCGATATCGAAAGTAAGTTTTTACATTATATGATTATTTTAATTCTATTTCATTAACAAATTGTAAATTGATTAAGTTTTTATGTAGTGAATATCTTCAACTTATGCCAAAAAAGTTCATTCATATCAACTTATGCAATATCACGAGTGGGATTTTCCACTGTAGTTTAGGAATAAAATTATAACACTAAAAATTGTATAAATTTTGAGATCACAGATGAGTTGTACTATTTAGCAATGAGACCTGATGTTGAAGTTCAATTATATGATGCATGCATTGTAATTGATATTTGATATCATATGAGGTCCCGTGATTCACACAGAACTACTTAAAATAGTGGGGTCAACATACCATGCATCCTCTGACGATAAGGACAATTTAGATTTTTTTGGAGTGCTGAAGGATGTGGTTCAAATATTTTACTTTTTTATGTATAAAGTCTAATTATTTTGGTGTGAATGGTTTCAATGTAATCCAAAAAAAATCGTTGGTGGAAAAGTACGATCTCTTGTGTATTGACACTTCTAAAATATGGTACGATGATGATCCATTCATTTTGGCAAACCAAGCAAGTCAAATGTTTTATTTGAATGATATCAAGTGTGGAGGTCAATGGAAGGTAGTGCAAAGAGTTAACCACTGAGAAATATACGAAGTAACTGAAGTTGATGAAGTGGAAGAAGATTTTGAAGTTGGTAATATTTTGAATATAGAGCCAAACTAAGAGATTTCATCCGATGATTCAACTTCAGTAGTCAGTGAAAATTTAGAGATAACTCAACTATATCGATTAAATGTTGAGCATCAATAAATAAATATGGCAAATACACAAGTGGAGCTGGATAGGGGTGCTCAAAGTAATCATATTGATGAGGATGAAGATAATGAAATTGACAGTGAGACAGATGATCATTTATCCTTTTTAGATGATAATAGCAATTAGATTTATTTATATGGTATTTATATTGTTCTTCATTTATAAATCATATATTTAAGATAATCTTTTATTATTTGTCGATCCATATATGATGCTTATGTCATAGCTATGCCACCTAAGCGAATTGAGCGCCCTTCAGTTGTGCCTACACTTAACGATGATAGTACTCTTGGTTATTTTTTTATTTTAAATATATTTATTTAGTTTGCTATTTATTTGACTTATTAATTGTTAACACTTTTTTATTTATAGTTCATCTGATACATAGAGAGACATTAGGCACATACTCTGATCGACTTCGCCACCAAATCGAGGAACGGGGTGGATTACCTATTACTTTTCGTAAGAGCGATGGTCATCCGATTAGGCCTAATGCAGCTTCTTTTATGATAGAGTTAGGTCTGTCAATTAAGAAGTTCGCTTCCTTGCAAGCTAAAAGTTGGAAGCATGTCCCAACGGATAATAAAATGATGATTTACGATATATTATCAGTAAGTACAAGTAATTTGATATTTATGAAATCATTCACTTATTCGTTAAATTTCAATATTGATATTTTTTCAGATTGCTTTCGATATCAGTTTTGAGGAGGAGGCAACGTCGGTAAGAAAGGAGACCGACAGGTTAATGAGTGCAAGGTATAGAAATAATAGAAATAAGATGCATACTCATTATAAGAACATATTGCATCTTTCTCCTACTGAGTGTCATCATTATATGCTGATCGAGTTTTGTGAGACATAGGAAGATTGAGATTATATGTGCGATCTGTTTGAATCGGACCAATTTCAAGTAACTCAATCTATACCAATTTTCTGTGTTATATAATAATTAAAATATTTATTCTATAACTAATGCTTTAAGTTTTATTTTAACAAATTTTTTTATGGTAGACACGATCGACAATAAATTCCCAAAATTGATCACAACTCCCATTTAACCATTGAGATGGTTTAAAATCATTCATTCAATACAGTTACGTTGGTGTAAATATAAACTTTATAGTTATAGTATATTATCTGTTTATTATAATATTAACACATTATAGCATTTTTTACACCGATCAGTCAAAGAGAAAAGATTGGATTACTGTCTTTAATACAACTCATTGTAGCTCATCAAAAGGATGGATTGAGGAGAGGGTCGAATCTGCATACGTATGATATGATAGATGTAATTTAATTAATTTATTTTTAAATATATAATTATTATATTTGTTATTCTCAGGGTGATATGGTAAGACTGCGAGATGAGTACATTCAATCATAAGGAATCGAAGATGACATCGATGCATTCCAAATTGCAGATCAAGTTTATGATCAGGTTCTCGATCGGTGTTCATTTTGGATATATTAGAAGACTTGAAATCGACCAAAATCAATGAGATCCACTTCTTCATATGCGACCTCCTCTTCTAGAGTAACTAATGCAACACTGCGTGAAAAGTTTGAGTCCACCCAAGAGGAGCTAGCAAACACTCACGTTCAATTAGCAAGCACCCCAAAATGAATTGACACTAATGAGATCAATACAAGATATATTTGAAGCTATTATGAATCGGTTTACACTTGGAGCATTACAATCTTAATTTGATATATGAGTCATCATCAATTCCAACTCCTCCTTTATCTTAGAGTTTGTGAACATTTATGTTTTGAGCTAGTGAAATTGTGAACTTGAATGTTTTAAATTTGGATGCTTTGAAATGATGAAATTGGATGTTTTGGACTTGAAGTTAGATTTCTAATGATGTATTTCGATCATGGTATATGATTTGTTATGGTTAAATGTAATTATTATTAAATTGTTTAATTTGTATGTTGTTAAGTTAGCTTTTGAAATAAATTGCATGATTGATTTTGTATTACAAGATATCAAATACAAATAAATGGGTTTATGAAAAATCATATTTCGAGGGTTAGCGATAATTTTTAAATACATCGTCGCTAACCTTGATGTTTACAATGATTTTTTAAAGATTTCGTCGCTAATGGGCAGTCGACTGATATCTTCCACCAATCGACTGCTGCTTTACGTTAAACTAAATTTCTACGTATCAGTCGACTGTCAAAAATTAACAGTCAACTAATAAATGATATTAGCAACGATATATTCAAAATATTCGTCGCTGACTCTTCAGTTGATTGATCAATCGAGTAAAAAATATTTTATGACCGGTAAAATTATGGACAGTCGACTGACGAATTGCGACGACATTTAATATTTTCGTTGCTAGGATTAGTGACGAAACTATCATTATTTGTCGCTAATATTAAATTTCTTTGACGGCGATTTTTTAATTGTTAGCGACGTTAATTTTTATCGTCGTAAATATTAACGATGAAATTTTAATGTTCTATCGTTAAAGTTTGTTAGCGATAAACTTATTGCGATGAAATTTTATCATCGTTAATATTATTTAGCGTCGAATATTATGTATTAATGATGAAAAAAAATCGTCATTAAATACTATTTTTCTTTAGTAGATTACGACCTACCAGAGAAAAAAAAAAAAGGCTGCAACAATTTGAACTGATAATGCAAGCATGCAGGTCTTGCCGCTCAAGTATTCGCATTGATTATTTTTGGTTATTCTGGCAATAATTCCTTTCAAATTTACAGTTAATGACACACATCAAAGGTTTAAAGTCTAGTTCCAGGATTTTGGTGATTCTCCGGAGAAATAGAATAGATTTGAAATCTACATGAGTCAATGACATGCATACTATTCATCGAGGGTTTAAAGTCTTCCTCTACGAGTTGATTCTCTATTGTCTTTGGTAAGATTCAAAGGACTTTTTGTAATTTATCTTTTTTACAGTGACCGTAGAACAGATTAATTAATGAGAGTTACTAAATTGACGATTTTAACTTTTTTTTTTTCCCATGGATTTAAAGGCTTGAGAGACTATTATCAATCAACTATATATAAACCTATAAGAGGGACAATTAATGTCATTTTAAAAAGAAAAGACTCGCCTTCGATCTTAATTCACTTATTCGAAGATATCTTAAAAGGTGTGGCAATAATGTCCATAAACATGATTTCATAACCAACATTAATTATTAACAAAAATAAACTATATATTGGATCCCTAGAGGTGGTTGGATGATTAACAAAAAGGAGTGCTGATAATCTAAAAGAAACACGATCTACGTTGTCATGTTAATCCACCTGCTATTCGAATCACCGACTCATTAACAATTTAATTAATCGGACCCACTCTATTAAATCAATCTTAGTAACCATAATTAAGATCTTCCAACAAGACATGGAATGTTACAAATGGTATGCACATGGGTCACTTTTTTAAGCCCCCACAATGCCACACTATCGATCAAATTCTCCAATTATTAAACACAACTTCTTTTGATCTTCCAAACCAAGAAATTTATCTACCTCATTCATCGTCTACCTTTAATAGGGGTTCTCTAGCCCCTAGGCTATGGTGCAATGGTAAAATGTCCATGCAAATTCTCAAGAACTCCTAGATCGATCTCGAGCTACGATATATTTATGAATTTTTCTCTAAATTAAAGTCGGTTCCTCTTTGTTAGAGACAATTGAGGGGAACCGCTAATGTATAGAGTTTATCTACTTTGAGGGGATAAGTGCATTTCTAAAGAGGAAAGAAAAGGAAAAGAAAGATATATAATACATGAGCTTGCTTTAGGAAAAGATGTTCAAGGCAAATAAAGCCATTGCCCCATAATTAAAATTAATTAAGTGAACAAAGATAAATTTCAAAGATGAAATTATTCCGGTTAATGGTAACTTCAATTCAAAGATATTTACTCGTATCGCATTGACATAGGAGTTTGAATGAATCTAAAGTCATTCATAGCCACCTCACCTTTGTCGCGCGTATAATAAATCATAAAAAGTTAGATAAAAGTTGTAACAAAACTCATAGGAGAATTTTATGGTCGTCTACTTTCTCCTCTTTCCGTTGTCTAAATATTTTTTTTTTTTGTCTATGTGAGCATAACAAAGTGGTAAAATATTCGATGATAAAATTATATATAATACTAGAGCATTCAAGTTCGAGACCCTCTAAAAATAACTCCTTATAATATTAAATTTGAGTCTATGTTTGGTTCATCTCTAGGATTAATCAAACAATATTAAGTTTGAGTATATTTGGTTTAAGTCTAGGACTAATCAAGCGAAGTTCGAAAGATTAATTAGGACACTTGATTATTAAAAATAAATAAATAAACAAATAACTTTTTTAAATTTCCTTTTCCCTCCTCCCTCTTCCATTCTACTCTTGCTCCTCCATTATTTTTTTCCCCTTTTGGCTCCACGATGAAAAGTTGGTCCCACACATCATATTGAACGTGGAATAATCCTTTAGGATTAGAGCAATAATATAAAATCTCTCACCTCGAGGCTACTGTAGAATGAACGTATAATTTGACTCTTAAATATTTATTATTTAATTTTTAATTATTATATAATTATTATTTTTTTAAATAAAATGGTAAATTAAAAATGTTATCATTATTGAGACTATTCATATAAGATTTTCTGATTTATTTTGATGATCGATGGAATATATTTCGTCTATAAGTTATTTAGCGCTCCGTTAGAAATTTACGAGGTAAAGTCGACTATTTCTATAATTAGTTGGATCCAAAATTTGATTATCCAATGCTAATAAAAAATAAAAATAAAAAAAATAAACATCTCTAGATCACTTATCAAAAAGAAAAAATTGCTTTGATATCTGTTGATCACAACAAGCTCGGTGACAAGGTCCCATTCAAAGACCCCAACGATCAGACTACTCTTCCTCCTCTCCCTCCAGGTCCCTTTCATCTCTCTCAGTCTTTTACTCTCTCTCTCTCTCTCTCATGATGATCCTGCCGCCTAGAAAGCTGATACCCCATGCCAATCCATATTCCTCACTTGATAATCACTCATAATTCATCCCATGGAGCATAAAGCTGATCAAGATCGGTGAGATATTTTTATCGAGTTCCTCACGATTTTGATTCGTCAAACTTTAGTTCCGGGTTTCTACCCGTGAGTCGTCGATCGAGAATTTCTTCTTGCTCAATTTGATTCATTTCTTCAAAAAATTTTTTTCAATGTTAGATTATTAGGGTTAGAGAGCGGCAAGCTGGAGCCACCGGTGGCAGCGGCAGCGGCGGGGAGGATGGGCCGGGGGAAGATCGAGATCAAGCGGATCGAGAACACGACCAGCCGGCAGGTGACCTTCTGCAAGCGCCGCAACGGCCTACTTAAGAAGGCCTACGAGTTGTCGCTCCTGTGCGATGCTGAGGTCGCGCTCGTCGTCTTCTCCTGCCGCGGCCGCCTCTATGAGTATGCCAGCAGCAGGTGCCGATGGATGGTTTTCTCGTTCAGGCAATTTGACAAATAGTTTGACAGAAAAATGACTCGGGTTGCAGCCGATATATATTTCTCCCCCTTGATAGTTGGACGGAGAGGTTCAAGCAAAGCTTCTTTAGGCATGCATGGCTGAATCTTTGTTTCTGGTTTTTGGTTTCTGGAGAGTTGAGATCTGCAAAGGCCTGTGCTAGATCTCCAAGTTAGGTTGTGGGTTTGCACACCTATAGGCTTTTTGTCTCTTTTGTTTACTTTTGAATGCTTTGTTGGGTGGAATTTGAGCAACAGCAGTTAGGAAATGAAGAGAAATCGAAGGGAGAATACAATCCTTGTTATTGGATAAGTGTTGTGGATTCTATTCGTATATCTCTTCTCTTCCAATCCACCTCCCCCTCTTTCTTTGACATTTCCTCTCTCTCTCTCTCTCTCTCTCTCTCCTTCTTAGTTCTTGTTGTTGCTTGCTGCTCCTCTTCTCTAATCCCATGACTGAAGGAAATGAGGTCTTGAGTGCTCTCACACTCTGATTAGTCCATTCCGTAGCCCAAAGGACCAGGGACCTCTCTCGCAGTCACAGGAGCCACAAGTCATTCTTTACAACTGGTTGAATGTTAATCTTCTTCTGAGGACTAGGGTTCTTGTTCAATTCAATCTTATCATAAGATAATGCAAGAGAAAAGGGTTCAATAGGAGACAGAGCAGAAGATTGGGGAGCCAATGGGATGGATGTACTGTGTGTTAGCTTTGCATGAGGAGCATAAAGAAGCAAGGGATATGAGGTTTCTTTTGGGGAAAAAGAATTGGGAGTTGAAGCATCAGGAGGAAGAAGAACTAGCCCAAAGAGTTTGTGTGTTGAAGAGTGGTGGGAGTTAATTGCACTGTGGGTAAAGAGAGGGCGCTAGTTAGAGGAAAATGACTAATCATGTCGCGGGATCGAATGCCACAGTGACTGAGAGTACCAATGGCTTTCTCGAGGAAACTAAGGTTGGATTGAAGGAAAGAGGCCTTGGAAACAGGAGCAGCTCAGTATGCTGCTTTATTTATTTATTAGGAACATCTGCCCTTTTGTTTTTCTTTTCTGTGATTTCTCTTTTCATTGGAAGTATTGAGAACCAATTTATGATTTTATAATCAAAAAGCTTGGCCCCGAGTCAAATTTTAGTTTGGCAGATAGTGATAGTTCATTTTAAAATTTGATAAGACCTTTGGGTGTCGCAGTCCCGTGGGTGTGTCACTTTTGACTGTGCAAGAACCTCGTGGATCGATAGCTGTACTCAATACTTGCACCTTCAAATTTCAACTTTGTGCCCAAAACGACAACAACAAGATATTTGATCTGGATTTGACATCCTTGTCTTTCAGCTTACTGCACAAGAGAGATTAAACTATATCGTTATATTACTAGTATTTAATCTCTTTTTTTTTTTTTACCAACTTGATTGCTTAACCTGCCCTGGTGGCCGAAGTTTCTCTCAGAAAAAAATTCAAAAATGTGGGGTGCTACTCTAATTTCCTCAGTGAGATATATTTATCTCATTGAAAAATACAAGTTGACAGCATCTATCGTTTATCTCTAAGTAAATTCTGACCATTATGGTAGTGGACATATGTCTTCAAGTGATTGTGCATCCTATCACTGATGCTTTTTTGTAATTAATTAGAGAATGTGTTCATGTCCACTGAGGATGATTTGAACGATTACTTTTATTATTATTATTTTCTCTTTGTGCCACTTATTAGACATTTACAGGTCTTAAAAATTTGCATCATGCATATCATTTTACGACATTCATGTATATAATTTAGGTGAAAATCTTAGCTGAAACTGTCTTATAATGAACTTTAAATATCTTTATCTTCCTTTCTATTTTTTTTTTCTCTATTCCTATTGCATTTATCTGGTATGGTCTTTTGGTTTTAAACCGGCCAATTCTAATTTTAATATCGGTTCAGCAAAGTATGGATCTATCAGTGCATATATATTTCAATGTTTCTTTCAGCATGGATCGAGCAAATTAATTTCATCTTAAATTTAAACAAGTACTTTTCAAACATGGTTTCGGCATTCGTATGAAGAGCACTTATGCAAGCATGGTGGCCTCTGAAATATCATTTAAAGATAGTTTACATAAAGTGTGGAATAAGAAATATGTTTCTGAAGAACATTTAAGTTAGATACCTTGTGTAGAACTATTTTTAAATGGTTACTGATATTTAATTTAATAAAAGCACTCGAACTTCTTATTTTTAACAGAAGAAAGCTCCTGATAACAACGAAATTTTATTCTGGATGCAGTGTGAAATCAACTATTGAGAGGTACAAGAAAGCATGCAAAGATACCACTAACGATGGGTTTGTCTCGGAAGCGAATGCTCAGGTAATGCATTTCTTATTCTGGCTCATTCATTAACTAAAGCACACACTTTCTGACCTAGAAAAGTTTAAATTAATCTGTTGATGCATGGAATAGATATTGCAGCATTGCTAACAAACATGACTTTAATGTATGCATGCATATCATTTTCTTAATTCAGACATTATCCTTCATCTCCTCTTGTCTCAAGACTAAGCAATTGGTTAATAACCAAATCCACCGAATTGATTAAATCAAAATAAGATAAATCGAATCGATCAAACTTTCCAACGAAAATCGAATAAACTAAATTGAAAAAAAATTTGATTAATTAAGTTGAAAACTAAACCAATCGAATTTTTTATCATCAATCGACTGATATTTATATTCAGTCGACTGATATTTCACATCAGTTGATTGATGATGATGGAGGAGGTATCAAGTGACTACTATAGGTTGTTAGAAAATATGAATGGAAAAATACATAGTAGATAAAATTAGTTTCATATTCAAATGACATGATAGTGGATAAATAGTGCAGAAAAAAGGAGTGTTAATCCATGGCCTAGATTGCATGAATCTAAATGGTTCTTGTATTGCACGTATCAGACTAATTAAAGGATGATATGGTTATAAAGAGAAGTTAGAATTTGCCACAACATGCCTTCCTTGCTCACTACACGTACATGTGAAAAAATTAAATCACATACACGATCAAAGTCAAAATGCTTGGCCCATCTCATGCTCCACATGCTTCTTCTTGTTTTAGGCAGGTGACATTGTCAAGCCACATGGACATCCATGTGTCTTACATGCTTAAGAGAGTATGCCACCACAAGTCATGCAGAGATGGAGGTGGCAAGCTCACCATTCATTGAATTCTCTTTATAAGGAGAGAAGAATGAAAGGTTACAAGTACAAGCAATTTCTTCATCGTCGAAGAAAAGAAAGAAAGAGACTTTCTTCATCCAAGAAGAAAGAAAGAGAGTGAATCTCCACTAGTCATTCTTTCATTTTGTCAAGTCATCCTTCACTCGACAGACTTTGTGATAGTGTTCAGATACTTGGTAAAGTCGCCACTACAACCAGTGTTGGGTTACGTTAGTGGTTTCGTCGTTTTATCCTAGGAGACAAACGTTCTGCGTCACCTCGTAGCACCACAAGAGAGAACGAATCTGTCTTAAGGAGACTGCTTATTCGCAGGACTCGACATCTTCATTCATACATGGGTGATAGATACCATCTTGATAGAAAAATCTGAGTTGTGTTCTTGTAATTTTAAATTCGAACTACTACCTATATTTTTGATTTGATTGTGGAATAAGATTTCCAATAATCTTAAGACAGATTCATTTTGTTGAAATGACCACAGTTGATGTTGAAGTGCAACAGACTCAACACGTAACGACCCCTTCCACTCCGATTGAAAATATGCCAATCAATCATGGGGAAAAGCTAGAGAAACTCACTGGGTTGAACTTCAAGAGATGGCAGTAGAAGATGTTTTTCTACCTGACCACGCTGAATCTGACTAGAGTCTTGACAGAGAAACCTCCTAAGTATTCAGATGATACAAGTAATGCTCAAACCATCACTGCAGTAGACACATGAAATCATTCTAATTTCATATGTTGTAATTATATCCTCAAATGTCTTGCTGATTCATTGTATATTATATACGCTACAAAGGACATGACAAAAGATTCATGGGAGTCTCTGGACAAGATATATAAGTCAGAGGATGCTAGAGCAAGAAGTCTATTGTTGGCAGATTTCTGGATTATAAATGGTTGATTCCAAGACAGTGATCAGCTAAGTTCAGGAACTTCAGGTAATTTTGCACGAAATACACTCAGAAGGTATGATTCTGAGTGAAGCTTTCAAAGCAGCAGTAATCATTAAAAAACTGTCTCCTGCTTGGAAGGACTTCAAGAACTATCTGAAACATAAGAAGAAAGAAATAATGATGGAGGAACTTGTTGTTCGCCTTTGAATTGAAAAAGACAATAAGAGTTCAAAAAGAAAGTTGTTCCCTCAGGTTACTGTAAAAGCTAACATAGTCGAGCACGACCAAAGCTCGAAATGGAAGAATTTCAAAGCTTCCAATATGCAACCCAAAGGAGGTGGCTTCAAGAAGAAGTTCTTTGGGAAATATTACAACTGAAACAAGGTCGGTCACAAATCTTCAGATTGCAAAAAGCCGAAGAAAAAGCAAGAAACCAACTTGAACATGGGATCAAATATGGAACTCTGCGCAATAATCTCCTAGGTGAACTTGATGGGTTTCAATTTGCGACAATGGTGAATTGATACTGGCTCCACCAGACATGTATGTTGTAATCAGGAGTTACTCAACAACTTTGAAGAGATTAAAGATGGAGACAAGCTGTTTATGAGGAATTTAACAACTGTGGAGATTAAAGGCCAAGGAAAAGTGGTGTTAAAGATGACCTCAGGCAAAGAGCTTACTTTGAACAAAGTATTATATGTTCTAGAAATTCGAAAGAATTTAGTATCCGGATCACTATAAACATGACTTTCGTGTTGTTTTTGAAGCAGACAGAGTTGTACTGTCTAAATGTAGAATGTTTATAGGAAAAGGCTATGTAAATGATGGGTTGTTTAAACTTAGTGTAATGGTCATTTAGCCTAAAATAAATAAGAATGAAATTAACATATTGAGAGAAGCAACGAAACACTTGGCCTAATCCACACCGATGTGTGTGACCTAAAAGGCACACCGACCCATGGTGGAAACAAATACTTCATCACTGTTGTTGATGATCACATAAAGTATTATTATGTGTACTTTTTTTAAAGTAAGGATGAAGCAATAGAGAACTTTATTATCTATAAGAATGAGGTAGAAAATCAACTTAATAAAAAAATTAAGGTGGTTCGAAGTGATAGAGGTGGTAAATATATATGTATCACAATTTATTGAGTTATGTGCTGACTATGAGATCAGACATGAAACAACCACTCCTTATTCTCTTCAGCAAAATAGTGTTGTTGAGCGAAAAAATCGCACTCTAAAAGAGATAACAAATGCTCTTCTATTAAGCTTTGGACTACCCGAGTTTATGCAAGGAGAAGCTATATTAATAACAAATTACCTTTTAAATAAGGTACTCCAAAAGAAAACAGACAAGAACCCTTATGAGTTATGGACTGGAAGACAACCTTCCTACAAATACTTGTGAGTGTGGGGATGTCTTGCTAAAGTTTTGGTGCCTAATCCAAAAAGGATTAAGGTAGGATCAAAGACTGTTGATTGCATATTTATTGGATATGCAAATAACAGTAATGCATATTGATTTCTTGTATATCAATCGCATATATCGGAGATACACAATAACTCAATTCTTGAATCAAGAAATGCTTTGTTCTTTGAACATGTGTTTCTATATAAGACCCGAAATGAAGCAAGTTCCTCAAAACGGGCATTAGAACCACAAGAAGAAAAAGAAACTAATAAATCAATTAAGGTAGAGCTCAGACGAAGTAAAAAAACTCGGATAACAAAATCCTTCGGAATAGATTTTATCACTTTCATGTTGGAAAGTGAACCCCAAAGTTACTCAGAGACAGTAAGCTGCTTTGAAGGACCTCACTAGAAAGAAGCAATTACATTTAAAATTAATTTAATCTTGCAAAATCACACTTGAGAACTTATGAAGCTTCCCTCAGGAAGTCAACCATGAGGTTACAAGTGGATTTTTAAGAAGGAGATGAAAGCAGATGACACAATCGATAAATATAAGGCACGATTAGTAATTAAAGGTTACCGACAACGTGAAGACCTTGATTACTTTGATACGTATTCTCCAGTATCGAGAATAACCTCTATCAGAGTATTATTGGCTATTGTCACTCTAAGGAATTTAGAAGTACATCAAATGGATATAAAGATAACTTTTCTAAATGGAGATTTAGAAGAGGAAATTTACATGGAGCAACTTGAGGGATTTTCTACACCAGGGCAAGAAATTAAGGTTTGTAAATTGGTAAAGTCTTTATATAGCTTAAAGTAAACTCCAAAGTAGTAGCATAAAAAATTTGATGAGGCCATAAAGGAAAGTGAATTTACGATTAATGCATGAGATAAATGTATCTATGTGAAAAACACAGAAAATGCTTATGTCATTTTATGTCTTTATGTAGATGACATACTTATCATTGGAAGTAATGATAAGATAATTAAATCCATTAAAAATATGTTAAACTCAAGATTTGACATGAAAGACATGGGTCTCGCTGATGTAATTCTAGGAATTAAAATGCTTAGAATAGTGGAAGGACTTGTTCTTAGTCAATCTCATTATATGGATAAGATTCTTGAGAAATTTAACAGAGGTGATACTGCATTGACAAGGACTCCATTAGATACGAGTCTAAACCTATCGAAAAATCGAGGAGAGAGTATTTCTCAAATAGAGTACTCTAGAGTGATCAGAAGTCTGATGTACTTGATGACTTATACATGACCAGACTTGACCTATGCAGTAGGCAAGTTAAGTAGATGCACGAGTAATCCCGGTGTTGAACACTGGAAAGCAATAACAAGAATACTGAGGTATTTAAGATATACGCATGATTATGGATTGTACTATACAAGATATCTAGCTATGATCGAAGGATATAGTGATGCAAATTTGATATATGATATAAAAGATTCAAAATCTACAAGTGTATATTTATTCACTTTAGGTGCAGTCATTTCGTAGAAATCTTCTAAGCAAACTGTCACTAGATCTACAATGGAATATGAGTTTGTAGCCCTTGACAAGAGTACTGGCGAAGAAACTGAATGACTACGATAATTCTTAAAAGATGTTCCTAAATGGTCAAAACCAGTGCCAACAATTTGCATACATTGTGATAATCAATCGAAAAACGATCGGGTACAAAATCATCTGTATAATAGTAAGTCTAGACATATATGTCGTAGACATAATACCATTCAGCAATTACTTTCGATGAAAATTATCACTATTGACTATGTGAAGTCAAAAGATAATTTAGCAGATCCATTAACCAAAGGGTTTAATAAAGAGTTAGTTGCTAGCTTATCACGACGAATGAGCTTGATAAGGATGCCGACAGAAAATATAGGTGCAAAGCAAACCCAACCTATGTTGAGTGGAGATCCCATAAAATAGGTTCAAAGGGACAACATAATTGCATTAATTTATGACATAACTGTGGGGGAACACACTAATATAACAGTGAATCACTGTGGGCAAGGTCCCAATGAAACTGTGCAAATTTGAAGGATAAGCTATGACTTTTATTGATCCCATTATCACCTATGTTAGAAAGAAGTGGGACGACTTCGAAGAGAATTAGAGGCACAATTTTTAGACCTTCTCACATAACCAGGCGTATTCGTGGCCAAGAACAAATACACTCATGAGACTTGAACTGTATCAAGGAGAGTCATAGGTGAAGAAATATCAATGCTTACACAAATGGTAGAACAGTTCAAAGATATCACGTCTACTGATCAACTAGTAAGCAAACAGAGCTCCATAAGAGAAGGTTCAAAGGATAACACCTACCTATCTTATACATGACTCAACTGCTGAAGACTATCATATACCTTGTTTCCATTCATGTGGAAGATTGTTAGATAATATGAATAGAAAAATACATAGTGGATAAAATTAGTTCCATATTCAAATGACATGATAGTGGATAAATAGTGCAGAAAAAAGGAGTGTTAATTCAGGGCCTGGATTACACGAATCCAAATGGTTCTTGTACTGCACATATAAGACTAATCAAAGGATGATATGGTTACCAAGAGAAGTTAGAATTTGTCACAACATGCCTTCCTTGCTCACTCCATTTACATGTGAAAAAAATAAATCACATACACGATCAAAGTTAAAATGCTTGTGTATAAAAGGCTAAAGCCCAAAGCCCATTATGAAAGGCTAAAGCCCATCATGATGAGGTGTCATCTCATGCTCCACATGCTTCTTCTTGTTTTGGGCATGTGGCATGGCCAAGTCACATGAGCATCAATGTGTCTTACATGTTTAAGAGAGGATGCCACCACAAGTCATGTGGAGATGGAGGTGGCAAGCTCACCATTCATTGGATTCTCTTTATAAGGAGAAGAGAATGAAAGGTTACAAGCACAAGCAATTTCTTCATTGTTGAAGAAAAGAAAGAAGAGAGTGAAGAAAGAAAGAGAGAGAGAGGGGAAAAGGGAAGAAAGAGATTTTTTTTCTTCCTTTAAGGACTTTCTTTATCCAAGAAGAAAGAAAGAGAGTGAATCATCACTAGTCATTCCTTCATTTTGCCGAGTCACCCTTCGCTCGACAGACTTTGTGGTAGTGTTCAGATACCTAGTCAAGTCACCACTACAACCCGTGCTAGGTTGTGCTAATGGTTTCATTGTTTTATCCTAGGAGATAGAAGTTCTGAGTCACCTCATAGCACCATCGGAGGGGACGAATATGTCTTAATAAGGTTGCTTCTTCGTAGGACTCAGTGTGTTCATTCCTACATGGGTGATGAATACCATCTCGATAAATAAGTCTGAGTTGTATTCTTATAATTTTAAATTCAGATCACTCCCTGTATTTTTAGCTTGATTGTGGAATAAGATTTCCAACATAGGTATCAATCGAATGATTCCATTGACCAGTTGACTGATATACATCAAAATTATATAATATTTTGCAACAAAGAAACAATCTTTCCATTTTTTTTAAATTTGACAAATTATTTAAGTTTAGACTTTATAGTAATATTTTTAATATTATACAATTATATTATTCAACATTATCATACAAATTTAAATTAGCTATATCTCTCCTTTGACAAATATTAAAAGGGAGAGAGCAAATGTAAAACTCATCTATAGTTATAATTTACTCTACACATGCACATATTCAAACTGAAAAGTTATAATTTATTAATAACATCGAAATGATATATAATTAAGTCAAAACTCAAATTGTATTACACATAACATAAATACATTCACTTAACAATAGTCTTGTACAAAATGCATCGAGCAAAATATAATTATATAATAAAAACTAAACAACAAATCGACATCAATATCATTAATTGGAGCCTAAGATGGTGAAGGACGTGGACCAAGTGGCAGCTACTGACCTTGAGTTAAAGACCGTAGCATCTCATACATGTCGAGCTGACATTGCTCGAAAGTTTGGAATTAAGATTGCATTTGGATCATCTGAGAGTCATAAGCGGAGTGTTCTATACTGAGCTTCTCAAGTTGAGTGTCAACCGCCTTGTAAAACTCCTTAAAGCGTGACTCAAGACGTACAAAATGATATGAGATACTCTCATAAGGCTTATTAAGTAATATAAGAGGTTCCTCTTGAACTTGGGGTCCTCGCCCTTCCTCTACCCCCTCATTCTGTTGGTGCCCATCCTCCCACTTCATCGTGTCAAAATCCTTTTTCATGTTGGCCAGGGAGAAGTTCCGCAATGTGATTCGATCATATGTTTCTGTCATCAGCTTCACAACACCTCTAGAGACATTGATACCTAATGATGCGAGCCATGCAGCAATAATATTCCCTAAAGGCATATGAATCTTGCCTTGAATATGAGTCATGAAATAGACAATGCAATCCAAGACATTTAATGCAATATTTATTTCTAAACGATGACGAAAGACATACATCATGAACAAGTGAGGAGGTCATACTAAGGACAAACTGCGAGTCACTATAGGAAGAATACGCCTAACAATAACCTTATAGAGGACATTATCAAGGGCAGACAATGCATTAGTCGAAAATAGATTCTTGCAATTGCGATGCAATTGATGGTAAAAATGTTCATGCATGGTATTTATGTTGAAATGATCAAATAGAGGGGAGAAATGTGCTTCTAATTCTAAAGAGGGATAGAAAACAAAAGTGTTAGTTAATGGGCAACATTCCAAGAATTCCTGAAGGATTTCTGAAGTAAAATCCAGATCGCATCTAGCCACGCGAGTTCGATATGACGGTCCATCGTCAACTTTCCTAAGGTTGTTATAAAACTCTGCAAGAAGATCAAGATTTATATTATGTTTGCAATAAACTAAATTTTCTAGCTGATAATGTCGAATAATTTGGATGACATTGTAATAATAAAGACTAAAGAAATGTTAGTTAAGGTATCGTACAAACATTATTTGATATGCACGACTCGTAGGATCTAACGGTCTACTCCTAGAACTAGAAGAGCTCTCACCCAACTCACCCACACTATGTTTTTGTCTAAAATGTATGAATAAATGAATAATTGAATATGAATGCAACATGAATGAGGATGAATGCATTAATAATCGATGGTTAGCAAAGATGAATCACATAAACCGAAAAAAAAGTTAGAGCCAATGAGCTAGGATTTGGATATATTACTTTGGTGCCATTACTTTGTTAGCAACAGTTGGTTGAGACTTGAGAGTGAAACACAGAGGAATCGCGATTCATCAGAGATTGGCCAGAATTGTAGAACCTAAGCTTTGCGGCGAACTATCAAATCTAGAACAAAATGAACCCCATAAATATTTTGGAGGTTGAGGAATGGGAGAGGAAATCTAAGAATATGTAAGGCTTATAAAGGGAAAGATTGATGGAAATCTCAAAAGGAGGCCATCAACGATTGTTCTCGGGAGGTTTCCGCGATGAGAAGAAAGTTAGGGTTCGATGCAGGATGTAAAAAATCGACCATCAGTTGATTGATAGGTCAATAGTTGAGTGTTTCAATTGACTTACAGACATTCTGTGATTTGATACAGTTTAAATAGTCGACTAGTAATTTCAATTTAGTCAACTGACCTAATTCTAGTCAATTGGTAAACTCTCTGTACATTGGTAAAGTGTAACTAGTCGACTAGTAGTTTTGTGACAGTTGATTGATGCATCCTGACATACAAACTCTCGGCATATGGTAGTCGATTGGCTATAGGTCTCAATTGACTATTAAACTCTTTGTGCGTTGACACAGTATAATCTGTCGACTGATGCATCTTGACATACAAACTCCCGCCCTATGGTAGTCGATTGATCATAAGTCTTAGTCGACTATTAGGCTTTTTGTACGTTGGTACAGTGTAATCAGTCGACTGGTGGTTCTGTGATAGTTGACTGATGCACCCTGACATACAAACTCTCGGCCTATGGTAGTCAATTAGCCACAGGTCCCAGTCGATTCTTAAACTCTTTGTACATTGGTACAGTGAAATTAGTCGACGATATATCTGAAACTCCTTTTTGATTGTGATTTTGATGTATTTCGTGTGTTTAAGGAACATATAAGGTATATCCATTATATTGTATGATCAATCATGAGTTGAATATTCATTTTGATTCATAAGTTTATTAAATTTTTGGTTTGTTAAATTAAAAAAAAAGTTGAAAAACCTTGCTTGTATGTATAGAATTATTTTTCCTATGCATTTTTAAATTTTACCATTAAAACTTAAAACATTCAAGATTACACAACTATTAAAATCAATACATATCAACAAAATAACAATTCAATACATGTCAAAATATCGAAATGTATATAAATATATAACATATCGTTGAAAGCAAAACATTCAAGCTAAAATTTTTAACATTCTTACATTCAACTATTCAAGTCAAGTTATACAACATGTCAAATTTGATATATGTTAACATGTCAAAATGTATACAAGTACAATGTGTCTTTGGATCTTAAATTCTTGATTCTTGAGAGGTGATTAATTGAGAGTCAAGTCCTTAACTTCTTGAGTCTTTGTGGTTGCCGACTTATCCAATTGTGTTGCAGTTGTGCTTGTCCTTAATGAGTAATGACTAAGAACAAGAAGTAACAATTTGTTATTTACCACTTGAATAAGATAATTAAAAAGTAAATGCACTTATAAATAAAGTAAAATATTTAAAACATACTATGAATTAGTGTTGTCGAAGAAGATGAGTTGATTATTATTTTTGATGACTTTGATAAAAAATTATAACATGATGCGAGTCAAATAAATTAATACTCTAATAAAAACTAATTATATAATTTTCTTGAAAAAATATGTCATTTTCAACTTTTTCTACATCTTCTAAAATTTCTTTGACATTAATTAGTTTAAAACTTAACCGAAGTCAATCTTGAATACAAATAAGACTTTCTACTACTCAAGGAGTCAATGACCTTGT
Organism: Wurfbainia villosa; assembly: GCA_025175895.1. Lineage (NCBI taxonomy): Eukaryota > Viridiplantae > Streptophyta > Magnoliopsida > Zingiberales > Zingiberaceae > Wurfbainia > Wurfbainia villosa. The sequence goes on from JAKLTH010000147.1 coordinate 1,238,840, forward strand.
GAAATAATCAAGTACTCCACCACGAAGCAATTGTTGATATTGGAATGACTAATACATCATGAGCTGTCACGCCCCGAGGGAGTCTCCGCCAGACGAAAATCCGACAGCACCTCCCCTGTACGAGTGACAATACCAATTTTTAATACAAGGCCTACACGACCACTATACATCGGTCAACACGACCGGAACATACCACAACACAATATACATAATATGCGGCCTCAGGCCAGCAACCAAAAATAAGTAAAAGATCTAAAACATCAAGACCTACCCCTTCTGCTATCTGAGCAGGAACATACAACCAAAACGAACCGAATATAAGTCCACAAGGACATAACAAATATAACCAAAACCTCCACCGGTATACAATCCAAACATATTGCGTTAGGTTGCCAGCCAGCATTAAACTAAGGCAAATGTTCAATGAATGGATCAATCAAACTATTGTGCTAATGCTAGGTTGTTCCCCGGAAGGAACGCGTTACAGGGTCCGACTGTAATGTCTCGGCAAGGACCGCTACATTTTCAGAACTCGGGTGCAGTGAAAAATATGCTAGAGTTCACGTTGCAGGGTCCGACTGCAACGTATCGGCAAGGACCGCTACATCTCCATGAGAACTTGGGTGTAGTGTTAAATAAGCAAGAGTTCTCACATCATAGGTTGGGTAAGAACAAATATTATAGAAAAATTAGTAGTCTAAGATTTGGTACATGGAACATAGAAACCCTCACTGGTAAAACAATGGAGATAGTAGATACGATGATTAGAAGAAAAATTAATATTGTATGTGTACAAGAGACAAAATGGGTTGGTGAGAAGGTAAAGATGATAGAGAACTCGGGTTTTAAGTTATTGTATACAGGCAAGAGTAAAACAAGAAATGGAGTGGATATTATTGTTGATAGTACGTTAAAGGATGAAGTTGTAGGAGTAATTAGAAAGGGGGATAGAATTATAACTCTCAAAATAGTAGTGGAGAAAGAAACTATAAACGTAATTAGTGTATATGCACCTCAAATAGGATTAGATGAAAATACTAAATTAAAGTTTTGGGAGGACTTGGATGAAGTATCACAAAATATTCCGTCAAATGAGATGATTTTAATAGGAGGTGATTTAAATGGGCATGTCGGAGTGAAAAATGACGAATATGAGAGGGTGCATGGGGGTTATGGGTTTGGAACAAGAAATGAAGAAGGTAAAACTATATTGGATTTTACAATAGCATATGATCTTATACTAGCTAATACATTTTTTAAGAAAAGAGAAGAACACTTAGTCACGTTCAAAAGTGGAAATAATAAATCACAAATTGACTTTCTTATGGTTAGGAAGAGAGATAGAAAGATTTGTAAAGATTGTAAGGTTATTCCTGGAGAAAGTTTAACTACTCAACATAGGTTAGTAGTATTCGATATACGCCTCAAACATAGTATTAATAGAAGGAAAATATACACGACCCCTAGAATTAAGTGGTGGAAGTTAAAGGATGAGAAACTAAATATATTCAAAGAGAAGGTAGGAGTACAAGTATTAGATGACATATACAGTGACCCTAATACGACGTGGGATAAGATGATATCAAAATTGAAAATAGTAGCTAAGAGTATATTCGGTGAGTCAAAGGGACATGCATCACCTAGTATAGAATCTTGGTAGTGGAATGAAAAAGTGCAAGAGAAAGTCAAGGAAAAACGAATAGCATATAAGAAATTAAATATTTGTAAAAATGAGGAAAATTTGAAAAAATATACAATAGCCAAGAAAGAAACTAAGAAAGCAGTGAATGAAGCTAAGACTGAAACTTTTGAACGGTTATATCGAAAATTAGATACAAAAGAAGGGGAAAGAGACATTTATAGAATAGCTAAAGTGAGAGAGAGAAAGACAAAAGATCTTAATCAAATAAGTTGTATTAAAGATGAATGTAATAGGGTACTAGTAAATGATGAAGAAATAAAAGAGCGGTGGAAGAGATATTTTTATCAACTTTTTAATGAAGGTTTAGGAGACCAACTTAATTTAGGTAATTTAAGTAGGTCAAATGAGTATAGAAATTTAATTTTTTATCGGAGAATTTAAATTTCAGAAGTAGAACAAGCTTTAAATGGAATGCAAAATGGAAAAGCCGTTGGACCAGATGATATTCCGATAGAGGTATAGAAGTGTCTAGGGAAACAAGGTATTGAATGACTTACAAAATTATTTAACATGATATTGAAAACAAAAAGGATGCCTGATCAATGGAGGGTAAGTATCCTAATTCCCTTATATAAGAATAAGGGAGACATACAACTTGTGAAAACTATAGGGGTATTAAACTAATGAGTCATACCATGAAACTTTGGAAAAAAGTAATAGAAAAAAGATTAAGGAAGGAGACCATGGTTCCCGAAAATCAATTTGGATTCATGCCAGGAAGGTCGACAATAGAAGCTATACATCTTCTCAGACAACTAATTGAAAAGTATAGAGAGCAAAAGCAGGATCTACACATGATATTCATTGATTTAGAAAAAGCTTATGATAAAGTTCCAAGAGAAATAATATGGAGAATTTTAGAAAAAAGAGGTGTTAGTGTAATATATATTGAACTAATTAAGGATATGTATAAGGAAGTAACGACCAGAGTGAAGACTTTAGGTGGATTAACTGAAGCATTTCCAATAATAGGGTTACATCAAGGATCAGCTTTAAGTCCCTATCTTTTTACACTAATCATGGACGAACTCACTGGACACATTCAAGACACATTACCGTGGTGCATGTTGTTTGCAGATGATATTGTTTTAGTAGATGAGACACGTGAAGGAGTAAATGCTAAACTAGAATCTTGGCGGGAAACACTAGAAGTGAAAGGTTTTAAGCTTAGTAGAGTAAAGACAGAATATATGAAATTTAAATTTAGCAATATTAGACGTAATGAGACAAGTGTTAAGATAGGAGATGATGAGTTGTCTGGAATTGAGAGCTTTAAATATTTAGGATCATTTTTGCAAGATGATGGAAGGATTGAGAGAGATGTCTTATATAGAATACAAGCAGGATGGTTGAAATGGAGGAAAGCATCGGGTATTTTATGTGATCGTAAAGTGTCTCTAAAACTTAAAGGGAAGTTCTACAAAACGGCAATTAGACCTGCTATGTTATATGGAGCTGAATGTTGGGCTACGACTCGAGCATATGAGCAAAAGATGAGAGTTGCAGAGATGAGGATGTTAAGGTGGATGTGTGGACATACGAGGATGGACAGAATAAGAAATGAGAGCATTAGAGAAAAAGTTGGTGTTGCATCTATTGAAGGAAAGCTCCGAGAGACACATTTAAGGTGGTACGGACATGTACTTAGACGACCAATAAATGTTCCAGTTAGGCGATGTGAAACTATACCAAATATACACATTAAACGAGGAAGATGAAGACTAAAAAAGACTTGGTTAGCAACAATAAAACAAGATAAAATTTATTTAAATATAGATGATGATATAGTAGGGGATAGAGTCCAATGGCGTAGAAGGATCCATATAGCCGACCCCACCTAGTGGGATAAGGCTTTGTTGTTGTTGTATCCTCTAATAAAATCCCAATCCATAAACTAATAACCAAAACCATAAGACTAATAAAACCTATCCACTTCGACGAGGGGGGTTGGCAACTGGACTCTCCCGACAGCTTCGTCCTGAAATAAATATAAAACCACGGGGTAAGTTCAAAGAACTTAGCGGATATTAGTCGATATGAATAGCAAGATATAGCTAACAATACTAATCATATCAGTACAGTCTCATATATATATGGTAAGCAAGAAATAAATGCTAAAGGACTGTACTCACCTGAATCTCCTACCCTGATATAGGAGCAAGTGCCCTACAATAAGAGTCATCACCATATACAAACATGTATCCTGTATGCATGACAATCATATGCAACATCCAAGGCATCAATACAATAATGCAACAAACACAATACAAATGCAATCCGTGCAAAGTGCATGCCATGCCAATGACATGGTCACCCCTGACGCCAGTCAGCCGCCTCACACGCGATGGTGAAGCCGAGTGGGTAGGGCTATGATAACTGTGCACTCTGCCATCACTGCTCCTGAGTGACCGAGTGGACAGGATGCTGTCGGAGTACACCTATCCTCCTGCCCCAAACATAGTGGGGGAGCTAAGCTCTCATCTCCCGGTGTCATAGACCAGAGGAGGGATCTCTGCCCGTTACCACGCTGCCTCATCGCTACCCATGAGCAGACCAGCGGAGCCTGACAGAGCAACTGTACATACCCTCTTGATGTACCACTAACCCATGAGTGGCAGTGTGTGCAGGCCATGTAACTGGCTGCGGGCTCAACAATAATGGAACCCCGTCCAGCCAGCATGCAATCATGCAAAAATGATGCATGATACTAAATTATGTAAATCCTACTCAAAATACCTATCCGAATAATATGTACAATCAATATGTACATATCCAAAATCTAAGTAACTATGATCCAAATAAACAGGGAAGACAAAAATCATATCCTATCTAATGCATGTATCAATAGGCACAAAAACATACTAGGCATATAAGCATGAAAATTATTGAAAGCTATCCTAACTAGCATATCAACTTGACTATATCTAAAAGATAAGTCAAAATACTCGCCTTTTATGAAGAATATCAATTGTCTTTGCATCATAGAATCTACCTCCATCAAAGACCTACAGGTAAAAATATAATTATTACCAAGTTCTATGATAAGTCCAACGAGGGTAATAAATTGAACTTAAATCCATACCTTGAATCTCCTAAAATAAACAAACATAATACCTCCTGTATGTGCAGTCTGTGCTAACCCTCTCCACATCCAAGATTCCATCACAATCAAAGTCATAGTCTGATACAATAGTCCAAGGCCAATCTGGAATAAAGCCAATCCACTATCACAATCCTCGTTCACCATTAATTGCCCGTGGACCTGTCTCGTGACCGAAACCTGATACGAAAACTTATCCGAGAAACTCCACATCCAAAAGACAATCCTGAACCAAAGTCCTGAGATCACAGATGCCCAATCGTCCTGGAAACTGAAATCATAAGATCTCAAAGTCTTCCTGTAAAATTCCAGTATTCTATTCACCACTAAATAATCTAATTATTCAATCAACCACAATCCAGCAACTAATTAATGCTAATTAGATCCAAATCCCAATTTACAGATCGAACTCAACCAATAAATATGATCCACAACATCCCTAAAAATCCTATCCAAATTAAGACAAAAGTAAAAACCCTAAAAACCCTTACCTTGCTCCAATTGAGACTCACCGCTCCTGAACAGTACATAACGGAACATTGCCGATGCACGCTCCAAGCCGCTGCCCTAAATCATTGTCCAAACACAATCCACTGTCAAATCGCGGAAAATACCGCAGGGGTTAGATAAAACACAAGTCCCCCTTACCTTGCTCCGGCGATGCTCGGCCAGAAACAATCCTCAACACCGGCAGAAAAATCCCCAATTTTTGACCTAGATACCACGATCACCGACGAGGCAGAGGGCTCACGACGGCGATCCGTAGGCAGAGCGTTGGGGAAGAAGAAACGAACGACGACCACTGGTGGATGCGCATCGCGAAGGGTCAGGCTCGTGGCGACCAGCGCAGAGGCGCGGTTCTGCAAGGCGAAGGGCCGTCACGAACGACGTTTCAGAACCTCGGCGTCGGACAGCGAGCACGCGACGCGCCGGGGTGGCGGCGGAAAGGTGCTGCGGCGGTTGCGACGCGAGGAAGAGAGGCTCGACGGTGTGGCTGCGTTAGGAGAAATCGAGAGGAGGCGGCAATGCAGCTGTCAACCGTAATGACGATGACCTGACCACACCGTGGAACGGCAGCGACAACGCATAAGTCGTAGGCGCCACATGGAAAGGGGCAACCGACAGTGGTAGCAGGCGCGCGAGGAGAAGGAACGATGGCTGTGTCGTGCGAAGCGACGCCGAAGGAAATCGGGGATCGGAGGAGAGAAAAAAAAATGGTTAACTTATAACCTAGGTTTATTACTTAGGTTAATTAAACCTATTGATTAATTAAAACAGGCCCTTTAAAAGTTGGTTTTCTTTATCTCTGTAAATACCCCGTACAAGCCCTGTTTAATTCCGGAAAAATTTCTAAAATTCTCCAAAAATCCCGAAATAATTCCCAGGATTATTTTTTTATTTTTTTCCCCTAAATTTTGACCATTAAATTTATATTTTAAATTTTCCGTATTTAACATTCTCCCCCATTAATAAAAATTTGGTCCCTAAATTTCCTGCTCATGTACGAGTATAAGATGTCACAAAAATCATCTCAGATATCTGGAGACAAGTCACACACCTCAAATGACTAAGTGGGGTATTGAGCTCTGATATTTTCCTTGAGCTCCCATGTAGCTTCCTCGTCCGTGTGGTGACTCCACCCGACCTTGACAAGTCGCACAAACTTGTTCCGCAACTGTTGCTCCTTGCGACCCAGAACCCGTATCGGAACCTCTGCGTAAGTAGCATCAGGTTGAATAGAACCTGACACACCTGACCGAACATGTGTAGGGTATGACACATACTTCCTCAACATAGACACATGAAACACATCATGAATACTCGTCAAGGACGGTGGTGGCGTTAGGCGGTAAGCGACTGCTCCGATCCTCTCCAAAATCTCGAAAGGCCTAATGTACCTTGGAGCTAACTTACCACGGAGGTCAAATCTCTTCACCCCTTTCGTGAGTGAGACTCGCAGGAATACCTGGTCACCAATAGAGAACTCCAGAGGTCTCCATCTCCGATCTGTATAACTCTTCTTACGATCCTGCGTCTCGGTCATCCTTTGTCTGATAGTATGGACCAACCCTGTCTCATGCTGAGCTCTATGGGTCCTAGCAACTAGTCCTCCCAGTTGCCCCCGAAATCCATAACACAGGATCTCAGCAAGTCCTCTAGTATCTAAATAGCCCGCTCAGACTGTCCATCTGTCTGCGGATGGAATGCAATACTAAAACGAAACTGTGTGCCTAACGCCTGCTGCAGACTCTGCCAGAACCGAGATGTGAACTGGGGATCTCTATCTGATATAATGCTCAAAGGAACACCATGCAATCTGATGATATCCCGACAATATAACTCTGTCAAATGATCCAAAGAGTCAGTCTTCCGAATCGCTAAGAAGTGCACGGATTTGGTTAGTCAGTCAACGACTACCCAAATCGCATCATGGCCTTGACGTGTCCTAGGCAAACTCACCACAAAATCCATAATAATACACTTCCACTTCCATTCCGGAATCAGAATTTCTTGATGCAGCTGTTCCTTAAACTAATGCAACTCCGGAAACCATTATCCTCCTCGGAGTCAGAGACGGTAGTCCATCTATCATCCTAAATCCACTTTACCACACACTCTATAAGTGCATGAGAGGCTATCCCCGCCCAAACTTCCTTGTTACAACCGTTCGTGTTCCAGTTACTCTATAGTAGCTATCTAGCAGCTAGCCAAAACTCCCTGAGCATTTCTGCTCCTCACCTCTTCTAAACAATATAATAACTGCTAAGTCTACGTCATATATATGACGGCTTATTTCGCAGTTCTTTAACTGCCGTAAGCTTAGGATACATCTTAGTCAATAACATCGGAATCGCTCCGATCCCCGAAATGATGCATCCATGAACACTACCCTTTCATCCACACCAGAATGATTAATCAACACTGGCGTAAAAGTCAACCATCGTCTGAGCCCTGAAACTAGTTTCACAAGCTGCAGACTAAGTAAATTCCATCACCTTCCTGATCCAACCAGTCAGCGATGTAGTACCGCTAGAGCATCCTATCCATATCTATGGTAATAACCAAATCAATACTAAGAAAACCACCATCAACAGTGGTCGAGTGCGCAACTCCAACTACCACCATCATCAGTGGCCAAGTTACGCAACTCCCACGACCACAACTGACCCAATCGTGTCCAAAATACATGACTTCCCAAATCCCTAGACGACTAAGTTGTCAATAAGTCTAATAAGATAATCAAAAGCTCAAACAATTCATACCAAGTATGAAATTGTCATCGCTACACACATGCATTCTCTTTACTCTAAGCTGATGATATAACAATCATCACAACGACAATGATAATTGTATGACACCATGTCACTACAATATCATCACACCAGTCACCAATCAATCCTAGAGTATATATAGGTATCCTATAGCTGATCTAAATAGATCATATATCCACAATGAAGGATATTCATTTCCTTCCACAACTACCGCATTCTATCATCGATAATCAATGTATAACCTCAAAGGTCCATCTCTCTTTTAACAAAGAGTTCTGGATCTTCTCTGGAAGAAATTCTGGGACAGATAAATATCCCATCTAACACCTCCTATAATAAGGTAAAACGATCTTTTATCGTCTTGACCAGTGTAGGTATACACGCATTATCCATAACCAAATCCCTATTAGTAGGGACTGATATTTTCTGAGGGTTTACTCCTTGTCCTTCAAATTGGTGGCTAGCAAGCCAAATCCCTAGTTTTCTAATTCGACATCAGTCGACACCTCTAAAGAATCTGTACCTCTAAAATCATCATTAGATTCCTCAAGATCAATACGTCGCCGAACTCGTCCACGACCATGAGTAGGGGTAATTTCACTAAGTCAATACTTTTCCTAACCACAAAAGTACCTTACTACTAAAGACAATATTTTTCCTATAGCTCAGAGATATCCTTCAGCTTACCTGATCCCAAAACACGAGAACTCCCAAAAATCCAAGGAAAAGAAAATCCTCAAAACACAAAATCCTTAAACCAAAACCGCAAACCAATAAAATTGTCACGTCCTGGGGGCATATCCGTCATCCAAATAACAGAGGAGCCCCTTAGTGACAATATTCCAAAATACCTGGACCAGATCTGGTAAAAACCTCGAAATATTAATAGATATATAAATATTTTAATTAACTGCATGCATGCACGACTAAACATGTATCAATTAAAGTAAAATAGTTTTGTGATACCGAATCAAATTGCGACCCAAAAATCCAAAGTGCATAAATAAAATGCAATACCGATAAAGTAGATCAAGCAGCATCTCGACGATGCAGTGGGACAAGCACGACAAGGAACTCTCTGAGCGACACGAAGGTAGGTCAACATGACACGTCCTCCATCAGTTAACCTAGAGGATAAGTGAGGAGGGGATAAGTACAACCACTCTGTGGATGTATAGACAATAGTGCATAATCATAATGCACATAATGGAAGTCACAAGGAACATGCTAGAGTAACCCAACCCTCAGAGTACCAATATCAGTCTGTAACTATCTTGATCAGCAGTATAACAAATATACCCGCAACATACACAACCACTGCATCAAGCAGTGCACATCCGGATACCACGACAAAGCCTCGTGGCTCTCGCACAAAAAGGGAGCTATCTATGAGCTACCGCGAACGTAACCCATGGGCCGACAATCAATAGCACGGTTTAACCGCAACTATATGCTACCACGAATGAGACTCGTGGATAGACAGGCAGTAGAAAGACTCAGTGTCTGCGGTAACGACATGCTACCACGAATGAGTCTCATGGGCAGACCGCGTATATAGATATCTAGTATTTGACTGCTCACAACCACATGCTACCTCTAATGGGTTGCGGGGGCAGTCAATTATCCTAGGTTGTTAAGCCTAGGGTTATCTAATACATCCAGCACAAAACGACTATCAAAATCGATAAAGATCATCGATCTACAATTAAACTCATTGAGGCGGTCAAGCGAGGGTTTCAACACCTCTAATATGAAATGTTTACCAAAATCGGTAAAGATCATCGACTTATAAATACATAAGTCGAGATGGTTAAGTCTAGCGTTCCAACCCTTCTAACATGATCGGTTATCAAGGTCGATAAAAATCATAATTCCACTAATAATCACGTCGAGACGATTAATCATAGGGTTTCGTCCCAACTAACAAGAAACATCCATCAAGGCCAATAATGACCACAAATCTACTATCAAGCCCTTCAAGAGGGTTAAGCCCAAATTATATCGTCCTACCAGTTCAATCATGTATGCTCCAACATGCTATCACGAACAGATCTCGTGGGTACTTAACCTGTAAAGTAGCTATCTAGCTACAGGCGTCATACGAATCCAATTATCACCAACTCTGAACGAATAACGCAAGAGTATAACCTTACAGTAGACTATCTCAACCATGTATGGGGGACATGATTGACCACAATATACAAAGCACCTACCTATAGAGAGACTCTACTACAGACTCTCTCTCAACCACGAATGGGAGATATAGTAAGGATTAATCGCATTCTTACCATACAAACTCTACTAGTCCGATCACCATATCACTGAAATAGTACATGGATAAACATATACCAATATGCACATCCGGGTCATTACGCCTAGGGTTCCACTAATGTTGTTTCATTCCTGAGATCCACTCCTATAGAATAACTTCATCTAAGTTATTCTATCTCTACTAGTCTTAATCATGGTATCCACCGCAAAAATACATAACCATATAACCATATAACAAGCTGTCTAATAAACGACAGCATAGACATACTAATGACAATCAATGGCTGAAATTAATTAGGGTATATTAAAGGGTCATGCCAGAACAAAGTCAAGGCAATACTAAATGAAGCATCAGATGCCTATATATACCATAAACTATGTAAGCAATGTAACCATGTCATCATGTCTTCTACGAATTTATCCATCTTATTCCTATTATTCAACTAGTCCAATCCTAATACTAGTCCAAATAGTAATAGGTAAACATCTACCAATAATATCTAATCATTTATATCACAATGATAACTAGCTACCTATAGAAGTAATAGAAATTTATAACCATATGCTATCTATAAACCAGCAACCTAAAAATCTAATTGTCCAACAGATATCAGGTTAAAACAATACTAGATAAAACATAATATCACCGCATAACCAAATATAACCAATATAAATATGCACTAAATCTAGAAAATTTTCTAGAATTTATTTACCTGTTAGCCGTCTGGAAATGTCCTGTCGCCACCAAATCCCCCATATTGACCTCGTCAATAATACCTCAAATTTCCGAAACATATAAATCGTCGGAAATCCGTACAACTCCGAAAATACCCAGTTAACCTGCCAAACGTGGAAAACTCCCAAAAACCCAAAGACCCTAAGGAACTCGAAAACCTACGCTCTGATACCAAATAAATTGTCATGCCCCGAGGGAGTCTCCGCCAGACGAAAATCCGGCAGCACCTCCCCTGTACGGGTGACAATACCAATTTTTAATACAAGGCCTACACGACCACTATACATCGGTCAACACGACCGGAACATACCATAACACAATATACATAATATGCGGCCTCAGGCCAGCAACCAAAAATAAGTAAAAGATCTAAAACATCAAGACCTACCCCTTCTGTCATCTGAGCAGGAACATACAACCAAAACGAACCGAATATAAGTCCACAAGGACATAACAAATATAACCAAAACCTCCACCGGTATACAATCCAAACATAAATCCTAAACATATCCTCTAATAAAATCCCAATCCATAAACTAATAACCAAAACCATAAGACCAATAAAACTTATCCACTTCGACGAGGGGGGTTGGCAACTGGACTCTCCTGACAGCTTCGTCCTGAAATAAATATAAAACCACGGGGTAAGTTCAAAGAACTTAGCGGATATTAGTCGATATGAATAGCAAGATATAGCTAACAATACTAATCATGTCAGTACAGTCTCATATATATATGGTAAGCAAGAAATAAATGCTAAAGGACTATACTCACCTGAATCTCCTACCCTGATATAGGAGCAAGTGCCCTACAATAAGAGTCATCACCATATACAAACATGTATCCTGTATGCATGACAATCATATGCAACATCCAAGACATCAATATAATAATGCAGCAAACACAATACAAATGCAATCCGTGCAAAGTGCATGTCGTGCCAATGACATGGTCACCCCTGACGCCAGTCAGTCGCCTCACACGCGATGGTGAAGCCGAGTGGGTAGGGCTATGACAACTGTACACTCTACCATCACTGCTCCTGAGTGACCGAGTGGACAGGATGCTGTCAGAGTACACCTATCCTCCTGCCCCAAACATAGTGGGGGAGCTAAGCTCTCATCTCCCGGTGTCATAGACCAGAGGAGGGATCCCTGCCCGCTACCACGCTGCCTCATCGCTACCCATGAGCGGACCAGCAGAGCCTGACAGAGCAACTGCACACACCCTCTTGATGTACCACTAACCCATGAGTGGCAGTGTGTGCAGGCCATGTAACTGGCTGCGGGCTCAACAATAATGGAACCCCGTCCAGCCAGCATGCAATCATGCAAAAATGATGCATGATACTAAAGCATGTAAATCCTATTCAAAATACCTATCCGAATAATATGTACAATCAATATGTACATATCCAAAATCCAAGTAACTATGATCCAAATAAACAAGGAAGACAAAAATCATATCCTATCCAATGCATGTATCAATAGGCACAAAAATATACTAGGCATATAAGTATGAAAATTATTGAAAGCTATCCTAACTAGCATATCAACTTGACTATATCTAAAAGATAAGTCAAAATACCCACCTTTTATGAAGAATATCAATTGTCTTTGCATCATAGAATCTACCTCCATCAAAGGCCTACAGGTAAAAATATAATTATTACCAAGTTCTATGATAAGTCCAACGAGGGTAATAAATTGAACTTAAATCCATACCTTGAATCTCCTAAAATAAACAAACATAATACCTCCTGTATGTGCAGTCTGTGCTAACCCTCTCCACATCCAAGATTCCATCACAATCAAAGTCATAGTCTGATACAATAGTCCAAGGCCGATCTGGAATAAAGCCAATCCACTATCACAATCCTCGTTCACCATTAATTGCCCTTGGACCTATCTCGTGACCGAAACCTGATACGAAAACTTATCCGATAAACTTCACATCCAAAAGACAGTCCTGAACCAAAGTCCTGAGATCACAGATGCCCAATCGTCCTGGAAACTGAAATCATAAGATCTCAAAGTCTTCCTGTAAAATTCCAGTATTCTATTCACCACTAAATAATCTAATTATTCAGTCAACCACAATCCAGCAACTAATTAATGCTAATTAGATCCAAATCCCAATTTACAGATCAAACTCAACCAATAAATATGATCCACAACATCCCTAAAAATCCTATCCAAATTAAGACAAAAGTAAACCCTTACCTTGCTCCAATTGAGACTCACCGCTCCTGAACAGTACAGAACGGAACACTGTCGACGCACGCTCCAAGCCGCTGCCCTAAATCACTGTCCAAACACAATCCACTGTCAAATCGCGGAAAATACCACAGGGGTTAGACAAAACACAAGTCAACCCCTTACCTTGCTCCGGCGATGCTCGGCCAGAAGCAATCCCCAACATCGGCAGAAAAATCCCCAATTTTTGACCTAGATACCATGATCACCGACGAGGCAGAGGGCTCACGGCGGCGATCCGGTAGCTGCAGGTGCGTTGGGGAAGAAGAAACAACAACGACGGCCCTGTGGCTGCAGACGCTGGCTGCGGGTCAGGCTCGTGGGCGACCAAGGTACGTAGAGGCGGCGACGAAGACTAGCGCCACCGTCGCCAGCCGACGTCGGCGTAACCTCGGCGTCGGACGGCGAGCACGCGACGCGCTGGGGTGGCGGCGGAAAGGTGTTGCGACGGTTGTGACGCGAGGAAGAGAGACTCGACGGTGTGGCTGCTTTAGGAGAAATTGAGAGGAGGCGGCGACGCGGCTGTCAACCGTAACGACGGTGACCTGGCCACTATGAACGGCGGCGACGACGAGCTGGCTGTGGGCAGCGCACGGGGAAAGGGGCAACCGACAGTGGTAGCAGGCGCGCGAGGAGAAGGAACGATGGTTGTGTCGTTCGAAGCGGCGCCGAAGGAAATCGGGGATCAGAGGAGAGAAAAAAAAATGGTTAACTTATAACCTAGGTTTATTACTTAGGTTAATTAAACCTATTGATTAATTAAAACAGGCCCTTTAAAAGCCGATTTTCTTTATCTCCGTAAATACCCCGTACAAGCCCTGTTTAATTCCGGAAAATTTTCTAAAATTCTCTAAAAATCCCGAAATAATTCCCAGGATTATTTTTTTTCCTAAATTTTGACCATTAAATTTATATTTTAAATTTTCCGTATTTAACATTGAACAAGTATAGAAAATCTGTGATAATTTTGCTTCCACCATCTCAAAATATCAAAAGTATCATAATATTTTTCAATTATATCATTAAAATACTTACCTAATTCTGATACGTCGTCATTACCAAAAATTTGTATCTTTTATTTCTTATACTTTACAAAGAATGATTATCTTTTCAAATCTATTTAACTCATATTTTTTAGCACAATGTCGCTATCACCTAATTTTGGATTAGATAAAATTTTTAAGGTGCTACTTTTAGGTTTCATTTTCTCCTTATAATTTTTGTACAAAACAAATAAAATCTTCTTTATATTCTTTCTAGCTTTTGCACCCTTTTCATCTTCATATAATTTAATCAATATAAATTTTATGAAATCTAATTTACGTTTTGGACCAAGTATCATTGCAATATAAAACAATTTATTCATCTTCCTGGATCTCTCCAATACTTATTAAATTTAATTTTCATTCTAAGTCCCATTGAATATACATCTATTTCATTACTTTCTTGCCACTCCTTTAATATACAATAAATAGAATTAATTTCATGTGCAAAAGTATTAGAAGTGACATATAAAGATCATGAAACTTTTAATATTAACTCATAAAAAATTTGTAATAGAGATGCAAATTTTTTAATATTATTCTAATATGTACTTGTTGGCATCCATCAAAAGTCTTTAATTCTGTTTGTAGTTTCTCCTCTGATTCAAGTATCATATCTTCATTATCATTCATAACAATATCCCAATCTCTATATTGAAGATCCAATATATAGCATGGTTCTTGTTCATCAAATCTATCAAAAGCTTTTTCAAATTTTTCAACTACATTCAACATCAAGTAAGTTGAATTCCATCTATATTGGTACATCTAAACATAATGAGTTTTTGCTTTCAATTTTATTCAATTTCTATACATTCTTTGAGCTTGTTTAATCTAGAAGGGATTACTTAATATATTTAATAACATTTCTAACTCTCATCATTGATGGATTTATATCTTTCAAGCCATCAATAATAATCAAGTTGATTATATGAACTACACATCTCATATGAATAATTTCTCCTTTGAAAATAATGGAATCTCAGTTAACTATCATTTTCTTGAAACTAGCGACAACGATATCATTTGAACTTGCATTATCAACAGTAATAGTGAAAATTCTATTAATTTTCCAACCTCTAAAATAATTTTCAATATCTAAACTTATTGCCTCACCTTTATGGGTTATAATTGGACAAAGATTCATAATTCTTTTATACAACTTCTAATGTTTATCGATTATATAAGTTGTCAAACATATATAGTTGATTTTTTGAATCGATGTTCATATATCAGTAATCAAAGAAAATTTTTGTATCGAATCATGCAATAGACTTTTTAATTTTTCTCTTTCAATTGTATATAATTCAGTATACTATATACAACTGTCTATCTCGAAGGTATTCTAAACTTTGGACATACCATAGTCATAAATGCTTTGAACTCTTCTCCTTATTCAAATTTAAAAGACAATTCATCCATTATAATCATTCTAGTTAATGCTTTTCTAGAAACATCCTAATCAAATTTTTAAGAAATTAAAGACCCCTCATCCTGTCTTATACCTAATTGAAAACTCAATTATGTTTGTGTTGTTTCAATAGCATGAGTTTTTTTTTTTTGCACAAGGTCACAAGAGTTCTCAAGCTTGTTGTTCTATTTTTATATGGATCGCAAAAAAAAATCTTTATTACAATATTTGCACTTGCTTTAATCTCATTAGCAACATTAGTAAACTTCGTAAAATAATATCATATTTGACTTTTTTGTTTTATTGTTTTCCGTTTACTTAATTTTTTTCTAGAATTCACAAGTGTTCTTATACCCACTGAAGATCTAGATTGTGACATTGAACAATTATTATCAACATTCATATTTGAAATATTTCCTTGCATTGACATCTACAAAAAATAAACATATAATTTTCATTAAAAATATATATACCCTAAACCCTAAAGTAATAAATTAGAATTATAATCAAATCCTAAACGGCTAAACCCTAATCAATAATCATCGTTAATTCATTGAATCATAAAAGATGGTAAAACCTCAAACTAAATTAATAAATGAACTTTTGCACACACCCCTACTACCCTACCTTTATGTGTCATGAGTGATGAGGAACCAAGGAGAATAGAGAGTCGTGAGGGAAGAATGGAGAAGAATGTTGTGAGTGATGACTGATGAGAGTGGAACGGTGGAATGATGGTCGATCGTCGAAAAGAGCCGGAGGGATGCAGGAGAGCTGGAGTCCAACTGTCGAAGAGGTGTCATGGGGTCAGACTGGTGTCATGCCACTAGAGTGATGTCGGAGAGTTAGAGTCCGGCTACATAAGAGGTTAGGTCGTGGGGCTAGAGTTGAGAGTTGCAGGTGGGATTGGATTGAGAGTTGCAGAGAAATCGGATGAGAATTAGGGGGAAATCATGATTTTTTTATTGCAATTCGGGACAATTAGTCGACTGATATATTCCAGTTCAATTTAATCGATTTAACTGATTATTTTCATTTCGAAATCGAAACCAATTGAAAAAATCATTTTTTTTATAAATAAACCGAACCGAACTTTTCAATTCAATTGGTTTAATCGAATTTTTTTTCTCACCCCTACTCAAGACTAATTGCAGATGTCAATAGTAATATAGAGTGTAACGATACTTTTAAACAAATTAAATAAAATGGATAAAGCACAAATTAAGACACACACAATTAAAATTGTTTGAATCTTTAATAGTACTCATAGCAGTTATAAGGTCTGAATCTTCTTGATATTGGTAATTTGAAGATATTTATAATAGAGGCAAACTTTGTGGAACAAGATCTTGCTTTTTAAAATAAACCATGGAGAAAAGAGAAAAAAAATCCTACTAATTAACTATATAAACCATATTCAAATTCTTGAAATTGGGAAAATGTGCACAAATTAGTTAACACTTTGAGAAGTCTCCAAGATTATGAGAATATACAGATTATCGTTGTATTTTTTTTTTTAAATGTATATAACTTTACATGTATTTGTTTAATCCCACAGAAGAGCAATAAAATATCCATATATGTGAATGTTATTCTTGTTTGTTTTTTCTGTGAAATTTATCCTTTTTTCTTCATCTTATAACTCTTCCTTTGTCTGGCGTCCTTTATTTTTCTGTCTGATCTTTTTTCTATTGTTATTTTTCTCTTAAAATTATTAGATATATATTATGGGAAGAAATAAACAAGAACTACATAAATCGCATTTTTACACTAACTAAAAAAAATTTGGTATGTGCTTCTATGTATCCAAAATCTATTCAAATAGATAATCTGTGAACAGGAAAAGATAAACGGGAGCGAGCATACTCCATTGATCATTCCCCGTAAAAGATTTCCCCATCTAATGGAATGAGAGTTTATTGTTATTGTATTCCCCGTAAAAGATCTAATTTCCCTCATTATTTATGTATCAGATAGCATTTAATTTTTTATTTGATTTAATTATCTATATTTATTGGATATATCAGTAAAAACACGAGATGAGAATAGATAAGACACTCCAAATTAGACATTCAATACTATTATTTACAAGATAAATTCTATCAGATAAAGTAAAATCTTTATAAAAATTCTAATACAATTTATTGCTTAATTGTTCAAGAATAATCTAGGCAACTCTTTAACTACATAGAAGATATTTTTGACCCCTTGGTAAACTGAGATCATACCTCAATATCAATTGTAACAGAGATGCAATATAAAGTGATTTTGAGAAGTGAGTTATCTCAATACAATTTAATGGCTCTGATGCGTCGTCATCTACTTTCAGTACTACCAGCAAGAAGCATCGAAACTACGGCAACAAATCAACAGCATACAAATTTCAAACAGGTATAAATTACTGCAAGCATATGCCATAATACTGTTCCTAGAAATGAGGTAATCGTCGTTTAAAAGAGGTTCTAATCTAACAGGAACCTGATGGGCGAATCCCTCCACTCCATGAACCTAAGGGATCTTAAACAGCTTGAGAGTAGATTGGAGAAAGGTATCAACAAAATAAGAAACAAAAAGGTAAATCTAATAGTTCATTTTTTACTTTAATTAATATCGATATCTTGTGCATGCAGTACTTAAATTCATTGAATTCCATGTTTCAGAATGAACTGTTGTTTGCTGAAATCGAGTACACGCAGAGAAGGGTAAGGATAAAGTATTCTGATTTCATTTTTGGAGTTTCCTAGCGAATCACTTCGAACAACTTACTCATATTATTCTTGTGTTCTTTTTCTTAGGAGATGGAGCTTCAGAGTGATAATATATTTCTAAGAAACAAGGTCCTCCTCTCTCTCTTGAGTAATAATTAATATCCATAACAACTTCACTAGGATAGAGCTGGAAATGATAAGATTCATCACAATCTCGACTTCATCAAGCTCCAGGCTTAGTATATCCCAACTATTCAAAGTTATCTATATTATAAATCATATATTCTTCATTAGACATTATGTAAGAAAGCAAAAATAAGACTAAACTATGTTAATAATATCCATTCTGATCCTACATGGTTTTAGAGATCTCGTAGATAGTCCAAAATGTCGTCTAGAAGTGGGAGGATAGGAAAGCAACATTAATTAATTGCAACGATCGAGTTTGTTTTACCAATCAAGTCTGTTTTACAAAGGAACATTAACACTGCAACAATGGAAAGACATGCAAGGATAGGAAAGCAACATGATAATAACACATATATCTTAGATGAATCAGAATCTTGTTCATTTAACACATTCATTAATTGCATTGTGTTTTGCTTCATCCTTGATAGTCCATGACTTCAACAAGCTTATAAGCTGATGAATTAAACATTCGATACAGATCGCCGAGACTGATAGGGTCCACCAACAGATGAGCATGTTGCCATCCACCGGTGCAACGGGGGAATACGAGACCATGCTTGCATATGACTCAGGAACTTTATGCCATGCAAGAGGCGCAGCCAAACCAACATCATCCTCAGCAACAACAAAGGACATTACTTCAACTTCAGTAAAGAATTAATATATATTAATGCTAATTTTTCAAGTAAAGCATCATCAATTTTAACTTTTTTTTTTCTTTTCTTTTCTTGTAGATGAGATCTAAACATGGAAATTGGGTACTCCGAGGATGAATACCTGTTCAGATGTTAATTACTAAGGAATAAGGATAAGTATTTCCCCACTTTGTATTTAACTTGCATTGTATTGTTGGTAGCCATATACAATTAAGGAATAATTAAGTGTTTGTTTCAATATTGTACAATTAGGATGACAAATAAAAATATTTCCAGTAGATATATCCAGTGTTGGTAGCCTTTTATTTATTTATTTTTTTTTTTTGTGAACGGCATAAAGGTCATCGATTTTTTGGAAAAATAAATAACTGCGTAGGTGATCGAGTAAATGTGCGTTACTTCTCTCATTCTCAATTAATTAAATGAATAGTTCCTGTTTATTTTTCTGCTCATTTTTCTCGTTTTAATTGATTGTTTTCGGAGTTCTTCCCTTAATTTTTTTTCTTTTTAAATAGTAAATTTTAAATGTCTGTTTCTAGGGTTTTATGCTAAATATATATTTGCAAGTAGATTAATTGGATAGATCTTGTTTACGAGGGAAACCAATCTAACTATTTCTCCTTGATTAAAAAATGAATGAAATGCGTTTAAACAACCACTAAAAAAAAAATAGTCATTAGCGACGAATTTAACGACGAATTTTAAAAAAAAATTCGTTGCAAAATAAATCAGCGACGAATTTAGCGACAAAAATATTTTTGTTGCGGATAAAGCGTCGCAAATATTAGCGACAAAAATAGCGACGAATTTTTGCGACGAATTTTAGCGACGAAAATTAGGGATGAATTTAAATTTTCGTCGCTAATTTTGTTGCAGAAGTTACGAAGAATTCAAAAATTCGTCGCAATTTTCGTCGCAAATTTGCGACGAATTTTTTATTCGTCGCAAAAATTTGCGACGAATAAATTTTTTCGTTGCTAATTTTTGCGACGAAATAAAAAATTCGTCGCAAAACTTTACGACAAAAAATAAATTCATCGCAGAAAATTCGCAACGAAATAATGATTTCGTTGGTAAATTTGCGACTGATACAAATTCGTCGTAAATTTCATCGCTGAATTCGTCGCAAATTTCGTCGCAAAAAACCATATTTCGCGATGAATTCTTTTTTCGTTGCAAAAATTTGCGACGAATTAAAATTTCGTCGCAAATTTCGTTGCAGAATTTGTCGCAGGTTGGTTTCGTTGCTAAATTCGTCGCTAATTTGCGACGAAAATTAAATTCGTCGCAAAAGTCGTTGCAGAATTCTTAAAATTTAGCAACGAATTTGTATTTTTATCGCTAAATAAAAAAAAATTAACAGATTTCATCCGTTTCGATATTCTATCGTATATACAAATTTTCACACACACAAAACAAAACACAATAAGTTCTAATATCCAAATAAATACATTCAATACAAACAAAACACACACACATTCAATACAACAAAATAATATTCAATAATATCCAAAAATATTTCATATCCAAATAAATACAAAGTAACACAATAAGTTAAGAACAATACAACATTCAAAATAAAAAGTTATATCCTACAACATTTCAAACATCAACATAGTTCTGATATCCAAATAACAATGTCCACACAAAAGATCTCAACACATGGGAAAGAAAAAAGAAAAGAGAATCTGGTAAGCAATCGCCGACATTCTTCTACCTGCATTAGAAAAGAAACAAACAAAAAGTATCATACATTAAAAAAAAACTATATACTAACACGAAAATAAATATGCAAAGACTTACAATGATGTGCATTTTCAACCGCCATAAGGATTGACTTCATCGATCATTCCTGTTTAAAACAAAATAAAAAGTACTAATCAAAAATTAAAAAAATGAAGGATTAACAAACTCAATAAACTAAAAAATTTTAAAAGTACTAATTACAAACATGCATACAATATCATCATCGTCGCCACCATCATCGTCATTACTCGGAGGAATATGACTTGGACCAGAACTAAATTGCTGAAACTGTCGCATAAGAAAGGCTTGTTGTCGTCGCATTTCTATCATTTCTTGATCCCTTTGTGAGTTTTGTTGTTGTATTTCTAGAATTTGCTGATCTCTTTCATGTATTATGTCTTTCAAATTGCTAACCTCCTCAGTTAAGTTATGTATCTGTGCCGCTACTGCTGGTGGAGTAGAAGAAATAGATCTACGAGGAGCATTATGCATTCTGCTCAGAGAACCCATACCTAATATCCTTCCCCCTTTTGATCCTCCACTCGCCTCAAGCCATAAATCCAAATTATTACTAACAGATGGCTCAGATCCCTCAAGATCACCGCTATCTCAAATTCTCTGAGATGAGGATAACTGATCATATCTCTCCTACACAAAATTAAAATTTTAATCAGAGCATTTACATAACTAACAGAATTAAAGTTATAAAGTAAGTTTAAAGATTAATTTAAACCTTAATTTCTCTAGCTCTATCTCCACTCCAAGTCTTATCTTTTTTTTGGAAAGTGCGAACGAAAGTATCTATAAATTCCGGCTCCTTTCCCAATTCCTTAGACTAAATATAAGAATGTTAGAAATAAAAAAATAATCTGAAATAAATTTAAAAACTAATTGTAGAATTAAAAAATTACCAATCTACGTGAATGCTCCTCGATATTTATAGATCCTCCCGTATATGTTGCAGATAAGTCTCCAGAATTACATGCTTGATTTAATTTATTCTCATTGACTTTTTTGCTCTCATCGATTGCCAATAATTGGAGATTTTACTCCAATTTTCCGACGTGACAATGGTTTTTTCCAAAGATTTTGGCATGACTCAATACATGCCGGATATGATCGCCATATTTTTTTTTTAAATTCTTTTAACTTCCAAGTCTTGAGTAGAGTCCCAAATAAATGTCCGCTGAGATGGAAAAAAAATA
Source organism: Wurfbainia villosa (assembly GCA_025175895.1). Lineage (NCBI taxonomy): Eukaryota > Viridiplantae > Streptophyta > Magnoliopsida > Zingiberales > Zingiberaceae > Wurfbainia > Wurfbainia villosa. The sequence goes on from JAKLTH010000147.1 coordinate 1,261,134, forward strand.
ATTGATTATATAATCACTTATTTAATATATAAAATGAATCAATTATACCTTAAATTCGCACCACCATAGTTCTTTTGTAGGTCCCGCGCATTTGAGTATGACAAAGAGTCTCCTCTCCAATAGTTATTCACGATTTTATTGATCTCGCGAATAACAGTTACAGAATTTTCAAACCTACGATAAAGTGAAAAAAAATTGAATAAATAATTAAGATAGTTTAAAATTTATAATATTTATATTACTTACGAATCTCCAATCTAAAAAATATACTACGACTTTCGATGTTCTCGAGAGGAGTGTCCAAGGGTACAGTGAATCGAATGGGAAGGCCATGCCGATTTAATGAGATGATCACGACGATCATGTGAAGGTCCAACTCGATCGGGGGGCATGTAGGTATAGTATCTTGGCAGCGGTGAATCACCGCCAAGATTAGTACTCTGTCGTCTCTAGCCACCACGTCGAAACTATCAACCAAAATCAAAATTAGAATAAAGCAAATAAAACTTTTATGCTTAATGAAGAATATGAAAAACTTACAATATTCATAATGAAGATATGAGAGACTGCGAGAAGCTACGATGATGTCACCTCTGATAACCTATAAGAACAAATTATACACAACATACAGAGACCAAAGATATAAATTTAACAATGAGACATTATATAAACAAATAATTGAGCTAAGAAATTTGGTAAAATTATAGTTTAAAACTAAAATTATATATAAAAAAACTTACCCTAGACGTCAAAATTCAAAGTCCTCATTATCAGCTTCCTCATCCTCATCAGTCTCCTCATCATCGGTCTCCTCCTCCTCTTCCTCCTCGTCCCCCTCCTCCTCCTCATCATTATCATCAATTTCAGTTGCATCCACGTTTATCACTACTCCGCTGGGATCTCGTAACGTTGGAATAATATATTTCTCGGTATGAAACATATTTGTAACTGTCTTATTGATATGCAATGTCTTGTCAGTGCTCTTCAATTTTTTTCCGTGCTTTTGTTTTACAAACAGCCCACCATTCATTTTTGTCACGCCTCAAACTAGGATATGGAGCATAGAAAACTTGAATCGCTTGTTGTGCCAAAATAAATGGTTCATATCTCTTATACAATCTTTTATGATTTATTTCAACCAAATTATACTGTGGATGCACCTTCATCCCTCTGACGGGGTCAAACCAGCGACACATAAATAAGATAACTCGCATTTCTGGACCAGGATATTCAATCTCTATTATTTCATTCAGCAAACCATAAAATTCATTGCTTGCACCTCCATCATTGGAAGACTTAACACATACTCCACTATTCATTGTACTCTTTCCATTTCCATATTCTTGAGTATGGAAATTATAGCCGTTTATGAAATATGCTGGCCAAGTGCGTACCATTGCTTTTGGACCCCATGATAGATGGATTAGCAATTCTTGCTGAACGTGAGTTTGATTAGCATAAACCTATACTCAAATGAAAATGATATTTATTTAAAAGCTAAGATATGTGTAAACAAAAATGAGGTAATTAAAACTGCTTACATATGATTTGAACCATGGTGCAAATTCTCGATCGCAGAATTGATCAAACTCACGTGGGATTTCGTAATATAAGTTTTGGAAAATACTATAATTAAAAATTGAATTATAACATAAAAAAATTAACACTTAACGAAGAAATAGAAAATATATACTAACTCGAAATATGACGATACTTCTGGACAATTAAGTAAAACTCCCATTCTTGATCGATTAAATATCGTTGCTTACACTCCACTGGTATCAAGATAATTAAAAATTGAGAATGAATTCAAATTGGGATCGACAGGACCTTCATCATTCCTTCCGGATTTCCGTCTTTTGGTCTGAACGTGAGGCTCAAAATAATATGATGCAAAAGTTGTTACTTCCTCCACAATATATGCATTCACAATAGAGGCTTCAACATGTGCCTTATTTTTCACTTTTTTCTTCAAATGATATAAGAATCTGATTGTAATATAACAAATTGTATTAGAAATGAATATATAAAAAAATTATACATTTTTATGCAATAATAACGAAGTATAGAATATGCGAATTATACCTTTCAAAAGGATACATCCATCGATAATGAACTGGTCCTCCAACTTTGGCCTCATATGGCAAGTGAACCAAAAGATGTTCCATTGAATCAAAAAATATTGGCGGAAAAATTCTTTCTAAATTGCACAAAATGATTGGAATGTCTCTCTCTAACTTCTCCATGTGTGAATATCCCAAAACTGTTGAGCATATATCATGAAGAAAAATACTTAACTCTGTAATGACACCCCATACAAAATTCGGTAAGAGTTCTTTAAAGGCAATAGGAATTAGCCTTTTCATGAATATATGACAATCATGACTTTTCAAACCCATCAATTTGCATTCCTTCATATCGACACATCTCCCAATATTAGAAACATACCCATCAGGAAATCTCAATGACTTCAACCATTCACAAACAACACGTCTCTGTTCCTTATTCAATGTATAAACTGCCTTTGGTTTTGGTCCTCTACTATTTTCATCAACATCAAGGGTGGGTCGTTTACAAATGAGTCGCATATCTTTTCTTGCATTCAGATTATCTTTTGTTTTTCCGGTGATATCCATCACTGTATTTATCAGATTATCAAAAATATTCTTCTCAATATGTATAACATCGAGATTATGATGAATCAAATTACTAAACCAATACGGTAACTCCCAAAATATACTTCGTTTGGTCCATTTATGGTTGCTTCCATATTCATAAGTTGTACCATGTGGCTCTTCAATAACAGATGGAAAGTGAAGAACTCTGTACCAAATATCTTGACCTGTCAATCTCAATGGCGGAGGTGTTCTTTTAATTCGATTCCTAGTGAATTCATCTTTATTCCTTCTGAAATTATGATATAGTGGTAAAAATTGTCTATGACAATCAAAATAACTCGGCTTCTTACCATGCTTCAATCTAATCGACTTTGATCTCTCCATACATATTGGGCATCCTAAGATCCCCGCAGATCTAACTCGATAGCATACCATAAGCCGGAAAGTCATTTATGGTCCAAAGAAGAGCAGCCTTCATTACAAACATCTGATTAGTATGAACGTCGTATGTAGGAAAACCTTCATCCCATAGTTGTTTTAGCTCTGCAATCAATGGTTGCATATAAACATCTATTAACTTCTTCGGATTTTTTGGGTCAGGCACAACCAATGTTAAAAACATATACGGTGTTTTCATGCACATCCCAGGCGGAAGATTATACGAAGTTAATATAACTGGCCAACAAGAATAGTGTCTTCCTGATTTACCAAATGGAGCAAATCCGTCAGCACAGAGACCTAACCTAATATTTTGAGTCTCTTTCGCAAAATTAGGATATGTTCTATCAAAATTTTTCCACACCTCTGCATCTGATGGATGACACATTAGTCCCTCTTCTGTTCGATGATTTGCATGTCAAGTCATATGTTCAGCAGTTGTCTTTGATGCATAAAGCCTTTGTAACCTAGGAGTTAAAGGCAAATAAAACAACTGACTATATGATTTACGTCGTTGCTGCCTCTTACTAGTGCTCTTGTACCTATCTTGATTACAGAATTTACAAACATCCACATCTGCATCATCTCCCCAATATAACATACAACCATCTCTGCACACATCAATTCTTTCCACTGGGAGACCTAATTCTTTCATCAATTTTTTCATACTGTACAAATCATTGGGCAGTATATGATCACGCGGCAATATCTGTCACGCCCTGAGGTAGACTTTGTCCGGCCAACGGACGACACCCCCTTATGACAATTCCAATATGGTACAAAAGTCGCAGCCAGTATAACACATATCGAAAATGTATAACATCACAGCAAAAACGTATAACATCAATAGCGGAAGCCAAACACAATGGAAATACAACTCAACAACATAAGTACATCGGTATATCCGTCCATACCAAAAATAGAATCTCATACCGAATATCACAAGAGAAAAATACATCACGATCTCCAATAGCAATAAAAGTCCATATGAAGATACATGCGATGGGAAGCAAAACCCTCGGAAAAACGGCGAGATGGGATCAGGTGGCAATGCTCCAAGTCCATGCCGAAGTCTTCTATCTACTACCTGGGCGACAGGAAACCCAGGGTCCAGGGTAGTGAGTATAAAACTCAGGGGTAATATATAGAAGTGCATGAACAACATACAGGGTAAAGAGATCTACAGGTATACATGTGAAGATCTACAGGTATGCAGCATGAGTCCAACAGACATTCAGTACTAGGCATAGTAATCAGTAATCACAGATATGTCCTACTCATAGCATAAACTGAACTGATCAACTGACATATAATAATGTACATACCTGACGGTCTGTCCTCCATATGATCTATAACATCCTGAATAGGTATATCATGACATAATCCAAAATAGTACACACTCATGCTCAACACATGCACAACGGTATATAAAATATGCAAAAGGCATGTAGCATGATGTACAATCATATGCAGCAACCAAATGCAGCATCTCACAGGCATATGTAAACATATATCAAATACATGCATACATATATATATATATATATATATCAGCAATGCATATGTCTGCGGACCCGTCCAACCACGACCCCAGAGTGGCCAGGGTGGCACGACAAATGACAACAAGCCCGACTCTAGCTACCACTACTCTCGAGTGACCGAGTTGGGTAGTATGACTGAGTAGCGTATAAGCGTAAAGAGCTAACTACTCCTAGGGGTCCCTGCTGCAAGCCACGCCGTTCCTACCCATGAGTAGACAAGCGTCGCACACAGGACAAACTACACGTCACACAACCACCGTCTATAGTGGGCGAGTGCTAGCACCACTCTGCTCAGTGGCCAGGTGCGCATCTCCAGCTACCACCGTATATATAGTGGCCGAGCGCGGCACATCCAATGCTCTGCCCTCAACCCTGCTACCACTACCCCGAGTGGCAGGGGAGGCAGGATGACTGACGACCCGTCTCATCCATAAGGGAGGTCAGTCGTCAGCATGCATGCAATGTAATGATGCATAGTTCATGCACAAATCCTCGCAACACTCCCTAACTCACGGGGAGACCTAGTCAACCAAAAGTCAACCATGCAAGGACGACTAATCCGTAATCACAAACCTATTTACCTATGTACAGATAAATAGATCCGTCAGGCTAACACACTGATATGTGTACGGTACAACGACCTACCCCCTAATTTGGACTCATCACCTAACCTAGTGATGGAACCCAGTAACCCAGAAATGAGGTCATAAAGATAACCTTAACCACATATACTTACTGAGCATCTAACAAATAACACATAATAGGGTTTTTATAGTTCCTATCCGTGCTAGATAATCAATGAAGTAACAGAGTATATATCTCGAAGGTCAAGGCAGTACAAGCATATGATTTAATAAGAGTGGATTTAAGGTAAACAGGTATAAACATATATACAATGTCATGCACTAGAATTGATCAAACTACCAGACCAGGTAGATATTACCCACCTGATACGAAGCTCGAATAATCCTCACGGCCGTGGACCTGCTTCGTATCCCAAACCTGCACAATAGTAACAAATTACGGTTAAGTACAAATCGCCGATACTTATACGAACAAAATACTAATTCATTTATATTCGTATTCTTTTCTCGTCTACGAGTAAGAACCCTACTTATCCCAAATTCGATACACTACATAGGTCAACTACAAGAAAACCTAAGTAACAACTTCCTGAGCTTATACACCATAACCCAGCTCCTAATAACTCACCGACATCCTCCAAATTAATTACGGTGACAGATCTAACCACACTTACTTAACCTAATCATCATCTCCCTCACAGAGCACAACCCATAAGGATCCTGACACTGAAATCTCCAAATCATCACATATCCTAATGACCTAACCTCAATCCACCCTTCGGCAGCTTACCATCACCTTACCATAGCAGTTACCAACTGCAGTTCCTCTTCCACACACACACACAGATGGCATAATCAAATTGCAATCACAAAACCTAAATTAACACCAGATCAAATCTTACCACTCCAATCACAGCCTAGTTTCCAATCGAAATCCATCCCAAGCACTCAAATTCCCGATTGAAACTTATCACAAATGACACCATAAGAACACAGAGTTTTCCACAATCGATTACAGATAAAAATCCCTAACAATTCAGACAAATCAAACATCAACTAGTATTCCTCGAGCAACAATACTCGAATCAACAAACCCAAATACTAATCGACAACTCAAATTCACAAGAACAAACCAAATCCAACAATCACCGTATAACAACTCCTCAATTAATGGATACCACAGATGGATATACTGGGTTAGGTCCAGCTTACCGAGTCCAACCTTCACCGGCGGCGATTTTTCCCGATCTCACCAGACCTCCCGAGCCGATCGAACCCCAAAGAAGCGCGATCGTCGAAAAACTGAATCTACCGCGACAATGCCAAGTTTCTCAGCCCAAAACTCCGATCAACACAACAAGATCTAAGGAAAGACAAAGAAACCTAAAAAACACGTGGTACCACCGCTACTAACGGCGTCGCCGCTCCGTCACCGGGAGTGTCGCCGATATTTTCCCAGGCGAGGACCCCTTAATCCCTAGCCGGAGATCAATCCAGTGGGGCGTCGTCGAACTGCTTGCCCCGGACGCCGACAAGTGGAGGTCGGTGACGGACGCCGCGCGGAGCAGAGAAATGTCGCGGAGAAGAAGAAATGGGGATCACGAAGGCTTTGATTCGTTCGGTGGCTTTTAAAAGCCGTTCGACCAAATCTGGCTAACCCAGCCCATTCCAAACCCAATCCGTTTGGATTCAGCCCAACCGGTTCAGCCACTTAACCCAAGTCAGATTCAATCCGAGTTCAGCCCAAATCCAATTGCAGATCAAGCCCGATTTCAGCCCAAGCCCAATTACAGATAAAGCCCAATTTCAGCCCACTAATTAATTAACCCATTAGCCCACTAATTAAGTCTAATTAATCCCTTAATTAATCCTAATTAATTAACGGGTTAATCCAAATTTTTTTTTATTTATATATATTCTACAATGCCTCTTCAAAAGCTTGAACAAAATTATTAAAACAATCTTCAAACACATTATGCTCTGCCTTGACATTCAACATTCTTGCGGTGAACGATAGTTTAGTGTGAGTCTCACAACCAGCCCATAAAGATTCATCTGCAGCACTCAACACCTCCTGAAATTTGAGATATGTTTCATTATTCATATTCTGACCGATATCTGTTACTTGTACCTCTTCCAAGGGTGATGCATTAGTAAACATTTGCTCAACTGTTGGAGGACAACTTGAAGTTGCACCTTGTGATTGGGGAATCAAATTCGGGCCCGCTACATCATATATCATCCTCTGATATGGATTTAATTGATTATAATCACTTTGATCCCTAGAGACTTGTGTGTTGTGTCTATGATAATCTTCATCAGATATAAATGGTTCACCATGACATGTCCAGTTATAATAATTTGCAACGAATCCAAATCTACAAAGATGCTCTGAAACTTTGCTAGACGGTAAAAATCTACCATTGTGACACTTTCTGCACGGACGCCTTATCTGATTATCATCCATAAACTCAACATTACTAGCTGCGAAATTTAAAAACTCTTTCAACCCACTCATAAATTCATCAGTTAAACTCCGACGTTCAGGTAAATTCGTATTATACATCCAACTCCTTTCACGCTGCATTATGTCTGTTTTCAATCAATTATATTAATATAAACTCCTAGAAAATACAATAATACGAATTTACAGTTAGTTCACATATGAATTCACTATGTTTAACTATCTTTAAACAGAAACGAAGAAAGACAATAGTTCAGAACATAGTGTGGCCTCCTTGGCAAACTAACAACATTGAGGAGAACTAACACGTAATTGATATGGAAAGAGAATTTTTTGTTCATGTGGATGAGAGGACACACACAAAACCATGTTGTTGAATGTCATTGTCAACAGATTTTGCAGATGCATAGGACCATAGACGTCAACAAATCAATAGCACAGTTTGAATGTAATTAAGGTATTTTGCATTTCGAGAATGCATAACGTTTGGCAAAAATATAAAATAGTTGTAATGGGTTGCAGATTCTGATGGTGTATGTGAATGTTTTAGAAATGGTTATGTGTCATATCCTTGAATTTTATCATGCTTGAAAACTTATATTATATATGTTACATGAATTGGATGTTTGCAAAATGTTTCAAAAAACATATAATATGTTTCCATGTATTACTGCATTTAGTATACATTATCCTTTGTTATAAAAAGGCATCTCACTATCTTATGCTAACCACCATGGCATTAAGGTATCAATGAATTGGGCCCAGGCATAAAAATCTGCAAGATTATGGTAATATCATGGAGTCCCAGTATGATTTTGAATAGAATGCATCGGGCGCAATTAACCTATACCATACCACTCTAATACCACTCTAGATCAACACAGAAAATTAACAATAATATAAATTTCAATATAAAAAATAACACTGATTTAAAAAAGGCCGGCGGAGGCTACCGGTCGGAAGTGCCGGGTGTTAGACGTGGCCGAGACTCGCGTGCCGGGCAGAGGCGCGAGCCAGGCGTACCGGTGTGGAGGCGGGCGGCGACGGCGAGGCGGGCCGGAGGCGAGCTCGCGCCATCGGGGCACGCGACCGGACGGGGCGGGGCGAGCTCTGGCGGAGCGGGCGGCGGCGGACGGCGCGCGGCGGGTCGCCACAGCTGGCCATGGGACGTGGCCGGACGAAGCGCGGCGGCCTTCGCGGCGTGCCGACCTCGCGGCGCGGCGGACTCGGCGGGCGGCTCGGCGGCCTCTCGGCCGATCGGCGCCGGCTCCGTGGCGGCGGGCTGGTCGCGGCCGGCGGCCGGTGCGGCCGGACGACGGTCGTGGAGCGGCGGCAGCGCGACGCGAAGGGAAGAGCGACGGTGGCGGATCGTGTCGGGCGCGACGCGAGGGGAAGGAAAAGGAATTAGGGCATCGGGGGTAAAGTTAAAAAAAATTTGCAACGAATCTTTGGATTCGTTGCAAATTTGCAACGAATCCAAAGATTCGTTGCAAATTTTAAAAAAAAAATAGAAAAATTTTAAAAGTTTGCAACGAATCTGTGATTCGTTGCAAATTTGCAACGAACCACAGATTCGTTGCAAATTTAAAAAAAAAAATTTAAACTTTTTAAAACGTTAACTTATTTTTGTAATATTAATTTTGCAACGAATCCAGGATTCGTTGCAAATTTAAAAAAAAAATTTAAACTTTTTGAAAATGTTAACCGATTTTTTTAATATTAATTTTGCAACGAATCCTGGATTCGTTGCAAATTTTTAAAAAAAAAATAGAAATTTTTTAAAAGTTTGCAACGAATCTGTGATTCGTTGCAAACTTTTTTTAAAAAAAAAATTTAAACATTTGAAAACGTTAACTAATTCTTTTAATATTTTTTTTTTTAATTTAAAAAATTGCAACGAATCCACGGATTCGTCAAAAATGTTTTAATCCGCGAGTTTTCGAATATCGGTGTGTCTAAGAAATCTAATTCACGTTAAAAAAAATCACATATCGCAATATTTTCGGTAAAATTTAGTTTTAAAAATATATATATAATCAAGGGAACTAGACGAACACATAGAACTTGTTTCATATTTCGAACTCTCTAAGTCACTTAATCGGGTTCGACGAATTTTTAATTTTTTTTTCTAAAAATAAGAGTTTGCAACGAATCCTCAGATTCGTTGCAAAAATCAAGAATCTAATTCTCGGATTCGTTGCAAAATAGCAACGAATCCACGAATTCGTTGCAAAATATTTAAAAATAAACTCGTTCACGAGAACTTATTTTCTATTTTTTTTAATAAAATAAATATCTGCGACGAATTCTGACGAAAATAATGCGACGAAAATTATTTCCGTCGCAAATTGGCGACGGAAAAAAAATTCATCGCAAATATTTGCGACGAAAATAATTTTCGTCGCCAAATTCCCACGAAAATAAATTCATCGCAAATTTCTGCAATGAATTTTGAATTCGTTGCAGACATTTGCGACGAATTTATTTTTTCGTCGCAAATTGGTGACGAAAACAATTTTCGTCGCCAATTTGCGACGAATTTCGCAACAAAATTTGAATGTTAGAAATTTTTTAATTTTTTCAATAAATTTTTGTCCGTCGAAAAATTCGTTACAAATTTACGACAAAACATAAAATTCGTCGCTATATTTATTGTAGATTTGCAACGAAAATAATTCGTTGCCAAAGTTCGTCGTCAAAAAATAGTTTTTTTATAGTGAACTGTTTCAAGTACTGTTTAAGCGTATAAAAAACCTTTGGTTCTTAAATTGTTGCGAGGTATAAAAGCCAATAAGTCAAGCTGTTGCAAGGTATACCAAAGCTAGCCCAACTCACTTATTCCTACATGGCCACCAACATCATTTTGATGAAACGAAGAAAAGTTTGGTCTGAATCCGAGAGAGTGCAAGAGAAAATGATTTATTTATCTGTAAATTAAAGCTTGTTAATTTACTAAGGTCATTGTTGGTAGAAGTGTCTTCGATTACTATTACATAAGGAGTAATCATTCACGAAGGAGTGCATTTTGTGCACTTATATTGCACCATAAACATTCTAGGGATTATAAAAAGAGGTGGAGTTAAAAAAATGTCAGACGTTACTGGTACGGAGATATTTGAGAGATCGAGGGGCATTTCATAAATATTTTTATCTCTATTTTTTATTTTTATTTTTTATGAAAATAAAAAAAATATGTTTGATTTGTATTTTCTATCTCTATTTTTCAAAAAATAAAAAAATATTTTCTGAAAAATTGAAAAACGAGAAATAATCATTTTTTATTTTCATTTTTATTTTTCAAAAAATAAAAAAATATTTTCTAGAAAATTAGAAATAAAAAAAATTCGTTTTTTATTTTCTGAAAAAAAAAAGAAAATGAAAAAAAAATTAGAAAATTCTAGGTCCTGAGTACTGTATTTCAAAGAGAGACATGACTGAGATTTGATTTGTGAATAAAAAAGACTTTTAAATCTTAAGGTACCGAATCATCAAGCACAGGATCATCGGAATTTTTTCAGAACAGATCGGATCACTATAAGTTTATTTTATAATTTTAATTTGCAGAATAAATCCATACAAAATAATTCAGTAATTCCTACTGCCATATCTAAAAGGCGCACAGCATTATAATAATTATGAATGAGCGCATTTGCTCAAGTGATCTTCGTAGTATAGTATCATATTCTTCATCCAATCTGCTTCGTCGGATCATTTACCATCTAAATTATGAGTTGATTAACAAATCATGTAAAATAATTACGAGTCACAATATAAAAAAAAATGACTTCTATCGATCAGTAGATCGAATATACTTTTAAATTATTATTCAATGTTTGATACAAATACAAAATCTCTAAAATTATCAAATACGTTTATGTATTAAAAAATAAACAAATTCGAAAAAAACTCTTAAAATACGACAATACCAATTTAATAAAACATTTAACGATTATTAAGTATTTTTGTCCAATATATTTAATAACAAGCAGTTGAGCAAGTCAACCACTCAAAAGGTGTTGAGAACCATGAAAAAGTCAAATTGAAATTCAACACAAATCTAAAACCTCTAACCTATCAAAGAACTAACTCCCTTTGGATAAGAAAGTTAAAAAAAAAAAAAAAAAAAAAGACAACCCTTTTATGATTTAAAAAAAAAATGCAAGCGCACTATTTTGTAAGGAAAAAAAAATCAGAACTAAAATGGAATGATCCAGTTAGACATAAAGCAATGAAACTAAAAATTTCAGTTTCATGCGCTCTAGCACAGTAAAAAGCCCAAATGCGTAATCACATAAAACCTTTTAAGCGGCTTAACGATCCAATTTTAATTTAGTAAAATCAAGCTTCGTATTTTTTTTCTTTTTATTTTTCAACGACGGCTCATATCATCATCTCTTCGTTGTCTCCTGTTACAAGCAAGGGGAGATGATAAACCATAGCTTTGATTCAATAATATAATCTATTTGGTTGTTCTCAGATAATAAAATATATCCACCACATCAATAAATACAACATAATAAGACATATAATCTAAAATCACATAATCTTATAAGAGTAAAAAAAAATTAATTAATTTGATAATCCCATAATCAAAATTATGCAAGAATTGTTTTTTTAGAAGATGCCAAAACCTTTTCAGCCAAAAAGCCCCTCAGATTTAACTAGACTAAGTGATATATTTTACCTTGTCGACTTTGAGTAGCCAAGAGATGTAGATGCATTGTATCATCTCTTTGAGCTCGCACAGGAGCAATCACTCTCTCTTCAATCTCCCTCGCTCCAGACAATGACGACTAAAATAGGGCTGGACCTTGGCTTATGACAGTCCAGTTTTTTGATCGAGATAACTCGGAATTGCATCTAGTTTGAATAGATTTCTCCAACAATTTCCCAATGAAATTATCAAATGCAAACTAAAAGGCCATGAGCAATACCTGTATACATAACCACCATATCCATTTGCCAACCTTGTCAAAGATACAGATGACCACACAGAAAGAAACAATTGCTAAGTCCTAAATGGAAATCGATGCAGTAGGGAAAATCAAGTAATGAGATCATGCCCATGAACAAAGCAAACTCTCGTGCAACATGACTCCATACAAGTAGATTGCAAGCCCATGCAAGGAAAATTATGGCAAATACCAAGATAAGTTGTCCTGATGCATCATCAAACAGCTAATTCAAAAACCTAGATCATAAAGATAATCACCAAGCCTCTCAACTACCATGTTGCATTGCCCACCGGTCATCGGCTCATCGTATATACCGATTATCAAAGCAAGATTGGTTTTCTTAACAGTGACGCCGCCAGTGCCCTGAAAATTGGTAAATGTATAAGCTTGAGAACGGAATGTTCCATACAACCATTCCCAGGTTCCAGGAAAAAAATGTTTGTAACTAAATCAAGTATGAAATACTTTCGATTATATATATATATATATATATATATATATATGGGGCACTGACCTTCTTCCCTCGAATGACAGCGCCTGCCTCACCTTGGATGACCATGTACTTAGATCCGCCAAGATATAATCCAGTTGGTGCAAGAGTTCCAGGTTCATTAAAGTCAGTCATGATTGCAGAAATCTCTTCAGGCTTGAACTGTTAAGAGAACACAAAGATAATAAGCAGGCAATGAGTAAAGAGAAAACAAAATAAGAGGGACACTGGACCCTCTTATTTATGTATGATTTATATAGAGTCTGATGTTGTTTACACTTTTTTTTTCTTGTCTTTCTCATGGTCAATACTACAAGAATTGAGTCTGACGTGCAAATAGAAAATTTATACAGATAACTGCAATACTTCAGAAATCAAAATGCCAACTTGAACATAACAATCTTAATACGTTGCACGGTCAATTATAATGTAATTATATTAGCCAACATACGTGCAAATGTTTTTCAATTCCCATGCGATAGTGATGGATAGTCTTCTGCAAAATTCATTTGTTTATTGTAGAGCTCCTTAGGTTTGAACGTTTGGGATTTCCACATCATCAATTTCTAGTGGATAAACTTGGATCAGTAGAACCGACATAAGGAGTTGATTTTCCCAAAGTATTCAGCATATAGCAATATGAAGAGAAAATGTAGAGTGGTATTTCCAGCAACATGAACTTATCATTTCTGAAATTATATTGAATACCACAAATATCCTGTCTAGCAGCCTGGATACCAAAGGAACGTTTTGTTCAACATGTATGTCTATCCTGATCTTGAAAAATGCATTAAATAAACTAAAATTATGTTTCAACTAAACACCTTTAAAGAAAATTTCAGAAAATAATTCTACAAATAATTTTTTTTAAAAAACCAAACCATTGAAAGAATTAATGTTCTCCGGAATATGCATACTTAAACAGAGTTAAATAAATGAGATCAAATATTTGAATGACTTAGTTTTTTGGATTATAAAATGATACAAATACATAATAAAAGAAGAGAATAGCAATTGACATAGCTATGTTCAAAAGCGACTAATAGATACTATAATTAGAAATTTTAATTGATTAGATTGGAAAGTGTAAGAGGTAGAGAGAGATGAAAGAAATCATTAGCTAGAAAAATTTCAAAATATGTATGCACGTAATTACGTAAAAAGGGAAAGAGCTTTAAGAAAAGCTCACTGAGATTAAATTGATTTAAATGGAATAAATAAGCTATGTAAATACACATGCAAGCCATATGTCATCAGCGGTCACTAAATTGTCCCCTTTGAAATTTGTCTAAGTGTCCATAATGCAGATGCTTTTTAAAACAATGATCATCTGTTGATGTAATAAAAAAGTTAATTAATTAATTTGAATATCACAAGAGATAGAAACTTGGATAGAGCTCAATGGAGGGAGAAAATTTATATAACTGTTCATGGCTCTATCTCAGCAAACAAACAGAACCAATAGCCACAAGTGAAAGTGACAACCTACTCTTGAAGGAAGAGAACCCATCATGGACTCGAAACTTGGATCTAGATAAGTAAAAAAAAGTGAAAGATCTTGACGGGTGCAAGAAGGAAAATGCCCCCACAAGGGAATGCAAAAGAATTGTTTTGTATTTTTATCTAAAAAATTACACATGTAGCATGAAAAATTAAACAATAACAAGTTTTAATTCTTCAATTTATCTCCATTTCCTATAAACTACCACCATTCTGCATCTCTCATATCGCCTTTGTCATCCCTCCTCATTCTCCTAGTCTATTTTTCGAAGAGTAGACAACCTCTATTCCCTCACATTAGCACTTTCTCATATTCTTTCTCTCTCCTTTGTATATCTAAATCTCTCCCTCATTTCTTTTTAGCATCACAAGGTATATTGCCACCATCAACCCATGAGTGGGACCAGCTCTCTCTACCTCTCACTGTCACTAGTGTTACCGCCACCAACCTGTTCTTGTTCCCATACAAGGTGCCCAATCCGTGGGAACCAAAAAGAAATGAACATAGATCAGGATGATACATGAAAATATGGTCTGAATGATCTTGATAGTAGTTCCCCGAACAATCCTTTGCAGAATTGTATTGGTTTGTTCATGGAAATGTGATAATATGCAAACCAAGATCAATGATATGATAACCAAAATCAGAATGAGGAAGAAAAAGATATCATGATGACAGTCCCTCCATACAACTACCCAACCTATAAAATCACAAAAAAATTTCAAGATCTCCATGCAGTTGATTTAGAAACATCTTAAGAAATGAATCAGGTCCTTCAATTGACACTGCTTACTATCGCATAATCAATTATGGTGGTATGCAACTAACATTTTGCCACGATGAAAAAACCAACAAGTCAATTGCTTTCTCTGTATAGAATATCTGTTGATGAGTGAACATTATGTCAACACGTCCAATAATCAACGATCATTGAAATTGCCGCAAGCCACATCCGTCCAAAAACAAAAAATTAGGAGTCATCTGATCTGATACGATCCTAAAAGATTATTATTCAAATTACTAGTTATTTTATTGATTGATTGATAATGAAAGGACGCCATGTTCATAAAAGATGTGTCTTGCCAATAATAAAAAAACACTAACTGTATTTATTTATTGTAATTAAATGACCATAATAAAGAACAATAAATATAAATCGAATCAGTAATTTGAATAATTCTAAACTGAATTGAATAATTTAAATAATTTTCTTTGAGATCGTATCATTATCTAATCCTAGAATAAGCAATCTCGACCGTATAATCTAATCCTTCCCCCCAATATATAACCAGCAAGTGATCCAAAATCCAATTGAATCCAAGTCTGAAGTAGTAAACCATCAGATCTGTAAGACCAACAATACAAAAATCATTGATTGAACTAAAGTTCACATATTAAAGCAGTTATTCGTAGAAACACTCGCGTCAAAATAGAAAAGCAATCCAGAAACAAAATCCCTAATCAAACGCACACACCATCTAGGGAGGCGGAGTTCAGATCCTCGTCGCCTTCCCTCTCAATCACAAGATCATATAACACGGAAACGGACCACAACGGATCAGTTCATACCTCAGGGAAGGAAGGGCTCACGGCCCAGATGCTCCCGTCGTGGCCGAGGATTGCCGCGGCCTTGAGCTGCTGGCCGTCGATATCGCAAAGCAGATGGTCGTCGACGTACGCTTGCCACGACATGATCTACTTCTCGCCCTCTACTCCTCCCGCCGGCTGCTACTGCACTGTTCCAAGTTCCTCCCTTCTCCGATCTCTCTCTCTCTCTCTCTCTCATGGACAAGATAGCGAGACAGGGGGATTTATTTATAACGCAAATAAAAGGCAAAAACATCTGAGTCTATTTTTGCGAGGTCAAACGGACGGATTAGATCTTGCGTGGGTGAAATGAACGGTCGAGGCAGATATCCCCTGGTTTTTTTTCCTTTTTGTTGATATTTATTACCACGCATCGTACATTATTTGCATTAGCTACGAAGAAGCTTCGAGATATGCCCAAATTGGCAGTAAATAAATAGGGCAAATTTTCCTTTCGCCCTAAGAAATTTATTTGTCAAGTCTCAAAATGACAATTTTACATCCTATTAATTTCATCAAAATAATACGCAGGTAAAAATAAAAATTAAAAAAAAAAATACTTTTTATTGCAATTATTATAATATATTAAAATAAACTGATTAAAAGTATTATACATAAAGTATTTTTATATAAAAAACTCTTTAATAACTTAATTAAAAGTATTTAGATTTGATTAAGGTCATTTAAATATATTCAAAATCATCTTTAAATTAGTATAACATTCAAACCAATTTACTATCCTGCACTCATCGTAGGAGAAATCACGCGACCTTCGACTCGAGACTAAGAACTAACGCATTTGAGGGACTGAACTCGTGATTCATGGCGAATCGATCCGTCATTCCATTTATATAACTTTCTGCATACATTAACCACTAGCCCCTTTTCGCAGGAGCCAGGGGCCATTCAATATCTACAAGAAGAAGTATTATTGATCAAATTTAAATAATATTGACTAAATAATATTTTTTTAATAGATGGTAGCATTTTTTTATAATAATTGTTATACCATGTTACTAGGATAATACTTTAATAAGGATTTAAGTTTTTTTTTTAAATAAAGGTACTTTTTTTTTGTTGATAATTTGAGGTATTTTTTTTTAAATTTCCACACATTTTTATCACCATCATCTCATATATATATTTTTTATTATTTAAAAAGAAAAAAAAAATTGAAAAGAATCAAATGGTACCCGATGTCTTCAACAACACAAGCTGGCTTGCAGAATAATGTATAAGAAAAAGTTTGTTTCCGGTGGCCAACCCAAGCATGGGCTGTCCAGTTAAGCAGCAATAATAATACTCGCATTTGTCCACCATCAGGACTATTCCTTTCGACGACATATCTGGGTCGATTATTTTATTATTATTATTTTACTTATATCATATATTTAAATTTTCGATCAAGCCTTAAATAATCGTAGACAAGATATATTTAACCGAACATCAAAACAAATCAAAAAGTACTCGTATTAGCATCCTTGATATTCCATTTTAAAAAAAATCTTACAAATGTACTTTGATTGAAGATCGAATCGTAGATATTTGAGAATAAAATTGAATATTTTACTATTACATTGTAATCCTGAGAACATCTTGATCAATTACTCTTCTGTAAAAGGTTGAAATTGTCAACCTAGCGACCTCCATCGACCCGTCTCACGATCATTATGAGGGAGATAAATACGAATAGTTCTATGGGCCTTGACGTGGTGACCAAGATACATGAGGGTCATCTGAATTCAGAAAAGAATTTTAGACCTCCTCCGAAATCGATCAATATCACTTTTGCAAATACCGTCGTATCTTAATCACCACGCCATCTCCACGGAGACTGATCAATTACTCTCCGTTGCTACTTGGATTGATTTGATGGCTTCGATCATTTTGGATCACGTTACTTTCTATGGCCCGTTTGGGAATAATCAATTCGCGATACGGCTAGAGTATAAAAATATTGTTTGTTTATATATATATATAAATATATAATTTCTTGTTGCCACGAACAATCCAAGCGTGTCAATGGATTCAACAATTCACGAGATCTAAAGATCGACTGCGATGGATTCTCTATAATTTTGTATCAGATCTGCTCTAGAAATTTAAGTTCAATATTTTGTATTCTCTTTAAAAAAAAAAAAAACATCGAAACCATGCAAGAGCCTCTTGCATGACGAATCCAAAATTTTATATTTGAAAGAACCATATGCTAAAATATAATCATATTATTAAAAATAAATAAATAATAATCACCAGCACCTCTCAAATCCTATACTAAATCCGTCCCTGAAACCACGGGACAACTACCATGCATAATGCCAGCCCGAATCGGGACAAGTCGAGACGGGAGAAGGGCATTTAGCCGTGCTCAGCCCCGGCATTTTGTAAAACTAAGAAGAATATACATGGAAATGCTGCTGGTGAATATACCCTAGCAAAGAGGAGAAAAGATGATCCATAAATTAAAAGAATTATGCTGCTACGCATATGAAAATAGCTGAAATAAATGAATAATATGTTGAGCTCAAGAAGCAAGGAGCATAGTTCGCTTGAACAAATAGATGATAAAATAGACAAGAAGAAGCCCTCGCTGTGATATTTTTAATCCACTAGAGACAAAAGGAACGAGCAGAAAATAGTCTTCATTCTTCTATTTTACTGACTATTTGTTCGGTTTATCGAATTTTGATTTCTCGAAATACTGGCAGAGAGCTCAAAAGTAGTCTTTTGAAATTATCAACTTTTAACAACGAAGTGATACAAATTGTCCATATGAATCGCAAAGCGCTGAAAAATCACCAACCACAACGGCAGCTGAAAAAGAATTGCTAGGAAATGACACGGCGAAGGAAGAATCGTACCACCAGTAGCGACGGGAGAGCAGCCCCATACGTATAAATATACAAACATGGCAAGAATGCGTTATCGGAACATAAAACAAAAACCTTCACCTGTTAACCTCTTTGATGATATTAACCTCCCCGCCAGAGGGCGATAAAAGATGTTTGTCTTGATCGGCTTCGTCACTCTCCTGCAGTTCATGTGTTGTTGTGGTAAGGACTGAAAGGGATTCTGACCCATCCTCTGCAGCAGAAACTCGAGGTTACTTGAAAGGATGTAAAAGAGAACAATATCAACGAGGACAACAAATTTTCCTTAGCTAAGGTGCTCTAGACCAAACTTCCCTAACCAACCTGATAAACCCTGGTATTCATGCTTGACGGCTGGCAAACGAAGGCTTTCAGGTAGAAGACAATTACAAAGTGCACCTATGTAGTCATATTCAATCAAAATATTAGCAAATTTGGGAAAATGACATTCAAATTATGGAATTGAAAGGAAGAATGTCGAGAAATTAATACTACAATACCTAGCCCGGCAAGCCTGTTAACCCACTGTGGAATCTGTCTGCCTGTCAGCCTCTTACTAACATCATCCGTGAAGTGATTGCAATTTTTAGAAATGAGGTGGTAAGTGTCTCCATGGTACTCTGAAGCCATACTTTCTATGAATGCACGCAATTCTGCCGGAGGCACATTTGTATGACCCAATACGATGGAGCATCTGTAGAGAAACCCAGGGCAGGTCTTTGGTTCCACCTCAAACACTCCACTTGTGGGAAAATCATGGGCTCCAAAACCGTACTCCAAACCATGGACTGTAAATTTCAATAACCACTCGACCATAAGTAGTAAGTACAACAAATAAACAATTAGTGTTTTGTGTATTTTTTACAAATCGTGTGATAATGACAATGACAAAGCACTCAGAGAAACAACTAAGAGAACCAAGATTCGAATCCCACTAGGGACAAATATTCTAAAGGTTGGCTATGAGTATGCATAAGCAATGCTCCGAATTTACCTAATAAGCAAATTGAGGGGGAGTCTGTCTACCTAATCTCAAAAGACAAAAAAACAAAAACTACTGGATCTTATTTTTGAATGGTCAATTATCCTCCTTTCACATAGGAAATGACAAGGTAAGGTCACATCTGATCATCAGTGTGATTGATACAGCTGTGGATAATTAATCAACATTTGTATTGTGCACTTAACAATTTTTTACCATGTTTTATATGATTGCTATCTCCATCATCTTCACCAAATAGTTCGACCTTCAAATCTCTTTCCTCTAGTTCTCTTCAGTCTCAGGTCATTTCAAGTTATTAATAATTCAATCAGATGGAAAATAATACCAACACACTGCATCTAATACTTCATTTGATATTACAACAATAACAACAACAATCCAGGTATTGCTGTTCACCCCTCCTTTGTTTATGTTTTTGCTTTAATGTGTGTTTGTCCTTAACTAAGTCTTTAGGAAGGAAAAAAAAAAGTTAACCTTGCAGATATTGCTGTTCACCCCTCCCCTCTAGCCCAAACCATTTTCACACTGCACACCAACAGTAAATAGATTATAGGTGTGTCAACTTTGTCCAATGAGATTTGCAACATTTAGCAGTTAAACTCTTGAGTTTAGAAGTTTTGATATATACCAAAGTTGTTCAAATCTGGACAGCAAGGTATCAAGGTCCTTGCTCCTAATGCCCTAGTATGGGCTCAAAAAGACCTTCATATCTGGGGGCATAGGGTAACGACTTAAAAAGCTAACGCCTAAATTTGAATGCTTTCACTAAGTGTTTATGACCACTTAACCACTGTACTAATTGGGAAAATATTGTAGTAAGGCCATAACCAATGTTAAACCATCTTTATTTTTCTTATTCGGACACTAGAACAATAAACTAGAACCCCAAAGTGGGGGAGTGTAGGATCTTTATGCAACTAAATGCCTAAAACTATAATCATAGTAGACTTTGGTAGAACCCCAAGTAATTGGAGAAAGAATCCTTTGTGCATAGCATGCTCAAGTGGCTTCTTAAAACAATTGGCTCACAAGTTACCTCCTTTGTCCACAACATGCACATTTACTCATACTTAACATTTGCTTAAATTCTGAATCACATGCTTATTTATTATTTTTGCAAGTTTCATTGCTTCCTTGCCACATGTAATTGTATAACCTCCTTCGACATGCTAGTTTATTTTTTTATGTTTTTTTCCCCCTATTTTTGCTTCTTTATAGTTTACTCACACAAGAACCTAAAAAACATGTTTAAAATGCTAGGTGGTATATCATAAATGGAAATAACATTACATCATATATCACATGCTTAAATGCTAATTAAAACAAAGTATGTTATTATAGGGTCTAGGCCAGTTTGATGGCACGCAACCACGATCAATAGTTGGTAAGTGAATGGGTTGTGTTATACAAGAGCTTGAGTATGCATGATGTACCACTTTGATACTTTAGAATGCAAGGGGGTAACCCATGGTCCAGTGCGCTCAAGCAACAAAAAGATTAAAAAAAAATAACTAAGGCATAATGAAATGAGATAATAATACCTAATGATTGCTACACATGTTTACTTTATTGTTTACCCTTGTTCTGCAAATCATTTGTTGATATTGTTGTATTATCCTATCAGTTATTTCCCTAACATCTTAGTTGTCTTGCCTCTTGATTTGAGAAAGGCAAGTGCTGAAGGTGTCAAATCGCTAGAGTTGCTCTAAGACAAATTGTTGTTGAGATAATTGGAGTTTTTCATCTGTGTGGAGTCGAGCATTTGCTTTATTTTTGCTTTTTATATATTTTTCCAGTAGAAAAATTGATTGTCTATATTGTCTTCGTTTTGACTACCAGTGTATTTTAAACAATTTTATTTTTATTTTAATAATATGTGATGATACTGGTGGTTAGGTTCAAGTTGAAACATGTGCATCCATTTTATATCTCAATGTCGCCTGGACAAACAGACAATACAGACAATAATGATTGAATTAACTAACAATTGGTACCCACCTCATCAATGGGGAGGGAGTCATTCAGGCTGTGACATTTGAAATACCCACAACCCTAACCCAACTAAACCTAGAATTCAGCTGAAACAATCTATTTTGGTTCAACTTGGTCAACAACCGATCACCTACAAAACTTCAATTTAGATGTGATTAAGTCCAAAGAAAAATTAAATCAACCACACCTGATTCCTATTCTTAATTAACAAACTTAACCTCTGATTAGCCTCTATGTGAACCAAAATCACTAAAAGAACTAATAAACAAATCAGTTCAGCTATAAAATACCAATATAATGCCTTTAAAACTCACTCATTGCTAATATTTATCTAAATCACAATTGAATTTTGGAATATAACAAGCTACTTTTTATCGAACTAAAAAAATTAACAGGCTTGATAGAAAGTTCTGTATGTGTCTTTAGGCAAAATGCACAAAACATTCATTCATATACTTTGATACTATATGGATAAAATTCTCTTTTGACAATTTAAACATATAAAAGATGCAACAACCAAATTTTATCCCACTAGATGGAATCGGCTATATGAATCTTTCTACACCATTGGATTCTATCTTTTACTATATCATCATCTATACTTAAATAAATTTTATCTTGTTTATTATTGCTAACTAAATCTTGTTTATTGTTTGATGTGTATATTTGTCATAGTTTTACATTGCCTAACTGAAGCATTTATTGATCATTCAAATACATATCCGTACCACCTTAAATGTATCTCTCAGAGTTTTCTCTCAATGGATGCAACTGACTTTCTCTCTAATACTCTCATTTCTTATTCTATCCATCCTCATATATCCACACATCCACCTTAACATCCTCATCTCTGCAATTTTCATTTTCTGCTCATGTGCTCGAGTCATAGTCTAACATTCAGTATCATATAACATAGCAGGTCTAACTGTCATTTTGTAGAACTTTCCTTTAAGTTTTAAAAATACTTTACGATCACATAAAACATCCGACGCTTTCCTCCATTTCAACCATCTTGCTTGTAGTCTATATAAGACATCTCCTCAATCTCTTCATTGTCTTGTAAAAATGATCTTAATATTTAAAGCTCTCAGTTCCAAACAACTCGTCATCTCCTATCTTAATACTTGTCTCATCACTTCTAATATTGTTAAACTTAAATTCCATATATTCTATTTTTATTTTACTAAGTCTAAAATTTTTCACTTGTAGTATTTCTCACTAAAATTCTAGTTTAACATTTACTCCTTCACGTGTCTCATCTATCAAAATAATATCATCTGTAAACAACATGCATCACGATACTATCTTAAATGTGTCCCGTGAGTTTATTCATAATTATTATAAAAAGAAAAGGACGTAGAGTTGATCCTTGATGTAACTTTATCTTTATTGAAAATATTTCAATTAATCCGTTTGAAATCTTCACATTGGTCGTTACTTTCTCATACATATCCTTAATTAGTTCAATATATGCTACGATAACACATCTTTTTTTTAAAAGTTTCCATATAATTTCTCTTAGAACTATATTATAAATTTTTTCTAAGTCAATGAATGTCATATATAGAACTTGCTTTTGCTCCTGATACTTTCAATTAGTTGCTTGAGAAGATGTATAACTTATATTGTCGACCTTCCAAGCATGAACCCAAATTGATTTTTGGTAATTGTAATCTCCTTCCTTAATCTTTGCTTTCTCAACTATCATTTTGTCTTTTGTATACAAAATATTAATTCTTCTCCTAATCATTGTATCTACTACCTCCATTAATTTACCAGTGAGAGTTCCTATGTTCCATGTTCCAAATCTTAGACTATTAGTTTTCCTATCATATTTGTTCTTACCCAATCTACGGTGTGAGAACTCTTGCCTATTTAACACTATATTCAAGTTCTCATGGAGATATAACGGTCCTTGCCGATACGCTACAGTCGAACCTTGCAATGCGAACTTTTGCATATATATTACTACACTCGAGTTTTTAAAAAAAAATAGCGGTCCTTGTCGAGATGTTACAGTCGAATCCTGCAACGGATTTCTTTGGGAGAATAATCTAGTAATAGCACAATAGTTTAATGGATTCATACATTTAACATTTGTCTTAATTTAATACTGACTGACAACCTAACGTAACTCTTCTCCTTTATCTGGACTTAGGACCGACCGTGATAGGGCTATAATAGATTAAAAAAATTTGAGTTTTCCCTGCACACTTTTTTTCCAGAAATAAAATTACAAAATTGTCAAAACTTTTTACAAAGAATAAACATATATTTATGATCCACATGCATCCTCACATCTGATCTTGTTGGATTCATTTGGAAATGCTAATTGTCACCTGTCACTAGTGTGATGAATCTCCTGAATTAACTCTCATATTAAACGAATTATTAAGAGTTAAAACTACAGATCCAAATTGGACCGAGAACAACAGCTTTATTGTAGGAATAAAAGCCATCTTATGTAATGATTAAAGCATTAGTATGATTACAGCATGTACTTTGAATCATTAAAACACTTGCACTGGTTGCCATGTACGTAAGAATTAGAATATAGCACCCTTGAACGCATAGAATTATCAGCGGGCACCACCTATTTCTACATTACCCCTACTGTGAGCTTTCTTAAATGGGATGTGACAACTTGGGTTACTATCATTACTATTCAACTAAAAAGTAAAAAACCGCTATGGATCTGTGCTGGTTTGGTATAAATCATGGAATAGAAGTTTCAGGCTACAAAGAAAAATAAAAAATGATTTTGTGTGTTGGTCATTCTTGACTTCAAGGAACTTAAAAAGTAGGAACCTTAAATCACTTACTGAAATATGTAACATAAGATAAATTTCCTCTATTGTTTCTCTCCAAGCACTGGAGATAATAAACACTTATAGTTTGAAAGTTCAACATGTCTAGTTGATCAAAATTACTTCGTTATTCTGTGCATCAGATATCTTGTCTGTAACAGCTGAATATTTCTAGTATATGAAAGGATAATTAATTGTACATTTTATCATCTTTTTGGCTAAGGACTTTGGATATCATGAAAATAGCCAATGAAGTATGACTACCTAATGTTGAAAGGCAGACTAGTTCATTATGTTGGGTGTTAGTCCTGCATGCTAGTAATCAAGAGCTACACAAATAGAACTCCTGTTTTATGAGAATTTCTCAAGTAAAAAACACTCTCAGTAAAATGTTGAATATCAGGGAGAGAAAGTGATGCCTCAATATCTTGCATGAAGAGCTGTAAGTGGATAGCATCCATACGGCCTAAAAATAATAACAAACATGCCAAACAGCAACTTCTCAATTCACAGATCTTATTGACCTAATAGAGTGACAGTCATCAGAAAGCTCTTGGTAGTGCTGGTTAAACAAATATCTTATGCCTAGTTACTCTTATGGAAATTTGCTAATTGTATGACTTATTATCATGAAACAAAAATGAACAAAATTTCCTGTAAAAAAAGCAGTAGGTCTTTCTTCAATCTGTGGCTAGATTGTACCATAATGAATGAACAACCAGCGTTATCTTGATGGAGATGATTATCCATAGTAACGTGCTCTGCAATGAGCCTAGAATTGTAAAACATATTAGCTTATTGCAAATATTTTCTTAGTTTTAGAAGAAAAAAACTATCATCGCTCCTAATTTAGAAGACCATGTCTCTCAAAGTATTCCATTCGATCAACTTATACCATGAACATGGTCCTTGGCATTTATAGTGAAGATATGTTAAACTGGTATTGATCTTTAAATTAGTAAGTTTACATTTCTGAAAATCAAAATAAGGTGTTCGGATCTCTTTTTGCATATGTTGTCCAACAAAAATTCACTTGAATTGCTTGAACATCTGCTTTGTATTCTTATTATTTTTTCATAATTAGTTTATAAAGCTGTCAATAGAGAGAAATTAGCCATAATTAGTTTATATAATTGTATAGAGAGAAATCAGCATTCAGATCCCTGTACAACAGCCTTTAGTTATTGTATATTTATCTATTTATTCAAAGAAATGAGAGAAGAAAATATCATGCCATACAATCAAAATTTTATCAAGAAAAATTATCATGGTAGCAGAAAGCCCGTCTTAGAGTTTTGGAATCTCTAGTTGTTCTTCTTATCATTAGAGTTTCAGGTCATTGAAGATTGCATGGCTAGTCTGATGAATGGCTTAATCAGTATTTTGGTTGAAATTGAGGTTGAGGTTGCTCGATATTTTGGAAGGAGAGAAAGCTCAATATTCTAATAAATTTTTTTGTTGAGTCATATTGGATCGATCAAGAAACATCAATTGCCCAACAAGAAATTGATGACGTTGTCGAATAAGAAACTTGGTAAACACATCAGCAATTTGTGAAGTTGTGGAAATATTAAAGAAATCCAAGCCCTAAACCACGTAATCTTAGAGCATGCAACAAATATAGCACGATGTTCAGATTCAATAGAAGATTTGGAGACCCAATCTTGTTTCTTATTCTTCCAAGATAATGAAGCAAAAGTGAGCAAAATTCCCTGTAAAATAGACAGCAGGTCTTTCTTCAATCTGTAGCTAGATTGTATCATAATGAATGAACAACCAACATCATCTTGATGGAGATGAGTATCCAGAGTAACGTGCTCTGCGTTGAGCTTAGAATTGTAAAACATAGTTGCTTATTGCAAATATTTTGTTAGCTTTAGAAGAAAATTAAGCAAAAAAAATCATCACTCCTAATTTAGAACATCACGTCTCTCAAGGTATTCCATTCAATCAACTTATACCAGGAACATGGTCCTTGGCATTTATAGTGAAGATATGTTAGCATGGTATTGATCTTTAACTTAGTAAGTTTACATTTTTGAAAATCAAAATAAGGTGTTCGGATCTCTTTTTGCATATGTTGTCCAACAAAAATTCACTTGAATTGTTTGTACGTACCAATAAGCAATCTGTTCTAGGCTAAGAGGCATTTATATTTATGTGGAAGTAGAGAAAACTGTCCCTTGGTTCCTTATCTATTCTAGACTCAGGTTCTGCTTCCTAACATTCACTTGGAAATTGTCAAGAGGAAAAGAAAGATGATCTATGA
Organism: Wurfbainia villosa; assembly: GCA_025175895.1. Lineage (NCBI taxonomy): Eukaryota > Viridiplantae > Streptophyta > Magnoliopsida > Zingiberales > Zingiberaceae > Wurfbainia > Wurfbainia villosa. The sequence goes on from JAKLTH010000147.1 coordinate 1,288,253, forward strand.
TGATCTTCTAAAATAAATATTCTACTTGCAATCACAAACCAAAGATAAAATAAAATAAGTCATTAAAGTCATTTCCCCTTGGAAGCTATCAAAATCTTTTACTGTGTGGTTCATATATCAATTTTCATCTGGTAACCTTTCCATTATGCGCTGAAAGCCTGAAACTGCATTTCTAATGATGATAAAGATATTTCAAATCGGAGAAAAGGCAGTGCGTTGCTATCATTCTTCCCGTTCATCGTTTCAATTTTGTCGGCGAACCAACTTCCTTAAGACAATCAAGTTTAGCTGATTTAAGTTATGGCGTGAGGGCCAAAAAAAACTTGCAAAAAACTATTAGAAAGTAGAGAAATTCGGATCCACAACACACCAAATAAGTTCCACCAATCGCATCGAATCTCATCATACGATGGTGGAAGCCGCAGCGTAATCAAACAATCCATCTAATTTCCCAAGAAACGGAAAAAAAAATGAAATTTTTACGGAATAGGAAAGGCGCAAGATTGCTCACCCTCGATGCCAGAGTGGAAGATGCCGAAGCCGATCCAGTGCACATAGTTGTTCAACGGGGTGAGGTCGTACACGTTGAGAACGACAGGGGCGTAGGAGGCCTCGTCCTTGGACGGCGACACCGAGGAGAAGGCGGAACCCATGGAATGGGAACGGATCTGGCGAAGAAACCCTAGAGAGATTCGAGGAGGAGAGGTGATCTAGGACCGCAGGAAGTACTCGTTTCCCTGAGTTGCTGGACCACGCTAGGGAGCCGTATCGGGTGACTGGGTACAAAAGAAACATGCCAGGTCGGATAGAATTTTTTGACATCTTGTATAATTAAAAATTTATTTTTAAAAATGATTAATATTTTAGAGAAGAACAAAAAAAAAAAAAAAGTTAGGACAATAACGATGACTTCAATAATTGCTATAAGGATCTAACTTCTGATGTATTTGTAAATTTTTTTTTTTTAAAATAGAGTGATAATATCCGAATGCTAGACTATTGAATTGTCTATTATGAATATTTTTCGATTTAGTTATATGGTTGGTGAAAAAATTGCTGACGATGATGAACTCCAAACACTTGCAACTGTTGAATTTGACCAATAAGTTGGTCGTAAAAATTTGTTGGGGACCAATGCCTGAACCACTTGAAGTCAAGAACATGTCCGACAAGGAAGATGACAGCGCACCGAAATAAACTTCGATAGTTATGTCGTGACATGAATTATCTCATTCAGACATAAAACAAGAAGGAATCTTTGAATGGATTAAATGTAATTAATCAAGACCTTAGAATCATGCGTCCTTTTTATGACATGAGATTTGAATCACTCGACCGAATCAAATTAGATGATTCAAACCGAGAATCATCAGATTATGGATAACTATGGAACTACCCATTTATCTCTACTATTTTAACTCGATTAGATTTTATTTATTATTTTCTCAACTTTGATATCACATAGCCCAGTGATTATAAGTTCGTATCGCCAAAATAACTTATTAGAGTATCTTTTTTGTCATCGCCTTGCATCGGACTTCGCCTTCCACAGACGAGTCAATATCCTCTGCTTTCTCCGTAGGAATTTAGAAAAAATAGTATGGATTAATCTAATAATTGTAAATACTTACAACGAGTTAGTCGAGTCTTAAACTTCCAAATTGAATCTGTATCGCAGAGATCATACGGTATATTCGCTTGTCGTTGTCGTTCTGAAGAACAATCACAATCTCAAATTGAAAGATTCTTCTTGGATTATGACAATTCTGATATGTCATTTCAATAATCCATAACAATAGTTTGATTGAAATTTATAGAAGATTTTATAATACTTATATTGTATCCACATTTCTTCATATGGAAAAATGATTTTTTTTCAAAATATTCAATAAAAATAGATGATTTTAAATATATTTTTTTGAAATTTAAAAGTTATAATACTTCTCTGTCAACTGTTAAAAATTATTTGGATTCATCATTGGTAAATTAAATGATCTCATGATCGACATTCGAAATGGTTTTTTTTACCCTTTCGAAAATAACATGAACTTTTTTTTTTAATACATCAAATAATCGAAATGAAAAATGATTGAAATTTTAAAATTCAAATAGAAGAATAAAGAAAATGATATAAAAATAAAAAAAATAACATCGTATATATAGATTTTAAAGAATAATGATTACTAAATCATAATCATTTATCATAAAAATTAAATAATCTTAACCATTGAAAAAATAATAAAAAAAGATTTTCGATCATTAGAATTGGTGATTCCCATGTTAAAAATAAAAAAAAATACTATTGAATCAAGGAATCAACGGTTTAAAGCACCGATTCAACAATTTTTATGCTATTGAACCATAAATAGTCCATCACCTAATGGATTGGCTACAGTTTCAATCCATTTAATCGGCTCAATGGACAATTGACTCGTTGACCCAGTTATAGATCCAGGTAGAATCCGATTTGAATCCAACCAGGAAGAGCATTGGAATCTTAAACCTATATCTCTGCTAATGAGTAAACTAGTTATCAAACTTCTCATCATTTTAATTTTTAAACCGTGCACATCATAGTTTGTTGATTGGATGAGTAAAATTTATTTATTTATTTATTTATTACTTATAAGTTACTATAGTGTAATCATTGATGTTAATTAATTTCTCTGACATTTGCTTTTTTCTGAGAACATATTAAAAAAATAATATATTTCTTGACCCGACCTTGTAATTAGACTAAAATATTTATTTTTATTTATGAAAATTAAATTATATTTTAGTTGTAGTAGATGCATGAATTCTTCGGCACTACTCTGCTTAGGAACTTTGTTACGAACTCTGGTCCTCACAGAACGCTTATAGTTAGGATGAAAGTCACGGATGTTACTTTGAACTTTTACCACAACATCGCAACCCTTAAATCTGATGACGACGAAGATCCCTTGTTTTTCTCAACAAGAATGTGAAAACTTCTCACGAGTTTCTTTATTTCTCACCAAGCATCCTCCACTCAACCTTCACAACCTTTCTTGCAATCTCTTGGCTGTTTGCTCATCAAAATCATCAACCCTCATACTTCTTCACAAGAAGTATAAATAAGACAGGACAGAAGAGAGAAGATGGAGTCATGGGCATGGGATAATGGAATTAACCACCATCCCATGATCCCACTTGGCATGCCCCTACATGAACATTATCCCACATCTTCCACTTGTACACATGGACATATATCTTTCGTCATTAGATTACATCTCATGTGATCCTTCATATCACTTTACTGGATTTTCATACAGAGTTGGACATCGTGCGACTTGCGAGTACACTTATACACAAAAACTGTCCAATGCATATGTTAGGATGATTGAATAGACATCTTTGTATCATAAAATACAATCTCACTGCACTCCAGATCCAAGATTTATTACATTCATCGAGCTACTTTTCTCATCGAAAGTATCCCTTGAATATGCTCGATTTTATATTCGTTAATATGTTTAATCCCTACTTGGATAAATATAAAAGACTAGTCGGTGAATATATAATAATAATGATGTATTGTCAATTGGTCTTCCTTTTTCCAAACACAAATCTATTAATCTCAACTCAGTTGTTTTCATAGACCTGTCCCTCATATCTCAATTTATCTTTCAGGTCATCGATAAACATACTAAAGTAGCAAACACTAAATCATGACCTCAATAAACAACCGAAAATAATAAGGGTACATGAGATTTCACTCAAGTAATATGACTCTCACTTTCCCTAGCCAATTTATTACATGTGGTATGAAATACGTGCCACAATGTTATTTTCCATTTCTCATAAGAACATATGTTAGATTTATTTAACATTGTGCAAGTATGAGACTTAGTTTACACATAAGACTTTATCCAGAGATCTCATAGAGAGTATCTCAAAGACAATATCATAAATTGCAGGTGATATATGAGATCTCAAACCTGGCTACTTACAGGTAACATATATGTGACTATATCCATGTTAGTCATGTAGCACATTATCTCATCCTGAACACATATCAAGGTGACTTAAGTTCTAGCAGGGTTACTCTCAAAACCTCTTACAGCTAGAAATCGTCTAACCTTCACTCTTGGAATTGGTCACTTGTGTGAAAAGTGAACCTGCATGTCTGACATATCTTATATATATATATATATATACACACACACACACACAATGGTAAAGTTGTTGTCTTGTGACCAAGAGGTCACGGATTCAAATCCTGGAAACAACCTCTTGTAAAAAAGCAAGGTAAGGCTGCGTACAATGGATTCCTTCTCCGGTATCCCGCGTGACGGGAGCTTCGTGCACCGGATTTAGTTTATATATATATATATAGAACTTTTCTCCTGCTCATCGCTTATTTGCATGCCTGTGCGCGCACTGTTCATGTGAGGAAGCGCGCACAGGTGCGCAAATGAGCAGCGCGCAGGACATCAAGCTACTATATTTGTGACCAACATATATATATAAATATATATATATAAAACAAGTACAATATTTGAAATTATAATTGGACCATTAATGCACATAAAATTATATATTTCATTAAGCATCACTGTTGTCATTACAGTACAAGTTGAAAATTTTCATAAAATACTCAAACCTAATGACTCTCTATTGTTAGTAATATATGAGAGATGTCCTAAGGCAATCGCCTTATGTATGAACCATTTATATGATAAATGAAGATTCACTATTTGAGTGTACATGTTTTATGTATTTGATTGGATCTTAAACTCATTTACTGAATGTCCACGATACGATTCACAGCATGAGAGAATTTGTGATTGGATCACAACTAGTGAGTATCTCTACATGTGTAATTGTGATGTATCGGAATTATCCCTAGTCGATGAATTGATGGATCTGGACACCATCAATTCTGTTGAGACTAGCACGAGGTATACTCCTTGGTGTATCCAAGCAGCTGATTCTCACTGGCTGGAGACATAGTGATGTCCGGAGTTAATCGTGGATGCTAGTTATGGTAACTAGTTCATTGGAGTGACCAGCCGTAAGACTTCATATGGTTCTCTGCATATATAGATATGTCAATGAAATTATTACTGTGGCTTAAGTGCGATGTTCCTTTGACTTGCGGTATTCAAGTCATCTTGATCATGGAGACTTATGCTTTGACATCTTAAGCAAACATCTCTAAGGAGATGTGGACCCGGGATGATTGGGTATAAGTCGAAGTGATCGAAGGTGTTTGAATAGCCTATAAAGGATTCACCACTCCTTGCGAAGAGATGTATACCCATGGCCTCTCGTCGGATTGTTACTAAAGTCTTTGGCCAAAGCATTACATGTTTAGAGTAAGGTACTCTTCGATACATGTGGAGTAACTATAATCCGTAGGACGAGGAAATGATACTTGGGCTAGGTGTGACGTAGTCAGCCTAGTGGGGACTGACACAATAGACCATGTCCTGAACCAAGTGGGTATAAGATGAGTGAAGGGAATGAGGCACGATTCATTCGAGCTACTGAAGGGTTTCAGAAATAGTTCTGGATCAACCGTTGATCTTTTCGGTTAATTGGGGATCATGATGTACTACTAGGTGCCACTCATGATCGTTCTATAATTAATGGTTAATTATAGACGGCCAACATAAACCGAGAACCTATTTGGTCACACGCACAACGAGTGTAATCCAAAAGGATTTAAAACGAGCTTGAGAATGGGATTCTCAGACCAAGAGAAACTAGGTTTGGTTGGACCAAACATAAAGCGAGCATGAAATCGTTTGATCGCAATGGAGGCGTGGATGGGCGTCTTATGAAGGCGTAATGGATGGACCAAAATGGTTTGGTTCTAATCCAATGGATAAGAATAAACCAAAGGGTTTGGTTTATTTTAAGCGAATGAACCAAAAGTTGGTTAGTTCGTTTTAACTTAAAATAAACCATCATGGTTTGGTTTATTTTAACTTATCTTAATGGAGCGGGTTAACGGGCTTTATGGATATGATCCATTAACCATTAAGAGAATTAGTTCTCTATAAAAGTGGGCTTAAGGGATTGTTAAACCTAACTAATCCAAACCCTAGCCCCCTTGAGTTGCCGCCCACTCCTTGGAGAGTTAATCGGCGCCAACCTAAAGGCTGCCGCCCAGCTTGACTTTGTGCCGCCGTCAAGACCCTTGCGGCGTCAAGCTCCAGCCGGTGAACCTCCGGCGACCCTCGGTGATCTCCTATAGGTTCGGCATCAAGGTGAGCTTTTTCTCTCCTTGTTTTGGCGGCGCCTACTCCTCCACCAAGCTGTCCAGTTTTCTGGACAGCTTCTCTCTCGTCGGGCGTCGTTTGGGCGGCGGTTAGTGCTCCGACAGCGGCTAACCTACGAGATTTGATCTCCGGTAATCCTCTGAGGTGGAGGGCGAAGGATTCGTCAAGCGGTTGTGAATACCTCTCGAGAAGCGAGTTTTGAGAACTTCGTTTTAGGATCGAATTTGGATTCGGATCGTGATCATCTCTCGATCACGTCGTCTTCAACACGAGGCTAGTAACCCGTCACGAAGAAGCTCGTGACTTAGCGAAGTCATCGAGGAGCTCGGCGTGGATACGGATAGAGCGATTCTTACGAGGATCATTCGGTTGATGCCGTTCCGCTACGTCATCTGGAAGGTATAACGTAGTTTAATTTCCTTTTATTGCAAATTTTAATTTACGGTTATGTCTACACTTGTTGTAATAGCATGCGTGTGTTGTGTGTGTTGTAATAAATATAGATTTATTATTTTTAATTGCTTCCGCTGTGCTCATGTTTACGAAACATGATCGAACACACACTGCCATGTGAAACCCAAATGTGTATCAGAGCCCAGGTTGTGTTTCGACATAATCGTAAAAATGGTTTTGCGATAGTCATAATGTATTTCTGGAAATTTTCTAAATTTTGGAAATTTAGAAGTATTTATGGAAATTTTTCAATTTTGGAAAGTCTAGAAGTATTTATGGAAATCTTCCACTTTTGGAAAGTTGGAAGTATTTATGGAAATTGATATTTTCCATAAATAAAATATTTGATTAGATTCTGGAAATTTGTTTCCTAATTTAATCATGATTTGATTTGGGAAATTAAATCTTAAAATATTTTATTTCCATAAGTAGTTTTAATGATTTAGGAAATTGGTTTCCTAAATAGATTTTCTTTAATCAAACAATTCCATGAATAAAATATGTGATTAGATTTGAAAATTTGTTTCCTAATTTAATTATGATTTGATTTGGAGAATCAAATCTTAAACATATTTTATTTCCATAAATAGTTATGACATATAAGGAAATTATATACATGACATAATTGTATGCCATGTAATTGCATTAGATGCATAACATTATGCCATGCGTGTCGTGACATGTAGATGTATGCCATGTATGCCATGCCATGTAGATAATAGTTATTTGCATGCAAAGAGGATGAGACATAAAAACCCTTAATCAATATTAAAGCCTACACCTTCCATTAATATGGTTAGAACCAGAGTTCTATTTCTTGTTTGGGTTGTTGGACTCTCTCCAAGCCCGGCTCGAACCTGAATATGTTCAAACCATGGAATAGTTTAATACTAATATGGTAAGAGTCAGAGGTCTATCGTTAGCTTTGGTTGTTGGACTCTCTCCAAGCTGGGCTAATTGGTTGAATGCGCTCTAACCATATTAAAACTATGTCCTGATTAATGGGTTGGCTTTAACCTGGAGCATCGGCTTGTTGGACTCTCTCTAAGGTCGATATAAAGGGAGGTGAAGTTGGGTGCTATGCATATGATGCATACTTGTTAATGTGTTAACAACCCGATGTATGTGTGAACATTCAATTAGTTGATAGCACATTGTGATAGTTGCATATACGTGATATGCAATCGGTATAGATGATACCTACCGTCGTAGTTATGAATGGCTTGTTGGACTCTCTCCAAGGTTGTTCATAACTATGATGGATATCAGCCCATTCGGAGATGGACCTACGATCTCCCGAAGTGATTGTGGGGTTTTTGAAATTCGAAAAATGAATGGGATTTATAAATGTATATTGATGCATTTTAAAATCATCTTTCTCATATATGCTCGTTTTGTATTTCTAAGATTGATCATGATGTCTTTGAATTGCGTTCCATTTTGGATTCGAATAAATTGACTAGGCCGAGCTTCATGGACTGGCTTAGAAGCTTGAGAATTGTTCTCAAGGTTGAAAAGCTTGCAAATGTCCTCGAAGCGCCTCTTCCCGCCCGTCCTAGTGACGATGCAACTCTGGACCAATTGTTGGCCTATCAGAAACATGTGAGTGATTCTAAACAATTGAGTTGCATCATGCTAGCCGCAATGGAACCCAAGCTACGAAAGCAGCATGAGCATATGGATGCTCATATCGTAGTCCTTCATCTTTGTGAGTTGGTTGATGAGCAAGTGAGATTCGAAAGGTTCGAAGTCTCAAAGCTCCTCTTCACCTCTGAGATGCTAGGAGGTTCATCGTATCTTGCTCGATATCTTTGAAGACTGTGGAGTCTTCTGAGAAGCATGAGCAGGGGACGGTGCTGTTAGTTGATTCCTCGAAGAAAGGTTCTAAGAGGAAGTCAAAGGAACAGCAGAAGGGAAAGAAGAGAAGGGCTAAGAAGGTAGAACTAGCACAAAAGGAAATTTGCCATCATTATGGCAAGGAGAGCCATTTGCGAAGAAAGTGCATGATTTATCTTGAGTCTGTGAAGAAGGATAAGGCATCGGATGCCCCATCTTCTTCAGAAATCTTCTTTATTGATTGTCATTCTATTTCCTCAGACACTTGGGTATTTGATACTGGGTGTGACTCACATATATGTAATGACATACATGGGCTAAGGAATAGAAGAAGACTCGTCAAGGGGAGAGTCAAATTTACGTGTTGGGAATGGAGCAACGGTTGCTGCACTCGCCATCGGAACATATTTGTTGGAACTCCCTGTAGGACTTGTCTTAGAACTGGACAATTGCTTTTATGTTCCTTCGTTGATAAAGAACATCATTTCTATTTCGTGTTTAAATAGAAATGGGTACCATTTGACTTTTAGTAACAATTGTTGTTACATAACTTTGAATGGAGTTCTTTATGGGACTGGAACTTTAAGCAATGGTGTTTATACGTTGGACGTATCCAGTGACATTTTCAATATCGAAGCGAGCAACACGCGTGCTCGAAAGGATAATCAAATAGACTCCTATATGTGGCATTGTCGTCTTGGCCATATAAGCAAGAAATGCATGTCTGAATTACACTGATGTGGAATTCTGGAATCGTTTGAATTGGATTCATACGATACATGCGAATCATGCTTAAAAGGCAAGATGACTAAGTTACCTTTTACTGGAAAAGGTGAACGAGTGGGAGAGTTACTAGGTCTAGTACATACTGATGTATGTGGACCTATGTCAACTCAAGCATTAGGAGGCTATAGCTACTTCATTACCTTCACCGATGATCACTCACGGTTTGGGTAAGTGTTCTTGATGAAACACAAGTCTGAAGCCTTTGAAAGGTTCAAAGAGTTCAGAAATGAAGTAGAGAAACAACATGACAAGTGTATTAAAATACTTCGATCGGATCGAGGTGGTGAATACTTAAGTCAGGAGTTTCTTGATTACCTAAGAGACAATGGTATATTGTCTCAATGGACTCCGCCCTATACACCACAGCATAATGGTGTATCTGAGAGGCGTAACCGGACCTTGTTGGACATGGTCAGGTCAATGATGAATCATGCGACTCTTCCCAAGTCCTTTTGGGGTTATGCACTTCAGACAGCTGTTTACTTGTTAAACAGAATGCCTACCAAGGTAGTCTCAACTACTCCATATGAGATATGGAATGGTAAGAAACCTCATGTATCTTACTTGAAGATATAGGGTTGTCCTGCTTATGTGAAGCGGACTGTATCAGACAAATTGGATGCTAAGTCTGATAAATGTCTATTTATTGGATACCCTAAGGAAACAAGGGGTTACCAATTCTATCATCCTGTGGAACAAAAGGTGTTTGTTTCAAGGCATGCTGTGTTTCTAGAGAAAGAGTTTCTCTTGCAAGAAAACAGTGGGAGTGTCGTCGAGCTTGAAGAGGCTCGAGAGACTCAAATAGACATTGATGAGATACCTGGTGAAGCACAACAGCCGACAACTCATAGTGATGAGCAATCGGCTGGACCTATTATAACACCACATCTTCGTAGATCTGGTAGAACACGCAATATTCCTGAGAGATATGGATTTCTCGTAAGTGAATCGAACGACGTGTTACTCATTGATGATGAGGAGCCTACCAGTTATGAAGAAGTGCTGACAAGTTCAGAAAGGGATAAGTGGCTTGGTGCCATGAGTGAAATGGATTCCATGTACGAAAACCAAGTTTGGAACTTGGTTGACCCACCTGAAGGCATAAAGCCTATAGGGTGCAAGTGGGTTTTCAAGAAGAAAACCGACATGGATGGTAATGTGATTACCTATAAGGCTAAATTGGTGGCGAAAGGATATCGTCAAAAACAAGGTGTTGATTATGACGAAACCTATTCGCCTGTAGCTATGCTTAAATCCATTCGGATGCTCCTGGCCATAGCGGCTCATTATGATTATGAGATATGGCAGATGGATGTGAAAACAGCTTTCCTTAATGGAAACCTGCTCGAGGACGTGTATATGATACAGCCTGAGGGTTTCACATCGGTTGATAAAACCAAAGCATGCAAATTGCGATGGTCCATTTATGGATTGAAGCAAGCATCCAGGAGCTGGAATATCCGTTTTGATGAGACGATCAAAAGGTTTGATTTCTCACAAAATCCAGACGAACCTTGTGTGTACAAGAAGGTTAGTGGGAGTGCAGTCGTATTCCTAGTATTGTATGTCGATGACATACTACTTATAGGAAACGATGTTTCAATCTTCTGATCGATGAAGGTTTGGTTATCAAGACATTCTCCATGAAAGACACAGGAGAAGCAACCTACATCCTCGGGATTAAGATCTATAGAGATAGATCGAAGCGGTTGTTTGGTCTTTCGCATCTATATAGACCAAGTGCTAAAGAGGTTTAGCATGTCGGAATCCAAGAAAGGTTTCTTACCCATCAGGCATGGGGTACACCTTTCGAAGTCTATGTGTCCGCGCACAGAAGACGAGAGGATTTGCATGAGTAAGATTCCCTATGCATCCGCAATAGGATCTATCATGTATGCTATGTTATGTACAAGGCCTGATGTATCGTACGCTCTGAGTGTCACGAGCAGATACCAGTCCGATCCAGGAATGGATCATTGGGCGGCTGTTAAGACGATCCTTAAGTACTTCGAGAAGAACTAAGGATGTGTTCCTAATATATGGAGAAGGGTACATGGTGATACGTGGGTATACGGATGCCAATTTCAGACAGACAAGGATGATTCCATGTCTCAGTCTGGGTATGTATTCACCTAGAATGGAGGCGCAATAAGTTGGAAAGGTTCCAAGCTTGACACTATAGCGGATTCTGCCACTAAGGCAGAATACGTTGCAGCTTTGGAAGCAGCAAAGGAAGCGGTTTGGATCAAGTAGTTCATCTATGAACTTGATGTGGTCTCATCAATGATCCAAACATGTGCTTCGTCGCTATCATCTTATCAGAGAGATCATCAGTAGGAACGAAATACAAATCGAGAAAATTCCCACTGAAAGGAACTTAGCGGATCCTTTGACTAAAGCATTACCTCAAAGTAAGTTTGAGGGTCATGTTGGTGCTTATGGTATTGGAATCTGTAGCGATTGACATTAGGCCAAGTGGGAGTCTGTTAGTAATATATGAGAGATGTCCTAAGGCAATCGCCTTATGTATGAACCATTTATATGATAAATGAAGATTCACTATTTGAGTATACATGTTTTATGTATTTGATTGGATCTTAAACTCATTTACTGAATGTCCACGATACGATTCACAGCATGAGAGAATTTGTGATTGGATCACAACTAGTGAGTATCTCTACATGTGTAATTGTGATGTATCGGAATTATCCCTAGTCGATGAATTGATGGATCTGGACACCATCAATTCTGTTGAGACTAGCAAGAGGTATACTCCTTGGTGTATCCAAGCAGCTGATTCTCACTGGCTGGAGACATAGTGATGTCCGGAGTTAATCGTGGATGCTAGTTATGGTAACTAGTTCATTGGAGTGACCAGCTGTAAGACTTCATATGGTTCTCTGCATATATAGATATGTCAATGAAGTTATTCGTGGCTTAAGTGCGATGTTCCTTTGACTTGCGGTATTCAAGTCATCTTGATCATGGAGACTTATGCTTTGACATCTTAAGCAAACATCTCTAAGGAGATGTGGACCCGGGATGATTGGGTATAAGTCGAGTGATCGAAGGTGTTTGAATAGCCTATAAAGGATTCACCACTCCTTGAGGAGATGTATACCCATGGCCTCTCGTCGGATTGTTACTAAAGTCTTTGGCCAAAGCATTACATGTTTAGAGTAAGGTACTCTTGATACATGTGGAGTAACTAGAATCCGTAGAGGGGCGAAATGATACTTGGGCTAGGTGTGGCGTAGTCGACTAGTGAGGTGACACAATAGACCATGTCACGAACCAAGTGGGTATAAGATGAGTGAAGGGAATGGGGCACGATTCATTCGAACTCTTGAAGGGTTTGAAATAGTTACGGATCAAGTTGATCTTTTCGGTTAATTGGGGATCATGATATACTACTAGGTGTCACTCATGATGGATTACATAATTAATGGTTAATTATAGACGGCCAACATAAACCGAGAACCTATTTGGTCACACGCACAACGAGCGTAATCCAAAGGATTTAAAACGAGCTTGAGAATGGGATTCTCAGACCGAGAGAAACTAGGTTTGGTTGGACGAAACATAAAGCGAGCATGAAATCGTTTCATGCAATGGGGCGTGGATGGGGGCTGCGTCTTATGAAGGCGTAATGGATGAACCAAAATGGTTTGGTTCTAATCCAATGGATGAGAATAAACCAAAGGGGTTTGGTTTATTTTAAACGAATGAACCAAAAGTTGGTTAGGTTCGTTTTAACTTAAAATAAACCATCATGGTTTGGTTTATTTTAACTTATCTTAATGGAGCGGGTTAACGGGCTTTATGGATATGATCCATTAACCATTAAGAGAATTAGTTCTCTATAAAAGTGGGCTTAAGGGATTGTTAAACCCTAACTAATCCAAACCCTAGCCCCCTTGAGTTGCCGCCACTCCTTGGAGGAGTTAATCGGCGCCAACCCTAAAGTGCGCCGCCCGCTTTGTGCGCCGTCAAGACCCTTGCCGGCGTCAAGCTCCAGCCGGTGAACCTCGGCGACCCTCCGGTGATCTCCTATAGGTTTGGCATCAAGGTGAGCTTTTTCTCTCCTTGTTTTGGCCGGCGCCTACTCCTCCACCAAGCTGTCCAGTTTTCTGGACAGCTTCTCCTCCTCTCGTCTGAGCGTCGTTTGGACGACGGTTAGTGCTCCGACAGCGGCTAACTTACCGGGGATTTGATCTCCGGTAATCCTCTGAGGTGGAGGACGAAGGATTCGTCAAACGGTTGATGAATACCTCTCCGGAGAAGCGAGTTTTGAGAACTCGTTTTAGGATCCGAATTTGGATTCGGATCGTGATCATCTCTCGATCACGTCGTCTTCAACACGAGGCTAGTAACCCGTACGAAGACGAAGCTCGTGACTTAGCGAAGTCATCCCGAGGAGCTCGGCGTGGATACGGATAGAGACGATTCTTACGAGGATCGTTCCGGTTGATGCCGTTCCCGCTACACGTCATACGGAAGGTATAACGTAGTTTAATTTCCTTTTATTGCAAATTTTAATTTACGGTTATGTCTACACTTGTTGTAATAGCATGCGTGTGTTGTGTGTGTTGTAATAAATATAGATTTATTATTTTTAATTGCTTCCGCTGTGCTCATGTTTACGAAACATGATCGAACACACACACGCCGCGGTGCCGGAAACCCAACATCTATGTCCCACAGAGGAGTCTCTACCGATAAATTTGATAAAGGGGTCAGCCACTATATTATGTGTTAAAATGCACTTGATGGTCACTTCATTCTTTTCAATGATATATCTTACATAATGATATATGGTATCTATATGTTTGGTTCTTTTATGAAACTTAGAGTCTCTTGTGTAGGCGATAGCGGTTTGATTATTACAATAAATCAGAATGGGCCTCCCACTATCTGCTACAATTTATAAGTCATCTAATAGTCTTCTGAGTCAAACACACTCCTGAACTGCTATTGAGCATGCTACGAACTTAGTCTCCATCGTAGATAGAGCAACACAAGTTTACTTCTTATTGCTCCAAGAGATGACCCTGCCATTGAGTAAAAAAGCAAAACCTGACGTTGATTTGTGCTTATCTAGATTGCCTCCCCAATCGACATCTAAATATCCCACAAGACGCAAATCACCTCCTCTATAACACAAAGAGAAGATTATAGTTCCTTTGAGATATCGAAAAATCTTTTTCACTGCTTTCTAGTGACCCCTTTCAGGATTTGCTTGATATCTATATACCAGATCAACTGCATAGTATATGTCCGATTTTGTACACATCATTGCGTACATTAAACTTTCAATTGCACAAGAGTAAGATACTTTATGCATTTCCCTTATTTCTTTTTAAGTTTTAGGACACATTGCCAAGCTCATACCCTCACCTTTAGCGATCGGAGTATCTATGGGATTACAATCACTCATTCATATAGATCTATTCATCCAAACTTCCATTAAGGAAGACAGTCTTCACATCCATCTGATGTAACTCTAGATCTAAACTCGCGATAATCGCTAAAAGTAAACGGATCGATGTAAACTTAACTACTGGAGAGAAGATCTCCTCATAGTCAATGCCCTTTGTCTGTGTATAACCTTCGGCTACCAGACGAGTTTTATACCTCTCGATCGATCCGTCAACCTTCTTCTTGATTTTAAGAACCCACTTATTCTCAAATGATCTTTTTATTCTCAGGTAAGTCAACAAGCTCTCGGACTTTGTTGACATTCATTAATTTCATTTCACCCTGCATGACCTTAAACCATTGGTCTTTTGCAAAATCCTCGATAGCCTCTCTTAGAGTCCTCGGATCTTCCTTGTCCTCTAGAGTCACAATGAGCATCTCATTCTCAATCGAAAAACAACGACGAGGTACATTTCCCCAACCACTCCGACGAGGAGAGAGAGTATCTTCGCCTTGAGATGAACCACTCCTACTAGGACCAAGATCCACTTCAGAGCATTGAATGCTACCACTAGGATCTACTGAGCCAATAGACTCATCCATATCATAGAAGGTGAAGTCCCAATCTAATTCTCCTCTCTTAGGAAAATCATTCTTGAGAAATACAACATCATAAGACTGAATTTTTGTGATTGTCCATCCATATGTTCTCCTAGGAACATATATCCTTTGGAGCATTTAGAGTATATGATAAATATACACTTCTTTCCTCACGGACATAACTTGTCATACTTGTACGAGGAATCATTAACATATGCGGCACAACTCCATGACTTTAAATGACTAAGAAGGGGTTGCCTCCCTGTCTAAAGCTTGTATATGGTGTTGACTATGGACTTTGTTGGAACACGATTAAGGACATAGGCAACAGTCAATAATGCATCCCCCAATGAGAGATAGATAAATTGGCCTGCGCCATTATATACCTCACCATTTCCAAAAGAGTCATATTCCTTCTCTCGAAGACTTCATTCTACTGAGGAGTAGCAGGAATAGTCAGCTGTCTTGTAATTCCTTTCTCGAAACAGAGCTCTTTGAATTACTCAGACAAATACTCGCACCCATGACCGATTTTGAGAGTTTTCACTCTCAAATCTAACTGATTTTCAACCTCGCTAATAAACCTTCTGAAGCACTCTAGTACCTTAGACTTGTGCGAGATCAGATAGATATAGTTGAAACACATGTAGTCGTCTATAAACATAATAAAATACATGACTTCATTTCAAGCTCTCACATTCATGGGTCTGCAAATGTCGGAATGAACCAACTGCAATAGAGTCTAGCTCTCACTGCTTTCCCAAATGATTTTCTCATAGATTTGCGTGCTAGACAAAACTCACATAAGGGCAACTCGACCTTGGTTAGCTATGTTAGTAAGATTACATCAACAAGCATGAGTATATAAAAACTGTAAACATTTACAGAGTTCGTCAAATCTTTAAACTTCAGATATGTACTGCAAAGAGATCTTACGATCTATCGCTTGCTATTCTGAAGAGCGATCACCATACGAAATCGAAAAGTTTTTCTTGGTTCACAAACCAAATCCCAACTGAGCCTTGGACGTTCTACAAGACACACACAACATCTTCATGTACACCACCCCCTCTTCCCTCTCAACTTGGACGAACTTATATAGAGAGTTCATGTCTTTTCATTACCTACACTAAGTGCATGAGACTTTTCATTCTCATAATGCACTAAGCACTAAGTGCATGAGACTCTTCATTTTCATAATGCACTAAGTGTGTGCGATTATTGCACTTAGCAATAACTCACATCTCCCACTCATCCAAGTTATGTCACAAAGGCAAATGATCATATAGACCATATAGTCACAAAGACTAACTTTTTAGAGGTTCATAGTCACATGACTAGATAGTTCAGAGGTTCATAGTCACAAAGACTAATTATAGAACAATATCCAATTCATACTTAGGGAAAATAGTTCATGCAACAACAAACATACTGAGCAATCAATACTAAGAAAATTGTTACACCTTACATAGTTGCTCATTGAATAATCAATCGCTAAGAAAGTTATTACACTTTACTTAACCGCTCACTAAATAGTACACAACTATTTTACAAGTGGCATATAGCCATCATATCGATGGCACACAACCATTCTCCAGGTGGCTTACAGCTGTTCTCTAGGTGGTACACAACTATTCTCCTGGTGATACATAACCGTTCTCCTGAATACATTCATGCTTTGCTATTTACCCAGATTAAATCATTTATATCAATATGAATATCTCTAATTCCTCAATATGACTATCATGTCAAGAGCATGTCCCATATATCTTATATTCACAATTCATTTCTGTACTAAACAGAAATGGGTCGACCAGTGAATAAACTTCAAAGATGTAAATCTTTTTAATCCTTCTTTTTAGCTAGAATCTATTCATTTTGATCAGTCACTTTCTTAGTCATGTTCCATAAACCGAATCATCCATAGTCAATAGGTTTACATGCTAAAGTAGCAGACCTTGATTAAAACTTCAAGTAGATAGCTAAATAGTCACTTAAGGTAAATACCGAGATTAACATATAATCTCAAGGGCTCACATAGTAGAGAAGTAGGGATCCATTCTCCTCTTACCTTTATTGTTGTCATAACACATGTGGTATGAATCACATGTTATGATGTTATTCTCTTTACTAAAAAGAGTGCATATTTTTCTTAAATCAACATCGTACAGATTTCGATCTAGACATTCTCAATGCCTATTCCTGAATTTAACTCATGAATTCTAATCTGGCTTCAAATAGGTTTAGTAAATGATGGGTTCATTTACTTCGATTATAAATCTACAAATGATCTCATCTTGATACAATTATCAAGGTGACCCCAGCTTACAGGTATGTCTCTATTTACATATAACTACATAAGCTATCTCATAAGCACCGGTCTTACCCCTATTCATACTCAACAAATAGAGATGATTGTCCATGTGAGAGGATCAATCTTAACCTGCCAACATACTCATCGAGATCTTATTTGAATGTAACATAAACATTTACACTGAATAAATTATGACATTTCTCAATCAAATTATCTCACAAGATCTGATTGTTATTACAACTTTATTACATTTTTCGAAGTCCCAAGGACTTCACATATTCATAAAATGATTATCTAGTCATTGGCTTAGTAAAAGGATCTGCAAGCATGTTATTACAACTTTATTACATTTTTCGAAGTCCCAAGGACTTCACATATTCATAAAATGATTATCTAGTCATTGGCTTAGTAAAAGGATCTGCAAGCATAACACGGGTAGGGATATACTCAAGAACAATCTTTTTCTTAGTAACAATATCTCTTATAAAGTTATACTTTATAGCTATATGCTTGCTCTTGTTGTGATATTTGGGATCCTTCGAAAAAGCTATTACAGCTTGACTGTCACAGTAGACAGTAACCGGACTCCCACTGTCCTTAGCAATCTTCAGATGTTTCAGGAACCTTCTTAACCAGACAACCTCTTACACAACCGCTGACAATGCTACACAAGCATGTTTCTTACTATTCCATGAGATGTCACCACCATTCACTAAGAAGGCATAACCTGATGTGAATTTTCTATCATCTAGGTTCCTAGTCCAATCTGCATCTGAATAACCCTTCATGCTCATATCTAATCCTTGAAAATAAGAACAATAATCTGTTGTCACTTTCAGATATCTAAATATCCTTTTCATCACCTTCCAATGTCTCAGTCCTGAATTTGACTAGAACCGACTGACTAAGCCAACAACATAGCTGATATCGGGACGTGTGCACAATATAGTGTACATTAAACTACCAATAACACTGCATATGGTGTTTTTATTCATCTCGGCTATTTCTTCTGGAGTCTTGGGACACATACTCTTGCTCAGGATAGTATCCTTCATAATAGGTGGTTGTTCACTGTTATAATTAGATATGATAAAATATTGTAACATCTTATTTATGTAAGACTCTTGAGACGGACTCAAAAGTCTTTTAGATCGATCTCTCACAATCTTTACTCCTAAGATGTATTCAACTTCTCCCATATCTATTATAACAAATTGTGATGAAAGTCACTCTTTGAATTCTATCACAAACCCTATGTCATTTCTTGCTATTAGCATATCATCAACATATAATGATAAAATGACATACTTTCTTTTTTCTGTTTTCAGGAAAACGCAATGATCCCCATTGATCATCTCGAAATCATAAGATAAAACGACTTCGTTAAATCTTATGTTCTATTGTCTTAACGCTTGCTTTAGCCCATATATAAACTTTTTAAGTCTACATATTTTTTCCTCTTGGCTTTCAGTAATGAAATCTTATGGCTGAACTATATAGATTTCCTCATTAAGCTCACCATTAAGAAAAGCAGTTTTCTACATCCATCTGATGTAATTCCAAGTCATAATTGTTGGATCGAGAAGCATCGCTAGAGGGGGGGGTGAATAGCGAGCGTAAATTTTTTTGTTTGTTTCGATACTTGAGTTACGTAGTGGAAAGAATAAAGAGACAAGTTTATTTTTACTTGGTTCACAACCCAACGTTGTTACTCCAAGGCCCTAACGGTCCTAGACCACGTACGAAGGGCAATGCACTATAAGATCTCCTCCTCGTTGGAGGTAGGAGACAACGATCACAAAACCGAAAGTATGAGGATGAGGCAACAAGCCTACCTCACCTCGTTACGATTAAAACAAATAATACAATAACAAAAATAATTACTTGCTACTGCTGCCGATGAAGAAGATTAGAACTTGTTGTCGCGTCGGCGTTATGACGGTGTTGGAGCTTTGGCGTTATAGGAGCACTTGAGAATAATCTTGATGTAATTTTGGGTTGGAGTCCTCCCCTCCTTTTATAGAATTCGTCCTTGGAATAAGTCTCCTCATCTTTCGGAACATATCACGAGGTGGTACCAAATTTTATCGCGAAGTGACCACGTCAAATATTATCCGTTTTGACCTAGCACAAAAGGTTGATTCGTCACCATCAGTCAACTGATGCCTTCCATTAGTCGACTGATGAGCATCAGTCGACTGCCCAATGACCAGCAGTCGACTGCCAGCCTGGCCACTTCCCTGTAATAAAAGGTTAGCACGGAAAATAATAAATACGACAATTTCTTACCGTCCGATCTCTTACCTAGACCTTCCACAGGAAGTCTTAGTCGGATCGCCGCCTACGGTCATCCCCGTACAGAGGACACGACCTTACTATCTCTCACTCACACAAGCTTTCCTCTGGTCCTTTAAGATCTGTCGCTTTGCTTCCGGTCTTCCACCTAGGTTCTTCGACTCTCACGAAGTTCCCTCGGTATTGCCCGACCACCATAACTCCCTCTGGGTGTCGCTGACCTTCGCCTTAGCTTAGCCTTTCTGCACACTTGATTTAGCTCGTGAGATAATGATGTAAACTCAACTTTGTGTCTTTGCCATAATCAAAACACAGGTTCGATTATTTGGTGCCCCTGCACCAACAATCTTCCCCTTTTTGATCTATGGCAAACCAACACAAAGTTAAGGGAAATTAAAGCATAAAACAAGTATAGTAAATGATTAATATCATTTCCAAAAACTTCCCCTCAACCAAAACTCCCCCTTAACCAAAACACCCTCTTAACCCTAGGTGAGTTTTGAAAGAGATACTTTAATTTTCAAAATTAAATTTTGTGTTACTCCCCCTTAAATTTCGCTCTTCTCCCCCTTTTTCCATAAATAAAAAAAATGTTGGGTTCTTTTTGTATAAAATAGGGGTTTAAAAAATGATATCGTATATGCATGCATCAAGATAAATCAACTATGAGTCCAAGCATGCGTCAAGCAATAGTTAGATAGATTGGTTCGAGGTGTGTCCCTCTATACCAATAATCTAAAGGTTTGTAATATAACCCTTAGGGTTAGTTTGCTCTCCCCCTTAGTCAAATATATGAAGTATAAGAGATGTAGGGGGCGCTAAACTTTGGCCTAAAGAGTTGTAACTAGTCGTTAAGTATAATAGTTGAGAAAATAAGTAGTATTTTGAAAAGGTTATTTTAAGTATATTTCAATTATTCTTAACATCTCACCCATTCTATGTGTCTCAGAATTTGTTCACCTTATATGTTTTGTGAGATGATTTGAAATTGATTAAATATATTCAACCTTGGGTTAGATTCTGATTTAACCTTTAGATCGTTAAGTAATTTTTCGAGAAACTGGCTTCCAGGTCATGGCGAGGCACAGGGGTTTTCTTTGATCGGAACAACGACCACTTCCTTAGACAAAGCCAAATTCAAGAAAATATCACTTAAGTCACTTAGGGTTACTTTCTGGTCTAACTAGTTTAGGATACGATGAGGTAGCTTCAGCTAGTTCCACTCGGTCAAGTGCACCAAGCTAGATACGCCTTATCTAATTTGAATACATGAGACTTTGTTTCCCTAACGTACTATCATCTCGCCGCGTCCTGATACTATGTTGTCAAGAGTTGACTAACTATTTTTCCTATCTAGCCGTTCTAAAAATTAAAATAAAATATACAATGATTTTGTTAAGTAAGCGAGTATACTATTTTAGTGTTAGCTCCCCCTGGACCATTGAACCAATATGGTCTATTCAAATAATGAACTTGATCCTGGGGAATCCAATACTTATTAGTCCTTATATATGAGTTCAATAAAACCTTTGGGACTCATGCTTGGACTCTTTGATGACTATGATTTATGATACACATATATGATCTATTCGTAGTCTTTGGACTAAATCCGAGTCCGACTTTGTTGTACATGACTCTTTGGGTTCCAAGTAGTCGGTTAAGATTCTTAGATCCCAACGTGAACCTTTCCAACCTAGTCTCGACCTCTTGAACTCGATCTTTCAAGAGAGAATTCTTCTCCTCAAGTTTTTCAACTTGGGCTGAGTTTCCCTCTTGAACTTGACTAGTTGAAGAGGTTAAAGTAGCCTCTTGCTTGAGAGTTTCAACCTCCTCAAGTAACGACTCAACCCTAGACTCGGACTTAGTTAATTTCCTAGTAAGCATTTTAATTGTAAGGTAAAGTGTACTAATTAAAGAGCGGCTAACCTTGACTTTCCATTTTGGTCCGACTTTGAGTTCCCTCTCGAAGTAGTCTTCGGGGTCGGAGTCGGAGTTGTAGTTGGACTTGGCTTTGGATTCTGACTCGGACTCCTCCGGTCTTGCCATGTAAGCTATGTCTTCTTTGTTGTCCTAAGTTGCATGGAAAGCCTTCTTTTGATTTGATTTGAATTGTGCCCTCTTTTGGTTCTTTAGTAGCCTCCTTTCCTTCCGAACGATCTTCTGTACTACGTTCACTATTTCCTCCACCTCTTCGGATTCGGACTCTGATTTGTCTTCAGGTTCGAGTCCATCTTCTTGCCTGGTAGGTGGCTTGCTTCTTTGTCCTTCAAGTAGAGCAATATCTCTCTCGGCCCGGACCACGTTAGTCTGCTCGTGAAGTTCAAACTCGAAAAATAATTCGTCTAACCTAAGTTTCGAAAGGTCCTTAGAGACCTTGTAGGTATCAACCATGGATGCCCCACAAGGTAGTCCTAGGAAATGAATTAAGAATGTACCTTAGGAGGTCGCGATTTTCGACCTTGTGTCCGATGGTGTGCAGGCCGTTGGCAATGTCCTGGACGCGGGCGTGTAGTTGCGTCGTCGTCTCGTGTTCCTGCATCTTAAGGTTATACAACTTATTGAAAAGAAGGTCACATTTACATACCTTAGCATCGGACGTTCCTTCGTGTAGCTCGATTAATTTGTTCCACAGGTCCGATGCGGTTGAGCTCTTCTTTGGACAGACCACACTGCAACATTTGGGTCGCCTTTGCATCGGCTTCAATTTGCCTCTTGGTTGCATTAGTCCACTTGTTGAAGTCCAAGGGCTCACCTTGATCATTGGTGGGTAGAGCAAAGCCGATTTGGATGATTATCCAAGTCTCGACTTGTGTTTTTAGAAAATACTCCATCCGACCTTTTCAATAACGGAAATCATCTCCGTTAAAGAACGGAGGTCGGGTGGTGATGTACCCCTCAATGTGGGTCATTAAATATCTTGAAAAATATGAATAAAACCAAAAGGAATTCTAAGACTTGGTTTTGGATTAGTAATGCGGGAAATAATAAGAAATAAACAGAAATAAATAAGAAGAATAAGAAACTAACAAAAACTAGGAACTTACGACCTTCGATGTCCCCGAAAGGGTACTAGACGTTGGTTTTTGGGGATGGAAATAGCTTGTTACGAGGGTAAACCCTTGTAATGTTGATCTCTCAGAGAGCTTTGATTTGGTAGGTAGATCGTTTTGTGAGTCCACTTGTGCAAAAAGTTATGACCATTTTACCGTCGACTACTCCGAAAGAGAATACTTGCAAACACACAACCAAAAGAAAAGTGCCGAGACTTCGTCTTGGATCAGTAGTGTGGGAGGAAAATAAAACCTAAAAAAACGAATTGAAAAATCTGAAAAGAAAACCAAAAAGTGCTAGATTGGTGGTTTCACTAAATCTTAGCGCCCCTGCTCTGATACCAATTATTGGATCGAGAAGCATCGCTAGAGAGGGGGGTGAATAGCTAGCGTAAATCTTTTCGTTCGTTTCGATACTTGAGTTACGCAGTGGAAAGAATAAAGAGATAAGTTTATTTTTACTTGGTTCACAACCCAACGGTTGCTACTCCAAGGCCCTAACGGTCCTAGACTGCGTACAGAGGGCAAAGCACTATAAGATCTCTTCCTCGTTGGAGGTAGGAGACAACAATCACAAAATCGAAAGTACGAGGATGAGGCAACAAGCCTACCTCACCTCGTTATGATTAAAACAAATAATACAATAAAAAAACAATTACTTGTTGTTGCTGTCGACGAAGAAGATTAGAACTTGTCGTCGTGTCGGCGTTATGACGGTGTTGGAGCTTTGGCGTTGTAGGAGCACTTGAGAATAATCTTGATGCATTTTTGGGTTGGAGCCCTCCCCTCCTTTTATAGAATTCGACCTTGGAATAAGTCTCCTCATCTTTCGGAATAGATCACGAGGTGGTAACAAATTTTATCGCGAAGTGGTCACGTCAAATATTATCCGTTTTGACCTAGCGCAAAAGACTGATTCGTCGCCATCAATCGACTGATGAGCATCATTCGACTACCCAACAGTCGACTGCCAGCTTGGCCACTTCTCTGCAATAAAAGGTTAGCACGGAAAATGATAAATACGATGGTTTCTTACCATCCGATCTCGACCTAGATCTTCCACAGGAAGTCTTAGTCGGATCGCCACCTACGGTCGTCCCCGTATAGAGGACACGACCTTACCATCTCTCACTCACACGAGCTTACCTCTGGTCCTTTAAGATCTGTCGCTTTGCTTCCGGTCTTCTACCTAGGTTCTTTGACTCCCACGAAGTTCCCTCGGTGTTGCCCGACCACCATAGCTCCCTCTGGGTGTCACTGACCTTCGCCTTAGCTTAGCCTTTCTGCACACTTGATTTATCTCGTGAGATAACGATGTAAACTTAACTTTGTGTCTTTGCCATAATCAAAATACAGGTTCAATTATCTGGTGCCCCTGCACCAACAATAATGCACCACAAAAGCCAAAATAACTCGGATTGATACAAACTTTACTATGGGAGAAAATGTCTCTTCATAGTTAATACCCTCTAGTTGGATAAATCCTTTTGCAACCAAACGAGTTTGTATCGGTAATTGATCCATTGGCTTTCCTCTTTATTTTGAGAATCCACTTATTCCCAATAACCCTTCGACCAGGAGGAAGATTGACTAAATCCTAAACTTGATTCTGAATCATCGACTTCATCTCTTCAATCATTGTAGCATTCCACTTTTCTCTAACATTACATCCCAATGCTTCCATAACGGATTGAGGTTCATCATCATCAACTAGGAGTGTCATTATTGTCTTATTCTTAATATCAAACCTCTTCTTAGGTTTGATATTACGAATACTTCTTCGTAAGTTGGGCTATTGAGAAGTCAACTCATGACTTGGCAAATTACTCTCACTCGGTTGACTAGGTTCAGGCATCCCTTTTGACACCTCTTTAGTCTAATGTCTCATCCTCTTTAAATAGAGGAACTATCTTATCAACCTCACCTCTAACTAGGAACTCAATTTCGAGAAAAGTAGCATCTCTCGACTCTATTTCAGAGATTGTACCATCTTGTTTCTCACCAATGAAAGCATAACCTTTAGAGGTCTCTGAATATCTTATAAAGATACATTTCTTACCTCTAGGTCCTAGTTTTCCATACTTGTGAAAACTATCATGATCATAGTCCATAGACAGTTGACCCTTAGGGTCTCAAATTACTCAAATCTGATTTCCTTCATGTCTAGCATTCATATGGGGTAGATGGAACTGATTTTGAAGGCACTCTATTAAGTATATAGGTTGTTGCTAGTGATGCATCTCCCCAATAGGAGATCGACAAATTAGCCTGAGCCATTATAAACTTAACCATCTCAAGAAGAGTCCTATTTCTTCTTTCAGCAATCCCATTTTACTGTGGAGTTCTTAGGATTATTAGTTGTCTAATAATTCCTTTATCATTACAAATTGTCTTGGACAAATCAGACAAATATTCACCTCCATGGTTAGTGCATAAAGTTTTAATCTTACAATCCAATTGATTCTCAACTTCGTTCATATAACGAATGAAGTAATCTAATGCTTCAGATTTATGAGAAATCAAATACACATAACCTAAATGAGTGAAATCATATATAAAAGTAATAAAATAGGAACCTCCATTCCTAGCCTTCACATTCATTGGATCATAATTGTTGGTGCAACAATGCCCCAAACATTTATATATTTTGATGGTTGGATAATCATTTATAGTTAGGCAATATTTGTGATCTAATTATGAATGTGTTAAGTGATAGGAAAATCCAAGTGTGAAGACTTGGTAAAAGAGAAGTTCAAGTGTGAATCTTGGCAAGGAAAGTCCAAGCGAAGGCCTTGATAGCATAAGCCCAAGCATGTAGTCTTGGCGGTGTAAAGTCCAAATGGACCTTGCCGAAGGAAGTCCAAAGCCAAGGTCTTGGCAGTGTAAGTCCGAATATGTAGTCTTGCAGCATAAAGTCCAAGTGGACTTTGGCAAAGGAGAAACCCGAAACATGATGAAACTGAGGGAAGCTCTTGAAGGCAAGTGCAAGGATGAAGGAGTCTCAAACTCGGAAGGATCCAGAAGGCGTAAGGCTAAAGGAAGAGCTAGAAGGTTGAGTTTAGGTCTAGGGTATTAGTTTCAAGTATGATTTGATCATACTTGGGTCGAAAAACTTGATCGATCGTGAGGTTATGCCCGATCATTGGTCAACTAATCAGCCAATCGATTGAGTTTTATGGCCAACGATTGATTTGCCAGGTTTAGCGATCGGCGGTCCATCATCAATCAAG